>JASJET010000084.1:0-2400000 GCA_034092305.1 Diaprepes abbreviatus
TAAAAGTAGCTTCATCACTAAACATTACCTTACATAATAAATTTGGATTTAATTGAATCTCTGCATTTATTGTACGACAAAAGTTTACACGACTTTCAAAATCCTGTCCATGCAATTCTTGGTGTAATTCCATGTGATATGGATGATACCTATATTTCTTGGTAGTACGATTAGCGGTGGATTGTGATGTTTCACATAATGCCGCTAACTGACGGCTACCAATATAAGAATTTTCCTGAACATTTAACAATACTTGTAGTTCTTTTTCTTCATTAGTTACTGGTTTGTTGACCACTTTACGTTTTGGATAATCAACAGTACCAGAAGAATCAAATCTTTGCATTAAGTTTTGAAAAGTATGGGTATTAGGCTGGCGTCGATCAGGATACTTCATTTTGTAAATTCTTTGAGCAAGAAGGCAATTTTTTTGAGCCTCTCCTATTGTATAAATCATATCTATTAACTCATTCCTTGGAAAATTCATTTTACAATATAAGATGAATGCAAAAAAAACCAAACTACACTACATAAAAACCAAAAGAAGCGATTGCGGTTATAAATTTGACACACAGAAAAATGTTCTTGTACATTGTTTTTGCCATGGCTACTATGATAATGAAGACTATTTCTGTAAAAAAGTATGGAAAATAAGAAAAACTGAAATATCTCAAAAACTATTATAAATAGGTATAGGATATACTGAACAAAACGTTTAGGGTTTTTATTACTCTATTAAATAACATGAAAATATACAGGGTGTACCATTTAAAAAAAAGATATTTATTCATTTAAACATGTTCAAATTTGAGTCGATGTGTTCAACACCCTGTAGCTTTTATTGCAAATATTAGGTAAAAATTATGTTAACTTGTCCTTGGCCTTGCTAAATTCCAAATTTGAATATATTTGTCACAAAATTGAAAACGTTATTTAGGATTGAATTGATGCTTGAAAATGTGACTTTTTTTCTTTAAACTTAATTATCTCAGAAACTATAAAGTTTTGTTATAGTAAACCCTTAATAAAAAAGATTTAAAATTATAAGCTAAATCGAAAATATGATTCGTATATAAGGTGTTCTATTTAAAAAAATACAACTTTATGTTGTCCTAGTTTTTTGGCTCACCCTGTAGAGTCCTAAATATTTTTAAAATCTGCGTAAAAATAAACTGTATCAAACAATAAATATAGTTTCTTTGTTAATTTCACCGAAAAGGCACAAACTTACTTCATCCAATCGTTGACTCACCCTGTACTGACCTTGTTTTATTTCCTGTACATAATCAAGAGTGTTTTTAAAAAAAGTGATGATGTGATCAGCAACTTCAACTATTTTTCCACAAAATCTTGTAATAGTTCTGCTACAACTGGACTGACAAACATGAACTGAATTTCCTAAAATATTCTGAAAACTCCGACTGGCTAAAAATCTTAAACAAACTTAGTGGCAACGCATGTGACCTTCTGGTAACTTTTTCCATCGCCTCTATTACATAATTGTAATAATGTAAGAGTTAGCTTAATTTAATTTACACTATCTTATAAATAAAATTACCGTATGAAATGCTGGTCCGAGAAATTTAAGGGGTCAATCCTATCTCTGAACAGCCTTGGCCTCGCTAGTCTCTCCTGTTAAATATTTTGGGGCTCCCTTGGCTACTCATGGTCTTCTCCTTTTCTTACTTCCTGCTGCTCATCTTCTTCGTCAAACAAAAGCAATGATAATGGCAAATGAGCCATTTTAGCAGGTAAATCACACACAAAAATACAAAAATTGCATAAAATGCGCCTGTTGTCTTGTCAACAAGTATATAAATAAATAAATAACTACGATGCGAACACGCCGATTTGCCGGGAAGAGATATCGAAGAAACACGATCTTAGAACGAAGTAACTGAAGGGAGGCAATATTTAAGTCTGGTCTTTTAATCAATTATAAACACTTTTTTATGGCTTTCCGTTTTATTTAATTTTGGTGAAAAATAATGAGTTATACGATTTCCAAAAACACCAGAACAAGAAAGTTAGTTTACAATCACTTATTTCAGGTTATATTTTCGATTTTAATTTGACATTTGTCACGTCAAATTAAACCATTTTTAGTGAATCGGAAAGTTTTAAGATTTTAAGTACGGGTGTTAATTTTTAAGGCGCATACAGGGAATAAATCACTTAGTGCATAAGGTTTAAGAGGGTTTTAAATTTAAACCTAGGTTTAAAATTTTAAAACTTCTTAGTGCATCTGCCTGTTAAGGTTTAGGTATTATAAACCTTATTAAAATAAGCACTTATTTTGACCGAAGAATCCAAAAATGCAATAATATACAGAGAGTTACACTTAAAAATACACAACTGATATTTTCAGAGTTTTTGGGACACCTTGTATAATATTAAAATAATTTTAAAAAGGAACTATATTAGACGCCCATATATCCCAAAGTAAAACTTTGTGAAATTATACGTATTTTGGCTGCAATATTTCGTGCAGTATAGGATGTATAACCCTGTATACCGAAAAAGAATAATATGAAAAGTATGGAATTCTCCCCGAAAAAAATAATACAACTAACGAGAATTATTCAAACACTCATCAAATTTTTCGGCAAAAGCGTAGTTGATAATTCGGTGGGCAAACAGTACTAATTAGGAGGCTGTATTATTCCAATGATTCAGGGGATGTTAACTGGTACAGCGCCCCTTTTGCAAGGTCTTTCGCCACCCTTCTATAATCTTTTTTACAAAGTGTAGATTTTCACCACTGGTTCACTTTTAGACCTGTAAAATTAATTAAAAATTAATACCCAAAAATAAAATAAAGGGTGTTTTTTATAGAGGTATAGAACTTTTAAATGGAATAAAACAAAGATGAATTTTTTAAATTGACATGAAATTTACTTTATTCGAAAGATAACCTTCTGGCATTATTATTTAAATATGACTTCTGGCATATGACCGCCACGGCTGGCTCAGACGTAGTCTAATCTGGAGGTCCAATTTTCGATGACTTTTTCCAACGTTTGTGACCGTATATCGGCAATAACGCGGCGAATGTTGTCCTCCAAGTGATCAATCGTTTCGGGCTTATCGGCGTAGACTAGCGACTTCACATATCCCCACAGAAAATAGTCTAGCGGCGTTAAGTCGCACGTTCTTGGAGGCCAATTCACGGGTCCGAAACGTGAAACTATTCGGTTACCAAACGTTTCCTTCAATAAATCAATTGTGGCACGAGCTGTGTGACATGTTGCGCCATCTTGTTAAAACCACAGCTCCTGCACATCATGGTTGTTCAATTGATGAACGAAAAAGTCAGTAATCATGGCTCTATAGCGGTCACCATTGACTGTAACGTTCTGACCAGCATCGTTTTTAAAGAAGTAGGGACCAATGATTCCACCAGCCCATAAAGCACACCTAACAGTCAGTTTTTCTGAATATAACGATGTCTCAACATGCATAAATAAAGTTCTCAATTTTTGCCAGTTCAGTAGTAAAACAAAATGATTTTTTTATTCTTGTATTTTTAGGGTTTAAAACTTGCTTGACTTATTGTTGCTCTTGTCAGTTTAAGCCCTTTACTGCTAATTTAGGGCAGTATTAAATTTAAACCACGTTAGTGAATTGGCCTGTTAATTTTTTGCGCCTCCTTTATTATGACCCAAAAACACTTGTAATGTCAGTCAGTTCAGATATGAGACTATATAAATTCTTCGTCTAGGTGGTAGAAGACGTCAAAGACCATCCTCTTACTATTGCCTCATGCTATACACCCCTGTAAGATCATTTTGACTGCAAAAATACCCCCTTGTAAAGTCATTTTAATCATTATCAATCTACTAATCAAAAAACAACCCCTTATAAAGCCTTTTTGCCTACGAATAAAATGGATATTTCTAAAGTTAATATTATTTAATTATATATTAATTTAGTTAGGAAAAAAGCAGTACTAGTAACAAGAACTCAAATTTATACAGATAATAAAGACAGCAAGTATCTTCATCTTGAGGTTCATCATCAACATCATCATACACGGAAAGACAGATTCGTAAAAGTAAATTCTTGTACAAGTACTTTTTTTGCCAACAACAACAACAACCTCTTTGGTAAATTACTGCTGTTACTACGCCATACACACATTATATCTATCAAAATACAATAATTTTGGGTACAAGAGGATGGTACCCTCACGCCATGAAGCGCTTTCAAAAATTTCTTCTGAATTACGACTATAATAATAATTTCTTCGTATTCTTCTCCGTCAAATATGATGATAACTTGCAATAATCTTGAACAGCATGGGACGATACCCTCATGCCATGAAGTACTTACACAACCTCTTCCGGACCTGTGACCTCATTGACGATCACTTCTTCGAATACATACAGCATACAATGCATAAGAACCGGGTGGATATGCTAAATTTTAACATTTCTACACATTGTTCGCATATTTTACATTAAAATTTTTAACTTGGATCACCCTGTTCTTGCAGTCGCTTTCAGCAGCCTCCGTATATATATATATATATATATATATATATATATATATATATATATATATATATATATATATATATATATATATATATATATATATATATATATATATATATGTATATATATAATATGTTGTTAATAAAAAAAGAAAATTGACTTTTTAAAATGTATTTAAATTTTTTAAATAGAATGTAATAAATCTATCTATCTATAATTCTTGTTTTTTATTCCTGCAATAACAGTTATTTTACTATTTGTTGGTGCTTTTATTTTCAAGTTATATATACATATATATATATATATATATATATATATATATATATATATATATATATATATATATATATATATTAAAATAGAATAAAGTATTGGCGAAGCGGACGTGAAATTTGTCAATCCACATGATTTACGTGTTAAAAAGTGCGGAGCACTCCAAAGTATGGAAAAACTCCGGGTCCGAAAGATGGCGACAGCGCCGTTTCGTCCTAATATGGGACTCGTCAGGCCACCGCATTCGGTACAAACCATCATCTCGCCCTTGCACCCTATAAAGCTGAATTTAAAATCAAAAAACAGCAAACAATACAACAAAGGCGACATCTCGATGGTTCACTTTATAACACAAAAACCATACAAACTAACAAAGTTTGTAAAATCCGCCATGTGGTGGCGCGACGGTGAATTAAAACAGAAATATATAAAATCGAATACACGAAACGCGCTGATAAATACTCAAAAGATGTTTCAAATTATTACAAATAGTGTTACGAAAAATTACACTCACTCCAATGGCGGAAAAAGTATTATTCATTTTCCCTGACTCCCCTGGCATGCATATATGGATGATTCTAAAACTAAATTACAGACCCGGTATCTACAAAACGATACGTGTGCCCGTTATGGCATTTAGACGGTTTTATCCAAGCTGATGTTATTTTCAAAGTATGCAAAGTAGTCTCTTTAAAACTTTATCAAGATTGAGTAACTTTATCAAGACTGGCACATTCAAACTTTACACTTTGCGGAAAATTCGTGATTGAAATCTAAAATGATGCAAGTTTACTCAGATTGTGATTCTTTGCAAATTTAAAACTAAATCGCCTTGCATTTCCTTATACTAGTTTTTTATCTTCTTACTTAAAATTGTTATTTTACACTGTTTAACGTGAATTTTATTCTGCTAAAATGATTAATTAAATAATCACTGTGTGGATAGATTTTTATCCGTGAGAACGGGATAGGATATATTTTTTAATACCACCCAAGAAAGTCTAAAGGAAAAATAAATCAATTATCGTACTTAAGCATAACCTCAACTTTATTATCTTTGAGTCGTTTAAATATATTTTTAAAAATATATAAATCTGTCGAAGAAATTCTACCCTGATTAGGTAAATAAAATAGAAGAGATAAGGATCGATAGAGGTCTTACATATGGTATAGAGTAATCAAGTAAACTCACTATAATTTAATATATCGTTTGACATGTGAAAGGAATTATTATAGCGATTGTTTTTCCTGATTGCAAAAAGGAATGATTTAAATACCAGCAAAATGAATAAAAGGACATTTAGGTTTTTTTACAGATGATACCTTATTCCATTAGTTATAGAAAGACATAGAATAGTTATATTAATCTTTTTGTATAAAAGGAAATAAAATTAAGATGTTCAGAGGCCAATTCGTGACTTAAGTATCCAGTATAGAAAGCTAGAACGAAAAGACCGAAACCTTCGAACTTTAAGGGAATGAAGTTAACGGTTACAGGGTGTACGACCGAAAAAGGTACTAAAAAGAGGGGTACGGGGTGTAAGGTTCGAGGACGCTCTTGTAGAAATAATAAGCTTTAGTTACAGTCTGAAATTCGTTTAGGACGGTTCGGTGCAACTTTTATGAACAGTGTAGTTATGTGGGGTATTTATTTGTCGAGAATGAATGTTTTTTTTGTTTTGTGTTCGTATTTCTTTTGCGGAAGTTAAGGAAATATCTTGTGTTATTTTACTCGAGAACTTAGCCACTTTAATACTGTTTGTTTAAGTAATAGAAACAGCTGTTTTTTTTTGGCGTTTTTATTCTTTTCTGTTTAATATTTTAGAAAGCTGTTTATAGGTTTTATCTTCTAAATTGGGTTTTACAATTTTACTAATAGAATGGCCAACGGGAGCAATTATTTTAGTATCCTGATATTGTTATTCATTAAGTTTCTCATTATAAATAATTCCTGTAGTTGTTTGGAACTAAAGCTGCAAGAGAGAAGAGGAACTTCCAAACTTCCAGAGTGCCAATATCTTTGTGATATTTCTTTATAAATTATTAGAATAGCTATTAATAGGAGACAACAGTTTGATTGCAGACTGAACGGCCTTACGCTACCAAAATATATCATTTGCAGAAGTCTACGAGCAAATGTTATCACATTGTCTTCTTCTCATATAACTGAAACCAACCAAAGTAAAGCTTTTAAACAAAATTGAAAGATTATGAAAGTTTATTGAATAAATAATTACAAACACTATTATTTTCTTTTCAGGATATCCAGCTACCAAAAATACCAGTTCCTATATTAGAAGATACAATGGAAAAATACTCAAAAACCTTGAAACCTCTGTTAAACGAACAAGAACATGAAAGAATTACTAAGATTATAGACAAGTTTATTGGTGAAGGTGGTTTGGGACAAAAGTTGCAGCTATATTTATTGGACAGACGAGAAAAAATGGATAACTGGGTAAGAAAATATTCATCATAGATGCGTAACAAACTTTTTCATCCCACTCTTCAAAATTACTAATATTTTCATACTATACTTTAAATATTTAATACAGAAACCAGGAGGCGTTCGTGGCCGATATAGGTCCACGGGGTCTTATCGTTGATTCTTATGTTTTGAACGTGCTTAGCTGCCAGAATGCGCTGTAATTTGTTATTAATAATTTAATTGTTTAAAATGGTGTAGAAAATAATACTACTTTACAGCCAATTTGCAACTGTTTAGTTAATTTTTTTGGTCTCTAACACGTAATATTTTTAAGTTATGATTTTTTCAATAAAAATGAATGAGTATTTTAATCACATTATTTTAAAAAGTAATTTGTAATATATCGAAGCGCGACGTTGCCAAATTCATATTGTCCATAAGTTAGAGAAATTATCCACAACCGTTTTGCGTTTTGGTTTTGATAAAAACAAAAATGAATTCCGTTCAGAGTTTAATTGCACGGCCATTCTGTGGTCGGTCATTAAGTGATAAGGCTGAAATAAAAAGATTTGGAAGGCCCATTCCGAATTTAAAAATAGAACAATCCGTGTCTAGCCAAAAAAAAAGGATTTTTACTACGATTAAACAATCCGGACCTTTATACATATGTATACATGGCTTTATGGTTGTGAAATTAGAAATGCCCTATTTTTTTTCCTTGTCCGGGGGAACCGCATTAAAAAGCATAAATTGTCTGCAAAACATATGAAAAATGTTTTGCAATATTCACTTTTTAGGACTAACGTAGCGCTTATCGAGTATGTATATATATATATATATATATATATATATATATATATATATATATATACCGGGTGTCAACGAATCTATTAGACAAGTCATAATTTCTAGAGTATTATGTGTATCAAGATGAGAATTGGTACAGGTAAATGGTATGTGAAGGGGAGAGTTTTCGCATATTTTCCACTTTCCGGCCACTTCCGATTTCACCGGAAATGGCCCCGGTTTTGAATTTTTAAATGGAACACCCTGTATATTTTAACATTTTTGGATTTCTGAGACAATTCTAGATCAGAATGTGACATTTTAAAAACTTTTTACGTCTACTTCATTTTTTTAGAGCCACTTTTAAAATTGCATCTAGGTGGCCATGATCGGACGCAAACTAATCTAAGGGCCTTAGGTGATGTCAAAAAAAATACAATCGCAAAGTTTTAGTTACTAGTATGAAAGACAGGAATAAGACAAGTTGACAAAATTACGTTTTCATTTCTAACTATTAATTTTCAAATGGCGACCCTTTTTTGACAACTACTTTTCGAAAAAAGCATTCTTTGACGAATCTAACGGTACTAATTTATTTGCGATTGGATTAGACATAAGAACAGAAATTAAATATTATTAAACAAAATACTGGATAATTTATTTACTTATGACAAGTGTGCCATGGACAGCCATGATGTATAATAATTTGCAACTGTTTTTATCAAGTCTTCTTTGGAAAACAAAGCACTCACTTAAGTAGATAATGACAGTGACATACGCTCCAAGAACAGATGTAAAAGTTTCTTAATTTTCGTTAAGTTTAGTTTAAATTTTCGTTAAAATAATGTATACTGTCACTGTCATTATCTACTTAAGTGAGTGCTTTGTTTTCCAAAGAAGACTTGATAAAAACAGTTGCAAATTATTATGCATCATGGCTGTCCATGGCTTACTTGTCATAAGTAAATAAATTATCCAGTATTTTGCTTAAGAATATTTAATTTCTGTTCTTATGTCTAATCCAATCGCAAATAAATTAGTACCGTTAGATTCGTCAAAGAATGCTTTTTTCGAAAAGTAGTTGTCAAAAAGGGGTCGCCATTTGAAAATTAATAGTTAGAAATGAAAACGTAATTTTGTCAATTTGTCTTATTCCTGTCTTTTATACTAGTAACTAAAACTTTGCGATTGTATTTTTTTGACATCACCTAAGGCCGTTAGATTAGTTTGCGTCCGATCATGGCCACCTAGATGCAATTTTAAAAGTGGCTCTAAAAAAATGAAGTAGACGTAAAAAGTTTTTAAAATGTCACATTCTGATCTAGAATTGTCTCAGAAATCCAAAGATGTTAAAATATACAGGGTGTTCTATTTAAGAATTCAATACCGGGGCCATTTCCGATGAAACCGGAAGTGACCGGAAAGTGGAAAATATGCGAAAACTCTCCTGTTCACATAACATTTACCTGTACCAATTCTCATTTTGATACACATAATACTCTAGAAATTATGACTTGTCTAATAGATTCGTTGACACCCGGTATATATAAGACAACTGAGGATTTATAAGAGAATTTTATGACATATTTTGGCGTCTAAAAAATAACATATTTTTTTTCCAGCCCTGCCATTGTCCTAGTTCTTATTTTATTGAATTTAAAAATTTTCGAACAACCATAAAAATTTCAATTTCGCGCCAAAAATTTTTGTAAAAAATATCTTGTCGTAGATAATAAAAAAAATCTACAAAATGAAAAAAAAAAGAAGTTTCTACGATGATTAGAACCGTAGATATCTTCGAACATACCCCTATAGAAGTAGCATAACGTCAGAACTAGGGCCCGGTTGTTCGAACGCTGAATAACGTAATAATATTTTTATTTATATTTGAAAAAGTGTTGATAAACAGTAGATATTTAATTTCTTGGTACAGACATTCCGATTTTATGCTATCCTTTTCTAATTGCATTATTTAAACGAGTATCATCGGTACGTCCTTCGAACATACCCCTGGGTACGTCAATTCTGAAAATAAAATATGAATATATGGTTGCCTAAATTTTTATTATTGTTATTTTCAATATGTAAACAATATCTAACAATATTTACCGATAAAAATGTTTTTAAATCCTCTTTTTGTTAATATTAATTGTAAACTTCGCATTTATAGTAATTTTTAACACTTATAAACACCGAAAAAAGTCACGACAAGCAATTAAACTGAAAGACAAGATAAGTAAATATGTTTGTCTGTCAAACATCAAAAAAGCGTCTCTCCCACCGACCATAAACAGCCTTCAAACAAATCTATTGTTGTTTAAATCTAGAGTATGATCGAAGGTAGATATCGTCAAAAAACGAAAAAAGATGTTTTATTTTTTTTTTTTTGAGGTTATGTGACGATAAAAGTGGCTAAAATTTTTTTTGTTTGGGTACTTTTTGATGTAGAACAACCGGGTATTTTTTATTTTTTTTTTACCCAGGGGGCAGTTTCGACCCTCTTAAGCGGCCAGACTCTTTACTTACTACCTTCTTTATGTTTAGTGATTTAAAATACACTGCTTTGTTTCATTTTAACTTAATTTTTAAAGACTTTTATTTTTTCATCCACCAATGCCGATGGCAGATTTTATACATGTCTATGTTTTTATTGTACCATTAGAATTGTAACCCCTACTTTTTTATTGCAACATCCGCCACTGTGAGAAATGTATTTTAACAAACACTGTGAACAATTTTTTTTTCTTAATGATATTCCAAGCTTCATTTGAACCTAAAAACAAATATCCTGTATTACCATTAATAATTTATTAAAATACACCATTAGTGTCCGACAAACAAACACCATTTCATTGGTTTAATGGATCCAAATAAAACGAATGTTTTCTTTACTCATTTTGTTTCCAATGCAAATAAGCTTAACAAATGTTTGCCCAAGCAAATAGTGTTAAGCGGTAGTATTTGTACTTGTGAATGAAAAAAGACGACGTCGGTGTGTTAACTAGGGAATATGAGGCGACGCCGACATCGGAAAATACTACGTTTACTTTACGATCCGCTGATCAAACAATTTTCCCGGCTAACGAGATCAGTTCAGTCCGGGGAACCCCATGTGTGCGGTTCAGTGCTTGCACGTTTAGTAATTGGGCGTCTTCGTTATATTTACAGGGTGAAAATAACAATTTTAGAGGTAAAATTCTTAATTGAGCCAGAATAGTTAACGTAATGATTCTGGGACCGTTATAGGTGTTTTGATTAATAATGTGGATTTTACTACGAGATGGCGTTACAAATATATTTGTTGGTATATACCAAAGACTATACAGGTGTGGAAAGTTGAGAACAGAACCTCTTAAAAAAAGGGAACGTAACAAAACGCGACGGACAACCCGTTTAGCCTTGTTGAAGAAGTGAAATAAAGCATATTGTTGTATCGTAACTTGCTTCCTCGTTTACAGCAAAAATGGCGTCGGGCAAGGACTTTTCGCTAGTGTCGGGTCGTCAAAACACAGGGGGTCGAAAGCACGGATTTGATATTATAAATAAAAATCGCAGACTGAAACTTTAAAATCATAAAAATAAATACGAAAAACGTCTAATGTGGTTCAATGCTTTAAAATAAATTAAAAAGAATAATTGTATTTCCATGAATAAAATATTGCGCTGGACTTTAAGGTACATTTTAAATATAATACTATAATAATAAATACATGAATATCGATAATCGTTAAAAAGGCGAAAGTACTTTTTCCTCTATGCTTAAGACTTCTTAATAAATATCAATGCAAGTAATTTTTAAGTAATATAATATTTATTGATTCACATAAATGAATAAATAATACGACTGTAATAAAAATAATAAAAAGAACTTTTTAATCACTGCCTTCTTTGTTAACAGCTCTTTTCTCATTCTCCAATACGTAAGAATTGTTATCCGAATGTCAAAAACAGTGTAAGGATCCATCAACGCCAAAAGTTTTGGAACACATCCTCCATATTTTTTTTCGAGAATATTTGCAAATGCTATGATGTCTGGTCAATGAAGTAAGTAATTTGTGAATTCCTGTTGGAATGTTGTACCAAAAATATCATTTGAAGAATAATCTTGCTGTTTGAAGTTTGTATTCCCAAAACTTCTCTATTGCAGTTTAATGTCCGCTTCCAATAGTTTGCAAAATGACGGGAAACCGGAGGATCAGTTTTCGCTTTACTCTTGTTATAATGGCTGTGGCTTGAAATACTCTGTATTTACTGAGACACAGTATCAATGTTGTTGAACTGAGATGTTGTTTGGCAGAGGTAACAACGTTGGACCGATTTCGCTCCAGCTAAAGCATTCACCTAGCCATCTATCATCGTCACAGATAAGTTGTACTGTACTGAAGCTCGGGTGGCAAAGAAAACTCTATTATATGGTGCAAGTTGTCTGGTTCGAGTTCATAATTTTCTATTTTCGTTAAAGACTTTCGTTCGGTTTTCTTAATAAATTCAAATTTCAGAGGCCCGCAATTCATAGTAGACGAGGGTTTGGAATTGTACAACACAATCTGTTCTTGTTGAGTTTGCGTGTTAATACCTGCTAATTGAAGTGGAATAAGAGAGGTTAGGAATAAGTTTGTATCAGAAATAGTCGGATCAGTGAATTTCATTTTGTACTGGCTCTGACCTGACGTTCCATCGAAGCCCCATTTGCAAATGAAACTCATATCTACAAATCTAATTTATCGATTTGTTCAGGGGCATCTAATTTTAAGCAATATAATTCGATCCACTGTATGGTCCAGTAAGCCTTGGAATTTAACCTCGGCTTTTGATTTAGTAAAAGTTAGACACTCGTCATGTGGATAACATCCTTTTTTTTTGTATTTTACACACCAGAGTACGGCGAAAATATATTACTGCCTTTCTGTTTAGCCCAATTTTGTAATCGTTGATATTTGTTTCTCGACAAGCCAATGTCAAATAGAAGAGCGGCGCACAAATATAACTGGGCGCGACGCAACCACAACACTGTTGCCTTTAATCTGAGACGAACCATTAGAAAGAAAAGACTGGCCGTTCATATTACCGAGGTTTAATAGAAACGTTACTATAGCCAAACTTCTATTTTAAATTTCTTAATTAGAAATTATTTTAGCCGTTTCTCAAATTCTAACCCACTAAGCCCGGCTAACTTTTTTGAGATACCCCCGCTAAATTCCGTGCGACACGAAAACGAGCAGTAACTTGAAACGAATGAGAGGGTGTATTTACTTTTCGTCTAAACTTATAACATAATCGACGGAATTTGAAATATTTAATAACTATTTGATACATTGATTGTTTTAAATACATCAAATAGTCGAAATACAAAAAATTTGTTTTTGTTGGGCGTTGAGCGTAAAGAAAATTGATATTTCTGTTACAAAATAAACATTTATTCTAATAAAAATATTAGTGAAACTCAACGGTAATTTCTAAGTAAATAAGCTAATAGACCACTTTAAAATTAAAAATCATTCTCAAAAATAAACTTTTATTCTAGTTAAAAATAAAAGTAACACGTTCAGTAATTGTAAATAAATAAACAAATAATTAAATTCAATTTAAATCAATAAAAACACCTAAAAGTCTACAAGAAGTGTTCAAACAGGCCTCCACTTTGAGCGAGACAATAACCCGGTCTATTGTAAAATACGGTTCACGTATTTACCAAAACTTCAAGTCTAAAAGAGGTGTTCAAACAGGCCTCCACACCATACATGTTTCCTGGTCTTTCGGAAAAATTTCTTGAGTTATTTGCAATTTGTAACAGCGATATTTGTTCCGCTTTAAAATATCCCGAACTTTTCGAGCTTTCATATCAAGTTCTTCGGCAGTTACGGTACAATTGCAAGGAAAATTAATGTCTGCTAAACTACAAACGTAAGTCTCCCGATTTGCTCGTTGTTGAGTAGTTTGAGGAACCGGTTGCTCCTTATTATTATCAGTGCATTTTTTACAAATTTTTAGACAACCGGTTGTCTCAAATTTTTTAATAATTTCCGAAATTCTAAATTTCCAAGGAACAGGATGATTTTCCCACGTAAATGCAATTCTGCCGATTATTTACCAGAATAGTGTACCACTTAATAATCTGCTCTTTTTGTTCCGTGGAATAAACTACCATTGTAACAAAAAAATTTGGCTTCGACGGCCTGAATGAAAGCAAATAACTTGGAATCCTCTTGTGCTAGGGCGTGGCGTATACTGCCATCCGCTCTCACCGCGCCAGCATTTTATTACCCTTCACCCTAAGACCAAACTGGTAATTTACACGTATGTATATATATATATATATATATATATATATATATATATATATGCTTGAAAATTTTTTCTTTAAATATGGACTTGAAAAATTACAGAATTTTAAATTCTGTATATTTTTAGATGAGTTAGTTGGCCTTCAGACAGCGAAGCGCAAATTTTTTTTCCTATCTTTCAATTTTGTATAAAATATTCAATATTTCTAAGTAATAAATTCTTAATTTGTTTTACTAAACTGATTTTAAAAACATACTTTAAAATTACTTAAATCTGAATATTAAACAGCCTTATTAAAACTAAATTCCCATAAACCTCGAACAAACTTTAAGGGAAAGTTCGTTTGAAATGGACTTAAGTCTTACGCTACAGTTTTAATCCTCCAAACAAACATTAATGATTCCCTCCCTCAATCCAATTAAGTTCTTAATCTCCCCCACAAAATTTAGTTTGCTTTACACTTAAACTCTTTTTTCATTGTGATTGCCTACCTCGTTCGTCCAAATATGTTGCTAATAATTTATAAAAATAGATACGTATTTAATTATTTTTTGATAATTAATCCAGTCAGGTGAACATTAACTCTTTCTCCATTAACCGTGCCCACAAATCTTATGTCAGTTCTTGACGTAACAGTGATATACTTTCTGGCAAAAAATTAATTGATTATTAAACGGACAAATACTTAGTTTATTAAGTGCTCGATATCGAAAGTGTTTTGAGCAATAAATGGTTGAAATCTGTCCCTCTAGAGGGTTACCAGCCTAATCAAAACCCAAAAGTTTGCGAATTACACTTTCCGAAAGGTGAAATAATTCGGACGATTTCAGTGCAGGACTCACGAACAGATAAAATTGTTTCATGTAGTTTGAAAAGTCCTCATTTGAAGGAGGGCTCTGTTCCGTCTTATTTTCCAAATTGTCCCAAATATTTTTTCTAAAAATGCCCAGAATCGTAAGAGTAAAGAAGAAAAATTAAAAGAATTCGATGAAACGGTGACCAATATCACGGTTGCATAGTACGTTCTTCATTTTGGTAAAGGCGCTTCGAGCCTGTTCTATTCAGGACCTTATCTCTTGTGTATTGCCCCCGTTTTCATTGAGTGTGCATCCCAAATACTTCTATTGTTGAACACGTTCTATGGGTTTCCGTCATATTCTAAATGACCGAATACATCTGTTTATTTGCTTACTAACAGCCACTTTGTCTTCTTGATGTTCAACTTAAGCCCCATCCCTCCACTCTTGTCTGCCACGCAGTTTAAAAGTTCTTGTAGGTCTTCCAATGTATTCGCGAGAAGTACAGTATTGTCTCCGTATCTAAGATTATTTATAACTGTCCCGTTAATAATAATACCTTGATGTTTTTCATATAGCGCCTTTTGAAAGATTTTTTCAGAATGCAAATTAATTAAAAGGGGTGATAGTATACATCCCTGTCGGACTCTACCACTGACCTCTACTATGGACCCCTACTCTTGTCGGCTGTTAAAGCCAAAAAATAACTAAATAGATTTTCAAAGTTCGGTCCTGTCGATGGTCACCTGATCATTTTGTAGTGCGCATGCCGACATGTGATCTACGATGTTTACATTTTATTGTCGTAAATTTGCCGTTTTTGGGATTAAACTTTGCGAATCTATACATATTTTATCTATGGACTCTACGCATATGTTAGAACTTTAGAAACCGCCCTCGTATGGACGTTTCGATCTGCGGCTTGTGACGGAGTCGCCTCTAGTAGACTTTCTTAGAACTAGTGAGAACTTGTTTGAACGCATAACGAATAAGTTACGTTTTGTAAATTAAAGAAATAAAAATAAGTTTTCAAATATCGAAAGAGTTCTATTTTATTTCTAATAAAAAACGAAAACAATCGCCTACATATTATGGTTCTCCAGCCAAATGGTAAAAATAACCTGGGGTTTACAAGAAAAAACGTGAGAAATCAATTGAACCATCGAATCGAATCATCGCATCGACCGGAGCGAAAGAGAAAAAGCTGCCATTGAGTGATAATCGAAGAAAAAATTGGAAAACAGTAAGTCCGTTCCTCTTTTTGTCCTATTTCCAGTGGTTATTCTCTTTTAATTCAACGCTTAAGCTTGTGCATCGTGTGGATAGCTTACTAAAAATTATTTAGTTAATAGAGGTATATTCTTTTGAGTAATTATCACTTTCAGTTCCGTCACTTGAAGTAATCATGATCACTTCGACCCAATGACAAGTAAATGCATATTCAAAAGAACATGAAGTTATCAGTTTCACTTTTTTCACTTTGATCAGTGATAATTTACTCAAAAGAATACAGCCTAGATATTCGGCCGTAAAATACGAGGTCATTTGTTTAGTATGGATGACAAAAAATCAGAAAATACCCAAGATGGGGAGCAGGGAGAGCAGTTATCAAAACAAGGAAAAATTAAGCAAGTTCTCGAAAACAGAGAGCAAATCAAAGCGGTCTTAACAAGATTTGGGATATTTGTCGACAATTTTACTGAAGACAAAATTGCAAATTTGGAATTACATTTACGTAGCATAGAGATGAACCTAATGAGGGATTTTAATGAAGTACAGTCAAAATTGGAGTATTAGATAAGGGTGAATTGCAATCAGATGAGCAAGGTATGTTTGAAGGTTTGTATTTCGAAGTAACATGTAGTGCTGTTACAATCATAAGGCAGTGTTATGAGAATAAATCAAAAGAAAAGGATCAGCTTCAAAATACAAGTCCTTCAACTAATCCTAATTGTGTCTCGAATATTAGCAAAGGCTTTCCAACTATCAAATTAGGGAAATTTTATAGGGAATATGAAAAATGGGCTCAATTTCGAGATCTTTTTCAAACATTAGTTCACAATAATCAAACAAGTCATAAAATTAGAAAATTTTATTACTTATTAAGTTCTCTCAAAGGTGATGCAGCTAAAATTTTGGATTCAATTCAAGTCACAGCGGATAACTATGATATAGCATGGAGTATGCTTAATGAAAGGTATGAAAATACAAATTTGACAATTAAAACCCATGTCAAGGCATTAGTCGAATTACCAGCTGTTTCCAAGGATAAATATAGCCTTAGAAATTTATTCGATGAATTTAAAAAACATTTTAGAGCTCTTAATCTACTAAACAAACCGGTAGATTCTTGGTCAACTATGTTAATCTATCTTCTAACGAGTAAATTAGATTTTAAAACAGCCACACAGTGTTAAGAGTATGTAATAAACAAAAAAATATTGAAACCTGATATTCATATGTTTAAATTTTTTATCTGATCGTTGCAAGCTATTAGAAACGTCTGAGGTACATCTTAAAATTGACAAAAAAAGATAATATTAGTTCACAGAGTGTGTCTAATAAAACAATCAGAAATCAAAATAAGTTTGATAAAATAGGGAATAAATATCAGTCATATCCTGTTCAAATTAATAAGGATTTTAATTTGGAATGCATATTTTGTAAGGAAAAATATTATATTTTTCATTGTAAAAAATTAACTGATCTGTCTGTAACAGAAAGAATCGAAGCGGTTAAAAAATTAAAACTTTGTTTAAATTGTTTGCGTGCTAATCATGTATTGAATCAGTGCATTGCACAGGGTTGTAAGGTTTGTTCTAAAAAACATAACACTTTATTTCATATTGATTCAAGTGATACTAAAAACGTTAAGGAAAATTTACAACCTACCGAGGTAGTACCATAGATAAAATATTTATAGATCCGCAAAGTTTAATCCCAAAAACGGCAAATTTACGACAATAAAATGTAAACATCATAGATCAGATGTCGGCATGCGCACTACAAAATGATCAGGTGACCATCGACAGGACCGAACTTCGAAAATCTATTTAGTTAGTTCAATTAGTCATAAATGGTGTCTAAATCAAGCAAGTTATCAAAGTTGCAATTTTTAGTAAAAAAGTCGGTGTCATGTAACTTTCTTGTTCTGGGAGTCACATCATATGGGCACAAATAATATCTGAAGCAGAAGGGAATAATCCGCTCTGTGTCTACCGATGGGAGTTAGTTTAGTCATTTCTTATACTGTGAAAGTAAAATTGTGAAGAAAATGTATCTTACTATTTCTCTAATCTATTGTTTCCGTCTGTGTGCGTTAACTTTCTTGTTGTAGGATGGGAGTGAATAATTAACATTTTTAAGGTCCGGCAATTTATTCTCTAATTATTAAAAAATAATGACCTTCTTTTCCTTATCTTTTTTTTTTTTTTTCATTTTTTAAAAAAATATTGGTACGAAATGGGTTTGTCAACGGATATGCAGGATTTAAAAATAATTTTATATAATAATATTTTTCTGCCGTAATGGTGAACGGAGCATATATTTTCTTATCGTATTAATTTTGTCGACAAAATGATGAAAATGTTATTTCTAATAAAATATGTGAACAATGTCATTGCTGAGGGTGAATAAAAAAAATATACCAACAAAAGAAATTCACATTTGTCTAACTTATTTCGTAATATTTTGCTTTTGTTAACATATTAATGAATTTTTAATTTGACGATTTCAAAGTGGGGATTGTCAGGACCAGATGAATCATGACGATTTCATAAAATGAGTACGGACATAACTAATCTGAATTAACTTCTAAAACCAGTATTAATAATGAACAACGCTTTTTAACATCATGTCCTCAATCTTCAGACATACAAAATAATAAATCATAGAATGGCTGCAGAACAAAAAAAACATTTGAGCTGGGTGGAAACATCGGTTAAATATAAGGTGGATGAAGTTATGCAAGAATATGGACATTGTGCAAATTAGCAAATGGAAAAAAGTCGTTGACAATTCGAAAAAATAATTCAAACAGAGCTTAGAAATTATAGAGCCAATAGCCGATTCTGGCTAAAATATAAACCTTGTACTGAAATATTTTATGTATATAACAAAATAATAATGCATTATAATTATTGTAAGTTATATATGTATGTTTTAAAATATTCCAACTTCATTTTGAGGATGTATGTTTTTATTTATGTAAGTAATGTAATAGATGGAGAAATTGTATCATTTCTTGACGTATTGATGAATGTACTTTTTTCATACGATAGAATAACTATTCTATGGTTTGGTGCGATTTTTCAGATTTTTTTTTAAGAATTGATTGCTTAAAAGTTCAGTTTATCTTTTGGTAATCATTTGGAAAGTGCTAAAAATATATCATACCACATGTTTTGGAAATTTAACGTTATACGAAAACACTATAAATCCAAAAACGTTGTAAAGCAACACTATTTTTTACCCTATAGAGAAAAAGGAAAATAAAACAAATAAAATATGTACACATTCCATTATATTAAATAAAAACACAAAAACAAATAAAATAAATCACTTAAAACACCATAAATCCGTTTAAATCGCACGCAACTCACAAAGCAAAAATAAACACAAAAATGTATTTGAGCCGATACTGTGCTGTTTACGGATGGCGCTACGAAACAACCGATCGATAATAGGAAGTCGCTTATGCGCATGCCCTTATCTGATCAACGTTCAAAAATATGACTGGCGCTCGATGTACAGGGTGAGTCAACGATTGGATGAAGTAAGTTTGTGCCTTTTCGGTGAAATTAACAAAGAAACTATATTTATTGTTTGATACAGTTTATTTTTACGCAGATTTTAAAAATATTTAGGACTCTACAGGGTGAGCCAAAAAACTAGGACAGCATAAAGTTGTATTTTTTTAAATAGAACACCCTATATACGAGTCGTATTTTCGATTTAGCTTATAATTTTAAATCTTTTTTATTAAGGGTTCACTATAACAAAACTTTATAGTTTCTGAGATAATTAAGTTTAAAGAAAAAAAGTCACATTTTCAAGCATCAATTCAGTCCTAAATAACGTTTTCAATTTTGTGACAAATATATTCAAATTTGGAATTTAGCAAGGCCAAGGACAAGTTAACATAATTTTTACTTAATATTTGCAATAAAAGCTACAGGGTGTTGAACACATCGACTCAAATTTGAACAAGTTTAAATGAATAAATATCTTTTTTAAACGGTACACCCTGTATATTTTCATGTTATTTAATAGAGTAATAAAAACCCTAAAAGTTTTGTTCAATATATCCTATACCTATTTATAATAGTTTTTGAGATATTTCAGTTTTTATAATTTTCCATACTTTTTTTACAGAAATAGTCTTCATTATCATAGTAGCCATGGCAAAAACAATGTAAAAGAACATTTTTCTGTGTGTCAAATTTATAACCGCAATCACTTCTTTTGGTTTGTATGTAGTGTAGTTTGGTTTTTTTTTGCATTCATCTTATATTGTAAAATTAATTTTCCAAAGAATGAGTTAATAGATATGATTTATACAATAGGAGAGGCTCAAAAAAATTGCCTTCTTGCTCAAAGAATTTACAAAATGAAGTATCCTGATCGACGCCAGCCTAATACCCATACTTTTCAAAACTTAATGCAAAGATTTAAATCTTCTGGTACTGTTGATTATCCAAAACGTAAAATGGTCAACAAACCAGTAACTAATGAAGAAAAAGAACTACAAGTATTGTTAAATGGTCAGGAAAATCCTTATATTGGTAGCCGTCAGTTAGCAGCATTATGTGAAACATCACAATCCACCGCTAATCGTACTACCAAGAAATATAGGTATCATCCATATCACATGGAATTACACCAAGAATTGCATGGACAGGATTTTGAAAGTCGTGTAAACTTTTGTCGTACAATAAATGCGGAGATTCAATTAAATTCAAATTTATTATGCAAGGTAATGTTTAGTGATGAAGCTACTTTTAGAAGTAACGGTGCCGTAAATAGACGCAATATGCATTATTATGCCACAGAAAACCCATTTTGGATTAGAGAGGTGCAACATCAAAACCACTGGTCATTAAATATTTGGTGTGGTATTCATCATAATCGAATTATTGGACCCCACTTTTTTAATGAACCACTAAATGGCCATAGTTACCTGAACTTTCTACAAGAAGAACTACCCCAACTGCTTCAAGGTCTCGATAGGGATGAGCTCGACAGTATGTGGTTCCAGCCCGATGGTGCGCCTCCGCATTACCATCGTGAACTTCGTGCGTTTTTGGACCAACGATATCCGCAAAAATGGATTGGACGTAGGGGTTTCATTGAGTGGCCACCAAGGTCTTGCGACATCACCCCATTAGATTTCTTCCTATGGGGTTATATTAAAAATAAGGTGTATGTTAATCCACCAACAACAGTGGAAGATATGCGAAACAGGATTAGGGATACCTGTAGAACAATAACGCCACTAATTTTGTCCAGGGTCCGAGAAAATCTGCAAAAAAGACTAAATTTGTGCATTGCACAAGAGGGTCGTTTATTCGAACACTTATTAAAAAGAAATAATTAATCTCAGTATTTAATAGGTAATTTTTTTGTTTCAATTTAATATAAAAGTAAATATGTATTTGCCTTGTCGTTAATGTTATGTTAATTTTTTCACATTATGTTTAATTAAACTATTGCCGTTGTAATATAACGAATAATGTATTTCATCATATTTAACCACATTCTGTTTGTTTCTGTAGTTTCTTTTTATTATTTTACATGGCTACTATGATAATGAAGACTATTTCTGTAAAAAAGTATGGAAAATAAGAAAAACTGAAATATCTCAAAAACTATTATAAATAGGTATAGGATATATTGAACAAAACTTTTAGGGTTTTTATTACTCTATTAAATAATATGAAAATATACAGGGTGTACCATTTAAAAAAAAAAGATATTTATTCATTTAAACTTGTTCAAATTTGAGCCGATGTGTTCAACACCCTGTAGCTTTTATTGCAAATATTAGGTAAAAATTATGTTAACTTGTCCTTGGCCTTGCTAAATTCCAAATTTGAATATATTTGTCACAAAATTGAAAACGTTATTTAGGATTGAATTGATGCTTGAAAATGTTACTTTTTTTCTTTAAACTTAATTATCTCAGAAACTATAAAGTTTTGTTATAGTAAACCCTTAATTAAAAAGATTTAAAATTATATGCTAAATCGAAAATACGACTCGTATATAGGGTGTTCTATTTAAAAAAATACAACTTTATGCTGTCCTAGTTTTTTGGCTCACCCTGTAGAGTCCTAAATATTTTTAAAATCTGCGTAAACATAAACTCTATCAAACAATAAATATAGTTTCTTTGTAAATTTCACCGAAAAGGCACAAACTTACTTCATCCAATCGTTGACTCACCCTGTACTGAAACGCATTTTTTCGCCCATGGTTTGCCATTTTTTGGCTTTAGCAGCCGACAAGAGTAGGGGTCCATAGTAGAGGTCAGTGGTTTGAACGCATAACGAATAAGTTACGTTTTATAAAATCAAGAAATAAAAATAAGTTTTCTAATATCGAAAGAGTACTATTTTATTTCTAAAAAACGAAAACAATCGATCAATTGCCTACAGACGGTATCAAAAGCGTTCTCGTTGTCTATAAAATACGCGAACACATCTGCAGACATCTCTGCATCAGCACCTGCATGCTGAACAAAGCCTTACGTGTACCCATCCCATTTCTGAAACCAAACTGTGTGTTGATCATGTTCTTTGTAAATACGGGCATATCTTTAACACATGATTCATGATACCACTGTGCGGTATTCATTACAGCATTTGGTGTTCCGCTTCTTTGGTACTATCACGAAGGTAGAAATTAACCAATCTTTAGAAATTTTGCCACTTTTGTAGATTAAATTAAACAGCCTTACCAAAACATTGAGTGATTGCTCTTCTTGAGGTAGTTGTGTTTCATCGGGTCCTGGTACCTTACCGTTTTTTGCAAGGCGTATTGCGTGGTCCACCTTTGATCTGGTTATATCAAATCCCTCTACCGATAATTCAATCTCTGATGTCATAAAATTTTTTAACTAATCCCATGTCTAAAAATATTTACTTTTAGGCCTACGAATATTGGTTGAACGATATGTACCTCAACTATAGAAATCCAATCCATGTCAATTCTAATCCAGGGATGGTTTTTTCCCCAAGAAAATTTACAACGATATTAGATGTTGCCAGATTTACAGCAAGACTTATAGACGCAGCTTTAAGTCATAAAGATATTCTAAATAGAAAAGGTTTGCCTATAGAACGGGCAACGTCGCGTGAACCAGGACAACCTTTATGCATGGCACAGTATTATAGAATTTTAGGATGTTGTAGAATACCTGGACGAGTCAAAGATGCTCAGTATATTGCTCAGATGCCAAAGGACGGTGGTAAGATAGTGCAATATTTAGAGATATAGAGCATTAGTATTATATTTTAAACCATTAAAAATTTGTATTTATATCGATGAACAACTATTTATTCTATGTACATTTTTTAGAACAATCTAGTGAACATATCGTAGTCATCTGCAGAAATCAGCAGTACTGCGTACCTGTGCAAGCTGCCGATAGGGGGCGATTAACAGAAGATGAAATTTGCGCTCAACTTTTATATATTTTGGATGATGCCCCTTGTCAATCGAATATACCTCCGGTTGGAATATTGACTGGTAATGAACTTTAGATAGATACATCATTTTAAATTAATTTAATTTAATTGGAAAGTGTGCTGTATATAAACAATACAAAACCGAAAAGTAACCAACGCCTTTTTTTAACAGGCTAAAAAAATTTCGAATACAACCAATTTTTTTAACAAAAATTTTAAATATTACAGACAGTTAATTTATAGTAGTTATTGAGACATTTAATTGTAAATATATTTAAAATTAAAAAAATCGTTTTCTTTATTATTAAGGAATTTAATTTTTATTTAATATTCAAAATATAATTAAATTACTCTCAAGTCAAGTGAAAACGAACACCAATTAAAATGTATGACGTCACTTGTTCGCAAACGTCATCACTGTCAAAGGTAACGTTGTTTGGTTAACATTATTTTATAGTGATTTCTGTGCAATTTCTTCGAAATCTGTTTACTGCTCCCTTCGAAAACCATTCCAGGAAGTTTTCCCTTGATGAAAAGTGGATTTATAAAAGCAAATTTTCCTAGAATTGTTTTATGGTGGCCAATTTCTTCGCAATAAACAGTAAATTCTGCTTTGCCGAATTTAGAAATGTGAAGACTTCTATGTAAGTAATATACCAAGAATTGTTATTTCTGCAACCGTTAATGAATACATAATAGAAATCACAGGTATTTATAAGCTCAAAAGATTTAATTGAATAATTTTTAAGAATAGTATGATTTTGAGGTTATGTTTTGTCTTTTATTAAACAAATTGTTTTATTTCTTTTAATGTCCTCGGGGTAGGCATACGGAGACTATGCTGTGAACTATATGCCACTTCTTGGTCCTTTGACTGCTAACGGTCGAGTTGTTATGTTATCTGTTCATCTTCTTCTGTAGGGTTGACTTCTAAACTTCGTTGACCAATAAGCTGTTCCAATTCGGACCTGTGATATCGAGCCCATGAAATGATATTCTGTATAGTTTTCCATATCATTCGGCAACTAAAATAAAATAAGTACAAAACATTGTTATCCAGTTTTGATTACTTTATTTATAACCTGAAAATTTTAATTTTCATCTTTGAAAATTAGAAAAATAATAAGTTTTAATATAAGAAAAATAAACAACTATTATCAAAATTATCTTCACAAAAATAGATTTTAGATTGTGTAGGTACAAGTGGCGGATCCCTGAGGGCTAACTGATACCACATTTTCCATCATTTCCCGAACGTGGAACGTAAATAAATAACTTTTACTTCCACTTATAAAACTTAGAACTCATATTTTACTACAAAAAACTATATCTCCTTACCAGTGTTTGGGAACATGTGACGTCACAGTGATCGCATGACAAGTATTGGCTTTTGGGAGCGAAATTTGAAACGGACTTTAAAACACATGATTCTAAAAGTATTAGTTATATTAAGAAAATAATATTAAATATTTTGTATTAGGTAGTTATAGTCAACATCCTTATTAGTGAAGTTATTTAAATCACCATTGAATATTGGTAATTTATTTTCTACTTGTTTACTAAACATTGCAATTTAGGTACAATATATATATATATATATATATATATATATATATATATATATATATATATATATATTATAAAATCGCTTTAGGTTGGAAAAGAGCCTTATGGGCTGAAGCTCGAGAAGAATTAATGAAAGAAGAAAGAAATTTCAGAAACCTGGATATTATCACCAAGTCTTTACTTATTGTGTGTTTGGATGAAGCTTTACCAAGTTCATTTAACTGTCGACTGCAAAAGGGAGGAAAAGGTAAAAATAAGTTCAATAGAAATAAATAAAAATAATTTTAAAAAATGGAATAATATTCTTACGCATGCTGATATGCATTTAATTTATTGTGAAGCGCTGTCAAATTCTTCGAAGGCACAAAGACTTTATGCTGAAGTCCAAAAACCTTTCAAGGGGTTGATCGAAACTTAAGGAAAAGGGATAAAGGTGAATAGAAAATAACACTAGTTTACAGTACATCTGTTGCCGATGAAATTTTAGCTGTTGTTGACTACATATGATATGCTAATTTCAAATGTATGAGTAGAATTTTTTAATCAGCTCTAGTTTCTGAGTTTCAGCAATGTAGGTATAAAACAGAAAAAAAAATATATATATATTTACAAAGAAAAAATTTATTAAAAATCAAGTTAATCATTGAGTTCTAAAAAACTTCGTTTTAAAGCTCTTCTCTGATGTGTAGACTTAGGAAAATGACGTGTCAGAAACCAACAATAGTCAGACATCATATTTGTATCCCAGAAACCCCGATAGCGCTCTTCCATGACGCGTAAGTCCTGATGCATAAGCTCTCCCTGCTCTTCGCTCATATCTCCTAAATTTTTGGGAGACCTGTCTAGGTGACTATGGAGGAAGTGGAGTTTTATGCTCATATTGCACCCCAAATTTTTTAATTGTAACAGAAGGTCTTCTACAAGTACAATATAATTTTCTGATTTTTTATTTCCGAGAAATTTCTGCATCACAGAGACGAAAACTGTCCAAGCCCTTAGTTCTAATCAGTCATAGAATTTGAAATTGAGTATCTTTCGTAAATTGTCTAATTTGGGGGCCATCAAAAATACCGGCTTTAATCTTTTCCATAGTGAGCTGAGGAAATTTTTGGCAAATGTAAGAAAACCAGTCCCCGTCTTTATCTAATGATTTAACATACTGTTTCGTGATGCCCAGTTTTACATGTAATGGTGGAAGGATAATTCTGTCACGAGCTACTAGTGAAATCTGGACTATATTTTGCTTTCCAGGCTTCATATTTTTTCTCAAGGGCCAGTTTCTTCTTACCCAATGCTCTTGTTTAGCTCTACTGTCCCAAAGACATACAAAACAGGGAAGCTTAGTGTAACCACTTTGTTGTCCGGGAAAAATGTTCACCATTTTTAAATCAATACAAATTTGCCACATATGGTCATTGTACTGTATTTTATTTAAGACTAGTGAGATGTTACAATATTCTTCCTTTAACTTTATACTGTGGGCAATAGGTACCCCAGCGTATTTATTTCCATTATGTAATAGAATACATTTTAGGCTACGTTTTGAGCTGTCAATGAATAAACGCCAGTCGTTTGGTTCGTATTGTTTCAAGCCCATTTTTATCAACAAGTTCTTAATGTCTGAACAAAAGGTAATACCGTTTTCTTCGGAAAAATAACGCCGTAATTCTTTATCTTTAAAAAGTTATTTCTTCTTCTCTTCTCTTTACTAATGTTTGTTGGTCATGTTTAACTTTGGCTATATTCTTTTGAGTAATTATCAATTAATCAAAGTGAACAAAGTGAAACTGATAACTTCATGTTCTTTTGAATATGCATTTACTTGTAATTGGGCTGAAGTGATCATGATTACTTCAAGTGATAGAAGTGAAAGTGATAATAACTCAAAAGAATAGCCCTTTTATCAAAAGCTTTGTTGTATTCTATAAAGCACACTTGTAGGTCTTGATTCATATCCAGGCATCTTTGTGACAGGACGTTAAGTGCAAATAGTGGCTCCCTTGTTCCTAGGCCTTTATGGTATCCAAATTGTGCATTGCCGATGTCTACATCTAATTTTCTGAATATTCTATTATGGACCACCCTCAGATTTTCAGAGTGTGAATCATCAGCCTTATTGTCCGATAGTCAGAGCAATGCTTGACATTTTTCTTTTTTTGTTATAAAAGTTTATAACAACCATTCATTTGATATTATTCGTGTTCTATATATGATATTGATTAATTCTACCAGAATATGAACCTAATCCTCCTCTATCAGTTTAAGAATTTCCACTGACAGTTGGTCTGGACCTAGAGTTTTTCTGTTCATTACGTATTATTCCTATTCTATATATGGTGTTGATTAATTCTACAAGAATATGAACCTGATCCTCCTCTATCAGTTTAGGAATTTCCACTGACAGTTGGTCTGGACCTAGAGCTTTTCCGTTCTTTACCATGTTCATTAGGTATATCACTTCGTCTTTAATAATGTCCGGACCTATCTCCTCTTCTATATTTTCAAAATTAGTTTGTCGTCTCTCATCTTCAAAGAGTTCTGTAATGTATTTCTTCCATGTTTCTCATTTTTTGTTCTATCTCTTATCTCTGTGATTAATTTTCCGTTGTTTTAAAGTATATTGAGTTTCTTTTGTTTACTGGTGCCGGTGAGTTCTAGGACTTTTGTGTGTACGTTGAAACAGTCATGCTTTGCTTGTAATTCCTCAATTTCCTCACATTTTGTTTTGTAATAGTCTTCCTTTGCTTTTCTGATTTTTGTGCGGAGTATCCGTTGTGTTTCTTTATGTTGTTGTTCATTCTTTCCTTTACACTTTCTTCTAATATCCATAAGATTAAGAATTTCACTAGTTATCCATTCTTCCTTTCCTGTGGGTTTTTCTTTCTATAGAATGTCTATTGAGGGTTCTAAAAAGGCTGATTTAACTCCGCACCATTTTTCACTGATATTTTTGCAGTTTCGGCATTCTTCCTTGCTTTTTACTGTTTTCAGATTTTCGTTTATTCTTGTTTGTAACTCATTCCGTATGTCTTGGTTCTTTAAGTGCTCTGTTTTTATCCGAGTTTCTTTTTTCCGCGGAGTTCTTTTGAGTTTGATAATTACCGGACACCCTGTATATATAATATTTAAGCTGACTTGTCAATACCTATTTGTAATTTAAGTAAGACCATTAAGTACAGTTTTAATAGTAATAATATAATATTTTAAAGTTAAAAGAAAGTTTCTCTTATGGTAATACAGGCAAGATTCATTGGCTTTCACACATATTATTAATATTTATTGTAGTTTATTCAGACGATTCTAAATCATTCTAAATTTACAAATATCGCATTTTTTTTTAAATTTATTTATTTAAAATGAGATAGAATTGTGAAACGTTCTGTAAAATGTAATTTTTACATGAATTTACATAATTACTTTCAGATTGGCTTCTTATCGAATAAAGATAAGACTTCTTTAATACCAAACACACTCAAAATTTCAATTTTAATATCGTAGTTCTTTTTAGAGTTTTTAATGAATACGGTAGCAATTTAGGTCCCCAAGTTACTTCCAAATTGTTGTTTTATTGTAGGATTTTCTGCCGGAAACAGAGATGAAAGCAACTTAGCACACCAAATGATTCACGGAGGAGGAAGTCAATATAATTCCGCGAATAGGTGGTTTGACAAAACGGTTCAATTAATAATATCCGGTGATGGAGCTTGTGGTTTGTGTTATGAGCATTCAGTAGCTGAAGGTAAATAATTAAGAAGCTATTAAATATTATTTAGATGATCAAAATGAGAAATTTATAGGGTAAGAAGTGATAATTCCGGTTTTTTTTTTATTAAAACTTGGCATTTGCTAAGTATTATTACATTAAATGGATAGCAAGTATTTTTAACTGAGCCTCAAATGTTAATATGCAACTTATCTAACCCAAATGATATGAAAGCAATATATTGAGAATATTAATAGCAAATTACTGCAGTCAAATAAGCGAAAAAAAAGACCTAGTTGGAGACACTCATTCATCCAGGCAGAGACCCGGATTTTCGGGTAATACAGGCCTATAGAAATAAAACGTATATGTTCTCTGCACGAGATTTTGTGTCATGAACTTTTTGTAAACAATTAAAGGTCGAAAAATGCATTTTTTTGCACTTTTTTGCTCACCAGCAAAAAATAAAGAAATTTTTGGACAAGGTGGAATAGCCATCTTGTAGAGAATTGAAAAACCTACAAATTGGTTTTTTTATCCATCTCGATATTTTTATTTGTTGCTGAGAAAAATGCAAAACAAGGTCAAAATTGTTATAATATTCAATTAACAATAACTATTGTTAAATACAACCTACGACTTTGTTGTTACGTAAAAAGTTGGGTCTTTTAGTGCTTAATATGTGGTAAAAATTTCAGATCGATTCATCAAATAGTTTGTGCAAAATTTAATTTGTTTATCACAGGCGAATTTTGCAATAACATTCTAGCTCCATCGATGAAGGTACACCGATTCTGAGCACATCTCATGAAAGAGGAACTCTTCTTCTATGAGAAGTATTACATGGGATTGAGGAAAACTAATTTTAAATTTGTTTAAACTTCATTAGAAAACCAGTATAATTTTTACCTTGTAAAGAAATTAAATAACTTTTTTTTGTCGATAAAAAAATTATGTTTTCATATTTGGGAAGCTGGCAGTTAAAATAATTTGCTTTCAAAATCTATTACTATCTTTAACTATGAAAATCTTAAAAACGTAGTAATTTTTCAATGTATCCTATATTGCTATAACATGTACGTATATATTACGGTAGCAAATAATACTTACGTATACAGCTTTGTCTTACACGCAATGTAACGAATATTAATGTTTTATAACAATAATTTAATTATTCAATTTTCCTGACCATGTTTGCCAATAAAAATAACACAAAAATTACTGTTTTTTAATGAAAAAATTGTGTGGCAAAAATGTTTAAACTAATTAAATGTTTAATTTATAAACAAATAAATAAATAGTATGCATATTTGTAATGTACGCAGAAAGGTACTACAAATTAAAAAAAGAATCATCAAAACCCTTCAACAACTTTCGGAGATTTAGCTAATGGTAGTTTGAAGTTGCTATTTCATTTTTTGAACGCGCGGATTTGTTAGCAACTCTTCTTCCTGCCGAGTCGTCTTTTAAACAATTAACATTTTTTAATCTTCACTGAAGCTTTTGTTTTAGTGTTATAATTTTCCGGACAACTCAAACCTAAACTCTTAAACTTTCGAATGGCACTAGTTTCGTTTCTTAATTGTTATTAACAATATTTATAAATACCTTTATAATTCTGTTTCACAAAAGATTTCAGCATGATTTTGTGAAAAATAGGTCAACTGTCAGTAATTTATGTAACATAACTCAATATATAGCAGAACATTTGGAAAATAAAGAACAAGTCGATGTAATATATACAGATTTTGCAAAAGCTTTTGATACGGTCTCGCACGCATTACTGTTGGAAAAATTATATAATGAATTTGGTCTTCACCTTGAATTAATGAAATTCTTTCAATCATACTTGCATCGTAGAAAGCAGACAGTGGTAATAAGAGGTTATACTTCAGAATCCTTTATAGCTACCTCTGGGATACCGCAGGGCTCCAACCTCTTCTTCTTCTTGCGGTGCCTATTCGTTCCGAATGTTGGCGACTCGCATGGCTATTCTTACTTTGTTGGCAGCTGCGCGAAACAGTCCAGTCGTGCTCATGTTGAACCATTTTCTTAAGTTTTGGAGCCAAGAGATTCGTCTTCGTCCTGGTCCCCTCTTGCCGTACACCTTCCCTTGCAGAATTAATTGGAGGAGGTTATATCGCTGTTCATTTCTCATAATATGTCCTAAGTATTCCAATTTGCGTTTTTTAATTGTTTTGATCACTTCGCACTCCTTTCCCATTCTGCGCAGGACTTCATTATTTGTGACTAGGTCGACCCAGGAGATTCTTAAGATGCGCCTATAGCACCACATCTCGAACGCTTCAAGTTTTTTAATGGACTCTTCAGAGAGCGTCCAAGCCTCTGTTCCGTAGAGCAGAACTGGAAAAACATAGCACTGTAGTATGAAGACCTTGGTTTTCAGCGGCAGATCACCAACCTCGGTCCGCTCCTATTTATTATTTTTATTGATAATTTACCAAAAATAATTAATAACAATAATGTTCTTTTGTTTGCTGATGACCTAAAACTATATTCCGTGGTAAGGAACGTAAACGATTGTATACAACTTCAGGAAGATTTAAAGAGAATTGTTGAATGGTCTTATGTAAACAAACTCACATTTAATGTTTCTAAATGTTTTGTACTTAGCTTTAGTAGAAAAAAGAACATCTTACACTTTAATTATGTAATGGAGAATTCAATTTTAGAACGGGTTGGAGAAATGCGGGATCTTGAAGTCATATTTGATTCTCAACTTTCTTTTAAGTCACATTTTTGTAATATAACAAAAAAAGCATCTAGTATGTATGGATTTATAGTCAGAAACTGTAGAGATTTCAGTGATGTAAACTGTATAAGACAACTGTATATATCTTATGTTAGGAGCATTTTAGAGTATGCTAATTTAATATGGAGTCCGTACTATAATGCTCACAAATACACTATTGAAAGAATCCAAAATAAATGTTTAAGGTATCTTTATTACAGGGAAACAGGTGTATATGACTTAACTGTAAGCAAAGATGAGCTTAGATGTCAATATAACTTGTTAAGTTTGGAAAAGCGTAGAAATATAGCCTCTGTTATTTTTTTGTATAAAATAATTCACAATAGAATTGACGATATGAATCTTCTCGCTCAGGTGAATTTTAATATCCCTACATATAGGACAAGAAATACATTGACTTTTTATTTAAAAAACCATCGCATCAGTTATTGTACTAACGCTCCAGTCAATATGATTTGTAAATTAGCTAACGATGTTCAAAGTGAAGTAGATATTTTTAGAATAAGTTATAAACAACTAAAACGTAAGCTAATGGAAATAATGTAATTAATTTTTCTTTATTACACTATCTTGTGTATGTGTCTGTTTGTGTGTATGTATGTGTGAACGTGTAACTCTATAATTAGGTATCTAATGTATCTGTAGAGTTTGTGTTGAATAAATAAATAAATATAAGAATGAATTTTTAAAAAAATGTTAACTTTGGCGCATATTGACCTAAGCCGTTTTTTTTTCTAAATTCGTCTAAAAATGCCAGCTTCCCAAATATGAAAACCGAATTTTTTTATCGACAAAAACAAAGTTATTTAATATGTTTACAAGGTTAAAATGATAGTGGTTTTCTAATGAAGTTTAAACAAATTTAAAATTAATTTTCCTCAATTCCATGTAATACTTCTTATAGAAGAAGAGTTCCTCTTTCATGAGATGTGCTCAGAATCGATGTACCTTCATCGATGGAGCTAGAATGTTTTTGCAAAATTCGCTCGCCTGTGATAAACAAATTAAATTTTGCACAAACTATTTGATGAATCGATCTGAAATTTTTACCACATATTAAGCACTAAAAGGTCCAACTTTTTACGTAATAACAAAGGCGTATGTTGCATTTAGCAATAGTTATTGTTAATTGAATATTATAACAATTTTGACCTTGTTTTGCATTTTTCTCAGCAACAAATAAAAATATTGAGATCGGTAGAAAACCAATTTGTAGGTTTTTCAATTCTCCAGAAGGTGACTATTCCATTTTGTCCAAAAATTTCTTTAGTTTTTGCTGGTAAGCAAAAAAGTGCAAAAAATGTATTTTTCGACCTTTAACTGTTTACAAAAAGTTTATGACAAAATCTCTTGTAGAGAACATAAACGGTTTATTTCTATAGGCCTATATTACCCGAAAATTCGGGTCTCTACCTGGATGATTGAGTGTCCCGGCATAATGCGTATTTGTCTGATGTAAATTAAAGGTTTACAAGATAGTAGTAGTAGATAATATACTTAGATATACATAGGCTATTGACTGTAACTTTTTGTAAGGAACAAAATATTTTTTTTCTTATAGTCATTAGCCTAATATTTGAATTTATAATATTATTATTCTAAACATATAAGAAAATTTAATATAATTTTAGCTGTAGCTGTTATTCAACTGGTTGAAAGTTTCTGGAAACATGCCGAGTCCCTACCAGCTTCGTCGGAGGTGCCAGCAGCTTGCGGAAGTCATTTACCGCCGCCAGAAAGATTAGAATGGATGTTAGAGCCCACTGATATAAAAAGAATAGAGGATGCAGCTGAAGTTGCAGATAATTTAATTAAAGACCTTGATTTTCAGGTAAGTAACAACAATTAAATTAAATAAACTTAAGGACAATCGTGATAAAGATATATTAATTTTTCTAAAACTTTATGGTACAAACTGATATCATAACTGAAAGTGCAGTATAGAAATTGGAGCTTGATTGTCAAGTTGACTCTCGCCGAGTTTAAAAAAGAATCGATCAATTGTGGGATAACTATAATTAGGAAGAATCTGAAAATTTGATAGTGTACCAACATGCATAGGGGACAGCCAGCTACAAACAAACTATTTAAATACGGCAGAAGATTTCTTTAGTTCTTACTGAAATTTAGTTTTTTTAAAAAATTATATATTTGAAATCTTCAGGTTGCTACCAAAATTCAAAGATCTATCATCGATGGTTGTGCGTATTAAATACTCATGAGTATTTTACGACTTTTAGTACATATGAGACAAATTTGTGTTGGCATTTCACGACATGACTCATGAATTTTTATACTCATTAGTTCATAAGATGTATTTATTGACATGATCACAAAAATTGTATTGTATTGCTAACTTCATTAATTTGAATTTTTCTTCTTATACAGTGCCTTCATTTCAAAACGAACCATCCTTAATAACTTTCTTAAATAGAAAAATTTAAAAAAAAGAAAAAACACGTCAATTTAGATATACAGGGGGAAGTTTAATTTTGCATTTGTTAAAAGTCTGTCAATCAACTCCTCAACTCCAGCTAACCTCACTTTGATATGTCAAATGGGAACCCCCACCTTGTGACACATCATTGTAAGCAGCATAAAATTGTCTATCCAACCGTATAAAAAAAATTAAATCGGTTGACGTACAAGCGAACAGTGTGCAAAAGTCTTGTAATAATGCATAATGTATCGGCCTCGAACTTTGGTATGTCAAATGATTACCCTATAGTGTGATACATCATTTTAAAGGACGTACGATCTGCTATCCAACGATGTCAAAAAAAATTAAGTTAATAGACGTTATAGGCAATTAGGATGCAAAAATGTGTGTTAAATATAAGCAGTTTATTCAGTTTTATTCAGTTGAAGAAAATTATTTTATTAAATGTTCAAAATGTGCGCCGTTATTAGCGAGACAATAAAAAAGCCTATTTTGAAATTCCCCACGAACATTGGCAAGGGTTTCTTTGCTAATTCCTCTACATTCCCGAACAATTCGATCTTTTAAATCGTCAATATTTTCAGGTGGGGTTTTATAAACCTTGCTTTTTAAATACCCCCAAAGAAAAAAGTCTAGAGGGGTTAGGTCTGGAGACCGTGCTGGCCATTCAATTGCACCACGTCTGCCAATCCACGTTCCTGGAAAATGTTCATCAAGCCACTCTCGAATTGCCAAAGCGTAGTGCGGGGGAGCTCCATCTTGCTGGAAATGCAAATTATTTTCATTTAGTACCATAACAGCATTTTCATCCACTTGATTTCCTAAAGATTGCACGATGGCAGGGTATATTGTGTTTTCTAAAAGGTTTAAATAAATTTGCCCAGTTAAATTATCTTCCAAAAAAAATTGCCCGATGATTTCATTGCCATAAATTCCTGCCCACACGTTAATTTTTTCGGGATATTGAGTATGCCCTTCTCGGAAAAGGTGCGAATTTTCATTATCCCAGTATCTGCAGTTATGTCTGTTAACCAGTCCATTTAGAAAAAAAGTTGATTCATCACTAAAACAGATATTCTTAGGTAAATGGGGGTCCTCGTCAATTCGTTGGCACATTAATTCGCAAAATTGAATTCTCCTATCAAAATCGTCTTCTCCGAGTTCTTGAAGAATTTGAATTTTGTAGGGAAAAAACTTATTTTGTTTTAAAACTTTATGCACAGAGCCAGCAGAAATGTTGGTTAAATCTGCGACCTTTGAGATGGATAAAGTTGGATCTATTGCAAACTGTCCTAGTACCTCGATTTGGCATGCTTCATCTACAACCCTTTTCTCAATAGATTTTTTATTACAAACGGATCCCGTTTCTTCAAACTTTCGTACCAATTCGAGTACATATTTATGGCCCACGTTTTTGTCTTGATGCCTCTCGTTAAATGCTCTGGCGGTTCTACGAGCGCACCGATCTTCAGCTCCATAGAGAAAAATTATTTCTATTCTTCCGGCTAGCGTATACACCATTTATATTCACGTTTCAACTAGGCGTCACAATGACAATTTTAACAATAATAAACAACTGGTGTTTAAAGATCTTAAAAATTTTATTTATTGCAGTGATTTTTTGTACCTATCAGGTACCGCAAAAAATATTGAAATAAATACACTAGATTGATTAGACTGCAATGAATTTTGCGATGAATTTTAAAACAGGCTTAGTTTTTTTCTCGCAAATATTTTAACTGTTTATTATTTTAAAAAAATATTTATTTTAAATTTAAAATAATATTTTACTCTATGAAGTAGCCATTTGACATAATAAAGTTTAATGTGATAAGGTGTCTATTATTACCACACATCTTTTCTTACTATTCGCTTGTACATCAACAGATTTTGTTTTTTCTTATTGGCTAAATAGGAGATAGTATGCCCTTTAAAATGATGTATCAATCACACTATAGGGTAATCATTTGACATACCAAAGTTCGAGGCCGATATATTATGCATTATTACAAGACTTTTGCACACTGTTCGCTTGTACGTCAACCGATTTAATTTTTTTTATACGGTTGGATAGACAATTTTATGCTGCTTACAATGATGTGTCACAAGGTGGGGGTTCCCATTTGACATATCAAAGTGAGGTTAGCTGGAGGTGAGGAGGTGATTGACAGACTTTTAACAAATGCAAAATTAAACTTCCCCCTGTATATCTAAATTGACGTGTTTTTTTAAATTTTTCTATTTAACAAAGTTATTAAGGATGGTTCGTTTTGAAATGAAGGCACTGTATGTTATCCTTAGTTTAAAAAAAATAATTCAAAATTACGCATCGACCTATCTTACAATTATCTACAGTTAAGTTTATGCTCCTGCAGGCACTAGTACTGATACAGTTTTATCAAATTTCTAAGCATTACACATTTTTTATAGGTTTTCAGATACACAGCTTACGGCAAGGATTTCATAAAATCGTGCAGAGTAAGTCCAGACGTCTACATACAACTGGCTCTTCAACTTGCGTATTATAAACTCTATGGCAAACTGAGTGCTACTTATGAAAGTGCCAGCACGAGAAGATTTTTGCTCGGAAGAGTCGACTGTATCCGATCGGCGACGCCCGAAGCATTGGAATGGGCAATGGCTATGTCGCAACCTAAGGAAGATACTGATTATGACATAGGAAATAAAAAGGTACTCAATGATTTATGTTTTCATAATTTATACAATGTGTCGTACTAAGCCCAGATACACATACATCTACTTAATTTATTTTATGAGCACACCTCCGTCAAGTTCTTAGAATTGTTATATATATATATATATATATATATATATATATATATATATATATATAAATAATAAATAAATAAATGTTTATTGACGGACCAGCCATTTACAAAAGAAAAAAATCAATACATAAGTATAATATAAAAATCTCTAGTATCACACACATGAACAGAAACATACAACAAAACATTGAACAAATAATTAGATAATTAGTCAAATACAAAACTATATAAACTTGAAGATACACAATATAGATAAAATAGGGTATAATATACTCATACAAACACAAAAGTTAAAATAAAAAGGTATACAGAAGGTGGGCAAATATAAAATACATACACTAAAAACAAGTTACCATCTATAGATAAAACAACCAGATACATATATCAGAGTGCATTCTTTATTTTTGAGCTCAAGGAATTCAATGTATCATTAAAGAAATCGATATTATTTTCAAATTTATTCGCCTTAATTGAAAAACGAGTAAGAAATTATGACAAACCTTAGTTTGTTCTGTGATAAGGAACACCAAACAGATTGAATTCTCTCGAAACTATCTGTGGAACATTTATGTCTATCATGGCTAATAATTCGGGACAATCTATTAATCCATGCAAAATTTTATAAAAGGTGCGCGTATCGATGTATGTTCTCCTTTCCCTAAGAGGTATCAAATTAATGGCCTTAAGTATTTCTTCATACACTATGTCTTCACTTGGTATCCCCATTTTGAAACCCACAAATTTAATGAATCTCTTTTGCACTCTTTCAATCCGTTGAATATACTGCCCGTAGTAAGGAGACCATACCTGGCAAGCATATTCCAGGACTGACCTAACATAGGAACAAAATAATGTTCTAAAGCAAGCAATGTTATTAAAGTCATGCAAGGTTCTTTTAATAAAGCCCAGTAATTTTAATGCTTTATTAGTAATGTGATTCACATGAAAGTTAAAACTTAAATTGCTGTCAAAATATACTCCTAAGTCTTTGAGCTCTTCTTTAGTTTCAAGTGATACACCACCAATCGAATAATCATATTGAATAACATGCTTAATGCGATAGAATCTCAAGACAAAACATTTGCTTACATTCAATTGCATATCATTTAAATTGCACCATTCACTTACAGCATTCAAATCTTCTTGAAGTCTCATACAATCTTCCACATCCTTGACTATTCGAAAAATCTTTAAATCGTCAGCGTATAAAAGATATGTTTCACACATTCAGTCACATCGTTGAAAAAAATATTAAATAAAAGTGGAGCCAAATGCGAACCTTGCGGTACGCCAGATGAGACTAAAATCTCGCTAGAAACAAAATTGCCAATTTTTACCTGCTGTCTCCTATTTGTTAGGTAGCTATAAAACCAGTGCACAAGGTCACCAAATATGCCATATTTTTCCAACTTTCTCAAAAGTAGAGAGTGATTTACCTTGTCGAAAGCCTTAGAAAAGTCCGTGTAAATAGAGTCAATCTGATTAGTGTCCTCAATAGAATTTCTCAAAAACTGCTCATAAACAAGCAAATTACTTACAGTAGATCTACCTCCGACGAAACCATGTTGGCTTTCACTTAAAATAGATTGAAGTTTTGATTTGATTTTAGTATCAACAATCATTTCAAATACTTTCGCAATCAAAGACATTTTACTTATTGCTCTATAGTTAGTAACTTCAGTCTTATTACCATTCTTAAATATAGGTGTTACAAATGACTTTTTCCAGATATCTCTGGATAAATGCCAGTTGCAACTGATTTTGTAAAAATAATATTTAAAATAAAGGCTAAAATAAACGATCATTTTTTAAAAAATATCACAGATATGTCATCAGGACCAAGAGACAAATGATCTTTTAAACTACAAATTGCATTATAAACATCAATCACACTAATATCACAAGTATTTATAGATTCCGACTTAGGTACATTAAAATTATATATATCACATTCTTTATCACAATAAACAGATGAAAAAAAATCACTAAAATATTCAACAGTCACATTTCCATCATCGGATGATTTATTTTTGTAAGACATAGTTTTGGGAATATCGTAGGCCTTTATATATATATATATATATATATATATATATATATATATATATATATATATATATATTTAAAATAAACAATTTCACGGCCTATCTATTTATGAAAAGTTATTTTATTCTCCTTACGACAGTTAAGAAAAGAGACAGACCGTATATTCTCTGCAAACCTCACTCTGGCTCTCACTCCATACTAGTTTCGACCACCTAATGATCTCATCAGTAGAGCTGTAACGAACCGAGAGCAAAATGTACAGAAAAACAACTGTCTACTTAAAATCCCCATATCTTGCCGATATTTTACGATATGACGATTTTAAGTAGACAGTTGTTTTTTGTGTATTTTGCTCTCAGTTCATTACAGCTCCACGGATAAGGCCAGGTGGTCGCAACTAGTACGGAGAGAGAACACCAGAGTGAAGTTCGCAGAGAGTGTACTGTCTGTCCAGTTTCTTAATGGTCGTAATGAGAATAAAATAACTTTTCTATATATATATATATATATATATATATATATATATATATATATATATATATATATATATATATATACCGGGTGTCAACGAATCTATTAGACAAGTCATAATTTCTAGAGTATTATGTGTATCAAAATGAGTATTGGTACAGGTAAATGTTATGTGAAGAGGAGAGTTTTCGCATATTTTCCACTTTCCGGTCACTTCCGGTTTCACCGGAAATGGCCCCGGTTTTGAATTTTTAAATGGAACACCCTGTATATTTTAACATTTTTGGATTTCTGAGACAATTCTAGATCAGAATGTGACGTTTTAAAAACTTTTTACGTCTACTTAATTTTTTTAGAGCCACTTTTAAAATTGCATCTAGGTGGCCATGATCGGACGCAAACTAATCTAAGGGCCTTAAGTGATGTCAAAAAAATACAATCGCAAAGTTTTAGTTACTAGTATGAAAAACAGGAATAAGACAAGTTGACAAAATTACGTTTTCATTTCTAACTATTAATTTTCAAATGGCGACCCCTTTTTGACAACTACTTTTTGAAAAAAGCATTCTTTGACGAATCTAACGGTACTAATTTATTTGCGATTGGATTAGACATAAGAACAGAAATTAAATATTATTAAGCAAAATACTGGATAATTTATTTACTTATGACAAGTGCGCCATGGACAGCCATGATGCATAATAATTTGCAACTGTTTTTATCAAGTCTTCTTTGGAAAACAAAGCACTCACTTAAGTAGATAATGACAGTGACATACGCTCTAAGAACAGACGTAAAAGTTTTTTTCACTTTGAGTATACATTATTTTAACGAAAATTTAAACTAAACGTAACGAAAATTAAGAAACTTTTACGTCTGTTCTTAGAGCGTATGTCACTGTCATTATCTACTTAAGTGAGTGCTTTGTTTTCCAAAGAAGACTTGATAAAAACAGTTGCAAATTATTATGCATCATGGCTGTCCATGGCGCACGTGTCATAAGTAAATAAATTATCCAGTATTTTGCTTAATAATATTTAAGTTCTGTTCTTATGTCTTATCCAATCGCAAATAAATTAGTACCGTTAGATTCGTCAAAGAATGCTTTTTTCGAAAAGTAGTTTTCAAAAAGGGGTCGCCATTTGAAAATTAATAGTTAGAAATGAAAACGTAATTTTGTCAACTTGTCTTATTCCTGTCTTTCATACTAGTAACTAAAACTTTGCGATTGTATTTTTTTGACATCACCTAAGGTCCTTAGATTAGTTTGCGTCCGATCATGGCCACCTAGATGCAATTTTAAAAGTGGTTCTAAAAAAATGAAGTAGACGTAAAAAGTTTTTAAAATGTCACATTCTGATCTAGAATTGTCTCAGAAATCCAAAAATGTTAAAATATACAGGGTGTTCCATTTAAAAATTCAAAACCGGGGCCATTTCCGGTGAAACCGGAAGTGACCGGAAAGTGGAAAATATGCGAAAACTCTCCTCTTGACATAACATTTACCTGTACCAATTCTCATTTTGATACACATAATACTCTAGAAATTATGACTTTGTCTAATAGATTCGTTGACACCCGGTATATATATATATATATATATATATATATATATATATATATATATATATATATATATATATATATATATATATATATAAACATTAAGCAAAAAAATTTCCAAGGGCTCATTTTAAGCTTAGAACGTTTACTTTCAAATACCTAGTGCGCCTTTGAAAAATCCAATATGGCGACCGGACACCGAAGAAAAATTGAGTGTCTAGTAAAAAAAAGCTTTTAAAATAAAAATTCGCAACCAATCAGGTCATCTTCGGCTCATATTGTAGCTGATGGAGGCTCGTAAAAAGCTAATGTGTTTGGTTGACAAAGTACAACATGGCGGATCCAATATGACGCTCAAAAATTCAATATGGTGGCTAAATTTTTGAAAGTCAACCGTGGATGCAACAACAGGACGATACAGAATCCGTACGAATAAAGAACTGGAGGATCTATATGGAGACACTAATATTGTACGAGAAATAAAATCTAAGCGACTGCAGTGGGCGGGACACGTAAGAAGACTACCAGATAGTCGCACAGTCAAACTCGCGTGGGAGGAAGCCCCGGTAGGGAAAAGACCGCTGGGACGCCCTCGCCTCCGATGGAAAGACAATATTGCCAAAGATCTAAAGGCAATGAATACTGATAATCCGCTAGATGCTATGGCAGACAGGCAGCAATGGAGGAGTATTGTGAAGTCGGCAAAGACCCACCCAGGGTTGTAAGCCATGGAGTAAGTAAGTAAGTAACTGATTTGCACCAGATTTGGAATACAGGGGTTTTTGAGTGGTTGATCACAAAATCGAGATCGGATTTGCAAAATTCAAGATGGCGAATCCAATATAGCAGACGTATTTTTTAAAATCAAGCAATTTGCACCAAATTAGGTATAAGGGGATTTTTGGGGCCGCTTATCACGAATCCTAAATCGGATTTTCAAAATCTAAGATTACGGACGTAATATAGAGAATTGGGTTTCAGCTTTATTGGGTTTACTGCCTTGAATTTTGAAAATCTGACTTTTTATTCGTGATCAGCTACCCCAAAAACCCCCGTATACCAAATTTGGTGTAAATCAGTTGATTTTCAAAAATTCGGCCGCCATATTGGATTTTTGATCACCATATTGGATCCGCCATTTTGAATTTTATTAACCTACCATACCAGCTTTTTAGAGGTATCCATCAGCCAATATTTAAGAGACCCAATCAGTTTGCGAATTTTTCCAAGCTTTTTTTTACTAGACACTGAATTTTTCTACGGTTTCCGACCGCCATATTGGATTTTTCAAAGGCGCACTCAGCATTTGAAAGTAGGCACACTAAGTTTTAAAATGAGGCGTTGGTCGCTTTAAATTTTGGTCATAGCTCTGATCCGGTTGACGCGGATTGTCCCATATATATATATATATATATATATATATATATATATATATATATATATATATATATATATATATATATATATATATATATTCGTATCCCTATACCCAGCGAGAAATACGAACAAACTGTAAAGGAAAAATTTGTGGTATTTCGTCCCGGTGCCAGCCTTAGGACTCCTCAGTGGGTTTAGACTGACACCTTCCCAGACACCCGTTGTTGTACTATATAGTTTTTGATTCTACTATTTGAATTTAAACTGTGGCGGGAATTATCGGTGAGATGTAGTTTACACAACACCCCCGCCTCTAGACAATCAATCAATCTTCCTTGAGAATTGGAGATTTGTACTCCAGATCCCGATTACAAGGAAGGCTTGATTGTTATTGGGCCTGAGAACTGCGGGATCTAACACCCCGTCGCGGATTCGGTGCGGCTAAGCACCCAAGCTACTTGACGCCACAAGTGCACGTTCCCATGTCCAGGAATGCCATGTCGTATTCTGCTAATGTCCCTGTACCCAGCGAGAAATACGAACAAACTGTAAAGGAGTGTTTCGTCCCGGTGCCAGCCTTAAGACTCCTCAGTGAGTTTCGACTGACACCTTCCCAGACACCCGTTGTCGTACTATATAATTTTTGATTCTACTATTTGAACTTACACTGTGGCGGGAATTATCGGTGAGATGTAGTTTACACAACAATTATATATATATATATATATATATATATATATATATATATATATATATATATATATATATATATATATATATATATATATATATATATATATATATATACTTTTCATGACTCTACCTAACTCATACTTCCACTTTTAATAGGTCACATTTCATTTAGTAAGCGATGACAGAAAACTAGCCTTGTGGCACGAAGCTGTGAGAGTGCAAACTAAAGAGATGGTGGACAATATCTTAGGTCAAGGAATCGATATCCACCTTTTAGGTCTTAGAGAAGCCGCAAGAGAAACATCGCCAACAGCTGCAAGCCCGCTGCCAGAACTTTTTACTGATCCTTCATATAGGTAAGCAATTTTATCTTGAATAGGTGTATGTTATTTGATAACAAACTTTAGATGTAAAGAGAAATAACAGAGTATTTGGGTGTTCAACAAAAAATATTTCTGAAGAGAATTTGTTTGACTTATATTATATTTTTGTGATACGTACAGGGTGAGTCAACGATTGGATGAAGTAGGTTTGTGCCTTTTCGGTGAAATTAACAAAGAAACTATATTTATTGTTTGATACAGTTTATTTTTACGCAGATTTTAAAAATATTTAGGACTCTACAGGGTGAGCCAAAAAACTAGGACAGCGTAAAGTTGTATTTTTTTAAATAGAATACCCTATATACGAATCGTATTTTCGATTTAGCTTATAATTTTAAATCTTCTTTATTGAGGGTTTACTATAACAAAACTTTATAGTTTCTGAGATAATTAAGTTTAAAGAAAAAAAGTCACATTTTCAAGCATCAATTCAATCCTAAATAACGTTTTCAATTTTGTGACAAATATATTCAAATTTGGAATTTAGCAAGGCCAAGGACAAGTTAACATAATTTTTACCTAATATTTGCAATAAAAGCTACAGGGTGTTGAACACATCGGCTCAAATTTGAACAAGTTTAAATGAATAAATATCTTTTTTTTAAAACGGTACACCCTGTATATTTTCATGTTATTTAATAGAGTAATAAAAACCCTAAAAGTTTTGTTCAATATATCCTATACCTATTTATAATAGTTTTTGAGATATTTCAGTTTTTCTTATTTTCCATACTTTTTTACAGAAATAGTCTTCATTATCATAGTAGCCATGGCAAAAACAATGTAAAAGAACATTTTTCTGTTTGCCAAATTTATAACCGCAATCGCTTCTTTTGGTTTTTATGTAGTGTAGTTTGGTTTTTTTTGCATTCATCTTATATTGTAAAACGAATTTTCCAAAGAATGAGTTAATAGATATGATTTATACAATAGGAGAGGCTCAAAAAAATTACCTTCTTGCTCAAAGAATTTACAAAATGAAGTATCCTGATCGACGCCAGCCTAATACCCACACTTTTCAAAACTTAATGCAAAGATTTGATTCATCTGGTACTGTTGATTATCCAAAACGTAAAGTGGTCAACAAACCAGTAACTAATGAAGAAAAAGAACTACAAGTATTGTTAAATGTTCAGGAAAATCCTTATATTGGTAGCCGTCAGTTAGCAGCATTATGTGAAACATCACAATCCACCGCTAATCGGACTACCAAGAAATATAGGTATCATCCATATCACATGGAATTACACCAAGAATTGCATGGACAGGATTTTGAAAGTCGTGTAAACTTTTGTCGTACAATAAATGCGGAGATTCAATTAAATCCAAATTTATTATGCAAGGTAATGTTTAGTGATGAAGCTACTTTTAGTAGTAACGGTGCCGTAAATAGACGCAACATGCATTATTATGCCACAGAAAACCCATTTTGGATTAGAGAGGTGCAACATCAAAACCACTGGTCATTAAATGTTTGGTGTGGTATTCATCATAATCGAATTATTGGACCCCACTTTTTTAATGAACCACTAAATGGCCATAGTTACCTGAACTTTCTACAAGAAGAACTACCCCAACTGCTTCAAGGTCTCGATAGGGATGAGCTCGACAGTATGTGGTTCCAGCACGATGGTGCGCCTCCGCATTACCATCGTGAAGTTCGTGCGTTTTTGGACCAACGATATCCGCAAAAATGGATTGGAAGTGGGGGTTTCATTGAGTGGCCACCAAGGTCTTGCGACATCACCCCATTAGATTTCTTCCTATGGGGTTATATTAAAAATAAGGTGTATGTTAATCCACCAACAACAGTGGAAGATATGCGAAACAGGATTAGGGATACCTGTAGAACAATAACGCCACTAATTTTGTCCAGGGTCCGAGAAAATCTGCAAAAAAGACTAAATTTGTGCATTGCACAAGAGGGTCGTTTATTCGAACACTTATTAAAAAGAAATAATTAATCTCAGTATTTAATAGGTAATTTTTTTGTTTCAATTTAGTATAAAAGTAAATATGTATTTGCCTTGTCGTTATTGTTGTGTTAATTTTTTCACATTATGTTTAATTAAACTATTGCCGTTGTAATATAACGAATAATGTATTTCATCATATTTAACCACATTCTGTTTGTTTCTGTAGTTTCTTTTTATTATTTTACATGGCTACTATGATAATGAAGACTATTTCTGTAAAAAAGTATGGGAAATAAGAAAAACTGAAATATCTCAAAAACTATAATAAATAGGTATAGGATATATTGAACAAAACTTTTAGGGTTTTTATTACTCTATTAAATAACATGAAAATATACAGGGTGTGCCATTAAAAAAAAAAGATATTTATTCATTTAAACTTGTTCAAATTTGAGCCGATGTGTTCAACACCCTGTAGCTTTTATTGCAAATATTAGGTAAAAATTATGTTAACTTGTCCTTGGCCTTGCTAAATTCCAAATTTGAATATATTTGTCACAAAATTGAAAACGTTATTTAGAATTGAATTGATGCTTGAAAATGTGCCTTTTTTTCTTTAAACCTAATTATCTCAAAAACTATAAAGTTTTGTTATAGTAAACCCTTAATAAAAAAGATTTAAAATTATAAGCTAAATCGAAAATACGATTCGTATATAGGGTGTTCTATTTAAAAAAATACAACTTTATGCTGTCCTAGTTTTTTGGCTCGCCCTGTAGAGTCCAAAATATTTTTAAAATCTGCGTAGAAATAAACTGTATCAAACAATAAATATAGTTTCTTTGTAAATTTCACCAAAAAGGCACAAACTTACTTCATCCAATCGTTGACTCACCCTGTACATGAACAATATAAATAGCTAAAAGTTACATTTCGTTTCATTAATTGCAGAATAGCCAACAAATTTCTTCTCTCTACTAGTCAAGTAGCTACAGGTATGAACTCCTTTATGGGTTACGGTCCAGTTGAACCAGACGGGTATGGTGTATCATATAATCCCAAGAACGATCATATCATCTTCTGTTTATCAGCGTTTTGGTCTTCAGAGGTCACTAGTACTAGTAAGTTCTCACTATCTCTAGAGGAGAGTCTAAATTCTATACAAGCATTGTTACAAAGGCCTAATGGGAACTAAATATAAACTCATATTTACTGGTAACTTTAATGATATTTAAACTTAAATGTTTTTGGGAGTTCTCAATAAGTGGATTGATGATAGAGATGTGACACTGGAAAATGGGAGGTTAAGTTTAAGTGACGTTTAGAATACGGAGGGTTATAAGGCTGTGGCGGCTTGTCCTTAGGTTTGCAAGATTGCGCAACCCTAAAAAAAAATTGTACACATACAGTGTAGGCCAGTCATTTGGTTAAAAAAAAGGGGGTTACCTGGAAAAATGGCGCCTAATAACAGTTTTTTTACAATATCTCCTTTCCGACGCATTTTACGACAAAAACATTTATATACAATATTAACTAGAGAAAATTTCGTACAATTTATGTATATACAATTTTTTTTGTAAAATCAATTGTTTTTGGCGTACGAGCGCCGCAAAGTACATTTCAATATACGTTTTGGAGAAAAACTCATTTCCACACCACCTTGCGTAGAGTAAGCGGTAATCGTGCTGTTCCCTGTAGACCTAATCCACATGTGATGCACACTTTCGAAATTTAGCGCAATCTCCTTCGCTTTGCTGTTCCTGATGGACCAGGCGTTGCGAATTGATAGCCAAAATTGAAGGTGATTACCGTCCACACATAAAAACAGGCCATCAAAAGGGAGCATTGGAATAAATTCACAAGCGATATGGATCATGATATACATGGCGCCCAAAGAAAGGTGTGGAAAATGTTAAAGAACAGAAAGAAGCCGGTGAATGAGTATGTTCAGAGTAAAGGAGTCGCAATAGAAACTTGGGAAGAATACTTTGGTACACTATATAACGCTGAAGAAATACAGGAAATAGAATACCGGACAGCATCAAACGCAACCGTCTCAGAGACGGAATCAAGAGAAAAACTAGGAAAGCTAAAGAACAGAAAAGCACCTGGGACAGATGGAATACCTAACGAACTATTAAAATATGGTGGCCCGGAACTTGTAACAAAACTTACCACTTTATTTAACAAAATCCTGAGTACAGCGAAAATTCCAAACGACTGGCACACGAGCATAACAATTCCTATATTAAAAAAGGGACAAAAGACATTGCCCGAAAATTACAGAGGAATAACTTTACTATGCACAACTATGAAACTGTTCACAGGAATAATAAAAGAGAAGCTAGAAAAGCTAATAGTTAATAGGGAAGAGCAACAAGGGTTCAGAAAAGGCAGATCGACTACGGACGCAATATTTATCATGAAACAAATTAAAGAAAAGGCCATAGAATATAACACACCAGCATTCGTCTGTTTCGTCGACCTCACTAAAGCATTCGACAAAGTCCAACTAGGCGACGTCATTCGAATGCTTATTGATAAACAAATACCCGCCAATATAGTAAAGACAATTTGCAATCTGAACACTGCCAATACAACACAAATTAAAACAGAACAACACACCTCAGGTAGCATACCAACGCCCGGAGGAATTAGACAGGGAGATAGTCTCAGCCCCTTCCTGTTTAACCTCATTATGGATAAAATCATAGAAGAAGTGGCAACATTAAACATTGGGTACAGAATAACTAACACACGTATCAGCTTGGTGGGCTATGCCGATGATACCGCAATCCTCGCAGAAACCGAAGACGATCTGCAGAGACAGCTCTTTAAATTATACCAAGTGGGACAACGACTTAATATGAATATCTCCATCGAAAAAACGAAAAGTATGACCATCAGTAAGGAACCCATTAGATGCAAACTAGTAATCCAGGACAGACCCATAGAGCAAGTGATGCAGTTCAAATACCTTGGCGTAAATATATCCAGCAGTCATGAACCTATAAAGGACGTAAAATGCCAAGTCAACAAAGCCGCAGCAACCACAGGATGCCTAAGTGAATTTGTATGGAAGAATCAATATATGCGAATGGACAGCAAAATTAAGATCTATAAAACATGCATAAGACCCATAATGACATATGGAATAGAGACGAGAGAAGACACTAGTAAAACGAAAAGTATACTACGGGTGGCTGAAATGAGGGTAATGAGGATGATAGTCGGTAAAACCAGAAGAGATCGTGTAAGAAATATAGACGTCAGAGAACAATGCAAGATACAGGATATAGTAAGATGGGGAAGACAAAGAAGACGGGAATGGTATCACCACGTAAAAAGGATGTCCGAACACAGACTACCCCGCATAGTACTAGAGGGAAAACCAGCAGGAAACCGACCACCAGGAAGACCACCGAAAAGATGGAGAGATAGCTGGCAGTCCACATCACAGGAAATGATAGGGAGGCACGACCGGAATTAACAGATCAACAGATCTCATACAAGTAGAAGAAGAAGAAGAAGAAGACATAAAAACAGTGAAAGCACAACTCCTCAAAAAAATACGGTGATGATATTTTAAGTGCCGTCACTGCCAATAAGGCTCCGGTGCTTTGTTTCCGAAATACAGGGTTTAAGCTATTAACGGAAGCCTGGTACAATCAAAAAAGTAATGAAAATGCAGAAGAACGTCAGCGTATTGTAAAAACAGCAGCAGAAATTGTTATAGAGGATATTCCCTCTACGGTCTATGAGACAAAACATTATCCTCCATCAGATAATTTTTTCCAAGACTCTGAGTCAGATATACCTGGAACTTTACGCGTTTTCCTGGATGGAGTGATTTTAAGAAACAAACGAGCGCCTTTTGAAAAATGGAAGAAAACAAGCATTGCTCTCGCCTATACTATAATTGCAGCAGCAAAACCGAAATCTTTTATATCATCATTACAGATCGGACTAGCTGCATTTTTATTTCAGAAGTATGGATCTCGGCGATTAAAAGATGTATTATCATCTCTTGGATTTTGCTCTTCATTCACCGAAACAATGTTGTTGGAAGTTTCAGCTATTATGCGCGCACCGTTGAATATCGATGATAACGCATTTTCTCAATTTGTTTTTGACAACGCTGATTTCAATACGCAGATATTAGATGGTAATAACACTTTCCATGCCATGGGCGGTATCCATTGTGTAACACCTACAACTGCTATCGCTCCTGATCAAATTATTCTACGATTAGAGCAAATGCCGTCTGCAACAGTCGTTGGTAGTTTAGGTACCATTGCATTAAAAACATTTGTAAAAAAAACGATACGGGCTTAAAAATAATAAAGATTCAAAACCTCGGTAGCATTCGTGCGGTTTCGGAAGTAGTTATGCGATCCGTTTCATATTTATTGTGGCTATATCCATCGCAGATGATGCGGATGAAATTTCGGTCTGCGACGTCTCGATCGGTGCCCAAGACGAACTCGCAACGCCTGGTCCATCAGGAACAGCAAAGCGAAGGGGATTGCGCTAAATTTCGAAAGTGTGCATCACATGTGGATTAGGCCTACAGGGAACACCGCGATAAAAAAAAAACGCGCCGCTTACTCTACCTCAAGGTGGTGTGGAAATGAGTTTTTTTCCAAAACGCATATTGAAATGTACTTTGCGGCGCTCGTACGCCAAAAACTATTGATTTTACAAAAAAAATTTAAATACATAAATTGTACGAAATTTTCTCTAGTTAAATTTTGTATATAAATATTTTTGTCGTAAAATGCGTCGGAAAGGAGATATTGTAAAAAAACTCTTATTAGGCGCCATTTATCCAATATGGCGGCGCGAGCGGCGACGATACGAGGTGGCAAAGTCGAAATTCGAAAAGAGCACATCAAAATCTATAAAATTACCAATTTTCAAAACTCCCGGAAATCTTTCCAGGTAAAACTACTAAATGACTGGACTAGTGACCGAGCTCGGTTTCCGAATCAAAGGATTCCCAATTACGAAGGAATTTATAAAAACCAGCGTGTATGTGCTAGTTTTAAACAAGACAAATTGACGCTGTTCTCGTAAATAAAAATATATTATTATTTCAATCAAAATTAGCAAAAATTAAAAATAATATTATCTCAGTCGACGTTGAGCCATCTAGCCGATTAAGAGGGAAATAAAAAAGACCACGCGGTTGTTCTACATCAAAAAGTACCCACACAAAAAAAATTTTAGTCACTTTTATCGTCACATAACCTCAAAAAAAATAGATATTTTTTTTTGTTTTTTTGACGATATCTTCGGTTTTAACCATCGTAGAAACATCTTTTTTTTTTTTCATTTTATAGGTTTTTTTATTGTCTATAACTAGATATTTTTTACAAAAATTTTTGGCGCGAAATTCAAATTTTTATGGGTGTTTGAAAATTTTTAAATTCAATCAATAAAAACTAGGACAACAGCAGCTCCGAAAAAAAAATGTTTTTTTAGGCGCCAAACTATATCCATGAATTTTTTCAGATTTTTAAAAATGGTCGAAATCGCAAATAACGGCATTTATTAGCATTTTTCGCATTTTTATCGAGTTTCGAAGCATGAAATTTTCTTGTAAATCCTCATGAACTGGAATGATTTATTTCTATGTTACTTTGTATTTAAAAAATTACAAGGTATAACCAAGTATTTGAAATTTAAAAAAAACAACTTTATTTTAATCATGCCTTCAAGCGATCAACAGTTGATCTACAACCATCAAGCACAGAAGATGCCAAATGAGATTTTGGTGAAACGTCTGCAAACTTCTACAGGAGACCAAACGAACGAAAGGATGTATACCCGGATTAATACTGAATCACATGTTCCCATCGGTAAAACATTACGCAACAATATATTTATATATATATATATATATATATATATATATATATATATATATATATATATATATATATATATATATATATATATATATATTTAGTTGGTTATTTTCTTGGGAATATGGTTCATTTTTATATTGAAACTACATATATAAAGTAGTCATACTTATTGTATATATATTTTATATTTCAGGACGTTTCGATTCTTTCGAATCTTTTTCAACTGAGGGTTTCGGCGGATTCTACAAAAATGTACATTTTTAATATTATTATATATGGAATAACAGGTTAAAAACTTACCATTAAGAACAGAGATTTTTGTTTGAAATAAACAATTAATTAGAACAGATATCGATTATAATCGCACACTCTCTTATATATTAACATTTCAAAAGTATTTTTAAAAGTCCAGCTAGAAGAATGGACATTGCATTTTTAACCCTATAACTGCCTTGACTCGACTGAATGTGGAACCCAGATGGTGTATGTTTTGGGTACTTTAAGTGGCGTAAAAAGTTTGGGTCTTTTAATTGAAGTGATATCTTTCTGAAAAAATATCGTGATTCAGTTTAGAAGAATTGAAAGCGGAGAATTATTCTTATTTATTGTTTTTTGTCCTAAATGGACATAAATACGACAAAAAAAAATATTACAGCCCTAAAAAAACACGAAATGAAACACGAGCACACCTTTGATTATGAAAATACAAAAATCTTGAAAATTGAAACCAACAAAGGAAAATGAGAATTTTACGAAATGATCGCAATAAAAAAAATCCGAATGCCGTAAACGATAAAACAGACATTAATAATCTAAATCAAATTTATTTCAACATATTAAAATACACCAATATGAGGGAATTTCTAAAATAAATAAAACAATAATTAAGAATAATTCTCCGCTTTCAATTTTTCTAAATTGAATCACGATATTTTTTCAGAAAGATATCACTTCAATTAAAAGACCCAAACTTTTTACGCCACTTAAAGTACCTAAAACATACACCATCTGGGTTCCACATTCAGTCAAATTAAGGCAGTTAAAGGGTTAAAAATGCAATGTCCATTATTCTAGCTGGACTTTTAAAAACACTTTTGAAATGTTAATATATAAGAGAGTGTGCGATTATAATCGGTTTGTGTTGTAATTAATTGTTATTTAAAACAAAAATCTCTGTTCTTAATGGTAAGTTTTTAACCAGTTATTCCGTATATAATAATATTAAAAATGTACATTTTTGTAGAATCCGCCGAAACCCTCAGTTGAAAAAGATTCGAAAGAATCGAAACGTCCTGAAGTATGACTACTTTATATATGTAGTTTCAATATAAAAATGAACCATATTCCCAAGAAAATAACCAACTAAAAACATATTTAATTGTTCAAGAAAAACTAATTCCTATAATATATATATATATATATATATATATATATATATATATATATATATATATATATATATATATATATATATATTGTCGTAGTACTACGGTTAAAATTAAAATCACGACGTCTGGGCATTAAAACAGTACTACTTATAATTAATATCCTACCGACACGCTCCGCCTGAAAATAAGTACAAATACAACATCTAAATATATATATTGGTACGTCAACACAGGGTGTCTGGGTAAAGGCGTCGATGGACCCACTGATGAGTCCAACCGTCGACGTCATGAACGAAACACCGCTGTAACTTATAATAAATTAGATTGTATATCGCCGGGTGCAGGGGCATTTTTCTTCGTGCGTATGAATGCCCAATAGTGATTTATTTATCTTCATATATTACAAGCGAAATTGTCACATATCGGGAAATATTATTTTAGAGGCCTAAAATATCGGGAACCACCTGTAAAATTTCTACGGTTTAGCCGAATATATGAATCCATCACTGAAAATCATCGAAACTAGAAAATTGTACCCGCTGAAAATAATCAGCGTCTGCCGGGTATTCAGACCTGAATAATGCCTCTAAAAATTTTTAGGTGTTTCGTTCCGGTACCAACTACTGGACTCATCAGTGGGGATTGAGTCGGTACCTTCCCCATACACCCGGCGTCGTACTTGTATATATTTTATACTGGGAACTAATATTTGTAGTGAAATGCCATCGGAGAAAGGCGGTAAGATAACGTCTTTCTACGACAATAAATATATATATATATATATATATATATATATATATATATATATATATTTAAGACAGCTGAGGATTTATAAAAAAGTTCCAGGCTTCAAAACTTCATAAAAATGCGAAAAAATACTAATAAATGCCGTTTTTTGCAATTTTGACTATATTTCACCACTTTTAAAAATCTGAAAAAATTAATGGACATAGTTTGGCGTCTGAAAAATAACATTTTTTTTCGGCCCTGCTATTGCCCTAGTTTTTATTTTATTGAATTCAAAAATTTTGGAACACCCATAAAAATTTGAATTTCGCGCTAAAAATTTTTGTAAAAAATATCTTATTGAAGACAATAAAAAAATCTACAAAATGAAATAAAAAAGAAGTTTCTACGATAATTAGAACCGAAGATATCGTCAAAAAACCAAAAAATACGTTTTCATTTTTTTTGAGGTTATGTAACGATAAAAGTGGCTAAAAAAATTTTTGTATGGGTACTTTTTGATGTAGAACAACCGGGTATTTTTTTATTACCGAGGGGGCAGTTTCAACCCTTTTAATTAGCTAGACCCTGTGTGACATAATTATTTGTCAAGTAAAAGGACGATTTAGCTTTACAGATCACTTGGTAGCAGTCGGTCTTTTTTTCAGAACAGTATGTCGAATATAGAACATGTTTTCTCAAACAAAAATTTAACGATACAATTAAAATTTAAGGTTAGATATTTCAATGTGCCAACTGATCCTCCTGTGGAATAATATAATTTAAACATGATGCATTTATAAACGGTATAGCCCCATGAATAAAATGCTCTTTCATAAATTCACTTATCGAAGAATTCAACTGTTCAAAGCAACAATTTTACGTATAGCATATATGACTACAAGTTGCTAACAATTCTTGGATATTATTGAAGTGTCTTAACCCAAAAAGTTAATATATCTTTTTACTCTACGTAATTTCACCAAAACTAGATTTTCTATCATTGTCGAAACACTAAATTTTTTCAAGGATATCAACAAATGTATTTTATTCGGTTTTATTTTTGTTACATATCTGTAACAGAACCAAAATATACACAGTTCCAAATCCAAAAAAACACAATATTATTCTTTATGTTTAAGGAATTTAATTTTTATTTAATATTCAAAATCTAATTAAATCACTCTCACTCACTTGTTGGCAAAAATCATCGCTGTGCTACGTAGCTTGTTTAATATTATTTTACAGTGATTTCCGTGCAATTTCTTCGAAATTTGTTTACTCTTTCTTTTAAAATGCAAAAGCAAAGCTTTTTTCTGAACCTAAAAAGCCATACTAAAATATTGAAAATCTTGGTGTGGAAATAAATATTTGTTAATTATTAAAAATTTACATTTTATTATAAGTTGTGTTTTAACAGATTATATCGAATTGTTTAACATTTTAAGAGAGTTGTGTGTATTTGTATTTAGGTTGTCGGTACTGAAAAACTGCATTAAAAAATTTCGCAGTGTCACTAAAAAATTTGGAATAAAAATTAATTTTAAATCATATTTTCATTACAAGTGTTAAACATTGACATATCATTACAAAACACACACTTATTTTAAATAAAACTGATATTTTTATATGATCTCGATATATTTATTACTATTTAACCAAAATAAAACTTTTTACCTAAGAATATAGAATTTTAAAATTGTTAATTTATTTAGTTACGGTTATTATTGAAAACGGTGGAGACACCACATTTAACGAATTTTTCAATGATTTTTTACATACCTTTCACTATGACCCGAAAAAACAGGTATATAAAAGTCATTGAAAAATTCGGAACATTCGGTGTTTCCACAGCCCGAAAAAGGCTCTAAATCTAAATCATAGGAAAAGTATTTATAGACTAGTCATTTATACGCTTATTTTATACTTCAACTGTGATTTATTTCATTTGTTATTAATAGAAATAATAATTTTAAGACAGTATTGTTTAAAAACTAAGTCGCTAACAATACTTCTAAGTGAGGAATGTAATCAAGCATGAATTTCTTCTTCTTATTCTTAGTATAGGACTTTGTCCTGTATTGACTGTCAATGCATCTCGTTTATTCTTGTTCCTGTGACACCGATGTCCAGCTCTCTTTCCATCTTTTAGGCGGTCGACCAGGAAGCCTTGAAGAGTTTGGTATTCCTTCTTTTGCAATTTTTGCCACTCGGTCGTCGGTCATCCTGTCGACATGATCCCTCCATGCTCTCCTTCTTCCTCTGCCCCATCTTACGACGTCCTGTATTTCACATCTTTTTCTGATTTCATCGTTTCTTAGTCTGTCGCGTAATGTATGACCCGTGATGCTTCTTAGCGTTCTCATCTCAGTTGTCCGGAGTAGTCTTTTGGTTGCTGATGTGTCTGCTCTTGTTTCGATGGCATAAGTCATTATGGGTCGTATGCAGGTCTTATATATTCTGATCTTACTTTGTGTCGTCATATGTTCATTTCTCCATATAATATCACGTAGGTATCCTGACATTACGGCAGCTTTGGTTGTTTGTTCTTGAACTTCTGCTTTTAAGTTTCTATTGCTGGTGATGTTTGCTCCCAGGTATTTAAATGACATGACCTGTTCGATGCTTTGATTGTGTACAGCGAGCTTACATCTTCTTGGTTCTTTACTGATCGTGAGAGATTGGGTTTTTCCTATGGAGATTGTCATGTTAAATTTTTCAGCGGTCTTTTCAAACTTGTACAGGAGCCGTTGGAGGTTGTCTTCGTCTTCCGATATCAGTACTGCATCATCGGCATAGCAAATTATCTTTAGTTCTCCTTTTCCCATTCTATATCCTCTACCGGCCTCTTTCACCTCTCTGATAATTTCCTCCATAATGACATTGAATAGAATTGGACTGAGGCTGTCTCCCTGCCTTATGCCGGTAGATATTGGAATTTGGTTCGATGTCTTGTTGCCTACTTTAATTTTCGTTGTATTTCTGCTGTTTAAGTCTTTAATTACTTCCAGGATGTTATGACATATGTTTCTGTCCTTAAGTAGTTCGAGAACGTCATGAAGTCTGATCCTGTCGAAGGCTTTTGTGAGATCGACAAAACACATATATGCCTCTTTGTTGTATTCGATGGCCTTCTCTGTAATTTGGCGAATTATAAATATGGCGTCAGTTGTTGACCTGTTTTGTCTGAAGCCTTGCTGCTCCTCACTGATTCCGCTAGATTCTATTTTTTTTGCTATGATTTTCGTTAGTAGCTTGGCGGTTGAGCTTAGAAGTGTTATTCCCCTGTAGTTGTTCGGGTCAGTTTTGTTGCCTTTCTTGAATATGGGTATGGTCAAGCTTTCCCTCCATTGTTCTGGTGTTTTCTCCTCGTTGAGTATTTTTCTATAGAGGAAATGTAACTCTTCTAGTAGTGCCATTCCACCATATTTGAGCATTTCATTTGTTATGCCATCTGGTCCAGGGGCTTTTCGATTTTTCAATTTGGTGGCTGCTGTTTTTATTTCATATTTCAGCATGAATTTAAAGGACTAAACTTTAAAAAATCCAACAGGCAACCCAAGTGTTGCAATTCATGTTATTTAAAGAGAAAAATTCTTACTGTCTATAATTATGACCATATTCATATTTCTTAAATAAGGTGGAGTCTTCCATTCTGAACGTAGAACAAGTTACTTCTGTTAAATTACAAATCCAATTTGTTTTCTTTATTCGAGATACGTTTATAACCCAATTAATACAGCAAAAAGAAATGCAGAAATTTTGCAAATGCGGTCGTGTTAACCCGATCACTCCAATTTGATTCTGAAAGTAGAGATTATGAACTATCATTCGTCTTTTTCAGATTTTCGTATAAATTTGTTGAAATATACTAAAAATGCTTCTGAACGTAGCGTGATATGCGTAAACTCACGTCCGAAGCAGAGGAACTGAGAGATTACAAGCAGCGGAGGACAAGAAAGTCGCCGCCTGCGCACGCGAGGCACTGCCACTTAATTTCATACGTTGGCATGATTACTTCAAATAAATTTTTGTGCCTATTTAATAACATTTTTTGAAGTATTTTAATACAAACTGTCTATTTTTAACTTTCTGTCAATTATCTAAGTTTGGAGTCTTGCATTTCTAATACAAAAACCAACAAATGCCACCTAATTTGGTCGAAATAAGAACAAAATGTATAAATTTAATGGTTATTTCTTATTTAGTGGTGTAATTTCCTTGTTTTCTTAGTACAATAAAAGTATCAAAAAGGCTGGATTTAAAGTGTTAATCTAAATATATATATATATATATATATATATATATATATATATATATATATATATATATATATATGGACTGCTATTGCATCTCACACGGGGGAATCCGTGAAAGCCGCATAAACATATATACGCTATCCGACGGGAGGTCGGCGAAGCCGCGTTTCAGTATTTGCATGCTTCCTTTCGATCTGTCCTTTGCACAGCCAGGTGCATGTCGGTACCCTGATGAGTCTAGTAGAGACGAAACATGTACCTCTGCCGTATCACTGTGGCGGGGAGGGTAAGTTTTGACTTTCTTTCTCGGTATGGTGGTACAGGTAGGCCATCATCTCAATGGTGGTGGAATAGGATGAATTGTGTTCTTTAACAATTTATTCAAACTGTGCAACCTCTAATACGGAAAGGATATGGTTGGAACGAGGTTTGCATTTACTGTTCGCATTTTACTTCATTCCTATATGGAGCTGCACATAGTTGTACTTTTGCTGAATGTGATTTTAGCACTACAACGGCATAATGTGGATATATCCACTGCTATTGCATCTCACACGGGGGAATCCGTGAAAGCCGCATAAACATATATATATATATATATATATATATATATATATATATATATATATATATATATATATATATATATATATATATATATATATATATCTGGTTTCATAGCGTTCTACGCCTTCCGGTTCCCAGTCTACATTGTTTTCGGTCTTCCCAATCCCCTGGAAGTAAGTTTCTTTCGGACATGGCTCGGTTAATGCCCTTAATCCAGGTAACTTTTGGTCTTCCTCTTTTTGTTTTTTCATTTGGTGTCCATTTTAGAATTTGCTTTGGTGGACGTTCGTCCGTCATTCTCTCCACATGTCCATACCATACCAGCTGACGTTGTTCGATTTCATCGAGAATAGTTTTGTTTACGCCCATAATCTCTCTAATTCTCTCGTTGTTTACACGTTCGATCCTTGACTTTCCGCCAGATCTTCGCCAAAAGTCGATTTCAAGAGCCAGCAGTATACGTTCTAAAGTTTTATTTATCTGCCATGTTTCACATCCATACAATACAACGCTTTTAAATATTGCATTGTATAAAAGATGTTTCCTTTCCTTGGAGATGTTTGTTGACCATAATAGCGAGTTTAGGCAACCGATAGCTTTTTCCCTTTAGTTATTCGCTTCAATATTTCTTCTTCAGTTCGTCCACTTTGACTGATCTTTGTTCCAAGGTAGGTATAATCAGAACAAGATTTTACTATATTGTCATCCTTTTTCAAATCTGTTTCTTCTCCACGGATACACATATATTTAGTTTTACTGCAGTTGACAGTTAATCCCCACTCTGCGTATTCTTTAAATAGTTTCCTCGTCATAAATTCGAGGTCTTCTTTATCTTGGGTCACTACCACTTGGTCATCTGCAAAATGAAGTGTATATAAATGGGTGTCATTATTTAATTGTATTCCCATTCTACTGCATGATCTTCTCCAATTCTTTAAAGCTTCATTGAAGTAGATTTTAAAGAGAGTTGGTGATAGACAACATCCCTGGCGAAGGCCTTTGGTCACATGAAAGCTTTCTGATAAGTTATTGCCGATCTTAATTCTGGAGAATGCTTGGTCGTATAGCTGTTTGATGGCTTGGATCGCTGTATTGTTAATTGGAGACTTGCCACCTTCTTTTCATTAAGTTGAGTTAAACTAAATATATGATCTAAGCACGATCGGCCAGCTCTAAAACCTGCTTGTTCTTCATCTAAATAAAACTCATAATCTTGGAGATATTTTCTTATTTCCCTTAAAAATGGATATCGGGACGTAAATTTAATATTTTTTTATTTATGTATTTATAGGTCCATTATGCAATTTCCATTATGAAATATAATCGTAGCGTCTGGCATGAGCAGCCCGCTCGCGGTTCTTTTCTCCTCCGCTGTTTGTAATCTCCCACTACCATCGTTTCGCTCGAGTTCGGAAGCGAATTCGCTACATTTGGAACCATTTTTAACTAATTTCAACAAATTTATACTAAAATCTGAGATAGACAAATTGTTGTTTATAATCTCTACTTTCAGAATTGAATTGGAAAGAAATCTCAGTGCTCAATTGGAGTTGGATTTTGTATTTTAGTCATCTATGTCTCAATTAAATTGTTTTTTAAACGACGGCAACATCTAAATGAGAAGTAAATACCACCATTTACTATTTTTATTCCAAATATATTATCTCAATAGCCATCTTCTTGGTATAGCCATCCTCAAGTGATAGCATTTTTGCTCCTTATTTAGAGTTAATCTCGACAAAATGGTGAATATATTTTTTTAAAATTACTATTATTGCTCAGTTTCTTCGTAGTTTATTTCTTTACATTTAGACAGTAATAGTTTTTTTCCTAAAGGATAAAATTTTGAAATTTGATTCTCCCTGTATATTGAATTCTGTTACTTTGATTACATTCTTTAATATAGAAAAACGATGCCCCATAATTATCTTTTTAAATAATCATAAGTTTGAGGATTGTTATTAATTTGTTAAAAGATATTTTATATATCTATTAAATGTATTATATTTAATATACTCTATAATATACTCAATTTTTGTCCAAACGAAAAATTAATACATATCATGTTATAGCTGTTTAAACAATAAAATATATATCTATTTATTAAAACTAAGTAAGTGATGTATTATCCAAAACTATTTGAATGTTAATTACATAGAATAGAGTTAAGGTTAACTAGAAAAATACCATCTCTCTCTGCGAAAAATTTAAAAATATATACGTTTTATGTTGCTTATTCATATATTGTAAAACCTGCTAAATCAATTTTTTACTAAAGGTCAGCTCATTCAATCATGAGATTAAAAATTTTCAGCCCAGCAGAGTAAGTACAAAAGTATATAAATTTACTTTACTTTTTTTCATCTATATTTTTCCAACGATATGTACTTAAGCCATGGGTGCTCTAGTGCTGGAATTCCTTCTTTCTAGAAGTTTTCGTCTCATTTTAATATAAGATTAGTACGTATTTTTCTCCCTTTATTCATTACAACTACCAAAACCCACCTTTTTTTGGCCCACGCTGAAATACATGTACAGACAAATAAAAAATAAACATTATTCATATACGGAGCTGCATATAGTTATACGTTTGCTGAATGTGATTTCAGCACTACAACGGCATAATGTGGATATATCCACTGCTATTGTATCTCACACGGAGGAATCCGTGAAAGCCGCATAAACATATAAACGCCATCCGGCGGGAGGTCGGCGAAGCCGCGTTCAGTATTTGCATGCTTCCTTCCGATCTGTCCTGTCGCAATTAGCAATGCCCTGAAAAGGAAGTGGAACGGACATCCTCGGTGGTCTTCCAATGGTCGGGCCGGGCTTGATGAAAGCCCTCAGCGGTTTCTGACATTCTGTTCCTATATCCACATCTATGGTTTTACCACATCATTTGCGGTTTTGGACTCATCTAACCGTTGTCCCTGCTCGGGCGCCATGTCCCAATTAGCAATGCCCCTGGTGGTAAGGGCACGTAGCTAGCGAACTATTTTTGAGCACCGTAGTAAATGTATGGATGTTTCGTCCCAATACCGGTGGTAGACTCATCAGTGGGATCCACCGGTATCTTTCCAAGACATCCTTGTACTTTCCACAAACTTGGACCTCTATTTAAGTCCAGTTTTGCCGGAAAGCGGTGGTGAGATGTTATGTTCCACAACAGTCCTTTGCACAGCCAGGTGCATGTCTGTACCCTCATGAGTCTAGTAGAGACGAAACATGTACCTCTGTCGTATCACTGTGGCGGGGAGGGTAAATTTTGACTTTTTTTTTTGGTACGGTGGTACAGATAGGCCATCATCTCGATGGTGATGGAATAGGATAAATTGTGTTCCTTAGCAATTTGTTCAAACTCTGCAACCTTTAACACTGAAAGGATATGATGGAGAGAAATTTACATTTACTGTTCGCATTTTACTTTATATATATATATATATATATATATATATATATATATATATATATATATATATATATATATATATATATATGTATATATAATATAAGAATTAAATTTTTTTGAACTATTAAATATGTTTTAGTTGGTTATTTTCTTGGGAATATGGTTCATTTTTATATTGAAACTACATATACAAAGTAGTCATACTTATTGTATATATATTTTATATTTCAAGACGTTTCGATTCTTTCGAATTTTTTTCAACTGATGATTTCGGCGGATTCTACAAAAATGTACATTTTTAATATTATTATATATGGAATAACGGGTTAAAAACCATTAAGAACTGAGATTTTTGTTTTAAATAAAAATTAATTACATCACAAACCAATTATAATCACCCACTCTCTTGTATATTAACTTTTCAAAAGTATTTTTAAAAGTCCAGCTAGAAGGATGGACATTTTTAACCCTATAACTGCCTTGACTTGACTGAATGTGGAACCCAGATGGTGTATGTTTTAGGTACTTTAAGTGGCGTAAAAAGTTTGGGTCTTTTAATTGAGGTGATATCTTTCTGAAAAAATATCGTGATTCAATTTAGAAGAATTGAAAGCAGAGAATTATTTTTATTGTTTTATTTATTTTAGAAATTCCCTTATATTGGTTTATTTCAATATGTTAAAATAAATTTGATTTAGATTATTAATGTCTGATTTATCGTTTACGGCATTCGGATTTTTTTTTTATTGCGATCATTTCGTAAAATTTTCTTTTTCCTTTGTTGGTTTCAGTTTTCAAGATTTTTGTATTTTCATAATCAAAGGTGTGCTTGTGTTTCATTTCGTGTTTTTTAGGGCTGTAATATTTTTTTTGTCATATTTATGTCCATTTAGACGATTTTGCAGAGACTGACTAGTTTTGCCGATATAATTTGATGTACAATCCTTGCAGGGTACTTGGTACACAACATCTGATTTTTTGTTTTTTGAATATCACTTTTTAATTTGCTGAAATTGCTTTTAAGTAAATTGTGATCCTTATGACTAGTAGCTATATTATGTTTCTTAAAAAAACTTTGAAAGTTTGCGGAAAGTTTTGGTATATATGGCAAGAAAATATATTGTTTTTTGGTTTTATTGTCTTCTAAATTTTCTGTTTTAATGTTTCCATGTTTGTATTTTTCTAGCCTTTCTTTAAAAATTTTATTAATTAGTTTATTTGGGTTAGAGTTTGACATAAGGACCTCTTTTACTTTTTTGATACAGTTGTTTCTAAATTCGGGACTACTAAGGATCATGGCTCTATCAGCTATTCCAATTATTACTGATTTTTTTTGGGCCATGTGGTGTTGGGAATTGTAGTTGAGGTAGCGACCAGACCATGAAGATTTTTTATACCACTCAGTTAGTATTGTATTATTTTTGTGATGCAACGTCATATCTAGGAAGTTTATGTGGTTATTATTTCCAAATTCTATGGTAAATTGTGATTTTTCATGATAGCTGTTAAATTTGTTTAAAATATATATGAATCTTGATTTTTTGGTATAGCTCTTATGCAATCATCCACATATCTGTAAATGAATGGTAGTTTGAATTTTAAGCTGTTGATAACCTCAGTTTCTAGGTCTTCTAACACTAATTGAGCAATAACACTCGATATGGATGCACCCATCGCGCAACCCTCAATTTGCTTAAAGAATAAATTTTTGTATTTGAAGTATGTAGAAGTTAGGCAGATTTCTACAGCTTCAAGAAAACCATCTAATGGTATATCAGTGTATTTCTTTATTTCTGACCATTTTTTTCTGATTATGTTTAAGGATACCTTTATGGGTATATTTGTGTAGAGAGATACAACGTCTAATAAGAGCAACACGTGGTTTTCTGGGATTTTGACGTTTTGTATTTTTTCTTTAAAGCTCCATGAGTCTTTAATGTAAAAATTATTTTGGCCAGTGACATTTGCTAAGATATTTTGAGAGTGCATTAAAAGGCGATTGTATACAAAATACAATTGGTCGAAGTGGAGTTCCGGGTTTATGTAATTTAGGTAGCCCATATATGCGTGGTGGTGAAGCGTTATTTGTAATTAAGTCTTTTGCTACATTTGGTGAATTAAACTGATTATTTTCCCATTTTTTTATTAGGTCATTATTTTTCTTTTGGTATGAGTTGGAGGATCAGCTTTAACTTCTTTACATGTGTTCGTGTCATTGAGTTGAAAAAGATTTGAAAGAATCGAAACGTCCTGAAATATAAAATATATATACAATAAGTATGACTACTTTATATATGTAGTTTCAATATAAAAATGAACCATATTCCCAAGAAAATAACCAACTAAATATATATATATATATATATATATATATATATATATATATATATATATATATATATATATAAATACAAAGTAACATAGAAATAAATCATTTCATTTCATGAAAAAATTTTTGATGTAGATCAACCGAGGGAGCAGTTGCAACCCTCTTAATCGGCTAGACTCTAAAGGTACAATTTGACCTGGGAATTAAACAAAGTGATTTTTAAATTAAAACAGTTAAATTTTTCGCGGAGAGCTCTAAGCAAAATTTAGGAAGTCTTATACATATCAATTATTGTCAAATGTGTGATTACTGTATCTAAAACATATCAATTTGTGTTAAAAACTAAGTGTATTACTAATTCCTACTTAAAAAAGAGTTCACAATATTATTCCTATGTATGTATTGTAGTAAAAAGTGACAGTGCTAGTGATAAAAGACAACTTTTATTGCCAGTTTTAATTTGGAAAAAGCTCTCTTTATCATTCAAGTAAACTCAGACAAGCGTGGTGCTTATGGAACTTCTTCTGATCGTCTTCAATTATTTGTTCACATTATTCGGTTAGAAGCTACATAGATTAAATTTTGCTGTAAACACACTCGAGACTGATCGAACAAATTTTTTTTACTTTCACTATCTATGGTCAATGCAGTTCAGTCTTCCACTCCATCTCCTAAATCCTACAAATATGCTTATTTCCAAGGCCATTCTTCAGGTGAAAATGTCATAATTAACTGGTTCAAGAACTTAGATTTTTCTCTACAAAATAGCTGTAAACAAACAGCACACTGAAGTTGTTACTAATCTTGAAGATATAAATGCTATGCAAGTTGAATTTCGTATGGAGATAAGCTAAGATGCTTTAAAATTGGATCGACTATTCTTGGGCTTAACTTCAATTCATTCAAATGACATCTTGACTCTAGTCAATGTTTCCGCGTCCAATACCAATATGGATCACGTAGCTGTCCTCCCAGCGGTCAAGGTTCAACCCTTATCTCAAATATGTTCTATATTCCAGATTTTTCAAAATTGTTCGGTTATTTTTGATAACTAAGCTTATAATGGATTCCTCTAAACACCTCATTTTGAAAATTTCTGAATAAAGGATTGAACTTTGGACTTAGTACTTGAAAATAACTTTTGTTTAGCATAAAGCTCATTATGGCTCTTTTAACCAAGCGCGAACCCCGTAGGAATCTCAGGGGTCTTGTCAAAACCACCCGGGTTGCCTGAAATGCCGCCCGCCTCATTTGACCACAGAAATGCATGCTGATCATTCTGAAATTAGGACATTTTTCGCCTGAGAATTGAATTCTGTGTCAATTCAGAAACAATTACAAGATATTTTTACTCATGGAAGACTTTTTGTGGTTTGGAAGGTAGTTTATTCAGAGAAACATTTGCTTTAAAAGAGCTTTGTTTGTGGCTTTGCTTAATCGGATGTAATGAACTTAGAAAAAACTAGAAGAAAATGAGATTTTCAGAAATGATGTTTCACTCTCCTTTGGTTCTCCGAAAGTCGCCAGAGTGACCTCGTATCAGACGATTACAAAAACACCTGGTTTTTCGGTATCTAAACCCAGTATATACAAAGCGATCTTAGACTTAAAAATATCTACTAAGTTGTAATAAGGATGTTAAGTCAAAAAATAAATATTTATAAATTAGAAAAGTTTGTAAACATTTTTCGATAACAAAATAAACTTAGTCGTAATGAAATTTGCATACATTTGCGACTGACGTATGGACTAATCAGAAAATATTCTTATAAAATTTTTCCGGATATCAAGAAAAAATATAGAAACAGAACAACATATCTTTTTGGAATTATAACATATAAAAGAAAATAAAAGTTGTAATTTATCACTTACATGTTTTTATGTATCTAGAATAACACGCTGTAAAATTAATATATTAATAATTGTTGTGAAAAATTTCCATCGGATTCACTACGAAGATCTAAATTTTAAACCGAATCTAGATATCTCGAAACTTAGGTCTTCTATACCTAAAACCCGTAATTTCTGTCAGTGACTAATCCCTAGAATATAGATTGCCCCGGGTTGTGCGTAGTCAATGGTATTTTTTAATTGAGTAAGAGTTGGACATACCTGTCTTCTTATCTTCTTTATCTACATCCATCTCTTCAATCTGATCTTGAACTTCAGTATATTTAAGAAACGCTGCATTCAAGTTCTCCTCTCTTATTTGAAAAGCATTTACTTCTGTCAAAGAATCCCCATTTTTATTTATCCATACTAGTTGCAAACTTGCTTTCACTTTTTAAAGCCTCCATTTTAAATAAAAGCAAATATCACAATAATATAACTACTAAGTGTTTTTTTAACAAAATATTAGACAACTAGAAAATGTATAACGAGAGAATGTATAACACACTCTGTGCAGTAAGCTAAATTAAATTTTAAAATTATGTATAACTACCAAATTTTATTAGATGAAACACTGACAGAAATTATGGACTTTAGGTGTAGACGGCCAGCTGTTTTGCTTATGATATTATTATAATTTATATTACATACGTCAACAAATACCTTTATATGGGAAAAGTTTTGATAAAAATCTAGAGCTAGAGTCTCAGAATCAATAATACTAATAGTTGTATCTCAAAAATAAACAAAATTTTCTATTTTTTATTAATAAAAGAAAACTGTTTTTTATTGTTGTACTTTTAAGATTCTAATCTGAACTGACTTGTCAATTAAAATACTCTGTTGTCAATTTAGAGCAGTTTAAAAGCTAGATCACATTAGTGAATTAGGGAAGTTGTAATTTACGCTAGATAAAATGTCGTCAATGTATATAGTTTTATTATTATCGTGTATTAGCAATATTAAAAAAATATGTATAATTTTATACAAATTATATTTTTAATCCCTTATGTTACAAATCTGAAGTGCCATAATTTTAAGTTGAATAATTTGTGTATATAGAAGCCTTTCGATACACTATCTTAAAAGAGAAAAGCATATTTAAGAGTTCTGATATCTATTTTAAATCTTAACCCAAACAGAGAGTTTATTATTTATTAGAAGAAGTATTATTTTTAATGTTAAAATGCTTTTAGAGTAATTTTCATATAATTAATTTACGGTGTACACATGGTCTTTTCCACGTCATTTCTTGTTCGTTGTAATCATTTTGGATTAGTCATCGAGGCACCATTATTATCTCCAAGCAAGAAAGTGAGGCAATTTATTATCTATGAATTTTACTCTGGTTCTCCATCCAAACGCGTTTCAACGGGCTTTTGCCAGATTGTGATCACGCTCGAAAATCTATCCTCTTTAAAATTAAAGCTCAGTTAAATTAAACATTTTAAATTATTGATCTTAGATCATAAATTCCGAACTAGAAATCATTAATCAAAAAAGCAAAGCAAACCTCGTCATTCTTATTTTCAACTTCATCTCACTAAATATATTAGACACATTTTAATTTACTAAAACCAGTCAGAGAAGTTGCTATACTATATTTATAACGTGATTATGAACATGAACATTAGATATTTATTTCAACATAGCTCTAAAGAAATATCGAAGCATCATATTTTTTGCCAATATTATTATGCCACAATACTAGAGCCAAAGATTCCGGAAGGAAGCATAATTTCATAAATATATTGATCTTTAACCCAAATTCCTTAAAATGATAATGCTGACGGTTAGATCATGTGTATAATCTTGTAAAAGTTTTATCAACATTTACCTACTTTGAAAAATCTTCGACAAAGTATAATCTCGTTTCTTTGTCTGATATTAAGGGAAATTTTGTCGGCTTGTGTATTTATTTTTCTATATCCATCATCATGCCACATTAGAGATAAGTTTGTTATGAGAAACTATAATCAAATTATCAACTAAACTAATTTTACTAACAGCAAATCACTTAGATCTCTTCTTGGAATAATTCTTTTAGTGACTGTTCATAAGTTTCGTGATGAGTTTGTCGGTATGTTTTAACCTCCCCCCCCCCTCACATCATGAAACAGAATTTTTTTACCCTCTTCCCCCACCACCCCTGGAATATTGCGTGATACTTTAATTTTAGATAATAGGGATAAATTACACTTGTTTAACTTTTTATTTACATATTAATTTATGCAGAATCACGTGATTGGTTTCAAACCCCTTTCCCCTTCAAAATGATCACGAGCTTTATGGACGAACCCTTAATAAAAACAAATTTGAAATAATGAAAAAAATAGATCTCACCTATAACGGCTGTATTCTTTTGAGTAAATTATCACTGATCAAAGTGAAAAAAGTAAAACTGATAACGTCATGTTCTTTTGAATATGCATTTACTTATCATTGGGTTGAAGTGATCATGATTACTTCAAGTGACAGAACTGAAAGTGATAATTACTCAAAAGATTATACCTAACAGGCATATTCAAAAGAACATGAAGTTATCAGTTTCACTTCTTTCACTTTGATCAGTGATAATGTACTTAAAAGAATACAGCCAACCTTACTTAAATTTCCAATGGGAAGTAAAAAATTTACATTAGTAATACATCTTTAAATTTGTTTTTTCTATAACTCGATTCATGACATGAAAAATGTTTATTTTCGGTGAAATTTTTACAAGATCAACGTCAAAACAAATTCTAGTTTTATCTCAACATTTACTTTGATTAATCCCGCAAATAACTAATTTTTAGAAGTTTAAAAATCACATTAGTTGAAATATACATAAGCACTTTTAATCATTTACTTTTACCTTTATAAACACTCTGTTTTACTCGTATTATCAGTTTCCTAAACTTTGCTGAAACAGCTTTAAAACATTTAGTTTTTCTAAAAATATTGCCAATACAAAATGTAGAAGTGTAAAGCACTTATCACTAAACACTAACTCTTGGTTTTTAGCTTTTAATGTTAACACTTGTGTATTTGTAACTTGGTAAGTGATAATTAAAAAAGTTGACACAGGGTTTATAAAAAAAAAACTTAATTATGGAAAATGTGTGCAAGTTAAAAAAATTTATATTTTATTAGGAGACTCCCAACGTTTTAGAAACATACTTTTTTCCCTAATGATAATTTTTGATATTACTGTATAGGAGATGGAGTTTAGTTAGGTTATTCATTATCACATTTGTCGTTAATCAGCATTGTAACTTCATCGGATTTGCATAAAACTACTTTTTTATAAACCCTGTACGAACTTATACCCTTAGATATTAAACAAGGTTAATTATTAAAAATTGTATTAGACTGTTGAAGAGCATATCATATTAGAAAATTAAATTTACAAATATATAAGAAATTATTAAATATATCAGTATTTATGCTATTAGATAAATTATTCTTTAATTTTATTATTTCACTTTTGAGAAGGTGATCCAAAACCAAACATATCAACATACATATCACTAGTATGTAAGAAATAATCGTATTTATTTTAAAATCTATTGTAAAGTATTAACTAGAAGTATTGTTGTGATAAATTATAATATATTGTAGCCAAAATGTTATAGTAGGAAAATAAACATATTGTCATGCAAAGTGGTTTTATTTAATGTTCTGGAGCGCTATCCTCGAAATGGGGAACGTGAAAAGGTGGCGAACGCGTGTTCTTGAAATGTTCATCATTCATATCGTCGTTCGCCCGGTGGAAGGCAAGCGAACGGTGAAACATACGCAAATGAAATGTCAGCTGCTAAATGACATATTTAACGCACGGATTTCAAAAAATGAAATAGTATTAAAAGTTATTTTATTTTTGGTTCTCCAAAATAACTTGTCATTAAAAAAAAATATGTTAGGAACCGTTTCGTTAAGACGTTTTATCTTTTGAATAAACAGATGAAACGTTAATTAGGTGGTACCCTGATATTTTTAATATTTTCAAATTTTTTAATAAAATATCCTTAGAAAGTTGAATATGTCTCGCAAATATTAAGAAAATTTGAGATTACAGACATATAAAATTATTACAGGAGATTCTATTCATAACTCAATTATATGAGACTGCTATTTAAAAATGTTTTTCTAGGGCCAGTTCTGCTTATGGATTTAACATAAATACTTGTGTCCATAAGAGCCGAGTATCTTAGTTTTATACAGTTAAATCTAACATCATTCTTTTCACGATGCAACTTATAATAAATTTGAGAAATAACAATTTGTAAGCTATCTGAAGCTTTTATTTAAAGAAGTAACAAATTTTATATTTAAATTATGTTAACTACAGCACTTAACTTAATTAGACTGTGTTAAACATTATACAACACTACAATGAAATAAATATGATTATAATTTATCGGGACATATAAATATGAATCCTACAGACCAACGAATAAGGTCCTTCAGCATAAAAATCTTATTTATGGTACATTTGATCTTCAAGTCTACAAATCTTTATAAAATATATTAAAAGTTGAATGTGAGATCCGTAAGTATCTTTCTTTAATGGATGTCTTCTGTCTGGCCTTTGATTTGGGTCCCTGGTCATAAAGTTTCTCTATCATTGTTCCAGTTTCAGGTTTCCTTTCAAATTTAGTTGTCAGGACAGAACATCTTGCAGTAAGAGGCTGGACATTTTGTGAATTCATACAACAAATAACTGATTGGATAGTTTCCGTAGTGGATTGGGATGATGGCTTTTAGTCATACTACGTAGAGTTGTAATTTCCACCGTTTCAAGGTTTATCAGTGCTGGCTTTCTGCAATTACTGTCAGTATATTACTTTGTATATCTGATTGCTGTTTTTCTTGATATCCCTTTTTCGTTATGTATTAGAATCTTAAAGTACTTGGGTCTTTGTATGCATTTTTGTTTAACAGTTCTAGAGTGTCAATTTAAGATAAATTTAATCCAGGCAAAGTAGAAATATTGTTATGGCAATTAATAACTTCACAAAAATAACAACAGCACTATTTTTTTTACTTTTGACGATTAATTTAAAGTACCAAAACTACTTTTTGTCTAAAACGGCAACAAAATATGCTACGGACATTTTCGGTCTGACAGCTCAATTTAATCTGTCATCCATTTTATTTTTTTGTAATTCTGGGGTTACTCAATGTTGGGAACACTGGTAGTTTTAGCTATTATAGGGCTATTCTTTTGAGTCATTATCACTTTCATTCCTGTCAGTTCTTCCAAAATATGCATTTTCTCTTTACCTTGGGTCTTTCCAGCATACACTACGAGCAGCAGTATGCAGCCCTCTGCGCGGTTTACATGATAAAAAGTAAATGTAGTGTCATTCTATCTCTCTCGCTCCGAACCTCGATTAGCCCGCGTGCTCTTCGAAATTATGAGAGCGGGAGACATAGCATGACCTCATATTCGGCATTTCATTCTTGCTTTTAACGTGTAATGCGAACGATGCATTACATGCTGCCTCCGCTAGTACAAACCCGGGTAGCTATTCTCGTTCTTGAGAGAACGATCATCTTGATGGAAAGTGGACGTGGTTCTCACGAAAAAGTAAGAAACCGTATTCAGAAGCCACTTTCCATCAAAATGATCGTTCTCTCGAGAACGAAAAAGCTACCCAGAATACGGTTTCATATTTTTTCGTAAGAACCACGCCCGCTTTCCATCAAGATGATCGTTCTCTCAAGAACGAAAATAGGTACCCCGAAGTTTGGGCCTAAAATTACTCTTAGATTACCGGATAATTATTGTTTTTTTATAACATCCGGCTATAATATTAATATGCACAATTTGGGTTAGAGGGTTAGTTCTATCCTTTTTTCTACTATATATTAAATACGGATATTTAGATGTCCCATATTTTCCCTGAATATTGATTAATTTATTTGTTTTTCTAACCTAATTAGACTTCCTTTGGGATTGATTATAATTTTGTGATGAAAATTTCCTAAAATTTCCGTATGTTAGTGTAAGAATTAAGCTCAAAATGTTTAAGAACACCTTTCAAAGCGGATTCCTTTCGATACTGTACAGTATAGGGAGCAAACCGCTTCAAATTTGGGATAAAAAAGTGAAAAATGGACACATCAAACGGATCACAGACGAAGACATTCAATCTTTGGTGTTGGAAATTGTTGGTTGTAATGTTAGTACAACATATATTACGTGTCCTGCTGATCCACGAAAGACTTTGGGCATAAAATTACCTTATCTGGTAATGATAGTTAAAAATTTAAAGAAATATTTCACTTTTGAAGTACAGGTTAGTAGTTTTATGTAAAATCAAAAAAAAATTACTAAAATATAGGAATAAAAGTATAGGAATCCAGAATTAACAATATTTATAATGATGTTTCAGCTAGTAAAAACTTTCCAAAAACAACATTTCATGCCTAATTATTTTGATTAAGTCAAATGTAGGAGGAACGACTTTTTTTTTAAATTAACACATTTACCCCCCAAGTTGAGGTCACAGAGTAAGATTCTGGCCTTGGTTTTCCACTATTTTTCTTGACTTTCCTGGAAAGTAGAGAAAGTTACTTTAGGTTCAATTTATTTCACTACTATGCAAAGTTTGAGCATTATTTCTGAAACAAAATGAATTACCTCACTAATCAAAGTATTGACCATCATATCAATGAATGGATTCTGTGCTAAAGGAACTGTTTTTTTGAGGCCAGCCATTCATCAAGGCAAATTTTCACATCTTCGTAAGAATGTAAGTGTTGTTCTGAAATTCCGTGCTGCATTGATCAAAATAAATGATAGTCCAAAGGGGGGCTATCCAATGAATACATGAACCGCAACCAGCAGCTATTTTTTTTAAATGAATTAAACTTTCCTGCAAAAAAGTCTTTTCCTAGTACAAAGTTCAACATTTTTAAGACTATAAAGAACTATGTTTTCTACACAATGGTAATTAATAACAACTGTCATAGATGTCATTAGTATATACCTACATATGTATTGATGACGCCATCTCTTAGTAAAATTGATATTATTAACCAAAACACCCATTAATATAATGTACAGTGGTTTAGCAATATAATGGAAATATTGTAATACATTATATTTTAGATATTGGATGATAAAAATGTCAGGCGACGGTTTCGAGCTAGCAACTACCAATCCACAACCAGAGTCAAACCGTTTATATGCACCATGCCAATGCGCCTGGACGAAGGCTGGAACCAAATTCAATTTAATGTAGCCGACTTTACCCGAAGAGCCTATGGTACAAACTATGTGGAAACGTTAAGGGTGCAAGTCCACGCGAATTGTCGCATAAGAAGAGTATACTTCTCTGATAGGCTCTATTCAGAAGACGAGTTACCAGCAGAATTCAAGTTATTCTTGCCCATTCAGAATAAGACCCGGACCGCTGTGGCTACCACAAGTTAAACATTTAATAATAAACTCACAACTTACCAGGGACTGTATGTTTCAACTCATTAAAAAAAAAAAGGGTTTGTTACCTTCATCTTGATAGGTCAGAATTGAGCTTATTTTTTAAACAAAAACATAAATACATTAACAAAGCTATGCAGTAGCTAAAAGAACTGGAACTGGAAGGATTTATATGTAATTTATTGTGAATGTAGCTAAATCTGGTTTTGTGTTTACACCTTACTTATTTGTGTTCGGTAATAAGACAATTTTAAACCTGCACATAAAATTTGTATCTGATTATTTCTATTATTACTTGGATATGTATTTTTTTTCCTCCTTAAGACCTGTAAGAGAAGTCTGACAGTTTATTTCCTACAAATTTCACTCTGGCTGTCATTGTGTTTCAACAATAACTTCATAGTCTCATCAGTGGAACTGAATCAAACCAAGAGTTTTTAGGATCCTCACTTTGAGATTTGTCCTTACACCTGCTGACTTGATGCTACACTGTTAAACGTCAACTTCTAGGGATTGAAACCCGGAATAACCAAACTATTCATTCTACCATCCGTGAAAATCTATGATATAACATATATATATATCACCACTGTTGCAAAATAAGACTTGTTGCAACATACATAAAACTTCTTGGTTTTGACCATGCTTCATTCCAGACATAGTCTGTTTAATGTAGGGTCATATTAAATGTGTGTTTTTCTGCAAAATCTAAATAAGGCTATTAAAATTTGGTCACATGTGATGCAAAGTTTATGTCTTGGACCCTGTATAAAGTAACTTCATAAAATAACTATTTTTGAAAACGTAGTTTGTGCCTAAAAGTAATACATATTAATATTAAAAAAATAGTTTAATTAAAAAGACTCAAATTTTCTAATAAAAAAATCATAATATAATTCCACCATTTTAATTGATAATAAATTATTCTTGGTATCTAAATATTAAATTAAAAACAATTCGAAAACTTAAAATTACATTTCTGTGTGCCTTCCATTGCGTTCAATACAAACAGTTGTTCTTGATACATCTTTAATTGAGTTTCTAATACTAAGGGGCCTTATTTAAAATACACTTTCGAATCACTGTTTCCAAATGATCAACATTAAGAAAAGGTCTTTGTAAACTTTTTGTTTTTGGTAACCCCACAAGAAAAAAACAAGTGGGGTTAAATCCAGAGGCGTTCCTTGAACTTATCTTGTATTATGGATGGGAGCACCGTCACACTGGTACCACATATTATGCCTCATTTCAATAGGCATATTGTCGAAAACTTCAAGGATCTCAATGTTGAGGAAGCGTAAGTATTCTTCAGAATTTAAATTACCTCTAAAAAAATATTGACCAACAACTTGATCGTTTAAAGCACCGCACTACACTTTGGTTTAAACGAGTACTGCTCTCTGGATTCTATTATAAAATTTGGATTTTCTTGATGGACTCATCATCTATAATTTTAAGAGCCAACAACGCAATTTGAAGTGAAAGTGCCCTTTTTGTCCCATAAAACATGAAAGGGGAAGGACCCATATTTTTCCCCCTGCTACCAAAAAGAGAATCCCAAACGTATGTCAAAATCTGGTTACTTAAGAATATTTATAAATTTCGGTTTATAAGTTGAAAAAAATTTGCTTGCTTTGGACAGAAAAATTATAATTTTGAGGAAACTAAGAACAAAAATTCAAATTTACGGAAACCGTTAATTAACCCGGTTTTTTTTTTATTGAATATACTCAATTAACCTGTCACCTAAAACAAGGAAGAACGATTTATTGTTTTAGATATACTGTAGAAAAAGATGGTTATTGTCTGAAACTAGTTAAAATAGTTGAATTAATATTCATATTTCATGCACGACACATTTATGCCAATATAAGAAACTAGCAAAGAATTCAGTGTTGCCATACAAATCATTGCACGTAATGGCGACCAGTAAGGGAAAGTCAGAAATTATTTTCATGATGGCAACAGTGCATGCTATACGCGGCGCGCGTTTCACCGTAAAGAGAGATACAGCGAATACGGGGTTGAGCTATCTCTCTCGTGCCGAACTAAGCTCCACCCATGAACATGACATATAAAACTGTCAAGTTTGTGTCTCCACCACTGACCTAAATATTTTATCTATCGTCTCCACCCTTGTCGAAGCGTGCGCCGGCTAATCGCAATTCCGAACAATAGAGATAGAATGACACCGTATTTGCTCTCTTTCTCTCTTGGCCGTGTGATGCGCACATGTTTTTCACACGAAATTTTTTAAACAGGGAAATATTTTTAAATTACGCTATGTACCTGATATTGATTTAATGAAGAATTAGAAACACAGTAAACGTTAATAAATTTTGTAAGACAGTAGCTGTAATTTCGTGAAGAGTTTAGCTATTGTAGTATAGGTGACACCACTTTTAGTTGAAAAGAATTTTTTTTCTTACGTTTTTTTGGATCGTCTTAATTTCTAATTAATATAAGGTAATGTCGAGTGATCGGTTGATTTATTTCAAGTTTTTAAGCATATTCAACTACTGGAGGCAACCTCGAGTGTTTCCCACGCATTACATAACAACAAAAGAGAAAAAGCGAATAGTAGTACATGCTACCTCTCTCACTTGGAATATTTAGTTTTGTTCTCTTTCCTTATTACCATACAATCGGAGCGAGAGAGATAGCACATACTGCGATTTACCCTCTCACTTTCTATCACGTAACTCGCGCAGTTTTCTGAATGCAGTCTCGAAGTTTTAACCAAAAATTCTCGCCCGTTGGATTAAAATCTCCCTCGTTTTTGACAGGATGGCTCGTTTGAAAAAAACATGTATCATTGGCAACACTACTGAACTGCTCATAAAAATTATTTGTATGGCAACATTGAATTCTCTGCTAGTTTCTTATATTGGTGTGAATGTGTCAATTTATTCTAACCAATGGGTATAGACAGTAACTATCTTTTTCTACAGTATATCCAGAACAATAAATCTCTCTTTCTTGTTTTTAGTTGTGGCTAATTGAGTATATTCAAAAAAAAAAGACCGGGATAATTAAAGGTTTCTGTAAAACAGTATTTTAACTTGAATTTCTGTTTTTAGTTTCATCAAAATTATAATTTTTCTGTTCAAAGCAATTCCTTGAAAACTAATTTTTTAAACTTTTTTGGAAGAGCGTAAATATGTTGCAATTTTATTATTTTTAAAAAGCTTGGAATACAAGTTCTTACAAATAAATGAGAATACTTTTTCTATGACTGATTATAGTTTAATAATAATAATAAACTTCTTTATTAACAATGCATACATATTCCAAAGTAATACAATGCACACATGGGATGCGGCTGGCGAAGTTTAACCAATGGCCATTCTTCCACTTAACCAACCACACCTCCCAATGCGCCAACAAGAAGTAATTAACAATACAAATACTTAATATTAAGCTCCAAGTAAAAAACTTTTGTATTCTGTGAAATTGTATTACATTGCTTAACAAAACTATAAGAAAACCTTTCTGAAACAAAGAAGTTCTATGTCTTGGTACTGTAAACAGACTTTGATTTCTTATATTAATATTATGTACATCAGTCCTAAGTTCCAATTTTTTATACAAATACATAGGTTGTTTAGTATCTAATAATTTTCGAAAAAATATCTGTATATATTTTCACATCTTAACCAGCCAATTTGCCTGATATTTATAGATTTTATTTTTTACAACAAAACTGTTATTAAGCAAAATAGCTAAAATGTGAAATATGCGCCAAAAACGAATCGAGACTAATTTTATTTTTTAAATATCTGTTTTGCAAAAAAAGATGTGAAATCGGTGGATATTTTTATAAATAACATAGTATAATCTACATTCCCCTTTAAACATAGAGTGTAAGAAATTAATAAAAAAAAGTATTAAGGCATTTATTTTTAAAACTTTTACATCTTGAATTAATTCAACAACATTCAAAATAATGTTGACATTTCTTTCATAATAACGGAGCTTTAATTTTAAAAAGTAAAATAACATTATATACTAAATCATTTTTATAAAATAAAATTCAACTCCAAAGTCGATAAAGAGTTAAAACAGTTTATATTTGATAGCTAATGAATCTAAACAAAACAATATTTATTAAGATACTTTAAATATAAAAAAGATTGTAAATATGAGAGTGGGACTCTTACATTAATATAATCATTTTTAATCTAAATATATATACATAAAGATTTACTAGCAACTTTTAATCTTTTACACTAGATCAAACTTTCTATTTACGTAACAGTTTGAGGATTTGGAATTAACCTTTCCTAAAGTTGAATTTTTGAAATAGTAGTCAACAGCTTCTCGTTACTTTGACCAGGGATTTTCACGACACAAATTTCCTTACTATTTGACCTAAAATCAACAATTTTTATTTTATTTTTTTAAAATAATAAGTAATTAAATATAAATTTAATTTAAATTAATAACATATTCTAACACAAGGTTACTATATTATTTTTTAGCTAAAACAAATACACATAAGTAAAATTTATGTAATTTCCAGACATGCTTAATAATATTGACAAATTTCATATTATATGAAATCATTTATTTCTATTTTAAGATGGCATATTGGTTTATAAATGTATAATCATTTAAAATTATAACAGCATACCAGTTTCGATGTTGAGCTTTAAATATCAATGGAACATTAACTTGATGGTAAAATGATATTATTGTTGATTAATGCACATCCAATTCAGGATTTTTTTGTAGAGCCAGTGTATGTTATTAAGTCCAAGTTTAGTTGCTTCAAGATGTTTACACAAACAGTGCTTCATAGCTTTTGTCAGGCAGTTTATCTGTAAGAAGCACAATCATAAACTTTTTGCTTATCTTCTTGTATAAAACTATTTTCAGAAAAATGCTCTTAACAGACTTACTCATCTCGTATATAAAGAATTATGACCATGACCAATTTAAAAATTATCATACATCATATCCATAAGATCAAACTTCTTCCCCTTAGATTCACAATTTGATTAAGGTATTGTCATTCAGGCCAAAATGTCATCCAAAGTGTCAGTTTTTACAAAATAGTTCCCAATTGAAATAGGTTTTCTTTTCAAAGGCGGTTATGCACTGCATTGGCAAGTTGATGTCGATGGTTTTCCGGTAGCTACTTTAATTTATATCCATCTTTAGTCATCAAAAAATGACTCCACACAGATGATACGTCTCCATCTTTTTTGTGAAGCACAAACAGCTTCCTTTTGATAACTACATTTTCATAAATCTGTCATCGTGAGTACCTTTAACAAGAAAACAAAACTGTATTACTGCAAAATTAATAATTTTACATGACTTTCAAGTTAGACGGCGTAGAAACATGACTAAAATCAGTTGTGGGTTTTGTTTCAAGGAGTATATTTGTAAAAATAAAAAAAAGTTTATCGACCCCGAAAATTCCGGTTTTTTGATATTCAATCACGAAAATTTCTGGACTCCAAAAGAGCCGGGAAACCAAGATTCCGGAGTCGCGGATCTCGGGTTTATACGGCTAGTGAGGATACACCTTTGTGAATGAACCACATATTTTGTTTAAAAGCCAGTGAACGATCATCCAATAAATTTGGCAAATTTGTTAGGCATTCTAGGTAATTCAACTCATATAAACAACTTTTCTCAAAGATAGATAACATCGAACAGAAATTGCTCCCCCTCCTTAGCTAAATCCTGTACCCGCTCCTGCATTAACTCCACCAAAATTCCTGATTTACATGTGCATTTACCGACATCAATAACTTTACCATAATAATTATTATTGAATGTTTTAAAACTTACCAATGATAATGAAATAAATTACAATCTACCAGATCAGGTAATTGCACGTCTTACAATGAAGAATTGCATTTTTTGAAATACCAAAAAAAAAAACCTTAAAATTCACGTTCCTGTTTAAAATTCCCAGTAAAACGTTACATAAAATGTGATAAAATGGAGCTAAAACAAGCAAAATCAAAAATAAATGCTTGTCAAAATGAAAAGTGTTCTGTCAATATTAAAAATACATTTTCACCAATATAATAAAAATTTAAGGAATTCATTGTTGTCAAGCTAATTATTTGCACGTAATGGTTCGGAGCACAGAGAAAACATTTTTTAGTTCAAGGGAGAACATGAGCAGTCCAGTTTTATATTAAGAGTTCGTGGTCGCCGTTAAGTGCAATGATTTGTATGGCAACATTGAATTCCTTCCTAGTTTCTTATTGGCGTGAATGTGTCATGTATGAATGTCAATTCTATTATTCTAACTAATAGGATTAGACAATAACTATCTCTTTCTACAGTATATATAAAGTAATAAATCGCTCTTCATCGTTTTAGGTGACAGGTTATTTGAGTATATTCAATAAAGAAGACGGGGATTATTGTTCCTCTAAAACAATAGGGCTATTCTTTTGAGTCATTATCACTTTCAGTTCTATCACTTGAAGTAATCATGATCATTTCGACCCAATGACAAGTAAATGCATATTTAAAAGAACATGAAGTTATCAGTTACATTTTTTTCACTTTGATCGCATTGATAATTACTCAAGCCAATATATAATTGAATTTCTGTTTTTAGTTTCCTCAAAATCATAATTTTTCTGTTCAAAGCAATTTCTTTATCTACAAGCATGTAATGTCAGTTCTTACAAATAAATCGGAATGCTTTTTCTAATGACTGATATTTTATTTTTTACAATAAAGCATTTAGAAAACAGCTAAAATGTGAAATATGTGCCAAAAACGAATCGAGACTATGTATATTGTTTAATATAAGGTCTCGAAAGGCACATATAATCTATTGCAAAGTAATAGAGTTTCATTATATAGAAATGGCTTCGTTAAGGTCTTTGGTAAAATTATTTTCTCCTCGATACTTTTAGGGAATTGATATGTAAGATATTTATATAGAGTTAATACCATTCAAATAATGTTGACATTCCCTTCATAATAACGGAGCTTTAATTTAAAGGAAGTAAATAACATTACGTACTAAATCATTTTTATAAAATAAAATTAAACTCCAAAGTGGATAAAGAGTTAAAACAGTTTAGATTTAATAGCTAATGTATCTAAAGAAAACAATATTTATTAAGATACTTTAAATATAAAAAAGATTGTAAATATAAGAGTGGGATTCTTACATTAATATAATCATTTTTAATATAAATATATATACATAAAGATTTACTAGCAACTTTTAATTTTTACACTAGATCAAACTTTCCATTTACGTAACAGTTTGAGGATTTGGAATTAACCTTTCCTAAAGTTGAATTTTTGAAATGGTAGTCAACAGCTTCTCACTACTTTGACCAGGGATTTTCACCACACAAATTTCCTTACTATTTGACCTAAAATCAAGAATTATTGTTTTATTTTTTTAAAATAATTAGTAATTAAATAAAAATTAATAACATATTCTAACAAAAGGTTACTATTTTATTTTTTAACTAAAACAAATACACATAAGTAAAATTTATTTACTTTCCAGACATGCTTATTAATATTGACAAATTTCGTATTATATGAAATCATTTATTTCTATTTTAAGATGGCATATTGGTTTCTAAATGTATGATCATTTAAAATTATAACAGCATACCAGTTTCGATGTTCAGCTTTATATATCAATGGAACATTAACTTGATGGTAAAATGATATTATTGTTGATTAATGCACATCCAATTCAGGATTTTTTTGTAGAGCCAGTGTATGTTATTAAGTCCAAGTTTTGTTGCTTCAAGATATTTACAGAAACAGTGCTTCATAGCTTTTGTCAGGCAGTTTATTTGTAAGAAGCACAATCATAAACTTTTTGCTTATCTTCTTGTATAAAACTATTTTCAGAAAAATGCTCTTAACAGACTTACTCATCTCGTATATAAAGAATTATGACCATGACCAATTTAAAAATTATTATACATCATATCCATAAGATCAAACTTCTTCCCCTTAGATTCACAATTTGATTAAGGTATTGTCATTCAGGCCAAAATGTCATCCAAAGTGTCAGTTTTTACAAAATAGTTCGCAATTGAACTACGTTTTCTTTTCAAAGGCGGTTATACACTGCATTGGCAAGTTGATGTCGATGGTTTTCCGGTAGTTACTTTAATTTATATCCATCTTTGATCATCAAAAAATGTCTCCGCACAGATGATACGTCTCCATCTTTTTTGTGAAGCACAGCTTCCTTTTGATAATCAGATTTTCATGAATCCCTCATCGTGAGTACCTTTAAAAAGAAAAACAAAACTGTATTACTGCAAAATTAATAATTTTACACGACTTTCAAGTTAGACGGCATAGTAAACATGACTAAAATCAGCTGTGGGTTTTGTTTCATGGAGTATTTTTGTAACAATAAAAAAAAGTTTATCCCCCGAAAATTCTGGTTTTTTGAAATTCAATCACGAAAATTTCGGGACTCTAAAAGAGCCGGGAAACCGAGATTCCGGGATCTCGGGTTTATACGGCTAGTGAGGATACACCTTTGTGAATGAACCACATATTTTGTTTAAAAGCCAGTGAACGATCATCCAATAAATTTGGCAAATTTGTTAGGCATTCTAGGTAATTCAACCCATATAAACAACTTTTCTCAAAGATAGATAACATCGAACAGAAATTGCTCCCCCTCCTTAGCTAAATCCTGTACCCGCTCCTGCATTAACTCCACCAAAATTCCTGATTTACATGTGCATTTACCGACATCAATAACTTTACCATAATAATTATTATTGAATGTTTTAAAACTTACCAATGATAATGAAATAAATTGCAATCTACCAGATAAGGTAATTGCACGTTTTACAAAGAAGAATCGCATTTTTTTGAAATACCAAAAAAAAACCTTAAAATTCACGTTCCTGTTTAAAATTCCCAGTAAAACGTTACATAAAATGTGATAAAATGGAGCTAAAACAAGCAAAATCAAAAATAAATGCTTGTCAAAATGAAAAGTGTTCTGTCAATATTAAAAATACACTTTCACCAATATAATAAAAATTTAAGGAATTCATTGTTGTCAAGCCAATTATTTGCACGTAATGGCTCGGAGCACAGAGGAAACATTTTTAATGCAAGGAAGAACATGAGCAGTCCAGTTTTATATACGAAGTTTGTGGTCGCCGTTAAGTCCAATGATTTGTATGGCAACATTGAATTCCCTGCTAGTTTCTTATATTGGCGTGAATGTGTCAAGTATGAATGTCAATTCTATTATTCCAACTAATAGGTTTAGACAATAACTATCTCTTTCTACAGTATATATAAAGTAATAAATCGCTCTTCATCGTTTTAGGTTACAGGTTATTTGAGTATATTCAATAAAGAAGACGAGGATTATTGTTTCTGGCTATATTCTTTTGAGTAATTATCAATTGATCAAAGTGAACAAAGTGAAACTGATAACTTCATGTTCTTTTGAATATGCATTTACTTGTCATTGGGCTGAAGTGATCATGATTACTTCAAGTGATAGAAGTGAAAGTGATAATGACTCAAAAGAATAGCCCTTCTCTAAAACAATAGGGCTATTCTTTTGAGTCATTATCACTTTCAGTTCTATCACTTGAAGTAATCATGATCACTTCGACCCAATGACAAGTAAATGCATATTTAAAAGAACATGAAGTTATCAGTTACATTTTTTTCACTTTGATCGCATTGATAATTACTCAAGCCAATATACAACTTGAATTTCTGTTTTTAGTTTCCTCAAAATCATAATTTTTCTGTTCAAAGCAATTCCTTTATCTACAAGCATGTAATGTCAGTTCTTACAAATAAATCAGAATGCTTTTTCTAATGACTGATATTTTATTTTTTACAATAAAGCATTTAGAAAACAGCTAAAATGTGAAATATGTACCAAAAACGAATGTATATTGTTTAATATAAGGTTTTGAAAGGCACATATAATCTATTGCAAAGTAATAGAGTTTCATTATATAGAAATGGCATCATTTAGGTCTTTGTTAAAATTACTTTCTTCTCGATACTTTTAGGGAATTGATATGTAAGGTATTTATATAGAGTTAACACCATTCAAAATAATGTTGACATTCCTTTCATAACTGAGCTTTAATTTAAAGGAAGTAAAATTACATTACGTACTAAATCAATTTTATAAAATAAAATTAAACTCCAAAGTGGATAAAGAGTTAAAACAGTTTAGATTTAATAGCTAATGTATCTAAAGAAAACAATATTTATTAAGATACTTTAAATATAAAAAAGATTGTAAATATAAGAGTGGGATTCTTACATTAATATAATCATTTTTAATATAAATATATATACATAAAGATTTACTAGCAACTTTTAATTTTTACACTAGATCAAACTTTCCATTTACGTAACAATTTGAGGATTTGGAATTAACCTTTCCTAAAGTTGAATTTTTGAAATTGTAGTCAACAGCTTCTCACTACTTTGACCAGGGAATTTCACCACACAAATTTCTTTACTATTTGACCTAAAATCAAGAATTTTTGTTTTATTTTTTTTAAATAATTAGTAATTAAATATAAATTAATAACATATTCTAACAAAAGGTTACTATTTTATTTTTTAACTAAAACAAATACACATAAGTAAAATTTATTTAATTTCCAGACATGCATATTAATATTGACAAATTTCGTATTATATGAAATCATTTATTTCTATTTTAAGATGGCATATTGGTTTCTAAATGTATGATCATTTTAAATTATAACAGCATACCAGTTTCGATGTTCAGCTTTATATATCAATGGAACATCAACTTGATGGTAAAACGATATTATTGTTGATTAATGCACATCCAATTCAGAATTTTTTTGTAGAGCCAGTGTATGTTATTAAGTCCAAGTTTAGTTGCTTCAAGATGTTTACACAAACAGTGCTTCATAGCTTTTGTCAGGCAGTTTATTTGTAAGAAGCACAATCATAAACTTTTTGCTTATCTTCTTGTATAAAACTATTTCCAGAAGAACGCTCTGAACAGACTTACTCATCTGGTATATAAAGAATTATGATCATGACTAATTTGCTTCAGCCCGTGAATTTGAAGTTCCTTTCCTTTTAGAAAACTAAAATATTAAAAAGTATCATATATCCTACCCACAAGATTAAACTTGTTCCCCTTAGATTTACAATTTGATTCCAAGGTAAAATTTTAAATAATAATTGAATGATTTAAAACTTACCAATGGATAATGAAATAAATTACAATTTACCAGATGAGGTATTTGCACGTCTTACGATGAAGAATCGCCTTAAAATTCACGTTCCTGTTTAAAATTCTCAGTAAAACTTTACATAAATGTGATGAAACGCATAAAACAAGCAAAATCAAAAATAAATTCTTGTCAAAATGACAAGTATTCAATTGTTAAAAATACACTTTGGCCAATATAATAAAAATTTAGCGAATTCATTGTTGCCAAGCCAATTACTTGTACGTAATAGCTCGGAGCACGGTAGGGACATTATACATAAGCAGTCCACTTTTATATTACAAGTTCGTGGCATAAACACATCTACAGTGACATCTTTGAAGTATATAGTAAATCTTCAACACTCACTCAATCGATTTCGTTTTAAAAGAAGCTCAAGGTTGTGTTACAGTTCTTCTAATTTTGTAAAGATGGCGCGACATAACCTGCTTGAAAATAAATTTCGTTTAAATATGTATATTTCTTTTGTAAAAAGTGTTTTGTGAATAAAATCGATTTAATTAAAGCATATAATTGCGTATTTACTTCAAAATTTAATGCAGATTTATTTACTTTTCTGTTAATTTCTAGCTTCATCAGAAAAATTTAAAGGAAAACTTATAGATGCATAGATTTCGGTCCACAAATAAAAGAAAACATAAAACAATAAACGCATTACCACATATACCCGTTTATCACAGTTAAATCTCTATATATCTATACGAGGTGTGGCTATAAAATAACGAGATTATTGCTGGAAGTCTTTTTTTATGACCTTCATGACACGTGCTGCTTTTTCTTTCACAGTTTCAATAGACTAAAATATTGTTCCTTTTAATGTAGATTTGATCTTGGACAACAGGTTAAAGTCACATGGAGCAAGGCTAGGCGAATGGTCTAATACCGGAATATCGTACTTGGCTAGAAATGTCTCTACAGATAATACATATTTCGGGTCGTTTTTTTTCTTATTCCTTCACGGAACCTCAAGGTAGTAAAGCTGATTAATTGTTTAACTTTCAACAACCTTGTGAAGGTACACAATCCGTAGAAGGCCGACCCGGGCGTGAATCAACTTCAACGTCTTCTTGGCCATCTTGGAAATGCTTAAACCACTAAAAAACTCACGCACGTGATAAATACTCATTGCCATACACTTCTTTTAATAAAAAATAACTTTCAGTAGCGGTTTTTCCAATTTTAATATAATATTTTACGACAATTCGTCGCATGATTATACTTATCCTTTTTTTGGGCAAACAGAAAGCATCTCTTATAAACAGTGTTTTTTTTATAGAGATATAGAACTTTTAAATGGAATAAAACAAAGATGAATTTTTTAAATTGACATGAAATTTACTTCATTCGAAAGATAACCTTCTGGCATTATAATTTAAATATGACTTCTGGCATATGACCGCCACGGCTGGCTCGGACGTAGTCTAATCTGGAGGTCCAATTTTCGATGACTTTTTCCAACATTTGTGGCCGTATATCGGCAATAACGCGGCGAATGTTGTCCTCCAAGTGATCAATCGTTTCGGGCTTATCGGCGTAGACTAGCGACTTCACATATCCCCACAGAAAATAGTCTAGCGGCGTTAAGTCGCACGATCTTGGAGGCCAATTCACGGGTCCGAAACGTGAAACTATGCGGTTACCAAACGTTTCCTTCAATAAATCAATTGTGGCACGAGCTGTGTGACATGTTGCGCCGTCTTGTTGAAACCACAGCTCCTGCACATCATGGTTGTTCAATTGATAAACGAAAAAGTCAGTAATCATGGCTCTATAGCGGTCACCATTGACTGTAACGTTCTGACCAGCATCGTTTTTAAAGAAGTACGGACCAATGATTCCACCAAACCATAAAGCACACCAAACAGTCAGTTTTTCTGGATGTAACGGTGTCTCAACATACACTTGAGGATTATCATCACTCCATATACGGCAGTTTTGTTTATTGACGTATCCATTCAAACAAAAGTGAGCTTCATCGCTAAACAAAATTCGCTTATGAAAATCGGGATCAACGGCAATCTTGTTTTGGGCCCATTCACCGAATCTACGCCTTACTAGGTGATCGTGTGGCTTCAATTCTTGCACGAGTTGGATTTTGTAAGCACGCAAACCAAGATCTTTCCGCAAAATCTTCCATAAAGTGAATGGACACATATCCAATTCCTGTGCACTATGGCGGATAGACTGATTCGGGTCTTCCTCTACGCTACGCTATACAGCAGCAATGACTTCTTCTGTACGTACTGTACTACGTCTCTGTGGATGCGTATTATCATTTAGAGTAAACGTGGTGCGAAAACGTTCCATAGTTAATCGAATTAATTGCTCTGATGGACGATTATGTTGACCGTAAAATGGACGTAGTGCGCGATACGTATTTCGTAAAGAACCATGATTTTCAAAATAAATTTGCACAATTTGGAAGCGTTGTTCAGGCGTCAGTCTATTCATGTTGAAATGCCAAACCAAACTAAACATACATCATTTGACAGCTGACAAAATGGCCGCCAGTTAAAAAAGTGTTGCCAACTTAAAGTTTTATACCTCTATAAAAAACACCCTTTACAATCGAAGGCCACCGTCAGACTGTTTTGTGTATAGACACGGTAGACGCCGCATTCGAAAGAGAAGGTTTCACGCTATACAGGTGTCAATCGTTCACCTGTGACGCATGCGTACTTCGTCTGTAGAAGTATCAGTCTCATAGATATATTGTTTTTGCTGATATTTTAAGAAATTATATGAAAACTTTACATTATATTCAGTTGAAATAAAATATCTAACATCTACCATTGAAATAACGACATTTCTCCAACTGTTTTCCAAATACCTTTCGCATTTGCTCAAGAACCTTTACAAACCTTGCAGTTCCCACACTGCATCCAACCCTCTTCATGAGATTCAAAGCACAAAGAACAAATTTTCTCTTCTTTAATCGGTCTGCGAGGAGGAGTTGGGTTTTTGTTTTTCTTGGCTTTCTTGCTCTTCCTTTTTTAGTTACACCATTTCCTGAAACTAAACTTTTACTTTTCTTGTGACATTTTTTCCTGAAAGGAAACTCTTTTCTCGCTTAGTTGATTTAAAACTTCTTTTATCTGCTCTTTTCTTTTTCACCATCTTTTTGCATCGAGAACTTGTTGTAATTTCACTTCTTTTAACTTTCCCACGTCGTGCAGTGGCTCTTCTTTTCGAAGCATCAGATACCACTGAGAGTTCTGCAAGAGTTGTCAGTAGTTTGGTCAATGATAGTGTTGCAAATATGCCGGCGATGTTGCGACATCTAATTTTCGACCACTAAAAATTTTTAAGGCATGTTTCGTCCTGACACCGGTGGCGGACTCGTCAGTGGGTTCCACCAATGCCTTTACCAGACACCCTCGTTTACGTACTTGTTAATTTTTGGATGTTATATTTGAAGTCATTCCTTGACGGGATCAATAAGTGAGATGTTACACATATAGGCGGTAGATTCAGACAACAATAGCTTCTGTTTGAGGTTCGGATTATTGAAAAGACGCAACTTGAGGTTTGGCGTCAGTAGCGACAGTTTGAGATTCTTATTGCTTTTCTAATTTTGGGGTACAGAATCGGAGGCAGCAGTTGGAGATCCAACGTGTCGAGAAGCTAAAAATGTAATTTCTAGCTGTCGAGAGTTAAAATTTGGCAGAATTGACTGTGCAGAAGCTGAAGGTGTAGATTCTGACGGTTGAGAAGATGAAAGCGATGGTATTAATGTTGATTGACTGTCTGAAACGTTGGTCATGTCTGAACCAATGAAATCTAAATCACTAAAGACATTTATGTGTAGCGAAGGACATTAACCGCAAAATCTATTCGAGAAATTCGATTAAAAGCAGAAGCAACAACCCGTGCAATCTCGTATTCACCGATTCCTACAGTAAGATTTGATCCCATCCACAAGTCACATGCATCATTGTAAACAGATTTCAAAGGCTTCGTGAATGTATGATCAAGTGGCTGTAGCGTGTGAGTCGTGTGAGGTAAGTTACTCAGTATGTGAATTTCGAAATACAGATGAGTTTAATTAACAAAAATATGCAGAACGCCCAAACTATTGCGGCATAGAAACAGGGCAGATATAAAAGTAGATACCTGACCATGAAACAGGCAAAGAGAATTGACCAAAGAACTATTAAGACCGAATTTCTGAATCAGACATTGTGAACTAACCTAAAGACCAAAATATATTTAAGGCACTCAACGTATTTGTGTGCTCTACCCTTAGCAACTTTTAGTAAGAAACCGTATTCTGGTAATTTTAAGCGATGGTCACATCCATCAAATCTTGAGAGAACTTGTTCTACTAGTCCGAACCAAGAGAACGGCGAGATTTTGAGATAACGATACTGCCATTCCCGTCATTATGCGTTATGTTTAGGTTTTAAAAGTTCAAGAAAATTCAAGATCGTTTTGAAAATAAAATATTGTTCATTTTGTTTACTTACTTTGTATATTCATTCCTTGATATTTGTAGGGAGTATAAAAAATAACGTTTTTACAAAAATAAAGAAAATTTTTCTTTTCTTAACCCGGTAGAAAAACTAAATTTGTATTTTATGAAATGAAAATGTTGATTTTATTTCGTGCATCCTTTACATCTTTGACGGTGATACTAATTTTATGCATAACGGATATTTATCCGATTTGTATTTTTACATATTTATTTTTTTCTCTATAAAACTCAATTTATAATTCTTTTCTCTCATCAAGAATATTAAATAGATTAAAAATTGTAATTATATTTATTTTAAATTCGAAAATTTGCTTGCTAAGTAGGGTTATGTCCATATTCATATTCTTTTTTAGGGTTAAATGCACTATTTATATGGTTACATACACTATAGACGTTTGGCAACACAGCTTACTAGGTTTTGTTTCCGATCTCCCATCATATCGTACGAGAATACGGTAATACACGACCGAGAGAATAACCGTGGGATGGGATTGCCCCTATTCTCTCAAGAGAATGATCACTTCCTATGAAGAACCAGAATAGCTACCCAGATAGTTGGTCATAACCAAACCCTGCTTAAGTAAATAATACATTTAGGGGAACAACATGAATCGAAGTCTCCATCTAACAACAACAGTCTTAGGGGTCAGTAAAAAGAGAAGATCACCAAATAGAAATTCCAGGAGGTACAAATAGGCCGATTTGGGAGAGGGAGGACTGGGCATCCTGACGATTTTCAAAAATCTATTAACAATTGGCAGACATCATGAGATCAATACTACTTTCGTCCGCCCAAACTGCCAAGAACTTTATAGGATGCCATGGGCAGCACCTTCACAGCTCAAGATCTGACTATGAGGATGGTTCGATAAGTTCTCGGCCTGAGAAAGAAAACAAAAGACTTGTGACAATTTCGTCAGTTGTAGCGGTTTTCGGGCGTCCCGAGAGCTCATCGTCTTGAATTGATGTACGACCACGATTAAATTCAGCAGCCCATTTTTTACTGTAAAAAACGAAAGAGAAGAATCCGTTAAAGTAGAATCTAACTCATTTTTAATGTCCGTAGGAGTTAAGCCCTTTAAAACAAAGCACTTTATAGCTTCTCGAGCTTCAATTTCATCCATCTTTCACAAAATATCGAACTTTATGTGTTCACTCGATCGCCACAAACAAGCAACTGTACGCAAACATCTGAAACTTTGCAGGGCGTCATCTCAAGGTTAATGCTTACAAAATATAGTTATTTGATCCTACTAGCGCCCTCTTGATTTCAGACCGAAAACTTATCGAACCACCCTCGTAAGGATGGATAAATGTTTTGTGCAAAAATGCGAAATCCATTTGATTAAATCAATGGAAATCAAATCAATAATTTTACATGCACGAGCCGCCAGATATAAATCATATTACTACTGGAAATTATTATTTATAAATAGCTTCCTAAGAACTTGGAAAATATCCTTAGGGCAAAATTATAAAATTTCTATGGAATATAATACTGTGATTACAGCTTAAGGGCAGTAATATTGAGTTGTATAATACCCGTATTTTTGACGATATATGTTCGCAGGAAGCAGAAAATAAACAGTATCATTTTAAATTGAATTTATGACCTCAAGCACCAGAAGTATTAGATTTATATTATACACAGGGAAATTATATTATTTAAAAATATTTATAAGTATAAAAAATTAGATATTCTTTCTTCGTCTTCAAGTGCCATCTCCTATCGGAGGTTGGATACCATCATTGCTACTCTCACTCTATTTGCCGTTACTCGAAAAACTTCTACTGAGCTACAATTGAACCACTCTCTCAAATTCCTCAACCATGAAATTCTTCTTCTTCTTCCGATATTTCTTCTTCCTTCTATTTTACCCTGCATAATCAATCTAAGCAACTCGTATCGCTGGCCTCTCATTATATGTCCAAGATATTGCAGTTTCTTTATTTTTATGTTGTTAATTATTTCATAATTTTTGTCCATCGCTAGCAATACTTCTACGTTTGTTTTTCTCTCCGTCCAAGATATTCTCAACATCCTTCTGTAACACCGCATTTCAAACGCTTGCAGTTTATTTATGTGTTCTTGTTTTAGTGTCCAGCCTTCCAACCCATATTGCAGCACTGAAAATACATAACATCTTAAAATTCTCATTCTTAGTTCTAGAGTGATGTCTCTGTTGCACAGAATGGTTTTCAGTTTTACAAACGCACTTCTTGCCATTTCTATTCTCGTTCTTATTTCTGTTGTTTGTTCATTATTTGCTGTTATCCATGTGCCCAAGTATTTGTATTTTTGCACTTTTTCTAAATTCACAACTCGCAACTTTATGCTTGTTTGCATGTTTTGTTTTTTAGTTATTACCATATATTTAGTCTTTTTGGTGTTCATTTTTAATCCGCGTTGCTCGCAAACGTTATTTGTTTCGTTCACTAGTTTTTGGAGTTCTTCAGCGGAGCTAGCTATGATAGCAGTGTCGTCTGCAAATCTCTCGAAGTCAACATAACAAATGTGTATATCGGTGTTCATATCCATACATCTCTGTGAAAGCACATTAAGTGCAAACAAAGCGCCTCTAGATGACTCTATTTGCCAAGTTATTTTCAAAGACTTGTGTTGATTTTTTTTTGTAATTTTGGTACTGGAATTGATTATGACAAATTAGGTGATCTTTTTAATCAGAATATTTAGTAAAATTGTACGCTGTTTCTGAATATAGAAAATTAATTTTGTTTTGTGAGTTATTATGATCAATAAATGTTTTAATTTTTGTTTGAAGGTTGTAGACAATGTTAAAGATTGACCAAAATGTGGTTGTCGGACTTGCATTGTCTTTATTTTTATTTATTTTTACGACGTTTCGATTAGGTTGGATCTCTAATCGTTATCAAGTATAAATTGAATGTTTTGTCTTAAGACTACGAGCTTATATAGGGACTGTGCTTCAGTGGACACGTTGAGACTGTTCAACGAACTCTCAATACCAGGCCTATGAGACTGATTTTGTCGACATTTTGCTTTGAATTAACGTTGATTCCTGCACACCGTGAGTATAAATACTAATACAGAGTGTCACAGAGGCCTTGCGTTCAATGGGTTTAATAAGTGAATCTTAAAGTGATTTCTTAATATATGTACATTTAATATATTGCAGTTTATAATACATAATAATAAAACTAGTTTACAGTACATCTGTTGCCGAAGAAATTTTAGCTGTTGTTGACTACATATAATATGATAATTTCAAATATATCAGTAGAATTTTTTTATCAGCTCTAGTTTCTGAGTTTCAGCTATGTAGGTATAAAACAGAAAAAAACATGTATATTTACTAAGAAAAAATTTATTAAAAATCAAGTTAATCATTGAGTTCTAAAAAAACTCGTTTTAAAGCTCTTCTCTGATCTGTAGACTTAGGAAAATGGCGTGTCAGAGACCAACAATAGTCAGACATCATATTCGTATCCCAGAATCCCTGATAGCGCTCTTCCATGACGCGTAAGTCCCGATGCATACGCTTTCCCTGCTCTTCGTTCATATCTCCTATATTTTCCAGAAACCTGTCTAGGTGACTATGGAGAAAGTAAAGTTTTATGCTCATATTGCACCCCAAATTTTTTAATTGTAACAGAAGGTTCTCTACAAGTTCAATATAATTTTCTGATTTTTTATTTCCCAGAAAATTCTGCATCACAGAGACGAAAGCTGTCCAAGCCCTTAGTTCTAACTCACTCATAGAATTTCTAAATTGAGTATCTTTCGTAAGTTGTCTAATTTGGGGGCCATCAAAAATACCGGCTTTAATCTTTTCCATAGTGAGCTGAGGAAATTTTTGGCAAATGAAAGAAAAGCAGTCCCCATCTTTATCTAATGATTTAACAAACTGTTTCATGATGCCCAGTTTTATATATAATGGTGGAAGGATAATTTTGTCACGAGCTACTAGTGAAATCTGGACTATATTTTGCTTTCCAGGCTTCATATTTTTCTCAAGGGCCAGTTTCTTCTTACCCAATGCTCTTGTTTAGCTCTACTGTCCCAAAGACATATAAAACAGGGAAACTTAGTGTAACCACTTTGTTGACCGAGAAGAATGTTCACCATTTTTAAATCAACAGAAATTTGCCACATACGGTCATTGTACTGTATTTTATTTAAGACTAGCGAGATGTTACAATATTCTTCCTTTAACTTTATACTGTGGGCAATAGGTACCCCAGTGTATTTATTTCCATTATGTAATAGGATACATTTTGAACTGTCAATGAATAAACGCCAGTCATTTGGTTCGTATTGTTTCAAGCCCATTTTTATCAACAAGTTTTTAATGTCTGAACATAAGGTAATACCGTTTTCTTCGGAAAAATAACGCCGTAATTCTTTATCTCTTTCATGATAAAAAGTTATTTTAGTATTTGCGGAAATTAAATTTTTTTCTTTTAGTCTTGATGCCAATAATTCTGAAGCTTGTTTAGAAAGATTTAAATCTCTTACAAAATCATCTAACTCATTTTGGGAAAAGCATTTTGGCTCATTTGATATACCTTCAAAATCAGTATCATTTTATGATGAGCTTGGTCCTTCTTTGTCTTGTTCTACGGGTTCAGATATATTTTTAGGCACTGAAAAGTCAGGTGAATGGTGCACTGGACGCTGAACACAACTAGTACTTGGATACTGCCATTTAGCTCGATTTTTAGTGTTTAGACCGTTTACGTTCACGTTACAAAAGTAACAGTCTTCGAGATGATTTTGTGGTTCTCGCCAAATAGTCGGTGTTCCAAATTTAAAGACACTTCTTTTACCACTTTTTCATAACCTTAAATATTCCACATATGATTTCCAAACACAATTAGGAGCCCAAGACTTTTAATTTTTATCTAAGAGCATCCCAAAATACTCAAAATAGGTATTTTTCTCCAACTCTGATATAACTTTTCTACAATTGTTAAACACATATTCTCCGCATATATAGCAAAAATGATTTGGATTGTTTAAACAACGTCTCCTTGAACTACTCATGACGCGAAAACTTCAGATACTAATCTTAACACAGTAAAATACGAACGTTATCGATAAATAAATACGCATAAATGATAAAAATAAAAAAAAAAAGTAACTCGAGCTGCACAAAAACTTTTGAGGTTAGATTTGACAAAAACAGGTCATAAGTGAATATTATTAACCCTAAAATTCACGGCAACAGACAAAAAGTTAAATTTTGTACAATAGTGTAATTATTTGACACTTTGCGGTAAATGGATTGTAAAATAGCAAGTTTATTGGCGATTGATTAAATTGAATTCTAAAGATTTTTTTGGGTGAGCGGAGCTCCGCCTCGCCGCGGGCCTTGCGAAGCCTTCGCTACGCTACTGCTACAAACCTTTTTTATATTAATATTATCACTGCACACGTCTTCGAACATACCCCTGTAGAAGTAGCATAACGTCAGAACTAGGGCCCGGTTGTTTGAACGCTGAATAACGTAATAATATTTTTATTTATATTTGAAAAAGTGTTGATAAACAGTAGATATTTAATTTCTTGGTACAGACATGCCGATTTTATGCTATCCTTTTCTAATTGCATTATTTAAACGAGTATCATCGGTACGTCCTTCGAACATACCCCTGGGTACGTCAATTCTGAACACAAAGTATGAATATATGGTTGCTTAAATTTTTATTATTGTTATTTTCAATATGTAAACAATCTAACAATATTTACCGATAAAAATAAGTTTTTAAATCCTCTTTTTGTTAATATTAATTGTAAACTTCGCATTTATAGTAATTTCTAACACTTAAAAACACCGAAAAAAGTCACGACAAGCAATTAAACTGAAAGACAAGATAAGTAAATATGTTTATGTCTGTCAAACATCAAAAAAGCGTCTCCCCCACCGACCATAAACAGCCTTCAGACAAATCTATTGTTGTTTAAATCTAGAGTATGATCGAAGGTGGCGGTCTAGAAGTTTTATAGTTATTCTGCAATTTTCTTCAATCTTTTTCTTTTATTATAAAGAAAATTAGTTATTTGAGTGGTGGGTGCATAAACAAACTTGCGACCTTGTCGCTTTTATTATTAATTTGTGTATTTTTTCAGGTAAAAATTATCAATAACTGTTTGTAGTACTTGAGTTTTACAGGATAAGGTTTTTGATCCCTGCCGATAGCTCTAGCGGATACAGAATCACTATGCGTGAAATAAAACATGCTTTGGATGTTTTTCTGATTAGTCCATATGGCAAAAAATAAGATGTGATTTCTATTTTCGAAATATGTATATCTATGTTTTTATTTTTGGGAAATCCTGTTTACGATAATATTTGAACTTTTCCGCTTTTAAAATATATAGTTTATAGTGTATGAAATCACCTAATTTTGATTTTTATCATATACAGGGTGATTCTTTGGGAAGTTTATCGATTGATTGTGGGAAAACTATAATTAGAAATAATCTAAAAATTTGGCAGTGTTCTAACGTGCATGGAAGACAGCCGGATAAAATATTTTCAAGATGGTGGCACCAGTTATACAGGGTGAGTCAACGAGTGGATGAAGTAGGTTTGTGCCTTTTCGGTGAAATTAACAAAGAAACTATATTTATTGTTTGATACAGTTGATTTTTACGCAGATTTTAAAAATATTTAGGACTCTACAGGGTGAGTCAAAAAACTAGGACAGCATAAAGTTGTGTTTTTTTAAATAGAACACCCTATATGCGAATCGTATTTTCGATTTAGCTTATAATTTTAAATCTTTTTTATTAAGGGTTTACTATAACAAAACTTTATAGTTTCTGAGATAATTAAGTTTAAAGAAAAAAAGTCACATTTTCAAGCATCAATTCAATCCTAAATAACGTTTTCAATTTTGTGACAAATATATTCAAATTTGGAATTTAGCAAGGCCAAGGACAAGTTAACATAATTCTTACCTAATATTTGCAATAAAAGCTACAGGGTGTTGAACACATCGGCTCAAATTTGAACAAGTTTAAATGAATAAATATCTTTTTTTTTAAATGGTACACCCTGTATATTTTCATGTTATTTAATAGAGTAATAAAAACCCTAAAAGTTTTGTTCAATATATCCTATACCTATTTATAATAGTTTTTGAGATATTTCAGTTTTTATAATTTTCCATACTTTTTTACAGAAATAGTCTTCATTATCATAGTAGCCATGGCAAAAACAATGTAAAAGAACATTTTTCTGGGTGTCAAATTTATAACCGCAATCGCTTCTTTTGGTTTTTATGTAGTGTAGTTTGGTTTTTTTTGCATTCATCTTATATTGTAAAATGAATTTTCCAAAGAATGAGTTAATAGATATGATTTATACAATAGGAGAGCCTCAAAAAAATTGCCTTCTTGCTCAAAGAATTTACAAAATGAAGTATCCTGATCGACGCCAGCCTAATACCCATACTTTTCAAAACATAATGCAAGGATTTGATTCTTCTGGTACTGTTGATTATCCAAAACGTAAAGTGGTCAACAAACCAGTAACTAATGAAGAAAAAGAACCACAAGTATTGTTAAATGTTCAGGAAAATCCTTATATTGGTAGCCGTCAGTTAGCAGCATTATGTGAAACATCACAATCCACCGCTAATCGTACTACCCAGAAATATAGGTATCATCCATATCACATGGAATTACACCAAGAATTGCATGGACAGGATTTTGAAAGTCGTGTAAACTTTTGTCGTACAATAAATGCGGAGATTCAATTAAATCCAAATTTATTATGCAAGGTAATGTTTCGTGATGAAGCTACTTTTAGAAGTAACGGTGCCGTAAATAGACGCAACATGCAATATTATGCCACAGAAAACCCATTTTGGATTAGAGAGGTGCAACATCAAAACCACTGGTCATTAAATATTTGGTGTGGTATTCATCATAATCGAATTATTGGACCCCACTTTTTTAATGGGCCACTAAATGGCCATAGTTACCTGAACTTTCTACAAGAAGAACTACCCCAACTGCTTCAAGGTCTCGATAGGGATGAGCTCGACAGTATGTGGTTCCAGCACGATGGTGCGCCTCCGCATTACCATCGTGAAGTTCGTGCGTTTTTGGACCAACGATATCCGCAAAAATGGATTGGACGTGGGGGTTTCATTGAGTGACCACCAAGGTCTTGCGATATCACCCCATTAGATTTCTTCCTATGGGGTTATATTAAAAATAAGGTGTATGTTAATCCACCAACAACAGTGGAAGATATGCGAAACAGGATTAGGGATACCTGTAGAACAATAACGCCACTAATTTTGTCCAGGGTCCGAGAAAATCTGCAAAAAAGACTAAATTTGTGCATTGCACAAGAGAGTCGTTTATTCAAACACTTATTAAAAAGAAATAATTAATCTCAGTATTTAATAGGTAATTTTTTTGTTTCAATTTAGTATAAAAGTAAATATGTATTTGCCTTGTCGTTATTGTTGTGTTAATTTTATCACATTATGTTTAATTAAACTATTGCCATTGTAATATAACGAATAATGTATTTCATCATATTTAACCACATTCTGTTTGTTTCTGTAGTTTCTTTTTATTATTTTACATGGCTACTATGATAATGAAGACTATTTCTGTAAAAAGTATGGAAAATAAGATAAACTGAAATATCTCAAAAACTATTATAAATAGGTATAGGATATATTGAACAAAACTTTTAAGGTTTTTATTACTCTATTAAATAACATGAAAATATACAGGGTGTACCATTTAAAAAAAAGATATTTATTTATTTAAACTTGTTCAAATTTGAGCCGATGTGTTCAACACCCTGTAGCTTTTATTGCAAATATTAGGTAAAAATTATGTTAACTTGTCCTTGGCCTTGCTAAATTCCAAATTTGAATATATTTGTCACAAAATTGAAAACGTTATTTAGGATTGAATTGATGCTTGAAAATGTGACTTTTTTTCTTTAAACTTAATTATCTCAGAAACTATAAAGTTTTGTTATAGTAAACCCTTAATAAAAAAGATTTAGAATTATAAGCTAAATCGAAAATACGATTCGTATATAGGGTGTTCTATTTAAAAAAATACAACTTTATGCTGTCCTAGTTTTTTGGCTCACCCTGTAGAGTCCTAAATATTTTTAAAATCTGCGTAAAAATAAACTGTATCAAACAATAAATGTAGTTTCTTTGTTAATTTCACCGAAAAGGCACAAACCTACGTCATCCAATCGTTGACTCACCCTGTACAGGAAGTAGATGCCAACTTGCTTATTTTAAATGGCACACCCTATATATTATTGCTACGTAAAATTCTAGATATATTTCATATATAATGTTTTATATTTAAGTGTCACCGTTTTGGACATATTTAAATTTTTATGTCAAAAATGACGTGTGTGGATCAAAACTTGACTATACATTTTTCCTATATAGGCCAGGAAGCGAAGCGATTTTTGGGAGGTAAAAATGACTCAAATACTGCGTGCGATCTGATTGCAGAAATGGATAGGGGAAGGTAGTAGAAATGACGTCTCATCTCGTATCTCAACAAATTTTGGTTGGAACATTGTTTTTTTTTTAACAAATGGGTCGAAAAATGATTTTTTCACGGTTTTTTGAATTTTACGGAAAATCTAAGGGATTTAGAGAAAAATGTTCCACAGACGAATTGTACATCTTGAAAATATATGTTTGTCCAAATCGGTCTGTAAACAAAAAAGTTATTGCAAATTAAACATTAAAAATGGCTTATTTTTCAATTGTTAATAACTTTCTTAATATTTCTTGAATTGTTTTCAACTTTTACCAGAATGTGGATTTTAAAGTGCTTAAAAAGTGTACGGAAGTTGGGCGCTGTCGGCCCAATAGTTTTTGTAAAATTGCAATTGTTTATTAGGAAAACGAAAAAAGTGACTTTTTTTGATTGGCTGTACCGTCGTCTAGGAAACTGCTACAGAGTTCTGTCAGTGCTCATTCTCTTCATAAAGACTTGAGCTATCATGTAGCAAAAAAAGTGGATAATAATGATTTTATGGATTATTGTATAACTTTTAATACAACCTTATTTTATAACAATAACATTATTCAAGAAATGTTATTTTAATACAATGATAAGAAAATTCAAATTTTAGCATGATATTATTATTTCTAGTTCATACATGTAATAAAAGCAAAATATGCGAAATCTTGAAAAATATCATTTTTGTGGGGGTAGGAGGGGTCGAATATAATTGTTCATAAAAGTAAATATATATATATATATATATATATATATATATATATATATATATATATATATATATATATATATATATGTTTATGCGGCTTTCACGGATCCCTCCGTGTGAGATGCAATAGCAGTGGATATATCCACATTATGCCGTTGTAGTGCCGAAATCACATTGCTGAATGTGATTTCGGCACTACAACGGCATAATGTGGATATATCCACTGCTATTGCATCTCACACGGAGGAATCCGTGAAAGCCGCATAAACATATATAGGCCATCCGGCGGGAGGTCGGCGAAGCCACGTTCAGTATTGGCATGCTTCCTTCCGATCTGTCCTTTGCACAGCCAGGTGCATGTCGGTACCCAGATGAGTCTAGTAGAGACGAAACATGTATTTCTGCCGTATCACTGTGGCGCGGAGGGTAAGTTTTGACTTTCTTCTCGGTATGGTGGTACAGGTAGGCCATCATTTCGATGGTGGTGGAATAGAATAAATTGCGTTTTATAACAATTTGTTCTAACTGTGCAACCTCTAACACAGAAAGGAAAAGATGGAGAGAAGTTTGCATTTACTGTTCGTATTTTACTTCATATATATATATATATATATATATATATATATATATATATATATATATATATATATATATATATATATATATATATATATAAATAGGTAGATAGGTTTTTGTCCGTGTAATTTAAAATAAAATAGAATAAAATATTGGCGAAGCGGACGTGAAAATTTGTCAATCTACATGATTCTCGTATTAAAAAGTGCGGAGCACTCCAAATTATGGAAAAACTCCGGGTCCGACAGATGGCGACAGTGCTGTTTCGTCCTAATATGGGACTCGTCAGGCCACCTCAGTCGGTACAAACCATCATTTCGCCTTTGCATCGTATAAAGCTGAATTTATAATTAAAACACAGCAAATAAGACGACAAAGGCGACATCTCGATGGTCCACTTGATAATACAAGAACCACACAGATTAACAAAGTTTGTAAAAGAACCGTCATATGGTGGCGCGACGGTGAATTAAAACAGAAATATGTAAAATCGAGTACACGAAACGCGCTGCCCAAAGGATAGGGGTCGCATTTTTCGGTACTGGCAAGCAAGCCTACCGCCTATTTTAGCAGCCAAAGCCACGTGCCGCACCAAACGATCCCCTCATGAGAGCATCGTTTAGCGTGTTTCAAAGCCAAACAAGTAAATAAATAAATAGATAAGTTTTTGTCCGTGTAATTTAAAATAAAATAGAATAAAATATTGGCGAAGCGGACGTGAAAATTTGTCAATCTACATGATTCTCGTATTAAAAAGTGCGGAGCACTCCAAAATATGGAAAAAGTCCCATATTAGGACGAAACAGCGCTGTCGCCATCTGTCGGACCCGGAGTTTTTCCATATTTTGGAGTGCTCCGCACTTTTTAATACGAGAATCATGTAGATTGACAAATTTTCACGTCCGCTTCGCCAATATTTTATTCTATTTTATTATATATATATATATATATATATATATATATATATATATATATATATATATATATATATATATATTTACTTTTATGAACAATTCAACCGAGAATGTTGAACATGTGTCCAATATTATTTCTTCGATGAACAACCCCCAAAAAAAATCAAAGAATGAAAGTTCTACGTCATTTAGAAGCGGAGATATTGCTAATTTTTCAAGCGTGCGTCGATTTGAAGACGCACTCTCACTTTGTACTCGGTAAGATTCGGTTATCCCCTCCAACTGACCATATCTGGCGTCCAGCACGTACCCTCAGTTTAGCGAACTCCTGAAGGGTTGGTTGTGTATAAATTAACCTCAATTGAATGATTTCATATACTTTAGACTCTTATTAATGAACTGTAAAAAATTCAGCTCTTAATATAAATAAACAATCGGTCTGTGATTTTTTGAAAAAAAAAATTGCTAACTCGGCTCCTATTGGTCGTAGGGACTTTTTTTTTCAAAATTCGTGTTTTTTACCAGCTTTCCAATGATATGCTTGATTAACAAATCGGACAAAAAATGCAGTTGTTAATTAATTTAGTTATACGGAAAAATTATCCATATTTTCATAAGGATTTTGCATAAACAAAATATGAAAAATATCCACTTTCTTTTTTACTACGTGATAGCTTAAGTATTTACGAAGAGAATGAGCACTGACAGAACTCTGTAGCAGTTTCCTAGACGACGGTACAGCCAATCAAAAATAGTCACTTTTTTCGTTTTTCTAATAAACAATTGCAATTTTACAAAAACTATTGGACCGACAGCGACCAACTTTCGCACACTTTTTAAGCACTTTAAAGCTCACATACTGGTAAAAGTTGAAAACAATTCAATAAATATTAAGAAAGTTATTAACAATTGAAAAATACGCTATTTTTAGTGTTTAATTTGCAATAACTTTTTTGTTTACAGACCGATTTGGACAAACAAAAACTCATTTTGAAGATATTTTCAAGACGTACAAGTCGTCTATGGATCATTTTTCTCTAAATCCCTTAGATTTTCCGTGAAATCCAAAAAACCCGGAGAATCACCCCTGTATATTAAAAATGCATCTCCCAGTTCTCAAAAACGCACCACTGAATTTAGTATCACTATGTGATTTTATCACATTTCAGTGCCAGGGTAATGTATTCAAGCATCAAAATGATGTTACTAATTTGTTGCTTAACACTTCGTTTTTTTCCTTATAGTCAATAGCCAAAAAGTTGATCTTGATCGTAAACCCGGAAACCAATGAGAGTGTGAAACACCATGGCAAGGAAATAAATAAAAACAAATTTATATATATATATATATATATATATATATATATATATATATATATGTATATATATATATATTTAGTTTGACACATATATACTATATTTTATTACATTTTAATGTATATTTTAACTCAGTGCAGGGGCAGATCCAGCTTTTCTCTTTGGAGGAGGGTGAATGATATCACAATAGCAAAGAAAAATCGAAATTAACACCAGCTCACTCGTATACAAGATAATACAGTATGACAAACAAAAGCATGTTGACAGAAGTAAAGTAGTGTGCCATAAGCTAAAGCTACCAAGATCAGCGGGGTAGAGGGGGGCGTCAGCGAAATTCACGCAGCAGGTGGGGGGGATTGCCCCCACGACTTTCCCTTGCATACGCCCCTGACTCAATGTAAGTTTTACATAACTGGATAAACAGCATGGTTACCTATACCACATAAGTTTTTACCCATAGCAAGTCTAAAGTAACCATCTTCTCCCCAAGTAGTTCCAAGCGAATTTTTTAATATCCAATATTCGCCAGTGCTGTCTTTTCCATAACCTACCACTAGCACGCTGTGATCTACATCATCTGAACATTCGCTATTGAAAATTCCCTCTTTATAGTCCTGAAGTGGTTTGGAATTTATCGTTACTACAACTGGACCTAAAATAACGTTAACATTAAAGAAAATTGCACAAGCGTTATTGAAAATCTTATTATTATACAATGTGTCCAAAATTGGTGATGACAGCAACCCAATCTCGAAAACTATAGACATAAAATTTTTCTTAGATGTGCTATAACATTTTTATTTCCCAATATTTTTTTAATCTGTAAATATTTTTATACGTCTGTTAAATTTTGGTTACAATTTTTCGGTTTTCGGGAACCTTCATCAACTTCGTTTTTCCTTATGACCGCCATATTGGATTTTTAACTCATAGAAAAGTAATTAATTTTTTTATAACAATATGTGAAATACTACTAGACAAAATTTTTAGAGAATTTAGTGCTCTACAAGTTTTATAATAAACACAAATACGATTGGAGCGAGAGGAAACGAGATATTCCCGAAAAACTGCTTTTTGCGACTTTTGACCTTGAATATTTAAGCACCCTTACACGTGATCAGTTGTGACTTTTGGGACATTGTTTATAATACTAAAATAAAGGTTTGTGCAAAAATTCATCCTGTTCCGTTAGATTCAGAGGTGAAATCCTAACATGACTGGACTATTAGTCAACATATTTGTACATGTATTTTCCGGAAATCCTGTATAGCATTTAGTATTCAGTTTACTGTTTTTAATCTTACCATAATATCCAACGGCTTCTTTCAAGCTTTCCTCGCCATTAGGTTTGATGCTTAAAACTTGCTTAGCTTTTACTAAAGGAGCTTTAATTTTGGTCGAGTCACAAGTTCCTTTTCTGGCTTCATAGGGATAATTATCATAACCAGTTATTCCTGAATTCGATGCATAGTCAAGTGCTGATTGCGCTACTCCACCTAGACAACCATAGTTTTCATCCGAAACACAATTCAATAACTGTTGTTCACTAAGATCAAGTAAACTTCCAGTTGTAATTGCATGCCGACTTTCCACAGCTCCAACCTAAAAATTAAGTTACACTTTTCATTGTCTACTTTTTCTTTGAACGTTCTGAACTTGTTGCCGGAATACTTTTAATTAAACTTCCATGTTTATCGTATCATCTTTTGATAAATTATTATGAGGAATGCTATGACATAAAAACTATACTGTATTCAAAATATCGGAATATATAATATCAGTTATTTCCTGTTAATGTTGCTCTCGGTCCGATACAGCTCCACTGACGAGATCATGAGGTGATCGAAACGCGTATGGAGAGAGGACCAGAACGATATTTGCAGGAAATAAACTGTTTGTACGGGTGAGTCAACTATTGGATGAAGTAAGTTTGTGCCTTTTCGGTGAAATTTACAAAGAAACTATATTTATTGTTTGATACAGTTTATTTTTACGCAGATTTTAAAAATATTTAGGACTCTACAGGGTGAGCCAAAAAACTAGGACAGCATAAAGTTGTATTTTTTTAAATAGAACACTCTATATACGAATCGTATTTTCGATTTAGCTTATAATTTTAAATCTTTTTTATTAAGGGTTTACTATAACAAAACTTTATGGTTTCTGAGATAATTAAGTTTAAAGAAAAAAAGTCATATTTTCAAGCATCAATTCAATCCTAAATAACGTTTTCAATTTTGTGACAAATATATTCAAATTTGAAATTTAGCAAGGCCAAGGACCAGTTAACATAATTTTTACCTAATATTTGCAATAAAAGCTACAGGGTGTTGAACACATCGGCTCAAATTTGAACAAGTTTAAATGAATAAATATCTTTTTTTTAAGTGGTACACCCTGTATATTTTCATGTTATTTAATAGAGTAATAAAAACCCTAAAAGTTTTGTTCAATATATTCTATACTTATTTATAATAGTTTTTGAGATATTTCAGTTTCCCTTATTTTCCATACTTTTTTACAGAAATAGTCTGCATTATCATAGTAGCCATGGCAAAAACAATGTAAAAGAACCTTTTTCTGTGTGTCAAATTTATAACCGCAATAGCTTCTTTTGGTTTTTATGTAGTGTAGTTTGGTTTTTTTTGCATTCATCTTATATTGTAAAATGAATTTTCCAAAGAATGAGTTAATAGATACGATTTATACAATAGGAGAGGCTCAAAAAAATTGCCTTCTTGCTCAAAGAATTTACAAAATGAAGTATCCTGATCGACGCCAGCCTAATACTCATACTTTTCAAAACTTAATGCAAAGATTTGATTCTTCTGGTACTGTTGATTATCATAAACGTAAAGTGGTCAACAAACCGGTAACTAATGAAGAAAAAGAACTACAAGTATTGTTAAATGTTCAGGAAAATCCTTATATTGGTAGCCGTCAGTTATCAGCATTATGTGAAATATCACAATCCACCGCTAATCGTACTACCAAGAAATATAGGTATCATCCATATCACATGGAATTACACCAAGAATTGCATGGACAGGATTTTGAAAGTCGTGTAAACTTTTGTCGTACAATAAATGCGGAGATTCAATTATATCCAAATTTATTATGCAAGGTAATGTTTAGTGATGAAGCTACTTTTAGAAGTAACGGTGCCGTAAATAGACGCAACATGCATTATTATGCCACAGAAAACCCATTTTGGATTAGAGAGGTGCAACATCAAAACCACGGGTCATTAAATGTTTGGTATGGTATTCATCATAATCGAATTATTGGACCCCACTTTTTTAATGAACCACTAAATGGCCATAGTTACCTGAACTTTCTACAAGAAGAACTACCCCAACTGCTTCAAGGTCTCGATAGGGATGAGCTTGACAGAATGTGGTTCCAGCACGATGGTGCGCCTCCGCATTACCATTGTGAAGTTCGTGCGTTTTTGGACCAACGATATCCGCAAAAATGGATTGGACGTGGGGGTTTCATTGAGTGGCCACCAAGGTCTTGCGACATCACCCCATTAGATTTCTTCCTATGGGGTTATATTAAAAATAAGGTGTATGTTAATCCACCAACAATAGTGGAAGATATGCGAGACAGGATTAGGGATACTTGTAAAACAATAACGCCACTAATTTTGTCCAGGGTCCGAGAAAATCTGCAAAAAAGACTAAATTTGTGCATTGCACAAGAGGGTCGTTTATTCGAACACTTATTAAAAAGAAAAAATTAATCTCAGTAATTAATAGGTAATTATTTTGTTTCAATTTAGTATAAAAGTAAATATGTATTTGCCTTGTCGTTATTGTTGTGTTAATTTTTTCACATTATGTTTAATTAAACTATTGCCGTTGTAATATAACGAATAATGTATTTCATCATATTTAAGCATATTCTGTTTGTTTCTGTAGTTTCTTTTTATTATTTTACATGGCTACTATGATAATGAAGACTATTTCTGTAAAAAAGTATGGAAAATAAGAAAAACTGAAATATCTCAAAAACTATTATAAATAAGTATATGATATATTGAACAAAACTTTTAGGGTTTTTATTACTCTATTAAATAACATGAAAATATACATTGTGTACCATTTAAAAAGAAAGATATTTATTCACTTAAACTTGTTCAAATTTGAGCCGATGTGTTCAACACCCTGTAGCTTTTATTGCAAATATTAGGTAAAAATTGTGTTAACTTGTCCTTGGCCTTGCTAAATTCCAAATTTGAATATATTTGTCACAAAATTGAAAACGTTATTTAGGATTGAATTGATGCTTGAAAATGTGACTTTTTTTCTTTAAACTTAATTATCTCAGAAACTATAAAGTTTTGTTATAGTAAACCCTTAATAAAAAAGATTTAAAATTATAAGCTGAATCGAAAATACGATTCGTATATAGGGTGTTCTATTTAAAAAAATACAACTTTATGCTGTCCTAGTTTTTTGGCTCACCCTGTAGAGTCCTAAATATTTTTAAAATCTGCGTAAAAATAAACTGTATCAAACAATAAATATAGTTTCTTTGTAAATTTCATCGAAAAGGCACAAACTTACTTCATCCAATCGTTGACTCACCCGGTACATATATTTTTCATATTCTCTGCCTGAAAGGCATATATAACAAACTATTTAAATACGGCAGAAAGATTTCTTTATTTCTTACTGAAATTTTGATTTTTTAAAGATTTCATGTTACTCCGATGATTCATAGATGTCGTTCGACTGGCGAAATTTTTCAGTCTGACATCGAAATTGGTAGAGGGCAGGTGTAATATCCTGCCGACATACCTTGAAATTTATGGTTTATATATCAGATATTTCCTGCTAATGTTGCTCTCGGTCCGATACAGCTCCACTGACGAGAACATGAGGTGATCGAAACGCGTAAGGAGAGAGGACCAGAGCGATATTTGCAGGAAATAAACTGTTTGTACATATATTTTTCATATTCTTTGCCTGAAAGGATAATTACATATATAACAGATTTTTCTAGAACTCGAAAAAACTGTTTTTTCACATCTTAATTGTTAATAAAAAATTTTCCCCAAAAAAGAAAATGAGAGATAAGATACCACATAATTACTATTATCATTCTGAAGGTTTATAGATAATCAGAAGTCTGCTAACAATAAATTTTTTCCAGATGCTAATTCCGGTGGCCAATGCTCCTGTCTTATTTGGTGTAGTGATTCCGAATATAATAATAAAAAATTCTTATACCCATCAATTTCTCACATTTTAACATTAAATAAAAATATATTTTATTATTCAAAACGTATAAAAACTATTTTTATTCATTTAAATATTATTAAGATGGCAATACGTTTTTGTGTTATAAGGTTGGAAATAAAATCAAATTTTATTAGGTTGGTATTTCTGATAAATTACACAGAAGTTTGTTTTCTTCCAGTTAATATAAACTCCTATTGTAGTGTTTAACCTATGTGCTTTTTTTTTATTCACATATATATATCTATATATATATATATATATATATATATATATATATATATATATATATATATATATATATATATATATATATATATATATATACAGGGTGATTCAAAAATCGATCACGAAACTTAAGGGGGTGATTCTACTTGACAAAATAAGGGTAGAGCTTCATATAATTTTTTTTCAAAATGTCATTCGTTTTCGAGTTACAAGCCGTCCAAGTTCAAGTTTTTATTTTTTGTTTTTCGAATTACTCGCTTACAGGAAAACCGATTTGACTAATATTTGAAAGATAGGCTAAGTCTTCTGCGCTTCATCATTTTAGTAACAATTCACATTGATTGTTTGCCGCTAGAGGGCACTTTACCTACATTGAAAATTGTTTTTTTGTCATAATTTTTTAGTGTTGACAGCTACAGTAGTTTTTGGCATAATTTCTGAAAGACTGATGCCAGGCCTTTAAAAAAGGTGCTCTTTATTTACATCGCTAAACCCAACGGTTTAGACGTAAATCACCCTTAAAAATTAAGTGGTAAATTTACTTTTCTCATTTCATTACCACCAGCTACCAGGTAAATAGCTATCAAAGTATGCTAGAGCTGTCAGTTTAACATCAAATAAATTCGCTTTTTAAACTATTTAATTTATAATCTTAAAATAACTAATAATGGCTAATCAGTAAATATTCATATTATGGATTATTGCGATATACATTTAATTGATAAAAATTAATGAAACAGTACTAAACAAACTAAAAAAGATTCTCAAAATGTCCCCCATTTTCTTCCATACATTTCCTAACACTCTTCAAAAAATGTCGCCTAACTCGATGAAAAATTCCTGGTGTTTCTTTAATAATTTGGCACTTTTCGATTATCCTGAAGCGAAGATCCTCGACGTTGATTACTGGAATATCGTACACCAATTGTTTCAAATGACCCCAAAAGAAAAAATCCATAGGATTAAGGTCTGGTGACCTCGCTGCCCATGCCAATGGTCCACTTCGTCCTATCCATCGCTCAGGATACGTTGCATTCAAATACTGTCGGACACGTATACTAAAGTGGGGCGGAGCTCCGTCTTGGAGGATCCACATGTTGGCCCTTACTTCCAATGGCACATCTTCCAGATACAATGGGAGACGATTTTGGATAAAATCTAAGTATACGTCACCAGTTAATGGGCCATCAAAGAAATGAGGACCAATAAGGTAATCTCCTATTATCCCTTATTATTAATCGATTATCGTGTTCATACTTAGCTAGGATCTGATTGCACATTTCCAACCGTCTCGGCCGATCATCGTCATAAAGAGCCTGCACCTTTTTTGAATGAAACGGGTAGAGTTGTTCTTCTCTTAGTGTCCTCCATGAACTAGCCTGACAGAGCCGCACTTCATTCCCAATTTTTCTAGTACTAATACCTGGATTATCTTCAATAATTTCAAGCACTCTTTCTTCTTGTTGCACGTTTCTAGCAGTTCTAGGTCTTCCCCTATTTCCATTATAACTTTTAAAGGAACCTCATTCCGCAAGCCTCCTGTGCACACTGGAAAATGTTTGAGCATGAGGGATATTTCTTTCCGGATAACTCTCCATATAATATCTTCTTGCCAACTCTGCATTACCATTTGCTTTTCCATAACAAAAATGGATATCACAATATTCGATATTTGAATATTGGTGATTAGCCATTATTAGTTATTTTAAGATTATAAATTAAATAGTTTAAAAAGCGAATTTATTTGATGTTAAACTGACAGCTCTAGTATACTTTGATAGCTATTTACCTGGTAGCTGGTGGTAATGAAATGAGAAAAGTAAATTTACCACTTAATTTTTAAGGGTGATTTACGTCTAAACCGTTGGGTTTAGCGATGTAAATAAGGAACACCTTTTTTAAATTCCTGACATCAGTCTTTCAGAAATTATGCCAAAAACTACTGTAGCTGTCAACACTAAAAAATTATGACAAAAAAACAATTTTCAATGTAGGTAAAGTGCCCTCTAGCGGCAAACAATCAATGTGAATTGTTACTAAAATGATGAAACGCAGAAGACTTAGCCTATCTTTCAAATATTAGTCAAATCGGTTTTCCTGTAAGCGAGTAATTTAAAAAACAAAAAATTAAAACTTGAACTTGGACGGCTTGTAACTCGAAAACGAATGACATTTTAAAAAAAAATTATATGAAGCTCTACCCTTATTTTGTCAAGTAGAATCACCCCCTTAGTTTCGTGATCGATTTTTGAATCACCCTGTATATATATACTCAGCGAGTAACGAGACGAACCACACTTGAAAATGCCAAATGAGATTTTGGCGAAACGTCGTGAAAACGATTTTTTGAACGAACGGATTGAAACCCGGAATAACCAAACCATTCATTCTACCATCCGTGAAAATCTACGATATAACATATATATATATATATATATATATATATATATATATATATATATATATATATATATATATATATATATATATATATATATATATATATATATATATATATGGTGATTTTGTAATTTAAAACATCAAAGGAACATTACTGACTTTGTAAACAAAGTATATTTTGCATATTTTAGTGTAGAAATTGATAATCAAGACAAATGTTGGGTTCTTCACAAAGTGTGTTATGTTTGTGTCGATGATCTTAAGAAATGGTGTAACAAAGAGAAGAAAGCTTTTAAATTTGCAGTACCCATGATATGGAGAGAGCAAAAAATTAAACTTTTTTTTTGTTGGTCTGTGTAATTTAACAATGCAGTTCAATGCTCTTACCGCTGCGAAGATCCAGCTGGCATTACACTTCTGTTGATTCCTCACGGCTGTAACTGCACCTTTAGTCCTCCAATCGATTGTCTCTGGAAAGATTCGAGCAGCCTTAGATTGGTCTGAACTTTGAGTTGAATTGGAATCAGCCTAAAAATATCATTTAATAAAGTAACGAATTTAAAATAGTACCGAATCAATATTTATACTTGGATTGTCCCTCTCCATAACAAGGAAACCGTCATTGATGCCTCGCTCCGCATTGATAAGATTCATTAGCTGAATCAGCCCACATTCGCTTACATTTCGACATACGAGTATATAAATTTTTATGTCAAAAATGACGTTTGCGGACGAAAACTTAACTATAAATTTATCCTATAAAGATGTCTTTATTATTTAATTTGGGTTAGTTTTCTTGTAAACAAAGATCGACTTTAGTAGTCTTCTTATGATATTTTGAAAATTATTAGTACAGAGTGGTCAAAAAGGAAGAATTAATATTGTATTTAAAAATCGTCAAAAGTCAATTTTTTCAAATAGAAAGCATCTATTTTTATAATTTTATCATATTAAGCATTAAAAATAAGGGTAACTTTGTATATGGTTGTCTATTCAAAAAATTTGTAGTTTTCAAAATATTGGCAATTCAATATTTTTCTATTGTAATAATAATAATAATGTTTATTCGTGATATACATACAAAAAGTATTTTCACAAGTCAAAATAAAACTACACACTATAGTAAAACATTAAGTAGACAACAACAAATCAGTCTAAAATTATTAAAAAAAAAAAATTTTTGCAACAAGTCAAGTTTACAAACAAAACAAGTACATTGAGGAAATCATCCGTGCTTCTCTGTCATTTTAAATCATTGAAATTATTTAAAAGAAACTCTTCAATACTGTAGAAAGCTTTTATCTTCAGATAGTTTTTCATTTTGGACTTAAACTGCTGGGTACCAAGGTTTTTAACAACATTAGGAAGCACATTAAAAAATTTCAGCCCATAGTGGTTCCCACCATCCCTGGCTCTAGCAGTTCTACTATAAGTTAAAGTAAAACAATTCCTGCCCCTGGTATTATAGTTGTGGTAATCACTATTTCAGTTATACCTATCGGCGTTCTTTTTGATATGCACAAGGCAATTCATGATATAAATAGATGGCAAAGTAAGGATGTCAAGGGAGATAAAACTGGCCCTACAACATTCTCTGAACCCCAGACCAGACATGATCCTTATACAACGCCTTTGTATGGCAAATACCCCGGAAGCATGCGATGAATGTCCCCAACACAGGACAGCGTAGCTAAGATGTGAGTGAATATGACCATAGTAAGCCTTCGCAAGAACATCATTAGACACTAAGTTTTTCAGATTACGTAATATAAATGTATTTCTGCTTAAAATACTTATAAGATGTTCAGCATGTCGCTTCCATGTCAGTTTAGGGTCAAGATATACGCCCAAGAACCTTACAGCCGATTCACTTAGATTCAAAACCCTCAGTGAAAAATCCATTGTCTGGGTTTTGGTCTCATTGAGCATTAATTTGTTAGCAGTAAACCATTGCTGAATATCCGACCGCGTGCTCTCCATTTGTCGACTAAGATTTATCAAATCATCCGCTCTCTCGAGTGCCGTTCTGTCATCAGCAAACAAAATAATAGCTGTACCCTCATTTGAAATACATGTGCTAATATCATTCACATATAAAAGAAACAACAACGGCCCAAGAACTAAGCCTTGGGGCACACCGTGAATGACTGGACTCGGGCTTGATGTCTCACCACCAAATGTTACATATTGGAGACGATTTGATAAGTAAGATTTAATAAGATTGACTGTGCAATCGTTAAAGTTATATTTATAAAGCTTTTGTATCAACAGATCATGGGGCACGCAGTCGAAAGCCTTTGTTAAATCAAAGAAAGAGACCCGGACATACATTCTTCCCTCAAAACACTCTTGAATGTACGAAGTTAGATGGTTTATGGCAGCTGTAGTTGACATGTTGCAACGAAAACCAAACTGACATGGATCGAACAAACACTGGTCTTCAAGATAGTCACACATCTGATTTTTTAAAGCACTCTCAAAGATCTTACTAAATAGTGGCACAATTGAAATTGGCCTGTAGTTAGCAACATCATCGCAGGCTCCCTTCTTAAAAACTGGCACCACACGAGCCAATTTCAAACATTCGGGAAAAACTGCTAATTTTATACAGTTGTTAATAATTTTAGTTAGCGGGTATATTATAATATTTTTTATAGTCTTGAGTATCCTAATATTTAAACCAAAGCAGTCCTTACTAGGACTATTATTAAGGTTAGACATTACATCCCTCAGATTATTAAAAGTAATTTCATTAAAGTGAAATGTTGGACCCGAGCTATTTATATTTAGGGAGTCTAGGTAGCCAAGTGGGTTGGAAATTGAATTCGGAATATTCTGCACTATATTTTCAGCTATATGTGAAAAGAAGATGTTAAAATCTTTAGCATTTAACTTTTCAGTCACTGACTTGTCAATAATGGGGTTGTTGTTTTTAATAACATCCCATACTACTTTATTCTTATTTTTTGATATGTTAATATGCTTACTGTTCGCTTGTTTTTTGCTTTTTTCAATTTTATTTTTATAGTCTCTTCGAAAAGATTTTAGCATATCATGGGTAACCAAGACTGGACTTGCTTTGTTCAGCTGAGTTAGAAACTTTAAGGTATCTCTCATCTGCCTCAACTCCTCATTAAACCAGTGGATCTTATAAGAATTTCCAAAATTATTCCTGTTTACCAGCTTTGTTTTTACAGGAAACGATGTTTCACAGACATCCTTTATTAAATTTATAAATGTTTCAAACTGTATACTAGGAGAGATTGATGTGTTATTAACAAATGACCAATCGGTATTACTGATATCATTATAGAGATTAAAGAGCCCTAGATCCGTAATCGGTCTATAGGTTACCCTAACATTATTTGCTATGATGGTTGTAATTAAATAAAATAGCAGAATGATCCGACATACTTGGGTCAATAACCTCAAAATCAAAATTACTACTTACATTTGTAAAAACATTATCCAAGCATGCATTATACCTAGTAGGCCGATACACTACCCTGGACAGTCCGTAGGACTCGAATAATTGTGAAAATGCTACACGGCTTTTAAATATTGTTATTAGTTGCGGATATCAGATCGCGAATGTATCGCATATTCTTCTGTCTCCATAAATAGTAAATAAGTTTAAATAATTTTCGTGCGTGTAATTTAATCTCCCCGGCATGATTATTATTAATGAATGTCAAATTGCAAGAAATAGTGACAATTCTGAAGGGTTCGATTGTTTTATATTCGCCACGCCTCGCCGTCATGGCCAACTAATAACAAAACTTAAAAGCCTTAAAGCATTTTTACAATAGAAAAATGTTGAATTGCCAATATTTTGAAAACTACAAATTTTTGGAATAGACAACCTTATACAAAGTTATCCTTATTTTTAATGCTTAATATGATAAAATTATAAAAATAGATGCTTTCTATTTGAAAAAATTGTCGTTTGATGATTTTTTAAATACAATTAATATTCTTCTTTTTGACCACTCTGTACTAATAATTTTCAAAATATCATAAAAGACTACTAAAGTCGATCTTCGTCTACAAGAAAACTAACCGAAATTAAATAATAAAGACTTCCTTATAGGAAAAATTTATAGTTAAGTCTTGGTCCGCAAACGTCATTTTTGACATAAAAATTTAAATATGTATATAATATATTTACTGGGATACTTATTGGATTTATTCTTATTTTGGGTGGAAAATTCTAATGATTAACGAATTGGCTTTCCCAACAAATATATTTCAGCCGACTGTAATTGCACAGTGTCATTCTTTTTAAGCTGTCATTTGTTTCACACGTGGCAATTGAACGCACCTAACGGAAGTCGATTAGAGTGCAAGCTGGATCATGGTTATAAATGGAGGCCATTTTGCCTTGATTTTCACTTTTTCCTGGTTTTATTCAGGCGAAGCAGCTGCAGACTTCCATTTCAACCGTTGCCGTTTATTATCCTGGTAACTTTGTTGAGTTTTTGGAGTACGGTACGTTTTACCTGCGTGGCAGTTATATTGTTTTTTTTACGGAATAAACCTGGAGACAGATATTTTGGGCAGTTTGCACCTATCAACCAAGGAATTTGATAAAGTTGAAAGCTAGTTTTATACAACATCGTGGAAGGGTGCAGTGGCACCCTTAATTTCCCACTGCTACTCTCCAGCATAGGGTCTGCTTGGCATTTTTGCTCGTTGGTGCTGCTACTATACTCTAGTGATTTTCTCTACCTTTCTGGTATTGAATTAAATTACTTACAAATGTAGCAAACGGCTGAACCGATTTGGATGAAACTTTAAAGACATAAGGATAGGGTTGTCAGGAGTGATAGGCTGCTTTTTTTTATCTGTCTATCTGCACGGTCTAACCTGCCAAATGGCATAGATATAGGCGCGTGTAAAACATCATTAAAACATTACATTGTATCTATTATCTACTTAGCAAGAGAATAATGAATTCAGAGCAACCACAAATAATATAGAAATAATTAAATGTTATTGCTAATGATGCCTTTCTTCATTTAAAACTATCTCAAGGCTCAGACAGAAGGTTTACTTATGTCAATTTAGAAACAGTGTGTAAACTCGGAACATAAACTTAACGGACCACCAAAAACGGGAAGTGTCGTTATAGATTCCACGAGTGTTCCATTCTTTCAATTTACTAATTTAAATTAAACAAGATTGTAATTTTAATTATTCTTAACCGACAGCACGAAGAATAAGGTTGTTAGAGACTATTCGGTGTTAATAATTCATCGTACCAACAATAAAAGTGAGGTACAAATTTGATTGGGTGTTTTAGGGAGGCAGATAAGCACTTGAATAAAACTTGTTTAATGTTCTAAGCATTAAATAAAAACAGTCTAAATGAAAAATCTAAAAATATCGTATTTATATCTAAATATGTTACCTCAAGCTCTGTTCCAGCTTCTTCACTTGACTCGGCTAAAACAACACTCAATCCTATGCACAACAACAGGAGCTTCATAATTCTTGCTGTCTATAAAAGCTTAAAATATATTTAACTTAGTCTAGCGACTCCGCCTAATTTATATACAAAATTTTATCAGCATTCTTTGGAAATTCAGCATGTTTCTTTAATATGCACTTTGACTTCAATATTTGATTAAAACTAATTTTTACATATTTGTTTTTATTCTGATTACTCAGGCAGATAAATTAAGACCAACTTTCAAAACCAGAAATCGGACTAGACTTTTCCGCAGCATTTTGATGGGCTTAAACCAAATCCAGAACCCGAATAGCTTCAACGGCATTTTAGCCCATATTTGAAGTTACTTTTATTAACGCTAGGTGACGTTTCTTCACAAAACTTAATCTAATATCTTAAAGTGCTACTCTTTCCCTTCAAAATTATTTTTCAGTGGCCCCGATACCTTTTTTTCTCGCCGAGATATCTACTGTTGAAAATATAAAGTTTACGGTTTTCGCCATTACATGAAAACTGAATAGTTTTCAGCAGACAGGCTAGCGAAACGAATTTGCTCAAAAACTAAGCCTTCTGAACATATATAACCCGGGCGCAGCCAGATCCGTATTCCCAGTGCAACAGGTAGACGAACGAAGCGAGTTTACTCACAATCCCATATTCCAGAACCCTTATAACCTGGCCCTATAGAAATGTTTTGACGAAAATACTCAATTTGATATTTTCAACAGTAGATATCTCGGCGAGAAAAAAGACATCGGGGCCGGTGAAAAGCGATTCTGAATTAAAAAAGTAGTACTTTAAGACAATGCTTGCCTCTAATTTTTAACTTACTTAAAAAAATGTTTGTTCAACTTTTGAAGTCAATTTTAGTTTTAATAACACAGCCACGCAAAAAAATCTAGCCAAGGGTTCTGACCATAGACATAGTAGAGAATGGACCAGGCTAGTCATTCATGAATATGAAATTTATAAGCGCCAACATGTTTGTAGGCCAGGGGTTAGAGGAGTGTCATAGCTCACAATCTATCATACGCCAGCGGCGTAACAATTTTAAAACGAATAAAAATATCAATTAATATTCTATGATGCTTTTATTTGCAGAATTGAAATAAATATTTTTTCATAAGAAATAGTTAATTACTCTATCAATATGTCGTGATACGGAAGTTGTTGTACTTGAACATAAGTCAGTATTCAATATACAGATAATCGTAATATTCATATCATTTATCTTTTACGACATTAATGACTTGAAATAACCCTTTTTTTTTATCCAAGGCACTAGTTATTATTTAAAACAGTGTACCATGTAAGAATTATCCAAGTCTAAAGTAAAAAATTGCGTAAAATTTGGCCGGATTTTAGTTAAGTGGCTAATTAGTGCCCACAATTCTAAAACCGACAAAAACTTTGTTTCTTGAACATTACTGTGATTGAATTTTTTTTTTCTAAATTGTATGGACTCGCTGTCTATTTTTATTATTCCTAACAACGTGTCTATGCCGTACAGACACTCGCATATGAAATTTAACGTCAGCCATGAACATCGTAAAAAAGTAGTCTTACCAAAGTTTTAATGTCTCAAATATTGAAGTGCAATACTGAATAAATGTAACGACATCGCGGTATGCAAATGACTACTTTGACGTTTGGTTAGTATACCAATTATTTGTAAAAATAATAACACTTGTACAAAATTCCTAAAACGAGAAAATGGAGATATTTTTTGTAAGTTAATAAATGAAGCAAATTAAAAATGGAAATATTTAAAAAATATATGTTCGACGGTGTATGTGTTCAGGAGAAAATAGAGTATTTACAACGTCATTTTCAAGAAATAACCTGTTAATATTTGTATATAATTTCAATTATGATTTGGAATATATATGATAGACTGTTTCAATTTAGGTATTAATCTGAAAGACTTGTTACAGTTAAACCTGTTTTACTGAACAGTCCCCAAACTCCAATCATAAGAAATTGGTATATAAAGAAATACAATAAAACAAATTAATAAAAATAACTATTAAATTTGTTTGCCCATTAAGTTTTGGCAGTACTATTGTTGAAAATTTTTAATATCTCGAATCGACAATCTGTCATGTGTTTCTAACGGAAATTATTTATTTTAATATGATTAGTGTATTTCTTGATTTTCACTGTTTCTAGTATCCTAAAATATTTATGAAAAAATATACCGATAAGGAAATGTGTGGGATAAAAATAAGTATATGCTATTATTAAATATATTACTTGTTGGTCATATTACAATTATATATATAAAATAGAATAACGTACAATAAAATATACTTTTTTTCTTACTTACTGACTATCTAATTTGTGTAAAGCAAATCTGACACTATGTAACTATCGGACATCGAATAAAAATAAATAAAAATTGCAGAAATTGAAGTTTCATTTCTGGACTTTTCACACATGACAGTTATTATGCAAGTCATATATTTATTTATAACGTTTATGAGTTTTTTTGCAGATTTTGTAATATCTTGGTTAAATGAAAATTTTACACTTTTACAAGTAATAGGGAAAACAAAAATTAAGGAGAAAATTGTAAAAAGATAGGCAAAGCGGTACTATTTGGTGTAATATTACAAGGGAAATGTTAACGAAAAATAATAGAAAATGGTGGGCTTCTATTATGTTGGTCTCACTTTAAAACACGAACACCATCAAATCGATAATAGAAATCGTTTGGGCCAAAATGTTCACTACAGATACGAAGTGACTTGGGCAAGATTTTATCTTGTAGTCCTAATATATTAATCCAAAGGTCTCGGCGGTTAGAATCACTGGGAAACCTATAAAAAATCACTGATAACAAAATCTAAAATCCCAAGTTACCCGCCTATGATACCAAACTTAACCTAACCTACCTGTGAAAAGTTAAATTTGGAAATAAATAATCCAATTTTCGGCAAACTTGGCAATGATTGACCATTTTGTCACTAATGAATAATTAGTCACTTACAAAAACACTTTTGGAATCACAAAAAATTAAAAAACGATCCAAGACACACAACGTCAACCACAAAAATGTCATATGCCAAAATTTTTATGAATGGACCGGATTCAACCTTGATCGTACGATAGTGTAAAAGAAATTTGCGAGGTTGCCAGATTTCATAGTTTATCACACTACTTAGAAATCTTGAATTTTCTGGGAGTTAAACTGACGCATTATAAAGCATACTATTTTAAAGATATTAGTTTACTATTGTAGCAATAAATTGTTTATAAATATTATATGAAATATATTATCATAATAATATTTTTTTTTCATAAAAATTGGGTATTAACAAATTATATTGTTTTCCCTTATTTTTTTCCAAAACAGTTGGCAAATTACTACTGATTGTGACCCATTCGTGGCGTTTTGTTTTTGTAAACATTCCATGTCCAGACGTCCATGGTTCTGACTATATGTATTCAAGGCTGAGAAATCCGAATCCATTAAGTCCAATCACGTCAAGGCTTTCTGTAACCTCAAAAAAACCCAAAATTATGACGATTAAGCATTATTGAACGTCTTAAACTCAAAGCCAATGCTGTTAGACTCCATAATCCCATGACTCTATAACCACATAACCATCTTACTGAAATCAATACATTCAATCTCCTCTAGCAGTACTGAATTTCTATCACCTTGATATCCTGATGGTATCTTTTTCCCTGCATTTCGCTAAAATTTGTCGAGGTTGGAGTTTAAAAAATATAATTTTAAATCCATAACACATCCAAGCAAGTTTGAGATTATTTTTTCATATATTTGTTAAGGAGGGTTTTTCTATTTCCCAGAAAGTTCTCGACAACTGTTCTAAAATTTTGCTTTTTCAGTTTCACTTGAAAAGGGCTAAAGGCAATGGAAGTTCAACCATCGTTGTTTATAACCTTCAAACAAATACTGAGGCGATTATCCAACTCATACACCACAAAATACATAAAACCACATTGCTCAAGCCCAGAACTATCAAGAACAAAACCTATCATATCAAAACCAAACCTATCAAGGTCCTCAAATTCCACCTAGACCTCAAAATCTGGGTAGGGTATTACCGCAACAACCTATCTAGTCCATTTAGACCACTAGCACCAATGTCCATGGAGGCAATCCGTTTAGGCAAGGTTTGTAAACGAACACACACAAGGAGTTAAACGTGATATATTTTTTGTTATCTTGTTAATGATTAGTTTAGTTATGTTAGTTCCTTAACAAGTAATATTGATTAGAATTTTAAATTTTAGAATGTTTAATTGATACTGGTTCGAAAAAATGATAAAAAATAGTCACAAGATAACTTACCGTATTATAAATAATGCAATAGCAGTGGACTTCATTGCGGAGGTTGGCAATCATAATAGCTATTTTAATTTTTGAGGCAGTTACTCTAAATAGTTGTTTTGAATTGCGTCCAAACCATTCCCTTAGGTTTTTTAACCATGAAATTCGTCGTCGTCCTACGCCTCTTCTGCCACTTATTTTGCCTTAGATTATGAGCCGTAAGATGCTGTACTTTTTTCCCCGCATCATGTGTCCAAAATATTGCAGTTTTCTCTGTTTTACTGTTATCTCGACTTCCTTTCCTTTCCCCATTCTTCTCAACACTTCGGCGTTCGTAACTCGATCCACCCACGATATCCTCTGAATTCTTCTATAGGTCCACATTTCAAAAGAGTTAAGTCTTCTCATTGCCTCTCGATTCAGTGTCCATGCTTCCATTCCATAATATAGAACACTATATACGTAACATTTAGTCAGTCGTATTTTCAGAGCTAACGTTAGATCTTTGCTGCAGATAACCTTTTTCATTCTAATAAAGTTGGCACGTGCTTTCTTGATTCTGGTTTTTATTTCGACGGTATAGTCATTATTTTCTGTTATTAGGGTTCCCAAGTAAGTGTACTTCTTAACTCTTTCTATGTGCTGGCCTCCTACCATTAGGGTTTCATTATTATTGGTGTTGTTTTTACTAATTATCATGAACTTGGTCTTTTTCGTGTTAAGAGAGAGTCCATATTCTCCACTAACTCTTAATATTTTATTCATTATTTTTTCTAGGTCTTTCAAACTATCAGCTATTATTACGGTGTCATCTGCATAGCTAATATTGTTGATTAAAACTCCGTTTACTTTTATCCCTGCTCTTTCAGATTCAAGACTTTCCAATTTGACCTCTTCAGAATAAGCGTTAAATAGTAAAGGTGACAATATACATCCTTGTCTGACTCCCCTTTGTATTTCCACATCTCCGGATATTTCCTGTCCAATTTTTACTGCCGCTCTCTGATTGTAATACAGATTTGATATCAACCTTAAATCTCTTTCATCCCAATTTTTGCTTCTGAGAATCTCTATCAGTTTGTCCTGTTTGACCCTACCAAAAGCATTGTTGTAATCTATGAAGCAGACATAGAGGTCCTGATTGATATCTAAGCATCTTTGAGTAAGCACAGTAAAAGCATATAATGCTTTTCTTGTACCCACCCCGTTCCGGAAGCCCATCTGTGGGTCACCAATGTCACCAATATCCAGCACCAATATATATATATATATATATATATATATATATATATATATATATATATATATATATATATAAACAACAATTTCTAGTTCTAGTTTCAAGCAATGTAGTTTTCGTAAATCTACTAAATATTTTGTTAGGTTGCTCAGCAAAAACAATTTTTTTTTCTTGAGTGACAGAAAATTAATATTCCAATTTTTGACGTCTTTGAAGTGTAAGTTTGGAAATTTATTTTAGGTGTACGATATTCTTTTCTATGAATATTGAAATTATTATTTTATATAAACTAAAAACTGTTTTCAGTTTAAAACGTTAATGCACAATATTTTTGTTAGAAATTAAATACAGATAATGAGGTCATAACTTTTCTGAAAAATCAGTTATATATTATCTTTTCTTGCATAAGGTTTTATCAAAGTATTTCTATATTCTTTTAAATTATTTTATTTATATGAATAATGAACAATTTATCTTCAACACCAAACAACAAATTTAATTATATTTTCTATAAAAAGTTGATAAATCTAAAGTTGGGTATTCCTGCTCTAATAAAAATCCTGATAAGACACTATTGCTAAGTGTAATGTATTATTTATTCTTGTGACCGAATATCTATTAAAAAAGTATTGTTATTCAAAATTTTTGTTTTATATTTATCATCACAACACAATAATTGGAGATAGGTGCGTTCTTTTCTCAATAAGATGGCCAAAAAATAATTCGCAATTGGTTTGTTTTAACAATGCTGAACCTGAACCATAAGATGATGAAAGGAATGGGGAATTATTACCATTTATGTATTTAGATAGTTAATTTGATATGATAATTATTGCTGTTGTTTGCTGTCTTAGGAGTTTATAAAGCCTGTCTTTGACACCATATTGTAACAGTTATTACTTAATTATTTAATCATTGAATGGTCTATAAGTGATTAAAGAGGATTAAATAATGATGTTGACTGAGTCAGCTATCTCTTATTGTCGTGACAATTATATATGGGAGGGGTTTTTATGATTCACTTGGCAACAAATGCAAAAGAAGCACTTCCTGAAGTTACTCTTACCGAAAGTTCAAATTTATGGCGCCATCTGTAGCTTAAAACTGATAAAATGATAACTCTGGGAAGACTTAGTTCTAGAGATTTCAAATTATCCAAGTAAAACTCAAAATACTTGTATTGAATTAAAAAATTTACTTTAATAAAAATTCTTGTTAACTGTAATAATAGAACAAAAATAACATAGATATATTAGCTTTAACTATAAATAATGAGATAGATATTTTAGCTGTAACTATAAATGAAGCAAAAATGACATAGTTTGTCAACGAAAACAGCAATTTCCTTAACGATACGATTCAGTTTCTTTTTCTTACAAATTCAGACAGTACAGCTACTTATCTGGCTATCGGGTTTCAGTCACTAAAAAATGACTTCGGCTAATTGAATACTTGGAAACAAGATAGCTCTTGGATCGTTTAATATCCCCTTCTGAGTAGTTTGATATATTTGGTCAGAAGGGAATCAAACTCAACACAATCACCAGCAGAAGTAGTTGATTTCGAAGAACTATGTAGTATTACTATTAAGGACGGCAAACCTTCAAGAACATGGGAAAATCTTTGCATTAAAACATGAAACAAAAAATGCTTGCAGAAACTAAAGTAAAGCTTCAATAAGTGGTTTCAATGCTTTAAATGCTAGGCAAAACTTGAAATAACTTATATAGTTTAAAATGACGTTGTTTGGTTTAAAAATCCTTGTATGGTGTCGTATTTTCACGTCCGTCGTTTCAAGAAAATTATTTGTGGAGATCGGATTTTCCGCGAGAATGCCACGAGGTATACGAGCTGTGAATGACTTGCGTATCAGGATTTTTGTCATTTATGGTATGCGTTCGTCCCTGCATTAAGTGGTCCCCACCTTGAAGTGAAGCTTGGATGTCATTTAAAAATTGTTCCATTGGAGAAATTGAAGTGTTGGAATATAATTGAACATTTTGATTTATTTGGGTCATGTTAGATTCATTCTGAGTATGGAATCCTGTTAGGTCTGGTGCGACCCCACGAGGGGCCGCGGAGGTCCCACCAAAACCACCCGGACAGCCTGAAATGCCACCCGCCTCATCAGACCGGAAGGAACTGTGAGAGAAGGGATTGGACATTTTTTAATAAATTATTTTTCCTCTTAAATTGGAATGTTTTGTATAAAAATACAAAAATCACGGAGGGCTGGTCTTTAATATACTTAACATACGAGAAAAATTAAGTATATGGAATTTGGGTTGAATGAGAACTTGGCCAATATTTACTTTAATTTGTTTTTTATTAGACGTGAGCTTTTATAGAATTTTTAACAATAAAAGTTTTTTATACTGGGACTCTTAAGTTTTGCGTCGAAATTAAAATCTAGTGTTGGGACTCTTAATAAAATTTCCGAAATTTAATTATTCCGAATTTTTTTTGTTGTTAAGCGCAAACTAAGGCACGTGTAGTGTTCTTAGATCCGTTAACGATGTCACTATCAGGTTGTCACTAATTTTCTGTGGATACAAATTATTTAAGTCGCAATCGGGAATGTCTAAATCGGGTATGTCGCTATCAGGTTTCCTTTACGCAATTTACTTTCCGCCAGTTATTTTATTCGTAGCAGCAGACGCATGAATACTCCGTATATTATTTATTTTAAACAGTTTCTGCAAGAATTAAAAAAGTGGCGTGGAAAAGTTTTTAGAGAAGCTTATTTTTTCCGACGGCGCTGAAATTTTACTAAAATTTGAGTTTCATGGCTTTTATTTAACTGAAGACTTTATTTGGAGGTTCCTCCCCTAGCACTGAACTGATATCAGCTACTAGAGTTCGCCTCTAACGAATTTCCGCCTAACAGACCAGGTTTCCTGGCCTTTCTAGTACCGCAATCTTCTTATCTTCTTTCTTGAATCGAATTCTTGATCGTCTTATCAAGACAACCAAGAACCTCTCTTCTTAACCCGTCGTAAGCAGAGCGGCCTCTCTCGTTGCACTAGCGTAAACAGCTTAGTGATCCTCTTGATGCCGAAAGGGGCGCTCCAGGAAAACCTCTAGGAAATTTGAAACTCCCTATTCACGTGTTAATCTGTTGAATTTTTTCTTCTGGAAGGGAAACTAACAACAATCTCTTGCAAGATTCCCCGTGCCTTTCTCTGACGTGGTGCAAGTGCCAGACTAATCAGCAACGGCAGAGAATCTCACGTTTCGCCTGAGTAAATGCTTCAAAAGACTTAGATACTCGTGTGCGCGTGTGTAAGAAAAATTTGAGAGATCTGTGCTCTTTAAAAGACAATCAGATTCTGCTAAGGAATCGTGACATCGGGTGCTATTTATACTTTTTCCGCACTCCATCGGGTCTTCCGAAAGGAACCGATCAGCGCTTAGCGCGGTACACTAAAGCTTTATGTCTGCGCCGCCGTCTGTGTCGGTGTCTATGCGCCGTTACCCCCGACAATGTGCAGTTTATTTCTTAGAATTTCAACCGTCTTTATACGTTTATTTTATTTTTATGATTTTTTTAGGTTCTTGTAGATAGAATTCTACAACAATGGTTTAAAAAGCTGGCCGCTGAAACAAAAGGGGAGTTCAGTATTATGTAAATTTTTAAAAAGTTATGGCACGCATATAATAGAAATAATTTAATTTGTTGAACTCGACGACTATAATAAAAAATAGAAAATAGTTACCTGATTTTGGTGTAGATTGATCAAATCAAATAATAAAACACAATTTTGTTTTTAAACAATTCTACATGACAGGTAGAACGATCAGTTACAAAGAATATAGCTGAATGACAAAATTTCAAACCAGACTTGTCGAAATGCATATTTCAAGAGATTTTTTTAAACCATGTTCTAATTATTGGAAAAATATTCGGCACGACTTATCTCCAAAATTCAATATTATTCACCCAAAACTGAAACAAATAATCAATTTACAGATATCTGTGAATGGTAAAATGCTTATGCAGAAAACTTGTTTGAAACTGAGACTCCTTAAGAACGATACCGTTAGATGGCGAGAGGCATACTATCTTTTGCGAAATTCCAAGTCTAAATAAAACAGGTGTAAAAGTAAAAAAGGCTGGTACAATATAACTGAGTTATTGTGTGTGAAATGTCACATGATTGTCACTTATAATTGTATAAATTTTTAAAAAAAAAAAATTAAATAAAACAAAGATGAATTTTTTAAATTGACATGAAATTTACTTTATTCGAAAGATAACCTTCTGGCATTATAATTTAAATATGACTTCTGACATATGACCGCCATGGCTGGCTCGGACGTAGTCTAATCTGAAAGTCCAATTTTCGATGACTTTTTCCAACATTTGTGGCCGTATATCGGCAATAACGCGGCGAATGTTGTCCTCCAAGTGATCAATCGTTTCGGGCTTATCGGGGTAGACTAGCGACTTCACATATCCCTATAGAAAATAGTCTAGCGGCGTTAAGTCGCACGATCTTGGAGGCCAATTCACGGGTCTGAAACGTGAAACTATGCGGTTACCAAACGTTTCCTTCAATAAATCAATTGTGGCACGAGCTGTGTGACATGTTGCGCCGTCTTGTTGAAACCACAGCTCCTGCACATCATGTTTGTTCAATTGATGAACGAAAAAGTCAGTAATCATGGCTCTATAACGGTCACCATTGACTGTAACGTTTTGATCAGCATCGTTTTTAAAGAAGTACGGACCAATGATTCCACCAGCCCATAAAGCACACCAAACAGTCAGTTTTTCTGGATGTAACGGTGTCTCAACATACACTTGAGGATTATCATCACTCCAAATATGGCAGTTTTGTTTATTGACGTATCCATTCAAACAAAAGTGAGCTTCATCGCTAAACAAAATTTGCTTATGAAAATCGGGATCAACGGCAATCTTGTTTTGGGTCCATTTACCGAATCTACGCCTTGCTAGGTGATCGTGTGGCTTCAATTCTTGCACGAGTTGAATTTTGTAAGCACGCAAACCAAAATCTTTCCGCAAAATCTTCCATAAAGTGAATGGACACATATCCAATTCCTGTGCACGATGGCGGATAGACTGATTCGGGTCTTCCTCTACGCTACTCTCTACAGCAGCAATGACTTCTTCTGTACGCACTGTACGACGTCTCTGTGGATGCGTATTATCATTTAGAGTAAACGTGGTGGGAAAACGTTCCATAGTTAATCGAATTAATGCTCTGATGGACGATTATGTTGACCGTAAAATGGACGTAGTGCGCGATACGTATTTCGAACAGAACTATGATTTTCAAAATAAATTTGCACAATTTGGAAAAGTTGTTCAGGCGTCAGTCTATTCATGTTGAAATGTCAAACCAAACTAAACATAAATCACTTGACAGCTGACAAAAAGGCCGCCAGTTAAAAAAGTGTTGCCAACTTAAAGTTTTATACCTCTATAAAAACACCCTTTAGAACAAGTTCTGTCAGAATAAAGCATCTTTCAGTTTGTTATTCCAATTGAAAAATGAGTTAACTTTTTTTCATGTAAATTATATCTTTCCTTTCACAAAATAATTTCATTTTGTTGAATAAATTAGCAGTGTTCTAAACGAGACAATCCTCATTTAAACATTCTGATCGTATTTATAAATTTCTTATTTTTTTTTCTAATTTGCTCATTTTTGTGCATCTAAAATAATAAATGGATTTTCCTTTTTTGTTGGTGTGCTGACAAATCCTTCGCCAAAAGAATTTGCAAGTGAACGTTATTGAATTAATGTCTGCTAAAAATTCAAGTATATACATATATTTAGCTGTTTACTGTTGCAAGAGTAATAAATAAATTTGTCAAATTTAATTTAATTAAAGAAGTATTTTTCTGATAGCTAATTATCGGAGATTTAAAAAACAAATGTGTAAAGTATCCAATTATATTTCCATCCATTTTATTTCAAAAATATATTTTTAATGACACAATTATATTGAGTCGACAAAGTATGATATAAGTAGACTGTAATAATTTCGATGACAAAAAATATTATAAATAGACTTCGACCATTTTGGAGACCTTGTCGAAAAAGACAGGCGAGATAATGGAGAGTTGCCCCGTGGCTTTATACTGCAACTTATGAGTTTCTTGTAAATCTTACCTATTTAATATTTGTCTCAACATACTAGATCTCTTAACGATCTTGAGTATTATCACAAAACACGAAATATAAGAAACGTTATGTATGTGCTAATTTTTCGAAATGGCTATGACGTAAAAATCGATGGTGTCGGCCCCAACGGTGGTGCTATAACTAATGGGTACGAGGAAAATTATTATTTATTTGTTTATTGAGGAATATAAATATTTTGTCGTATTAAAAAAGTTTGTAAACAGAAATAAATACAACAAAAGCATAAAACGTCAAAACATTAACATATCGCATAAAAAAATTTCAGGAAAATAACACAAAATTGTTTTTTTATTAGATTTATATTTTCTGAATATTTATAAATAACAGTCCTGATGAATTGGTCAAAACTTGCAAAAATTAATATTTTAATTACTATAAACAAAACATTTTTGCTTTGCACATTTTAACAAACTCCTTATTCTTCTTCTTCCTCTTTTATTTAAGACGACGTCTTGTTTTTCTCCTGTGATGTTGATGTCCAACATTCGTGCCATCGTTTTGAAGGTCGACCAGTGGGTCTTCTAGTGTTTGGTATCTCGTTCTTAGCCCATTTTGCCTATCGATCGTCGCCCATTCTGTCCACATGATCCCTCCAATATCTGCGCCTTGACCTTATGGACTGTACCACATCAGGCACCTTGAGCTCTTCCCTTATTTCCGAACTTCTTATTTGATCTCTTAGGGTTACTCCTTTGATTGTTCTTAATATTTTCATTTCAGCCGTTCGTAGCATACTTTTTGTTTTAGATGTTTCGGCTCGAGTTTCCGATGCATAAGTTAGTACTGGTCTTATCACAGTTCTGTAGATGCGTACTTTGCTCTCTGTGGACATATACTTATTTTTCCAGATTATGTCCCTCAGGCATCCTAATATCCTTGAGGCCTTATTAGCCTGTGCTCTGACTTCCTGGTATAGATTCTTATTGCTTGATACATCAACTCACAAGTATCTGCAAGACATGCTTTGTCTGATAGGATTGTTCTTCACCGCCAATTTGCATCTGACAGAATCTTTTGAAATTACCATCGTTTCGGTCTTTTCTGTAGATATTTCCATATTTATATTTTTCGATGTGGTCTGGAATCGGTATAATAATCGTTGCAGATCGTCTTAATTTTCTGCTAACAGTAAGGCGCCCTCGGCAAAACATGAGATTTTTAAAGATTTTCGTCCCATTTTATATCCTCCATTGACTTCTTTTACATTTTGAATTATCTTGTCCATAATTAAATTAAAGAGAAATGGACTCATACTGTCGCCTTGTCGTATTCCCGTCATGATAGGTATTTCCTCTGTTACTCCTTGTTGTGTCTTTATGCGTGTCTTATTGTTTTTATTTAGCTCTTTAATTACCGTAATATAGTTGTGGTTAACGCCATTTTCCTGAAGTATTTGCAAGACGTCTTTAAGGCGAACTCTAACAAACGCTTTTTTAAGATCCACTAGGCAGATGAAAAGAGGTTTATTGTATTCTATCGATTTTTCAATAGTCTGTCGGATAATGAAAATCGCATCAACTATCGATCTGTTCTGTCTAAACCCGTGTTGTTCTTCACTTGTTGCAATTTTACTCGTTAGTTTTGAAGTCATGATTTTTGTTAATAATTTGCTCGTACTGTTTAGTAGTGTTATTGTTCTATAATTGTTGGGGTCATTCTTATTTCCCCTTTTGAAGATGGGTATAGTCAGGCTGTTCCTCCACTGTTTTGGAATACTGCAGGTTGATAGAATTTTGTCGAATAGTATTGTAAGTGCTTTTTCTAGTTCAAGGCCCCCATATTTCAGCATTTCATTGGAAATATCGTCGGTTCCCGGAGCTTTTCTATTTTTCAGTTTGGTCAGCATTTCGTGTACGTCTTCTATTTTTATGTTCTCGTCTTCCATCATCGGTTTTACCTTATCTAAATCTATTTGGATGTCCTCATTATTATACTCCTGGTTATTCTAAAGGCTCTGCATGTATTCTTTCCAGTTTTCTGCTGTTATAGAGTTGATTACCACTTCTTCGTTGACTTCTTTTTCCTTTTAACAAACTCTCTTTTGAATTGTTTATGATTTCATATATTCTTGTTTCGTTATATTGCGCATTTTGAAATTATATTGAGAAAATCAAAACCATCTTAATATTAAAACTATTTAAATTGATGAAATTGATAATATGAAAGTGTAAAGATTATCATACCATTGTATTCTTGTAAAGATTAGGGTATGTTTTATAAAATTTATTGAGAAAATTTATAGAAAAAAATAAAAAAATATGCAACCGAAACAAATCGGTAAGAGGGTTCTATAAATTTCAACAAGTATGTTTTATTACATATACAGGGTGAGTCAACGATTGGATGAAGTAGGTTTGTGCCTTTTCGGTGAAATTAACAAAGAAACTATATTTATTGTTGATACAGTTTATTTTTACGCAGATTTTAAAAATATTTAGGACTCTACAGGGTGAGCCAAAAAACTAGGACCGCATAAAGTTGTATTTTTTTAAATAGAACACCCTATATACGAATCATATTTTCGATTTAGCTTATAATTTTAAATCTTTTTTATTAAGGGTTTACTATAACAAAACTTTATAGTTTCTGAGATAATTAAGTTTAAAGAAAAAAAGTCACAATTTAGCAAGGCCAAGGACAAGTTAACATAATTTTTACCTAATATTTGCAATAAAAGCTACAGGGTGTTGAACACATCGGCTCAAATTTGAACAAGTTTAAATGAATAATTATCTTTTTTTTTAAATGGTACATCTTGTATATTTTCATGTTATTTAATAGAGTAATAAAAACCCTAAAAGTTTTATTCAATATATCCTATACATAATAGTTTTTGAGATATTTCAGTTTTTCTTATTTTCCATACTTTTTTACAGAAATAGTCTTCATTATCATAGTAGCCATGTAAAATAATAAAAAGAAACTACAGAAACAAACAGAATGTGGTTAAATATGATGAAATACATTATTCGTTATATTACAACGGCAATAGTTTAATTAAACATAATGTGAAAAAATTAACACAACAATAACGACAAGGCAAATACATATTTACTTTTATACTAAATTGAAACAAAAAAATTACCTATTAAATACTGAGATTAATTATTTCTTTTTAATAAGTGTTCGAATAAACGACCCTCTTGTGCAATGCACAAATTTAGTCTTTTCTGCAGATTTTTTCGGACCCTGGACAAAATTAGTGGCGTTATTGTTCTACAGGTATCCCTAATCCTATTTCGCATATCTTCCACTGTTGTTGGTGGATTAACATACACCTTATTTTTAATATAACCCCATAGGAAGAAATCTAATGGGGTGATGTCGCAAGACCTTGGTGGCCACTCAATGAAACCCCCACGTCCAATCCATTTTTGCGGATATCGTTGGTCCAAAAACGCACGCACTTCACGATGGTAATGCGGAGACGCATCATCGTGCTGGAACCACATACTGTCGAGCTCATCCCTATCGAGACCTTGAAGCAGTTGGGGTAGTTCTTCTTGTAGAAAGTTCAGGTAACTATGGCCATTTAGTGGTTCATTAAAAAAGTGGGGTCCAATAATTCGATTATGATGAATACCACACCAAACATTTAATGACCAGTGGTTTTGATGTTGCACCTCTCTAATCCAAAATGGGTTTTCTGTGGCATAATAATGCATGTTGCGTCTATTTACGGCACCGTTACTTCTAAAAAGTAGCTTCATCACTAAACATTACCTTGCATAATAAATTTGGATTTAATTGAATCTCCGCATTTATTGTACGACAAAAGTTTACACGACTTTCAAAATCCTGTCCATGCAATTCTTGGTGTAATTCCATGTGATATGGATGATACCTATATTTCTTGGTGGTACGATTAGCGGTGGATTGTGATGTTTCACATAATGCTGCTAACTGACGGCTACCAATATAAGGATTTTCCTGAACATTTAAAAATACTTGTAGTTCTTTTTCTTCATTAGTTACTGGTTTGTTGACCACTTTACGTTTTGGATAATCAACAGTACCAGAAGAATCAAATCTTTGCATTAAGTTTTGAAAAGTATGGGTATTAGGCTGGCGTCGATCAGGATACTTCATTTTGTAAATTCTTTGAGCAAGAAGGCAATTTTTTTGAGCCTCTCCTATTGTATAAATCATATCTATTAACTCATTCTTTGGAAAATTCATTTTACAATATAAGATGAATGCAAAAAAAAACCAAACTACACTACATAAAAACCAAAAGAAGCGATTGCGGTTATAAATTTAACACACAGAAAAAAGTTCTTTTACATTGTTTTTGCCATGGCTACTATGATAATGAACACTATTTCTGTAAAAAAGTATGGAAAATAAGAAAAACTGAAATATCTCAAAAACTATTATAAATAGGTATAGGATATATTGAACAAAACTTTTAGGGTTTTTATTACTCTATTAAATAACATGAAAATATACAGGGTGTACCATTTAAAAAAAAAATATTTATTCATTTAAACTTGTTCAAATTTGAGCCGATGTGTTCAACACCCTGTAGCTTTTATTGCAAATATTAGATAAAAATTATGTTAACTTATCCTTGGCCTTGCTAAATTCCAAATTTGAATATATTTGTCACAAAATTGAAAACGTTATTTAGGATTGAATTGATGCTTGAAAATGTGACTTTTTTTCTTTAAACTTAATTATCTCAGAAACTATAAAGTTTTGTTATAGTAAATCCTTAATAAAAAAGATTTAAAATTATAAGCTAAATCGAAAATACGATTCGTATATAGGGTGTTCTATTTAAAAAAATACAACTTTATGCTGTCCTAGCTTTTTGGCTCACCCTGTAGAGTCCTAAATATTTTTAAAATCTGCGTAAAAATAAACTGTGTCAAACAATAAATATAGTTTCTTTGTTAATTTCACCGAAAAGGCACAAACCTACTTCATCCAATCGTTGACTCGCCCTGTACAAATACAAAATATTCTTTATAACGATGTTAGTATGTTAACAAAGAAATAACAAATAGGTTTTCTTAAAAACTTACAAAAAATAAATGTTAATACCTTGCTTTCTTGCAAAAAACGAAAAACTGAATTCCGTTCAATAAAAAAATCTCATTATATGAAGTGTCGAGTCATAAATACAGTCAGAGCAAAGCCAAGTATTTCACAGCTTTGCCCTAAATTCCCCAAATGTGCACATTTAAAATCATATATAAATACAACAAAATTAAATAATATTTTCAAAAATATACATAAAACAAAAAATTATTTTTCTCAAAAAAACAACAAATATATATAATTAATATAAGCTTTTAAGGTTACTTAAAAATAATAACTGAAAACAAAAATATAAATTTTAAGGGTCATATTGTTTCATATTAAAGAGCAAAAACAGAATAATTATATAAGGTCTAGGGATTAATACACATATTATATGCATCGTTGATCCTAAATACAGAAACTCAAAAAAGCCAGAGTAAAGCAACTAATTTTCACAACTTTGCTCTAATTATCTTAAATCTCCACATTTAAAAGCATGGATATTTAGCAAAATAAAAAAAAAGTTCTTTAAAAACATAATAATAATTTCTAGTTTCTATATAACAACATATATAATAATAATAACATAAAATAGGGGGTCATCTTTGAAATCTTGAGTCGGGACTGGCCTATAGACTCCTTTGCTTTAACAATGGACTTATAATATGCTTGAAAAGGACAAGATTCTATTCGGTTTTTAAGCCAGTAAATAAAAAGATGAAATGACCACAACTACCTGTCCTGTAGCCAATCTCGGAGAAATTTGTAAGGCTGTCTGTGTGTCCTGGTGAGGCTGTGTGATTGTTGTATGAGCGGGATGGTTGAGGTGGTGGCTCTGTCAATATACCGTTTGAGACTATTTTGTATAAAGACATCGAAAGTGTCGCAATTCAGGTCCTTATGTATTTCGAACAAAGTATGGGGCTCCGCAAAGTACTCGAAGCACCTTTTTTTGGGATCTCTCTAGCCTTCTGAATCTTGTACTGCCTGTGGTGATCCAAGTTGGAGCACCAAAGGACAGAATAGATCTTATAAAAAACATTTTGTTATTCAAGTTAAGTTTGCTATTTTTATTTAATAATGGGTAAAGAGAAACCAAAACAAGTTTTGCCTTCGAAATGATAGCATCTATATTCAAGGTACAGTTAAGTCTTCGGTCAGAGACTAGTCCCAAGTATTTTGCATTCGTACGCCAAGGAATGCGAATGTTTGAGATGGATAATCGATCTTCAGGTGTCAGAGTTCTGGATTTAGAAAACATAACTGCATTTTTATGCTGCATTTAGTTTTAGTTTATTAAGAAGTGGTTTCCACACTTCTCTTATATCGAAAGATGGTTTACTAAAACAATTCGGGTTCTGATGTATAACCGTGGCTTCTTTGAATTTCCGTTTTCTCCAATGTTGTTCTCGGTGAAATATTTTAGCTTCAGACCATTTTATGTGGTGTCCATAAGTCCAGGCATGGTTAGCGGTACCAGATTTTTCTGTTTCTCCTCGAGATGTGCATTTTTGATGTTCTTTGATCCTTACTTTAAGAGATCTCTTTGTTTCGCCAACGTAGGAATTGCCACATTCACATGGTATCTGATATACACAGTTCTTCATGTCCCTTTGAGTTGTTAGTTTGACCCTAGTGATCCAACTCCTCAGAGAGTTATTGGAATTGAGAACAACGTTGATTTTATATAGTTTTCCTATCCTTCTAACTTTTTCTGAAATGCCTTTAATATAGGGGATGTTCAATACTGGTTTTTGTTCTTCATTTGTTGTCGAAATGGCAGACAAATCCGAACTTCAATTTACAGAAAAGCCATGCACACAGGACAATACCTTAATTATTCATCTAATCACTCCAACAACACCAAACAAGGAATTATAAGAAATCACGTAGATAGAGCCTTAACTCTCTGCAACTCCAACGAAAGCTTGATGAAAAAGATAACCAACAACTCAAATGGACATGAAGAACTGTGTATATCAGATACCATGTGAATGTTGCAATTTCTACGTTGGCGAAACCAAGAGACCTCTTGACGTAAGGATCAAAGAACACCAAAAATGCACATCTCGAAGAGAAACAGAAAAATCTGGTGCCGCCAACCATGCCTGGACTCATGGAAACCACATAAAATGGTCTGAAGCCAAAATACTACACCGAGAACAACAATGGAGAAAATCGAAATTCAAAGAAGCCGTGGTTATACATCAGAACCCGAGTTGTTTTAGTAAACCATCTTTAGATATAAGAGAAGTGTGGAAACTACTTCTTAATAATTGTAAACTAAAACTAAATGCAGCATAAAAATGTGATTTTGCCATAGCAGGCATGACTGCACCTATCTCAGTCATACTCTACTGCATTTACTTTTAGTATAAATAGTCATGTAGCTAAGGGATTTATTTAGTTTCACTTGAAAACGGCTAGAAATAGCTACTAGCCGAAAGGTCGTGATATTCAACAAAAACAAAGACAATGGAAGTCCAACAGATATCTACTACTTCGCAAAAATAATGTATTGTTTAAATTTACTTGGATGATCGAAGTGAAAAGTCAATCAAGCATTTGACACCACTTCCTCCTACCGCTATCGGTATTTGGCGCCTGACAGTCAAAACAAAAACGAATAGCATTCTGAGACACATGGCATTATTTTACTTCTTTTAGCTACATTATTATGAAGGAGACATCAACATATCCCAATTATTATTATGAATATTGTTAAACGTATATAAATACCTGACGTATCAGTATCCCAAAAGTATCTAGAAGAAAATAATTTTACCGAAGACCTAATTATAGCCATTTTTAAATGAAGAAACTTTATTACTATGCAATAGATTATAAGGACATTTCGTTCAAGTTTGGACTTCTAGCTCCCTAGATGTGGATAGGTATTTTAACGTCAATTTTTTAAAAGCACAGAAAGATGGATCATTTTTTATGAATCAGATTCGACAACCCGAAATACACAGGAAACCACTTGCTAACTTCAATCAAACTGAAAATAAAAAGAATCAAATAAGACACTTTCTGATTTGTATTACTGTGTTATGATACTTTTAGTGCAATTATTAGATTTTTAATTATTACTTAGTAGATTTCCGAAAATTTAATCCAAATAAAAAATCAAAATGGAGATTTTTTTTGGTTGACTGTGTATGCGGTGGAAAAATTATGTAGGTGCATATAAAAAGAAAGAAAATAAAGCATGTTTGCTTAAAGACTAGTAGGAAATGAAGAGCACTATTTCAAATATTTACACATTACGTACTTAAGTTGATAAAGACTTCCATTAGTTCTACATCATTTATTCCTTATTGCTGCCCCATTTCTAATATCCTTATTATTTTAAACATTGATGAAATGGGACTTCAATATGATGAAAATGGACTATTTTCAATAAATAATGCAATTTCTTTTTATATTAAATATTGATAATAACTATATTGTTTTTATTAGTACAAAAGAGAAGCAAAATATTTATAGTAGATGTTCGAAATGTCGACCATCTATTTCCAAACACTTACATATCCTTTTTTCGAAAGCACTGTTAACGCTGGACAATATTTGCGGGGATACAGTTTGAAAAGCGTCTCTTATGGGTATTTTCATACTTTGTGGTGTTGTCAGGGGTTTGTGCCTTTTCGGTGAAATTAACAAAGAAACTATATTTATTGTTTGATACAGTTTATTTTTACGCAGATTTTAAAAATATTTAGGACTCTACAGGGTGAGCCAAAAAACTAGGACAGCATAAAGTTGTATTTTTTTAAATAGAACACCCTATATACGAATCATATTTTCGATTTAGCTTATAATTTTAAATCTTTTTTATTAAGAGTTTACTATAACAAAACTTTATAGTTTCTGAGATAATTAAGTTTAAAGAAAAAAAGTCACATTTTCCAGCATCAATTCAATCCTAAATAACGTTTTCAATTTTGTGACAAATATATTTAAATTTGGAATTTAGCAAAGCCAAGGACAAGTTAACATAATTTTTACCTAATATTTGCAATAAAAGCTACAGGGTGTTGAACACATCGGCTCAAATTTGAACAAGTTTAAATGAATAAATATCTTTTTTTTTAAATGGTACACCCTGTATATTTTCATGTTATTTAATAGAGTAATAAAAACCCTAAAAGTTTTGTTCAATATATCCTATACCTATTTATAATAGTTTTTGAGATATTTCAGTTTTTCTTATTTTCCATACTTTTTTACAGAAATAGTCTTCATTATCATAGTAGCCATGGCAAAAACAATGTAAAAGAACATTTTTCTGTGTGTCAAATTTATAACCGCAATCGCTTCTTTTGGTTTTTATGTAGTGTAGTTTGTTTTTTTTTTGCATTCATCTTATATTGTAAAATGAGTTTCCAAAGAATGAGTTAACAGATATGATTTATACAATAGGAGAGGCTCAAAAAAATTGCCTTCTTGCTCAAAGAATTTACAAAATGAAATATCTTGATCGACGCCAGCCTAATACCCATACTTTTCAAAACTTAATGCAAAGATTTGATTCTTCTGGTACTGTTGATTATCCAAAACGTAAAGTGGTCAACAAACCAGTAACTAATGAAGAAAAAGAACTACAAGTATTGTTAAATGTTCAGGAAAATCCTTATATTGGTAGCCGTTAGTTAGCCGCATTATGTGAAACATCACAATCCACCGCTAATCGTACTACCAAGAAATATAGGTATCATCCATATCACATGGAATTACACCAAGAATTGCATGGACAGGATTTTGAAAGTCGTGTAAACTTTTGTCGTACAATAAATGCGGAGATTCAATTAAATCCAAATTTATTATGCAAGGTAATGTTTAGTGATGAAGTTACTTTTAGAAGTAACGGTGCCGTAAATAGACGCAACATGCATTATTATGCCACAGAAAACCCATTTTGGATTAGAGAGGTGCAACATCAAAACCACTGGTCATTAAATGTTTGGTGTGGTATTCATCATAATCGAATTATTGGACCCCACTTTTTTAATGAACCACTAAATGGGCTTAGTTACCTGAACTTTCTACAAGAAGAACTACCCCAACTGCTTGAAGGTCTCGATAGGGATGAGCTCGACAGTATGTGGTTCCAGCACGATGGTGCGCCTCCGCATTACCATCGTGAAGTTCGTGTGTTTTTGGACCAACGATATCCGCAAAAATGGATTGGACGTGGGGGTTTCACTGAGTGGCCACCAAGGTCTTGCGATATCACCCCATTAGATTTCTTCCTATGGGGTTATATTAAAAATAAGGTGTATGTTAATCCACCAACAACAGTGGAAGATATGCGAAACAGGATTAGGGATACCTGTAGAACAATAACGTCACTAATCTTGTCCAGGGTCCGAGAAAATCTGCAAAAAAGACTAAATTTGTGCATTGCACAAGAGGGTCGTTTATTCGAACACTTATTAAAAAGAAATAATTAATCTCAGTATTTAATAGGTAATTTTTTTGTTTCAATTTAGTATAAAAGTAAATATGTATTTGCCTTGTCGTTATTGTTGTGTTAATTTTTTCACATTATGTTTAATTAAACTATTGCCATTGTAATATAACGAATAATGTATTTCATCATATTTAACCACATTCTGTTTGTTTCTGTAGTTTCTTATTATTATTTTACATGGCTACTATGATAATGAAGACTATTTCTGTAAAAAAGTATGGAAAATAAGAAAAACTGAAATATCTCAAAAACTATTATAAATAGGTATAGGATATATTGAACAAAACTTTTAGGGTTTTTATTACTCTATTAAATAACATGAAAATATATAGGGTGTACCACTTAAAAAAAAGATATTTATTCATTTAAACTTGTTCAAATTTGAGCCGATGTGTTCAACACCCTATAGCTTTTATTGCAAATATTAGGTAAAAATTATGTTAACTTATCCTTGGCCTTGCTAAATTCGAAATTTGAATATATTTTGTCACAAAATTTAAAACGTTATTTAGGATTGAATTGATGCTTGAAATTGTGACTTTTTTTCTTTAAACTTAATTATCTCAGAAACTATAAAGTTTTGTTATAGTAAACTCTTAATAAAAAAGATTTAAAATTATAAGCTAAATCGAAAATACGATTCGTATATAGGGTGTTCTATTTAAAAAAAATACAACTTTATGCTGTCCTAGTTTTTTGGCTCACCCTGTAGAGTCCTAAATATTTTTAAAATCTGCGTAAAAATAAACTGTATCAAAACAATAAATATAGTTTCTTTGTTAATTTCACCGAAAAGGCACAAACTACTTCATCCAATCGTTGACTCACCCTGTATTCCCATTTTGGGGACCAATTTTGAAATCCGGCTCCATTTTCCGAAACTGGTTTAGTAATCTCTTAAAAACGGCTGGTTTGGGATTGTTTCTTTCAGGAAACCTTGGAGCAGCCAACAAACAATTTTGGTGACATTCCTAAGGATAATAATCACACTAATACGCTCTTCCTTTGGATAAATATTCATTTTGACAAAGTAATAACACAATAATATTCAAATAATTCAATTCAGTAAATGAAGTTTCACAGTTACAAAAAATAATACCTCTACTATAGCAACAGGCTTTGCAGACTAAACTGACATATAAAATGAATTATTTGGCGTTTCTAAATGCCATAGGAAACTAGATAAATTAGAACATCTATTCAAAAAACACAAAATGGTGCAGAAAACGATTCTTTGGCGTATTCTGTGAAAACGCGAAGACTTAGCTATCGAACACTCTTTTACCCTTCGATAGGTATTTAAAAGATACATTTTTCTGGTAACTTAAAAAGTATAGCGTTCTATCTAAATTAATCAAGTTATAGCCACTTAAAGTTCTTATTTGATTAGTTTTAATTTCTGGACACCCTGTATAATATAGCAAGTTTATTATAATTAGGATATAAAATATGAATTATTGTTACACTTTACTGTAAATTTCGAGTATATAACTGAAATACTTCTTAAGTATTTGAAACCTGAAAATTATGTTAGATTTTATCAAAATTCAAATTATTTAAAAACCCTTAAGATTTAGGTACTATAAACCTTATTAAAATAGGCACTTATTTTGATCGAGAAAAAAAATACAACTTTGATACTTTCAGAGCTTTTGGGACACTCTGTATAATAGGAAAATAATTTGGAAAAGTAGCTATATTAGACCCCCATATATTCCAAAAGTAAAACTTTTTGAAAGTCACGTATTTTGGCCGCAATATTCTGTGCAGTACAGGGTGAATAAACCTGTATATTTTTGAAAAGCCTAAATTATACTTAATCTATATCTAAAATAATATACAGGGTGTCCTTTTTAAAAAATCATAAGTTTGGTTACTATCTCAAAAACTAAACTTTTTAGAAAAAAAAAAACAGATTACGCCACTGAACTCAACGTAAAAACCTCTATAAAAACCAGTTTTTTAACTTTTTGATAAATTAACACATAACGGAAATACGGAATGGGCATAAAAAATCGAAGACTTTCAAAATCACACTAAAAGAGCCATGACAAATTTAACACCGGGATCTTTAATGTCGTTAAAGAGTGGGACACTAAACTCTATCTTTAATAATAACTCCAATTCACCATAAAAGTATTAAAATGGGACACCCGGTACGTATTACATTATTAATATTAGGGTTATTTTATATAATTTATTGTCTAAATATAAATATTTATTATTTATTATATTAGTGTTTCAATCTGTTTATTAATTAATTAATTTAAAGAACGATTATTTTATAATTTCCTATCCCTGGTTTTAAAAAATACTCCTGGCCCGTTGTTTATATTTTTAAGTTTGGCACCGCACTCGAAAAGGGTTTTAATGTCTCAGTGAGCGATCTTCATTATTGAAGATAAGAACCAAACGATAGATCTTGAACTTACTTTACCAAGTTTTTTTATGATACATTCATATATTACCATTAAAAAGTCACTGTTTTTAATTTTCTGTTTCATGTTTTGTAAACTCAATTACATTATTTGTATCATAAATACAGCTTTTAATCTGGTATCTAAATGTTGACTTATTTGATTAATATAAGTTTGGCTGCAATTTTGACGTTAAATTTCCTGTGGGAATTGTTTTTACTTTGGTGATTTGATTTTCAATTTGATAAATTATTTATTTAAGCAGTTTTTTCGAGCTAGACAATGCAGGATTTGTTGTTTCGTTGTTCCACATTTCCTAATTAATAATTTTATGTATTGGTTGAGTGTTGAATTAGACAGTTATGTATTTTCCTTTTTAAATAATTTCTTTTATTTTTTTCGACTCACAAAATGTAGTTTCCATAAGTTAACTGATTCTGAAAACATTTTTACAGAATGTTCCATGACTTTAGCTCACTTTTTTCGTGATATAGTTTCCTGGTGCTGTTTGTTAAGACAATACAAATATTGAAAACTACCGGCCAATATCCCTACTATCACATACCTACAAGTTGTTAACTAAAATTATAACCAACCGCATAACAAATAAACTCTATTTTTACCAACCTGTCGAACAGGCTGGATTCAGAAAACACTTTAGCACCACAGATCACCTACACACCATAAGAATACTAATTGAAAAGTGCACCGTATATAACGTACCGCTCCATATGGCTTTTGTAGATTTCCAGAAGGCATTCGACTCCCTCGAAATATGGGCAGTATTACAATCCTTAGAAAACGCACGAATCGATTCAAGATACATAAACATCATAAATAGCATATACGAAAATGCAACCTTTCAAATAAAAATAGACGACAAAACGGAAACGAACTTCATAAAACTACAAAGGGGAGTGAGATAAGGGGACACTATCTCGCCAAAACTGTTCACCCTAGTCCTAGAGGACATTTTTAAGGAACTTAAATGGAACATCAAAGGTATAAACATCGACGGAATATACTAGAACCATCTCAGATTTGCTGATGACATAATCTTAATAGCAAGTAATCTCCAAGAATTGAACGAAATGCTACAACAGCTAAATGACGTATCCGCATCTGTAGGCCTTAAAATGAACTACAACAAAACAAAAAAAAATGAGCCACGAACAGGCAAATATAACAATACAGAACCAGAGGATAGAAAACGTCGAACACTATATATACTTGGGTCATGACATCAGACTAGGGAAATCAAACTAGGATGCTGAAACAAAAAAAAAGAACACAGCTGACATGGGCCGCTTTCGGTAAACTTGCATACATCCTAAAAAATAATTCAATTCCCATAAATCTAAAAAGAAAAGTATACGACACATGCATATTACCGGTGTATACGTATGGATTAGAGACCATGTCCCTCACCAAAAAGTTCGCTAAAAAATTAGAAACAGTCCAAAGAGCGATGGAAAGAAACATGCTTGGAATATCATTAAAAGACAGGATTAGAAACACCGAGATAAGACGCAGAACGAAAGTCAAAGACATCGTGAAGGAGGTTGCAAAGATGAAGTGGCGATGGACTGGTCACACAGCCCGATATGAGGACAACAGATGGACACGAAGAATCCTGGAATGGAGATCGAGGGAGACAACAAGAAGCTCGGGAAGACCTAAAAAAAATGGGTAGACGACATAAGGACAGTGGCGGGCAAACGGGATGAGATTGGCGAAGAATAGAGAAAGATGGAAACAATTGAGAGAGATCTATATCCAGGAGTGGATGGACAGAGGTGGACAAAGAGAGAGAGAGAGAGAGAGTTTGTTTGAAGAGCGCCATGCTTGATTTTTTTTGGAAAGAAACTAACAACAGATTTTTAAAAAATCAAAATTTCAGTAAGAAATAATGAAATCTATCTGCGGTATTTAAATAGTTTCCTGCAAATACAATCCAGTTTTCTCTCCGTACACGTTTCGACTGCCTTATGGTCTCGTCAGTGGAGCTGTATCGAACTGAGAGCAACATTCATAGGAAACAACTGCTATATAAAATATAAATTCCAAAATATGTCGGTAGGATTATATTTTATATAACAGTTGTTTCTTGCGAATGTTACTCTCGAATCGATTCAGCTTCACTGACGAGACCATAAGGCATTCGAAACGCGTATGGAGAGAGGACCGGAGTTGTATTTGCAGGAAACATTATTATATATAACAAAATTATATTTTTTAGCAATTTATTCAAACTGTGCAACCTCAAATATGGAAAGGATATGATGGAGCGAAGTTTGCATTCACTGTGCGCATTTTACTTCATTCAGACACGGAGTTGCATATAGTTGTACGTTTGCTGAGTGTGATTTCAGCACTACAACGGCATAATGTGGATATAACCACTGCTATTGCATCTCACACTGTGAAAGCCGCATAAGCATATATATATATATATATATATATATATATATATATATATATATATATATATATATATATATATTGTTTTTTCATTTCCTCTGTTTGAAAGAAAAATACATATAAGCAACTATGTAAATACGGCAGATAGATTTCTTTATTTCCTACTGAAATTTTGATTTTTTAAAAATCTATTGTTGGTTTCTTTCCAAAAGAAAAATCAAGCATCGCGCTCTTCAAACGAATAGCACCAGGTAACTATATCACGAGAAAAGTGAGTTAAAGTCTTGAAAACATACTTTAAAAACATTTTCAGAACCAGTTTTCTCTGAGCCATTTCAAGGAAAATAATTATTTGAATAAAACCAAAATCACTCCACTGAACCAGAACATTACTAGTAATATAATAATATGAGCATGAAATATTACCTATTAACAATTTATAGACAAACAAATAAGCGAATCCTAAAAACAATGTCCAACAAAGCAAAAAAAAAGAAAAATATGTCTCGGTTTTTTATTTAGCGAATGAAAAAGTGAAAAGTAATAGAAAACATTCGCAGTTTATAATACAGTTATCTATGCTGAATAATAAATGGGTAAGAAGTGTTTTAGATTTTTATTTAGAAAAATATTTTATACTGATCCATGGAAATTAGACTCAAAAAGAGCCGTTTTGGGAAAAAAATGTCTCGGAAAATTTAATTTTTCTTTATTTATAATTAAATGATATTTATTAATTAACTATCGCTTCAAAATTCTAGGAAAATGATAGATATTTTTGATCCAAAAAAGTGTGTTTAATCCGAAATTTGTGAGTTGAATAGTTTCCGAGAAAATCGAGCTCAAAGTTGAAAATTCGATGTCGATTATTATCCTTCCTAATAAAGGTACAGCAACCAGGTTGACAGAAATTTGTTTGAAATGCCGTATATTTTCAAGATATGTTTTCAAAAAAAATTTTTTTTGATTTTCCGTCGAGAAAATTGCGAAAAACAGTTTTTTTCACTCGAAAAATTGCAATAACTTTTTTGTCAGCTTACTTACGATTATTCTAATACGTCTATTAGATTTAAATATATCATATCCGATCTCTGGAAACAAAAAATTGTTTTACGATAAAATTCACCTTTTTTTAAAAAAAAAATTCGCAACGTCGCGGTTTATAAATATTAAGAGCTGAAAAATCGAGAAATTTTTCGGTTTCACGAAAAATATCCCTGTAAGATCTATGGACCTCTGAAAATTACCCACAGAATCTATCCGACGGTAGTCAAATCGCACGGATAAAGCTAGTCAGCTGGTTGCTATACTGCAGGCGTGCCGCTCAGCTACGGACTATACGCACATATCGCTTTGTGCGACTGGTAACATTTTGGAGTAAAGTATATGGTAAAATTGTAATATTTAGATTATATTATTAATAAAAAGTTATTTCTCAATTTATTAGCAATCCATCATTTTATTAATATATATATATATATATATATATATATATATATATATATATATATATATATATATATATATATATATATATATAAAATGATGGATTGCTAATAAATTGAGAAATATATATATATTAAGAAATCAATAAATACATTAATATGTTATACATATCTGTATACAATTCTACAATAATTTATTGAAAGAACAATTTTAAAAAAAGCTTATTAATAAGTTCTATGTAATAATTTTATAAGATAATATTTTACAACTTTTCTTACCTGTCTATAGAAATATACACTGTTTCGTAATGATTTATATGTCACATTCAACGGTCCACCACGTGTTCAAATACTTTTTTAAAGGTAAAATCTGCGTGAACTTTCACTAAAACGCTTTTAAATGCAAAAAATGTTTGCAATAGTGCTTTTACAAATGTACAAACACTATAATATTTTTTCTTTCTAGAATGTCAAAACGTTACATCAAATTAACTCCAAAGTATACTACTCCGAAATGACAGGTGTTACCAGAATGCCGGCTCCGAACCGGATACTGCCAAGAGCGGAAGACATCTGCGCCTTGCAACATAACAACCCACTGACTAGCTGTACCCGCGCTATTTGAATACCGTCGGATAGATTCTGTGTGTAGTTTTCAGAGGTCTATAGATCTTACGGGGATGTTTTTCGTGAAACCGAAAAATTTCTTGATAAAATAACGTTGCGAATTTTTTTTTAAAAAAAGGTAAATTTTATCGTAAAACAATTTTTTTTCCAGAGATCGAAAATGATATATCTAAATCTAATAGACGTATTAAAATAATCGTAAGTACACTGACAAAAAAATTGCAATTTTTCGAGTGCAAAAAACTGTTTTTCGCAATTTTCTTGACGAAAAATCAAAAACAAAATTTCTTGAACATATATCTTAAAAACATACGTCATTTCAAACAAATTGCTGTCAACGTGGTTGCTGTATCTTTATTAGAAAGGATAATAATCGACATCGAATTTTCAACTTTGAGCTCGATTTTCTCGGAAACTATTCAACTCACAAATTTCAGATTAAACGCACTTTTTTGGATCAAAAATATCTATCATTTTCTAGAATTCAGAAGCGATAGTTGATTAATAAATATCATTTAATTATAAATTTAAAAAAATTGAATTTTCCGAGAAAAAAAAATATATTTCGATAACTAGTGGCACCACCTATAACTTTAATTATATCAATCGATAGGTTTTTTCAATTGCCTACAACTTTTGTTTGAAACATTTTTTCATACAACCCTTATTTTTCAAGATAAACTGGAAAAACTGAAAAAAGTGACAGTTTTTTGGCTGCCATATTGTAAGCTATGGACCGTATGAATTTCCATCGAAGTATGTTTTTAGTGATGCCAAAATATATCCTTTTCAGTAATAAAATCGATAGTTACATTCATAATACCTTGGGTATTAGTTATTATTGATAATAATAAATTAAATTTTTGCTGAAAAATTTCCGTAAAAAATACAAATTAAATTTCTTAATTTTACTTATTAAGAAAAAAAATATACTCATATACCTAAAATATAAGTTTAATATTGTAAATATAAATATATAATAATAAAAAAAATAAAAAAGAGTAAATTATTTACGTGTGTTAAAATAAAAATTAACGCAGTCCTGAATTGCAATGAATTTCTGATTTTTTTTGTTGGTGTATAAAATCGCCATATTAAATATTTTTCCAAAATCATCCTGTAGAATTAAACCGCCAATGCCGTATAGATATACACCACCGACGCGCGTTGCGAGCGTCTATAAAAGGACGCCGTGCGAATGGCAGCCAGTTTCACTCTTCGGGAATCTTTGCTAATCAGCAACAGGTCCCAGGCGAAGAACTCAACAGCTGAATAGTTCCGAAAGTTTTAAAAGTTTGGAAAACTTATTTTCTTTGAATTAAACTTGTCCAATTCGGTGTATTCGTGATATCGTTTAAGTAGCAGCGTCGTTAGCAAGCCAAGGGTAAGTTTTTGATATGTTTTTTATGTATTAGTTTTTAAATTGTTATCATGCGATGTCCAATCGCTGTGTGGAGCTAAAAATTAAATATATTAAAAATTTATGGTATGTTCTATATATGCTTTACCACAATTGGGAAATGCATTTATATTTCTGTTAGAAAAGAAAGATTTGAAGAGCTCTCAAAATAAATATATTTAATACAATAAAAAACTTTGTTTAAGGAGTAAGACTTCCTTAATTTTTCTATATAAATGTTTATTTGTTTAATGAACTAGAAAGTTTTTATGGCAGTAAAATCTTGTTCAAAAATTTTTAGTGAATCTTGCTGAATATGTTTGAGTAGAAATATTTTTTCATAAAATAATCAATTTTTAAAAAGAATAAATGAAAAGACACCAAAAACGAGCTTAGAACAATTTAAGGATTATAATTCAAGAACTCTATATTAATTTTTAAGAAAACTTTAAGTTTTATTTATATAAAATTAAACAAAAATGTACAATCAAAGCAAACAAAAATATTTCCCTCTGAATAAAAAACTTTTTTGATAAAAGAAAACAGCCGATTTTAAATATTAGTTTTTCAATTGTTGTCATGCGATGTTCCAACGCTGAGTGGAGTTAAAAATTAGCTACATTCAAAATTTATGGTGTGTTCTACACATGCTTTACCACAATTGGGAAGTGCATTTATATTTCTGTTAGAAAAGAAAGATTTGAAGAGCTCTCAAAATAAATATATTTAATACAATAAAAAACTTTGTTTAAGGAGTAAGACTTCCTTAATTTTTCTATATAAATGTTTATTTGTTGAATGAACTAGAAAGTTTTTATGGCAGTAAAATCTTGTTCAAAAATTTTTAGTGAATCTTGCTGAATATGTTCGAGTAGAAATATTTTTTAATAAAACAATCAATTTTTAAAAAGAATAAATGAATAGACACCAAAAACGAGCTTAGAACAATTTAAGGATTATAATTCAAGTACTCTATATTAATTTTTAAGAAAACTTTAAGTTTTATTTATATAAAATTAAACAAAAATGTACAATCAAAACAAACAAAAATATTTTCCTCTGAATAAAAAACTTTTTTGATAAAAGAAAACAGCCGATTTTAAATATTAGTTTTTCAATTGTTGTCATGCGACGTTCCAACGCTGAGAGGAGTTAAAAATTAGCTACATTCAAAATTTATGGTGTGTTCTACACATGCTTTACCACAATTGGGAAGTGCATTTATATTTCTGATAGAAAAAGAGATTTGAAGAGTTCTCAAAATAAATATATTTAATACAATAAAAAACTTTGTTTAAGGAGTAAGACTTCCTTAATTTCTCTATATAAATGTTTATTTGTTGATTGAACTAGAAAGTTTTTATGGCAGTAAGATCTTGTCCAAAACTTTTTAGTGAATCTTGCTGAATATGTTTGAGTAGAAATATCTTTTCTTAAAACAATCAATTTCTAAAAAGAATAAATAAAAAGACACTAAAAACGAGCTTAGAACAATTTAAGGATTATAATTCAAGTACTCTATATTAATTTTTAATAAAACTTGACGTTCTATTTATATAAAATTGAACAAAAATGCACAATCAAAGCAAACAAAATATTCCCCTTCTAAATAAAATACTTTTTTGATAAAAAAAAACTGCCGGTTTTAAATATTAGTTTTTCAATTGTTGTCATGCGATGTCCCATTGCCGAGAGGAGCTAAAAATAAGGTACATTAAAAATCCATGGTGTGTTCTATATATGCTTTACCACAATTGGGAAGTGCATTTATATTTCTACTAGAAAAGAAAGATTTGAAGAGTTCTCAAAATAAATATATTTAATACAATAAAAAACTTTGTTTAAGGAGTAAGACTTCCTTAATTTTTCTATATAAATGTTTATTTGTTGAATGCACTAGAAAGTTTTTATGGCAGTAAAATTTTGTTCAAAAATTTTTAGTGAATTTTGCTGAATATGTTTGAGTAGAAATATCTTTTCTTAAACTAATCAATTTCTAAAAAGAATAAATAAAAAGACACCAAAAACGAGCTTAGAGCATTTTAAGGATTATAGTTCATGTACTATATATTAATTTTTAATAAAACTTTAAGTTTTAATTATATAAAATTAAACAAAAATGTACAATCAAAGCAAACAAAAATATTTCCTTCTGAATAAAAAACTTTTTTGATAAAAGAAAACAGCCGATTTTAAATATTAGTTTTTCAATTGTTGTCATGCGATGTTCCAACGCTGAGTGGAGTTAAAAATTAGCTACATTCAAAATTTATGGTGTGTTCTACACATGCTTTACCACAATTGGGAAGTGCATTTATATTTCTGATAGAAAAAGAGATTTGAAGAGTTCTCAAAATAAATATATTTAATACAATAATAAACTTTGTTTAAGGAGAAAGACTTCCTTAATTTTTCTATATAAATGTTTATTTGTTGATTGAACTAGCAAGTTTTTGTGACAGTAAAATCTTGTCCAAAACTTTTTAGTGAATCTGGCTGAATATGTTTGAGTAGAAATATGTTTTCTTAAAACAATCAATTTCTAAAAAGAATAAATAAAAAGACACCAAAAACGAGCTTAAATAATTTAAGGATTATAATTCACGCAATATATATTAATTTTTAATAACATTTTAAGTTTTATTTATATAAAATTAAACAAAAATGTACAATCAAAGCAAACAAAAATATTTCCCTCTGAATAAAAAACTTTTTTGATAAAAGAAAACAGCCGATTTTAAATATTAGTTTTTCAATTGTTGTCCTGCGATGTTCCAACGCTGAGTGGAGTTAAAAATTAGCTACATTCAAAATTTATGGGTGTGTTCTACACATGCTTTTACTACAATTGGGAAGTGCATTTATATTTCTGATAGAAAAAGAGATTTGAAGGGTTCTCAAAATAAATATATTTAATACAATAAAAAACTTTGTTTAAGGAGAAAGACTTCTTTAATTTTTCTATATAAATGTTTATTTGTTGAATGAACTAGAAAGTTTTTATGGCAGTAAAATCTTGTCCAAAACTTTTTAGCGAATCTTGCTGAATATGTTTGAGTAGAAATATTTTTTCATAAAACAATCAATTTTAAAAAGAATAAATGAAAAGACACCAAAAACGAGCTTAGAACAATTTAAGAATTATAATTCAAGTACTCTATATTAATTTTTAAGAAAACTTTAAGTTTTATTTATATAAAATTAAACAAAATGTACAATCAAAGCAAACAAAAATATTTCCCCCTGAATAAAAAACTTTTTTGATAAAAGAAAACAGCCGATTTTAAATATTAGTTTTTCAATTGTTGTCATGCGATGTTCCAACGCTGAGTGGAGTTAAAAATTAGCTACATTCAAAATTTATGGTGTGTTCTACACATGCTTTACTACAATTGGGAAGTGCATTTATATTTCTGATAGAAAAAGAGATTTGAAGGGTTCTCAAAATAAATATATTTAATACAATAAAAAACTTTGTTTAAGGAGAAAGACTTCTTTAATTTTTCTATATAAATGTTTATTTGTTGAATGAACTAGAAAGTTTTTATGGCAGTAAAATCTTGTTCAAAACTTTTTAGCGAATTTTGCTGAATATGTTTGAGTAGAAATATTTTTTCATAAAACAATCAATTTTTAAAAAGAATAAATGAAAAGACACCAAAAACGAGCTTAGAACAATTTAAGGATTATAATTCAAGTACTCTATATTAATTTTTAAGAAAACTTTAAGTTTTATTTATATAAAATTAAACAAAAATGTACAATCAAAGCAAACAAAAATATTTTCCTCTGAATAAAAAACTTTTTTGATAAAAGAAAACAGCCGATTTTAAATATTAGTTTTTCAATTGTTGTCATGCGATGTTCCAACGCTGAATGGAGTTAAAAATTAGCTACATTCAAAATTTATGGTGTGTTCTACACATGCTTTACCACAATTGGGAAGTGCATTTATATTTCTGTTAGAAAAGAGGGATTTGAAGAGTTCTCAAAATAAATATATTTAATACAATAAAAAACTTTGTTTAAGGAGTAAGACTTCCTTAATTTTTCTATATAAATGTTTATTTGTTGAATGAACTAGAAAGTTTTTATGGCAGTAAAATCTTGTTCAAAACTTTTTAGTGAATCTTGCTGAATATGTTTGAGTAGAAATATCTTTTCTTAAAACAATCAATTTCTAAAAAGAATAAATAAAAAGACACTAAAAACGAGCTTAGAACAATTTAAGGATTATAATTGAAGTAATACATATTAATTTTTAATAAAACTTGACGTTTTATTTATATAAAATTGAACAAAAATGCACAATCAAAGCAAACAAAATATTCCCCTTCTAAATAAAATACTTTTTTGATAAAAAAACTGCCGGTTTTAAATATTAGTTTTTTAACTGTTGTCATGCGATGTCCCATTGCCGAGAGGAGCTAAAAATAAGGTACATTAAAAATCCATGGTGTGTTCTATATATGCTTTACCACAATTGGGAAGTGCATTTATATTTCTGATAGAAAAAGAGATTTGAAGAGTTCTCAAAATAAATATATTTAATACAATAAAAAACTTTGTTTAAGGAGAAAGACTTCGTTAATTTTTCTACATAAATGTTTATTTGTTGATTGAACTAGCACGTTTTTATGGCAATATGATCTTGTCCAAAACTTTTTAGTGAATCTGGCTGAATATGTTTGAGTAGAAATATATTTTCTTAAAACAATCAATTTCTAAAAAGAATAAATAAAAAGACACCAAAAACGAGCTTCGAGTAATATAAGGGTAATAATTCACACAATATATATTAATTTTTAATAACATTTTAGGTTTTATTTATATAAAATTGAACAAAAATGCACAATCAAAGCAAACAAAATATTCCCCCTCTAAAAAAATACTTTTTTAATAAAAAAACAGCCGGTTTCCACAGAATATTCCCCTAGAAATAATAATAAAATTTAATTTTACTCTAATATGTGAACTAGCAACAGCTGGAAATGTTTTTTTCCCCGAATATTGAATATTTAAAATTAACAAGGAGCCTTTTATCGCTATTATAATATTCAAAATATTATCCTTTAACTTTTTATTCTAGAATAAGTGCGTAGTAAGTAACGGATATTCCCTTTTGTAGCTGAAATTATTGCTTGCATCCTGCTCGGTATGTTATTAAGCAGATTTTTAAAATATTCTTAAGGAATTGATTTCCATTTATATTGTCCTGCGAAACATTTCTTGGAAGTACAGGGTAAGTCAACGATTGGATGAAGTAGGTTTGTGCCTTTTCGGTGAAATTAACAAAGAAACTATATTTATTGTTTGATACAGTTTATTTTTACGCAGATTTTAAAAATATTTAGGACTCTACAGGGTGAGCCAAAAAACTAGGACAGCATAAAGTTGTATTTTTTAAAATAGAATACCCTATACACGAATCGTATTTTCGATTTAGCTTATAATTTTAAATCTTTTTTATTAAGGGTTTACTATAACAAAACTTTATAGTTTCTGAGATAATTAAGTTTAAAGAAAAAAAGTCACATTTTCAAGCATCAATTCAATCCTAAATAACGTTTTCAATTTTGTGACAAATATATTCAAATTTGGAATTTAGCAAGGCCAAGGACAAGTTAACATAATTTTTACCTAATATTTGCAATAAAAGCTACAGGATGTTGAACACATCGGCTCAAATTTGAACAAGTTTAAATGAATAAATATCTTTTTTTTTTAAATAGTACACCCTGTATATTTTAATGTTATTTAATAGAGTAATAAAAACCCTAAAAGTTTTGTTCAATATATCCTATACCTATTTATAATAGTTTTTGAGATATTTCAGTTTTTCTTATTTTCCATACTTTTTTACAGAAATAGTCTTCATTATCATAGTAGCCATGTAAAATAATAAAAAGAAACTACAGAAACAAACAGAATGTGGTTAAATATGATGAAATACATTATTCGTTATATTACAACGGCAATAGTTTAATTAAACATAATGTGAAAAAATTAACACAACAATAACGACAAGGCAAATACATATTTACTTTTATACTAAATTGAAACAAAAAAATTACCTATTAAATACTGAGATTAATTATTTCTTTTTAATAAGTGTTCGAATAAACGACCCTCTTGTGCAATGCACAAATTTAGTCTTTTTTGCAGATTTTCTCGGACCCTGGACAAAATTAGTGGCGTTATTGTTCTACAGGTATCCCTAATCCTGTTTCGCATATCTTCCACAGTTGTTGGTGGATTAACATACACCTTATTTTTAATATAACCCCATAGGAAGAAATCTAATGGTTTGTTGACCACTTTACGTTTTGGATAATCAACAGTACCAGAAGAATCAAATCTTTCCATTAAGTTTTGAAAAGTATGGGTATTAGGCTGGCGTCGATCAGGATACTTCATTTTGTAAATTCTTTGAGCAAGAAGGCAATTTTTTTGAGCCTCTCCTATTGCATAAATCATATCTATTAACTCATTCTTTGGAAAATTCATTTTACAATATAAGATGAATGCAAAAAAAACCAAACTACACTACATAAAAACCAAAAGAAGCGATTGCGGTTATAAATTTGACACACAGCAAAATGTTCTTTTACATTGTTTTTGCCATGGCTACTATGATAATGAAGACTATTTCTGTAAAAAAGTATGGAAACTAAAAAAAACTGAAATATCTCAAAAACTATTATAAATAGGTATAGGATATATTGAACAAAACTTTTAGGGTTTTTATTACTCTATTAAATAACATGAAAATATACAGGGTGTACTATTTAAAAAAAAATATATTTATTCATTTAAACTTGTTCAAATTTGAGCCGATGTGTTCAACACCCTGTAGCTTTTATTGCAAATATTAGGTAAAAATTATGTTAACTTGTCCTTGGCCTTGCTAAATTCAAAATTTGAATATATTTGTCACAAAATTGAAAACGTTATTTAGGATTGAATTGATGCTTGAAAATGCGACTTTTTTTCTTTAAATTTAATTATCTCAGAAACTATAAAGTTTTGTTATAGTAAACCCTTAATAAAAAAGATTTAAAATTATAAGCTAAATCGAAAATACGATTCGTATATAGGGTGTTATATTTAAAAAAATACAACTTTATGCTGTCTTAGTTTTTTGGCTCACCGTGTAGAGTCCTAAATATTTTTAAAATCTGCGTAAAAATAAACTGTATCAAACAATAAATATAGTTTCTTTGTTAATTTCACCGAAAAGGCACAAACCTACTTCATTCAATCGTTGACTCACCCTGTACAAGCATCTCAAGCAAAACATGATTTATCATGGTATTTTCGATACATCAGTCACTAGTCATTCGACTAGTCACTTTCATCAGTGTCTCCCCAGATTAATACTTCCCCAAAGCAATATGTCCCCTCCTACAAAACTAGCGCCCTGTACTTGGTTGCAGGTAGTTGTAGTTTCACTCATCTCTCCGTAATTGAATTGTAGATGTATTTGTGAATTTTTTCCAATTCCAGATATATAACTGAGTGTGTGTTCTGAAAAGTTCTGATCGGCTATTTTAATGATTTTGAGAAAGAGGTAGAAATTTGTCAATTATGCTTTCATATAGAATTAAATGACATTTTTAGTTTTGTGTGCTCTTGACCGTAAGAAGTTTTCAGTCTTTTGATTAGACTGAGGAAGAAAGGTTTCAAAAAGTTTTCAATTCATATCGGTGATTTATTTGTATAAATGTCTTGGATAGAGTAACAAAAAATGCTTCTTTCTCAACTCGTACTACAAAAAAAAATCACTATGCATGTACTTTTTAAATTTTTTTTTAATAATATAGAGAAAAATGGTGTATATAGTCTATTCAAGAACTAGAGAGAATAATAAATCATTTTTCACCCTTTTTTTCTTCGCAATCTACCTGTGTTCTTTAGTCCGGTGTCTTTGGCAAAATCTGTTAGACACATATATTTTTTATAGGAATGGATTAGAAATTTTATAATCAAAAATACCGGTCTATAATAATGGACTATTTGAGTTGGATAACAATAGATATTTGGAAGTGTGAAGTGTTCAAAAGGATTTAAAATCATTGTCATAGGCGTCGAAAGGAGGTTTATTTTGTTATTTATGTCATAGAATATTATTTCGGTAATACACTTAAAATAGAAAGTTGTTATCATATTATTTTATTTCTTATGATTTCTTAGTAACTCACATTCGTTACAAAATATAGAAAATTTTGCCATATTTAACACAAATCACAACAGTATTTTTATTATTTTTAGTTTTGACATTGAAACCATTTTAAGCATATTCAACCTTATTCTCTCAAAAAAATCTAAGTTATAATTTAAATACTTATAAAATACCCATCATCATAAATACAAGAAGTTAAACATACATAAAAAAATAAATTAGTCCGTATAATATGAAATTTTTTTTGGAGCTATCGGTCATTGTATTATTAATTAAAAACACTTTTAGGACATTTGACGTTTCAGTTTATTTATTTCTTAAACCATCTGCAGAATTACAATTAAACACTAAAACGGGATTCAAATGTAATTAATTTTTATATGTTGTAGATAGATAGATAGATAGATAAGTCTTTAATTATTCCAATAAGTATTACTTACAAAAAAACCCATAAGGGCATGGAACAATGTCAAAAAATATCATTACTGTAATAAACATCATAATAAAAATTATAGTTCATTCTCAGCTGTAGATAAAAAAAGAAAAAAAAAATGAAAAAGAAAAAACCTCAACAATAATTATACAGTTTTAAAAATCTTTCTTGAATAATTCTATCAAGTTAATGTAGTAAAAACAAAACAACTAAAACTTAAGATAAAGGGCAATATTATAAATGAGACAAAAATTAAATAACAAGTACACTTACATACATTTAAAATTTAATAATACAACCAATAACAAAAATTCTAATTCGAGACAATACTGCCTTTATCACACTCATAAAACTCTTCCAATGTATAGAAAACTTTTTTACATAAAAAGATTTTCAGGACACACTTTAATCTATTTCTCGGTAGTAAATGTACAATTTCGGGTAACGAATTAAAAACTTTTATTATAGAAAACTCGACATTTTTCTGAAAAAAACTAAAGTTATATTTATCAGAAAGCAGATTTGTTTTATTTCTAGTAATGTAGTTATGTTTAATAGATGCACCCTCAAAAAGATCCCTGTTATCAACAATAAACATCACCGAATCCAAAATGTGTATACCTATAACCATCAAAATATTGCTACTAATAAACATAATCCTACAACTGTCTTGTTGTTTCATTGCAAAAATACATCGTAAACATCTTTTTTGCAGAATCAAAATTCTATTATTACAGGAATTGCCCAAAATATCAAACCATATCTGAGTCTGGACTGTACAAATGCATGGTAAGCTGAGAGAACTGCATCGATTCCAACTCTCTCCGAAATAATTCTTAATGCGAAACAACACTGAGATATTCTAGTGCAACTCTCTCGATGTGCGCCCCCCAGTCCAACCTTCTATCGACGTTTAGTCCCAAAAGAACAGCGCTCTCAACTGATGTTATTGTTGTATCCTCAAACGTTACTGTAAATTGATTATTCAATCTGTTACCAAACATAATGCACTATGTCTTGGAAATATTTAGCTACATGCTGTTGGACCGAAAGTACCCATCGAGAGTGTCCATCACAGATTGAACCTTTACCGATAGCAACTCCGTTGTTAACAAAAGAATTATGGCTAATTGGACTGAAATATATATAAAATTAAAGAGTGAAACACACTAAAATAAGAAAATATATAAACAATAAAATACAACAAAAACAAAAATCTAAATACTAAATTATGTTTACACATTACGTATCTAATTCGTAATCAAAATCAGTGGAGGTATCTTTGCTCAAATTAGTTATAATTGGTTCCGCTATCTCACCGATCATGAGATCGAGTTTTCACACTTTGTTTTATTCTTTTATTATAAGGTCCACATATTTTTTCCAATTTTCCGCAGTACCTTTATTCAAAAAAATCTCTCAAAAGTTCAGTTGAATTACTAATATTGTAAGTTGTATTTCAAGCAACTGTACCTTTTACTTGAGAGAGATATTTCCTTCTCCAACGGACAATTTCCGGACGATCTATAAGAACAGATTTCCCATCTGGTTTTTCCCAGCAAAAATTAAGTTCTCTGAGCAATTTCCAGAGCTCAGTTCTTTTAATTTCAGGTAAAGCTCGATCTTCATTGATTTTAGTTAGAATTTTGTCGACGGTTGGGATCTGCCTTTCATAATAAAATGTATGTACAACTCCTTTTATGGCAGTTTTTATCTCTTCTTCCAATGGGGTTTTTCGACTTCCTGTGAGTAAATGTGGCTTGGGAGCTTTAACAATTCCGGTCTCCTTTTTCTCCCTCAGCATTCGGTACATAGTAGATTTTCCAACTCCTATCATTTTGGAACACATCTCAACAGAGCTTTTAACATTATTATCGGGATATTGATGTCTTATGACATCGTAAGCATTCGTAGTAATAAGTTTTTCGTTGAGGAAAAAATGCCCTGTTTTAACGATTTTGGAATAAATATAGAGGTGGAAGCCATATCTTTTGAGCATCACACTAATCTCAAATAATATATAAAAAGAAGCGCAAACCAGATAAATCATTGACACACCGTAAGATGTACTCTGTTTATTGACAGAAATTAAACTGAACTATGAGAAATTTTATTGTTGCAGTAAATTTATAAAAGCTTATAATATTTAAATATAATTAAATATAATTAAATTTAGGGCAGTCCTCAATTACCTGCGACATTGGAGTTGTTACGTTGGAGATTTCGGCGATAGTTTTGTTACTCTCTCTAGTTCTTGAATAGAGTATAGACGGTTTGTGTGTCTTGAAAAGATCTACAAAATGACTTTTTGATTGTTTGATAAAATCGCTTCATAAACAAAAAGCATCAAAAACGCATTTTTAAAATTATTTTATTATAGTTTTTGTGAACAGGAAAAACGTTTTCTCTATAACATAAAATATAAAAATGTTTTAATAATTATATTTATATTATTCCAAATGCTAGTGACCTCAAGTGATTATAAATCTGGGATTTAGTTGGAACAGGTCAATAAAATAACTTATGGAACACAAGTTTGATGAGTCACGCGCTTAAAGCATTTCTAAGGGTCATTCATTCAAGGATATACAAAAAATGCGAGGATATGAGTGGCAATACACAGTTGGGATTCATCAAGGGACTTGGCACTAGAGAAGCACTATTTTCTTTAAAATTACTTGTACAAAGTATGTTTTCATCTGTTTTATTGATTACCAAAAAGCCTTTGACAATGTTAGACATGGGCCACTTTTGGAGAGATTGCAGGAAATTGGTATTGACGATAAGGATATAAGAATAATAAAAGAACTGTATTGGAACCAATCAGCAGAAGTCCGCATTAATACCGATCTGTTAACGGACACTTTTGGCATATTGAAGGGAGTCCGACAGGGGTGTATTTTGTCCCATATTTTATTCAATATTTATGTTGAGAAAATCTTTCAACTAGCTTTAGAGGAAGAGACACGAGGTATCAAAATTAACGGCATACCAATGAATAATATTCGTTACGCAGACGATACCACAATACTAGCCAATAACATCGAAGACCTTCAGGCAATATTGAATAAAATTAACGAATCCGGTGAACAGTTTGGGCTACGAATTAATATTGCCAAGACAAAGATGATGGTGATTAGTAGGCATCAACGCAATACTCCCCTCAGTATCAACGGGAACATAATTGAACGCGTCGCGAAGTTTACATATCTCGGAGCTACCTTGAATGAAAAGTGGGACTGTGATGAAGAAGTGAAAGGACGAATAGGCCGAGCAAAAACAGCATTTTTTAAAATCAAGAATTTTCTTCTTTGCAGGCATTTACCACTAAATACCAGAATACGTGTTTTGAAATGTTATGTATGGCCTATGGTATTGTATGGCGTTGAAACATGGTCACTTAAAGTTAGAGCACTGAATAGGATCGAAGCCTTCGAACTATGGACACTTCGTCGACTGCTACGTATTCCCTGGACTGCTCATCTCACAAATGAAGAAGTTTTAAGAAGGAGTGGCGTAGAAAGACAACTGCTGGACACGGTAAAGCAGCGTAAAGTGTCTTACTTGGGACATATGTTGAGAGGATCCAGATACTCCATACCAAGGTTGATTTTGCAAGGAAAAATAGAGGGAAAGCGCGGACCAGGCAGAAAACAACATTCTTGGCTACGAAATATAAGAGACTGGTGTGGAATATCGGACGCCGCAACTATATTTAGACAGGCCGAAGAGGGTGTCCTGGCCGTCTTATAACTTTAGAAGAGGAATGGACATTTGATCGTCGACGTGCGGCTTTGCACATGGCACCAGAAGAAGAAGAAGATGGAACACTTTGCTGTATTTCTCGACGTTCCGACCTCAATGAGATCGTCCTCAGAACTATACAGCTAAATCCCTTACGTACAAAATAAATAAAAACATATCTAAGAAGTAATATGCTGAATAGTTTAATTATATTTATAAATTGGGGAAGAAAGGGCCAGAATCAATAATATGTCAAGTTTAACTTGATGTTTTATTTGGTTCTGGCCCAGTACATTTCTAAAACGAACTTCTGATTGTGGATATCCTCGGGAGATAAGAACCGAAGTCCTAGAGGAAGCTGTTCTGACTTAAATAGAAGAATTTCCTAAAATAAGTACCAGAAAAATTGTCAATATAACAGTTTGTCATAGTTTACAAAATTATGTTTTTAATTTCAATTTGTGGTCGTCACTAAAATAATGAAAAAATATTTATTTTGATTTGGTGCTTAAATTAAACTGTGGCTTAAATAACTAAAGTAAATAGTTACTTTTACATATTTACATATGAACAATTCAATTTATCGAAAATAGGTTGGAACGTTAGCCAAAACGCAATTGGCAGTAAACAGTTGATAAGTTTTTCGCTCAGACTTATGTGTTTGTTCCTTCCCCTTCGTATAACTTTGAGTCAAAATCTGCATTTTTTCAATTTTAACACAGAACGTTTTTTTGGGTAAATGAGGCGTTCTTTGCAAATATACTATTTCTTGCTAATATGAATTTTTCGAGAGGGTAAAAAGAAACCATATAACTTTATAAAAAAATAACTTTAGGGTACATATTTAATCATTAGATATATTTTTACGAATTTTGGATTTCTTGCCTGACATTTATATATATATATATATATATATATATATATATATATATATATATATATATATATATATATATATTATCGTATTTCAGCCGGCCCCTGGCGGCTTGAAATTACGCTTTCGATGAAAAATTTTGGTGTTTCGTCCCGGTGCCAGCCATCGGACTCGTCAGTGGGTTTTGGCTGACACCTTCCCAGACACCTATGTACAGGGTGAGTCAACGATTGGATGAAGTAAGTTTGTGCCTTTTCGGTGAAATTAACAAAGAAACTATATTTATTGTTTGATACAGTTTATTTTTACGCAGATTTTAAAAATATTTAGGACTCTACAGGGTGAGCCAAAAAACTAGGACAGCATAAAGTTGTATTTTTTTAAATAGAACACCCTATATACGAATCGTATTTTCGATTTAGCTTATAATTTTAAATCTTTTTTATTAAGGGTTTACTATAACAAAACTTTATAGTTTTTGAGATAATTAAGTTTAAAGAAAAAAAGTCACATTTTCAAGAATCAATTCAATCCTAAATAACGTTTTCAATTTTGTGACAAATATATTCAAATTTGGAATTTAGCAAGGCCAAGGACAAGTTAACATAATTTTTACCTAATATTTGCAATAAAAGCTACAGGGTGTTGAACACATCGGCTCAAATTTGAACAAGTTTAAATGAATAAATATCTTTTTTTTTTAAATGGTACACTCTGTATATTTTCATGTTATTTAATAGAGTAATAAAAACCCTAAAAGTTTTGTTCAATGTATCCTATACCTATTTATAATAGTTTTTGAGATATTTCAGTTTTTCTTATTTTCCATACTTTTTTACAGAAATAGTCTTCATTATCATAGTAGCCATGTAAAATAATAAAAAGAAACTACAGAAACAAACATAATGTGGTTAAATATGATGAAATACATTATTTGTTATATTACAACGGCAATAGTTTAATTAAACAGAATGTGAAAAAATTAACACAACAATAACGACAAGGCAAATACATATTTACTTTTATACTAAATTGAAACAAAAAAATTACTTATTAAATACTGAGATTAATTATTTCTTTTTAATAAGTGTTCGAATAAACGACCCTCTTGTGCAATGCACAAATTTAGTCTTTTTTGCAGATTTTCTCGGACCCTGGACAAAATTAGTGGCGTTATTGTTCTACAAGTATCCCTAATCCTGTTTCGCATATCTTCCACTGTTGTTGATGGATTAACATACACCTTATTTTTAATATAACCCCATAGGAAGAAATCTAATGGGGTGATGTCGCAAGACCTTGGTGGCCACTCAATGAAACCCCCACGTCCAATCCATTTTTGCGGATATCGTTGGTCCAAAAACGCACGAACTTCACGATGGTAATGCGGAGGCGCACCATCGTGCTGGAACCACATACTGTCGAGCTCATCCCTATTGAGACCTTGAAGCAGTTGGGGTAGTTCTTCTTGTAGAAAGTTCAGATAACTATGGCCATTTAGTGGTTCATTAAAAAAGTGAGGTCCAATAATTCGATTATGATGAATACCACACCAAACATTTAATGACCAGTGGTTTTGATGTTGCACCTCTCTAATCCAAAATGGGTTTTCTGTGGCATAATAATGCATGTTGCGTCTATTTACGGCACCGTTACTTCTAAAAGTAGCTTCATCATTTGAATCTCCGCATTTATTGTACGACAAAAGTTTACACGACTTTCAAAATCCTGTCCATGCAATTCTTGGTGTAATTCCATGTGATATGGATGATACCTATATTTCTTGGTAGTACGATTAGCGGTGGATTGCGATGTTTCACATAATGCTGCTAACTGACAGCTACCAATATAAGGATTTTCCTGAACATTTAACAATACTTGTAGTTCTTTTTCTTCATTAGTTAATGGTTTGTTGACCACTTTACGTTTTGGATAATCAACAGTACCAGAAGAATCAAATCTTTGCATTAAGTTTTGAAAAGTATGGGTATTAGGCTGGCGTCGATCAGGATACTTCATTTTGTAAATTCTTTGAGCAAGAAGGCAATTTTTTTGAGCCTCTCCTATTGTATAAATCATATCTATTAACTCATTCTTTGGAAAATTCATTTTACAATATAAGATGAATGCAAAAAAAAACCAAACTACACTACATAAAAACCAAAAGAAGCGATTGCGGTTATAAATTTGACATACAGAAAAATGTTCTTTTACATTGTTTTTGTCATGGCTACTATGATAATGAAGACTATTTCTGTAAAAAAGTATGGAAAATAAGAAAAACTGAAATATCTCAAAAACTATTATAAATAGGTATAGCATATATTGAACAAAACTTTTAGGGTTTTTATTACTCTATTAAATAACATGAAAATATACAGGGTGTACCATTTAAAAAAAAAGATATTTATTCATTTAAACTTGTTCAAACTTGAGCAGATGTGTTCAACACCCTGTAGCTTTTATTGCAAATATTAGGTAAAAATTATGTTAACTTGTCCTTGGCCTTGCTAAATTCCAAATTTGAATATATTTGTCACAAAATTGAAAACGTTATTTAGGATTGAATTGATGCTTGAAAATGTGACTTTTTTTCTTTAAACTTAATTATTTTAGAAACTATAAAGTTTTGTTATAGTAAACCCCTTATAAAAAAGATTTAAAATTATAAGCTAAATCGAAAATACGATTCGTATATAGGGTGTTCTATTTAAAAAAATACAACTTTATGCTGTCCTAGTTTTTTGGCTCACCCTGTAGAGTCCTAAATATTTTTAAAATCTGCGTAAAAATAAACTGTATCAAACAATAAATATAGTTTCTTTGTTAATTTCACCAAAAAGGCACAAACCTACTTTATCCAATCGTTGACTCACCCTGTACAGTTTAAACACGTTATTTTCCAGTATAGGTATTCCAACGAGACAAAGACTTGTCATTTGTTGCTGGTTTATCTCTTATGTTCGATATCCATATTGTCATTAGAATCTTTAATAATGTATTCTGGAATTTTTTTTTTGTGTGATCCATGCAGATGCTTCTACACCGAAGCGTGTCAGTGATAGAAAGGCAATTCACGTTCCCCCAATCACAGTATTGTTAAATCGTCTACCTCGCATATTGTTTCAAGAAAAATGCAATTACACTATTTGTTGGTTTAATTGTTTAGAAACACCTTCGTAATATTTTAGTAGCAATTCCCTTTCGGTAGCACTTCGATAATAATATTTGTGTACTCTTGCCAAGAGTATTTTGACTGTTTTCTGTAAACTTTCTATGTTCTTCTTGCTTTAATTCATGATTCCAAAATATCATGGGAATGGTAACATTATTTTTTTGCTTCACCGAAATTTCGGTTTACAACATTCGCTGTTGTTGTCAATTGACAAGCTACAAAAAGTTTTAAAAGACTTTAAACAAACTTCCGTTTGTCAGCACAATTCCGAGTTAAATTTATTACAATACACCCTGTTACAGGTCATATATTTTTTCCGGCTGATAATGCCCAAGCGAATAGTTCGGGTTGTGTAGGCGGAGCAACGTAGGTTAATACGAAATCGTTCACTTTGTTCAGAAACTAAAGCGGCTTTTATTTATGGATATATATTTTTTGACTTTCGGTATGTTTATAAGCTTAAGAAATCTCATTGAAACATATATTATTTATATACATTTATTAATTTTTCTTCAACCTTGGTATATTTTTTTATTTTATTTGGATATCTTCTTGGGTAATAGGTTGTAAAAAAAATTTCAAAAGTTCATTTTTTCCTTTTTATATTTATTTACGACGTTTCGCACATCGTATTGTGCTTTTTCCAGTTTTTTTCTTTAAACAGAATATTTATATACATTAAAAACAAAAACATTTAAAACACACTCATATATCCTAAAACATTGAAAAGTTTTGTATAATATATTACGTTTCATTTTAAAATCATCAACAGATACAACTAAAAATTTTTTTAGAAAGCCTACCTTGGAGTTTGTTAATTCAAAAGTTTTAAAATTATTAAATATGTTTTTGATATGATGGAATTTATTTTTCCGACCTATTTCTCAGGGTAGTTCTTTCTTTACTATACAGGGTGATTCAAAAATCGATCACGAAACTTAAGGGGGTGATTCTACTTGACAAAATAAGGGTAGAGCTTCATATAATTTTTTTTCAAAATGTCATTCGTTTTCGAGTTACAAGCCGTCCAAGTTCAAGTTTTTATTTTTTGTTTTTTGAATTACTCGCTTACAGGAAAACCGATTTGACTAATATTTGAAAGATAGGCTAAGTCTTCTGCGCTTCATCATTTTAGTAACAATTCACATTGATTGTTTGCCGCTAGAGGGCACTTTACCTACATTGAAAATTGTTTTTTTATCATAATTTTTTAGTGTTGACAGCTACAGTAGTTTTTGGCATAATTTCTGAAAGACTGATGCCAGGCCTTTAAAAAAGGTGCTCTTTATTTACATCGCTAAACCCAACGGTTTAGACGTAAATCACCCTTAAAAATTAAGTGGAAAATTTACTTTTCTCATTTCATTACCACCAGCTACCAGGTAAATAGCTATCAAAGTATACTAGAGCTGTCAGTTTAACATCAAATAAATTCGCTTTTTAAACTATTTAATTTATAATCTTAAAATAACTAATAATGGCTAATCAGTAAATATTCATATTATGGATTATTGCGATATACATTTAATTGATAAAAATTAATGAAACAGTACTAAACAAACTAAAAAAGATTCTCAAAATGTCCCCCATTTTCTTCAATACATTTCCTAACACTCTTCAAAAAATGTCGCCTAACTCGATGAAAAATTTCTGGTGTTTCTTTAATAATTTGGCACTTTTCGATTATCCTGAAGCGAAGATCCTCGACGTTGATTACTGGAATATCGTACACCAATTGTTTCAAATGACCCCAAAAGAAAAAATCCATAGGATTAAGGTCTGGTGACCTCGCTGCCCATGCCAATGGTCCACTTCGTCCTATCCATCGCTCAGGATACGTTGCATTCAAATACTGTCGGACACGTATACTAAAGTGGGGCGGAGCTCCTTCTTGGAGGATCCACATGTTGGCCCTTACTTCCAATGGCACATCTTCCAGATACAATGGGAGACTATTTTGGATAAAATCTAAGTATACGTCACCAGTTAATGGGCCATCAAAGAAATGAGGACCAATAAGGTAATCTCCTATTATCCCTGCCCACACATTTAGTGAAAATCTACGCTGATGTTTCGTTTCTACCACATTGTTTGGGTTCTCGTAAGCATATGTGTGGATGTTGTGTAGATTTGTTATGCCATCACGAGTGAAACCAGCTTCGTCAATGAATAATATGACGCCAATTAATCGATTATCGTGTTCATACTTAGCTAGGATCTGATTGCACATTTCCAACCGTCTCGGCCGATCATCGTCATAAAGAGCCTGCACCTTTTTTGAATGAAACGGGTAGAGTTGTTCTTCTCTTAGTATCCTCCATGAACTAGCCTGACAGAGCCGCACTTCATTCCCAATTTTTCTAGTACTAATACCTGGATTATCTTCAATAATTTCAAGCACTCTTTCTTCTTGTTGCACGTTTCTAGCAGTTCTAGGTCTTCCCCTATTTCCATTATAACTTTTAAAGGAACCACATTCCGCAAGCCTCCTGTGCACACTGGAAAATGTTTGAGCATGAGGGATATTTCTTTCCGGATAACTCTCCATATAATATCTTCTTGCCAACTCTGCATTACCATTTGCTTTTCCATAACAAAAATGGATATCACAATATTCGATATTTGAATATTGGTGATTAGCCATTATTAGTTATTTTAAGATAATAAATTAAATAGTTTAAAAAGCGAATTTATTTGATGTTAAACTGACAGCTCTAGTATACTTTGATAGCTATTTACCTGGTAGCTGGTGGTAATGAAATGAGAAAAGTAAATTTACCACTTAATTTTTAAGGGTGATTTACGTCTAAACCGTTGGGTTTAGCGATGTAAATAAAGAGCACCTTTTTTAAAGGCCTGGCATCAGTCTTTCAGAAATTATGCCAAAAACTACTGTAGCTGTCAACACTAAAAAATTATGACAAAAAACAATTTTCAATGTAGGTAAAGTGCCCTCTAGCGGCAAACAATCAATGCGAATTGTTACTAAAATGATGAAGCGCAGAAGACTTAGCCTATCTTTCAAATATTAGTCAAATCGGTTTTCCTGTAAGCGAGTAATTCAAAAAACAAAAAATAAAAACTTGAACTCGAAAACGAATGACATTTTGAAAAAAAATTATATGAAGCTCTACCCTTATTTTGTCAAGTAGAATCACCCCCTTAAGTTTAGTGATCGATTTTTGAATCACCCTGTATACAGTGGAATATTTTATAGAATTACCACAGGGTATCAAACAAGCTCATGACTTCTTCTGTTTCTGAAATCTTAGCTTTGGTTACTTAGATTTGACTAAGATTACTTATAACTTTTTTATCATTTACAGCGTTTTTTTCTTTTTTTAATTTCTATCAGTTTTTTTATAGTAAATTTATGACAATTTGGGTGTTTAGTTAATATTTGGGTGTTGTTAAAATCGAATTCATGTTTTGTTTGGATTTCGTACTTGTGCAATGCAATTGAAGCGTTTTTGTATATTTGTGACCGTTCAAACTATTGTCTAAGTACTGTGTTGTCATTCCTATATAAGTTTTAAGACAGTCTAGACATGGTATTGAATAAATAATGTTGGATTTTTTCTTTTTAGTTACTTTACTTTTTAAAGGGGTAAATTAATATATCAGTAAATTTTATGCTTTAGGACAAACGGTTATATGATGTTTTGATAAAATATGTTTTATTTATTCAATACTATGTCTAAACTGTCCTAAAACTTATGTAGGCGTGGCAACGCAGTACTTAGACAATAGATTGAACGGTCACAAATATACATAGAATGCTTCAACTGCATTATTACACAAGCACGAAATCCAAACACAACATGAATTCGATTTTAACAACACCGAAATATTCACTCAATACCCAAATTATCATAAATTGACTATAAAAGAAATGATGGTAAATTAAAAAGGAAAAAAACGCCGTAAACGATAAAAAAGATATACGTAATCTCAGTCAAATTTACCATAATCTAATTAACCAAAGCTAAACCTAAATAATAGATGAACCGAAAAAGTCTTGAACTTGTTTTATACCCTGTACCAATTCTGTAAAATATTCCAGACACTGTATTTAGTAAAAATTTTTTAATATAAAGAAAGAACCACCCAAAGAAATACATCAAAAAAATAAATTCGATCACATGAAATTCATACAAATCTAATAATTTTACTACTCTTGAACTAACAAACTCCAAGGCAGGCTCCCTAAAAAAATTTTTACTTGTATTTGTTGATGATTTTAAAATGCAATAAAATATATTATACAAAATGTTTCAGTGTTTTAAGATGTTTGAGTGTGTTTTAAATGTTTTTGATGTATATAAATCTTCTGTTAAAGGAAAAAAAATTAAAAAAGCACAACACGATGTACAAAACATCGTAAATAAATATAAAAAAGAAAAAATGAACTTTCGAAATTTAATTTACAACCTATTATAGAAGAAGATATCCATATTATATATATATATATATATATATATATATATATATATATATATATATATATATATAGATAAGTTTTTGTCCGTGTAATTTAAAATAAAATAGAATAAAATATTGGCGAAGCGGACGTGAAAATTTGTCAATTTACATGATTCTCGTATTAAAAAGTGCGGAGCACTCCAAAATATGGAAAAACCCGGGATCCGACAGATGGCGACAGCGCTGTTTCGTCCTAATATGGGACTCGTCAGGCCACCGCAGTCGGTACAAACCATCATCTCGCTTTTGCATCGTATAAGCCACATTTATAATCAAAATACGGCAAATAAGACGACAAAGGCGCCCAAAAGCAGCGCGTTTCGTGTACTCGATTTTACATATTTCTGTTTTAATTCACCGTCGCGCCACCATATGACGGTTCTCTTACAAACTTTGTTAATCTGTATGGTTCTTGTATTATCAAGTGGACCATCGAGATGTCGCCTTTGTCGTCTTATTTGCCGTATTTTGATTATAAATGTGGCTTATACGATGCAAAGGCGAGATGATGGTTTGTACCGACTGCGGTGGCCTGACGAGTCCCATATTAGGACGAAACAGCGCTGTCGCCATCTGTCGGACCCGGAGTTTTTCCATATTTTGGAGTGCTCCGCACTTTTTAATACGAGAATCATGTAGATTGACAAATTTTCACGTCCGCTTCGCCAATATTTTATTCTATTTTATATTTTATATATATATATATATATATATATATATATATATATATATATATATATATATATATATATATATATGTTTATGCGGCTTTCACGGATTCCTCCGTGTGAGATGCAATAGTAGTGGATTTAGCCACATTATGCCGTTGTAGTGCTGAAATCACATTTAGCAAACATACAACTATATGCAACTCCGTGTAAGAATGAACTAAAATACGAACAGTAAATGCAAACTTCGTTCCAATTATATCCCTTCCACGTTAGAGGTTACACAGTTTGAATAAATTGCTAAGGAACACAATTTATCCCATTCCACCACCAATGGGTGAAAGCCGCATAAACATATATACGCCATCCGGCGGGAGGTCGGCGAAGCCGCGTTCAGTATTTGCATGCTTCTTTCCGATCTGTCCTTTGCACAGCCAGGTGCATGTCGGTACCCTGATGAGTCTAGTAGAGACGAAACATGTACCTCTGCCGTATCACTGTGGCGGGGAGGGTAAGTTTTGACTTTCTTTTCGGTATGGTGGTACAGGTAGGCCATCATCTCGATGGTGGTGGAATGGGATAAATTGTGTTCCTTAGCAATTTGTTCAAACTGTGTAACCTCTAACACGGAAGGGATATAATTGGAACGATGTTTGCATTTGCTTTTCGCATTTTACTTCATATATATATATATATATATATATATATATATATATATATATATATATATATATATATATATATATGGTTTGGTTATTCCGGGTTTCCATTCGTTCGTTTTCACGACGTTTCGCCAAAATCTCATTTGGCATTTTCAAGTGCGGTTCGTCTCGTTACTCGCTGAGAATAGTTCTTACTAGTTTGATTTATTTCTCCGAAACATTTGAACCTATAAAAAAAACTTACACGCTACTTAACCCTACCTAAGAACCCCGATAATTCTACTTTTTAACTTTGCGATAATTTGCAAGATAATCGAGATTCGAAAGATGCCCGTAAATGTATGATTTTCAAAATCGCTGTCTATCTCCAAAACGAAGACAGTTATAAGAATTCTGATAGTGGCATCGTGTGTTTCTTAAAAAAGTAGCACAGTGCCACGAAGACCTTATCATTCTGTTTTTACTAATAACGATAATAACCCATAAATCAATGGATTGCTTCACTTAGGGTATTTTCTAGATTTTCTGACATTACTGAATGTTTGTAAAGTTCCCGTTTGATTCATTTGTCTCGGGAGCCTACACAAAACAATTTCTTGTTAGAAAAAACGCACAAGTCCGGTTTCAAAGTCATCGCGGACTTGGACGAAAAAGCCTACAAAAAAGTGACCCAAGAAAATTTATATCAAAATTCTTATACTTTCATATTTAAGAAGAAAATATTGATTTATAATATATTATATATATATATATATATATATATATATATATATATATATATATATATATATATATATATATATAATCTCAAGTCTGTTTTTTCATGAAATAAATGGTTTCTTTGCTGATTTTTTGCCAAATACACCGACTTCCTTTAGTCTTCGTTTTTTGGTGCTTACTGATATTGAAACTTGTTGCAACTGCTGTTTCATTCGTGAAGCACTAATAAATGGATCTTGAACAGCAAAGCTTATTATATTTCTCTCTACCACTTTATCAGTTTTTCTTCTTCTGCCACTTTTACGAACTTCTTCTAAAGTGCCTTTTCTATTAAAATTAGAAATAGTTTTGGATTCTATTTTGTTATTTGAATTTAAAGCTTTTGCAATTTGACATTGCTTTTCTTCAGTTTAGTTTTTCTAAAGTTATTGGCTTTATTTGCAGTGACACCCCTGGACATTGTTAATTTTTACACTTTTAAATTCACCACTATGATATATTAAATTTAATTGCTCTTCATATGAGCCACTCCAAAAGGAAAAAAATTATCAGCAAAGAATGTAGTCTTACAAGATTAACAAAAACATCGCGATAATTTTACTACCAAGTCTTTGAATTTGAATTTCTGAAAATTGTGCTACAAAATGTTTTTTTATTATTATGAAGTCGCTTTATATATGGGCGATATTATATATAAGTTCGACAGAGTATATTTATAAAAATACTTATATATAATGTACAATATTTGCATATAACTAGTATGCCATAAGAAATAAACTTTATTTTTATCCAGGGTATATAGATATATAAATAGCAAAAAGAACTACCCAATATATTTTATTCAAGACTGTGTGTGATATATATTTCAGTTGATGTACTTTATATTTATATATTATTAATTTGTAGTGCATATCTATTTCATATAGCGTATTTGAAAATCTCAGTAAATCCAAGGGATATATAAAGTCAGTTAAATTATAGAAAAGGTGTCTCAAGTAAAACGTCATGAATGAAAATGCTATGAGTGAAATATGGGATGCCAAGATTTATTCATACCAGACCACAAAAATAAATCAGTTTTTTTATCAACATTATTTTGAGGTTTCCGCTAAATCATTGGCACTCCAAGTTTCATAGACTTCACTTCAAAAAATTGTCTATAAATTTACATGAAATATTGTTATATGAATAATAAATTTCACAATAAATTTTCCACCAAAATTAACTTTTAACAAGACGGCTGTATATCTACGCAATAAAACAAATGGGCCTTAACGTATTTAACCACACTTTTATTTTAAAGACTTCTTGTTAAACGAGGTTATAAAACAAACAAAGGATACATAAACTGTAAAAACAGGCCAGAAAAATAATTGGATTTCTTAATTATTATCTCTTTAATGGACCGCCTTTTCTTCATTAGATGATATTAAATTTTTAGAAAAAATAGTATTTTATTGTTTTTAATTTTGGTCAATTACCAATTATTTTCGAGAAAGTGATGGATTCGTTCGTTATTCTGTGACAATATTGCATTTTAAGAATGTAGTATAAACAAGATTATACTTTGTTATTTGTCACATATTTTTTTTTTATTTTTAAGGAACTTAATTTTCATTTAATAACCAAAATGTAACTAAATCATTCTCATCAAGGCGCATGACGTTGCTTGCTGGCAAATATCATCGCTGCCATATATTACGTTGTTAGATTAACATTATTTTGAAGTGACTTTCGTGGAATTTCTTCGAAATTTGCTTACTACTCCCTTTGAAAATGAAGTTTTTCCATGATGGAAAGTTGATTTATTAAGGCAAATAGTTCGAATTTGCAGAGAATTGATTGTTTTACATTGACCGATTTTTTCGCAATAAACAGTAAATTTTATTTTGCTGAATTTAGAAATATGAAGGTCTCCATGTAGTAATATACTAAGAATTGTTATTTTTGCAACCGATAATGAATACATAATAGTATTCATAGGTATTTATGATCTGAAAATTAAAATAAAGCGGCCTGGGATATATTGAATATGTATTTTATTTACATATGTATATTTAATGTATATCGGAGGATGGTTCGATAAGTTCTCGGCCTGAAACAGAGAAGGCGCTAGTAGGATCAAATAAGTATAATATTTTGCAAGCATTAACCTTGAGATGACGCCCTGCGAAGTTTCAGTGTTTGCGTTCAATTGCTTGTTTGTGGCGTTCGAGTGAACACATAAGGTTCGTTATTCGCCGGATCTGGCTCCCAGCGATTACTTTCTCTTCCCAAACTTGAAAATATGGCTCGCTGGACGAAAATTCCCTTCAAATAACGAGGTCAGAGCAGCGCCAACCGCTTATTTTGCAGAGTTGGACAAATCGCATTATACTTGGGGTATTAAAATGTTAGAACATCGTTGGTCTAAAAGTACTAAAGTACAAGGGGACTATGTTGAAAAATAAATAAAAACTTTTTCAAAAATCTTTTATTTTCTTTATCAGGCGGAGAACTTATCGTTCTTCTTTTGTCTTTTCTATTCTGTCAGTATTTATACTTTTATGTTTGTGTATAAATATTTTAATTCATTTTAATTGTTAAATACGTGTATTTTATTTTCTCCTTTGTTATCGATTTTTTTTTTCTTTCTTTATTAACCTGACGAAGCATTTTGTATGCTATCATGGTAATATATTATTATATTCTATTCTATTAAACAATATTGCTGATTGCAAACAAAGTTTTTCCACTATACGGAAATGGGAAACTTTTAGAACAAATCCCACACCCATAACTGACAATCTGTGGGTTGGTATCTACTAATTGTTACTTATGGTTGATTTCCGGATTTTAAAGAAAAATTACTTTCCCTTTTCAGCTGAAAAGTCATGCAGTTACATTTGTAGAGGGTGGTTCATAAGTTTCTTTAAAAACATTATATTTTAAAACGTATTTTGCACGAAGTTAGTATACTAAATGAAGTTTGTATATATTATTGATGACATCGTTGAGGGTATAAGTGCTGTACGTTGGGATTTTGTGTGGAAATAAACCAAAATTACCATTATTTCCTAATTTGTATAATAAAAACGTATAATAAACACGTATTTAATATAGTATACTGGGTGATTATCCGTGAAATTTATCGTTCGATTGTGGAAAAACTATAATTAGGAAGAATTTGAAAATTTGACAGTGTATTAACGTGCATGAGGGACAGTCAGCTAAAATATTTTCAAGATGGCGGCACTTCCGATTATACCGGAAATAGATGTCAATTTGCTTATTTTAAATGAAACACCCTATATATTATTACATTTTTGATTTTTACGTAAAATTATAGACATATTTTATGTATAATATTCTATACTTAAGTTTCACCATTTTGGACATATTTAAATTTTTATGTCAAAAATGACGTCTGCAGACCAAAACTTAACTATAAATTTTTCCTATAAGGAAGTCTTTATTATTTAATTTGGGTTAGTTTTTTTTTGTAGACAAAGATCGACTTTAGTAATCTTTTTATGATATTTTGAAAATTATTAGTATAGTGTGGTCAAAAAAGAAGAAATTGACTTCTGACGATTTTTTAAATATAATTCTTATGTTCCTTTGATGACCATTCTGTACTAATAATTTTCAAAATGTCATCAAAGACTACTAAAGTCGATCTTCGTCTACAAGAAAACTAACCCAAATTAAATAAAAACAACTTTCTTATACGAAAAATTTATAGTTAAGTTTTGGTCCGCAAACGTCATTTTTGACATAAAAATTTAAATATGTCCAAAACCGTGAGACTTAAGTTCTAGAATTGAAAAATAGTTGTTTGTTCATTACGCTATATTTTAGATATTAAATTTATACTCATAAGGAAAAGTATTATTAAATTGCATTTAAATTTAAATGTTTATAGTCCAATTCGACCAAAAAACTACATCATCAATACGTAAATCTATCCGATCCACGTTTTTATTTAAAAGCCTAAAATATGCTTTAAACTGATTTTGCCAGGAAATATTTTAAATCAATTTTGCAGCGGAGCTTTTTCAACATACCCTAATAAACAGGCATATTAAAAAAATAAACATAATATTTTATAGGCTTAGGGAGCACTTTAAATTGAAAAGCTTATTCCTAAAATGTAAGAAAAACAAATATTGCTTTAATATAACTTATCCCGTATCCTTTGAGAATAATCATTTTTTGATATTAACAAAAAATACAGTTTAGGAATGAAAATATTAGAAATAAACACAAGGATATTAACATGAAATAAAATTTTTATAAAAAAAATTGAATCGACCTCTAAAAGTGCGCTAAAAAGTGAAAAATAACTATAAATTTTTATATGAAATTAAAATTTTTGAAGTCGGGACTAACCTGAACTAATACCTGACAAAATATAATTCGTAACAACAAATTAAAAATACTTTATTTGTAATTGCTTTCTTACATTACATAATTTGTATAGATTAGCAGTTATTTATTTTATTTAGAAATAATTTGGCGCCATCTTCAAAAATTTCAATTTCATATAAGAATTAATAGTTATTTTTCACTTTTTAGCGCACTTTTAGAAGTCGGTTCAATTTTTTTATTATAATTTTATTTTTCGATTTTTAGTTCTGAATTTATTATGATATCCATAAATTATTTGAACTAAGTACTGATCGAGATAGTGTACCTCTCTATGACTCCAAAGTGGCGAAAAATACCCATTTTATCCATATTGTAAATCAGCCTAAAATGAACCACTAAAAATTCTTTGATTCTTAGAGTTCTCTAAATACCAGTGAAGATGTGTCAAACAAATATTTAGTCTGTCACAGTAAATCCACTATCTTAAATTTCAAATTAATTTTAAATTGGTAATATAGGCCCCAAAACTTTCCAATATCGATATTTAAAGAACTTGAGATGTAAATTTTTTTGGCCGCCATATTGTCAGCGCCATCTTGGATTTTACTGCACCAATTTCTTCCCAAAAATATGGGATCACCGCAGCGAGTTCCTGAACATACTGTAAAAAATTTCATTCAGATCGGTGCTGCCGTTCAGGAATAAATGGTGTACATACTTAAAAACATACATAATCGTTGAATTGAGAATCTCTATCTTTTAAAAGTCAGTTATATATATATATATATATATATATATATATATATATATATATATATATATATATATATATATATATATATATATATATATATATATATGTATATATATATATATATATATATATATATATATATATGTATATATATATATATATATATATATATATATATATATATATATATATATATATATATATACATATATATATATATAGATACCTCAAGAAACTATTTGACATCTTACCAACGGTATGCCACGTCAGTGTCAGAAGGTAATACCGTTACTTAAACATGGTTCAATGTTCTCACAAGAAATATATTATCATAGAATTTTTAGTATATTTTTAGAAATTACTTATTTATTTACTTTAATATAAAACTGAGAGTAATATTAACGATAACAGATCCTTATAGAAAAGCCGTTCTTAAGGGATTGTTTGGATCCCGAGCGCACTCACTGTTTTGACACTATGTCATACGCTGTCCCCACCACAAGTATCTCTCTTCCATAGTTCCTCCGCACAACAAATTCTCCTTCTAGATGATCAAGTGAAAGAAATCTTACTACCTTATTCCAATGTATTTGTGGCTGAATGCTCAGAATCTTAAGCAAAACCTTTTGCTATTATATATGACATAGATTCAAATCCCGTCTCATTCAATTTTTGAAAATAAAAAATATTTGTTGCATAAATACAATAAAGCGAGAATTTAAAATTATTGTGACGATAAAATATCTTGTGCAACTTTATTTCTTCGAATAAATTCATATTTTAATCACATATTTTTATAGAAATATTTTTTAAAAAATTCTTTATGTATCGAGATCTGAACCAGCACCACATAAAATGCAAAATATTTCCCAATACTCCTAACCTGTGGAACATGAGGACATTTGAGATCCATGCTTCATTTCTCACATTAGATCATCTGAGAAACAGAGCCATCTGCTTTGTGGGTACCAGAATTAATCTTTTTAGACATTGGTAGGCACCACTGACGACGCTTTCTAACCAAGGAATCTATATTCGTTGATAATATGGTATTTTAAAATAAAATAAATAAACTGGAGTTTTTAAGTGACCCTTAATTAATTTTATGTAGTTTATATTTCTATAGATAGGAACTAATGGTGGAGCATCAAATTAAAATAACCAGTTTTTAAGCTTTCATAAATTGTAGATGTTTTTCATATGCAAAAAAATCCCTTGTCCTAGTTTTTTTTGGCTCTCATCCTGTGGATAAAGTTCTTGAGGGAAAAGTCTCTTTGATCTTTACGTTTTACTTAGATTACGTGAAGGAGCTTCTTTATTTAAACACGCGTAGTAAAACGCTTAATTATTAATAAGGGCTAAGTTAGTTTTGTAGCATTTGAAAAAAAAATTATTTAGATACTTCGGACTTGTGATTTATTTGATATAAATTAGGGTTATTAAACATAATCAGGTTTATTAACGAGTTGTTTTAATGTGTATAAGGCAGTGGCTTTAAATACGTTTATCCTATTTCTAGTTTCGAACATTGCAGTCCGTAAAATCTAACATAAAACTCGCAAAGATATAGTCGAAGAACTTCAATGAAATAAAGAAGTCATGTTAAAACAAAATTATTACCCAGGCTAGTTAATGACGATCTTATAGTAAAACTTTACCGAAAAATAACGTTATTTGCATTAACTAACTTAAAAAAAAAGAATATTTATCAATTTATGGTGTATTTTTATCTATTTTTAATTGACTTTAAAAAAAAAAAGATATGTATTTTTTTTCATTTATGTACAGGGTGTCCGGATTTCGTTGTTTTTGCCATGTAGCTCTGGTATTTTTAAAGTTAGCGGGACGCAGTTTCGCGAAGTGGTGGTATTTACCTTTTCGATAACTAATAAGATAACCGAAATACCAAGGATGTCCCAAAATGGCATATTTTGTAAAAAAAACCGTGTATCTAAAAAACTAAGAGTGCTGTGAAAATTCTGTCTTTGGCAATTTTAGTTTCACGCAAAAGTAGCACCACTTCGCGAAAACCGCATCCCGCTAATTTTAAAAATAGCGGAGCTCCCCGGCAAAAACAACGAAATCCGGACGCAGTAACAAAAATGTAACATTGGTTTTTTTGCTGGAATGTGTTCATTTCGACATCTTATAAAACATATCTCGATGGTAACTCTGTAAGACCTGTGCAAAAAAAATGGGGGACCAAAAATTGTCACGATTTTCGGTTTTTTGAGTTTATCTTGAAAAGTAAAAGTTGAATAGAAAAATATTTCCAAAAAAAGTTGTAGAGAATTGAAAAACCTATCGATTTATATGATATAAGTTATAGGTGGCGTTACTAGTTATCGAGATATATTTTTTTTCGACAAAATTTACGGTTTTTTTTTTAAAAAGACATTTATTAACAAATTACCGATTTAAAATTTAACATAAATATAGGGATTATCATTCTAAAAAAGTATGTCAAACCCGGAATTTGTGAGTTTTTTATTTTCCGAGAAATTCGATGTCAAAGTTGAAAATTCAACCTCAATTTTCCCCCTTCCTAATTGAGATACAATGCTCAATTTGAATGGAAATTGTTTGTATTGTTTTATATTTTGAAGATCTATTAAAAGAATTTTTTTTTAATCGTGGGCCGAGAAATTTTGCAAAAACCAATTTTTGCACCAAAAAAAATGCGATAACTTTTCACCGGATGGAGATAAAATTTTTTTAATGCTTGCATTGGATTTAGATGTATCATTTCCGATCTCAAGAAAAAAAAAATAATTTTGGATGAAAAAAACTTTTTTTTTTCAAAAATTCATAATGGCGTGGCAAATAAATATTAAGGACTCAAATTTGCAGAAGATGCTTTTTAATACTTGTACTTTATCTGTGAATTTTTTGGATCCAAGAAATACTCTTCCTTACGATCTGTGAACCTTCGAAAATTGGGCCGAATCTAATCGAAAATAGCTGCTGCAGGCCGTTGTCAGCGAGTTGCCACAGTTCAGGCGCATTATTCATTGGCGCTTCAAAGAAACCTATGCATCACAAGTAATATTTATAATATTCATGTTGTTTTATTACTTTATATGGTAGTAACAATTTGTTTAGTTATATTAATTAATAATTTGTTTATTAACAAAATTTTTACAAAATATTATAGAGAAAATCATACAAATATTCAATTATATATTACATATTCTACTATTTTGTTGCTTTATATTATTATTATCTAACAGTTTATTAACAAAATTTTTACAAAAAATTATAAAGATAATATTATATATAATTCAATTATAGATTACATATTATACTGTTTTTTTCCTTTATATTATTATACATCTGCTTCTAGAGCGCCAAAAATATGAAAATAATTAGCGACCAGTGATATTAATTTGTCCTAATACAAACTCATAAAATTAAAAAGCATAATTTTGTTAATAAACTATTAATATATATTTGAATATTTGTATGATTTTCTCTATAATTTTTTATGAAAATTTTGTTAATAAACAAATTAATAATTAATATGACTAAAGAAATTGTTACTGTCATATAAATTAATAAAACATCAATATTATAAATATTACTTGTGATGCATAAGTTTCCTTAAAGCGCCATTGAATAATGCGCCTGAACTATGGCAACCCGCCGATGCCGGCCAGCAGCAGCTATTTTCGATTAGATTCGGTCCAATTTTCAAAGGTTCACAGAACGTATGGAAGTGTATTTCTTGGATCCAAAAATTTCACAGTTAAAGTACAAGTATTAGAAAGCATCTTCTGCAAATTTGAGCACTTAATATTCATTTGCCACGCCATTATGAATGTTTGAAAAAAAAACTTATTTTTCATTCAAAATTAATAAATTATTTTTTAGATCGGAAATGATACATCTAAAACCAATGCACGCATTAAAAAAATTTTATCTCCATCTTGTGAAAAGTTATCGCAATTTTTTTGGTGCAAAAATTGGTTTTTGCAAAATTTCTCGGCCCACGATTGAAAAAAAAAATTTTTAATAGATCCTCAAAATATAAAACAATTTCCATTAAAATTGAGCATTTTGGACGAAACTGGCGCAGTAAAATTCAAGATGGCATTGATAATACGGCGGAGAAAAAAAATTAATTTTGTGTACGATAAAAAAACAATTACAAATAAAGTATTTTTTAATCTTTGATGCGAATCACATTTTGTTAGGTGTTAGCTTGGCGCCGACTTCAAAAATTTTAATTTCATATAAAAAATTTTCCGATAGAGGTTTATATAAAGCGAATTTAAGTTAACTTCATCTGCTTTTAACTTTTAAAAGGCATACATCGATGAAATTAAAAAATTTTCTAAAAGATACTTAATAAAAAATATTTTAATTTAAATAAGTTAAAATGTCAAACAGAAAACGTAAGAGTGAATAGAGGAATATAAAAAAAATGATGACGACCAAAATAACAAATATATTAACAGATATACGTACACATAAAGAACATATTTTCCTTTCATTTTAAGCCAAAGTTCATAAATTTAGCTGACGTTGATGTTTCTATAAATTGTATGCGTAAATTAAATGGCGTAGGGGTTTAGATTTAAAAGAAATAAGCTTAGCATGAACGGTAAAAGCAAATGAAATAAATCATAATGAAAAAAGAATCTTTAAAAGGATTCACTGATATTAAAAAGGCTATTTAAATGTCTTCCTTTTTGATATCTAATATTAGGGCAATCACCTCGTTTATGTTTTACGATCAGTATTTGATATACAATTATTTTCCTGCAATGTTGTCAGCAGAAAAATATCTAAATATTCTCTTGATATTTTACAATGAAAAAATGCAACTGTTTTAGATGCCGGAAAGCAATAGAAATACTTACAGCATATCTGGGCTTTCTCTTCAAAAAAAAAACTAGTACTTTATCGTCAATATGACCAAGCATTAACATGGTAGCTTATATGTTTGATTCCCTAAAACAAAAGTGCAAGTTATCTTCAGAAGAAACAGATTTGTCTTGAGAAACTATTGGCTAATTATTCGAAGATACTCCAGCCCGTTAAGAAAATAATGTTTTCGGAAGAAATAACAAAAAACAAAAATGGGATTTATTGGTAGACCTTACAAAATGATGAGCCTGAAATTGTAAAACATTTACCAGTAATAAAATCAACTCAATCCTGCTCGCCGTGTGCACAGAAAATACTTTAAAACTTAAACATCATACATCAATACAATAGACATGATGACTGTAACGAAGAACCACTGAAATTATGACTTGAAGTAATTATATAGGATAGACAGATTCAAAAAAACACATTTATTTTTAGATTACAAGTGAGATAATATTTATTTTAGTAAAAATAAAAACACAAAATATGGAAATCGGCCATATTAGATCGAACACCAATCAGAAGCGCGTGACGTCACGCTTTCGTAAACATCACATCAGTCATCATTGTTTATCGCCTTTATCGTTCGAATTTGTCTTTATTTGCATCGTTAATTAGATATTTTGTAGATAAAACTATCAAGTGTGTCAGTTTCCTGCTATCAAAAGTACAACGTCATGGAACACGGATTTGTCAAGGCCAATAGCTCAAATTTGCCAAGAGGTTAACTGGTGCACTGTTTTTTTAGTCTGGACAGCTTTACTTCTGAATTTGTATAATATATATACTTGTACTGATTTATCAGCTGATTTTGAAAAAGTGGTAGGTGCTTCTAGATCTTCAATTGTGTGTAAAGCTAAAAAATAAAAATAAGTACTTGTGAACAAACTGTAACTATTTACACATTATTATGTACTATAATTTTTGCAACAGACTATAATAATATTATAATAATAATAATGATAATAGGTACTACAAACTTTAAAAATAATACAGTAATAAAGAAATGAAACCTAACCTCAAACGGGATCGACAGTGTCATTGACAAATATTTACCTTACATATATTTTGTTTGCGAGCTTCGCCACTTATTTATATAAAATAAATACTTACATCAAAATGATCTTCGCAGAAATAAATCACTGAATTAACAGATACAGAAGCTGGGTCTCACCTTGCAAGATTTAGCCACGTATTTCTGATGTTTTTCTTCATTGGCAGGTTAATAAATAACTTATTTGGAGTTTTTATCGATGCATTATTACATGGAGGAACTACACACCATCGATACACATTAGAATTCATGATTATCGCACAAAATAATGGAAAATATGAATCAAAACAAGCAATAAGATACAAGTTGTCAAGTGTTTACGAAAGGGTGACGTCACAGACGAACGCCATTACTATTCTAGCGTTTTGGTGCGAAATTTAAATTGTATTTTAAAAAGGTCACTTTTTCCTTCAAAACATAATCTTTTTGCGGAAATAAGATTTATCACTACATAGTATAAAACAAAGTCGCTTTCTCTGTCCCTATGTCCCTTTGTATGCTTAAATCTTTAAAACTACGCACCGGATTTTGATGCGGTTTTTTTCAATAGATAGAGTGATTCAAGAGGAAGGTTTATATGTATAATAACATCCATTAAATAATGGAGAAATACTGTTATTTTTGAGGTTTCTAATGTGATGTCGTTAATTATCATATTTTTTTCCGCTTACATTGCAAACGCAGGCTGAACCCTACGAGATTTATCAAAATAATGTACTAATTATTTGTACACATTGAAAAGGTCTACAGAAAACTCCGCGATGGTATATGTCTATCTCTCATGGATATCCCACAATAACATTTTTTTGTTATTTACTTTTTACGACAAATAATGGCAAATTTTGAAGCGATTTTAACCAATACAGCATTAATCCTTATCCAATTAAATAGCTTAAATACATTGTTGATTTAATATAGATCTATATGGTCCTTTACAGCACAAGATTTAAATGAATATTTTCGAAGATATTATAGATTTAAAATTGCGGGAAGTAGCGCTTGCGGCGGTACTGGCCGACCGGGGCGGCGGCAGCGTGCCTATAAATAGCGCGTCGGAGGCCGATGTAATAATTGTTGTAAAAATAAAATAAATAGTCACAGTTTTTCTGTAGTGTATTTAGTATCAGCATTGCACCCGTGCGAAGCCGGGGCGGGTCGCTAGTTTTGTATAAAGTAGGTGCGTAAAAACATCGTGGAATATTTTTCCAAAATCAGTCATCATGCCTATTATAAATCAGAAAGTTGTTTGTTTTACTTTTTTATTTATGAAACAAATTTGCAGAAATCGATAATTTTTTTTTTAAATCTTAATATTTGGTTTAAATTATAAATGAAATTTAACTTGTAGTGATATCTTCTTCTAATGATTCTTAAATTTCAGGCACATATTTGTTTTGTGTCTCGAAAAAATTGTATCGTTAATGCACTACTCTATATAAGATTTACTTAAAGACGTACATCTAAAAATTGCTTTTTTTCTGTTTGTTTTTCATTAAAGTCTGGCAAATATATATATTTTTATTTGACATTCATTTTGATTGGGCGGTACTACTTAAAATAAATTTAATATTAGGATAGCCTTAACAGTTATATTCTTTATTGAAGTTTAAAAAAAAACAGCAAAGAGGAAACTTTCTTGTCTTCAATTGCGTCGTTAAAGGTTATGGATGTTTTTTAATAAATTCAGCGTCAACTTATATTTGAAAAAAATACACTTTGTATTTTTATAAATACTTGAAAAGTTTTCAACATTAAATATAAATAAATTAAAAGTAAAAATTAACTAACAGCATCTTGAGTTACATGATCAGTTTGGTTATTTTATAATGTACCTGACAGGGACGGATCCAGCCTCTCTCTTTGGGGGGGGGGGGAGAGGCGGTGATATCAAAAAAGTACAGTACTGCAAGCAAAAGCAAGTTGCCGACGGGGAGGAGGGATAGACATCAGCAACATTTCCATTTTTAGTGTAAAAGGCAGGTCTATTATTCTGAATTTAAAGCTCTTGGAGAGGGGGGCAACGATCATAAGAAAAAACAAGTTGCTGACAGGGGGGAGGATGCGAGCAGCATACACATTCCTAATATAAAAGGCAGAATAGGTTCTATTTTCCTGAACTTAAAGCTCTTGGGAAGAGGAGGGGCGGTCGCAAGCATACACATTCCTGTACTCTATTCAAGAATTAGAGAGAGTAATAAAAGTGTTACCGAAACCTCCAACGTACCTGCTCCAGTGCCGCAGGTAACTGAAGACTGCCGTAAATCTAATTATATTTAAATATTATAAGCTTTTATAAATTTAATGCAACAATAAAATTTCTGATAGTTCAATGTAATTTCTGTCAGTGAACAAAGAAAACCTTACAGTGTGTTCTTAGTGATTTATCTTGTTTGTGCTTGTTTTTATATATTATTTGAGATTAGTAAGATATCCAAAAAATATGGCTTCCACATCTATATTTATTCCAAAATCGTTAAATCAGGACATTTTTTCCTTAACGCAAAGCTTATTACGATGAATGTTTATGATGCCTTAAGATATCAATATCTAGATAATAATGTTAAAAGCTCTGTTTAGATGTGTTCCAATATGACAATGTACCGAATACTGAAAGAGAAAAAAACGACTGGAATTGTTAGTACTCCCAAGCTACATTCGATCACAGGTAGATGAAAAACCTCGTTGGAGGAAGAGATGTAAACTGCAATAAAAGGAGTTGTACATACATTTTATTATGAGAAGCATATCCTAACCGTTAACAAAATTCTAACTAAAATCAATGAAGATCGGAATTTACCTAAAATTAAAAGAACTGAGCTCTGGAAATTGCTCAGAGAACTTAACTTTTGCTTGAAAAAACCAGACAGGAAATCTGTTCTTATAGATCGTCCCAAAACTGTCCGTTGGAGAAGGAAATATCTCTCTCAAGTAAAAGGTAGAGTTGCTAGAAATAACACAACTTACAAAATTAGTAATTTAACTGAACTTTTAAAAGATTTTTTTGAATAAAGTTCCTGCGGAAAATTGGGAAAAATCCATATAATAAAAGAACAAAAGAAAATGTGGAAACTCAATGTCATGATCGGTGAATTTGAGGAACCGATAATAATTAATTTGAGCGAAGATAGCTTCACTGTCTTTGACTACGAAAATTAGATACATATTGTTTACCAGCGTAAACACAATTTATTATTTAAATTTTCTGTAACATATAAAAATTAATTACATTTCAATCCCTTTTTAGTGTTTAATTGTAATTCTGCAGATGGTTTAAGAAATAAATAAACTGAAACGTCAAATGTCCTAAAAATGTTTTTAATTAATAATGAAATGACCAATAGCCCCAAAAAAATTTTAATTTTAACTTCTTGTATTTTTAACAATGGGTATTTTATAAATATTGAAATTACATTAGAATTTTTTGAAAATACAAGGCTAGGTTTTAGTCCGAATGTGCCTAAAATGGTTTCTATACCAAAATTAAAAATAATAAAAATACAGTTGTAATTTGTGTTAAATATATTTCTAATGTATGTGAATTATTAAGAAATCATAAGGAATAAAATGATCGGCCCCCGATCGCCCCCCGCCTCCCTTGGATCCGCGCCTGGTGCCTGATGGAGACACATTTTTTTCTGAACTCTGAACTACGTTTTAGTAACAGATCTCTTTTGCTTGTATTAGCTTCTGACATTGACGTGACATACTGTTGTAAGGAGATGGATTATCAGAGATAATTCTCCGTGGTTAATTCATCACTAGAGGCGATTCTCCGCCTAATATAATATATTGAAATTGTTTTTTGTAATAAAACATTTCTCAAAGGTGTTTTAACATAAAAATACATTCTACGGATAAGACTTAATTGTGTAACGTTTCAAAATTATGTGCGATACTATCCAAATAGTTCGTCATATCTCGATTTGCAAAATGTCGAACTATCAATAAAGTATTTCTTTTTTTGTCTGACCAAGAGAGCTATATTGATTCGCACCATGATCAAAACTTCACAAAATGCAAATAATGGCTTGTGTGGGACTAAAACTGGCCCCACTGTGGCTCTGTTACTTACTCACTTACTCCGTGGCGTTACAACCCTGGGTGGGTTTTAGCCGACTTTACGACATGTCTCCATTCATTTCGATCTCTCGCAACCTCCATCCAATGCTCGATGCCCATAGTTTTGAAATCTTTTGTTATATTATCTCTCCACCGGAGTCGGGGTCGTCCCAGTGGCCTTCTCCCAGTCGGTGCTTCCTCCCAAGTGTCGTCAGGAAGCCTTCTAATATGTCCTGCTCACTGGAGTCTTCTGGCCTTTATTTCTTTTACTACATCTGTATCTGGGAATAGTTCTTCTAGTTCCTTGTTAGTTCTTGTTCTGTATTGTCCTGTCGTTTCATCTATCGTTGGTCCCGAGATTTTCCTAAAGATTTTTCTTTCAAAGACTCGTAGTCTCTTTTCGTTCGCTACCGTTAGCGTCCATGTTTTGCAACCATATATAACTATCGATCTTATGACTATTTTGTATAGATCTATCTTTGTTCGTCTTGTGAGGTGTTTCGATTTCATCAAACCTTGCAGTGCTTAGGCATCTATTTCCTGCTTGTATTCTATTATTTATTTCCTGTGATCCGTTGTTATTTTCGCATATTGTTGTTCCTAGGTATTTAAATTCTTTGACTCGTTCAAAGTTATATTCATCGATGGTGATGTTTTGACCTATTCTGTCTCTGTTTCGGCCATTCCGACTCATGAACATGTATTTAGTTTTGTCTTCGTTGATTTGAAGTCCCATCTTCTTTGCTTCCCTTTCGAACCGTATTAGAGTTTCTTTTATTTTTATTCTACTACTATCAATCATATCGACATCATTTGCAAATGCCAACAATAGATTTGGTCCATCTTGATGGAATATAGATTGTGCTTCAATTTTCGAATTTCTGATTATATATTCCAGCGCTGTGTTAATAAGTTATGGTGAGAGCGCATCTCCTTGCTTAAGACCGTTGTTTATTTCAAACATTTCAGAGTAGTACTGTCCCACTTCCACTTTGCACTTCAGCCCCTCCATACACATCCTTATTAGGCCTTATTGGGAAAGCCAAGCTCCTGCATTGCTGTCCATAGTCTTGTTCTGCAAACCATATCAAATGCCTGTTTAAAATCGATAAATATCTGATGTAGTTCACGATCGAATTCCCAGCTTTTCTCCATTATCTGTGGCTCTGTTGGTCCTGGTGAATCTACCCCCTCTTCACTAATAGACTAATACACGAAAGAGAGAGAAAACGAGGCCCTGAAGGATGTTTATCATCTCAATTACCTAGGACATCTCAGAACTGGAACTGATGGCTACTCAGATATCTGAGCAAATGTGGTGGAAAGATTTGTATCACTCCCCATTCAAACAGATCGCATGGCACCGCTGTTGAAACCCAACCACTTTCTTGAAGTACTTTTGCCAAAAAAGAGGATTGGTAGGGAGAGCAAATTTTTCCCAGAAATGAATCTTGGTGGTTTGCAGAAGAATCTCGACAAGATGAAAGAGATGTAGCTGGAGTGTATTGCAGGAGCACGGGAGTCGGAGAGTTCCATTCTCTTAGACAACGTGCAATGATCGTGACAGGGGAAAAATATATGCTATATTTATGATCCAATATCACCCCTTTTTCGTCATACATTCATTCATTCAAGATGTTCCTTCATTCATTTTGTACAACAGAAAAGTTCATATTTAAAATATCCCCCTTTAATTCTGTGCAATAAAAGTTTAATTATTATTAATTCTAACTCGTCTGCTTTAAATTTTATATCGATATAAAAAATACAAATTAAAAAAATTAAACGATAACATCGTAAAACAAGGAAAATTAGAAAACATAATAATATTACTTTACCAAATAAAAAAAATCTGAATTTACCACCACCAAATGTCCATTTTTTATGTTTCCTGCTAGGTATACAAGTAAAAATTATCATAATATATTTGAATCATGTGAATGTTGTGTGACAAACAACCGGAAACAATTAATATAAAGTAACAACTAAGAAAAGCGTACTTATTATTATGTAAGTGGGATATTCAGCGAAAACTTAGCTATTTCTATTTTGAAACAATGCCTTTGGTTTCAAATTAATTAAATAAACTGGAGGAAATGGTGGAATTGCTACACATACCTTAATTATAACACTAGTTTACAGTACATCTGTTTCCGAAGAAACTCTAGCTGTTGTTGACTACATATGATATGCTAATTTCAAATATACGAGTAGAATTTTTTTATCAACTCTATTTTCTGAGTTTCAGCTATGTAGGTATAAAACAGAAAAAAAAACATGTATATTTACTAAGAAAAAATTTATTAAAAATCAAGTTAATCACTGAGTTCTAAAAAACTTCGTTTTAAAGCTCTTCTCTGATGTGTAGACTTAGGAAAATGACGTGTCAGAGACCAACAATAGTCAGACATCATATTCGTATCCCAGAAACCCTGATAGCACTCTTCCATGACGCGTAAGTCCTGATGCATACGCTCTCCCTGCTCTTCGCTCATATCTCCTAAATTTTCCGGAAACCTGTCTAGGTGACTATGAAGGAAGTGGAGTTTTATGCTCATATTGCACCCCAAATTTTTTAATTGTAACAGAAGGTCTTCTACAAGTTCAATATAATTTTCTGATTTTTTATTTCCGAGAAAATTCTGCATCACAGAGACGAAAGCTATCCAAGCTCTTAGTTCTAACTCAGTCATAGAATCTCTAAATTGAGTATCTTTCATAAGTTGTCTAATTCGGGGGCCATCAAAAATACCCACTTTAATCTTAATAGTGAGCTGAGGAAATTTTTGGCAAATGTAAGAAAAGCCCGTCTTTATCTAATGATTTAACAAACTGTTTCATGATGCCCAGTTTTATATGTAATGGTGGAAGGATAATTTTGTCATAAGCTACTAGTGAAATCTGGACTATATTTTGCTTTCCAGGCTTCATATTTTTTCTCAAGGGCCAGTTTCTTCTTACCCCATGCTCTTGTTTAGCTCAACTGTCCCAAAGACAGATAAAACAGGGAAACTTAGTGTAACCACTTTGTTGACCGGGAAGAATGTTCACCATTTTTAAATCAACACAAATTTGCCACATATGGTCATTGTACTGTATTTTATTTAAGACTAGCGAGATGTTACAATATTCTTCCTTTAACTTTATACTGTGGGCAATAGGTACCCCAGCGTATTTATGTCCATTATGTAATAGAACATATTTTAGGCTACATTTTGAGCTGTCAATGAATAAAAGCCTGTCGTTTGGTTCGTATTGTTTCAAGTCCATTTTTATCAACAAGTTTTTAATGTCGGAACAAAAAGTAATACCGTTTTCTTCGGATAAATAACGCCGCAATTCTTTATCTCTTTCACGGTAAAAAGTTATTTTAGTATTTGAGGAAATTAAATTCTTTTCTTTCAGTCAGGTAAAAGAAATAATTTTAAATTTAATGAAAAAAAAATTAAAAAACACTAATTTAATTTTTTTTTACAAATAAAGGTTATTTACATCACATAACATTGTTTTAATTTTTATTTAAATACAAGTTTTTTTTTATTAGTTTTAAATTTAATTTTTTTTTTAATATAATTATATTTGTGAGTTATGCTGTCACTTTAAATAATAAAGCGTCACAATATGTATATAAAAGGAAAAACATGTTTACCTTATTTTAAATTTATTTATTTTTAAATGTCCATCATTCCTCTACTTATTATTCCACTTAGTAATATAAAGTTTATGTCTTTGACACTTTTTAATTTGATGACGCCGGGCCGTTTCTGTTATTTACAATTTTATTAATTTAATTATGAAAATCTCACAACTTCAAAGAAATGAAGTGTCTGATTTGAGAGTTTCACTTTTGTTTTTGCCGGTTGTTTTATCTTAATTTGATGAAATGTTATTTGAATAAAATATATTATAAAAATCGTACACTTTAATATTTTACTAATTAGATTATTGTACCTAATCAAATAATATTTTATACTAGCTTTTACCTGTGACTTACTGCAGCAGAAGCTTGGAAATTAAATAATAAATACAATTGTTATAAACAATTAGCAATTAAAAAAAAAGTTACTTACAATCTCCTCTTCATGTTTGTAAAGTTTCATCGAAATTTTCGCCGTTTTAAAACTTATCCCGTATAGACAGACAGAGAAACAAAAAAGCAACCTATATCACTCGTAACAACCTCCTCTTTATATCTGTAAAGTTTCATCGAAATGGGTTCTGCCGTTTTGAAGATTAGCCCAAGCAGACAGACAATCAGACATACATACAGACAAACAGAAGAAAGTAGTTTATATCACCCCCGACAAGCTCTTCTTTATATCTGTAAAGTTTTGGCGAAATCGTTTCAACAGTTTCGAAGATTGACTCGTACAGACAGACAGAAATACAGAGAGAAAGAAAGTAGTGTATATTATTCCTGACAACCTCGTCTTCATATCTGTAAAAGAATAATCAAATAAAATCGTTTTAACGCAGTTATGCAATATATTCATTTGGTTATATGTACAAAGAATTCGTACAATGACTGATCACAATTGGGATCGGCAATTAATTTCAGGTAGGGTCCGAACTATTAAAATGTTTCAATCGAGATTCCAGAAAAAAAATTAAAAGCAAATTTGTATATCAAAATAAGAACGTAAAATGTATTACATTATGGATATTGTACAATAGAAATAAATAGAAAGAATTAGACGGTCCAGTTTTGTATCCTTCACGGTCCGAATCAGGATTGATTACAAGAAAGAATAATTTAGATAGAACCAAAATGAATAAAATAATAAACAGTTTTTTTTCCCAGTTTTTATTGATTATTTTCTTTACAGAAAGACGTAGAATGGCTTTACTATTTCTTCTTAGATGTTTTTTACGACCAAAACATCGAAATATTCGGTAAAGGAATCAGGGCGAGATATGTACTAATGGGACTTACCGCGGAGGTGTTTTTTTTAAGTAATAACACTAGTTTACACAATTTAACTTTTTGTCTGTTATCGTGAGTTTTATGGTTAATAATATTCACTCATGATCTATTTTTATCAAATCTAACCTCAAAAATTTTTGTGCAGCTCGAGTTACTTTTTTTTATTTTTATGCGTATTTATTTATCGATAATGTGCGTATTTTACTGTGTTAAGATTAGTATCTGAAGTTTTTGCGTCATGAGTAGTTCAAGGAGACGTTGTTTAAACAATCAAAATAATTTTTGCCATATATGCGGAGAATATGTGTTTAACAATTGTAGAAAAGTTATATCAGAGTTGCTGAAAAATACCTATTTTGAGTATTTTGGGATGCTCTTAGATAAAAATGAAAAGTCTTGGGCTCCTAATTGTGTTCGTAAATCGTGTGTGGAAAATTTAAAATTATGGAAAAGTGGTAAAAGAATTGCCTTTAAATTTAGAACACCGACTGTTTGGCGAGAATCACAAAATCATCTCGAAGACTGTTACTTTTGTAGCGTGAACGTAAACGGTTTAAATACTAAAAATCGAGCTAAATGGCATTACCCAAGTACTAGTTGTGTTCAGCGTTCAGTGCACCATTCACTAGACTTTTCAGTGCCTAAAAATATATTTAAACCCTTAGAACAAGACAAGGAAGGACTAAGCTCATCACAAAATGATGCTGATTTTGAAGGTATATCAAATGAGCCAAAATGCTTTTCCCAGAATGAGTTAGATGATCTTGTAAGAGATTTAAATCTTTTTAAATAAGCTTCAGAATTGTTGGCATCAAGACTGAAAGAAAAAAAATTAATTTCCTCAAATACTCTAATAACTTTTTATCGTGAAAAAGATAAAGAATTATGGCGTTATTTTTTCGAAGAAAACGGTATTACCTTTTGTTCAGACATTAAAAACTTGTTAATAAAAATGGGCTTGAAACAATATGAACCAAACGACTGGCGTTTATTCATTGACAGCTCAAAATGTAGCCTAAAATGTGCTACATTTCATAATGGAAATAAATACGCTGGGGTACCTATTGCCCACAGTATAAAGTTAAAGGAAGAATATTGTAACATCTCGCTAGTCTTAAATAAAATACAGTACAATGACCATATGTGGCAAATTTGTATTGATTTAAAAATGGTGAACATTCTTCTCGGTCAACAAAATGATTACACTAAGTTTCCCTATTTTATATGTCTTTGGGACAGTAGAGCTAAACAAGAGCATTGAGTAAGAAGAAACTGGCCCTTGAGAAAAATATGAAGCCAGGAAAGCAAAATATAATCCAGTTTGTTAAATCATTAGATAAAGACGGGGACTGCTTTTCTTATATTTGCCAAAAATGTCCTCAACTCACTATTAAGATTAAAGCGGGTATTTTTTATGGCCCCCAAATTAGACAACTTACAAAAGATACTCACTTTAGAAATTCTATGGCTGAGTCAGAACTAAGGACTTGGACAGCTTTCATCTCTATGATGCAGAATTTTCTCGGAAATAAAAAATCAGAAAATTATATTGAACTTGTAGAAGACCTTCTGTTAACAATTAAAAAATTTGGGGTGCAATATGAGCATAAAACTCCACTTCCTCCATAGTCACCTAGACAGGTTTCTGAAAAATTTAGGAGATATGAGCGAAGAGCAGGGAGAGCGTATGCATCAGGACTTACGCGTCATGGAAGATCGCTATCAGGGTTTCTGGGATACGAATATGATGTCTCACTATTGTTGATCTCTGATACGTCATTTTTCTAAGTCTACACATCAGAGAAGAGCTTTAAAACGAAGTTTTTTAGAACTCAATGATTAACTTGATTTTTAATAAATTTTTTCTTAGTAAATATACATGTTTTTTTCTGTTTTATACCTACATAGCTGAAACTCAGAAACTAGAGCCGATAAAAAAATTCTACTCATATATTCGAAATTAGCATATCATATGTAGTCAACAACAGCTAAAATTTCTTCGGCAACAGATGTACTGTAAACTAGTGATAATCCTTTAAAAGACGGTACGTGTTGAAATATATTTATTCTACAGGGAAGAAGGGCGACTTTACTACTGTTTTGTTTAAATAACTTAAATATATTTAAAACTGCAAGAGCCACGAAGACAACCAAACTACCAGCGCGCCTTTGTCACAGTTAACTCTTCTTATATCCTCCTTATTATCCACTATAAGTATCGGTACATAGAGAATCAATGTATTTTCATTAAAAAATCCATCTGTGTTTTCCCTAAAATCGCTCTTCAATATTTGAACTTCAAATCGGTAGAATTCAATGGTATTTCGGTAGATCGGGTAATTGAAGTGAAAAGCGATAGATCTACCGAAAATTTGGTAGAGGTGGCAACACTGAAAACAGGTTTATATATATCCGCCTCTATATGAATAACAAATATCAGTAGTTATTAAATTTACGGCACTAATTTAAAATAATATTCAAGCAATGGTGATAATAAAAAATATCAGAAGCAATAAAAGAAAAAAATTTGTTTTAGATACGTTTCAATAAAAACTGATGAGGTATTTTATTTTTTAGTTGCAATAAACAAAATGTATTAACATTTTAAAAATATTACTTTGTTTCATAAAAAAAAGGAATGTAAAATGCATTGCCAACACAGACGAAAGTGTATAGAAATTTAGAAAGGAGATATTTATACCAATCTTCCATTAAACCCTAAAAAACTGGCTTCATTACTTATTACAAAAGCGTATTATTTTTAAAATATCCGAAAAATAGCTTGTAATTTCAGTGGGGATACCCCTAATTTAGGTTTTCGCTTAATTATGTATACATTGAAAAATTTACAAATATTTTTAACTATCCTTAATTATATTTTCTTCCTAATTATATGGGCTTCAATCTCCTTCAACATTTTTTCCTATTGAATTATTCGCTCTAATTTAGTTTCATTTTAATACAATAATTATATTTGAATAAAGATAATTTTTAATTAAACTTGATGGCTACTAAAAGTGGGTTGCAAAAGTTTTATGAAAACGAAAATTTGTTAGAGTCATCAAAGATTCCTTACTTTAACAAAAAATTTAATTTAGGTAATTGTTTTTCTTTCTGATAAAGAACGAAAGCTTTTCCACGTGTGATGTAGACTGTAACTTGCATCTCTATTAATATTACTTGGATATTTACAAATTTCGATTGATTCTCTAACTTTGCGTTTAAAGAAACCAAGCACTGATGCTAGCACCTTGGTTTCTTACATTAAAAGTGTGAGCTGAGCAATGCTGGTGTTCAACTACTGAAGATTGAACAATTTGTTTCTTTTTTATACATCTTTCATGTTTCTTAAGCCTAGTGGAAATAGATCGTCCTGTTTTACCTACATACACTTTACCACAAGAGCAAGGTATCTTGTAAACGTCTTCTGTTTGAAATGGAATTGCGTCCTTTGGAGACTTCAAACTTTGTCGAACTTTCTTATATGTGTTGGAAATTATCAGAATCTTTGATTTTCGGAGCAATCTGGCAATCTTGTAAGTGGTTCCGTGTATGTAAGGTAAGACAACACTGTCCATAGGAGTTACATTTATGACATTTTGTTGAGGAGTTTGGTTTTTATATTTATTAATAGAACGTCTTATATCTTCAGCGCAATACCCGTTGCTTCTCAGAGCATTAGTCAGTTTTTCTGTTTCTGATTTCAGTGATTGTTTGTCACATATGCTCTATATACCAGAGCGTTTATGATGGATTGTTTTTGAGAACGATGATGTTGTGACGTTGCGTTGAGATATTGATTTGTATGTATTGGTTTTCTGTACACAGAATGTCCTAATTTGTCATTCGCTTTCCTTTGTACTAGTACATCAAGAAAGGGAAGGGCATCATTTGATTCAGTTTTCATCGTGAATTTTATGCTAGGGTGTTGCTGATTTAGATGATCCAGGAAATTATTAATGGTTTAATTAATTAATGGTTTATTACCGGCAATAAATCATACAAATTCCATTTTATATAATACGTCAAATAAGAATAAAAAATCTGAAATGAAACAATCACAAAATATTACAAGTCACATCAGTACTAAAAGAATAACAATTAACTAAAACAATAATACTGTCACTACAGTCTATTATGTATAAAATTCAATTACTTAAAAATTCTTTAATACAACCCTTAAATGAGTTTAGAGAGAGTATAAATGGGTCAACATTCCTAGGCAGTGAATTCATTTCCCTACTCATTCTGGACATTGGGGTGTTAAACGCATAGTTTGTCCTATGGTATGGTTCGTTAAAAAGACTATGGACCCGAAGCATCCTCTGAAGTACAGAGAATCCAACAGACCCCAACAATTCAGGAGCATCAACTATAGAGTTTATGATCTTATAAAATAATATTAGGTCAAGATAGATGCGTCTATTATATAATGATAACAAGCTCATATAATCCCGTATTACAGTGAATGGCACATCTTGCTTAAAAGCAACAAATTTCAAGAAACGGACCTGTACCTTCTCGACTTTATGTTTGTATATTTCATAGTTTGGTGCCCAGATTGGAGATGCATACTCCAAGACTGATCGAACCATTGAGCAGTATACAGATTTAAAACACTGCACACTGCTGAAATCAGCTAGTGTACATTTAATAAAAGCAACAAGCCTCAAACCACGGCTCGAAATACTATTAACGTGCAGGTCAAAAGAAGGACCCTCATCAAATATCACACCAAGATCCTTTATATGATCTGAGCGAGTCAGCATTGTATTGTGCAATGTATAATTATAAACTATACTATCTTTTTTCTTTGAGAAAGTAATGGCAGAATATTTTGTTAAATTAAGTTGCATGAAATTGCGGTCACACCACTTAATAAAACTATCCAGGTCACCCTGCAAGGCCACACAGTCCCCTATCTCTCCAACAACGTTAAATATCTTTAAGTCTTCAGCATATAAAAGACATCTGCTTGAGATTATCGAATCCTCTATGTCATTCACGAAACAATAAAAAGAAGGGGTGCCAAATGTGCACCCTGTGGGACTCCAGAAGTGACAGGTATATCAGCAGATTCAACGCCATCAATCTTCACCCTTTGTGTTCGATTGGAAAGATAACTTAAGAAAAACTCCGTGGATACCCATACTACTTAGCTTCATCAAGAGAAGCTGATGATTCACCTTGTCAAAGGCCTTGGAGAAGTCAGTGTAAATAGCATCCACCTGACAACGCCTCTCCAACGCCTCCAACAAGACCTTCTCATAAGCCAAAAGATTAGTGACTGCAGAGCGACCATGTTGGGCAGTAGAAAAAATACTTATAAAGAGGGGATATATTTTTTGATGGACTATCTGTTCAAACAATTTGCTAAATATAGAGAATTTTGAGATACCTCTATAATTCTCAACATTCGTCCTATCACCGCACTTGTAGATTGGGGTAATATAAGTAACCTTCCAAACATCAGGAAACACACCAGTGGACAGAAATACATTAAATATTTCAGATTATATTGTGGAAAGAATACACTGGCAACCTTTGATAAAATGAGGTGAAACACCATCCGGCCCCACTCCCAACCTACTTTCTAGATGCGAGATTGCATTAAATACATCCAAAGGTGTCACATGCAGAGAACTAAGATCAGTTAACCCTGCACAGTTATGAGATGGGAGGCCGCCGGAGTTACTAGAATACACATAGTCCCCTCCATATTCGAAATATAAGCATGGTAGGTACTTTCATATAACTGCTTACATGATCTTCTCAAATCAGAGAACACCATATAGTTTACAGCAGAATTAGACATTTTAAAATTTCTGTATGCCTTCTTCTTTTCTAAGATCAGTGTCTTTAATTCAGGGCTAAACCAATGAGGAAACTTCTTATTTTTAGCAATTGCTTTAGGTACATAAATATTAAAACATTCATTAAGAATATCATAAAAGGTATTCAAAGTAGCATTCATATCATTTTCATTAACAAGTAAGTGCTAATCAAAACAAGACAAATAATTATTAATTTCTAAATAATTGCTAAAGTTTTTAAAATCATTATAGATACAACAGTACTGAAACTCATGCATTTGCTCAGGCATTGGGATCTCCAAGCTTAATGCTGGATGATAGATATCACATCTGGTAATAGGGACATTTGATATATTCAATTTAACTCCTAGAGTACTACTAAACACCAGATCCAGTACATTACCAGATATATTGGGAAATGAATTCAGCTGATACATATTTAAATACACAAACAAGTCCAACAAAATGTCTGCATTTTGGTCTGAACCACTCGAGAAAACAGGAACAGCTCCATATTCTTCATTCCTCCACATGATACCAGGCAGATTAAAATCTCCACACAACAGAATGTCATCATAGGTGTTATTGTCTAAAATATTCTCCAATGAGCAACAGAACTCCTCATATATCCATGCAGGAGAAGCAGGAGGAATATAAACACATCCTATGATTACTCTATACTGGTTAACAGAATATGGAGGTTACCTGCGCCATGTAGCCAAACTACGAACGTATCATCTACATATCTGAACCAAAATTTAGATTTTAGAGGAGTAGAAGACAAGGCGTTTTGTTCGCTTAGCTACCACAGGTGATTGCGGAGATCTCATGGCCGCTCTTGAAGTCTGCTCTTAGAAAGTTCGTTGAAAAGTAAAATAAATGGAAATCAGACATGTTTTAATTAATTCTAGTAGGGTGGAGTGCATCAGTCCATGCAGAAACATCTCACTATGCTTCCATCTCTATCTCGATTTTTACTCATGAAAAAAATGTTCTGATTTCTATGTTTTTGTAGTAATAATAATTAATTCGATTTCAAAATAATTAAATGACGAAGAAAATATAGCAATCAATGCATGGAAACTTTTGGTATACTATTATGTGTAGGTATATAAAAATAACAGAGAAAATATTAAAATATTTATCAGTGTGTTCTTTATTTTATTAAACTTTACAGCGTTCAAGAAAATTTTTAATAACTTTCACATCAAAGCCTAATAAGCTATTATTTTTTATCTGATAAAAAATCTTTTAAAGAATAACAAGATGATGTTAAAAAATTACCATTGAAAAAATATATAAAACTTCATTAAGTGGAATGTCAAAGTTTATTGTTAATGGATACTGTTGCACTGAGATACTTTGAACTTCATATTTTTATCTAAAAAGTACTGGGGATCCGCCGGAAAAATTTACATTTTGAATCGAGCTCATGCCAACTAGTGTAGCTGCGGGGGAGTGGGGAGTGGGGGGGGGGGAATGTTCGGCGCCAGAGTGTAGCGGATTATTTCGTAAACGACATAAATGCACCGTGCTTTTGCGTTTGAGGTTTTTGTTAGCACTTCAATATTCGGAAAATAAAAAATGATCCATCGAACCAGTTGATACGGGCGTGGCTACAAAGGCTCAGAGAAACAGGATCAGTTCTAAATGAACTTCGATCTGGAACTTTAGCCTCCCTTTCGACAATGAAGAGGGCAGAGCTTGTGGAAGGGGAATAATCCCCGTAAATCTGTATGGATTGCAGCATCAACGGGCATCAAAGAAATGACGAATCATACAACAATTAGAAGAAGATGACTTCATAAGAAGGCAAAATTGTGCTAAAGTCGCTTTAGATCGATTTTCTACACCTACGTGATTAAATAACATATTCTCTAATGACGAGGCGTATTTCTACATCGGAAGATATGTTAATAAACAGAATATGCATTGCTGGAGCGAAAGCAACCCAAACGAAGTCGATCAAAAGCCACTCCATACCTGAAAGACCACTGTTTGGTACGTCATTTCTGGCCACGGCATAATTCTGCACGATGATAGATAACTTTTTCATGCCTCAGTTACATCGTAATACTATGTTTAATAACAAAACACATTTCCAACATATACCGCTAAGGTCTCTATGGTCAAAGTACCACAGGTTTTTCCTGGAAAATTAATAAGCCGCTTTGGTGACATAGATTAGCTTTTCAGGTCACCAGATTTGACATTGTGCGATTTTTTCTTGTGGAGTTTCCTCAAATTTCACTTATACAGTAATTTTTCATTAACAATAAGGGCCCTACAGAAAAATATCGGACGCGAAATCAAAGCTATTCAACCAGATATTTGCCAACATGAAGGCGAGATTTTGTTAACAAACTATTAGGTATTCATAATATAAAGGAAAAAACAGTATAATATGTAATATTTAATTGAATATTTGTATGATTTTCTTTATAATTTTTTGTAAAAATTTTGTTAATAAACTGTTTGATAATAATAACATAAAGGAAAAAAAAAAACAGCAGAATATGTAATATATAAATGAATATTTGTTTGATTTTCTCTATAATTTTTTGTAAAAAGTTTGTTAATAAACAAATTAATAATTAATATGACTAAACAAATTGTTACTATCATATAAGTTAATAAAACAACATCAATATTATAAATATTACTTGTGATGCATAAGTTTCCTTGAAGCGCCAATGAATAATGCGCCTGAACTATGGCAACCCGCCTACAGCGACAGCAGCTATTTTCGATTAGATTCGGCCCAGTTTTCGAAGGCTCACAGATCATATGGAAGTGTATTTCTTGGATCCAAAAAATTAGCAGGTAAAGTATAAGTATTAATTCTTAAGTCTAAAAAAACAACAAAAACCGCAAATTTTATCGAAAAAAAATATATCTCAATAACTAGTGGCGCCACCTATAACTTATGTTACATGAACCGATAGGTCTTTTAATTCTATATAACTTTTGTTTAAAACATTTTTCAATACAACTTTTACTTTTCGAGATAAACTCAAAAAACCGTGACCATTTTTGGTCCGCTATTTTTTTTTGCACAGGTTGTTCAGACTTACTATTGAGATATGTTTTATAGGATGCCGAAATGAACATGTTCCAGCAAAAAAACCAATGTTACATTTTTTTACCAAAACAGCTCTGTTTTTATCTACTTTCCATAGAGTATAAGGACATTATGACATTAATTTTTATATAAATGAGCATGATAACAGGCATGGCCAAATTTCATACGAGTGATAGTTGTTATGTAGCGTCTTGAAACTAATATATCTTTATGCCATTATTTATTTGGTATATCATCACATATCAGTGAATATCTTGTCGATGTGTTTCTACAAAAATTAGACCATCTTTCTTTCCATTTATGCTTTATTTTATGACTTAAACTATCATATGCATCAGAAAGAGTAAATTTATTTTTAAGACGAATGCCATTTAGAATACCATCTTTCGCCAAAATATCAATAATTGCATTACCATCAAGTTCCATATGAGCTTTTGTCGTTATGAATGTGATATATTTATTGCGTAGCATAGATCTTCGCAATAATTTTCTGATACTCCAAATGAACGGATTACATTGATAGTTCCAAGGTTTAACTTTATCCATGGATTTGACGACAGACATTGAGTCAGACAAAATAACATAATGCTTAAATTCACTATCCAGAACAACCTTCAGTGCTACAGATATAGTTGTAGCTTCACTGGTAACACGAAGATTTAGCTGAATATACACAGCATTTTTTTCTTTGTTCAACGTTTATTATAAATATTAGATTGATATTAACTACTTGTAAATTGTGTTACAAAAAATAATAAATATCACGTAATTATTTGTAAACTAGCCAATGTCAAATGGGATATACTAGGACTCGAAACTCGTTTGCCAGGAGAGAAATGCACGACCTTAAAATCCGGCCATACCCTATTCCAGAAGAACTCAGACGAAAACAGCCATATAGGTGGGGTAGCACTTCTGATAAATAAAATACTGCGCTGTGTCTAACAGGGTCATATACATTATAATAACTTTAAACAAAAGATACAGCCTACAGATCATACACGGATATGCACCGACGGGAAACTCAGAAGACGAAGAAGCTGAAACCTTCTGTGAAGATTTGGTAACGGCAAGAAGAAAAGAGAAAACACAATTCGTAATAATTACAGGAGATTTTAACGCAAAAATCGGAAAGAAAGAGCAGGGAGACACACACTATATTGGCCACTTCGGGCTGGATGATAGGAACGAGAAAGGGGAGATAATTCAATTCCCATAAATCTAAAAAGAAAAGTATACGACACATGCATATTACCGGTGTGTACGTATGGATTAGAGACCATGTCCCTCACCAAAAAGTCCGCTAAAAAGTTAGAAACAGTCCAAAAAGCGATGGAAAGAAACATGCTTGGAACATCATTAAGAGACAGGATTAGAAATACCGAGATAAGACGCAGAACGAAAGTCAAGGACATCGTGAAGGAGGTTGCAAAGATGAAGTGGCGATGGGCTGGTCACAGCCCGATATGACGACAACAGATGGACACGAAGAATCCTGAAATGGAGACTAAGGGAGACAACAAGAAGCACGGGAAGACCTCAAAAAAGATGGGTAGACAACATTAGGACAGTGGCGGGCAAACAGTGGGTGAGATTGGCGAAGAATAGAGAAAGATGGAAACAATTGAGGAGTGGATGGACAGAGGTTGACACAGAGAGAGAGAGAGAGAGAGAGAGAGAGAATTATTTGTAAGAAATGAAAAAGGAAATATGTTATTTAATAATTTTTGGACAAAAATTTTGAATGCTCTATGAAAATAAAAAACTTCTGACAAATTAAATGTTCGAAATTACCATTTAAAAAATTCACTATAATATTTTCAGGACAACTTTTATATAAATATATAAATATATATATATATATATATATATATATATATATATATATATATATATATATATATATATATATATATATATATATGCACAAATGCAAGCGGTAATCAAATAAAAAAATATAGACAAAATTTAAGTGTATACTAAAGGACATTTTAATGAGTTAACAAAGAAATTAAAACAAATATCTTAAGATAAATCGTCTGGCTTATTATTTTAAACGGCTTTTTAATTAAAATTGTCTTCTTTCCGCCACATTTTCGCGACGTATTAAAGGATAATACGGATAAAAATAACCTAAAAGTATACAAAATTGTAGGGCTTAAGTGCTCTCCAAGACATTATAATTAAAGTTAAGTGTTACGGTATCTACGAGGTGAGACTATTTTAAGGTGAGTTCATTCCTTTTTATTTCTAATTCAGACATCATCCTAAATAAATTTCGGAATTTTTTCATTTTTGACAAGGCGCTTTTTTCAAGTTTATATTTCAATCAGTTTTTGTAATAATATATAGAGTATTCTATTTAAAATAAGCAAGTTGACATCTACTTCCGGTATAAACGGAAGTAGCGCCATCTTGAAAATATTTTTGCTGGCTGTCCCCCATTCACGTTAGTAAACTGTTAAATTTTCAGATTCTTCCTAATTACAGTTTTCCCACAATGGAACGATAAATTTCTGGGAGAAACACCCAGTATAGTGAGTCGAAAAACCATGGTAACTGTACCAGGGGCGGATCCAGCCTCTCTCTTTGGGGGGGGGGCGGTGATATCACAAAAGTACAGTATGGCAAGAAAAACAAGTTGTCAACGGGGGGGATGCAAGCAGCATACTTATTCCTAATATAAAAGGCAGAATGGGTTCTATTTTCCTGAACTCAAAGCTTTTGGGAGTGGGGGGGGGGGGCGATCGCAAGCATACAGACTCCTATACTCTATTCAAGAACTAGAGAGAGTAATAAAAGTGTTACCGAAACCTCTAACGTACCTGCTCCAGTGCCGCAGGTAACTGAGAACTGCCGTAAATCTAATTATATTTCATTATATTTAAATATATTTTATAAATTTACTGCAACATAGAATTTATGTTACTTTAATTTAATTTCTGTCGGTGAGCAAAGTAGAACTTACAGTTTTTTCTTAGTGATTTATCTTGTTTGTGCTTGTTTTTATATATTATTTGAGATTAGTGAGATACCCAAAAGATATGGCTTTCACCTCAATATTTATTCCAAAATCGTTAAACCAGGGCATTTTTTCCTCAACGAAAAACTTATTACGACGAATGTTTATGATGCCTTAAGATATCAATATCTAGATAATAATGTTAAAAGCTCTGTTGAGATATGTTCCAACATGACAGGAGTTGGAAAATCTACTATGTACCGAATACTGAAGGAGAAAAAACGACTGGAATTGTTAGTACTCCCAAGCCACATTCGATCACAGGCAAACGAAAAACCTTGTTGGAAGATGAGATGAAAACTGCAATTAAAGGGGTTGTATATACATTTTATTATAAGAAGCAGATCCCAACCATCTACAAAATTCTAACTAAAATCATTGAAGATCGCGATTTACCTGAAATTAAAAGAACTGATCTCTGGAAATTACTCAGAGAACTTAATTTTTGCTGGAAAAAACCAGATAGAAAATCTGTTCTTATAAATGGTCCGGAAACTATCCGTTGAAGACGTAAATATCTCTCTCAAGTAAAAGGTAGAGTTGCTAGAAATAACACAATTAATAAAATTAGTAATTTAACTAAACTTTTGAAAGATTTTTTTGAGTAAAGTTAGTTCGGAAAATTGGGAAAAATCCATATAATAAAAGAATAAAACAAAATGTGAGAACTCGATCTCATAATCGGTGAGATAGAGGAAACAATTATAATTAATTTTAGCGAAGATAATTTCACTGACTTTAATTAGGAATTAGATACGTAATGTTTGCTAGTGTAAACACAATTTATTATTTAAATTTTTGTTTTTGTTGTATTTTATTGTTTAATGTTGTTTATATGATTTTTTTATTTCTTTATATATTTTTATTTTAGTGTGTCCCCCTCTTTAATTTTATATATAATTAATTCTAATTAGCAGTAAGTTTTTTATTATTTTATTATTGTATTTGTTTCTTTTTCTTAAGCGTGTAGAATTAACATGTTTATATTATTTTTTTGGGGCTATCGTATTTCCATATATAAAAGTAAATTAAATTAAGATGTCAGTACAATAGAAATAAAAATAAGTAGGTCTAATTTTAATTACAACATAAAAAAAAAGTAATTACATTTGAATCCCTTTTTAGTTTTTAATTGTAATTCTGCAGATGGATTAAGAAATAAATAAACTGAAACGTCAAATATCCTAAAAATGTTTTTAATTAATAATAAAATGACCGATAACCCCAAAAATATTTTATTATTATATGGACGAGTTTATTTTTTTATATATGTTTAACTTTTTATATTTTTGACAATGGATATTTTGTAAGTATTTAAATTATAACTTAGACTTTTTTGAGAGAATAATCTTACGTTTTAGTCTATTATTATAGACCGGTATTTTTGATTATAAAATTTCTAACCTATTCCTATGAAAAATATATGTGTCTAACAAATTTTGCTAGAAACACCGGACTAAAGAACACAGGTAGTTTGCAAAGAAAAAAAGGGTAAAAAATGATTTATTACTCTCTCTAGTTCTTGAATAAACTATAGTATAAGAGAAGAAATCGGGTCCATTTTCCTAAACTCAAAGCTCTTGGGGGGGGGGGGGCAATCGCCCCCACCGTCCCCCCCTTGGTTCCGCGCCTGAACTGTACCCTATTTGTCTGTTCGTTTATAGAAGCCTTGGACGCATGAGGCAAGTCTTATGAACACTGTTGAATTTTAACTGATAATGTATGGTTTAATTACGAACTTCTCAGTTTTATATACGCAAAAAATTTGACTTAAAAGCCATATTTAGAAGATATACTTTAATAACAACCCTAAAATAAAATCTCTGTCAACCAGGATTTTAACCCTTTCAGAGCTAAGCTTCCTTATTTAAAGATTTCCATTTTGATTTGAAAGAATATAAAAAATATACCTAAAATAGCAAGATCATCTCCGTAATTAGGCATAAATTTCCTTTTTTTGTCTTTTCATAATAACTTTAAATGGTGTTTAGCTTTCTATTGTGCATAATTTTTCATCAGGCGATGTTATTAAAGTAAACAGGGCTTTTAAGAAATTCTCAAACCTTCCAAAAGCACATTTTAAAATTAGAAGAGTTAAAGTTAGATTTTAACGCATCCAGTATGACGACACACATACACACAATTGTTTTAATAAGCGTTTAAATCCAAAATATATTTGTGGTACAACGAAATTAATTTTATTCAATGTCCATAGTACACGAGAAAATGGGAGAAAGCATAAATGGTAAATATGGCACAGTTGACGATAAATTCATCAATTACAGTTGACTCCGGATCTGGAAGCTAGGAGATAAAATTTTTGCTAAATATTTTGTAGACTTTTAGCGTAAGAAAACAGATCATCTTGCTTGCGCTGCGTTAACAAGCAAATTAATAACAGCATGAAATGAAATTTGTACATTGAACAAGAATAGTCATGTCTTGTAGATTTTGGGTCGCTGAATTATTCCATCACATCAGGATTTTTAAATATCATAACCTAAAAGTGCAGAAAATGTGAATCAGGAATCTTGTTTATTTTATTTTTAGGCAATTAAATTATTAAATTACTCCAATTAAGGACCTATGTAACATAATAATGTAGTTTAAAATTATACCTAAAGGACCCCACACCAAACAAATATTGGCCACAAAACCTTCCAATATCGATATTTAAGGAACCTGAGACGTAAATTTCTTAGCCCGATATATATGTTATACTACATATTGAGTTTGGATACGCCCCAAGAAACCCGCAATATCAATTTTAGATAAAATCGGAAAATGTACAATTTTCGTTCCTTCATATTGTATCTTATCAACCTAATAGTTGTAAAAAATTAACTTCATATTCATAATACATGACCCCGAAAACCCCCTGATACCAAAATGCGAATAAGGTAAAATTTTCAAGCCACCATATTGGATCCGTCATATTGAATTTCAAAAAAATAATTTTAACGTCTTAATCTAATCTAAATCTAAATCCTTCAAAGCCCCCTAGTACAAATTTTGAATGAAATTCTAAAATTTAAAATTTCTGGACCGTCATATTACATTTGATATATCAGATTCTCTTAAAATAATTTTATATTCGCTATTTACATTCTCAAAAACGATTCAGTCCCACCTTTGAACAAAATCGAAAAATGTGAAATTTTTAGTCCGCTATATTGAATTCGCCATATTGAATTCTGAAAAAGTACTTTTAAATTCATAATTTACACCCTGAAGAACCCCCTATATCAGTTTTGGAGAAAATCGAAAAATGTAAAATTTTCAGGAAACCATATTGAATCCGCCAGATTGAGTTTTTCAAAAAATATTTTAAATTCGTAATTAACACTAACAAAAATCCCCCAATTCTGATTTTAGACAAAATCGAGAGATTTAGAATGTTTAATCCGTCATCTTGCATCCGCCATATTTATTTATTTTTTAATAATTTCAGATTCGTAATGTGCGATCCCAAAAACTCCCCTATATCAACTTTGAAAAAAATTGGAAAAAATTAATTTCTTATAAGCCATATTGGATACGCCATATTGATTTTCTTAAGAATAATTTCAGATTCGTTATGTGCGACCCCAAAAAGTCCCCCACACCAATTTTGAAGAAAGTCTGACAAAATTAAAGTTTTTTGTCTGTCATATTGGATCCGCCATATTGGATTTTTTAAAAATAATTTTAGATTCGTTGTGTACAACCCCGAAAATTCCCCCGTACCAATTTTTGAGAAAATCAGACAAAATTAATTTTTTGGCCGCCATATTGTCAGCGCCATCTTAGATTTTACTACACCAATTTCGTCCAAAAAAATATAGGACTACCGTAGCAACTTTCTGAACATAACGTAAAAATTTCATTCAAATCGGTGCTGCCGTTCCGGAGTAATCGGTGTACATACGTAAAAAAGAATACATAGTCGACGAATTGAGAACCTCCTTCTTTTGGAAGTTGATTAAAAAATCAGTTTTTTTACCTTTTTAATAAATTAACGCATAACGGAAATACGAGATGTCCGTAAAAAAAAACGAAATTTTCAAAATCACCCTGAAATGTCGAAAATGGGACACACTGTACACCTCACCATAAGAAAATTGAGTTCTTTAAGCAACTTATATCATACTAAACAAAAAGTTCAATACAGGTTTCGCCATTTTCCGGAATCTCATTAAATTTATGTTATCGAATATTGAATAATAATGTAAATTCCTTTAGTATTAGAGTATATATGAATTAAAAAACAAACAAACAACCAAAGCTGCCGTAATGTCAGGATACCTACGTGATATTATATGGAGAAATAAACATATGACGACACAAAGTAAGATCAGAATATATAAGACCTGCATACGACCCATAATGACTTATGCCATCGAAACAAGAGCAGACACATCAGCAACCAAAAGACTACTCCGGACAACTGAGATGAGAACGCTAAGAAGTATCACGGGTCATACATTACGCGACAGACTAAGAAACGATGAAATCAGAAAAAAGGTGAAATACAGGACGTCGTAAGATGGGGCAGAGGAAGAAGGAGAGCATGGAGGGATCATGTCGACAGGATGACCGACGACCGAGTGGCAAAAATTGCAAAAGAAGGAATACCAAACTCCTCAAGGCTTCCTGGTCGACCGCCTAAAAGATGGAAAGAGACCTGGACATCGGTGTCACAGAAACAAGAATAAACGAGATGCATTGACAGTCAATACAGGACAAAGTCCTATACTAAGAATAAGAAGAAGAAGATATGAATTAATTTTAATGTACAAAAGTTGAAATATTAAGGTTATTTTTAACAGTGTGTAGCAGAGCAATCTTCCAAATATAGTACGACTAGGTAATCTAGAGTTGTCTCTTTGATTGTTGTTTAATTCTTTTAACTAACTTATGAATAATGGGCTTGTAAGAAATTCTCTGTGCATACAATTTCATACATTCCAGATAATTAATCGAGACTTTAATCTTTATTTTAATATCTATTTTGCCTCAGAAAAAATAATAATTGGATCTCTAGCAACCCTAAATTCAGTTTGCTATATAAGTTTAAAAACTCAAAAAAAAAAATTAGATCCATTATGTTGTTGTCACTTTCTTGGATGATTCCTTGAAGTTTTATAATTTAGGTTAATATTATACGTTTAGAACCAGCTAATTTAAAATCATATATCGTCTGTAAATTTCCGTAACCCTTTCTTTAAACTCGACTCTTCGATCTGCGTTGAAATGATTGACCTTAAATCGAGTTGGAATTTCAATACGTGTTTATTGGAAATGTGAGCAGTTTCTTAAACTTTTAAAATTTATTTTTCTTTCTTTATTCGGGGCTCACTTTTCCAAGTAGAACTATTTAAGAATTGTTCGTATTGTGTGTTATTAGAAAACTTAATTCCGTTGCTCTTTGAACTTTTTTTTTTAAGTATATTTAATTAAAAAGACGATAAGATTTTTTTATTGAAGTAAAACGGATGGTTTTTCATTGTGAGGATATTTTTCATGAAGAATAATATACAAATTAAAGGAGGTTTTTATAAAAAAAAATGATATGATAGCAATGGCGTTTGCTGCAGCTTTGGTCTGGTGGCCCAAGGTAATGCAGAGAACAACCGTGACAAAGCTGAGTGGAATACAAAGGGTCGCCTGTTTGTGTATTACTGGGAACATGAAATCAACCCCCACTTCGGCAATGGAGTGCATTCTGGATCTGCCTCCGCTACACATAGTGATTCAGGCAGAGGCAAGAATGGGACTCCACCGACTAAATCACTCAACAGTAAAATCGTAAAGGACGTTGTCAGGACACAAAAACATATGTAAAAAAATCAGGAGCCCCGAGTTGGAAATAGACACAGACCATATGAACTCGAGCTACCGTTATAATATACCGTTTGAAGTCACAACAGAGGATCGAATGGCAAGTAAGAGAGGACAACCGGAAACATTCTCGGGTGCAAGTATCTGGTACACTGACGGTTCAAAAACTAGTGAGGGTACTGGAGCTGGGATATATGGGCTACAGTCGAGGAAAGAATTAACCCTTCCCCTTGGAAAATGCTCAACAGTATTCCAAACAGAAATATACGCAATCTTACGGTGCGCAGACGAGATAAACAGGAGCGCTTACAAAGGGAAGCAAATCCTCATTTACTCTGACAGCTAGGCAGCCCTAAAAGCCCTTAAGGGCCAAAAGGTATCATCGAGGCTGGTTTGGGAATGTCAGAATGAGCTGGAAATTCTGGCAAAAGACAAGAGAGTTATGTTAAAGTGGGTACCAGAACACGAAGGCATACATGGAAATGAAAAAGCTGGCTAGAGCAGGGTCGGCATCTCAATACATAGGTCCAGAACTGGCCTTTGGGGTGCCGTGGTGAGCGGCCCGGAAAGCAGTCAAAAAATGGATCAAAAGAGAACATAAAAACCACTGGATGATCAGACAGGGTTTAAACCACAGCAAGCTATTTATTGGGAATCCTGACCCGAAACTGGCAAGGAAATTACTACAAATGAGTAGAAACCAATTAAGGACTATTACGGGTATAATGACAGGACACATGGCCGTCAAAGTACATCTGAATAGAATGAATCTGTATAACGGAAACCTCGGCTGCAGACTATGTGGACAAGCCGAGGAAACGGTGAAGCATATCATATGTGACTGTGAGTCACTGGTGAGATTTAGACAACAAACATTCGGGTCAGTAAGTCTGGGAGAAATGCTCACTCACTCCTTAGCAGGACTGTACAGATTGAGCCAGGGGGCTAGGTTGACAGAGTGGCTGTAATGTCTAGGGTGAGCACAATAGGCCTACTCTGGCCGCAGTGCATCCGGCTTTAGGACGGACCCAGGAATATAATTTTAAAAAATGGCGTTTGCTGCGCCATGCGGCCAAACTACGGATGTATCATCTACATGTCTGTACCAAAATTTAGGTTTAAGAGTGCGGCGTTTCCCTTTTTACAGGGTACGGCAACGAATGCGTACGGCAGCTCAATATGTCGGAGGCTAGGTTCGTATCTCTTTTAGAGATAGTTGTGCTCTGCTTTGATTACCCAATAGGCGCTACCTGTTTTACATTATCTGTGTTACTTACCTAGTGATGAAACAGGAAAACACTTAGGTATGAGGAATGATTTTAATTTATTGACTGCTGGTGTATAGCTCCACAATGAAAGAAGTTAGTTCAGGTACAAAACCCGTCTATTTCCACAATGAAAGGACTTAATTAAAATAAAATAACAATTCCATTTTATTAAAAAAAAAATTATTATATACATAAATTAGAATGGTACCTACAATGTTATTATACTCTTTCTTGATAATCATTGTTGTTATCTCGTTTTTAAAAGGTTATATAAAATTTGGCCGCAAACGTTCTAGAACCTTTAATTGCCAATAACGTAAGTTTTATAAAGACAGTTATCAAAAAGTTCTTACATGTTATTATATCAAATGAAAATTTATTTATATTGTTTTGTTTTGCATGTAAAAAAATTGATGTAGAGCTCCAATTCTTTAACTTAAAGTTTTCTCCTACCTGGTCGATGCTATGGTACCTCTCACTTCTATTATTTGATCCAGCGCTGTTGCTAGGATGTCTGTTGTTGTTGTGGATGAATGAGGCTTCACAGGGCCACTTCCAACTCACCAACCAAACGCAGGGTAAGGATTAAAATAGTCGTGGTCACACGAACAGGAAAACTAGGGCCGGAACCTAACTGGACTTAAATAGAGGTTCAAGTTTGTGGAAACTACAACGATGTCTGGGAAAGATACCGGTGGATCCCACTGATGACTCCACCACCGGTATCGAGACGAAACATCCGTACATTTTTGGTGGTCGCAAATAGTTCGTTAGTTATATGCCCTTAACATCAGGAGCATTACTACAACAACGGCTAACTTATTTAATTTAACCTTATTTTGCAAACTCGTTATGGACAACATGGTATCATTTTCCTTAAGTATTTCCCAGGAATTCTTTGAAGGAAAGCACTTCATTAAGTACAGTTTCAAATAATTTTATTTACCATTATTTTGTCCTGCTTCGGTATTTCACTACACTGTGCTTAGGCATTTTCTTATCACTATCAAACTTATTGCTACCCTTTTTTGTATTCAGATAGATCTTGTTTTTTTTTTCCGGCCATTTATATTTAATTTGATGGGACTGTATGTATATTGGGTTGCAGAAATTAGGAAAAATGGTTGCAAAATTTAACTTCCTTATAACTCTAAAAGTAAATTTAAGGGAAATAATTTATTAATTCAAATAACGTAGAATAATAATCAAATTTTACAATTTTGTAAACGTTCTTGTTATTGACATATAAGAAGGATAAACAATAAGAGTCCACAGGTGGTTTGTAAAAGGCTCCTGGTGAGAATGTCATTACCTTAGAAACAGAGCTATTTACCAATACATTACATACGTATACATTGTGTGTGTATATTCAGGAAATTGAAATTATTGTTGAATTACTCCTTATCATGTCTACGTAATTATCTGTCTTGAACAAGATATTAATTTGAAATCGCATTTTTAAAAACAATGCCCACGCTTAGGAAATTTGTTAATAATTATTCAGTAACTTGGCCTTTTGAAAAACTTGTAAAATATCGTAATCGGAAATAATTTTAGTATCTTATTCATATCGTTCCACAAATAATTTTTAATTTTTGAAACCGTGGTCGCATAGTTCACTAGAAATACCGTTTATTTCATCAAAACTATTCTTTTATTACACCTAAATAGTATCTAGGGGAACTGAGGGCAAGACGGACACGTTAAGAAATCATGTAAGAAAAGAAAACAATTTCTAGATTGGAATTTTTATTTGAAAAAAAATCATTTTTTCCTTTTAAACTCTAATGAAACAAAAAAAAACTTCTTATAAAAATAGTTAGAAAACAAAAAACGTACAAGATCTTCTTCTGACTCCACCTATTGGGTAAGACGAGGAACCCCCCCCCCCTCCTCCCGCCCAGGGCAAGATGGGGTTTAATATCTTTAGTCGTCATTATCTTCACAAATTGGGCATATATGGACTGCTTCATCGTCATTATTTTCTACTCTAGCCACGTACAGGGTGAGTCAACGATTGGATGAAGTAAGTTTGTGCCTTTTCGGTGAAATTTACAAAGAAACTATATTTATTGTTTGATACAGTTTATTTTTATGCAGATTTTAAAAATATTTAGGACTCTACAGGGTGAGCCAAAAAACTAGGACAGCATAAAGTTGTATTTTTTTAAATAGAACACTCTATATACGAATCGTATTTTCGATTTACCTTATAATTTTAAATCTTTTTTATTAAGGATTTACTATAACAAAACTTTATAGTTTCTGAGATAATTAAGTTTAAAGAAAAAAAGTTACATTTTCAAGCATCAATTCAATCCTAAATAACGTTTTCAATTTTGTGACAAATATATTCAAATTTGGAATTTAGCAAGGCCAAGGACAAATTAACATAATTTTTATCTAATATTTGCAATAAAAGCTACAGGGTGTTGAACACATCGGCTCAAATTTGAACAAGTTTAAATAAATAAATATCATTTTTTTTTTAAATGGTATATTTTCATGTTATTTAATAGAGTAATAAAAACTCTAAAAGTTTTGTTCAATATATCCTATACCTATTTATAATAATTTTTGAGATATTTCAGTTTTTCTTATTTTCCATACTTTTTTACAGAAATAGTCTTCATTATCATAGTAGCCATGGCAAAAACAATGTAAAAGAATATTTTTCTGTTTGTCGAATTTATAACCGCAATCGCTTCTTTTGGTTTTTATGTAGTTTGGTTTTTTTTTGCATTCATCTTATATTGTAAAATGAATTTTCCAAAGAATGAGTTAATAGATATGATTTATACAATAGGAGAGGCTCAAAAAAATTGCCTTCTTGCTCAAAGAATTTATAAAATGAAGTATCCTGATCGACGCCAGCCTAATACCCATACTTTTCAAAACTTAATGCAAAGATTTGATTCTTCTGGTACTGTTGATTATCCAAAACGTAAAGTGGTCAACAAACCAGTAACTAATGAAGAAAAAGAACTACAAGTATTGTTAAATGTTCAGGAAAATCCTTATATTGGTAGCCGTCAGTTAGCAGCATTATGTGAAACATCACAATCCACCGCTAATCGTACTACCAAGAAATATAGGTATCATCCATATCACATGGAATTACACCAAGAATTGCATGGACAGGATTTTGAAAGTCGTGTAAACTTTTGTCGCACAATAAATGCGGAGATTCAATTAAATCCAAATTTATTATGCAAGGTAATGTTTAGTGATGAAGTTACTTTTAGAAGTAACGGTGCCGTAAATAGACGCAACATGTATTATTATGCCACAGAAAACCCATTTTGGATTAGAGAGGTGCAACATCAAAACCACTAGTCATTAGATGTTTGGTGTGGTATTCATCATAATCGAATTATTGGACCCCACTTTTTTAATGAACCACTAAATGGCCATAGTTACCTGAACTTTCTACAAGAAGAACTACCCCAACTGCTTCAAGGTCTCGATAGGGATGAGCTCGACAGTATGTGGTTCCAGCACGATGGTGCACCTCCGCATTACCATCGTGAAGTTCATGCGTTTTTGGACCAACGATATCCGCAAAAATGGATTGGACGTGAGGGTTTCATTGAGTGGCCACCAAGGTCTTGCGACATCACCCCATTAGATTTCTACCTATGGGGTTATATTAAAAATAAGGTGTATGTTAATCCACCAACAACAGTGGAAGATATGCGAAACAGGATTAGGGATACCTGTAGAACAATAACGCCCCTAATTTTGTCCAGGGTCCGAGAAAATCTGCAAAAAAGACTAAATTTGTGCATTGCACAAGAGGGTCGTTTATTCGAACACTTATTAAAAAGAAATAATTAATCTCAGTATTTAATAGGTAATTTTATTCTTTCAATTTAGTATAAAAGTAAATATGTATTTGCCTTGTCGTTATTGTTGTGTTAATTTTTTCACATTATGTTTAATTAAACTATTGCCGTTGTAATATAACGAATAATGTATTTCATCATATTTAACCACATTCTGTTTGTTTCTGTAGTTTATTTTTATTATTTTACATGGCTACTATGATAATGAAGACTATTTCTGTAAAAAAGTATGGAAAATAAGAAAAACTGAAATATCTCAAAAACTATTATAAATAGGTATAGGATATATTGAACAAAACTTTTAGGGTTTTTATTATTCTATTAAATAACATGAAAATATACAGGGTGTACCATTTAAAAAAAAGATATTTATTCATTTAAACTTGTTAAAATTTGAGCCGATGTGTTCAACACCCTGTAGCTTTTATTGCAAATATTAGGTAAAAATTGTGTTAACTTGTCCTTGGCCTTGCTAAATTCCAAATTTGAATATATTTGTCACAAAATTGAAAACGTTATTTAGGATTGAATTGATGCTTGAAAATGTGACTTTTTTTCTTTAAACTTAATTATCTCAGAAACTATAAAGTTTTGTTATAGTAAACTCTTAATAAAAAAGATTTAAAATTATAAGCTAAATCGAAAATACGATTCGTATATAGGGTGTTCTATTTAAAAAAATACAACTTTATGCTGTCCTAGTTTTTTGGCTCACCCTGTAGAGTCCTAAATATTTTTAAAATCTGCGTAAAAATAAACTGTATCAAACAATAAATATAGTTTCTTTGTTAATTTCACCGAAAAGGCACAAACCTACTTCATCCAATCGTTGACTCACCCTGTACAAACCTTGACAGTATAAACATTTTGTGCCTCCAATCTGACTGTCTGATTCTTCTTCTGGTTCTTTGGCTTTCCTATTTGATTTTTTATGGTTTTCTTCAGCTTCGTCCTTTTTTCTACTGGTTGTTTCTTGTTCCGTTATCTCTCTTCTAATTCACTTAATCTTGCAGCTGCCACTCGCAGTCATATCACTTGCGTCACTGAAAAACTTCCTAAAAAGGCCATTAGACGGCGTAATCAGTATAATGTGCGAATTTCGGAAATTTTATTTTGCCTGGGTCTCCGTATTACCTCATTACCTCGTATTTCTCCACCTTCCCCTCAAACTAGTATTGTGTTATTTGTTCTTTGTTTAGTATCAACATGCGCTAAAGTATGATTAAAATCACTGGCTGTTCTCTAATATTTGTATATTAAAACTGAACTTTCGTAAATTAAAAAAAATTCTGCTAAATTTTCTTTCTAAACAGTAAATTTGGAGTGATTATCCCTCAAAAGGAGACCATATTCATCAGTTGTACAATTCTCACATTATCTAAAAATTTACATTTTTGATCGATATATCAAACTTATAGTCCTTGCAATCCATATCAACCCTCTATATTTGCATTAGTTTGTTTTGTGCCACTTTCTTACTAGGAATCATATTACATGCACATACTTTATTGGTTTTCGTTGCTTGCTTTTAAGTTTGATTACATTTGTATCGTTCTCAATTGTTAGTATTATCAATAACTGAATCAGGGTTAAAAAATGAAAAATCGATGATTTATTAATAAAAATAAAGATTCGTTTGATTTTTTTTTAATTTCCACATAAAAACTCATACGAACAAGTCAAGTTTATTTCATTATATTTGTAAAACATATTTTATATTTTACAAGTAGGCCCATGCGTAATTTTTTCTTTATATTTTTATTTTTATTAAGAAAAATTAAGACGTTAAATTTTTATTTTGACAGATATCCTTCAACAAAAATTTATAGGCAGATTCACTAAGAAATTAGATTTCCTAGATGACCAGTTTTGTTTTTCTTATGATAGGTTCAGAACTTGCTTGATATATCGTTACCCTTGTCAGTATAAATTCTCAACTGTCCATCTAGATCGGTTTTAAAGTTAAACCATGTTAGTGAATTATGGGGTTAATGTCCAATAGGATGGTCTGAAATATTTTTGTAATTAAACATCTAAACCACTTATTGCTTATTTATTATTTAGCTTAAATAACTTTATTGTAAACTGCATAGGTTTTCCATTACTATTCACTTTTTTCATTCGCGAAATAAGAAATCAAGACACATTTTCCTTTTTTTCTTGCTTTATCAGAACTTGTTTTTAACGGTTTAGCAGTTATTACGGTCACAAAAGTCTTGTCAGAGCTCGATTACTTGCTTGCCAATAAATTGTTAAGGGGTAATAATTCATGCTCATTTTGTTATATTACTTATGTTCTGGTTAAGTATAGTGGTGTAGTTTTTAATTCATATCATTATTTTCGTTGGGAGGAAAAACCACTACATATAGCAATTTTGAATTAAGAAAATAGATCCCAGTAAATCTGGTTGTAAAGTAGCAAGATACAATTTATGCAGGTAAGTAGTGTAAGTATTTAGCTAAGTAACAAAATTTTTTACAGAATTATACGATTTTAAAATTATCAAGTTATTTACGTGGAATTATTTTTTTCTTAAACCTACTTTCTGATGCAAATGACTTAAATGAGTTGATTAAAATCAACCCAATTCTGAACCGAATTAAGTTATTAATAAAATTTTTATAAAAAAAATTGAACCGACTTCTAAAAGTGCTCTAAAAAATGAAAAATAACTATAAATTTGTATATGAAATTGAAATTTTTGAAGTCGGCGCTAAACTAATACCTGACAAAATATGATTGGCATAAACAAACTAAAAATACTTTATTTGTAATTGCTTTTTTACCATAATTTGTATATATTAGTAGTTATTTGTTTTATTGGGAAATAATTATGGACCTAAAACAATATGCAAGAAAATTTCTATTTTTTTGTTTTTCTTTTTAACTAATTAGTGTTTTTGAAAATGTTCCTAGCTAGGTCGGGCTACAATTCTTTTTTTATAATAAACTATAGACATTAACCATATCATTACAGTCAAAACATTTTCCACATGTTTCCACCTCTCAAAAAAACCGCTTTGAGTTCCACGGTTTTTTTTTTTGCAATAATTTTGGTTATTTTTTACTTACATACATATTTTTTTCCTATAGGTACAAATTTTACATCAAATATTGTGGAGGTATATCGTAAAACGATATACATGCTTTTTAAACAAAGCACATCCAGAACATTTGAATATAAGGTACCATTTATGGAACATAAGCTTTGCGAAATGATGAAATGTCTCCAAAACGAGTACCATACCTTAAGTCACGATTTAAAACATTTTAATACTGATTTGAAGAAAAGATGGATATCATCTAACTATATTGAACAAAAATTTTTGAAAAAAAAACAGTACATAACTGGGCCACGAATTCTACGGGACGCCCAAGGAAGCATTTCCAAGAATTACATGATCGTAGTAAACGACGAAATACAAAAGATCTCCGCGAACAGGTACCTGTTGAGGAGCTTAGCTATGCAGCTAGCATACGCCAACGAATGTCTGGAAATGCCGCGGCCTCTAAACTTATAATAGATGCAACTTCAACAGCAACAAGAGCCAAACTTTACAGGAAGGTAATAAATACTACTCAGAAACCGAAAGTAAAAAATTACACATTTGAGCAAGCTTTGCAAATCTTTGTTGAAGGTGACTTTACAAGGAGGCAGTGGGAGTTGTTACACGATTCCAATAAGGGTATATTTCCTTGTTATACTCTAATTAGAGAAGCAAAGAAACTCTGCTATCCAAAACCAGATCAATCCGAGTGACGGAGACGAGTGTTGAAGTTATGCTTCAGAACTTACTTGATCACACAGTAAAGAGACTTTGTTTTTATCTTGAGATAGACTTTTTATGGGAAAACGTACAATTACTCTAAGTCAACATATAAAACGATACCCATTACGTTTTTTTAATGTTACTCCCCTCCCCCTCCCCACCCTAAGTCAGCGCCCCTTCACCCGATTGGTAAAATAATGCCAGAAATGAAATCGGAGCACCTAAAAACATATAAAACGATACCCATTACGTTTTTTTAATATTACTCCTCCCCTCTCCCCACCATAATCAGCCCCCTTCACCCGATTAGTAAAATAATGCCAGAAATCAACTTAGCGCCCTCAAAAACCCCCGGATACTGATTTTGACACGTCTAGAGTCAAAAAACAACGACGTTATTTATTTTGTCCGGTTTTTGAGACCAAATGCTCGTTAGTGAGTCAGTTAAAAACTTGTTTATAGAACTGACATTAAGATATTTTTTTGTTACTCATAGTGAATGATTTTAAAATCTAATTAATAATATCCCTCCCCCCCCCCTATAAAATTGTCACTAGATTTAAGCAGTTATTTTTTTATATCATTCTTTGTTTTGTTTTTACTGAAAATAATAAATATTAATGTCAATTGTTAGAATGTTTGTTATTTATAATCTACATGCAAATAACAGTAAAACAATATATTTTAAAAATATGTTTTTATCATAAATTTCCACTTTAATCATAAAAATGCGTAAATAAATTAATATTAACCCAATCGCAAATGAGATGCTATTCATTTTCCAGTTTAAAGCAAAAAATTTTATTCATTTTATTATATTACTCCAGTGTTAAAATTCATAATTTCTTGTTAATTTGGACGGGGCTGCCTTAGCACAGCTTTTTGGATATTTTAGGATCTTAAATTTGCATGTAGAAATTACTTTTGCTTTAAGGAAAATATATTTATTCAAAGCACTTCCCAAAGATAAGATATTTTATTTAATTTAATAAAACTAAATTAAAAGTACATAACAGTTGGTTGTGGTCTTGATGATTTACTTACCTATTTATGACAAGATCAAGAAGCAAGGAATGAAGTTATTAACTCTAAAAATCTTTTTTTTTTGGAAATTTGTCCAATCTGTTGATTTTTTCAACCATAGGGTTTGTAAGTCTGCTGCAACGTTATCTCTCCACCTCATCCTTGGTCTTCCTAGCGGCCGCTTTCCTTCTGGATTCTCTTCCCATACCAACTTGACGGTACGTTGATCTTGTCTCATAACATGGCCGGCCCATCTTAATCTTTCTGCTTCTTTTATTTTCACTATATCTGGCTGGTTGTATAGTTCCTCCAATTCCTTGTTTGTTCTCGTTTTATATTGCTGTGTGGTGTTGTCCCTGACCGGTCCGTATATCCCTCTAAGTATTCTTCTTTCTGCGATTTTCAGTCTATTCTCATTTTGTTTTGTCAACGTCCATGTTTCACATGCATATATCATTACCGGTCTTATAACTACTTGATATATTCTTATTTTCGTGCGGCGGGATATATTTTTCGATTTCATTATCTTTTGCAGCCCATACCAGCAGCGGTTGTCTCCTTGTATTCTGTTGTTAATCTCTTGTGTAATTTTGTTGTCACAGGTGATCGTAGCTCCCAAATATTTAAACTGATGGACCCTTTCAAAATTGTAGTGGTCCATAGTCACGTTCTGTCCTATTCTGTCTCGCCGTTCCGTTCTTGTTGTAGCCATATATTTTGTTTTTTCTTCGTTGATTCGTAGGCCAACTTTCTTTGCGGCATTTTCCAGTTTGAAGAACTCTTCCTTGACACTGGTAGTTGTATTACCTACAATATCGATATCATCAGCGAACGCCAATATGACGCGCGGACCTTGATTTCTAAAGAGGAGCGTTTTTGTGTTGGTTTTTCGCACGATGCTCTCCAAGGCGACATTAAAGAGGAGTGAAGATAGCGCATCACCTTGTTTAAGACCACCGTTGATTGTACAGAGGGTTGACAATCTTCCTTCAAGTCTTACTGCACTTGTATATCTTTTCAGGTTGGTTCCATAAAAATATTTCTAAGGAAAGTTTCTTGGTATACACTGGACTTTATTTGCATACAACGTTTGATAAAAATGAGATGTTTTAATAAAACTTTCAGCTTGATTTATTTCTAGAAATATTCCAATATATATTTTTTTTGTTGATTGGTTTGTGTGATTTTGGGTGATCTCGCTTCGTTCGTTACGCAAATATCCCACCTGTTACACGAAAAGAAGAATTTCCTAACTAATTACTTGATAGTTAGGGCGCTAAAGGGGGGGGGGTTCCACTTTTAGGTCCCTTCAATATTTTTATGATTTTTAGTCCAATTTTTCGAGGATACGATTCCCAAAACTGCAATTATCTTGCGTTGTACGCGTATTTTCCGGACACTCTATATGATCTACTGGTTAGACCTATTTCGCTGCTAAAGGTGTGGTAAATGCTGAATCTTTATGTCTCATGTCTCGTATTTTAACAAAATTGGTCTCGTGACTGCCTGACGTTTGACGTTCAAACAAGTTTTAATATGACAAAGACTTCATAAAAATAAAAAATTGCTTAAATTGATATTGTGACGTAAATACCTCCAATTTGTACCAAATTTTTATTTTTATTTTCAATAAATATTACTCAATTATACATGTGCTGTTTTTCTGAATGTACTCGGTTTGTTAATGATTTGACATTTGAAACTTTGATGTCAAATTTCTCTCTCTCAGGTGAGTTCAGATGAAAATATAATAATTGTCAGAAAAGGACCAAACCAATGATTCAAAAACACAAATACAAACTTTATTCAGAAAAATACAAAAATGTCAGTGAATGCAATTTTTCTATGTAAAATTTTATAAAACACTTTATCTTAACCTAATTAAGTTATAAAAATTATTGTGCACTGTATTCTTCTTTTTAATTTATTTATAAATAACAATTAGAAAATTTTTTAGGTTATGGTCCCGTTAATAAAAAACACTTGCGAATTTTACATTATGTCCAATCAATAATCACTACTACTTTTACTTTCAAATTATCAACTAAAAATTGAGGTTATATTAAATTTTTACGAACCATACTGATGATGTTAACCGTACAAATGATGGACCGGTACTCTTAAAAAAATGAATTTTAGCTATTTATTGTAAGTAATAACATGGTATAAATTTTTTTCTGATTGATCAGCCATCTGACGTGAACTGGTAACTAGATGACATTTTAAGCTTTGAAACTCAAAATCAAAATGAATTCCTAATTGTCAAAATATGATGAAATTTTGTTGTTTTATTGATATTATGAAATAAATATTCTATTTGATGACAATAAATTATGATTTATATAATTTTTGGACTTTTCCTGACATTTTGATATCCTTAAACTTCACATTTGGTTATTATTTATCACGTTTATTTTCACTAATTTATCTTTACTGTTTATTAAATGGGTGACGAAGATTATAGTTTTCGTGGATTTCACTATATTGTTTTTAAAATTGTTTTTTTAGTCACTATTTCTGGACAATAACACTTCTCACCTTATTCAAAATATCACTTATTTATTATTATATAAGATTCATATCTTTCTGAGACCAATATGTGTATAATTCTAAATTTATATTATTTATGTCTAACCTTTCACATTAATTTTTTACATTTTCTCATGTTATTATAGAATTTTTGGCATTTTATGTCCTTTTAAAACATAATTCTTGTATAAATTCTTACATACTATTCACAAATAACTATCCTACCATCTGCAATTACCACATAGATATATCAACTTATTATTAATGACCATTTTATTTGACTTTTTCATTATCAAGAACTTATCACATCTGAAAAAAATGTGTTTACCTATATATATATATATATATATATATATATATATATATATATATATATATATATATATATATATATATAAAGAATCGATGTGACACTTTAAATTTGTAATATTTTTTAATTGTAAAAAAATGATTACTTTTAATATATCTCTAAAAATATTTTTAAAAAATTTAACTTAATAGTTTTTTTAACCTCGTTGTATAATACAAATTTGAAGCCAATATGAAAAAATATATAATAGCATCTCAAGCAATAATGTAAATCGATAAATCTATGAACCTATTATTTTTACATAACATTTTGTAATCTCGCTATTCATATTTTTATCACATGTTTGTTTAAACCTAGTATTAGCTTCATATTACATTTATTATTAATGTTGATCTTAAATATATTTTTCTATAAGCACACATAACTAGATACTAGTTTAACTAAGCTTGTAGAAAGATTGGATCAATTAACTGATATCGTACATATATTTACTTCCTATTATATGGAAATAATCCAGCTAGTAATGAAATAAAGGTAAAATTCACTATCTATTTTAATTTATTTTTTCTTGAGCTTTTTCATAAATAAAAAACTTGAAATGTTCATTACTTATGGAGCCTTTGGTTTTTTATTTTATTGTTGAAACTGATAACATGTAAATGATCTAAGAGGATATTCCCATCTACTGACTATTAAGAGGATATATTAATTTTTAATTAGATTTGTGTAAATATGGCGTAGATTACTTATACCAATTCTGTGGTTAACTGCATTTTTTTTTCTATTTGCATCATCTCCTTCACACTCAATTTGTTATAATTATGGTCACGTTCAAGTATTGTTGTATTGTTGTAATTGAAGGAATGGCCTGTTTTTTAAAAGTGAAAGAGTCCCTAATAAAATATTCATTTCCTCCAATTATACTTGAGATGCAGCTTGATAATTTTGATAGATTATAAAAAGGTGATTGTATGTAAGATACCATTGGTCTTAAGAGTATGTTTCGTTTGTGAATTTTAGGAAGACCATATACTTTTGGAGGAACAGCATTATGAATACTTAGATTTTTGGCTTGATTTTCAGTTATCAGTTTTTTTTTATGAAAGTGTTATTTTTCTTTTGGTATAAGAAGGTTGGGACACTTTTAATTTTCTTGTAAGTGGTATCAACACTCAGTAATGAATTAATTTTTGCCTCATAATGAACGGGGTTCATAATCACGGTTTTGTTGCTTTTGTCAGGTTTTAAAACTTTAATTTGAGGGTTATTTTTTACTAGAGTTTTATTTAGTTTTTTTTTTATTTGTTTTTCGAACTTATTTTCTTTGACATTTTTGTGTCTTAGTTTAATTTTATGGTTTGTTAAAACATTGGTGTTTTTTGCTCTAATGATGTCTTGTTCTTTAATGGGTTTATCTTTTATGACAGTGTCAGCAGAAACAGTACATTCAGTTACACGTAATTGTTTCTCGTTTGAGATTTCAAGTGAGAAATTTGGGTCTAGGGAAAGGACTTCAGCTACTTCAGTCAGTACGTTGGTGTCTAATATACTTTCTATCCAATTTGGGCTATTATCGTATGTCTATATATATATATATATATATATATATATATATATATATATATATATATATATATATATATAAATTTTTTATCTTTGAATTAAATAAATTTATTTTATCTTCCACGTTGAAATGTAAAGATATAATTGTTAATGTAAATAATTTTATTCAGTTCTTTTGTCCACTGTTCATTTATTGTTATCAGTTAAATTATCCTCAGAATTAATTAGATAAATAATAATTATTACAGTTATATTGTTTATGAGAATTTTGTAACTAATTTAGATGAAAAATATGCATTTTTTTACTTGTATTTTAAATTATATTGAGCTTTATTTTAGTAGCAAATAAATTACGTACAAAAAATATTTTTATTTTGCAGTTTTTTTATTTCGACCATGATTCAAATGAAGATTTGAGTTAGATGAAATTATTTTGATTCCTCAAAAAATAAAATATGATGTGCAGCAAAAATATTTAATATTTTTTTGTTTTTATTTTTAAAAGTCATACTATTTTTAAAACTGATTAATATAACATATTATTTTTACTTTTAACTTACAAAATCAACAGTAGGAGTTACGTACTCTGTGGTTGCAATCTACTTTTTATACGGGGTTATTCAGAAAAATCGGTTAAATCTAATGTTTCATCCAAAGTGAACAAAATTTCATAATTGCATGTAATTTGTAACTATAAACAATATTTTTTAATAAAAATATTTTCTATAGTGAAAAATAGGATTAATTTTTCTCTTGACACAATTTCAATTTTTCGATTCTCCCTCGTAAACTATAATAATATATAATTTAAAGACAAACATTTTTCTCATGTGCTGCTCTCTTTCTGCCAGTCATTATATACAGTAATTTCCATATATAAAAGAAATATTACCAAATTTCTGAAATTATATCTTAAATTAAAGTAAGTTAACGTCTGTATTTCTTTTCTAGATTTCGCCAAGTATCTTCAAAACGTGTAAGATATTTCTTCTTATAAACGGTATTAAATCTTATTACGAAATCTTACAATGACGATTCGTATGTTACATGATCATTTTTGCATTAAAAAGTAAAAAATAAATTAAAAACTGTTTTATTTCAATTAATAATTGCAGTTTGTCATTGTCGGCGCTAAATTTAAAATTTATAGAAAATTTTTAGTTATTTTGCTGATCGAAATTATAGCAATGATAGGACAACAAAGTTTTTAACTTTACATTGTTTAAATGTATTATTATTTCCTTTATATAAAAATGCAATTTTAAAGAAACAAATAAATATCTCTAAAATCAAATTCCAAGCACCTTAGGCTATAAATATCTATACCCTCTTTTTCTCAACTTAAATCTAAAGTAGCATTCTGTACAGAGAAGTTATTTGTATACATCTAAAGAGCAAGTTTGTGAAAAAGATATATTGAAACATCAGACGATTTCAATAAATTTCCAAATAACACCAACAGTTGCCCAAGTGATGCGGAATGGTAAATATAGCCGATGCACGAAGATTTTTAAAATGACAATATCGATACAAAGTCCTTTTGTATAAGAGAAATGAAGTTTTTGCATACTTATCTAAAATGAAGCGCATATTATACAATGTGATCCGTCTAGGCAATTAGGCGGTTATATTTCAGAACTCCCAGATTTTATCGAAAAGATTTTATATAAAATTTTTATAAAAAAAATCGAACCGACTTCTAAAAGTGCGCTAAAAAGTGAAAAATAACCATAAATTTTTATATGAAATTGAAATTTTTGAGGTCGGGGCCAAACTAATACCTAATAAAACGTGATTCGCATAAATAGATTAAAAATACTTTATTTGTAATTTCATTTTGAAATAATTTGGCGCCGACTTCAAAAATTTCATTTTCATATAAAAATTTATAGTTATTTTTCACTTTTTAGCGTACTTTTAGAAGTCGGTTCAATTTTTTTAATAAAAATTATATTTTTCGATTTTCAGTTTTGATTTCACTATGGTATCCATAAATTATTTGAACTAAGTACTAATCGAGATTAGTGTACCTCGTATTGACTCCAAGGTGGCAAACAAGTACCAGTTTTATCCAAAGTTGTAAATCACCTTAAAATGAACCACTAAAAATTCTTTGAGTCTTAGAGTTCTCCAAATACCAGTGAAATTGTGTCAATTGAATATTTAGTCTGGCATAATGAATTCTCTATCTTAAATTTCAAATTAATTTTAAATTGGTAGTATGGGCACCAAAATCTTCCAATATCGATATTAAAGACCTTGAGACGTACATTTCTTAGCGCGATATATTTTTTATGCAACATTCATATGTTTACCAAAGAAAGCAAATTCAAAAGAATGGAGTGACTATCGAACAATCAGTCTCATGTCACATACTTTGAAAACCCTTTTAAAAATTGTACACGCTAGAATACATTCCAAATTGGAGCTGGATATTAGTGACACACAGTTTGGCTTCCGGAACGGGGTGGGTACAAGAGAAGCATTATTTGCTTTTAATGTGCTTACTCAAAGATGCTTAGATATCAATCAGGACCTCTATGTCTGCTTCATAGATTACAACAAAGCTTTTGATAGGGTTAAACATGACAAACTGATAGAGTTTCTCAGAAGCAAAAATTTGAATGAAAGGGATTTAAGGTTGATATCAAATCTGTATTACAATCAGCGAGCGGCAGTAAGATTTGGACAGGAAATATCCGGAGAGGTGGAAATACAAAGAGGAGTCCGACAAGGGTGTATATTGTCACCTTTACTATTTAACGCTTATTCTGAAGAGGTCATATTGGAAAGTCTTGAATCTGAAACAGCAGGGATAAAAGTAAACGGAGTTTTAATCAACAATATTAGGTATGCAGATGACACCGTAATAATAGCTGATAGCTTGAAAGACGTAGAAAAGATAATGAATAAATATTAAAAGTTAGTGGAGAATATGGACTTTCTCTTAACACAAAAAAGACCAAGTTCATGATAATTAGTAAAAACAACACCATTAATAATGAAACCCTAATGGTAGGAGGCCAGCACATAGAAAGAGTTAAGAAGTACACTTACTTGGGAACCCTAATAACAGAAAATAATGACTATACCGTCGAAATAAAAACCAGAATCGAGAAAGCACGTGCCAACTTTATTAGAATGAAAAAGGTTATCTGCAGCAAAAATCTAACGTTAGCCCTGAAAATTCGACTGACTAAATGTTACATATACAGTGTTCTATATTATGGAATGGAAGCATGGACACTGAATCGAGAGGCAATGAGAAGACTTAACTCTTTTGAAATGTGGACCTATAGAAGAATTCAGAGGATTTCGTGGGTGGATCGAGTTACGAGCGCCGAAGTGTTGAGAAGAATGGGGAAAGAAAAGGAAGTCGAGATAACAGTAAAACAGAGAAAACAGCAATATTTCGGACACATTATGCGAGGAGAAAAGTACAGTATCTTAAGGTTCATAATCCAAGGCAAAATAAGTGGCAGAAGAGGCGTGGGACGACGACGAATTTCATGGCTAAAAAACCTAAGGGAATGGTTTGGATGCAGTTCAAAACAACTATTTAGAGCAACTGCCTCAAAAATTAAAATAGCTATTATGATTGCCAACCCTCCGCAATGGAGAAGGCACTTGAAGAAGATTGAGTTTGTATATGTCCCAAGAACTTCGCAATATCAATTTTAGACAAAGTAGAAAAATGTAAAATTTCTAGACCATCATATTACGTCTGACATACTCGCTATTTACATCGTCAAAAACGATTCAGTTCCACCTTTGAACGAAATCGAAAAATGTAAAAAGTTTGGTCCTCTATATTGAATTTGCCATATTGAATCCTGAAAAAATACTTTTAAATTCATAATTTACACCTTCAAGAACCTCCTATATCAATTTTGGAGAACGCCATATTGAATCAGCCAAGTTTGGTTTTTCAAAAATATTTTAAATTCGTAATAAACACTAAAAAAAATCCCCTTATATTGATTTTAGACAAAATCGAGAGATGTACAACCTTAAATACGCCATCTTGGATTCGCCATATTTAATATTTTTTTAAAATAATTTCAGATTCGTAATTTGCGACCTTAAAAATTCTCCCATATAAAATTTAGAAAAAATCGTACAATATTAATTTTTTATGCGGCATACTGGATATGCCATATTGAATTTTTTAAAAATAATTTTAGTTTCGTTATGTGCGACCCCGAATTCCCCCCCCTGGTTCCAGTTTTGGATAAATCGATTTTTTTTCCGCCATAATGAATTTTTAAAAAATAATTTTTATTCGTTATGTGCCACCCCGAGAACTCCCCCACACCAATTTTGGAAAAAATCGGACAAAATTAAATATTTTCGTCCACCATATTGGATCCGCCACATTGAATTTTGTAAAAGTAGTTTCAGATTCGTTGTGTACGACCTCGAAAATTCCCCCATTCCAATTTTGAAGAAAATCGGACAAACTAATTTTTTTGGATGCCATATTGTCAGCGCCATCTTGGATTTTACTGCACCAATTACGTCCAAAAAAATATGGAACCACCGCAGAACTTTCTGAACATAACGCAAAAAGTTTCATTTCAATCGGTGTTGCCGTTCCGGAGTAATCGGTATATATATATATATATATATATATATATATATATATACATATTACCTTCGTCAGAATGTGTGTAGCTAAAAAAACAAAGTATTTGATTGATTTTACTATTAAATTGTTTACATGTTATGTATTTACCTTGAACAATGATTCAGGAACAACAGACACACACACATATATATAAATATATATATATATATATATATATATATATATATATATATATATATATATATATATATATATATATATATATATATATATATATATATATATATATATATATATATATATATATAGTCTACGACTTGAGAACCTCCTTCTTTTAGAAGTCGGTTAAAAATATTTATAGAATTTTTGTATACTTAATATAGCTATAATAGAAAAAATTAAATTTTTAATTTACATTTTTAGCACAAATGTTTACGTCAGATACTCATTAAAACTTGATAAAAGAGATTTAGTGAGACATAAGTCTTTTTAAGAAAAAAAAATCACGTGCTGTGATACAAAAAAAAATTGTATATTTTTAAAAGCCTAGTAAGGCAACTTTTAAAGTATAATCTAACTTTGATAAGAATACTGAGACTACACGAAATTTTTATTAAAACTAAATAAAATTTATAATAATATTAATAACTGTTCTTTCAGAGTTTTATGTTATATGATATTTTATTTAAATAATTTTTCTTTAAAGCATTTTTGTTTAAACTGGTAAAGAACTTCTTATATACAGTATATCTTCACATCCAATTGATTAAAAATCAAGCCTAAAGATGTATCTATATGATATATAAGTTGTTTTATCATACTGAGGTACGACGTTGCCAAAATTACGCTTTCACTCTGCCATCCAATACTTCACTGTGGAAAATGAAGGTGCAGACTCCCCAAAGTAGAGTCTAGCTCGGCTTTGATATTGGTTGCACTAAGTCCTTTCAAATGAAAGTATTGAATTACGTAACGATAATCAATTGTTTCCACGTTTACAAATTCACTAAGAGTTTTCATTGTTGATGGCTGTCAAACGAGTAATAAATAATGTAGCGCCTTCGAACTTAAACTTGATCTTTCTAAGATTGATACTATCTAACACAGTCATTATATTTTAACAACTACCTCCATTTATGTGTCAGGTTGGTTAATTCTGGGATTGACCTCATAGGTAGAAACCAAGTTCATATTTGAAACACAAAAAAAATATCAGGGAGCGACAAAAAATTTCAATGACAGACCAGTGATATTAGACTACAAATATACTGTAGTCAAATAAGCGACCTAGTTGGGGATACTCATTCATCCAGACAGAAACCCGAATTTTCGGGTAATATAGGCCTATAGAAATAAAACGTATATGTTCTCCGCACGAGATTTTGTGTCATAAAATCTTTGTAAATAATTAAAGGTCGATTAATGCATATATTTGCACATTTTTGCTTACCAGCGAAAACTAAAGAAATTTTTGGACAAAATGGAATAGTCATCTTTTAGAGAATTGAAAAACCTACAAATTAGTTTTTTACCGATCTCGATTTTTTATTTGTTGCTGAGAAAAATGCAAAACAAGGTCAAAATTGTTATAATATTCAATCAACAATAACTATTGCTAAATGCAACCTACGATTTTGTTATTAAGTAAAAAGTTGGGTCTTTTAGTGCTTAATATATGGTAAAAATTTTCAAATCGATTCATCAAATAGTTTGTGCAAAATTTAATTTGTTTATCAGTGCGAGCGAATTTCGCAATAACATTCTAGCTTCATCGATGAAGGTACACCGATTCTGAGCACATTTCATGAAAGAGGAACTCTTCTTCTATGAGAAGTATTAGATGAAATTGAGGAAAATTAATTTTAAATTTGTTTAAACTTCATTAGAAAACCACTATCATTTTTACCTTGTAAACAAATTAAATAATTTTTTGTTTTTGCCGATAAAAAAATTCTGTTTTAATATTTGGGAAGATGACCGTTAAAATAATTTACTTTCAAAATCTATTACTATGTTTAACTATGAAAATCTTAAAAACATAGTTGTTTTTCAATGTATCATATATTGTTATAACCAGGGGCGGATCCAGCCTCTCTCTTTGGGGGGGGGGGGCGGTGATATCACAAAAGTACAGTATGGCAAGAAAAACAAGTTGTCAACGGGGGAGGGGGGGGGAGTGCAAGCAGTATACTCATTCCTAATATAAAAGGCAGAATGGGTTCTATTTTCCTGAAATCAAAGCTTTTGGGAGGGGGGGGGGCGATCGCAAGCATACAGACTCCTATACTCTATTCAAGAACTAGAGAGAGTAATCAAACTGTTACCGAAAGCTCTAACGTACCTGGTCCAGTGTCGCAGGTAACTGAGAACTGCCATAAATCTAATTATATTTCATTATTTTTAAATATATTTTATAAATTTTCTGCAACATAGAATTTCCGATAGTTTAATTAAATTTCTGTCAGTGAGCAAGGTACAACTTACAGTTTTTTTTTAATGATTTATCTTGTTTGCGCTTGTTTTTATATATTATTTGAGATTAGTGAGATACCCAAAAGATATGGCTTTCACCTCTATATTTATTCCAAAATCGTTAAACCAGGGCATTTTTTCCTCAACGAAAAACTTATTACGATGAATGTTTATGATGCCTTCAGATATCAATATCTAGATAATAATGTTAAAAGGTCTGTTGAGATATATTCTAACATGACAGGAGTTGGAAAATCTACTATATACCGAATACTGAAGGAGAAAAAAACGACTGGAATTGTTTGTACTCCCAAGTCACATTCGATCACAGGCAAATGAAAAACCTCGTTGGAAGAAGAGATGAAAACTGCAATTAAAGAGGTTGTATATACATTTTATTATGAGAAGCAGATCCCAACCATCTACAAAATTCTAACTAAAATCATTGAAGATCGCGATTTACCTGAAATTAAAAGAACTGATCTCTGGAAATTCCTCTAAGAACTTAATTTTTGCTGGGAAAAACCAAATAGAAAATCTGTTCTTATAAATCGTCCGGAAACTGTCCATTGGAGACGTAAATATCTCTCTCAAGTAAAAGGTAGAGTTGCTAGAAACAACACAATTAATAAAATTTGTAATTTAACTAGACTTTTGAAAGATTTTTCTGAATAAAGTTACTGCGGAAAATTGGGAAAAATCCCTATAATAAAAGAATAAAACAAAATGTGAGAACTCGATCTCATAATCGGTGAGATAGAGGAACAAATTATAATTAATTTTAGCGAAGATAGTTTCACTGATTTTGATTAGGAATTAGATACGTAATGTTTACTAGTGTAAACACAATTTATTATTTAAATTTTTGTTTTTGTTTTATTTTATTGTTTAATGTTGTTTATATGTTTTTTTATTTTCTTATATATTTTTTATTTTAGCGTGTCCCACTCTATAATTTTATATATATTTAATTCTAATTAGCGATAAGTTTTTTATTATTTTATTATTGTGTTTGTGTCTTTTTCTTAAGCATGTAGAATTAATATGTTTATCTTATTTTTTTGGGGCTATCGTATTTCCATATATAAAAGTAAATTAAATTAAGATATCAGTACAATAGAAATAATAATAAGTAGGTCTAATTTTAATTACAACACAAAAAAAAGTAATTACATTTGAATCCCTTTTTAGTGTTTAATTGTAGTTCTGCAGATGGTTTAAGAAATACATAAACTGAAACGTCAAATACCCTAAAAATGTTTTTAATTAATAATAAAATGACCGATAGCCCCAAAAATATTTTAATATTATATGGACGAATTTATTTTTTTATATTTGTTTAACTTTTTGTATTTTTGACAATGGATATTTTTTAAGTATTTAAATTATAACTTAGAATTTTTTGAGAGAATAATCCTACGTTTTAGTCTATTATTATAGACCAGTATTTTTGGTTATAAAATTTCTAACCCATTCCTATGAAATATATATGTGTCTAACAAATTTTGCTAAAAACACCGGACTAAAGAACACAGGTAGTTTGCGAAGAGAAAAAGGATAAAAAACGATTTATTACTCTCTCTAATTCTTGAATAAACTATAGTATAAGAGGAAAAATCGGGTCCATTTTTCTAAACTCAAAGCTCTTGGGGGGGCGATCGCCCCCACCGCCCCCCCCCCCCTTGAATCCGCGCCTGGTTATAACATGTATATATTGCAATAGTAAACAGTACTTACGTATACAGTTTTTTCTTACACGCAATGTAACGAATATTAATGTTTTATAACAATAATCTAATTATTCAATTTTCCCGACTTATAATCATGTTTGCAAATAAAAATAGCGCAAAAATTATTGATTTTTAATGAAAAAATTGTGTGCAAAAAATGTTTAAACAAATTAAATGTTTAATTTATAAACAAATAAATAAATAGTATGCATATTTGTAATGTACGCAGAAAGGTACCACAAATTAAAAAAAGAATCATCAAAATCCGTCAACAACTTTCGGAGATATAGCTAATGGTGGCAGTTTGAAGTTGCTGTTTCATTTTTTGAAAGCGCGGATTTGTTAGTAACTCATCTTCCTGCCGCGTCCTCTTTTAAACAATTAACATTTTTTAAACTTCATTGAAGCTTTTGTTTTTGTGTTATCATTTTCCGGACAACTCACACCTAAACCTAAACTCTTAAACTTTCGAATGGCACTATTTTCGTTTCTTAATTGTTATTAACATTATAGGAATGAATTTTTTTAAAAAAATTGTTAACTTTGGCGCATAGTGACCTAAGCCGTTTTTTTTTTCTAAATTCGTCTAAAATGCCAGCTTAACAAATATGAAAACAGAATTTTTTTTATCGGCAAAAACAAAAAAGTTATTTAATTTGTTTACAAGGTAAAAATGATAGTGATTTTCTAATGAAGTTTAAACAAATTTAAAATTAATTTTCCTCAATTCGATGTATCTTCATCGATGGAGCTAGAATGTTATTGCGAAATTCGCTCGCCTGTGATAAACAAATTAAATTTTGCACAAACTATTTGATGAATTGATCTGAAATTTTTACCACATATTAAGCGCTAAAAGACCCAACTTTTTACTTAACAACAAAGTCGTAGGTTGCATTTAGCAATAGTTATTATTAATTGAATATTATAATAATTTTTACCTTGTTTTGCATTTTTCTAAGCAACAAATAAAAATATCGAAATCGGTAAAAAACCAATTTGTAGGTTTTTCAATTCTTTACAAGATGGCTATTCCATTTTGTCCAAAAATTTCTTTAGTTTTTGCTGGTAAGCAGAAAAGTGCACATAAATCCATTTTTCGACCTTTAATTGTTTACAAAAAGTATATGACACAAAATCTCGTGCAGAGTATATATACGGTTTATTTCTATAGGTCTATATTACCCAAGAATCCGGGTCTGTGCCTAGATGATTGAGTGTCCCAACAAAATGCTTATTTGACTGAGAGTATTTCCTGTTGGCCCAAATTTTATTTGCTACATTTTGTCCTAATTTAAACGTCTGCAAATTCAACTGATATATGCCTCCATAAATTTAAACACTTAAAATTAAATTAATTTGCTTCCATGCTTAGTTTAATAGTCGTTTATTTTATACCTTAAATTAACGTTATTCTTAAAGAACAATTTATATTGTCTTGGAAAATCGATTTGGATTCTGCTTAAAATACGTAAATATTTTTCGAAAGTTGGAGTTAAAGTCGTTAATAAATATATAAAATGTGTTTAATTTAAATATATATATTTATATATATATATATATATATATATATATATATATATATATATATATATATATATATATATATATATATATATATATATATATATATATATATATATATATATATATATATATATAGATCCAACCGACAGCCAACAATGGGTCAGCCATTTTAAGGACTTACTCCAGGCACCAGCTACAGAAAACAACGTAGACGAAAACCAACAAGAAACCACAAAACTAACAGATGTTAACATCAGTGAAGCAGAGATGCACCGGACAATTAAGAAATTAAAAAACAGAAAATCACCTGGTACCGACCAAATTACGAATGAGATGCTACAGTACGGAAGCCCCAACCTTGTCACAGAGCTCACTGTTCTATTTCAAAAAATACTCCGCACAACGTCAGTACCCAACGAATGACGGAAAAGCATCACAATTCCGATCCACAAAAAAGGATCAAAGAAACAACCCGAAAACTACAGGGGAATCAGCCTACTGAACAGTTCAGCCAAATTGTTTACCAAAATACTGTCACAACGGATCGCAGACAAGTTAGGGGCGTGGGAAGAACACCAGGGCTTCCGGAATAACCGCTCTACTATCGACGGTATATTTATTATCAGACAGCTGGATGAAAAATCTATCGAATACGATAAACCGCTGTTCATTTGTTTTGTGGACTTTCCACAAGCGTTCGACCGAGTCAAACTGGAACACATAATAGAACTACTACGAAGAGAACAAGTACACGAGGCAATCATATGTACAATATACGAACTGAATTCCAAAAACACCATGGTAATTAAAACAAATAACACTCTAACAGAGGAAATCCCATTATCCATAGAAATAAGACAGGGTGATAGCCTAAGTCCAACACTTTTCAATCTAATCAGGGACGAAATCATTGATGAGCTAAAAAGCACAAATATTGGGTACCCAATGGGACACAACACCGTTCACATTATATCCTTTGCAGACGATGTTGCCTTGACAACAGATAGCAAGGACAACTTACAAAGAATGCTTTTCCATCTTAATCGAACAGCCAAACAGTATAATATGAAGATATCTGTGGAGAAAACCAAAGCAATGGTAATAGCAAAAGAACCGGCAAGATGCAAACTAATGGTTGATGACAAACATATCGAACAGGTTGGGAAGTTTAAATACCTGTGAGCACATATAACAAGTAACAGGGCAGTAACGGAAGAAGTACGCACACAAGCCAACAATATATATATATATATATATATATATATATATATATATATATATATATATATATATATATATATATATATATATAGACATATGTTAAGATATGAAAATTTAGGCCTTCATGAAAAGATTGAACCTTTACGGAGATCAAAATGTTCCCCCAAAAAAAAGTTATAGCAATCAATATTTTGCGTCTTGGGATCAACAAATAGCAATATCTCAGTAGCAAATTATCTGATTTACTATTATAAAATATCGCTTTGTTCAAAATGACAAGGTCTACTCTTTAAAAAAAAATACAAAAAAGTTAATTTTGCAATAAATAATTAATATGCAAAAAATGGCCGATTTTAAGGGTTTTTTGGCATTTTTGCAATAACAAATTGACAAAAATGATCGCACACAAGCTAATATTGTAGATTTTTGAAATCTCTACAACTTTTAATTGAAACTTTTTTTTTCCAAAATGCGGTCCTTCGATTGTAGATTCAAAAAACCCCAATCTATTTTTTGCTGTTACATTTTATATAAGGTTTGTTCTTACATTGCCTCCAACACCTCTGGATAGGTCTCGTCCATCTCGGAATTTACATCAAAAACCGCACTCATTTTTATCTATGGTATGGACTATCTGTGTTCTTTAAGAATTTCTTTCTTTCTCTCTCTTTCTTAAGCTCGTGCTAATTCACAACGCAGCCAAAACGAGCGCCAATATATTTCTTGTGCACTTTATTATTAAAGTTTGCCCTATATTTACTCATATAAACGATGAAATAGAACCAGATATTAATTTTATTTTCAATTCTAGGCTTGTTGTTCAAGAAAACATTGATTCTAGTATCCAATATATTGAATTTTAGGCATTTTTTGTTCTAAAACGAAAGGAAGAAAGAATTTTATTAAAAATTCAGATTTTTTAATATTTACAGTGACCTTAAAAATTGTACTGACTGAAAAATAAATAAAAGTTTTATAAAAAAAATTGAACCTACCTCCACAAGTGCGCTAAAAAGTGAAAAATAACTATAAATTTTAATATGAAATTGTTTCTAAATGAAATAAATAACTACTGATATATACAAATTATGGTAAGAAAGCAATTACAAATAAAGTATTTTTAATCTGTTTACGCGATTCACATTTTCTCAGGTATTAGTTTGGCGCCGACTTCAAAAATTTTAATTTCATATAAAAATTTATAGTTATTTTTCAGTTTTTAACGCACTTTTAGAAGTCGGTTCAATTTTTTTTATAAAAATATTATTTTTCGATTTTTAGTTTTGAATTCATTACGATATCCATAAATTATTTGAATTAAGTACCAATCGGAATTAATATATCTCGCAATGATTCCAAGGTGGCAAAAGAATACCCATTTTATCCAAAGTTGTCAATCACCCTAAAATGAACCACTAAAAATTCTTTGATTCTTAGAGTTCTCTAAATACCAGTGAAAGTATGATAAAAACATATTTAATCCTCTAACTTAAATTTCAAATTAATTTTAGATTGATAATATAGGCTCCAAAACCTTCCAATATCGATATTTAAAGAACTTGAGACGTTAATTTGTTAGCTCGATATATTTTATACTGCATATTGAGTTTGGATACGCCCCAAGAACCCCGCAGTGTCAATTTTAGACAAAATCGGAAAGTGTAAAATTTTCAGTCCCTCATATTGTTTCTTATTAACCTAATAATTGTAAAAACTTAACTTCATATTCGTAATACAGGACCCCGAAAACCCTCTAATACCAACTCTGAAAAAATGCGAATAAGGTAAAATTTGCAACCCACCATATTGGATTCAACATATTGAATTTCAAAAAAATAATTTTAACGTCTTAATCTAAGCTAAATCTAAACCCTTCAAAGCCCCCTAGTACCAATTTTGAATGAAATTCGGAAATTTCAATTTTCCAAACCGTCATATTGCATCTGACATATTAGATTTTCTTAAAATAATTTTATATTCGCTATTTACATCCTTAAAAACGATTCAGTCCCACCTTTAAACAAAATCGAAAAATGTAAAATTTTTAGTCCGCTATATTGGATTCGGCATATTGAATCCTGAAAAATCCTTTTAAATTCATAATTTACACCCTTAAGAACCCCCTATGTCAGTTTTAGGACGCCACATTGAGTTTTTCAAAAATATTTAAAACTCATAATTAACACTAACAAAAACCCCCTAAACTGATTTCAGACAAAATCCAGAGATGTAGAATCTTTAATCCGCCATCTTGGATCCGCCATATTTAATTTTTTTCAAATAATTTCTGGTTCATAATGTGCGATCCCAAAAACTCCTCCATATCAATTTTGAAAAAAAAAAAAAAGATAAAATTAATTATTTATCCGCCCCGAACCCCGGAGGAGAAAATCGGACAAAATTGATTTCTGTGTCCGCCATATTGAATCCACCATACTAAATTTTTTTTAAATATTTTGGGTTCGTTATGTGCAATCCCGAAAACGCCCTCACATCAATTTTGGAGAAAACCGGAAAATTTTTTGGTCCTCCATATTGGATCCGCCATATTGAATTTTTTGAAAATAATATCAGATTCGTTGTGTAAGGCCCCGAAAATTTCCCCATACCAATTTTGGAGAAATCGGACAAAATTAATGTTTTTGGCCGCCATATTGTCAGCGCCATCTTGGATTTTTCTGCACCAATTTCATCCAAAAAAATATGGAACCATCACAGCAACTTCCTGAATATAACGTAAAAAATTTCATTTAATTCGGTGTCACCGTTTCGGAGTAACCAGTGTACATACATAAAAAAATACATAGTCGACGAATTGAGAACCTCCTTCTTTTAAAAGTCGGTTAAAAATAGAGTTTTTATGGTCTTTCAGTGCATCTAAAAAGTTGCTTTTTTCTCATTAAGACCGTTACAAAATGGTAGACAGTTTATTCCCTGTGAATCCCACTGTGTTTCTCTTTCCATACCTATTTCGAAGTTCAATTTCCTTGTGAATGGTACGATTTAAACCAATGAAATTTTTGCATACTAATGGGTTATAAATTAATTTAAGAAATTTGCCCATGAACTTGTACCTGACAGTTCATAAACAAATTTGTGGTGTTAAAGGTTACTAATTATGGGAGAAAGCTTGACGCATGCAATCACGTAGACCACGTAATTTTACCAAGTTTTTATTCATGCAAAATAATTTCTTTTCAATTAACAACATCCTTTATACGTAATATTCTTCCTTAAAACATAACTTTGAGTCAAAGTTAAAGTATTAAAACAATGAAATTGCTCATTCCGCCAACCGACACATGGCCTTGCCGCAAGACACCGTCGAAACACTGGTTTAAATGAGATTTGTTGCGCCTTTATAAAATTTAATTTTATCAGTAATTGCTGCATTTGCACTGTGTGTGCGTTTGAAATTACAAACATAGACTGCATAGACTGTTAAATACAAAAGGATGTTATAGGAAAATGTTTGAGGTAGAAATTTCCGTATGTATGTGCCACGTGTTCAGCAATTTCAAAATAGGAAATGTCTTTGTTATACACATTATAACTATGTTATTAAATATCGATTCTTAGGAATTATAGGAATATAAGGAGAAGTGTAACAAATTAGTAATTTTTTGCAACAATATTTTAGTAAAAGCAGGTGCGGATCCAAGGGGGGGGGGCGGTGGGGGCGATCGCCCCCCCCCCTCCCAAGAGATTAGAGAATTCAGGAAAATTTACCAAATTGTGTCTTTTACACTAGGAATGTGAATGCTGTTGACTTTCACCTCCACGTCGACAACTCGTTATTTCTTGCGATCGCCCCACCTCCAAGTTTGAGTTTAGGAAAATAGATTCGATTCTAGTACTTATACTAGGAATGTGTATGGTGTTGGCTTCCATCCCCTCCGTCGACAACTTGTTTTTCTCTTGCGATCGCCCTCCCTCAAGACCTTTGAGTTTAGAAAAATAGACCTGATTCTGGCTCTTATACTAGGTATGTGCATGCTGCTGGCTTCCATATCCCAAACTATTTTATTGAAAAAAAATAGCTTTTCTTAGAACTCGAAAAAACTGTTTTTTTCCCAAAAAAGAAAATGAGACATAGGATACTGTATTCCAGGAAACGGAGTGTTAAAAAAAACTCAAATACTGCCAGCGATCTGATTGCATAAATGGGTAGGGAAAGGTAGTAAAAATGACGTATCATCTCGTGTCTCAACAAGTTTTGGTTGGAACATTATTTTTTTAACAAATAAGTCGAAAAATGATTTTTCCTCGTTTTTTTTTTGGATTTTACGGAAAATCTAACGAAAATTTGTTCAGACACGAGATGAGACGTCTTTCTACTTCTTCTTCTTCTTTAGGTGCCATGTCCGTATTCAGACGTTGGTGGCCATCATGTTTACAATTTCTTGAAATCTTTCTCTATCGGCTGCAGCGCGAAATAGTTCCTCCACCGTGCAATCACACCACTGCCTGATGTTACGTAGCCATGAAAGCTTCTTTCGTCCTATCCATCTTTTTCCTTCCACTTTTCCTTTTATTATAAGGCGAAGTAGATGGTATTTAGGTCATCTAATTATGTGGCCGAAGTATTCTGTTTTCCGCCTCTTTATAATGTTCAAGAGCAGTCGATCTGTATCCATCATTCTGAGAACATCCTCATTGGAAGTGTGCGAAACCCATGATATCTTTAGGATTCGACGATAGCACCACAATTCGAAAGCTTCAAGTTTGTTTAGCGTTGTGGTTTTTAGTGTCCATGTCATAAAGGCCTTACGCGATATTTCGATCCTAGCTATTATCTCTTTATCTGAGTCCCCATTCAAATTCAACCAACTGCCAAGGTATCTGAAATGGTTTACACGCTCTATCCTCTCTTTATCGAGCCAAAGTTGACATTTATCTACATTAATCTTTCCAACAGGCATCCACTTTGTTTTTGAGATGTTGATTTTAAGGTCTCTTCGACAGCTCGCCTCATTGACTAGATTTACTAATGTTTGGAGAACCTCGATGCTTTCTGCACGAATGGCCGTATCATCAGCAAATCTAATATTGTTGATTACTTCTCCACCCAGTCTTACTCCCTCTTTTCTGTCATCCAAAGCCTCCCTAAAAATTTCTTCAGAGTATACATTAAAAAGATAGGGTGACAAAACGCAACCCTGTCTTACTCCACGTTTGATGGGTAGGCTTTGAGTACGACTGTTTTCAATTTGGATAGAGGCTACTTGATTGTAATACAGATGTTTTAGCAGTTTTATATCGTAGTGGTCTAGACCTGCTGCTTGTAGACATTCGAAAAGTGTATCGTGTTGTACTCGGTCGAATGCCTTTTCAAAGTCGATGAAACAGACGTAGATGTTCTTTTGGAATTCACAACTTTTTTGTAGGAGAACGCGCATACAAAATAGTGCCTCTCTGGTTCCTAGACCATTTCTAAATCCAAATTGCTCATCACTCACTCTACTTTCGCATAGAAGGAATATTCGGTTCTGTAGAATTGGTAGAAGTATCTGAAGTGTGTGGCTCATTAAACTAATCAGTCTAAAGTCGCTGCATTTGGTGGGTCTACTTTTCTTTAGTAGTGTGATAAACAGCGATTCTAACCAATCATCTGGTATTATTCCTTCTTTGTAAATTTTATTAAAGAAAGTGGTTAAGTAGGAAATATTTTCCTCATCCAGAAGTTTAAGCAGCTCAGCAGGGATTTGATCTGGTCCAGGTACCTTATTATTTTTGGCTTGCCGTATTGCTTTTCTGACTTCTGATTTCAATATACTGGGGTCCCTGTCTATCTTGCTGCCGCATATAGTATGTGTATGTGCAGCGTTTTCTCTACTACCTTCCCCTATCCATTTCTGCAATCAGATCGCAGGCAGTATTTAAGTCATTTTTACCTCCCAAAAATCTCTTCGTTTCCTGGCTTACTATTCTAATTACTATTATCATTCTGAAGGTGTCTACGTAGTCAGAAGTCTACTTACAATAATTTTTTTTCCAGATGTTAATTCCGCCAGTCTATCAATGTAAAATACGCATTTGTTCTGCTATTTTCTCTTTTAATTTGGAGACCATGTTTTCAAGCTAATTATAACACAGAGCTGAAAGTAATTGTTGACATAGTATTGCAAAATTTGTGCTAACATAATGTGTTTTTGGTATATTACTTTTAAAAACTGTAAAATCTGTTCGCAAATTACATAGATAGAAATTCATTTCAAGAAAGTAAAATTTCGCCAATTAATTAAACAAATAACTATTTTCTTTAAGTTTACTAATTATAAATTCTATAAATATGTATGATAATCGAGATACAACACCTACTTAAAAATTATTTGAAGCCATTAGCATATAAATTACATACTGTGAACTACGTACAAATAAAGAGCTTATATTGTATACGTCCTGTTAATTACCAAATTTCTTTGATCTTTTAGTAAAGCTAGTATGATTATAAATATATATGTATACATAAGCATTGTAAGGAATATGGAATGAAGGTGTTAATTTGTTAAGTTTGGGGTGCATATTAAATTACAGGTGTTTTATAGAAGATTATAAATTTGTAATGTATACAACATTTGCTTTAACATTATTAAATTATAGTTAATAAAAATTCAAATGTATAATTAAAGCAATAATCCAACAAGCGTATAATCCAACAAGAAAACAATTTACCGCAAGAATTTAGTAAATGATATATTTAATATACAGGGTGTCCCACCGTGAAACAATTCTGTCTACATGTGGAAAACTATATATAGGAAAATTTTGGAAATTAATATCGATGGGAGCAACCAGGCTAAAATATTTTTACGGTAGTGGTACTACCGAAAGTAGATGCTTATCATTGCAATTTTTGATTCTACGCAATATTCTAGGCACAATTTATATATCATATTGCATTATTGACATATTGAAGTTTAAATGTCAAAAATTACGTTGCAGACTCTTACATATCAATATAGAATCACCTTTTACATATATCATTTTAATACTTAACTTAACTTTGAAGTAAATAAATATAATTTTCATAACTTTTAGCCTGAATAACTTTTTTCGTAAGCGTGTTACAAACTTTTGACAACATGTATGTTTTCTATTAAATGTTGCAAATTTAGAATAAAATTCCAATATGTGGTGCCAAAAATATAAACCTATTTACCAAAAGATATCTGTATTTTGAGTAATGGAAATTTTTCGGTTTGAAATTTTCTCACCTAAATGGTCTGTCAGATATATGTATAACCCACGTAATAATAGAAAATACCCCTGATGTTTACTAATCTCTCTACATCTATTGTGAGTAAAAGTTTAAATTAAATTTCAGTCAATACCTATAACCAAAATTGAATTATAAGGGATTTTACCCCGAGGATATAAAATATGTTATTTACATTTTGAGATATTTTGTGGTATAGAAGGTGTTATTATACCTTAAACTTTCCATTTAGTAAGAGATTATTTGCCTTTATTTATCTAAATATTTAAACAGTGGTAGCTTTCCAGGAGGCGCAGACATATATGATGGGGTGTCAAAAGTGTTACTGGAAATTTGTGTAAGTTTATGTTTCTTAGGATAAACTACAAACCGTGATATATTTTTTACGGGATTTGTACAAATATATAGACCAGAAGCGGATCTAGCCTCTGTCTTTGAGGGGGGGGGGGGCGGTGATACTACAAAAGTACAGTATGAAAAGCGAAAGCAAGTTGTCGATGGGGAGGGACATCAGCAACATTCCCATTTCTAGTGTAAAAGGTAAGATCGGGCTTATTTTTCTCAATTTTAGGCTCTTGGAGAGGAGAGGGGCGATGACAAGAAAAAACAAGTTGCCGACATGAGGGGGGGGGGATGCCAGCAGCATACACATTCCTAGTATAAGATGCAGAATCAGTTCTATTTTCCTGAACTCAAAGCTCTTGGGAGGGGGGGGGGCGGAAGCATACACATTTCTATACTCTACTCAAGAACTAGGGAGAGCAATAAAACTGTTACCGAAACCTCAAACGTACCAGCTCCAGTGTAACAGATATCTCTAATTATATTTAATTGTATTTAAATATTATAAGATTTTATAAATTTACTGCAACAATAAAATTTCTATCAGTGAACAAAGTATACCTTACAGTGTGTCCTTAGTAATTTATCTTGTTTGCGTTTATTTTTATATATTATTTGAAATTAGTGAGATACCCACCTCTATATTTATTCCAAAATTGTTAAATCAGGGCATTTTTTGCTCCACGAAAAACTTATTACGATGAATGTTTATGATGCCTTAATATATCAATATCTCGATAATAATGTCAAAAGATCTGTTGAAATGTGTTCTAACATGACATGGAGTTGGAAAATCTACTATTTACCGAATACTGAAGGAGAAAATTGTAAGTACTTCCAAGCCACATTCGATCACAGCCAGACAAAAAACCTCGTTGGAAGAAGAGATGCAATAAAAGGAGTTGTACATACATTTTATTATGAGAAGCAGATCCCAATGGTCTACAAAAATCGAATTTGCTCAACTTAATTTTTGCTGGGAAAAACTAAATACAAAATCTGTTTTTATAGATCATCCGGAAACTGTCCGTTGAAGAAGGAAATATCTCTCTCAAGTAAAAGGTAGAGTTGGTAGAAATAATACAATTTATAAAATTAGTAATTTAATTGAACTTTTGAAAGTATTTTTTAAATAAAGTTATTGCGGAAAATTGGAAAAAATCCGTATACTAAAAGAATAAAACAAAATGTGGAAACTCGATCTCATGTTCGGTGAGATTATAATTAATTTGAGCAAAGATAGCTTCACTGATTTTGATTAAGAATTACATACGTAATGTGTACCAGTGTAAACACAATTTAATATTTAAATTTTTGTTTTTATTGTATTTTATTGTTTAATACTGTTTATATATTTTTTTATTTTTTTATATATTTTTATTTTAGTGTGTACCACTCTTGACTTTTATATATATATATATATATATATATATATATATATATATATACAGGGTGTCCAAGATAAGGATCCTAACCATGGGGATCTCGGAAACAGTTGGAGATACGAGGTCGGTTAAATTAGAGAAAAGTTGCGCAATTTAGTGCTAAATTAAACGCAATTTAAAAATTTTAAAAATTCAAAATACTTCCGGAGATTTCCGGAAAAAACCGAATTTTGGCAAAATCGTTTTTAATTTTTGTAGGCTTTATTTAAAGAGATATCAAAAAATAAAAGGTAGATTCTTCTTGCCACTTTTTATTTTTTATAATTTGGTCTAAACAAAATTTAAATCCGACGTTTCGTTTCTGAGATACCATCATGAACTTTCATTTTTTATATGGAACAAAAAAAAGTATCCCATGTATTTGATAGCATTTTTTATTACAAATTCAACGGTGTATCACACTTGCATATCAAGTGTGTAGTTCATTGGCTTTTATAAAACTGATATACCTTTCTCTCTCGCTCTCATGGAGCTCTTATGGAAAGTACTTGAACTACGTATTCGATATGCAAGGGTGATACATCGTTGAATTTGTAATAAAAAATGCTATCAAATACATGGGATACTTTTTTTTGTTCCATATAAAAAATGAAAGTTCATGATGGTATCTCAGAAACGAAACGTCGGATTTAAATTTTGTTTAGACCAAATTATAAAAAATAAAAAGTGGCAATGAGAATCTACCTTTTATTTTCGGATATCTCTTTAAATAAAGCCTGCAAAAATTAAAAACGATTTTGCCAAATTTCGTTTTTTTCCGGAAATCTCCGGAAGTGTTTGAAATTTTTAAATTTTTTTAACTGCGTTTAATTTAGCACTAAATTGCGCAACTTTTCTCTAATTTAACCGACCTCGTATCTCCAACTGTTTCCGAGATCCCCATGCTTAGGATCCTTATCTTGGACACCCTGTATATATGGACATTTTTTCTAAATAAACCGAAATAATAACCAAACGAAAAAGAATTTTGGGGATAGTAACACTGGATTATAAGTAGTAGGGGGTCAGTCAAAATGTCAAGATCGGCCACTTTCTTCAAGATGGCAGCCTAAATATAAGAGAAGTATGAGCTACGTCCGAAAAATCCGGTTTTATTATGAAAATCGTTTAGAGAGTAAGTATATATTTTCGTGAATTACTTCATTATGTTATTTGATAATTAAGTTTGATATTATTTTATATTGAATATTAGGAACTAAGAATATATTTTGTCATAATATTAAATAGAAACATAACCTAAAATCTCTGTTTTTTATAATGTTTATTACTGGATCGAGTACAGACCAAATTACCAATGATGGACAAACGATGTTCTAAAGCTAGAAAAAAAGCAATAGATCAGGATGACACAACTTCCGAAGATACAGATTTAGAAATAACATATGCTGAGAGTGAAAACAGTAGTTATAATGAAAAAGAGGATGGCATTACCGAAGATAACGGAGAAAGGGCAAAAGTAGATGAGTGTAAACAGCGGAAAAGAGCTGGACTCGCGCATGAAAAAAGGGAGATCAAAAGACGTCGCGAAAACAAGAGTGAAGAAAATTCTGAAGATGAATCGCTAAACATGCTAAAAATCAAAACGTTACCTTCAAAATATAAAGCCATTGTTCGACCCGGACATTTTGTCATAGTAAGATACGAAGACGCGTTTTTCCCGGGCAGAACAGAAGCCGTTGATAAAGACCAGTATGAAATTAGCCTATGGTACTATCAACAGGCAATTCTTTTAGATGGCCTGACAAACCTGATAAAATATGGTATAAAAACACGATCTAATAGAAGTTATAAGTGAACCTTTGCTTCTGAATAAAAGAGGTTTCTATAAAGTTAAGGAATTGGAGAAATACTTACCTGATTTATACAGTATTTAATTACGTAGGCACACTTCCTTTTGTGATTTTTAGTATTTTTAATTCACAGATCTCTGAAGATCTCATTAATACCTAATATTTTGTAAGAAAAAGCAATTTAATTTTATAAGAATTTACTTAGTTTTTGTTACTTTGCTCATTTTGTTTTTAGTTTTATAATGTTTTTTTATATTAAATGGATAAATACTTTAATGATACTGAGACTGTAAATGATAAATTTATGAGACTATTACTTCGATGCCATAGTTTATATGAGAATAAATGTTTTTTTTTTCAGAAATATTTTAATTGGGGATGACTATCGCAAATAATGTGAGTTCAAATAAAACTCAAATAAAAGCTAATTTATGATTAATAAGTGCCTATAGTAGTGAACATAACCCGATTCTCTAAATCCCCCCACTCCTCGACCTTGACCTTGACCTTGCTTCACCCCTCTTTGGCCCCGCCCACATGTCCTTGCCATTGACCTTGAAAGTGCACGTGTGCTTTGGCCTTGGCCTTGTGTTCAAGGTTGTGTGTGTGACCTTGACCTTGACCTTGGTGGAGACGACCTTGACTTTGTTGGAGGTCATCTTGGGTGTGTGACCTTGAAGTAGTTATTTGTGCATTGTAATAGTGTGGGATGATCTTGAAATGATTTTGACCTTGCAAATTGTTCTATAAATTGTGTGAGTCTACTTGCATTCATTCAGTGTGAAATGTCAGATACGGAACTATCTAAAGAAAAAATTATAGAGCAAGTCGGCAGAGTAATTTGTTTATATCAGAGTAATTTAAAAAGTTTGTGTGATTTTGAAGAGAAGGATCTAGCATTTTTTCCTCTCGAATATTTAAAAACTTGCGTTGATACGCTGAGTTTACGGCAAATTTGGGATAAGCTGCCAGCGTCATATCGGTGTAACAAGGAACTACAGTTAAGCTTACCCTGTTACATTCACTATGAACAAATATATCGTCATCATATAGATGGGCCACCACCAGCAATAAAAAAGTGTCGTGAATGTAAAAATGAGTGAATAATATGAATAGTGCTTTGCAAGAGACAGTAAAAAAATTGGGCGATGAGTTCACTGAAACGGCTAATAATTATTTCAATGATGCAATGAAAAGTCGAGCAGAATGGGCGTCGCGCTATTGTGATTTGGCTTATGAATATGAAAAGGCTGCGAATGCATGTCGTAAATATTGCAGCAAAACAATAAATTTACAAGACTTTGTTCGTGAGATAAAAAAGTTGGGGTTTAGTGACTGTTTGGAAAAACTGATTAGGTTCATTGCAGATCCGGTTGTGTTAGATGAAATTAGAGTGTAGGACTTAAGTTTAACGTAGTAGTAGTTAATATGGAAAGTTTAGTGCGAGAAATGTACGAGGAATTTCTAATTTCTGCAGCCGGTTCGGAATTTTACGCATATGAAATGCAAGATTCGGAGGCTCAGGACTTTAGTGTATTTTTTAAGTATATGGACCATGCCGAAGTGTGTCTTTTAGCTAGTATAGTTTGTAAGAATTTTCTTAGAAATAAAAACAAACACTTATTATTGAACAAATTAAGGAAATTAGGTTTAGGTGATAATGTTAAACGCATAGAAGAATTGCAGAAAAAAATCAATGAATAAAGTACATAAAATGTAGTTATTTGTTTCATTATATTTTGTCCTTGAAGTTATCCTTATACCAATTTAAATGTGTGACGTCATTTGACCTTGAATACTCCTCCCACTATTTCTATCGTTAAGCTACCCCCACCATTGTTACAATTCGACCTTGAAACCTCGCTATAAAGGTTCGTGGGAGAAGATGTGACTTCAAACAGTCGCAGATATCAGTGGCATAAACATCAAATATTGTGTTCGTGTAGTGTTCTGAAAGTGCTTTTATATTCACGGTAATTTTTGGATTTATATACCATTTTTTCAATAATGAGTATTGCAAAAGAAACTCTAGATGAAATTAATGAAATGTTTAGCAAAGATTTCGAGGTTTTAGAGAAAAAAAAGGTTACCGAAATGATTGTAGGCAAAGTGTATAAAATTGTAAAGATGGTTTCAATGACTACACGATTTGGTAAAACTCTTTTAGTGGCTTTACACGATGACGGTGATAATAGCACATTTGAGACTTTTTTACCAAAACGTGTGGCCGAAACACTACCTGACGATATTGTAGATATTATGAGTAAAACTAAAGATAAATACACTCTAACTTATTTGGGGCAGGGCACTAGAGTTTTTGGAAACAATACTCGAACATTATTACGTTTTGGCTCATTGGAGTAAATTGTATGTAAATTGTTTGAAAAAAAGGATGTAATTAAATTTAAAATATAGTTGCACATGTCAGAATACTTACGCGTGTTCATTATTTCTGTTAAAGATGTCTGCTGATGCGACGACGACGACGACGACCGCCAACGAATGTGTAGATAGATACATATTTTGGTTGGGGAGAGAATTAAGAAATAGGGCTCACGATATGTTAGATAGCGTAAATGATTGGTCGCATATTGATGTAACCAAAGATCAATATAAGAACGAGATCAGGGATACAATCAATTTTATGGCTGGGGCACACTTGTGCGACAAATTTTTATATGGTTCCATAGACATGGATACATTTTGTGCTGAAATGGTTGAAGAAGAATTAAAAGAATACCTCGTCAATATTCCACATTTACCAGGTGAGCTTGCTGCAAAATATGAATTGGTTTCTGCAACAGCAACAGCCCAAGACGTTGACGATCGAAATAGTGTCGGATGGGATAGAATTTTGAGCAACGAAAACGAAGACATGGAAAACTAATTTTTTATAATTTTTGTATTTGTGCAATTAAATAACTGTAAATAAATATCTATTACAATCACAGTTTTATTTTATTTCTTTTATAAACATACCAACCCAGTAGATCATAGTCAGTGTTTCTTTTTCTCAGCTGAAATATTTAATATAAGTAGGGCAAATAAAAATAAAATAGTTTAGTAAAGATTGAAAATGAGTCGAGGAAACAACACAATTGATAAATTTGGTCGTCAGAAATATAATGAAAAATATCATATATTATCTGGGCCACAAGGGATTGGTTTTAAACTTACAGCGGATGGGCAGTATGATATGGGTGGAAAAATCATAACCAACTTAGGCGAACCTAAAGATGATGACGATGCTGTGACAAAACACTTTGTTAATAGAAAGTTTTACAATTTTGCAGTTGTAATATGTGACATATTTAACAAGGATGTCCTCCCCATGATATACAAAAATAATAGTGAGCTTAAAACAAAAATTGAAGTTATGCAGAAAATACTCTATCATCAGCCTTTAAATGACTCATTAAGCGCACTGTCGTACGACTCGACTTCAAAAAAAATCTAAAAAAAGCAGGTTAAAGAATAGGAGAACGCACTCCGAGTGGCATAGCCTTGAAGATAACGTCGTAGTCGTCGGTGAATTGGACCTTCCCTCCAAGAATATTGAAATGTTATTTATGTGTATGATGTTTTATTGTCATTGTTTTTAATAATGAAGATTGAAATAAAAAACTTTATTTTACAATATATTGTTTATTTATTTTACATTTTAAATAAAAAATATAGTCATACAATATGTTATTTAAACAATATTAGCTTTATCTATCCAAGAGTTGAAGTGGTTGGGAAATCCTAGCCATTTGACAAATAATTGTTCGATGTGATTTTTCTTGCGTTGTCTAAGGACCTTTTCTACTAGATAAACGTCAGGACTGCTTGTTTTTTGTAGTTCTGATTCGTAAAAACACCCTCTTATAGGCTGACCTTCTAACGATTCCAACAAGTAAGTAGGTGGATTTGTAACGTTAACTTTTACAACTTTAAACAATTCGGTTGACCAAGAGGGCGTATATCCTTTCTCGAATAAGCTTTTGTACTTGCTAATACGCACAATGTCACCCATGGAAAACTTAAATTTTTTAGGTACAATTTTTAAATAATCATATGCTTTAATATGTGTTTTTTCTTGCACGTCTGCAGGCTTCATTCCAATGGTGCGATGTTTCGAATGGTTATAGGTTTTTGTTACTGCCGATAATATATGTATCCATTTGTAAGATCCTCTTGTCGAGAATTGTTTATATAAATTATTTTTTAAAGTCCTTATGACTCGCTCAACAATTGCAGCTTTCTTTGTGCTGTAAGTGGAATAATGATTTATATTATATTTTTTCATCAGGGCTTGAAAGTTTGTATTATAGAACTCCTTTCCTTGATCACTTTGCAGATTTGTTGGTGTATATGATGCCTCTTCAATGATGCTTTTCATCGCATTAGTAACTTCTATACCAGTCTTGTTTTTTATGGCTTTGGTATAGACAAATTTCGAGTAACAATTTATACAGACCAAAATATAACGATAACCATCGTTTTCATCAGCATACTGTTGCATTTCAGCCAAATCAATTTGCCACAAATCTCTGTATCCTTTTATTATCGTGCGCCGTCTTACAAAATTTTTTCTAGCCGTTCTATGTAGTTCATTAACAATCTTGATTTTTTCTAGACTGGACTCCATATTATTAATAATACTAAAGGTTTCAGATCGAAGGAAGAACTGAATAATATCATTAAATATTGAGCTTAATATATTATATCTTCTTCTCGTAATTCCTCTATGATTGACATAATTTCATTTTCGTGTCCAGTGTGACCGACCATTTTGGAACTCCACAACAAACGTAAACGATCCACCAACTCTTTAGCTTTGTTCCAGTAGACATATTGAAATTTTTTCGAAGATAATTTCTTTTTTGTGGGTAACTGTAGTTTTTCCGAGAGATTTTTTCTTGTAATAGTACCACCTAATTTTGTGCCCATTATCAGAGGTTTAATAATTCGTAAATATTTGTTCCATCTGGTCTCCCGTAAACCATCACTTTTTTTAAAATTGTTGTAGACAGCATTCGTTGATTCCAAAATTTCCTTGTACGTTGAAAGTACATTATCACTTAATTGTTGTTGTTCCTTGCCTACACTTGGGGGTGTTTTAAGAAATAACAAATCATAAAGTGCCGGTGATCCACCATATTCTGCAATATTTTTCCCTTTTTTGTATAAGACAATATTTCCATTTCGAAAACGCACCTCTAAATTACCAATAAAATTTTTGTTATGATCTGTTTTTGAACCAAAACGTACACCATATACAGTATCGTATAGAGATGGTTTCAAACGTAATCCTTTCAGGTGTGCGTTTAAAGTATCGGAAGTTGTGGTGTCAGCGGATGCGAGAGATGTATTAGTTGATGTCGAGGGTGTATCAAACACCGATTGGCTAATATCTTCTTTTGAAATGCGATGCTGCTGCTGCTGCTGCTGAATAGGTGTGGAGGTTTGAAAGGAATGTGTAGGTTGGGGAAAACCTGATATTTGAGTCGACTGCACTGATGTACTGAGACTATGTGGCTTTGTAGCTGGATAATGTTGTTGCTGTTGTTGTTGCTGCTGCTGCTGCTGCTGACGTTGCTTAACCACATCAGATATAGTTGTCAACGGCTTAGAAATGGGTTCGTAAAACTTTTCCAATTCCACAACATTAAATTCTTTAGCCGCTTTAATTTGTTTAAATTTTTTTCTGACGGCATTGGTAGCTTCCACTAGTTTACGTTTTAAGTCGATCGCGTTATTCATGATGTTAACAAAGGACGTTTCAACAATCAAATGAGCGTTTTCTCTTATTATTACAGTAATATATAGCTATCAAATCCTTTGCGGTATCTTCCCGATTTCACATCACTGTCTTTATCAATTACTAAAAATCCATACTTATTATCCCAACATTTTGAGCACATTTCTTGAAATTGAGTAAAAGTTAGATCCGGTGAAACGTGGTCGGAAAATATGTGTTTCATATTCAACTCATCTTGTTTAAACATAATAATAAAATTGGCGTTGTCTCGCACAAGCTGTTTAGGCACTCGCGAATATGTTTGCGCTAGGTAAAAGGAGTCGATATTTTTATGACGTCCCATGCTAAAGTACGATCTTATAACATCTTGTTTTTCACATATAACATCATCAAAGATAAATATAGAGTTTGGTTTTGCATCGGACGGTTCCACAATATTACTGGAATCACTAAAGGCATAGTAGCCTAAACCTTTGATGGGCGCTAAAATTTTCCTTAAATACTCATATTTCGGTTGATACAGAGATTTCGAGTAAATATAGACATTTTCGAAACGTAGCCCAAGGGGGTGTGTAAGCAGCGAAATCATGACATTAGTTTTTCCACAATTGGATGGACCAATTAACAGGCCGCGAATAGAGGAAGGAAGTAAAGGACCGTGTCTCTTCATTATCTTCTTTTCAAATCCAAGTCCGACTTTTTCATCGAGATTGTCAATAGGAAGTTTTTGTTTAAGATCGATAACGCGCATCTTAGGAAAATTTGATATTTTATAGGCAATTTTTCACAAAAACTGTCATTCAGATGCCGAGCGTCAAACGAAGTGGACGGTCTCACGTTTCCAACAAAACTGGATACGGTATTGTGAATTCGTTAATAAATAAATTACCATTCGAGGTACACATTCCTGGTTATCAATATTGCGGACCCGGAACAAAAGTAATAAAACGTGTAACAAGAGGTGATCCAGGCATTAATCCTTTGGATGCCGCATGCAAAAAACACGATTTAGCCTATTTACATAATAAAGACAACATAAGTGCGAGACATCGAGCGGATTACGAGCTCGAACAAAGTGCTTGGAATAGAGTAAAATCGAAAGATTCCAGTTTAGGTGAAAAAACAGCAGCTTGGTTAGTTACAAACATCATGAAAGGAAAACAACGTTTTGGTATGGGTGTACCATCATCATTATCAACAAAAAAAACATCTAGTAAAGGCACGCGTCATACAAAAAGGAAAGGTGTTAATAAAAATCGACATGTTCGGAAAGCCAGTTTCGGAACAGCTATTCGACAAGCAGTTCGAAGGGAATTATTAAAAGCCGGAAGTAAAAATGTGTTGGAAAAAAATGTCATGAATGCATCTAAAATAGCTCTGTCGGCAGCACGTAGATCGGTAAAAGCGGCAGGTGGCAAAAGGAAGGTTCGTACACCGAGAATAATACCGATTCCTAAAACTGGTGGAATATTACCATTAATACCAATTTTTGCCGGGTTATCAGCTTTGGGTTCATTAGCCGGTGGGGCAGCGGGAATTGTGCGCGCCATAAAAGCAGTAAAAAAAGCAGCGAAGATAAAACCGGTGCCGGCCTGTATTTAAAATCGAAAGGAAATGGTTTGTTTCTAAAGCCATATCGTAAAGGTATGGGATTATTTTTAAATCGTAGATCAAAAAACTAATTGAATCCCTACCTCGAAGACCACTATCTAACATCGATATAGAAAAATATGCCAAAAAGAAAAGAATAGGACACTTTCGAGGCGTTTATATGAGGGATTTATTACCTAGACAAGGTCCTCGACGTTACGAAGCAGCAATAGTGAATTTGGATAGTACGCGTGGTGCAGGGACTCATTGGGTAGCTTATAGAAAAAATAATTCTAAAGTAACATATTATGACAGCTTCGGCGATTTACCCCCACCGATCGAATTGGTACGATATCTACAAACGGGATCGGAACCATCAAAAATTATTTACTATACATACGATCGTCAGCAGGATTTTGGAACAGTCTGGTGTGGACATTTGTGCTTAAAGTTTCTTGTCGAATCATCAGCGTAAAAGATGTCATCATCATCATCGTCACCATTAACACCGCAAATGGATCGCAATAACTATACTAAAATGTTGCAATCACTGAAAGCATTTCATCTAGCCGGAGGATTAAGGAAAATGACCGTGAAACAGTTAGAAAACATGCCCAAGGAAGTGATGATTGCATTAGCCCCAAATGAAATTCCATTCGTTTGGGAAAAGTTGCCCGAGCACCTTAAAAGCGATATCGATATATTAAAATATCAGTGCGATTGCAAACATTATTTCAGCAGCAGCAGCAATTTAAACGAGGTTACGTCTGATGAGGATCTTACAGCTAGAAAAATATTTTGTTGTTATTGCAAAATCAGCGATGTGCGCATAAAAGCAGAAAATAGCATAAAAACATCACTATCTAATGCAGTGAGAAAAGGTGTGAAGATGAATCTTTTTAAATGTTGCCGCTAAGAATAAAACCGAGATGTGTGATGTTTAATGGTTAGTCATGTCTTATACGTTCACACTAACAGGACACTCGAGCGTCTTAAGCGCCGATTTTTATCCACCAGTCGAATTAAATAGAGAAAACAAATATGGTCTGGCATTGCTGGGATTTTACACATACAATTCAATTTTTAATGTGGACGAAAGCAACAATAAGTTTGCCTACATGAAGGAGGGTTACACCACCGAGTCGATACAATTGCAGATTCCACCTGGGGCCTATGAAATAGATGAGATAGGTAAAGCTATGTTGGAGGCTTTGAGGATTTCAACTGAAGAAAAGAACGATGGAATCTTTTACTTGGTTGCTAATAATAATACGTTGAAATGTGAACTGAAATCCCAATATACTATAGATTTCCGGGGAGAGGCGAGTATCGGTAAAATGTTAGGATTTAATCATACAGTGTTAAAAAGAGACAAAAAGCACGAATCAACCGAGATGGTGGAAATAATGAAAGTACGCATCATACGCGTAGATTGTAATATAATTTCCGGAGCATATATGAATTCGGTGGAAGGTCATACCTTGTTCGAATTCGATATCGACGTGGAGCCCGGTTACAAAATCAGTAAAGAACCGCAAAATAATATTTATATGCCGTTAATGCCGGCAGGACGTCAGTTTATCGACAACATTACTCTTCGCATCTTGGACGATAGCGGTGATCTAATCAATTTTCAAGGCGAGAAAATAATCGTGAAATTGGAACTGAAGAAACTTTCATAGAAATGGGTTTTTGCTTCAATCGTCAATTGTGTGTGCTGTCGACTAAGATGGGGGAACCGCCGAAACATAATAAAAGTAAAAGAAGAGTTAACGTCAAGGTTAGTCGTCGTCCAGACGTTAGATCACAAACATCTCAACAGTTATCTGCCGAAGACTATAAATTTTTAAAATCAATCGGTCTTAAAGTGCGAAAATGATTTCCACCACCAGCGATAAAATAGAGGTTTTCTCCGAGCCCATCTTGGACAATTCCATTATTAGTCTAGAAGAGCATACGTATAAACCATACGGATCTCCATCATTCAACAATTCGGATGAAGTCCGTATCCCCATTAATTTTCAAGATATTATACTGGATATCGCCGAAAGTTACATATATATCGAAGGAAAATTTAAACCCATAGACGCAACAAAAAGATGTTTTTTATCAAATAATGCCCTCGCATTTTTGTTCGATGAAATTCGCTACGAGATGGGAGGTGAACAGGTCGCCGTGGTTCGTAAACCTGGAGTTACGACGACATTAAAAACCATGGTTTCATTCGGAAGTTTGCAACAAAGATCTCTCATGACGTGCGGATGGGGTCTCGACGAAGCAAACCAAGATATCGTAGACACGGCAAGTAACGTATTCTCCGGGAAATTACCCTTAAAATATCTTATGGGATTCGCCGAAGATTACGCAAAAGGTGTTTTCAACGTAAAACAAGAGCTTATTATGATTATAGCTCGCACTTTTACCAATTGTTACGTCGGCGAAGTAGAGGCAGAAATTAGTATCGACAAAATCGAATGGAAAATTCGTCACATCATTCCAGACGACAAGCAAAAATTGAAAATACTGTCTCGCATTAATAAAGGAGGAAACAATGCCAGTATTCAAATGGCATATCGTAAATGGGATCTGTACGAATTACCAGCTTTAAGGCAAACATCTTCCGACGTGTGGGCCTTGAGAACGAGTACAAGTCTGGAAAGACCGCGCTATATAATCGTCGGGTTTCAAGACAGCAATAATTGCGACAAGAAAGAAAAAAACGCAACCCAGTTTACCCACGCCGACGTATGCGACATTAGACTGTATCTGAATTCAACCGTTTATCCATACGAAAGATGGAATTTAGATTTCGCCAAGAAACTGTACGCAGCAGCCTATTACAATTACGAAAACTTCCAAAGCAGCTACTACGGGCGCGAGATAAACGATCCGATGATAACGTTCGCGGAATATATGAAAAACCCCATTTTTATTGTCAATTGCAGTCATCAACCAGAGGCGATTAACTCATCGACAGTGGATGTAAAATTGGAGTTCCAAACGAGAAAGAATAAATTCCCCAAAGACACTAAAGTGTACGCATTAGTTATTCACGACTCATTTTTTAGTTATAATGTATTAAACGGTTCGGTGACCAATAAATCTATATTTTAATGTATCTATTATATGTAACACAAAATAATGTTCTTGAATCAATAAATTTGTAATGAGTGAAGTAGTAGTTTTATATTTATTTGAAACCCAACCAAAAAAAAAAAAGCTGCCGGAAAAGCCCGCTCTTTAAGAAAAGAGTACGGGAATTTAGAAAATGGTGGTTTATTAAGTGGAAAAAAGAGCTTAAATAACACAAGAAAAAATTTTTAAGGCAAAATATGAAAACAACGATTTAGAAAATTTGTAGGAAAGTGACGGTTAGGAATAGGGAAAAAAGTTATAAGAAAAAATTATAGAGGAAATCGAGTACTATAAGCAAGCATTTTTCTCGATAGTAAAAACGTAAAAAAAAATTTTTTCAAAAAAAAATTGAAAAATGGTGAATGCGCGCCAAAGTTGAAGTTTTGGAGCAAAATGATATTAGGAAATTAGAAAGAGAATTTTTTTCTACATATGGTAGTACTTTTCAAAATTCGGAAAGATGAAATTTTAAGAAAAGGGTTATAGTAAGTTAGTAATTTGGATTTTTTAAAGCGCTGTAGCTCGGGAACCGTTCAAGATAGAAAAAAAATAAAAGCACTTTGATAGCCCAAAATTTTGAGGAGAATGCGATGGTGTAAAAAAAATTATAATTTTTTTTTTTTTTGAAAATGCTGAATACGCGCTAAAGTTGAAGATTTAGAGAAAAACGGTATTGGGAAATTAAAGAGAGAACTTTTTTCTACATATTGTAGTATTTTTGAAAATTCGAAAAAATGAAATTTGAAAAAAAGGGTTATAGAAAGTTAGTAATTTGAATTCTTTAAAGCGCTGTAGCTCGGGAACCGTTCAAGATAGAGAAAAAATAAAAGCACTTTAATTACCTAGAATTTTGAGTAGAATACAATGGTGAAAAAAAAATTTGGAAAATCTTAAAAATGACAAAAAATTTAGACGAAAAAATTGAAATTCTCGAGTTATGAGGCTAGGGCCGCCGAACGGGAGTATGTGGAAGTTGTAGGGGGAGGTTTTTTTTTTTTTTTTTTTTTTTTTATATTAGCGAATCGGGAAAAATAGTGTGATATACTTCAACTCTTCCTTATTACGATTCCGTCAAAACATTTTCAAAATTTTCCTTACCTTGCCTGAAAATAATTAAAATATATGCATAATTTGCATTTTTTGTAAATATGTAGCAAAGTAATGGTTAGAAATATCAAAAAAATTTATTTGAAAAAAATGTAGAGAAAGTCTAGTACTATATGCTAGAAAAGTGGAGGGGGGTAGTTTGTGTCCATACCAGAGATACGGTGAGTTATAAAATCATATTATTCTCAAACTTATATAATGCATATATGCACTCCACCTTACCCCCTCCAACTTTTTGAATGTATATAGAGGCCGGTATTAGAATTATTTCATCATTACACATTCGATCGGCAAGATGGAAGATATACCAAAAAGGATCATTGGCATTGTCAGGCCATTCGTGCCCGGCAAGATATGCAAGTGTGAGGAGTGTGGGGGTACCGCACCAGGAGCGGCACCTTCGGCACCGCCTGCAACGCCGACACCACCAGCGACGACGACGGTGCCGCCAATGAGAAGACCAAGGGCTGCACCTAGGTCGGTGTTAATATCGTTGGGTATTACTCCACGGTAGGCACCCCACCCTCCCCCCAGGCCCTTTTAGGGCCACAAAAACGGTCCTTTTCAGGACCACATTATATTTTGATCGTAGTTTAGTAATCGTCACTTATGGGGCGAGATATTCGTTTAACGACGATTTGTCTCGTAGCTTAAGTGCCAAGTTATATGCTTGAGAACCTATGAAAATGTTAACAGTTCAAACAAGGTTTCTATTATTTTTTTTTTTGTAATGTATTCTTCACAAAATATTAAGAATAAGTCTTATTGTCTAAACAAATCTAATTCCTTATTTAAAGTTTTTGAAAAAAATCAATAATTCTATAAGCTCTCACCAATACATAACATTTAGAATCCGTTGGTGGGGTGGGGGTAGTTCTATATATATGAGACTGGGTCAGTTACACAGTCATATATTCATCAACCCTCATACGATAAACATGGAGGAAGAAAGACCCGCCAGCCGAGGCTCATCCATCTTTAGTGATGACACCGTAGCCGACAACGTTGGAGACCTGCAAGTCTTCGACGACGACGACGAGGTGGATTTTGAAATTGACGTCCTACGTTGGGACGACTTGGATGAGCCGATTCCGCTAGTATATGACCATGATCCGGGTCTAGTGGAATTAGACGACGCGGGTGATTGGGTCTTACAAAGACTCGAAACTCCGTCGCCGCAGCCAGAGCCGGACTCGACGGAAGATGCGGTGCTGGAAATTCCAGCATCACCAACACCCGACGACCCACAAGGCCCCTGCGATTCGTCAAGCTGGTGGTCGACCAGCGAGGATGGGGCACCATAAGCCCCACACTCTCCCTGGCCCTTTTTAAGGGCACACAACAACGGTCCTTTTCAGGACCACAAAATACTTTGATCGTAGTTTTAGTACATATTAGTACTTTGTTACTAATATTGTATGTATAGAATATACAATATTAGATACAAAGTATTAAAACTTTAAGTGCTGGTGGAACCCAGCTAAATCGTTCGTTCGTATTTGAGACCACAAACAACTTTTGGTCTCAATACGTAATATGACATTTGTTTTCACCCCCCACCATTAATTTGTCTCTATATATACGACCATCAATACTTATTACAATCATTTTAGTTCAACATGTCAGGGACTCAACAACAACAACAACAACAACAACAACAACCCATCCAATGCCCTGTGGTAGATTCTACCACAGAGAATTGTTTGGAGTGGGAGCCGAACGATCCTAGATGGGATGAACTTTGGCGGTTCATCATCGAATACACAGAGGACAGCACCGCCACCCCCGCTGATGATGATGACGGGCCGTGCGACTCCACAACTCAATAAAAGAGTCGCATGTTTTAAAACCAAACGGTCCTTTTCAGGACCACAAAATAATTTGATCGTAGTTTTAGTTGGTTATAATACTTTGTAACCAATATTTTATGTTTTTTTCATAAAAACATACAATATTGAGATACAAAGTATTAGAAGTTCTGGCGACAGAACCTTAACTTCATAAACCGAACCATGTTTTAGCATACTTGTAAATATTATCAGAAAATATTTACAACTATTGCTATTGCGTAGTTTTAGTGGATTATTCACTTTTTTTTTTTTTTTTTTTTTTTTTTATTACCTAATATTATGTGGGACAGGGCCTATATGAAATAACACACAAAAATAAATTTTCAAGTCATTTTTATTCTCATTATAAAATATAAAAAATTTGATCAAACACTTTTTTATTAACTACAATATATATATATATATATATATATATATATATATATATATATATATATATATATATATATATTTACAAACTTAATACTATAAATTAAAAGCTAATATCTACAACTACCTAACACCTACTACATAATTTATTAAAGTCCTCTAATTGTCTTTTTAACCGCGCAGATTTCACCTTTTTTATCTCTAATTGTTTTTCAAGTTCTATAATGTCACTGGCACACTCGTTCACTTCATTCACTAACCGTTTTTTCATGGCATAAATGTCAGTCAATTTGGTCTTCTGAGAGTTGGTGAAGTCTTCGACCCACTCCGGTTGTGATGGCTCGGAAGAAGACGCGGTTTTATTTGGTGAAGACGATGACGACGACGACGACGACGAAGCAGCGGAAACTTCATCGCCTTCAAAACACCGCTTAAACCGCTTCTTCATGGGTTTCCGGCACCCCAATATCGGCGACAGTGGTGCTGGCGCTGGGGAAGACTTCACCTCCGACACTATTACATTCTCGACGCTGGCCGGTGTTGGTGGCGTTGGTGGTGTTGGTCCATCGGGGCCTTCTATGACTTCCACTTCTACTGACAGTGGCTCTTGCGGTGCTGTTTTTAGGAAGTCGGGTAATGGAACAGGGGTGGAGGGACGCTTAAAGTTAAACTTTTTCTTCTTCCCTTGTCCCACACCTTTAATCGCCGAATAAAATGTTTTTTTATCGGCGATTTCCGACTTCCGCATAGTCAAGAGCTTTTGCAGTTTCGACGCTTTCGGAGAAGATTCCCTAGGCCGCGATGCTTTTCGCACAACCACATCACTAATCACATTAATTTTTGGCTCTTTCTCCTCCGTCCAGCATTCCAGGAATTGCGCTGCCGACTGAACCAACTCCTCGTCGCGACCATCGTTGAGGGCTCGGTCTTCGGCATCTTCATGCTCCACGCCATTCCAGTTCTCGAACACCCCCGGACTTAGCACCTCTAAACCACTCATGTTATCGAGCATGCCTTGCTGTGAACCGCAGCTCACGTCAAGAGCATCTAAAAGAGACCGTACACTAGACATTTTCGATATTCCAACTCACACAATTAACTTTTTCTTAGCACTGTACTGTTTGCTGTTCTGACGAACTGTGAAGAGCTCGAGCCAGCAAGTCTGCTTTTATGCCCATTTCCCCCACTACACCGCCTTTATTCCTTTTGTTCGATGCATTAAGTATAATATTTAAACTTGTCAGATGCAAGGCCAAGGCCAAGGCCGACGTAACCGGCAATACCAGGGTCGTTTTCAGGGCTGTAATTTTCATGGATTTTTTTTTTTGTCCCTGTCAAGGTTATTTTAAAGAAGCATATAAATATAGTACTAAACTTGTTAGATGCGAGGCCAAGGCCAAGGTCAAAGTACCCGTCAATGTCAGGGTCGTTTTCGAGGTTGTAATTTTCAAGGATTTTTTTTTTGGTCCTGTCAAGGTTATTTTAAAAACAAGGACATTAATGAACGTACCATCCAGAGAAGAAATTGGGTCATAGAAGAAGCTTACCTGTACAGAAGAAATTAACATGTATTTTATTTCTTAATTTTTAATTTTTTGTTTGTTATTTTTTTTTATTTTTTTTTTAATAATAAAAAGTAAACTCAATCTTTTGTTATATTTTAATTTTTTTTCAATAAAACAATAGTAAAATGAATCTGTATGTGTATTTATTAAACATCACCTAAAATACGTTTTGCAATCCATATTTTTCTGCAGAGTCCGTTTATTAATGAAATAGAACCATATATTAGGGTGAAATCTAATGGTTTCAAATCAGTCTCACATAACAATGTCAGAAGTAAACACTATTGATAAGTTCGGTCGCAAAAGAAAATTTAAGGATTTTAACTTTATGCGAGGTCCTTCAGGAATAGGTTTTAAACTTACACCTAATGGAGATTACGACATGGGAAGCAAAAGATTGTGCTATTTAGCAGAACCTCTTGAAGGAGACGATGCGACCACACGAAATTATGTTGATAATAACCTTGCTCAGTGTGTGCAAGATACGCAGAAAGCTTTACATGACTCAACAATTGTTATTAAAGATATATTCAGAAACCAACTTGAAGGTTACGTACGCAAGAAATTAATTGAAACCGGTCAAGAACTTAGAGGATACATTGATGATACTGTTATTGCAATATATGAACTTAGGCAAGACGAACTGCGTGATGAACTTAACTCTAGAATGTTGAAAATTGAAAAGACTATGGAGGATCTTGTCAGCAAACCTGTTTCACATTAAACATTTACTCGTAGACCTGTGCGTTTAATTTACTATTAGACAAATTTTTCAACAATAACTTTTACAGTTTGTTATTTGTCGACACTTCATTATATTTATAATTTTAAAATAAAGGTTCAATAAAAAAGCAATCAATCAATGAATACATGTTTTTTATTTAAAAAAAAAAAAAAAAAAAAAAAAAAAAAAATTACAATACTATCGTTACATATTAATGTTGTATGTTTAATAGAAATAATAAAAACAATACAAATAATGAAATATGGATTTTCCAGATTACGTGCTGTCCTGACTTAGAAATGATTCCAACACGGTGACTAAATTTGCTAAGTTTTCTTCCGGGTCTGTTTTGTAAAAATCTATGTCTGCATGCCCCCAAGGTAGAGTTTTGGTTGAACTGGGAATTACATAACGTTTATCATCGCTATGTGACAATGCTACTTTATTTATTATGTTGGTATAAATGTTATGTAATTCACTTCTAAATGTCTTCATCTTTCTTAATATCAAACCACCCCGTTCAACAATTCTTTGGTAGTCTTCCTGATGAAGGTCTTTCTCGATAACACATTTTTTGATACCTTTGGCTTTTTTTAATTCATTATTAATGGACTTTACATAATAAGCCTTCGCGCCGGTACCATAAAAACTTATTATCGGATCACCAGGAAACTCATCTTTCATTCTACCAACTACAGAATTACTTTTAATTATGTTGAAATTATTAATTTCGGGGTAATTTGATGTATCGAATTTTTCGGGGTTTTCTGATATAGTTTGATAAAAGTTTTCCGTATACACTTTTAATATAAGCGAGTCAGTATCGGTGTAAAGTAACGAAGCATCATCGCCAAACTTGGATTTAATAAAATTATAATAAAAATCGTATATTACAGTCTTTGATATATCTAATATGGAAAAACCGATATAAATTGGTTTATTGTACAATATTTTAACTTTATTCATATGTATAGCAACAAAGTTCTCGGTAAATATCGAGCTACTATTGAAATTGGGGCGGGATATTAGTGCTCTAGCTCCATTTCTGCCTACACTGTTCTCCCAATGTGTTACTAATTTTATATCCTTTCGATTTTCCACATTTTCCATAGTTTTACCAAATATCGCGTTATTTTTTAATTTAAAAGTGTCCTTCGCAAATTTTGTGGTGGCCTTGTTACGTAAATTGGTATTAAAATCAATATACGATTTTAGCCATTTTGATTGCTCAAACTGTAATACTCGATGGGTTTGCATTACCACTAAGCCGTTGGCGATGGCTTGTTTTAAAGTTCTATAGTGTACAATGTATTTTTTTTTATCTTGTAAATTGGGAATTAATTTCGGTAATTTAGCGTTTTCTGTTGGCGGTATGATATTTTCTACTAGAAATGGAAGATCAGAATGTGCATCATGCAACTCAGTCGGATAATGCACATCCACTTCCAAAACGTAGCCATGTAAACTATCATCACCAACAGCCATAATATTTAAATCCAGAATTTCGCGCTCGCTTAACCATCGAAAACCACCATATGGTAATGCTTGTGACATACTATGACCATATAGATTTGTAGCATCAAGGTATGTTATAAATGAAGAAGGTTTTGTTGGGTCATAGTCTGGTAAAAAAATATTATTAGCGATGTGCTTCCTTTCTGTACACTGGCTTATGCCGCCGCGTATACCTTTCTTAAAAAAATGTATCATGTCTATATCAGTTAAGAGCTCTAACTCTACCTTAGTCATACGTAGCATACAATCAAATGATAAACTTGGAAGGGTATAGTAATGTGCTGGATCAAGTTTATCGAATTTTAAGCAATTATTCCGAAATTGCTCAAAAACATCACACAATAGCAACACATCTGATTTTAAATACACGTCCGAATAGTCCCCCAAAGTTTTACACCCAAACAAGCGCCATACTTCTTTTGCTCTTCTATAGCTTTCATCGCTAATATGTTCTTCCCGTAAATTATCATAAAATTCATCTTTACTTGGAAGACATGTATTTTCCATTTTTTCTATAGAGTCAATAAAGCTATAGGGAAAAACACCCTTTTGACGCATCAAATTAAATTGGTTGATATTTGAAAAATGTTTCCGCGTTTCAATAAAATCGTCGTCGTTTAAACCGCTGCCTAAATTTTCCAAAGACGTTGACAGAAATTTAAAACTATCAATAAATCGCAACTTTAAATATTTCCTCTTGACTTTTCCACATTTACTATCAAAATAATCGTGCACATAAATGCTTTTGGTAAATGATATGTACTTTTCCTTACTTTGAGCCAAAACACCAATTTTATCCCCATATTTACATAACTCTTTTATAAATAAATGGCTGTCGTAGCCGCTTAAGTTATGAAATATGATAGGGATAAAAGAGGGTAATTTATAATTTAAATTACAAACGGAATGTGCAGCACCAAATCTTTTTGCACCAGTTATGTGACAGTGGTCTCGTACTTTAATCTCACCCTCTTCAAAAGGGCCTTCACATATACCACATATTTTAGCATCATTAAACTCCCTTTTTTCTTCAGGCGTTAACGGTTTCATAGGCTTAATGTCTTTTAAATATGTGTTGTATAGAGCCCTTAAATCACACTCGATACGATCCACAAAGACTTGAGCTGCATTATTCCCCCGAAATAGCTCAAATTTCGAAAGTGAGTCGTCAAAAGAGCATTTAATTAAATAAGCAAAAGAATATGGTTCATGTTTAAAACTTTTTACAGTGTAAGAATTTTGTGGGTTTGGTTGTACCGTTTCAATGGGTTTTAAAACAGATTCGAAATCTGCATAAACCACGAATGGAACGCGCATTTGCTTTTCTATACCCTCGAATTTTAAAATATTTTCCGGCACACTCTTTCCAAATTTATCGATTTTTAAATCCACTGAGGGTGTTTGCGTGAAAATGTGGTTACAATCGTAGCTTTGATGTAAAGTTAAAGCTGACGGTGTACTAAAATAAATGAGGCAACCATCACAGAAATATATTTTATGTTGTTGACAACTAATTTGACTTGAAACTAAACGTGATAAATCCCGAATCCAACAATAATGACTCTTTGAACAAGTCGTATCGCAAAAATGTTCACCGCCATCTTTACTACTACAGTCTTTTGTAATTAACAATAAATTTACATGCCTATCCAACTTTTTTGACGCATACCTCAGTGGACCAATAACTTCATGTATTATTTCATTATTTTCATATTTAGATTCCAGACCGTATACGTTAATTGATATGTTGTTCATTTCCTCAAATTTTTTAATGTCACGTAATTTTACTGGAAAATCCATACCTGTTACATTTAGCACTCTAGAAAAATGGGGGTAGGATGTCTTCTGTGAAGGCTCTGCTGTTGGAGGAAACAATGCTGATGTTACAGCCCACGCAAAGCAAAATTCGTCCTGGTTAATCACATTGACGACAGCTCCTTTCTTTTCAATAGAACACGGCAACTTGATGTATGATGAGCCACCCATAGGCATATACTTGTTGATACCAACTTCCAAGTATAAAATTCGCACAAGAGCCCATCCTATAACAAGAAAAATAATATATAAAAATCAGTTTAATATATCGGGTTTTGATTTTTCCATACCTGAATCTTTCTCCTGGAACTCTGTCGCCTGCGTTTTTATTGATTCGGTGAAAGAATGGTAAACGGCATCCAAATCACTTTCTACACTAATTATTTGATTAGCAGTGTTGAAGGATTTTTCACTGAATATTTCTTGTGACGGAAGCATGTACTCGCCAACAGCTGTCATGTTAACTTTTAAAGCATGATGCACACGCAATAAATTATTAACAAGTTCCACCACCTTGGATTTAATGTCTGCAAAGAACATTACGTAATCGGAATGCTCCATATCACTGCTAACCCGATAGGTTGCAATTCTTCTTTTGAAGGCACATTGAACGAGTTGCACACCATGACATACCGGCAAACATGAATTATTTTTATGTTGTTGTGTTCGTTTATGCGCTGACATATGATTTATTGGAACATCTACATTACATGTAGCGCAATTAATTACCGGAATCGTCGATGTATACTCTTCAATTCGGAGCCGTTTTCCTCCAGGCACTTCATTAAATCTCGCCGCACACGATTCTCTTTTATGACGTCTCATATTATAACTCTTAGTAAACTTAGAACCGCAATTTTCACAAACATATGCCATGATTTGTCAAATATTAACACATGTACTACCTATACAAGTCAGAGCCAACTGATGAATGAAACTGCCCCATACTCTATATAAAACCATTCAAGGTCACCCCCAACCACGTAACATATCTTCAAGGTCACACACCCAAGATGACCTTCAACAAAGTCAAGGTCGTCTCGACCAAGGTCAAGGTCAAGGTCACACACACAACCTTGAACACAAGGCCAAGGCCAAAGCACACGTGCACTTTCAAGGTCAATGACAAGGACATGTGGGCGGGGCCAAAGAGGGGTGAAGCAAGGTCAAGGTCAAGGTCGAGGAGTGGGGGGATTGAGAGAATCGGGTTATGTTCACTACTGCCTATTCTTTTTAAATATACCTATCATTTACGTACCTACCTAAATTTGTAATTGAATGCTTTTTAGAAAAAGCCAGGTTACTGCCAATGACTGGGTTTCTTTCATTGAACTTGTCGATAACTGGTTGACCATTACTGGGGTTTAGGTGTCCATTAATGGTGATTTTGAACTTTCTACATTTTTAAGTAGAATAACATATTTATATCCAACTATTTAAAGTTCAACTTAAAGATTCGTCTTCTCATATTATCTCTAAATTCATTTACCACTATACGGTATCTGTACACATAAAAACACGAATTTTATTTTATAAAACGGAAAAAGGTATCCTTAACATGTCCATAATTGGTGCCGTCACCCTATATATATATATATATATATATATATATATATATATATATATATATATATATATATATATATATTTAATTCCAATTAGCCGTAATTTTTTTATTATTTTATAAATGTATTTGTGTCTTTTTCTTATTATTTATATTTTCTAATGTATGCGAATTAATAAGAAATCATAAGAAATAAAATAATATTATAAAAACTTTTTATTTTAAGTTTATTACCGAAATAATATGATATGCCATAAATACTTAGTGATACAATAAACCTCCTTCCGACGCCTATGACAAGTATTAAAATCCTTTTTAACACTTCACACTTCCAAATATCTATTGTTATCCACCCAAATAGTCTATTATTATAGATCGGTATTTTTGATTATAAAATTTCTAACCTATTCCTATGAAAAAAATATGTATCTAACAGATTTTGCCAAAGACACCGGATTAAAGAACACAGGTAACTTGCCAAGAAAAAAGGGTAAAAAATGATTTATTACTTTCTCTAATTCTTGAATACATTATAGTTATAAGAGGCAAAATTGGGTCTATTTTCCTGAACTCAAAGCTCTTGGGGGGGGGGGGGGGGCGATCGCCCCTACCGCCACTCCCTTGGATCCGCGCCTGACGTAGATAAAGAAGTAAATAAACTTTTGAAAAATTTCAAATATTTTAAAAATTCGTATTTTTGGGTTGGTGAAACATTGTTTTTTTTTTGACTTATTGTTGTTATAGAGTTTTTCTACTCGACTTTTTATTATGGGTTCCAAAAAAACAGTATTTAGAAAATAGAATACAAAATCACAAATACAGCATTAGACATCACAATAACGATAATAAAACCGCCTTAGCCAAATGCAATAGATAACATACACAACATCGATTTTAACAACGTGGAGATTTAAGACACAGAAATTAATTACAAAAAAAGAAGAATTAAAGAAACAATCCATATCAAAAGAACACCCTGTACAATGAATTTCAGAACAGACACAAATGACCTGAGTAATGTGTATACCAATCTAATAGGGCAATAAAACTGCAGATGGTCCAGAAACTTTCAAACTCTTTAGTAGTACTCTGTCAAAAGCAAAACAAACCAAATTAAAATTTCAGTTTATATAACAACAATTTACATATTCCTTTTCATATTCACAGTAATTCTCTGAAGATTTAATCAATAAAATAAACCGAAACGTCAGAAAAAACATGTGTTAATTTCTTATAATGTAATAGTATGACCGAAACCCAAAAAAGTAAAATCTAATTAATAACTACACGGTCAACAAATAGAAACAAAATTATCTTGTAGAGCTGAAATTGCATTTCGAAAAACTTTTCCTAATAACTTTTTTCGATATTTTCAGATATAACCCCATTTTCGAAATTACAATTTGACAGATAATTTTGATCACGTGACTACTATTTTTTTGGTTAATTTTCATCTCGATCAAAATAGAAATTGATGCCAAAGTCAAATTTTGAATAAAGATATTAATAAAAAACATCCCATATGATGCGGACTTTACTAGACACACTGTATATATATATATATATATATATATATATATATATATATATATATATAGCATTTTTTCTTTATTTTGTCTTTTTTTGAGTTATGTTCTTTATTTCACAAAAAATGCAAAACAATTGACGTTTCGCCCTTTATTTAAGGCATTTTCAGAATTTTTTCCTTCCTAAAAATATTTTTATATAATTAAAACATTCACATAAGAAACATATCTACAGTTTTAAAAAACAAACAAGATACTTTAAAACAGTATTTAAATTTTTAAAAAATATTTAATTTTACCGGTACACACTTTGACATTTTGTTACTCTATTACTAATGAAATTCAATCTTTACATCGTCTACTGAGGATACATGGAATGCGAGTGTGTTTTATTTTTTATATATTTTTTATATTTTACAATGAATAAAAAAAACAAAACAAGGTAAATGTTTACTTTTATGATTAAGAGGATATTCAATTGTTAATTGTTATTTGACAGGATCGAATACTAAATATTTTTGTTTAAATTAGGCTTGTGTAAATGTGGCTCAAATTTCTTATATCTGTTCTGTCGTTAAGTGTTTTTATCTTTTTTAATTTCAATCATTTCCTTTATCTGTAATTTTTGGTAATTCATATCTTTGTTTTTATTATGGTACTGTTATAATCAAAAGTATGTTTTTCGTCCTGTGTGTGTTTGTTTAAAACTGTTGAGGCGTTTTTAGTATATTTATAGCCATTTAATCTGTTCTTTAGCAATTGGCTCGTCATGCCTATATATTTTTTGGGACAGTTTGTGCAAGGGATCGAATATATTACATTTGATTTATTCATGAAAGGAGTTTTACTTTTTAAATTTGTGAACAGTGTATTTAATTTATTATGTGACTTGTGGCATACGATAATATCATGCTTTTTTAAAATGTTTTGTATTTTTTCTGACAGCTCACTAGTGTAAGGTAATGCTACATATTTTTGCTGTTTATGTTCTATGTTTTTATAAAATGTATATGTTCGTTTATTAATTATTTTGGTGATAGTCTTTTCATTGAAATTATTATTTATTAGCGTCTTTTTTATTTTTGCAGTATTTTTGGTCGGAATTCTGGAGACGTTAGGGACGATCAAACAAACCGATTATAACACTATTTTTTTGAGTTTTTGAATGATTGGAGAAACAGTTTAGATATCTACCCGACCAAGTTGATTTGGTGTACCATTCAGTTAAAAATGGTCACAGTAAAAATTGTCCCAAAAAATATATAGGCATGACGAGCCAATTCCTGAAGAACAGAGACCATAAATATACGAAAAACGGCTCAACAGCGTTAAACAATCACACACAGGATGAAAAACATACTTTTGATTATAACAGTACCATAATAAAAAATAAAAATTTGAACTACCAAAAATTACAGATAGAGGAAATGATTGAAATTAAAAAAGATAAAAACACTGTTAACGACAGAACAGATATGGGAAATTTGAGCCACATTTACATAAGCCTAATTTATCCAAAAATATTAGTATTCGATCCTGTCAAATAAGAATCAAAAATTGAATATCCTCTTAAACATAAAATAAATGTATACCTTAGTTTGTTTTTTTTGTGCATTGTAAAATATAGAAAATAAAACACACTCGCATTCCATGAATCCTCAATAGACGATGTAAAGATTGAATTTCATTATTAATAAAGTAACAAAATGTCAAGGTGTGTACCGGAAAAATTAAATATTTTTTAAAAATTTAAATACTGTTTTAAAGTGTTTTATTTGTTTTTTAAAATTGTAGATATGTTTCTTGTGTAAATGTTTTAATTATATAAAAATATTTTAGGAAGGAATATAAAACAAAAATTTTGAAAATGCCTTAAATAAAGGGCGAAACGTCAATTGTTTTGCATTTTTTGTTAAATAAAGAACCTAAACTCAAGAAAAAACAAGATAAAAAAAAAGATATAATCTATGGTTCAAGAATCAAGAAAATATAATATTTATATATATATATATATATATATATATATATATATATATATATATATATATATATAAAGGGTGTTTTTTATAGAGGTATCGAACTTTTAAATGGAATAAAACAAAGATGAATTTTTTAAATTGAAATGAAATTTACTTTATTCGAAAGATAACCTTCTGGCATTATAATTTAAATATGACTTCTGGCATATGACCGCTACGGCTGGCTCGGACGTAGTCTAATCTGGAGGTCAAATTTTCGATGACTTTTTCCAACATTTGTGACCGTATATCGGCAATAACGCGGCGAATGTTGTCCTCCAAGTGATCAATCGTTTCGGGCTTATCGGCGTAGACTAGCGACTTCACATATCCCCACAGAAAATAGTCTAGCGGCGTTAAGTCGCACGATCTTGGAGGCCAATTCACGGGTCCGAAACGTGAAACTATGCGGTTACCAAACGTTTCTTTCAATAAATCAATTGTGGCACGAGCTGTGTGACATGTTGCGCCGTCTTGTTGAAACCACAGCTCCTGCACATCATGGTAGTTCAACTGATGAACGAAAAAGTCAGTAATCATGGCTCTATAGCGGTCACTATTGACTGTAACGTTCTGACCAGCATCGTTTTTAAAGAAGTACGGACCATTGATTCCACCAGCCCATAAAGCACACCAAACAGTCAGTTTTTCTGGATGTAACGGTGTCTCAACATACACTTGAGGATTATCAGCACTCCAAATACGGCAGTTTTGTTTATTGACGTATCCATTCAAACAAAAGTGAGCTTCATCGCTAAACAAAATTCGCTTATGAAAATCGGGATCAACGACAATCTTGTTTTGGGCTCATTCACCGAATCTACGCCTTGCTAGGTGATCGTGTGGCTTCAATTCTTGCACGCAAACCAAGATCTTTCCGCAAAATCTTCCATAAAGTGAATGGACACATATCCAATTCCTGTGCACGATGGCGGATAGACTGATTCGGGTTTTCCTCTACGCTACGCTCTACAGCAGCAATGAGTTCTTCTGTACGCACTGTACGACGTCTCTGTGGATGCGTATTATCTTTTAGAGTAAACGTGATGCGAAAACGTTCCATAGTTAATCGAATTAATTACTCTGATGGACGATTACGTTTACCGTAAAATGGACGTAGTGCGCGATACGTATTTCGAACAGAACCATGATTTTCAAAATAAATTTGCACAATTTGGAAGCGTTGTTCAGGCGTCAGTCTATTCGTGTTGAAATGCCAAACCAAACTAAACATAAATCACTTGACAGCTGACAAAATGGCCGCCAGTTAAAAAAGTGTTGCCAACTTAAAGTTCTATACCTCTATAAAAAACACCCTTTATATACATATTCTGACTCTACTGCTGATTTTTCAATCATAAAACTTTTCGTCTATTTTTTTTTTTAATTTTATTTTTTAGTTGCATGGACCATACTCGTCGAGCATAAATAAATATATAGACCATTAAATCTGTCATATAAAAACCTTTAAATTCAATAATTCATTTTCATCTATCTTTTCCACTTATAACCCTCGTCAAAAACCATCTGATTTATTCACTGACGAGAACGAAAATGGACTTAATGAGAAAAACTGCGTTTTTGTTTTTCATGTTCCTAATAAAAATTCCTCTCCATAGTCAAGCGATCACTAATTTTCCCGAGCGCATTGTGGCCTTTAAAATTTAGAAGCGGCGCATGATGGATGTTGTAAACGAGGGCTTCAACAATAATTAGAATGTGCTGGCCAGGATTATCCGGGTGAAATTGAAAAATGCCGAATTCGGTGTTATTTTAAACTAAGTTTTGTTTCGGGGTCATTCATTACAACGTTTATTGTACATGTTTGTTTTAATAATAATTTGAAGGCAAATACTAATATACTTTATTTTTAATAACTATATTGCATAGGCGGCTCGTGATTTTTGATTATAAAGGGTGTTTTTTATAGAGGTATAAAACTTTAAGTTGGCAACACTTTTTTAACTGGCGGCCATTTTGTCAGCTGTCAAGTGATTTATGTTTAGTTTGGTTTGGCATTTCAACATGAATAGACTGACGCTTTAACAACGCTTCCAAATTGTGCAAATTTATTTTGAAAATCATGGTTCTGTTCGAAATACGTATCGCGCACTATGTTCATTTTACGGTCAACATAATCGTCCATCAGAGCAATTAATTCGATTAACTATGGAACGTTTTCGCGCCACGTTTACTCTAAATGATAATACGTATCTACAGAGACGTCGTACAGTGCGTACAGAAGAAGTCATTGCTGCTGTAGAGAGTAGCGTAGAGGAAGACCCGAATCAGTCTATCCGCCATCGTGCACAGGAATTGGATATGTGTCCATTCACTTTATGGAAGATTTTGCGGAAAGATCTTGGTTTGCGTGCTTACAAAATCCAACTCGTGCAAAAATTGAAGCCACACGATCACCTAGCAAGGCGTAGATTCGGTGAATGGGCCCAAAACAAGATTACCGTTGATCCCGATTTTCATAAGCGAATTTTGTTTAGCGATGAAGCTCACTTTTGTTTGAATGGATACGTCAATAAACAAAACTGCCGTATTTGGAGTGATGATAATCCTCAAGTGTATGTTGAGACACCGTTACATCAAGAAAAACTGACTGTTTGGTGTACTTTATGGGCTGGTGGAATCATTGGTCCGTACTTCTTTAAAAACGATGCTGGTCAGAACGTTACAGTCAATGGTGACCGCTATAGAGCCATGATTACTGACTTTTTCGTTCATCAATTGAACAACCATGATGTGCAGGAGCTGTGGTTTCAACATGGACGGCGCAACATGTCCCACAGCTCGTACCACAATTGATTTATTGAAGGAAACGTTTGGTAATCGCATAGTTTCACGTTTCGGACCCGTGAATTGGCCTCCAAAATCGTGCGACTTAACGCCGCTAGACTATTTTCTGTGGGGATATGTGAAGTCGCTAGTCTACGCCGATAAGCCCGAAACGATTGATCACTTGGAGGACAACATTCGCCGCGTTATTGCCGATATACGGCCACAAATGTTGGAAAAAGTCATCGAAAATTGGACCTCCAGATTAGACTACGTCCGAGCCAGCCGTGGCGGTCATATGCCAGAAGTCATATTTAAATTATAATGCCAGAAGGTTATCTTTCGAATAAAGTAAATTTCATGTCAATTTAAAAAATTCATCTTTGTTTTATTCCATTTAAAAGTTCTATACCTCTATAAAAAACACCCTTTATATATAAAGTGATCAGAATTTTTTGAACAAAAAACGGGACGGATGGTCTAGGCAATAAAATATTGCCAGGGTATTTGCCATTTTAATACAATACATGTAATTAATAATTGTGCACACAGTAAATAACACTAGTTTACAAAATTTAACTTTTGTCGGTTGCAGTGAATTTTATGGTTAATAATATTCGTCAAATCTAACCTCAAAAATTTTTATGCAGCTCGAGTTACTTTTTTTTGATTTTTATCATTTATGCGTATTTATTTATCGATAGCATGCGTATTTTACTGTGTTAAGATTAGTATCTGAAGTTTTTGCGTCATGAGTAGTTCAAGGAGACGTGGTTCAAACAATCCAAATTATTTTTGCTATATATGCGGAGAATATGTGTTTAACAGTTGTAGAAAAGTTATATCAGAATTGGTGAAAAATACCTATTTTGAGTATTTTGGGATGCTCTTAGATAAAAATGAAAAGTCTTGGGCTCCTAATTGTGTTTGTAAATTATGTGTGGAATATTTAAGATTATGAAAAAGTGGCAAAAGAAGTGCCTTTAAATTTGAAACACCGACTATTGGAGGAGAATCACAAAATCATCTCGAAGACTGTTACTTTTGTAGCGTGAACGTAAACGGTCTAAACACTAAAAATCGAGCTAAATGGCAGTACCCAAGTACTAGTTGTGTTCAGCGTCCAGTGCACCATTCACCTGACTTTTCAGTGCCTAAAAATATATATGAACCCTTAGAACAAGACAAGGAAGGACCAAGCTCATCACAAAATGATGCTGATTTTGAAGGTATATCAAATGAGCCAAAATGCTTTTCCCAAAATGAGTTAGATGATCTTGTAAGAGATTTAAATCATTCTAAACAAGCTTCAAAATTGTTGTCAAATACTAAAATAACTTTTTATCGTGAAAGAGATGAAGAATTACGACGTTATTTTTCCGAAGAAAACGGTATTACTTTTATTCAGACATTAAAAACTTGTTGATAAAAATAGGCTTGAAACAATACGAACCAAACGACTGGCGTTTATTCATTGACAGCTCAAAACGTAACCTAAAATGTATTCTATTACATAATGGAAATAAATACGCTGGGGTATCTAATGCCCAGAGTATAAAGTTAAAGGAAAAATATTGTAATATCTCGCTAGTCTTAAATAAAATACAGTACAATGATCATATGTGGCAAATTTGTGTTGATTTAAAAATAGTGAACATTCTTCTCGGTCAATAAAGTGGTTACACTAAGTTTTCCTGTTTTACATGTCTTTGGGACAGTAGAGCTAAACAAGAGCATTAGGTAAGAAGAAACTGGCCCTTGCGAAAGAATACGAAGCCTGGAAAGCAAAATATAGTCCAAAATTCACTAGTAGCTCGTAACAAAATTAACCTTCCACAATTACATATAAAACTGATCATCATGAAACAGTTTGTAAAATCATTAGATAAAGACGGGGACTGTTTTTCTTACATGTGCCAAAAATTTCCTCAGCTCACTATAGAAAAGATTAAAGCCGGTATTTTTGATGGCCCCCAAATTAGACAACTTACGAAAGATACTCAATTTAGAAATTCTATGACTGAGTTAGAACTAAGGGCTTGGACAGCTTTCGTCTCTGTGATGCAGAATTTTCTCGGAAATAAAAAATCAGAAAATTATATTGAACTTGTAGAAGACCTTCTGTTACAATTAAAATGTTTGGGGTGCAATATAAACATAAAACTCCACTTCCTCCATAGTCACCTAGATAGGTTTCCGGAAAATTTAGGAGATATGAGCGAAGAGCAGGGAGAGCGTATGCATCAGGACTTACGCGTCATGGAAGAGCGCTATCAGGGTTTCTGGGATACGAATATGATGTCTGACTATTGTTGGTCTCTGACACGCCATTTTCCTAAGTCTACACATCAGAGAAGAGCTTTAAAACGAAGTTTTTTAGAACTCAATGATTAACTTGATTTTTAATAAATTTTTTCTTAGTAAATATACATATTTTTTTCTGTTTTATACCTACATAGCTGAAATTCAGAAACTAGAGCTGATAAAAAAAATTCTACTCATATATTTGAAATTAGCATATCATATGTAGTCAACAACAGCTAAAATTTGTTTGGCAACAGATGTACTGTAAACTAGTATAATACACAAATAAAAAACAAATAATATAATAAAATACAACTCTATATAGAGCATTAAATTAGTAATAAGCAAATCAAAAATGGGAAAAAATTGTTAATTTTACTATTAAATATTAAGTAACGTCAGGTTTTTGTATTTTTCTGAAGAACAAATTTGCTTTCATACACATAATGACACTTTCAAATAAGAATAAAATCCTTGACAAGTTTTATTGACGTTCACTTTTAAAATTATTATAGTTTTGAGCACTGCTACCTTAACTATATCAAGTTCAATGGCGCAGCTTGTATTGAACTTTTTTTTAGTTTCATATAAATGACTTAAAGGATTCACTTTTCTTATGATGCGGTGTACTTGCCTGCTCTATACTGACGAGAACCAGTAAGTTTGAAATCGGTCTACAGGTGGCAGTATAATGGTAATGGAAAAGTTTTCACCTTTTTCTAGTAGTTTTTTTGCAATCTGAAGTAGTGCTTTTGATTCCTAACTAAAACAAATCACGCTTGTACTTATAATGTAAGGGTTTTTTAGTTGGTTTTTTCTGAATATGCATTTATTTATTAAAATAAATTTGTTTTACATTTAATAGCTCATTTTTGGGGTATGGGACTGTCAATATTCCATTTTATGTATATTTATGTATAAAAAACGGCCATCAATTGTTAAACATCTTTAGGTCTCGTAATTACTTTTTAATATATTCGATTTTATGGATTAATCTCCCTTGAGACGATTTTTTGTCTATATTCTCTGGTATGAAGGGCTTCATTACAGTGAAATATTCTATTAAATAGAACGTAAAGCAAATGCCACAAAAAGTGAATATATCCGCCTACAGCATCAATAACATCTGCACATATATAACTTTAGGTGGTATTTTTTTACGATCCTGAAGCACTAGTAATAACAGAAAAGCTTAGAAAATTTTCTATTTAAGTGTAGCTGAGTAAGTTGACACAAAGCTTTTTCATTCTTATAGTATTTTGATTCCCTTTTGTTATCTTTTAAATTAAAAAAGTTACCACAAATAGCGTATATTTTTTAACACAAATGGGTAAATAAATGAACATTTTTTCTTGTAAAATTCATTTACTGCTTTAGATGTAATTAGAATTTTAAGATATTTTTTATACTTGGTGACAGCAATTTTTTAATACCAGTATTTTTGATTGAAAATTTTTTTAAAAGTTCTTCTGATGATTTTTTAATTGCATTTTTAACATTTTCCTAATATTCTTGTTTAAAGTATTCCAATATATTTAAGTTGCGTTTAACTTCTTGAGAAAGTCATTTTGTTTGGGAAACTAATGGATTTTTAGTAGCATAAAAAATTGAATTTTACTCTCATTTTACTGGTAATTTTCTTTACATCTAGTTTAAATAGGAGAGAGGGATATGTTTTTTGTACCAATGTATATATTTTGACTACGTGTTAATTTTAATTTATATAAATAAATTTATCAGTGAAACGAATTTTTTTCACTACACAGAGTGAATTTTTTTTGAAGGTTGTAGGCAATGTTGAAGATTGACTAAAATGTGGTTGTCTTAATTTTTATTTATTTTTACAACGTTTCGATTGGGTTGTATCTCTCGTCGTAATCAAGTATAAACTGAATGTTTTGTCTTAAGACTATGAGCTTATATAGGGACTGTGTCCACTGAAGCGCAACGTTTCGCTTCACTGTACACACCTCAATGATTTGATGTTCCAAAGTAGTCGTTGCCAAAGATTAGGTATCTCAACACTCGGTTTACTGACGATTCCATTATTGTTTTTAATGTAAGCTGCTTCTATAAATTTTCTTTTTTCATGTTGGGTTCCATATATATTGCCGCAGCCTCAGAAAATTTTATGTGGTGTTGTTTATTCCAGACGTGTTCTGCAATACCTGATCTCGACGTTTCCCCTTTTTGTGTATGAGTTTTATGTTCCTTAGTTCTGACTTCTAGTAGTAGTTTGGTTTCTCCAATTACATTTCACCAACTTCACATGGAACTTTGTAATAACATTCTTATCGGTACTTTTTGGTTTTGTTTCTGTTAAATGAGCTCTCAGTGTATTTCCTGATTTCAAGGCTGTTTTTATATTATAACTACTGTCAATTCGTCTTATTTTCTCCGACGTTCCCTTAATGTACGGAATTGTGAAGAAGAAATGTGTTTCTTGCTGTCCAGTGTTCGTTAAAGTTATTTATAACATCATCAATTAGTTTGAAAGGATGACTATTCTGTTGTAAATCGGATTTAATATTTGCTACCTCTTTTTCCAATGGATCGGCATTATTGCATATAGATATAGTGCGATTATAGAGGTTGCGTATAATTCCTCGTTTTGTTACAATAGAATGATTGGAACTATGATTAAGATATTGTCCAGTATGTGTTGGCTTTCTGTATAATAAAGTTTTAATAGTTTCGTTTGGGCGACTCACCATGACATCTAGGAAAAGCAATTGATCATTTACCTCTTTTTCCATGGTAAACTTAATTATAGGTCGAATGTTATTTAGATGTTTCAAGAAATCATTAAGTTCTTGATCATTGCCCTTCCATACGATGAAGGTATCATCGACATATCTCAACCAGACTCTCAGTTTTACTGTTGCCGTTTCGATGGCATGAGTTTCGAACCATTCCATATATATATATATATATATATATATATATATATATATATATATATATATATATATATATATATATATATATATATAAATATGTAGATAAATTTTTGTCCGTGTGATTTAAAATAAAATAGAATAAAATATTGGCGAAGCGGACGTGAAAATTTGTCCATCTACATGATTCTCGTATTAAAAAGTGCGGAGCACTCCAAAGTATGGAATAACTCCGGGTCCGACAGATGGCGACAGCGCTGTTTCGTCCTAATATGGGACTTGTCAGGCCACCGCAGTCGGTACAAACCATCATCTCGCCTTTGCATCGTATAAGCCATACTTATAATCAAAATACGGCAAATAAGACGACAAAGGCGACATCTCGATGGTCCACTTGATAATACAAGAACCATACAGATTAACAAAGTTTGTAACATGGACAAAAACTTATCTACATATTTATTTACTTGTTTGGCTTTTAAACACGCTAAACGATGCTCTCATGGTGGGATCGTTTGGTGCGGCACGTGGCTTTAGCTGCTAAAAATAAGCGGTAGGCTTGCTTGCCAGTACCGAAAAATGCGACCCCTATCCTTTGGGCAGCGCATTTCATGTACTCGATTTTACATATTTCTGTTTTAATTCACCGTCGCGCCACCATTTGACGGTTCTTTTACAAACTTTGTTAATCTGTGTGGTTCTTGTATTATCAAGTGGACCATCGAGATGTCGCCTTTGTCGTCTTATTTGCTGTGTTTTGATTATAAATTCAGCTTTATACGATGCAAAGGCGAGATGATGGTTTGTACCGACTGCGGTGGCTTGACGAGTCCCATATCAGGACGAAACAGCGCTGTCGCCATCTGTCGGACCTGGAGTTTTTCCATATTTTGGAGTGCTCCGCACTTTTTAATACGAGAATCATGTAGATTGACAAATTTTCACGCCTGCTTCGCCAATATTTTATTCTATTTTATTATATATATATATATATATATATATATATATATATATATATATATATATTGGCGACGACTGGAGAGAGTGAAGAACCCATCGGAAGCCCGTCGTCCTGAACGTAGAATCTGTCCTTTACTTGAAAGTAAGCACTACGCAGGCAACACTCCAAAAGATCCAGTGGTAACGTGGTTCGATCTGATAAAGTAGTATCATTTGAAAGTCTAGTTTTGATTAGGTCTAGTGATTTCCCTAATGGTACATTAGTACACAGACTTTCCACATCAAAGCTTATTAGTCTGTCGTCTGGCTCTAGATTGATGATAATGATGATAATGTTCACGAAATGTGTAGAACTTTTAACATATGTGTTAGTCTTACCTTCTAAAGGTTGTATGATTTTTAAAAGAAATTTCGCTAGTGCATTTGTTGGGGATCCTCTGGAGCTGGTTATTGAATTTTTGGTAATCCGTAAAGATGTGGTGGCTTACTGTAGTGTGGTGTGAGCGCCAATCTTAGTGGTCTTGGTATTTCCTTAGTGTTCTGTAGATTTTTGGCTCTATAGATTTAGTGGGATCACGAAATAATTGTCTATATTTTCCTTTTTCCAGGATATCTCCGATTTTTTGGTCGTACGTTACGATGTCCTTTATCACCGTTGATTAAAATAATACAAGTCCGAGTTACTGTGCCTAGCGATAATATTCTATTCGATAAGGTTTATGAAACTTTTAACACATCTTATTTTGAAATATTTACCCTAATTATTCTCCTTTTCTATGATTACAGGTTGGTTTTAAAGCAGATCAAACTAATTCACAAAAGAGAAATTAAAAGAAGCATTTTCCGAAGATAAATTAGCATAAATAACATGTGGTGGATTACCTTAAAATGGATAGTGTTCGGAATGGCGCTAGCTATGTTGGGAGGTAACTTTTGTCAAGCAGCTCCTTCTCCGAGGAATGAAGATATGTTCAGAGAGCTTATGAAACTAGATCAGCTGTATTCGTCTATTGCAAGACCCAGGTAACGTAAAAATAAATATTGATTTCGACGGTATCTTGCTGCAAGTTAGTATAACTTTTCTGGTCATTTATAACCCTTGTGTAGCTCACAGCAACGCACACTAAAGTTTTGGTTCCATTATTAATAATTGGAACTCGCTATTTTTAGTATATAGAGGATGCTACTTTTTTTTATAAAACTAGGAAACTGAAAGAAAATTACCGAATATACTGTGTGTTCCACGATACGAACAGATTTTGAAATTTTTTAAAAATATATCAGTTTACTAAAGTAGATGGGAGCAATGCGGCTAAATAAGATAACATTATAAAATAGGGTGTTTATAATTAACAAAATTGATTTCTAACAATTTTTTCAAGTAATATTTAATGCTAGTTTTTGATCACCCTGTATTTATTTATTATCATATTATTAACACAGTCTATTAAAGCAGATGCCCTTCGAGAAGGAAACCAACCTCAATTAAATAATAAAGGCTTTTATATAGGAGAAATTGCTAGTTATGTTTAGCCCCGCAAACTCCATTTTTAACCTAAACTTTCTTCTTCTTCAAGTGTCTTCTCCATTGCGGAGGTTGGCAAACATAATAGCTATTTTAATTTTTGAGGCAGTTGCTCTAAATAGTTGTTTTGAATTGCATCCAAACCATTCCCTTAGGTTTTTTAGCCATGAAACTCGCCGTCGTCCTACGCCTCTTCTGCCACTTATTTTGCCTTGGATTATGAGCCGTAAGATGCTGTACTTTTCTCCCCGCATAATGTGTTCGAAATATTGCAGTTTTCTCTGTTTTACTGTTATCTCGACTTCCTTTTCTTTCCCCATTCTTCTCAACACTTCGGCGTTCGTAACTCGATCCACCCACGAAATTCTCTGAATTCTTCTATAGGTCTACATTTCAAAAGAGTTAAGTCTTCTCATTGCCTCTCGATTCAGTGTCCATGCTTCCATTCCATAATATAGAACACTGTATACGTAACATTTAGTCAGTCGTATTTTCAGGGCTAACGTTAGATCTTTGCTGCAGATAACATTTTTCATTCTAATAAAGTTGGCACGTGCTTTCTCGATTCTGGTTTTTTTTTCGACGGTATAGTATTTATTTTCTGTTATTAGGATTCCCAAGTAAGTGTACTTCTTAACTCTTTCTATGTACTGGCCTCCTACCATTAGGGTTTCATTATTATTGGTGTTATTTTTACTAATTATCATGAACTTGGTCTTTTTCGTATTAAGAGAGAGTCCATATTCTCCACTAACTCTTAATATTTTATTCATTTTTTTTTCTAGGTCTTTCAAACTATCAGCTATTATTGCGGTGTCATCTGCATACCTAATACTGTTGATTAAAATTTCGTTTACTTTTATCCCTGCTGTTTCAGATTCAAGACTTTCCAATATGACCTCTTCAGAATAAGCGTTAAATAGTAAAGGTGACAATATACACCCTTGTCTGACTCCTCTTTGTATTTCAACATCTCCGGATATTTCCTGTCCTAATCTTACTGCCGCTCGCTGATTGTAATACAGATTTGATATCAACCTTAAATCTCTTTCATCCAAATTTTTGCTTCTGAGAATCTCTATCAGTTTGTCATGTTCGACCCTATCAAAAGCTTTGTTGTATTCTATGAAGCAGACATAAAGATCATGATTGATATCTACGCATCTTTGAGTAAGCACATTAAAAGCAAATAATGCTTCTCTTGTACCCACCCTGTTCCGGTAGCCAAACTGTGTGTCACTAATATCCAGCTCCAATTTGGAATGTATTCTAGCGTGTACAATTTTTAAAAGGGTTTTCAAAGTATGTGACATGAGACTGATTGTTTGATAGTCACTGCATTCTTTTGAATTTGCTTTCTTTTGTAAACATATGAATGTTGATGTTAACATTTCTCGGAGGATAGTTCCTTTCGTGTAAATTGTATTAAATAATCTCACCAATTTTTTGTCATTGATCATCTTCAACAACTCACCTGGCATTTCATCTGGACCAACAGCTTTATTAGTTTTTATCGACCTTAATCCATAAATGATCTCTGCTTTAGTAATTTCAGGCCCTTCAGTCTGTTTATAGAAGAATTTACGTATCTTTGCTCTTCAAATAGTTTTTCTATGTATTCTTTCCACCTGCATAATTTTTGTTGTGTTTCCATAATAATGTTTCCCTCTTTGTCTAGCAATACGTTTGAGGTTTTTTCTCTTTTCTATTCCAGCTAGTTCTTTGACTTTTTTATGCAAGTTAAAATTGTCGTACTTGTTTTGCAACTCCGCTATTTCTTTGCATTTTCCAGAAAGGTACTCTTCTTTTACTGAAAATTCAATGCTTCAAAACTCGATAAAAATGCGAATAAATGTTAATAAATGCCTTTTTTTGCGATTTTGACTATATTTTACCACTTTTAAAAATCTTAAAAAATTCATGGACATAGTTTGGCGTCTAAAAAACAATATATTTTTTTTTCGGCTCTGCTGTTGTTCTAGTTTTTATTTTATTGAATTTAAAAATTTTCGAACACCCATAAAAATTTGAATTTCACGCCAAAAATTTGTGTAAAAAATATCTGGTTATAGGCAACAAAAAAATCTCCAAAATGAAAAAAAAAGAAGTTTCTACGATGATTAGAACTGAAGATATCATCAAAAAACGAAAAAAGACATTTTAATTTTTTTGAGGTTATGTGACAATAAAAATTGCTAAAAAATTTTTTGTGTGGGCTTTTTTATTACCTTATTACCGAGGGGGCAATTTCGACTCTCTTAATCGACTAGACCCTTTGCAATTCTTGTCCACGATGCCAAATTGATATTCCTGTACTTTCACAAACACTCTCACGCACTGCTTCAATATTAAAATTTTAACCGTTTATTACTGGACGGCCGGTATGTTTAGCATCACTAATTGATCGAGTATCCCTAAAATTTTCAATTACTGTCTTCACAGTTGACGAAGTTAAATCAATATTCTGATCATATTTTCTACGAAGTTTGCAAACTGTAGCCACCAAATTTTCATTATTTTTAACATATTGTTTAACAATGAAAACGTGTTGTTCTCTTGTGTAGTGCTCCATTTCTACTAACCCTAAACTGTCAGCTGTCAAACTGTTTTTTTTAGTTGCCAACACTTTAACACACAAATGGCGACAAATTTAAATCTTGCTTGAATTTTGTGACACTTTTTAAAGTCTCCTTCTTCTTTAGGTGCCATGTCTCTATTCAGACGTTGGTGGTCATCATGTTTACAATTTCCTGAAATCTTTCTCTATCGGCTGCTGCGCGAAATAGTTCTTCTACCGTGCAATCACACCACTGTCTGATGTTACGCAGCCATGAAAGCTTCTTTCGGCCTATCCATCTTTTTCCCTCCACTTTTCCTTGTATTATAAGGCGAAGTAGCTGGTATTTAGGTCCTCTAATTATGTGACCGACGTATTCTGTTTTCCGCCTCTTTATAATGTTCAGGAGCAGTCGATCTGTATCTATCATTCTGAGAACATCCTCGTTGGAAGTGTGCGAAACCCATGATATCTTTAGAATTCGACGACAGCACCACAATTCGAATGCTTCCAGTTTGTTTAGCGTTGTGGTTTTTTGTGTCCATGTCTCGCAACCGTATAATAGAATAGACCATATATAGCATTTCAGGACCCTTTTACGCATTGATAGGTTCCTGTTTCATAGAACTGGTTTCCATGTCATAAAGGCCTTCCGCGATATTTCTATCCTAGCTATTATCTCTTCATCTGAGTCTCCATTTACATTCAACCAACTGCCAAGGTATTTGAAATGGTTTACACGCTCTATCCTCTTCCCATCGAGCCATAGTCGACATTCATCTACAGTAACATTTCCAACTGTCATCCACTTTGTTTTTGAGATGTTGATTTTAAGGCCTCTTCGGCAGCTCGCTTCATTGACTAGGTTTACTAATGTTTGGAGATCCTCGATGCTTTCTGCAAGAATGGCCGTATCATCAGCAAATCTAATATTGTTGATTACTTCTCCGCCTAGTCCTAGAGGTCCAGGTGCCTTATTATTTTTGGCTTGCCGTATTGCTTTCCTGACTTCTGATTTCAATGTACTGGGGCCCCTGTCTATCTCGCTGCTGCATATAGTATGTGTATGTGCATCGTCAAAAAGGTCACTGATGTATTTCTCCCATTCTCTGCACTGTTGTTCGTGATTACAGATTCTTCCGCCGGCGTCCTTGAGTAAATCAGCATTTTTTGGTTTTCTGATTTCGGAGGTATATTTAAGTTTCCTGTGGAGATTGAAATTGTCGTGTTTTTTTTTGGAGGTTCTCTATTTCTTTACAGGAATTTTCGAGCCAGAGTTCTTTGGCTTGCTTAATTTTTCTTTTTATGAGTTTATTAACTTCACTGTATTTGTCAGTATCTCTATTTTTATATTTCCGTCGTACCTCCATAAGGTCAAGAATTTCCTGTGTCATCCACTCATTTTTTGCCATTCTTTTAGGTGTTTTCAGAGACTTTACCACTTCTTTTAAAATCGAGTTTTGTATATCGTACCAACATTCGCTAATGGTTCTGTTTTCGTTTGGTATTTTCGATATTTTGTGTATTTCGTTATTTATTTGCTGCGATATGTGTTCACGGTTTGAGGATTTCTGAGGAGCTCGAGGCACATCCTGTTCTGTTTAGATGGCTTTGTTAATTTCTTTAATTTAATTTGTCTTTTGGAGCAGAGCAAATTATGGTTTGAGTTTATATCAGCGCTGGGATAAGTTTTTACATCTTTAACATTGTTACGAAATCGGTGGTTTATTAGAATCTAGTCTATCTGGTTCCGTACTATTCTGCCATGTTGTCCGTCTTGAGGGAATTTCCACGTGTACAGACGTCTTTCTGGAAGTTGAAACCAGGTATTTGCAATAACAAAGTGAGCTTCTTGGCAGAATTCGATTAGACGTTCACCTCTTTGGTTTCTCTCTCCCAAGCCAAAGTTTCCGGTGATGTTATGCGTTGCCTTCCGTCCAACTTTAGCGTTAAAGTCTCCCATGAGTATAGTTGTTTCGTGTTTCTTTGTTGTTTTTAGCATTTCTTCTATTTGGTGGTAAAATTCTTCGATTTCCTGTCAGCATCTTTTTAGAGTAAGTTACTATAAATCAATATAAATATGGCTATTCTCATATAAAAATACGTGTTTTTATATTAAAAATGATGCAAAATACATTTAAAAATATTAGGAAATGAACACACAAAAATTAAATAGTAACAAAAGTTTTGATTGAATAAAACTTTAAAGCGGAACCAAACAAGATTGAAACAGTATTTGACTGTTAAATAAATCAACTGAATATGCGATATAGACAACTGAATTTTAAAAAGCCAACAAATTGTTTTCACAATAGCGAAATAAAAAATGCATTTTGTATTCATAAATGTTGCCAAATAATACAGGACAATATTTTCATTTACTTTCCTGTATTAAAATATTTGATATTAATTTTGACAATGCAATTGCTAATGTGACCTCGTGTTAGGTAGTTTGAGGAGTATGCCAATGTCTTCAGAAGTTGGACAAAAAGTACAAAGGGCGTTAAATATGTTGAGGCTACAAGAACTGGACAACCTGTACGCGTCCCGATCAAGACCTAGGTGAGCAGATAAATTTGTTTGTTAAACCAAAAAATGATGTAATATCGGTTGGATGCAAACTATATAACAGTACGGATTTTTTTTATTATATTTTTCAATTAGATGAAGGACTGAACAAGGACACTAAGCTACTGAAACATTTTAGATCAAATGTCTCGTTTATATATGATTTAAATGCAAATTCTGGTAATTCATATATCTACTATTCTTTTAGTATATTTTTAAGGCAAATTGAAAAATCGTATCATTCTATTTTCAAAAGGAAATGAAAATAATTTGTATATTAAAAATTCTGAATTTTTAATCCATTTGCAAATCATTCTGAAAGCATATAACATGATTTCACAACGTTTTTTAGGACTTGTTGACTTGCTATAATATTTAAAACATATTTACTCACAGTTGCAATATTTGGGATTTTCGTGAACGTGTTATAGGGATAATAACAACTTATGGTATATATATATATATATATATATATATATATATATATATATATATATATATATATATATATGTTATGCCGAATATTCTCACGGGTGTGATGTGTAATCGAAGGTTTTCGGGCATTCTCATACCGACCTGCTGCAAGATTAGGTATCACATAAAAAACTCTAAAACAGACAGAATACTAAAGAACACCAGTCTAGCCCTGCTTCGAGAAAGAATACAACAGACAAGAATAAATCTCAATTCCATCGACTGTCAGTTATATAGATTACGGCTCCGCTTAAGCAACACTATACACGTGTCACTATGGTCTACTATAGACACTCTAGCAGAATTCAGGGCCAAAACAGATTTCTCAATAAGAACAGAGAGACAGAAAAGGAAAATTATCCGATTAAAAGTCATCAAAAGCACCATTAAAGAAACAGCTAACGGAGGAGCCAGAAGTCGTACACAACTTATCTGACAAAATTTTGACAAAGTGTTTTAACCAAAGGTTTTAATTTCGCGATAGCACCATCACGTATCCCAACTGGTAACATAATATGTGGAGTTCAAACAGCTCTAATAAACTTAAGCCACGACACAGCAGAAACTATCCGCCAAGAAATTTCAGCCGTTTTGCGCAAAGCAAAACCTCCTAAAAGTAATTTATCTGCAGAAGAACATCGAGCCTTACAAGACCTGCTCAAAAATACCTCGAACGTAATACTTCCGGCTGACAAAGGAAATTCGACAGTGGTCTTAAACAAAACAGACTATCATGAAAAGATGATCGCCCTGTTAAACGATCCTGCCTACAAGCCAATAAACAGAGACCATACCACTTATCTAGAAAAGACCACCAAAACATTGATCAGGGCATCTCCACTTACCGAAGAAATAAAGAAGAAGATCACACCAAGAGAAAAATCATCCATATGTCCTAAACTTTATGGCTTACCTAAAATACACAAGCCCGGAACCCCCTTGAGACCAATTGTAAGCTCTGTTGGCTCTCCAACTCAGGCCCTAGCAAAACATCTAGCCACCATTCTCCAACCTTTCGTCGAAAAAACGGCCCCCTACGTTAAAAACTCGCAACATTTTTGCGAAATAATCAAAAATATACGTTTACAAGAAAAAGATTGTCTAGTTAGTTTTGACGTAACATCACGTTTCACACAAATACCAGTTAAAGAGGCCCTTTCTGTAATAGAAAACAAATACAATCTGCCAAAATATATCATCGAATTAGCTGGACACTGTCTTGATAACACCTATTTTACTTATGAAGGCCTAAGATTTAAACAAATCGAAGGAGTCCCGATGGGATCACCGCTATCTCCTGCACTCGCTAACTTCTGCAATCTTTTCCCTTACTGTTTTGCACAGTCCGGTATATACTATTCTTTTTATATTAGAGTTAACTTTCATTTGTCTTCGTTGCTTCAGAAAAGCTCTCATTTCTCCAATTTCTTTCGTTCAATTTAAGGTCTTCTCCATTATGTGTGTGTGCTATCTGTTGAATCTTAGAGCCTTTCTTCGATAAGTTCTTTAAAATGTCCCGAGTTGTAACTTAGGTTACTGATGTTTATTTCTGATGTTGATTTATAGAGTTATTTTACTTGTTCTAATTGTTCTAATTTTGTTTAAAACTAGTCGAGCTGTAATTAATCTCTTTTCACTACCTGTTCGAATTTTGTTGAGAACGCTTACATTTTTAACAGTTTTTATTTTGTTTGTTAGGATGATATCCATTTTATTTTTGATAGTTGCATTGGGAGCAGTCCATATCCATTTTCTGTTCAGGTTTTCTTGAAGTTGGTATTGGCGAAGGTCTGGTAATATTTAAATTGAATCAGTTTTCCTCCTCTTTTATTTCTTTCCTCAATTCCGAAATTTCCACACATTGTTTCTAATTGAATCTTTCCCCTACTTTGGCACTAAAGTCCCCAATTTGATCCTTAAATTCACTTTTGACATTGTTTAGCACCTCTGTTATTTCATAGTAAAATTAATCTATGTCTTCCTCTGAATCCATAATATCGATTATCCTATCTTTCCATTTTTTATTAATTAAAAATCCGACACCACTTGTTCGCCCATTTCTTGTTTCTTTGTGATAGGGGACACTGCCTGATTTCAGTTCTATTGACTTTTCTTCTTTCCGATTTACTTTGCTGATTTCAATATCCCATTTTATGTCAACTGCTTCATTCTCTAAGTCAATGAGTTTTGCCTTGTTATAGGTCACTATATATAAAGTTTTTGTTCTATTTGGGTAGTGGTTTGGACTCCGCAAATTGTTGGCATTATCTGCACTTTCGGCTGGTTCCTGAGAACTACCCATCCCAGAGCCATTTGGGCCTACGGAGGATGAGGGCTGTGACTTAGATTGTCGTATACCCATTGCTTCCGATGTTGTAAGAGGCAAGTGTTATCGTCCAATGGCTTTGACCAGTTATTACTCTTGGAGTATAAATTCAGCCGTCTATTTTGGTTGTACACCCTATTTGCTGCCACCCACTCTTGTCAAACGCTGATGATATCGACTTTCTTAGCTTCACCCTCATAACTTCGAGATTTTACTGGCATGAGTGATCCTATCAGTAGCTATGCTACCACTGGAATCGCTACCTGGACATTGAAGTTTACTGAAAATTCTCACCGGCGACAAGATGAAAGTCCTCACGATAAATATATACCAATTATTTATTTATTATTTTGTTATATTAAACGCTCGGTATTATCTTGCTAACTATTATTTTTTGATAATTGTCTGCAATTTTGTTTAAATGAGACTCTAAGAGGCACTCAAGTACACTCTATGAAAAATAGTCAAACTGCTAATTTAACCACTTTTTTTTGCTTTTTCATTACTGACATGATGTTAATTGAAATTAGGTATTTTCAAGAAGTTAGGTGTGGTGATATCCTATATTGTTAAGGCCTCATTAAGAATGCAGTTTAAGAGTACCTATTGCTACAAGAACAAATATCCTAACATTGCATTTTACATAAAATTCTGGCAACTAATTAATATATTTTAAATTTGGTGTTACACATTACATATTATTGGAATAGAGAGAATTTATGTTTCTCTCTGATTTCATGCATCCAGGATATTGCATCATTTAAATTGGTGAAATAAACGGAACAGCTTTTGTGTTTTGATGAGTGCAAATACAAAAGCCCTGCGTCACCTATGCGTCAAAAGCGGGGGGTTTAGAGAAAGCAACTTTAACTGGTGATACAACATTTTGCTTGCTAAAGCCCTGCGTCCGACGATATTCGAGAAAGTAAAGTGTGACGCAGGGCTTTTTGTTACTATGTTAAGCAAACGTGTATCTCCAATTATATATAAATCTTAACTTACAGAACATGTGGTTTCAGATATTCCAAGTTGGAAAGATACCTTAAGTTATATAAGGCACTGCTTCTGAGTAATTTATGTAACGTACCTGTTCACACGATTGTTCTCGCAAATTTTGGAAATTGTGTCCATTAATCACTTATTTTTTAGTAATTAATTATTTTTTTTTATAGTCAACTTTAATTTGACGTAAATTATTTATCAGATTTGGTAAACGTGGTGAACGTGGCGAACGTGGCGAAGTTGGAGAAGTACAGGCTCGCAGCAATATATCTCCTGTTGAATATGAGACCAACCAGATTCAGGTAAGCAAGATATTATCTGAAATTATTTCTGTTATTTGGTATTTACACTCCAACCACTGCCCATGTTAAATAAAAAATAGTAGATCGTAATGAAAATAATTTCAGTTTTTAAAAATGCAAAAATTTGCACAGAATGTAGGGGCCTGGGGGTTCGCAGGGGCCCCTTTATTTTATATGGACCCACCCAATTTTTCTTTATGTATTTTGAATCTCTGAACAATAATTTTTAGTGTGGAATTTCGTCCGGGTGGGGGTAAGGTTGTTATAAACAAATAATTGTTTAAACAATAAAAAAATATAATTTTTGCGATTTCTGAATGCTATTAAATCATTAGTTTCTTGTGTATAATGTTTTTGGTTATTTATTAAGTTTTTTATGATGAATCACTTAATTAATTTAAAGGTTTAATAACCCTATTGTCTCGCTCAAAGTGGAGGTCTGTTTGAACACCTCTTGTAGACTTTTAGGTGTTTTTGTTGATTCAAATTGAATTTAATTATTTGTTTATTTATTTACAATTACTGAACGTGTTACTTTTATTTTTTACCAGAATAAAAGTTTATTTTTGAGAATGATTTTTAATTTCAAAGTGGTCTATTAGCTTATTTACTTAGAAATTACCGTTGCATTTCACTAGTATTTTTATTAGAATAAATGTTTATTGTGTAACAGAAATATCAATTTTCTTTACGCTCAACGGCCAACAAAAACTAATTTTTTTGTATTTCGATTATTTGATGTATTTAAAACAATCAATGTATAAAATAGTCATTAAATATTCCAAATTCCGTCGATTACGTTATAAGTTTAGACGAAAAGTAACTTCACCCTCTCATTCGTTTCAAGGTACTGCTCGTCTTCGTGTCGCACGGAAGTTAGCGGGGGTAATATTGCGCGTAGGAGTTCCCTATCATCTTCTGTCTCGAACTAACCTGAAAGAAGAGGGACTTAGTGGGTCAGAATTTGAAAAAACTGTTACATTCCCTTTTTTTAGAGGTTCTGTTTGGATTTTCCACACCTGTATATATATATATATATATATATATATATATATATATATATATATATATATATATATATATATATGAAGTAAAATGCAAACTTCGTTCCAACCACATCCTTTCCGTGTTAGAGGTTGCACAGTTCGAAAAAATTGCTAAGAAACACAATTTATCCTATTCCACCACCATCGAGATGATGGCCTACCTGTACCACCATACCGAGAAGAAAGTCAAAACTTACCCTCCCCGCCACGGTGATACGGCAGAGGTACATGTTTCGTCTCTACTAGACTCATCAGGGTACCGACATGCACCTGGCTGTGTAAAGGACACATCGGAAGGAAGCATGCAGATACTGAACGCGCCTTCGCCGACCTCCCGCCGGATGGCGTATATATGTTTATGCGGCTTTCGCGGATCCCTCCGTGTGAGATGCAATAGCAGTGGATATATCCACATTATGCCGTGGAATTGTCAAGAAGGATGTTTGACTGTTCTCAAATTTTCTAGAATTTCAATGAAATTTTACAATTCTATCAAAATATGTTTCTAAATATAGTTAAAAATGTTGGAGTTTTTCCCCTGTTTTTCAAACCTGTACTTGCTTCATATTCAAACCACATTGGTGAGTTACTTAATAATTATAAGTTAGGTTATTACTCTAACTCTTTAATTAACAATAGAGATATCTGGAATAGGAGATAAATAAATTCTCAAAAGCTTAACAGAATCGAAAAAGGGTTTTTTCTCCTTACCAAGGCCTACAAATTTAAACAGACTGCATCCCCAATAACCCTAGTTTGGAATATTTTTTATATATATATATATATATATATATATATATATATATATATATATATATATATATATATATATATATATCTTTCAGAAACGTTTTGTTATCATCTGGACAATTGCTACAAAAATTATACATATGAGAAAACATTGCAGAATATGAAAAATCCTTTACATTCGAAAATTCAATTATGGTGTATTAAGTATCTACGCTTGATCGCGCGAGGCGCCTGCAAGTAGGCTACCCTCCATGCACTACACGGGACGGTGCATGCATGTAAGCGGCCGAAAGCCATTCGTTTATAGTCGAAATAAACAATTAAGACGTAACTTTTTCGCATTGCATTTGATTGTAGCTTGTAAATGCTGATTCAAACTTTCGATTGCTGTCAAAAAAATTGAAAAAAGTTCATTTGGTCAAAAGTTATTAGCATTCAAAACGGAAAACATTATATTTTTTAATTGTTTAACATCATTTATCTCGGAAACTAAACGTCGTACGTCAAAGTTGGTAAGAACTTTTTTTGCTTAAAATCGCCCGTAGAATACGACCCAATTTTGTAAAAGTTGCATTTTTAAAGGTTTAAACAATTATTTGTTTCTAACAATCTTATCTCCACCCGAACAAAACATAGTAAAGAAATTACTTTTTTTAAAAAATTATATACCCGGTGTCAACGAATCTATTAGACAAGTCATAATTTCTAGAGTATTATGTGTATCAAAATGAGAATTGGTACAGGTAAATGGTATGTGAAAGGGAGAGTTTTCGCATATTTTCTACTTTCCGGGCACTTCCGGTTTCACCGGAAATGGCCCCGGTTTTGAATTTTTAAATGAAACACCCTGTATATTTTAATATTTTTGGATTTCTGAGATAATTCTAGATCAGAATGTGACATTTTAAAAACTTTTTACGTCTACTTCATTTTTTTAGAGCCACTTTTAAAATTGCATCTAGATGGCCATGATCGGACGCAAACTAATCTAAGGGCCTTAGGTGATGTCAAAAAAATACAATCGCAAAGTTTTAGTTACTAGTATGAAAGACAGGAATAAGACAAGTTGACAAAATTACGTTTTCATTTCTAACTATTAATTTTCAAATGGCGACCCCTTTTTGACAACTACTTTTCGAAAAAAGCATTCTTTGACGAATCTAACGGTACTAATTTATTTGCGATTGGATTAGACATAAGAACAGAAATTAAATATTATTAAGCAAAATACTGGATAATTTATTTACTTATGACAAGTGCGCCATGGACAGCCATGATGCATAATAATTTGCAACTGTTTTTATCAAGTCTTCTTTGGAAAACAAAGCACTCACTTAAGTAGATAATGACAGTGACATACGCTCTAAGAACAGACGTAAAAGTTTCTTAATTTTCGTTAAGTTTAGTTTAAATTTTCGTTAAAATAATGTATACTCGGCAGCATTCCTTGAATTTCTATGACACTCTCCAAATATTAATAACATATCCACTTTTTCACTTTGAGTATACATTATTTTAACGAAAATTTAAACTAAACTTAACGAAAATTAAGGAACTTTTACGTCTGTTCTTAGAGCGTATGCCACTGTCATTATCTAGTTAAGTGAGTGCTTAGTTTTCCAAAGAAGACTTGATAAAAACAATTGCAAATTATTATGCATCATGGCTGTCCATGGCGCACTTGTCATAAGTAAATAAATTATCCAGTATTTTGCTTAATAATATTTAATTTCTGTTCTTATGTCTAATCCAATCGCAAATAAATTAGTACCGTTAGATTCGTCAAAGAATACTTTTTTCGAAAAGTAGTTGTCAAAACTGGGTCGCCATTTGAAAATTAATAGTTAGAAATGAAAACGTAAGTTTGTCAACTTGTCTTATTCCTGTCTTTCATACTAGTCACAAAAACTTTGCGATTGTATTTTTTTGACATCACCTAAGGCCCTTAGATTAGTTTGCGTCCGATCATAGCCACCTAGATGCAATTTTAAAAGTAGCTCTAAAAAAATGAAGTAGACGTAAAAAGTTTTTAAAATATCACATTCTGATCTAGAATTGTCTCAGAAATTCAAAAATGTTAAAATATATAGGGTGTTCCATTTAAAAATTCAAAACCGGGGCCATTTCCGGTGAAACCGGAAGTGGCCGGAAAGTGGAAAATATGCGAAAACTCTCCCCTTCACATAATATTTATCTGTACCAATTCTCATTTTGATACACATAATACTCTAGAAATTATGACTTGTCTAATAGATTCGTTGACACCCGGTATTATTTAATGCAAATCTTGCGTAAATTTGGGATACTCATTAGATACATTTAAAATAAAAGCGTTTGATCATTTATACATATATTTTTTGAGTAAAGTAAGATGATTCTATTACTTCTATAACTTATGCAAAAGTTTCCAATAAACTTGGTAAAATTGCTTAAAATGTGCCCTTTGAAATTATTATGCTCACAAATTCCGAGATTTAAAAGTCGGTGAAAATAGTTTCAAAACTAAACAGTACAATTGAAAATTTTATCCCATTTAATATTTCGTTATTTCGTTAAATTTCTTTAAAATTTCACGTTAAAATTTAATATTTATTTCATTTATTGTTTGTTCTCAAAAAATACTCCTTCCGGTACGGTCAACCGGGCAAAAATTCAATTTTGTTACTGTTAGCATAACGGTTTTATTCTCTTTTCTTTTTCCCAAGTGTAAATATAAATTGATAGATTTTTCTGATTGAACAGGGACACCAAGACTAACAGAAGTTTTATTAAAAGTAATATTTTTCTTGTTCTGAAGTGGTTAACTGTAATGACAGAATAACATATTTTAGCTCAAAAATATTTCCAATTTGCTAATAGAAAAGGTTATGTTGTGTTATTTCTAAAATACATGATTTCTTGATTTTTCAGTGGGTGATAGTTCTGTTTATTTTTTAAGTCTTAAGGTGTGTAGAATTGTTATGAACTATTTCGAGCTGTTCACTTAAGATACGGTCTGCACCACACTTAGTTGCGTGAAGTCTAGCAACGTGTTTTTCGAGTTTACGAGTAAAAGAGTTGTAAAAGCTGATGATGGATCTTAGAAAGGTATTCTGTAGAGTTTTACATTACGAAGAAATGAAAATTTGGTTTATTGAATGGTGGGCTTCAAAAAATGAAGAATTTCTTTGACACCGAATTCATGTGAAAAAGTCATAGCTAACCATGACCAATACTTTGATTATTGAGATAATTTATTTTGTTCTGGAAATAAATGCTTAGACTTTACGAATAAGGCGAAATTACTAACCTAAGCATCTATTAGTTCCAATGATGATGCTGTGACAACATTTCATCGTAGACTTGATATATTTTGGTAGCGTAAGGCTGTTCTGTCTACAATCAAACTATTGTCCCTATTAATAGCTATTCTAATAACCTATAACGAAATGTCACAAATACAGGGTGAGTCAACGATTGGATGAAGTAGGATTGTACCTTTTCGGTGAAATTAACAAACAAACTATATTTATTGTTTGATACAGTTTATTTTTACGTAGATTTTAAAAATATTTAGGACTCTACAGGGTGAGCCAAAAAACTAGGACAGCATAAAGTTCTATTTTTTTAAATAGAACACCCTATATACGAATCGTATTTTCGATTTAGCTTATAATTTTAAATCTTTTTTATTAAGGGTTTACTATAACAAAACTATAGTTTCTGAGATAATTAAGTTTAAAGAAAAAAAGTCACATTTTCAAGCATCAATTCAATCCTAAATAACGTTTTCAATTTTGTGACAAATATATTCAAATTTGGAATTTAGCAAGGCCAAGGACAAGTTAATATAATTTTTACCTAATATTTGCAATAAAAGCTACAGGGTGTTGAACACATCGGCTCAAATTTGAACAAGTTTAAATGAATAAATATCTTTTTTTTAAATGGTACACCCTGTATATTTTCATGTTATTTAATAGAGTAATAAAAACCCTAAAAGTTTCGTTTAATATATCCTATACCTATTTATAATAGTTTTTGAGATATTTCAGTTTTTATAATTTTCCATACTTTTTTACAGAAATAGTCTTCATTATCATAGTAGCCATGGCAAAAACAATGTAAAAGAACATTTTTCTGTGTCAAATTTATAACTGCAATCGCTTCTTTTGGTTTTTATGTAGTGTAGTTTGGTTTTCTTTGCATTCATCTTATATTGTAAAATGAATTTTCCAAAAAATGAGTTAATAGATATGATTTATACAATAGGAGAGGCTCAAAAAAATTGCCTTCTTGCTCAAAGAATTTACAAAATGAAGTATCCTGATCGACGCCAGCCTAATACCCATACTTTTCAAAACTTAATGCAAAGATTTGATTCTTCTGGTACTGTTGATTATCCAAAACGTAAAGTGGTCAACAAACCAGTAACTAATGAAAAAAAAGTACTACAAGTATTGTTAAATGTTCAGGAAAATCCTTATATTGGTAGCCATCAGTTAGCAGCATTATGTGAAACATCACAATCCACCGCTAATCCTACTACCAAGAAATATAGGTATCATCCATATCACATGGAATTACACCAAGAATTGCATGGACAGGATTTTGAAAGTCGTGTAAATTTTGTCGTACAATAAATGCGGAGATTCAATTAAATCCAAATATATTATGCAAGGTAATGTTTAGTGATGAAGCTACTTTTAGAAGTAACGGTGCGGTAAATAGACGCAACATGCATTATTATGCCACAGAAAACCCATTTTGGATTAGAGAGGTGCAACATCAAAACCACTGGTCATTAAATGTTTGGTGTGGTATTCATCATAATCGAATTATTGGACCCCACTTTTTTAATGAACCACTAAATGGCCATAGTTTCCTGAACTTTCTACAAGAAGAACTACCCCAACTGCTTCAAGGTCTCGATAGGGATGAGCTCGACAGTATGTGGTTCCAGCACGATGGTGCGCCTCCGCATTACCATCGTGAAGTTCGTGCGTTTTTGGACCAACGATATCCGCAAAAATGGATTGGACGTGGGGGTTTCATTGAGTGGCCACCAAGGTCTTGCGACATCACCCCATTAGATTTCTTCCTATGGGGTTATATTAAAAATAAGGTGTATGTTAATCCACCAACAACAGTGGAAGATATGCGAAACAGGATTAGGGATACCTGTAGAACAATAATGCCACTAATTTTGTCCAGGGTCCGAGAAAATCTGCAAAAAAGACTAAATTTGTGCATTGCACAAGAGGGTCGTTTATTCGAACACTTATTAAAAAGAAATAATTAATCTCAGTATTTAATAAGTAATTTTTTTGTTTCAATTTAGTATAAAAGTAAATATGTATTTGCCTTGTCGTTATTGTTGTGTTAATTTTTTCACATTATGTTTAATTAAACTATTGCCGTTGTAATATAACGAATAATGTATTTCATCATATTTAAACACATTCTGTTTGTTTCTGTAGTTTCTTTTTATTATTTTACATGGCTACTATGATAATGAAGACTATTTCTGTAAAAAAGTATGGAAAATAAGAAAAACTGAAATATCTCAAAAACTATTATAAATAGGTATAGGATATATTGAACAAAACTTTTAGGGTTTTTATTACTCTATTAAATAACATGAAAATATACAGGGTGTACCATTTAAAAAAAAAAAGATATTTATTCATTTAAACTTGTTCAAATTTGAGCCGATGTGTTCAACACCCTGTAGCTTTTATTGCAAATATTAGGTAAAAATTATGTTAACTTGTCCTTGGCCTTGCTAAATTCCAAATTTGAATATATTTGTCACAAAATTGAAAACGTTATTTAGGATTGAATTGATGCTTGAAAATGTGACTTTTTTTCTTTAAACTTAATTATCTCAGAAACTATAAAGTTTTATTATAGTAAACCTTTAATAAAAAAGATTTAAAATTATAAGCTAAATCGAAAATACGATTCGTATATAGGGTGTTCTATTTAAAAAAATATAACTTTATGCTGTCCTAGTTTTTTGGCTCACCCTGTAGAGTCCTAAATATTTTTAAAATCTGCGTAAAAATAAACTGTATCAAACAATAAATATAGTTTCTTTGTTAATTTCACCGAAAAGGCACAAACTGACTTCATCCAATCGTTGACTCACCCTGTACATTGGCACTCTGGAGTCTGGACCTTCCTCTTCTCTCTTGCAGCTTTAGTTCCAACCTAATTGCAGATTATTCAAGCTTACCAAAACCATCAGTCTCAAGTTCAGGACTCTCTGACGCTCTCACAACGGCCCGCATGCAAGTTAAATCGCATGAAAGGTTTTTAATTAAATTAAACAAAACAAATTTCTCAAAACACTTAAATCTATTAACAAAAATAAATAGAAAACGAATTATTTACAATGACAAACTTAAATTAATAACAAATAACAGTTATGAAGAAACCAACATTATTGCTCTTATTGGCCGTTCTATTAATAAAAATGAGAAACTCAATTTTGAAATACGCATTTAAATAGCTTACTAAAACACACTCTCTCTCTCTAGCATTACAACCAGAGATGGGTCTTTGTTGACTTCACAATCTGCCTCCACTTGCTGCGATCCATCATTAGTTCCTCCGCGCGTTCGACGTTTAGGGTTTGTAAGTCTGCTGCAACGTTATCTCTCCACCTCATTCTTGGTCTTCCTAGAGGCCGCTTTCCGTCTGAGTTCTCTTCCCATACCAACTTGACGATACGTTGATCTTGTCTCATAACATGGCTGGCCCATCTTAATCTTTCTGCTTTTATTATTTTTACTATCTCTAGCTGGTTGTATAGTTCCTCCAATTCCTTGTTTGTTCTCGTTCTATATTGCTGTGTGGTTTTGTCCCTGACCGGTCCGTATATCCCTCTAAGCATTCTTCTTTCTGCGATTTTCAGTCTATTCTCATTTTGTTTTGTCAACGTCCATGTTTCACATGCATATGTCATTACCGGTCTTATAACTACTTGATATATTCTTATTTTCGTGCGGTGGGATATATTTTTCGATTTCATTATCTTTTGCAGCCCATACCAGCAGCGGTTGCCTCCTTGTATTCTGTTGTTAATCTCTTGTGTAATATTGTTGTCAGAGGTGATCGTAGCTCCCAAATATTTAAACTGATGGACCCTTTCAAAATTGTAGTGGTCCATAGTCACTATTCTGTCTCGCCGTTCCGTTCTTGTTGTAGCCATACATTTTGTTTTTTCTTCGTTGATTCGCAGGCCAACTTTCTTTGCGGCATTTTCCAGTTTGAAGAACTCTTCCTTGACACTGGTAGTTGTATTACCTACAATATCGATATCATCAGCGAACGCCAATATGATGCGCGGACTAAACAAAGGAAAGAATAAAAATGCGAAAAAAAACATATTACTTAAACAAACAGCATTTAAGTCACTATATTCTCGAATAAAATAACACAAGATATTCCTCTAACTTCCCAAATTAATTGAAAAACAAAACAAAGAAAACCTTCATTCCCGCCGAATATATACATCACGTAATTACACTGCTCTTTAAAGTCGTACCAATCGCCCTAAACGAATTCCAGACTGTCACTGAAGTTTAGTATTTCTTAAAAGGCCAAACTTGTACTTTCTCGGCACACCGCGGATCCCGTTAACACCCATGTCACCCCATGGAACCTGGTAAACGTCAATTTGAATCATGTAATGTAGAGGGCGTTCTGTACCGGATACTTAATTCCCGAATTGGCCTCTAAGCGTCGTAATCTTCTTTTCTTATATAAAAACAATTAAACAAACTATTCTAGGTTTTCTTATAAATATAATGAATCGATAATAACGTCCGTATAAAAAAACACTCACTCTTTTAGTAGTCTAGAAGTACCTAACTTTTCCTTTCTTGTCAATAGAAAAAAAACATATTATACAAACTTCCTTTACATTTGGTCAAACAATATATCATATTATAGTGAGTTATTTGATTATTCCTTCGTTTCCTAATAATGGGAAAATCGTTTTATATTTAAATATATTTTAACGGTTTTTCGTATACCATATGTAAGACCTCCCTCACCCTTATCTCTTTGATTTTATTTACATAAATAGGGTAGGATTTCTTCAACAGATTTATAGACAAATCTTAAAGGAGGGTTCCATCTTTAGTTTACGTCATCATAAATTCTGAGTATATATATATATATATATATATATATATATATATATATATATATATATATATATTGGAAAAACATTTACAGGAACTCAAAGAAAATAAAGTTGAGATTATGCTTAAATACGATAATTGATTTATTTTTCCTTGAGACTTTCTTGGGTGGTAATAAAAAAATATTCTATCCCGTTCTCACGGATAAAATCCATTCACAGAGTTTATTTAATTAGTCATTTTAGCAGAATGTACTTCACGCTAAACAGTATAAAATAATTAATATTTGTTCCATTACAAGGCCATGTTTTTGATCACATTCGGTTTTCAGATATTTGATGGGATTTCTAGGTACTGGCTTATAGGCGGAGTTATAAATACAGAACGTCATCTTAAATTTAAAGTGGTCATTTCCTGTTAAATTCATCGTTCATCTTTGTAATAGAATTTTTCAACAACACTTCCTCATTTTGTGTTTCACAAATATATTTAACAATAAGAAAAATTCGCAAAGGGTAATAATTCTCTTTTCTATTATTACTATGTATATTTTACAGAAATAATATATGTTATTATTAACAAAAACAAGCAGTTTACAAACCACAATAAAAATAACCGGTTTACTACAATTAAATTATACGAATTAAATGAAACGCCTTAAAAAATTAATCTAGTATGAACCGTAAAATTGGTAGTGACAAAAAATTTTCTCTTGCAATTTCTTTAAGAAATCAACTAAAAACCCACTTAAAAATGTTACGAATTTCTAAAAATTAAATATACATATTTTATTTTCACTCAGAGCTATTAAAAACTAGATCTCAAAAAATACTGCAACGTAATATGCTGTAAGTAGAGATGAATATATATATATATATATATATATATATATATATATATATATATATATATATATATATAAAATAGAATAAAATATTGGCGAAGCGAACGTGAATATTTGTCAATCTACATGATTCTCGTGTTAAAAAGTGCGGAGCACTCCAAAATATGGAGAAACTCCGGGTCCGACAGATGGCGACAGCGCTGTTTCGTCCTAATATGGGATTCGTCAGGCCACCGCATTCGGTACAAACCATCATCTTGCCTTTGCATCGTATAAAGCTGAATTTAAAATTTAAAAACAGCAAACAAGACGACAAAGGCGACATCTCGATGGTCCACTTGATAATACAAGAACCACACAGATTAACAAAGTTTGTAAAAGAACCGTCATATGGTGGCGCGACGGTGAATTAAAACAGAAATATGTAAAATCGAGTACACGAAACGCGCTGCCTAAAGGATAGGGGTCGCATTTTTCCGTACTGGCAAGCAAGCCTACCGCTTATTTTAGTAGCTAAAGCCACGTGGCCGGATGAGTCCCATATTAGCAGCGCGTTTCGTGTACTCGATTTTACATATTTCTGTTTTAATTCACCGTCGCGCCACCATATGACGGTTCTTTTACAAACTTTGTTAATCTGTGTGGTTCTTGTATTATCAAGTGGATCATCGAGATGTCGCCTTTGTCGTCTTGTTTGCTGTTTTTTAATTTTAAATTCAGCTTTATACGATGCAAAGGCGAGATGATGGTTTGTACCGAATGCGGTGGCCTGACGAATCCCATATTAGGACGAAACAGCGCTGTCGCCATCTGTCGGACCCGGAGTTTTTCCATATTTTGGAGTGCTCCGCACTTTTTAACACGAGAATCATGTAGATTGAGAAATTTTCACGTCTGCTTCGCCAATATTTTATTCTATTTTATTTTAAATTACACGGACAAAAACTTATCTACTTATTTATATATATATATATATATATATATATATATATATATATATATATATATATATATATATATATATATATATATTATTATTAAGAAACGAAAGAATAATCAAACTATATTCACTATAATATGATATATTGTTTGTCAACATGCTGTTTTTTGAATTCGCAAGAAATAACGAGATAGATATTGACTTCCAAAATAGCTAAGAAGGAGAATTGTTTTTTTTTTCAACTGGAGTTATCGATTACTTTTCGTTATAGAAAGACCTAAAATCGTTATAGTAACCCTTCTGTATAAAAAATAAGATTAAGATGCTCCAATCTAGATCAATTCAGGAATTAAGTATCCGGTATAGAATAGTTAACGTCCTCTGGCGACGAAAAGACGGAAACTACTCGAATTTTAAGGAATAAAATGGACGGTTACAGCGTGTATGACCGGAATAAATACTACAGGGGGAATTCGGGGTACAGATCGAGGTGTTATTGTTATTCATTTCTAATTTTAAGTTTCTCATTGAAAATAATTCCGTGTGAAATTTATTTTTGTTAATTAACTTAAGTGTTTTGAGAAACTTGGTTTGTTTAATTTATTAAAAACCTTCATGCTATTAAACTCGCGGACGCATTGCTAGTTAGTAGCCTTGTCTGAGTCCTGAAGCCCCGAGGTTTGATAGTAGTAAGCCTTAAATAACCTGTAGAAGTTTGGAACTAAACTGTAAAAGCGAAGATAAGCGACCGGACTTCCAGGGAACCTTTGTCTTTGTGATAATTATTTATAGGTTTTTAGAATAGCTACAAATTAATATGGGACAGCAGTATGATTGTAGATGGAACGGCGAACGCTACCCAAAATATTCCTTTTACAGGAGTCTATGATTAAATGCTGTCACATTCTAATTTCTCGGGAGCATACAGGGGAGGTCAAAATAACCCTACTTTGGCATAGAAACAAAATTCCTTAAGTGCCCATTAACGGAGATACAGAGCCCTAAAGAAGTACCCTTATCGGTTCTAAATTTTGAACTGACTCGTATAATTAAGTGAAATTTTAATATTTTATTGAAGCCATAAGGACTCAATAAACCATAAATAGATGTTTTAGAATATCAGAGAAGTCAGGAAGGGACTTGAGCCGATAAGGTAAATCGCTGAATACCCCTTTAGGGCTCTGTATCTCTGTTAAGGACTCCTTTAGTATTTTTTTTTCTATGACAATGTAGGGTTATTTTGACCTCTCCTGTATGTTCCCAAGAAATAAGGAGGTATTAACCAGACACCCTGCATGTTGTAAAGGTAAACAACAGACATAATTATCTATAAAAAATCTATTTTATTCAAAAACCAATTGCAGCGAAAAATTTATAACACACTTTTTTCAATACACTACGTAATAAAATTGCGGTTACCAGAAATAAAAAAAAATAATACTGCAAATAGAATAATTGGTGGTAATGGCATTTTAATAAACCAAACATTAAAAGAAAGTGATAATTTGTATTTATAGAAGATTTGATTTAATAAGAAAAAGTGAAAAGAAAATTATATTAATGAAATATTAATTGCGTAGGTTGTTAACATTTACGGTTAAGAAAGCGGATCTAAAAATTATATTTATGCAAAGATGTTTTTGCAGTGGTTTTCAATATACATATAATTGAGAAATAAGTAATCTTGTTTTCAGACGCTTATTTTCTATATAAGAAGCAAATTAAATAAATACTTTAGTATGATAATTTTTTATAACGGAATAAAACAATAGGTAGAATAGTTTTTAAAAATTGATTGGTAAGGATAAGATCTTTTCAAGAAACCTTCATAAAACTAAGTATTTTCATAAGCTTTGATAACAATACTCTATTTCATAATAAAAAACAGCAGTCAGGACGAGCCGAAATTTTATTGTCGTGTTGTGTTATATGTGGACTGTGGAACAAAAATCAGTAACACGGGTTTTTTGCAAACAGATTTAACGAGTTTATAGAAAATATTAACCTCTGAACAAATAGATCCTTGGAGATTGTTAATATTCCTGATTAGTTTTAGGTTTTTATTTTTTAATTTCTGTTATCTTTAATATCTGTACTATCCCTAGTAAAGTGAAGTAAAAGTACAATAAAGGTCATTTCGCTTCTGAATATTACAAAAATTGATTATAAAAGCATAATGAATAATCATTATGAGCTGATCATGTAAAAACATATATATATATATATATATATATATATATATATATATATATATATATATATATATATATATATATATATATATATATATATATATATATATGATTCAGTATTAAGACGTTTCGCCAAAATCCCATTTGGCATCTTCTGTGCTTGGTGGTTGTAGATCAACTGAAAGAAAAGTCAGCGTGCAGCGTGCTTTATATGCGGTCACAGATAGTAACGGTTGGTTGGCTCCGCCTCCCTCTCGAGCGCCACCGTTGGTGTCAGTTTAAGCGTGGTGGTACAGTGGTCCAGCTTGAAGAGAGTTTTCCAAGTAGAAGACAGATTAAGTGCATCGTTTCTCTTGTTCAGAGTGCCGTTCATTTCAATTTCAATGGATTCACGAATCAATCTTGCCTTGTAGTGTTCTATATTAGCGATTTGCTGGCCGGTGTCAAAATCAGTTTTGTGTCCTGTTTCGTGCTGGTGTCGAAAAAGCGCCGATGTTGTCTGTTTGTTTCTTATATTGAGCTTATGTTCTTCTAGTCTAGCTGATATTCTTCTGTTGGTCTGGCCTATGTATGTTTTGTTGCAGGTGCCACATGAGACTTTATATACGCCTTGATTTTCTAGACTGATTTTGTCTTTTGGATTTCTTAAAGAAGAGCCTATTATTTTATATGGTTTGTAGGCTGTAGATATGTTGTGTTTCCGGAGTAATCTGCCGATTCTGTCTGTTGTGCCTTTTATGTAAGGAAGTATAGTGATTTGTTTATCCTCGGTGGGTGGTCTTGTTTCTTGCGTTGGTTTTTGTTGCAATTTTATTGCCTTACTTATTGTTGGTGTCTTGTAGCTGTTTTGTTGGAGGGCCTTTTTTATGTGTGACAGTTCCTTTTCTTTTCCTTGGTCATCAGTTAGGCGGAGGGATCTTGATATTAGGGTATTGGCTACGCCCTGTATTTGTGAGGGGTGATGGTGAGAATCAGCATTCAGGTATCTGTCCGTGTGGGTTGGTTCTCGATATACTGTGTGTCGTAGATCTCCATTCATTGTTTTGGTTATGAGGACGTCTAGAAACGGAAGCTGATTATTTTCCTCTATTTCCAGAGTGAATTGTATCTTTGCGTGTATAGAATTGAGAAATTTATGGAAGCAGTTGAGCTGTTGTTTGTCATGAGGCCATATTACAAATACATCATCAACGTAGCGACACCAAAGTTTAGGTTTGAAGTGGAATTTATCAAGAGCTTTCGTTTCGGAATAGGTCATGAAAAGATTTGCCACGGCTGGAGATAGTGAAGAGCCCATGGCAGCGCCGTCTCTCTGTATGACTATATCTGACCATCAAACAGAAAATACGCGTTTTTAAGACAATGTCTTATCATATATATATATATATATATATATATATATATATATATATATATATATATATATGGAAGTTTTTATTATTTAATTTGGATTAGTTTTCTTGTGGATAAAGATGGACTTTAATAGTCCTTTTATGATATTTTGAAAATTATGAGCGGTTATATTTAAAAAATCGTCAAAAACCAATTTTTTTCAAATAGAAATCACCTATTTTTACATAAGCACAAAAATTTGTAGTTTTCAAAATATTGGCAATTCAACATTTTTCTTATTGCACAATACACGTTAAACTGCCAAGACTCCTGAAAATTTAATTCTCTAAATGGATGTCCGTTTGAGTCGCTCCGTTAGTGGAAATTGCGTCGATTAAACAATCCATTTTTTGTGAATTTGGCATTATCCGACCAAATAATATTATCCAAAAAACCATCATTTTCTTGTGATGGAAGTAAAATAAATTGATAGAACTCTACTCTTCGTGGAAAATCAGTGCCTTTTAAATATTTTACTATAAGGATGAAAATTGTCTTTCCATAAAATCCTTAAAACTAATGTTTGAGATAACCCAAACGCTAATGTTACTTGCCTTGTAGATATTGTCGGATATGCGAAATATCCTAAAATTGTAGTTTCAATATTTTCATTATTAACAACTGGCGTCTACGAGCGAACGCCATACAGTGAGCTTTGAAAATGGTGAATGAGATTTCACCGAAACGTCAGCTGCCTTACAGTCCTGAGAGGGACTAAGCACATACACGGATGCCCGAACACCTTCGATTACACATTACACTCGTGAGAATATATATATATATATATATATATATATATATATATATATATATATATATATATACCGGGTATCAACGAATCTATTAGACAAGTCATAATTTCTAGAGTATTATGTGTTTCAAAATGAGAATTGGTACAGGTAAATGTTATGTGAAGAGGAGAGTTTTCGCATATTTTCCACTTTCCGGTCACTTCCGGTTTCACCGGAAATGGCCCCGGTTTTGAATTCTTAAATAGAACACCCTGTATATTTTAACATCTTTGGATTTCTGAGATAATTCTAGATCAGAATGTAACAAAATTAACAAAAAACTAACAAAATAAACTAATAACTTAGACGACGCACTTAAAATATTTGAAAGTACAGTAGCTGAATTTGTTAAAAAGTTTAGTGTAGTAAATGTTCAAAGTGCATTCCTTCTTTTTCACGACACATTTCAGCTCGTTCAATTGTTTCTCTCAACACGTTTTGTAGCATTTGGGGCGTTATACTTCTAAATGCCCGTAAAATTCTTTCTTCTAATATAGCTGGGGCTGCTCCATAGTAAACCCTTTCTTTAACATATCCCCAGACAAAGAAATCGAGCACAGTAAGATCCGGTGAGCGGGCAGGCCACCGTACCGGACCATTGGTTGCAATAATTCGATTATTAAAATGCTCTATTAAATAATTAAGAATGCTAAAGGTATATCATTGAGATGATTTTCGATTTCATTTTGAAGAAAACCTAAGTATCTAACTCCTGTTAACTGACCTTGAAACAATATTGGCCCAATTATTCTGTTTCCAACGATACCAGCCCAGACATTGACAACAAATCTTTCTTGAAAATTGCCCTCTCTCATTTCATGTTGATTTTGTTGGGCCCAGTACCGAGTTTTTTGCTTATTGAACATACCATTATTTGTAAATCGGGATTCGTCTGAAAATAGAATAAAATCGATAAAATTTGGGTTAACTCTATGATTTTGAAGCAGCCAATCACAAAACATTACCCGTCTATCGCCATCCTCAGTATACAAATGTTGATGTAACTGATATTTAAATGCTCGATATCCATGCTTTTTCAGTATTTTTCTTGCTGATTTATAACTTATCTGCAGTTCTTGACTAATTTTTCTTAACGAAACTGTTTTATCAACCTCAACCATAGCAAGTAGGTTAATCTCAGTCTCTTCATTTATGATAAATCTCTGTTCCGCCTCTTGATTTCCTATTTGCCTAAAACGAGTCTCGACATACGGAAAATACTGATGGGCTGGATGTTGCCGATTCGGATATCTATGAGCATACAACTTGGCAGCATTCCTTGAATTTCTATGACACTCTCCAAATATTAATAACATATCCACTTTTTCACTTTGAGTATACATTATTTTAACGAAAATTTAAACTAAACTTAACGAAAATTAAGAAACTTTTACGTCTGGTCTTAGAGCGTATGTCACTGTCATTATCATCTTAAGTGAGTGATTTGTTTTCCAAAGAAGACTTGATATAAATAGTTGCAAATTATTATGCATCATGGCTGTCCATGGCGCACTTGTCATAAGTAAATAAATTATCCAGTATTTTGCTTAATAATATTTAATTTCTGTTCTTATGTCTAATCCAATCGCAAATAAATTAGTACCGCTAGATTCGTCAAAGAATGCTTTTTTCGAAAAGTAGTTGTCAAAAAGGGATCACCATTTGAAAATTAATAGTTAGAAATGAAAACGTAATTTTGTCAACTTGTCTTATTCCTGTGTTTCATACTAGTAACTAAAACTTTGCGATTGTATTTTTTTGACATCACCTAAGGCCCTTAGATTAGTTTGCGTCCGATCATGGCCACCTAGATGCAATTTTAAAAGTGGCTCTAAAAAAATGAAGTAGACGTAAAAAGTTTTTAAAATGTCACATTCTGATCTAGAGTTGTCTCAGAAATCCAAGAATGTTAAAATATATAGGGTGTTCCATTTAAAAATTCAAAACCGGGGCCATTTCCGGTGAAACTAGAAGTGGCCGGAAAGTGGAAAATATGCGAAAACTCTCCCCTTCACATACCATTTACCTGTACCAATTCTCATTTTGATACACATAATACTCTAGAAATTATGACTTGTCTAATAGATTCGTTGATACCCGGTATATATATATATATATATATATATATATATATATATATATATATATATATATATATAGATATATATATAATTACGTACAAAAATTACTCAAAGACTGCCTTTCACGTTACAGTCGCAACTTGTCATAAAATAGTGATTTTATAATATATCTGTTTTTTTTTTAATAATGATTTTTATTGAAAAAAATCAAGTGATTTAAATTGCGTTTACAAACATAACTTAAATCATTTGATTAAATTCACCACAATTCTAATCTGAACTAGTTGGATTTACAAATTTTTATAAGGAATAAATAATAAGTAATATATTGTTTTATGACTAGCCTACTGGTATAATAATATAAAAAAATTACTTAGCTTTCAAAAGCACGAATATCTGCATCAAAAAATCTATAATAAATATTTAATAATACTTCAATCTAAGAAGCTCTCAGTATATATATCTCAATTAACTATAATTTTGATCGGCGACTTATTTCTATTTACCATCATCAGTGAAAGTTGTTGTAGAAAAAAAGCTTCATGTTTTAAGTGCTCACATACCTACTTATTTTATTTTGAAACAAAAAATACTTGTAGAAGTAATTAGTAACTGAAATGCAAAAACAACATCCGAAAACCAACCAATCAAGTCTATAATTGTTTTTTGTATTAACTAAATATATTATTTTAATTAATTGCTTATATAGAATATTGGTGGAAAGTGAAATTGAAAATTATCAATTCAATAATTCAAATAATGTGATTTATTACACTTATCGCACTATTTAGGCCCTATAAATTTTTTCCTATTTTAGAAAATACCCGTGGTATGGTGATTTTATTACATTTACAATCTGATCAATTATGATCAATAAGTAATTTTTTTTAACCTAAATTATTACAGTCCATAATGTAAAACTAATGTCGTTCTCAGCAGTGGTCCTTAGTTTTCTTAATAATAAAAATATACATAAAAATACACGCATGTTACTCCATGGAAATTAGATCAAAAAAGAGCTATCACATTGGTTTTCTTTGCTGGAATGTGTTCATTTCGGTATCCTATAATAGTCCGGTCAAGTTAGCATCAAAAATAGGGGTAAGGTTACATTAATTCGCACCTTACTAAAAATTGGCATGAATGTTGGGAACCCTATTATACACAATTTGTCAATTATCCACATCAATCCGAAGTGTGGAAAAAATTTATTCAAGGTCAAATGTTGCAAAAATCGGTTTTTTGAGTTTTCCAGCTAAACGGTAAGTTTTATAATAAAAATAGGTGAGACAAAAATTATTCATCATGCAATTATCTATAAAAATTGTTCATACACTTTTTTTCCTAAGAATCACCATTTCGCAGATACAGCGATGCAAAATGTTGAAAAAGTTGTATTCTTCATAATATGCACACGTTTCCGTGCCACCCGTGAGGTAGTGTACAGGGCGCGTTTTTTTTTACGTGGTTTCCCCGGTAGGCCTATTCCACGATCTATTGTGCTTCTGTTGAGTTAAAAAGCTATTTTATTAAATTGAAAATGGTACTATTGTAAATAACAAGAGCGGTGTAAGTAATGCGTAAATTGAGAAAATTATTCGTCTGATTGATACTCTTCTAATGGAACATAATCCATACTGTATTGCTCTTCTTCTTCTTCTTCTTCTTCTTCTTCTTCTTCTTCTTTTTCTTCTTCTTCTTCTTCTTCCTGCTGAGTACAAATAAATTGTTCAAAGAGTATCAGATGTCTCCTCGCCTATATCGTAAGAATCCTCTTCTACTGGCGATTCAACATTGGAGCACGATTGGCCTCGACAACTGATACATGCTAATGAACAAAACAAACCAACTTTTTTACAGCCGCATTTAGCATTACACCCCGTTTTGCAATTGCAAAAAATTGAATTGAGGAGTTTTTCCGGTGCAGGAGGGAGTAAAGTCTGAATTGGTTCCAATATATTGTCAGTTAACTTCCAACCCCAGTCTTCTGGGTTTAGTTTATTACCAAGCCATACTTGAACTTGATAATATACTCGAAATAGATGTTGATGAGCAGAAGCAGAGGTTGGAGGAAGACAAGCTAATTGTACTTGTTTCTTTTTATACGTATTTTTTGCAAAAGATAAGTATCGAAACTTATCTAAGCACGTAATTTTTTTTGGAGCTCCGTAAATTGAAAGAAGAAAGCGAATTCCGTTGGTGATTACAGCTTGTGGAGTAGAGGTACTTTCTTTGAAAACATCAGCACAATCAACTAAATCTTGTCTCTCAAACAATTTCAAAACCGATCTTTTACCTCTCCTGAAAAATGCTGATGTCGTGTCGCAACCAGTTAGTGCATGTAGAAATAAGATATGATTTTGGCATTTTGAAAAAGCAGATAAACTCTTGGATGAATATATTTTTGATTGTTGTTGAGCCTTCCCAGGTTTTAAAAAACAAATAATTTTTTCAGTTGGCGTTCGAGCAGTAAGTAATACCAACAAATCAACATCTTCACCAACAAGAATAGTTGGATTTGTCGAGTTAAATTGTTCTATTGCTGTTTCAACTATCAGGACATCAGCATCATTATGAGCTTGCTTTACAGAGATATTTTCAGACGTAAATTTTTCTTTCAACATTGTAATGAACCGAGACTTGTTGTGTGTATTTGCGAGAAATTTCTGTTGGCTTGTGGTAACTGTCATAAATTCATCAAAAATGACGTCCGAAGATGAAGATGTTGTAGCTCGACGACGTTGTTCTGCAGCTTTAATATTTTTTGTACAATCAGCATAGCCATCAAATACTACAGTCACTCTATGGTCAAAATGTCTATATACATACCGCACGTATTTATCTAAAATATGTTTAAATGTTTCTTCGTGATCCCACACTACACGGTGTAATAGATATCCTCCGTCGATTATGTACGTAGCATTTATGTCGTCAATATCTATGTTTACTGTTTCAAAACAATCGTAAATAGCTGACTTTTGTGATTTACGCATTCCAGCATCATCGAACAGTGACAACGGATACGGAGCCAATTCATATTCGAAATATTTCTCAATTTCATCTTCGAAAGCGCTAGTAATACTCATGCGTTGAAATAATAATACAGGGTCGACAGGAACTTTCTTATCGTGAACTTTTACGGTGCTACTCATAGCTAAGAGAGGTACTACTTTATCAGCGCGTTTTAACTTTATGTTATATAAAATGAGGGACTGGGTTTTTTTTGGAGTTTATATTTTTAAAACTGTATAATATGTATGTATACGCTACGAAAATTAATATTTTTACTTATATTATCGTTCTTTAACGTATATTACGGTAATTGACATGCATATTATGAAGAATACAACTTTTTCAACATTTTGCATCGCTGTATCTCCGAAATGATGATTCTTAGGAAAAAAAGTGTATGAACAATTTTTATAGATAATTGCATGATGAATAATTTTTGTCTCACCTATTTTTATTATAAAACTTACCGTTTAGCTGGAAAACTCAAAAAACCGATTTTTGCAACATTTGACCTTGAATAAATTTTTTTCCACACTTCAGATTGATGTGGATAATTGACAAATTGTGTATAATAGGGTTCCCAACATTCATGCCAATTTTTAGCAAGGTGCGAATTAATGTAACCTTCAATGTCTATTTTGACCGGACTATAAAACATATCTCGATGGTAACTCTGAAAGACCTGTGCAAACAAAATGGCGGACCAAAAATAGTCACGATTTTCGGTTTTTTGAGTTTATCTCGAAAAGTAAAAGTTGCATCGAAAAATATTTCAAACGAAAGTTGTAGAGAATTAAAAAACCTATCGATTCATATTATATAAGTTTTAGGTAGAGCCACTAATTATCGAGATATTTTTTTTTTCGACAAAATTTTCAGTTTTTGTTTAAAAAAAAATCCGGAATCTGTGAGTTTTTTATTTGCCGAGAAGTTTGATGTCAAATTTGAAAATTCATCCTAAATTTTCCGCTTTCCTAATTAAGATACAATGTTTAATTTTAATGGAAATTGTTTGTATTGTTTTATATTTTGAAGATCTATTAAAAAACAATTTTTTTTCAATCGTGGGCCGACAAATTTTGCAAAAACCAATTTTTGCACCAAAAAAATTGCCATAACTTTTCACCGGATGAAAATAAAATTTTTTTAATGCGTGCGTTGGATTTAGATGTATTATTTACGATCTCAAAAAAAAAATTTTATTTTGGATGAAAAAAAAAAATTTTTTTTTCAAAAATTCATAATGGAGTGCCAAATGATTATTAAGGGCTCAAATTTGCAGGAGATGCTTCTTAATACTTGTACTTTACCTGTGAATTTTTTGGATCCAAGGAATACACTTCCATACGATCTGTGGATCTTCGAAAATTGGGCCGAACCTAATCGAAAATAGCTGCTGCAGGCCGCTGTCGGCGGGTTGTCATAGTTCAGGCGCATTATTCATTGGCGCTTCAAGGGAACTTATGCATGACAAGTAATATTTATAATATTGATGTTGTTTTATTCATGTATATGATAGTAACAATTTGTTTAGTCATATTAATTATTATTAATTTGTTTATTAACAAAATTTTTACAAAAAATTATAGAGAAAAATCATACTTTTCTCTAAGTTTAGGGGAATTGTACACAATCTAGCAACACCGCGTGATAGTGAACTAGAGTAGAATTCAAAAAGGGAGTGAACTGTTTACATTTTTAACACTAGGACAAAAATCAACTTTATTTAACAATTAAGTAATAGAAACCATATCAATTTCTCTGAAAATAAAAACAAATGTTAAAACAAATTACTGATCGAAATATCATTCATTATTTTAGTGTTATATTTAAATGGTTTAAAAAACAAGAAGTCGTCGGAGTTGATTAAGTCCCTATTTTTATTTTAAACGAAATATTCAATTATATATTATATTTTAAACTGTTTTTTTTTCTTTTTATTATTATTACTTGATATTTTATTAACAAAACTATGTTCTTTAATTTTATAAGTTAGTATTAGGACAAATTAATATATATAGTTGAATATTTGTATGATTTTCTCTATATTTTTTTGTAAAAATTTTGTTAATAAATAAATTAATAATTAATATAGCTAAACAAATTGTTACTCTCATATAAATTAACACAACAACATCAATATTATAAATGTTATTTGTGATGCAAGTTTCCTTAAAATGCCAATGAATAATGCGCCTGAACTATGGCAACCCGCCGACAATGGCCTGCAGCAGCTCTTTTCGATTAGATTGGGCCCAATTTTCGAAGGTTCACAGATCGTATGGAATTGTATTTCTTAGATCCAAAAAATTCGCTCGTAAAGTACAAGTATTAAAAAGCATCTTCTGCAAATTTCAGCCCTTAATATTTATTTTCCACGCCATTTTTGAAAAAAAAAACGTTTTCTTGAGATCGGAAATGATGCATCTAAATCCAATGCAAGCATTAAAAAAATTTTAGCTCCATCCGGTGAAAAGTTATCGTAATTTTTTTGGTGCAAAAATTGGTTTTTGCAAAATTTCTCGACCCATGATTGAAAAAACATTTATTTCAAATAGATCTTCAAAATATAAAACATTACAAACAATTTCCATTAAAACTGAGCATTGTTTCACATCGATTTTCTCGGAAAATAAAAATCTCACAGATTTAGGGTTTGACATACTTTTTTAGAATGATAATACCTATAGTTACGTTAAATTTTAAATTGGTAGTTTGTAAATAAATGTCTTTTTTTTTAAGCAAAAACCGAAAATTTTGTTGAAAAAAATATATATCTCAATAACTAGTGGCGCCACCTATAACTTATTATATGAACCGATAAGTTTTTTTTAATTCTCTACAACTTTCATTTGAAATATTTTTTGATACAACTTTTTCTTTTCAAGATAAACTGAAAAAACCGAAAATCGTGACAATTTTTGGTCCGCCATTTTTTTTGCACAGGTCTTTCATAGTTAACATTGAGATATGTTTTATAGGATGCCGAAATGAACACATTCCAGCAAAAAAACCATTGTTACATTTTTGTTAGTGACGAAAGTCTATTTATTTTCCATCGAGTATATATCTACTTGTAAAATATAAGTTTAGTTATGTAAATACAAGTATATAAAGAATAAAAATATGAAAATAATATTCCAGTATTTTTACTCGATAATAAAATATATTTGATAAATATTTTTTTAATCCTCTCGACATGCTCCCTATGAGTTATTATGAGTAAATCTCCAAAAAAAAAATCAAAGGAATCATGATTTTTCTAATTAAATTAATGATTTTTGATTTTAAAAAGATCTAAATCAACCCAACCCTAGTTTAGATTTTTTAGTTTTAACAAAATTTTACTCGAGTAATATAGTTTTTGTCGCTGATACCCTTGAACATCATGTTTTCTCACCTTACCACTGAAAATAGTCTAATTATTTAATACAGGGTGAGTCAACGATTGGATGAAGTAAGTTTGTGCCTTTTCGGTGAAATTTACAAAGAAACTATATTTATTGTTTGATACAGTTTATTTTTACGCAGATTTTAAAAATATTTAGGACTCTACAGGGTGAGCCAAAAAACTAGGACAGCATAAAGTTGTATTTTTTTTAAATAGAACACCCTATATACGAATCGTATTTTCGATTTAGCTTATAATTTTAAATCTTTTTTATTAAGGGTTTACTATAACAAAACTTTATAGTTTCTGAGATAATTAAGTTTAAAGAAAAAAACTCACATTTTCAAGCATCAATTCAATCCTAAATAACGTTTTCAATTTTGTGACAAATATATTCAAATTTGGAATTTAGGAAGGCCAAGGACAAGTTAACATAATTTTTACCTAATATTTGCAATAAAAGCTACAGAGTGTTGAACACATCGGCTCAAATTTGAACAAGTTTAAATGAATAAATATCTTTTTTTTTTAAATAGTACACCCTGTATATTTTCATGGTATTTAATAGAGTAATAAAAACCCTAAAAGTTTTGTTCAATATATCCTATACCTATTTATAATAGTTTTTGAGATATTTCAGTTTTTCTTATTTTCAATACTTTTTTACAGAAATAGTCTTCATTATCATAGTAGCCATGTAAAATAATAAAAAGAAACTACAGAAACAAACAGAATGTGGTTAAATATGATGAAATACATTATTCGTTATATTACAACGGCAATAGTTTAATTAAACATAATGTGAAAAAATTAACACAACAATAACGACAAGGCAAATACATATTTACTTTTATACTAAATTGAAACAAAAAAAATTACCTATTAAATACTGAGATTAATTATTTCTTTTTAATAAGTGTTCGAATAAACGACCCTCTTGTGCAATGCACAAATTTAGTCTTTTTTGCAGATTTTCTCGGACCCTGGACAAAATTAGTGGCGTTATTGTTCTACAGGTATCCCTAATCCTGTTTCGCATATCTTCCACTGTTGTTGGTGGATTAACATATACCTTATTTTTAATATAACCCCATAGGAAGAAATCTAATGGGGTGATGTCGCAAGACCTTGGTGGCCACTCAATGAAACCCCCACGTCCAATCCATTTTTGCGGATATCGTTGGTCCAAAAACGCACAAACTTCACGATGGTAATGCGGAGGCGCACCATCGTGCTGGAACCACATACTGTCGAGCTCATCCCTATCGAGACCTTGAAGCAGTTGGGGTAGTTCTTCTTGTAGAAAGTTCAGGTAACTATGGCCATTTAGTGGTTCATTAAAAAAGTGGGGTCCAATAATTCGATTATGATGAATACCACACCAAACATTTAATGACCAGTGGTTTTGATGTTGCACCTCTCTAATCCAAAATGGGTTTTCTGTGGCATAATAATGCATGTTGCGTCTATTTACGGCACCGTTACTTCTAAAAGTAGCTTCATCACTAAACATTACCTTGCATAATAAATTTGGATTTAATTGAATCTCCGCATTTATTGTACGACAAAAGTTTACACGACTTTTAAAATCCTGTCCATGCAATTCTTGGTGTAATTCCATGTGATATGGATGATACCTATATTTCTTGGTGGTACGATTAGCGGTGGATTGTGATGTTTCACATAATGCTGCTAACTGACGGCTACCAATATAAGGATTTTCCTGAACATTGAACAATACTTGTAGTTCTTTTTCTTTATTAGTTACTGGTTTGTTGACCACTTTACGTTTTGGATAATCAACAGTACCTGAAGAATCAAATCTTTGCATTAAGTTTTGAAAAGTATGGGTATTAGGCTGGCGTCAATCAGGATACTTCATTTTGTAAATTCTTTGAGCAAGAAGGCAATTTTTTTGAGCCTCTCCTATTGTATAAATCATATCTATTAACTCATTCTTTGGAAAATTCATTTTACAATATAAGATGAATGCAAAAAAAACCAAATTACACTACATAAAAACCAAAAGAAGCGATTGCGGTTATAAATTTGACACACAGAAAAATGTCCTTTTACATTGTTTTTGCCATGGCTACTATGATAATGAAGACTATTTCTGTAAAAAAGTATTGAAAATAAGAAAAACTGAAATATCTCAAAAACTATTATAAATAGGTATAGGATATATTGAACAAAACTTTTAGGGTTTTTATTACTCTATTAAATAACATGAAAATATACAGGGTGTACCATTTAAAAAAAAAGATATTTATTCATTTAAACTTGTTCAAATTTGAGCCGATGTGTTCAACACCCTGTAGCTTTTATTGCAAATATTAGGTAAAAATTATGTTAACTTGTCCTTGGCCTTGCTAAATTCCAAATTTGAATATATTTGTCACAAAATTGAAAACGTTATTTAGGATTGAATTGATGCTTGAAAATGTGACTTTTTTTCTTTAAACTTAATTATCTCAGAAACTATAAAGTTTTGTTATAGTAAACCCTTAATAAAAAAAGATTTAAAATTATAAGCTAAATCGAAAATACGATTCGTATATAGGGTGTTCTATTTAAAAAAAATACAACTTTATGCTGTCTTAGTTTTTTGGCTCACCCTGTAGAGTCCTAAATATTTTTAAAATCTGCGTAAAAATAAACTGTATCAAACAATAGATATAGTTTCTTTGTAAATTTCACCGAAAAGGCACAAACTTTCTTCATCCAATCGTTGACTCACCCTGTACAATTTGTAATTACTATAATTACGTGAGATGAATCGGGAGTCTTTTTTGTTTAGTTAGCTCAAATCAATAATTATAATGTAGTTTTAATCTCTGAATGCTATAATTTACCAACAGTCTTTGATTTTACGGCGAATAGTAGTAATTACAAATACATTTTAAACGAGAAATTTTATTCGGCGTACATGCAATACTTTTTATGTAAAGATCTATAATTGTCTTAATTTCGTGAAAGTTTATATTGTCAGAATTCCTGTTTTTTTTTTACTAAAGATATAGTTTTTATAATTTAGGAAAATACGCAATTAAATTGCCCTTACTATTTATTTAAAAGTAACTTAGTTTTTACTTTTTTGGGTTTCGGTCATATTATTACTTTATAAAAAATTAACACATGTTTTTTCTGACGTTTCGGTTTATTTTATTGATTAAACCATCTTCAGAGAATTACTGTAAATATGAAAAGGAATATGTAAATTTATGCTATATAAACTGAAAATTTTACTTTCTTACCTAATGTTAACAGGTGGATCACTTGAAAAACTTACATTTAACTATTTTATTACTTTAATACAATATAATTAAACACTCCTTATTTAATATAAATATAAATATAGAAAACTATTATTTTTTGATGCATTTTTTTTCACATCTGGTTTGTTGTGCTTTTGACAGAGTACTACCAAAGGCTTTGAAAGTTTCTGGACCATCAGCAATTTTATTGCCCTATTAGATTCGTATATACATTACTCAGGTCATTTGTGTCCGTTCTGAAATTCATTGTACCGGGTATTCTTTTAATATGAATCATTTCTTTAATTGTTCTTTTTTCGTAATTAATTTCTTTGTCTAAAATCTCCACGTTGTTAAAATCGATATTGTGCATGTTATCAATTGCATGTTTGGCTAAGGCTGTTTTATTATCGGTATTGTGATGTCTAATGCTGTATTTGTGATTTTGTATTCTATTTTTTAAATACTGTTTGGTTTGACCGACATATGTTTGGTTGCAATCTAAGCAATTGATCTTGTAAATGACATTTGTTTGTTCGTCTTTAGGGATATCAGGTTTAAGTTTTGTGTAAAGGTTTTTGAAGTTATTGGAAGGTTTTTCAGCTATTTGGATATCAGTACACCCTCAATAAATTTAATAGTTATCATAATAAAATACAATTTACATTATAAAAAGAAAATAATAAAGCCATTAATTTCCTCGACATTACTATTCAATATGATCACAATGGTAAAATAAAAACAAACTGGTACACAAAACCGGTATGGTCAGGGAGATACCTAAATTACAATTCTGTAGCACCCATAAAATACAAAAAGAGTGTGGTCACAGCACTAACCGATAGAGCTATCATATTTTCCCATCCACAATTTAGACCGCAAAATTTTAAAAAAGTTAAAGACACTTTAGCGAAAAACAATTACCCAAAGAAATTTGTTGAACCCATAATAAAAAGCCGAGTAGATAAAATCTATAACAACAATCAGCCAACAAAAAGCAATGTTCCATCAACCCAAAAATACATATCATTGCCGTATATACCAGAAATTACTAATCCCATTAAAAAAGTGCTAAAACCATATGATATCCAAATAGCTGAAAAACCTTCCAATAACTTCAAAAACCTTTACACAAAACTTAAACCTGATATCCCTAAAGACGAACAAACAAATGTCATTTACAAGATCAATTGCTTAGATTGCAACCAAACATATGTCGGTCAAACCAAACAGTATTTAAAAAATAGAATACAAAATCACAAATACAACATTAGACATCACAATACCGATAATAAAACAGCCTTAGCCAAACATGCAATTGATAACATGCACAATATCGATTTTAACAACGTGGAGATTTTAGACAAAGAAATTAATTACAAAAAAAGAACAATTAAAGAAATGATTCATATTAAAAGAATACCCGGTACAATGAATTTCAGAACGAACACAAATGACCTGAGTAATGTATATACGAATCTAATAGGGCAATAAAATTGCAGATGGTCCAGAAACTTTCAAGCCCTTTGGTAGTACTCTGTCAAAAGCACAACAAACCAGATGTGAAAAAAAATAATAGTTTTCTATATTTATATTTATATTAAATAAGGAGTGTTTAATTATATTGTATTAAAGTAATAAAATAGTTAAATGTAAGTTTTTCAAGTGAACCACCTGTTAACATTAGGTAAGAAAGTAAAATTTTCAGTTTATATAGCATAAATTTACATATTCCTTTTCATATTTACAGTAATTCTCTGAAGATGGTTTAATCAATAAAATAAACCGAAACGTCAGAAAAAACATGTGTTAATTTTTTATAAAGTAATAATATGACCGAAACCCAAAAAAGTAAAAACTAATTAATAACTACGCGGTCAACAAATAGAAACAAAATTTAAAAGTAACATTTTGTTTAATAATACGGACAGACTAAATATACCTACTTTTTAAACCAAAAATCGAACTACACTTTTCCGAAGGAATTTGATGCGTTAAATTCAGTCCCGGAACCCGAATTGTTTCAGCATGTCAAATTTTCGAGATAATTTAACTTAAAACTGCAGAAAATGGCATTTTAGGTTACATTTGAGGTTAATTTTTAACGCTGGGTGACTTTCCTTCACAAAACTCAATACAATATCTTAAAGTATTATTTTTTCCCTTCAAAATTGTTTTTCAAAGGCCCCGATATCTTGTTTTCTTGCCGAGATATCTACTGTTGAAAATATCAAATTTAGTTGATGCTGATAGCCGTTACTATGTGGTAGTTAATCATGTTCGGGAAATGTTTAAAAAGGAACTACTATGTTTTATACCACTAAATTTATTTAGAACACAGTGACTGCAGTTTCAACTCACAGAGTCATTTTCAAACTGAATTACAAAGGTAGACTAAGTATTTAATACAGAAACATGAGAAAATTTAACAATAAATAAAAACTACCTGAGAAATTACATTATTACAAAGGGGAGGGGAAAACCTAAGTTCTGTCTGGTCATTAACTAAATTTACATTTTTATTTTTACTATGTTTATATATTTCTAAAGATTCAAGGATATTTAACTTTTGACCCTTTGTTGAATAATGTAATATGTCAGTGTTGCTTAAATTAGGAAAATTGTGGCTGTGTTCTAGGCAATGGTTCGCAAAGCTGGAGTCTGTTTTTTGTAGTCTATATGATCGGTGGTGTTCTGAAAAGCGAGTTTTAAAGCTTCTACCACTTTGTCCAATATACAAGCTATCACACTCTGAACATTTTAACTTATAAACTCCTGATTTATCAAATTTATTAATTTTATCTTTAGCATTGTAAAGGATAGTGGACAGATTGTGTTGAGATTTAAAGGCTACTTTTATGTTATGTTTGGAAAGAGAATTAGCTATGCATTCTGATAGGGTACCACAGTATGACAAAGATATATAAGATGAACTATTTTTATCATTTTTTATTTTGGGATATATTGAATTAAAAGCTAGTTGTTTTTGTTTTTGAGTTATTAATTTCTTTATGGTTTGTTGGGAGAAATTGCTTGATATTGCAATTCTTTCAATGATATTTAGTTCCTCTTGAAGATCTTCTTCAGAGAGAGGCAAAGAGAATGCTCTATGTATCATTGAATTATATGAAGCCATTTTGTGTTATAAGGGGTGCATTCTCTTTGTCTCTCTCTGAAGAAGATCTTCAAGAGGAACTAAATATTATTGAAAGAGTCGCAATATCAAACAATTTCTTCCATAAAGAAATTAATAACTAATAAACAAAAACAACTAGCTTGTAATTTAATATATCCCAAAATAAAAAATGATAAAGATAGTTTATCTTATATATCTTTGTCATACTGTGGTACCCTATCACAAAACATAGCTAATACTCTTTCCAAATATAAAATAAAAGTAACCTTTAAATCTCAACACAATCTGTCTACTATCCTTTACAATGCTAAAGATAAAATTAATAAATTTGATAAATGAGGAGTTTATAAGTTAAAATGTTCAGAGTGTGATAGCTTGTATATTGAACAAAGTGGTAGAAACTTTAAAACTCGCTTTTCAGAACACTACCGATCATATAGACTACAAAAAACAGACTCGAGCTGTGCCAACCATTGCTTAGAACACAACCATAGTTTTCCTAATTTAAGCAACACTGACATATTATATTATTCAACAAAGGGCCAAAAGTGAAATATTCTTGAATCTTTAGAAATATATAAACATAGTAAAAATAAAAATGTAAATTTACTTAATGACCAGACACAACTTGGGTTTTCCCCGTTATTTGTCGTTGTCAAATAATAATTAGTTCCCAAAATTTAGTACCTCCCCTCTGTAATAATGTAATTTCTCAGGTAGTTTTTGACTTATTGTTAAATTTTCTCATGTTTCTGTATTGAATACTTAGTCTACCTTTGTAATTCAGTTTGAAAATGACTCTGTGAGTTGAAACTGCAGTCACTGTTTTCTAAATAAATTTAGTGGATAAAATCCATCCGATTTAAAGCTTAAGAATGTTAAGAAACAATACTGAATTTTTTCTAATTTATCAAAGTGTACATGGTAATACGGACGCCAGATAACTGAGGCATATTCCAATCTGCTTCATACAAGAGAGTAATATAACGTGCTTATGACCTGGAGTTACTGAAATTCATGACTAGATCTCACTAGGAAGCCCAGCGTTTGGTAAGATCTCGATACTGTATCATTAATATGATTGCCAAATGAGAGTCTGCAGGCAAATGTGATTCCCTGGTCTTTAACGCAGTTAACTCGCCTTAGAAAAGCATCGTTGATCCCATAATCATGCAGCAGAGGCATTCTACTTCTTGAGAATGACATTGCACTTATCTACCTTCAGAGGCAGTTTGTTTTTTAGACATCAAGCATTTAATTTCATGAGATCCAGTTCAAGATTTAAGCAATCGCCAAGTTTCCGTATGTCCCGGAATATTTATATATCGTCTGCATAAAGTAGGCAGCTGTTATGTATCCATATGTGATATCGTTAAAAAAACGTTAAAAAGTAAGGAACCCAAAACAGATCCTTGAGGAACATCCGACTTTACTACAAAATTAACTAGCTTTCGAAAAATTTAATAAGATTGTCATTCAAACCAAATTCCGACAATTTGGAAAGTAAAACACCGTGAGCAAGTCCATCAAACGCTTTGGAAAAATCTGTATAAACAACATCGATCTGAGTGCCAGAATCAATACGCTCCGAGACATACTGCGCAATAATACAAAGACTGATTACGGTTGACTTCCCAGAACCAAAACCATGATGCTGATGAAATTACATGTAGGGTGTTCCATTAAAAATAACCAAGAAGGCATCAACTTCCGGCATAATCGGAAGTGCCCACCATCCTTAAAATATTTTCACAGAATTGTTCCCATCGACTTTAGTAAACCACCAAATTTTAAAAATTTCTTAAACTGTTTTTTCCGTGACACACTGTATAAGACGGATCTTAAGGAACCGTATATAAGTTGACATGATCCTCTTATTAATTAATTCAATAAAAAATGCTTTTTATAGAGATGCAGTCAAGCAATTCTCTACACATATCTACATTAGAATATCATTTAATTTAGAACTGAAAAATTTTATGCAAATTCATAGATAAACATGATATTTGTGGTGAATATAAAGTCAAAATTAATTCAGCCGTAGCTAATTTGTAGCGTAATTTTTTAGATTGTTGGCACTTTCACAAATAAAGATTGCTAGCCGAAGGATAGATGAAAAGTGCGTGTAAATGCGTGAAACACCAAAGATTGCAATCTTTATGTGTATTAAATAATATGATTTTACTAAAGAAGAAAAATGCATAATAAAATTAGAGTATGAACTAATGAAGAACGAAAACTTTCACGGCTTTGGTCAAGTTAAAAATCGTGGTTCTTGGGTTTAGAACGTGTTATATCCGAATTATTATCATACGTTTCGCCTGTGATTGCACGAAACATCTTCAGGGATCTTTACTCAGCGAGATTAGAACACTGAATGACTAGCGATGAGTAACAGCTCGGTATTTATACCCGACTGTTGTTGTTACAATCGATTTCCACATGTGATGTAGATTGTAACCTGCATCTCTATTAATATTATTTAGATATTTATAAATTTCAATTGAATCCCTTATTTTACGTTTAAAGAAACCAAGCACTGATGCCAACACCTTAGTTTCTTTTACATTAAAAGGGTGAGCTGAGCAATGCTGGTGTTCAGCTACTGCAGATTGTACAATTTGTTTCTTTTTTATACATCTTTCATGTTCCTTAAGCCTAGTGGATTAGGACATTCTTTAATTAGGAAAAACTTTTATCAACTGTCACATATAAAGCCTTCAACATCATTTACACAGAGTAATCCAAAACTGCTATATTTCACACCTTCCAAATAGAAAAAAAAAAACAATTCTTCTACACAAATCAATTATCACACTAATAACAGAATTGTGTGCGATATACGGAGTCATCATACATATCAACTCTATTTTAGCAATTGTAGGATTCATCACTTCCGTTTTGATTGTTGAACGAACAACACGTTGCCGGGTGGCGCTTGCGGTAAGCAAGAAAAAATAACGTGGTTGGGACGTTTGGGGATGAAAGCGGGGTCCGGGCTGATTGTGCGGTGTTGGGGAGAGCGCTCGTTATAGGGTGAGTCCTATTGTGCAAGGGGTGAAGTTTGTGCGTGGTCGCGTGCTCTATGGTGAGCGGGGTGTTTTTTGCCCTACGAAACGGAGCTCTGCGCATTGACAGAGAAGGATATACTTGTGACGAGCGATCATTTCCACATCCGGCAGTTCATGCATTTCATAGCTTGTTTTATATGTCAATTTTTTAAGTTATGTACTATTAGAGGGTTTTCGGGGGTACAGACCCGATTATCCGGAATCCTCAACGTTTAGTGCCCACAATCCGGAGTTCGTGTAACCTATCCAGAAGGGTGGCTCTGGCTCTAGCTAAGCGCCGGGCCGTGGGACGGGCTGGCGAATTGCCTTGCAGCAAAGCCATTGCCCTTTCGAAAGGGGGGGGGGGCGCAAACAGAAGAAGAAGAATTGTAGGATTGGTTTATAAAAATATAAAAATTATTCAGCTCCACATATGCTTCAACCGACAATCGATAAATTTTAACAGCTGTATTTTTCTTTTTTTTTTTTTTAAATGAATGAACTTCCCCGCATAACGTTTATTCCTAGTACCACGTTCGACATTTTCGAACATAAAGGAACTATATTCCAGTCTTTCTATGAAAGAAAGTGAAAAAATTTATTGCAGATATCTGAAAGTTTCCAGTCGTAAGGGCACTCAGTAGATGATACATACATAAAAAAGTACAGGGTGAGTCAACGATTGAATGAAGTAAGTTTGTGCCTTTTCGGTGAAATTTACAAAGAAACTATATTTATTGTTTGATACAGTTCATTTTTACGCAGATTTTAAAAATATTTAGGACTCTACTGGGTGAGCCAAAAAACTAGGACAGCATGAAGTTGTATTTTTTAAATAGAACACCCTATATACGAATCGTATTTTCGATTTAGCTTATAATTTTAAATCTTTTTTATTAAGGGTTTACTATAACAAAACTTGATAGTTTCTGAGATAATTAAGTTTAAAAGAAAAGTCACATTTTCAAGCATCAATTCAATCCTAAATAACGTTTTCAATTTTGTGACAAATATATTCAAATTTGGAATTTAGCAAGGCCAAGGACAAGTTAACATAATTTTTACCTAATATTTGCAATAAAAGCTACAGGGTGTTGAACACATCGGCTCAAATTTCAACAAGTTTAAATGAATAAATATCTTTTTTTTTAAATGGTACACCCTGTATATTTGCATGTTATTTAATAGAGTAATAAAAACCCTAAAAGTTTTGTTCAATATATCCTATACCTATTTATAATAGTTTTTGAGATATTTCAGTTTTTCGTGTTTTTCATACTTTTTTACAGAAATAGTCTTCATTATCATAGTAGCCATGGCAAAAACAATGTAAAAGAACATTTTTCTGTGTGTCAAATTTATAACCGCAATCGCTTCTTTTGGTTTTTATGTAGTGTAGTTTGGTTTTTTTTGCATTCATCTTATATTGTAAAATGAATTTTCCAAAGAATGAGTTAATAGATATGATTTATACAATAGGAGAGGTTCAAAAAAATTGCCTTCTTGCTCAAAGAATTTACAAAATGAAGTATCCTGATCGACGCCAGCCTAATACCCATACTTTTCAGAACTTAATGCAAAGATTTGATTCTTCTGGTACTGTTGGTTATCCAAAACGTAAAGTGGTCAACAAACCAGTAACTAATGAAGAAAAAGAACTACAAGTATTGTTAAATGTTCAGGAAAATCCTTATATTGGTAGCCGTCAGTTAGCAGCATTATGTGAAACATCACAATCCACCGCTAATCGTACTACCAAGAAATATAGGTATCATCCATATCACATGGAATTACACCAAGAATTGCATGGACAGGATTTTGAAAGTCGTGTAAACTTTTGTCGTACAATAAATGCGGAGATTCAATTAAATCCAAATTTATTATGCAAGGTAATGTTTAGTGATGAAGCTACTTTTAAAAGTAACGGTGCCGTAAATAGACGCAACATGCATTATTATGCCACAGAAAACCCATTTTGGATTAGAGAGGTGCAACATCAAAACCACTGGTCATTAAATGTTTGGTGTGGTATTCATCATAATCGAATTATTGGACCCCACTTTTTTAATGAACCACTAAATGACCGTAGTTACCTGAACTTTCTACAAGAAGAACTACCTCAACTGCTTCAAGGTCTCGATAGGGATGAGCTCGACAGTATGTGGTTCCAGCACGATGGTGCGCCTCCGCATTACCATCGTGAAGTTCGTGCGTTTTTGGACCAACGATATCCGTAAAAATGGATTGGACGTGGGGGTTTCATTGAGTGGCCACCAAGGTCTTGCGACATCACCCCATTAGATTTCTTCCTATGGGGTTATATTAAAAATAAGGTGTATGTTAATCCACCAACAACAGTGGAAGATATGCGAAACAGGATTAGGGATACCTGTAGAACAATAACGCCAATAATATTGTCCAGGGTCCGAGAAAATCTGCAAAAAATACCAAATTTGTGCATTGCACAAGAGGGTCGTTTATTCGAACACTTATTAAAAAGAAATAATTAATCTCAGTATTTAATAGGTAATTTTTTTGTTTCAATTTAGTATAAAAGTAAATATGTATTTGCCTTGTCGTTATTGTTGTGTTAATTTTTTCACATTATGTTTAATTAAACTATTGCCGTTGTAATATAACGAATAATGTATTTCATCATATTTAACCACATTCTGTTTGTTTCTGTAGTTTCTTTTTATTATTTTACATGGCTACTATGATAATGAAGACTATTTCTGTAAAAAAGTATGGAAAATAAGAAAAACTGAAATATCTCAAAAACTATTATAAATAGATATAGAATATATTGAACAAAACTTTTAGGGTTTTTATTACTCTATTAAATAACATGAAAATATACAGGGTGTACCATTTAATAACAAGATATTTATTCATTTAAACTTGTTCAAATTTGAGCCGATGTGTTCAACACCCTGTAGCTTTTATTGCAAATATTAGGTAAAAATTATGTTAACTTGTCCTTGGCCTTGCTAAATTCAAAATTTGAATATATTTGTCACAAAATTGAAAACGTTATTTAGGATTGAATTGATGCTTGAAAATGTGACTTTTTTTCTTTAAACTTAATTATCTCAGAAACTATAAAGTTTTGTTATAGTAAACTCTTAATAAAAAAGATTTAAAATTATAAGCTAAATCGAAAATATGATTCGTATATAGGGTGTTCTATTCAAAAAAATACAACTTTATGCTGTCCTAGTTTTTTGGCTCACCCTGTAGAGTCCTAAATATTTTTAAAATCTGCGTAAGAATAAACTGTATCAAACAATAAATATAGTTTCTTTGTAAATTTCACCGAAAAGGCACAAACTTACTTCATCCAATCGTTGACTCACCCTGTACAGCTAGATCAGCCCTGTTTTTTTATAAACAATATCCAAAGTCGGAAAATTCGATTTTCTATCCGTAGGATTTTCCGGTTACATTTTAGAGAAAATTTGTCTTAATGTCTTAATAGTTGTGGGTATTGAAAAGATCTTTAATTTCATTTTTTACACGTCAAAATCGATAAATAATTTATCGAGATAATGGCAATAAACCACCTTTTTGTACTATTTTATAAATGTTAATAACTTTTGCAAGAAAGGCCGAAAGTGCTGTATAACCCCTTGATGATAAGGCCATTATGTGCCTTTATAACTGTGAGAAAGTTGGACCAAATCGATTTGGTAGTTTATGAATAATCTTAATTGTTTATCCCAGACACTGAATGTGCAAACAATTGTCCTTGCCCAAAGGATGATTCTACAGATATTTGCAAAAGTGGAATGGATTCCTTGAAGTTGAAACTACAAGCAAAGATGAAAAAACGATGGATTTAAAAAAAAATTGTTGTTAAAAAACCGTTTAAAGAAGGAGTATCTTTTTTACGTATAAACAATTGAAATAACTTTGTTAATTTTAATGATGCAAGTTTGTGAATAAGTGTATCTGAAATCTGGTAAAAAAACACAAATTTAAAAAAAAATATCTCTTACGACCAATAAGAGCTAAGATAGTATTTTTTTAAAATCATATCTCTTTTGTTTATAAACATTAAGAGTCGAAATTTTCTCAGATTTTAAACGAAGGCCTATATTTTATGATGCAATTGATAAGTATGAAATTCATGCATCGTTAGTAAAGTTACAGCCCTTCGAAGTGAAAGTACTTTTAGAGTTACCCCAGTTTAAAAAAAAAATGAAAGCTCTACGTTAACTGGAACCCGAGATATCGTACAATTTTGTTGCGCGCTTCAATTTGAAGTTTGAATTTCAGAAGCACATCGTGAGAAAGCCGAACTTCCCCCACCACTCGCTACAACGCACTTGCAAAAATACCTTCACTTCGAAGGGCTATAACTTTACTAGCGATGCATGAATTTCATACTTATCAATTGCATCATAAAATATAGGTCTTCGTTTAAAATCTGTGAACATTTCGTCTCTTAATGTTTATAAACAAAAGAGATATGGTTTAAAAAAAAATACTATCTTAGCTCCTATTGGTCGTAGGAGACTTTTTTTTAAAATTCGTGTTTTTTGACCAGCTTTCAGGTCCACTTATTCACAAATTTGTATCATTAAAATTAACAAAGTTATTCCAATTGTTTATACGTAAAAAGATACCCCTTCTTTAAACGGTTTTTTAACAACAATTTTTTTAAAAATCCATCGTTTTTTCATCTTTGCTTGTAGTTTCAACTTCAAAGAATCAATTCCGCTTTTGCAAATATCTGTAGAATCATCATCAGGACAAGGACAATTGTTTGAACATTCATTGTTTGGGATATAAATGACGTATAAAAAACAAAATTAATGGTCTTTTTAACACCCATAACTTTCATTTGGACAAGTTTTCTCTAAAATGTAACCGAAAAATTCCACGCACTGAAAATCGAATTTTTCGACTTTAGATGTTGTTTATAAAACAACAGGACTGATCTAGCTGTATTTTTTTACGTATTTATTATCTACTGGGTGTCCTCTGCGTCTTGAAACTTTCAGATATCTGCAATAATAATAAATTTTTACATAAAATCGCTACAAATTCAATAGGAAGACTGGAGTACTATGTTTTCTGCACAGTGACCATTGATAACAAACTGGCTTTTTATGGTGTATGTTTACCCTCCGAATCGTCATAGATATCCTAAGTATATACCAACAAATGTATTAGTGATTTTTCACCAGCTTTCAGGTCCATTTATTCACAAATTTGTATCATTAAAATTAACAAAGTTATTCCAATTGTTTATACGTAAAAAGATACCCCTTCTTTAAACGGTTTTTTAACAACAATTTTTTTAAAAATCCATCGTTTTTTCATGTTTGCTTGTAGTTTCAACTTCAAAGAATCAATTCCGCTTTTGCAAATATCTGTAGAATCATCCTCAGGACAAGGACAATTGTTTGAACATTCATTGTTTGGGATATAAATGACGTATAAAAAACAAAATTAATGGTCTTTTTAACACCCATAACTTTCATTTGGACAAGTTTTCTCTAAAATGTAACCGAAAAATTCCACGCACTGAAAATCGAATTTTTCGACTTTAGATGTTGTTTATAAAACAACAGGACTGATCTAGCTGTACTTTTTTACGTATTTATTATCTACTGGGTGTCCTCTGCGTCTTGAAACTTTCAGATATCTGCAATAATAATAAATTTTTACATAAAATCGCTACAAATTCAATAGGAAGACTGGAGTGCTATGTTTTCTGCACAGTGACCATTGATAACAAACTGGCTTTTTATGGTGTATGTTTACCCTCCGAATCGTCATAGATATCCTAAGTATATACCAACAAATGTATTAGTGATGCCATCTCTTAGTAAATTCGACATTTTTAACCAAAACACCTACTATTATAAAAATAATTAGTAAGTAAAATAAGTATCGCTACAAAAAAAAACTCGTACAGGGAGAGCTAGTAAAGACCCTTGCTAAACTGGCATGAAATGAAGTTAATTAAGATTTCAAAGAATTTGAAAATATTTATTTAATTTAATTTCTGGCTCGTGTTTCTTGCTTAATTAAAAGATTTACGGGAAGTTAAGGGTATTAAATTTATAAGCTACAACACATTTCACATTTTGTCTTTGTAAAATGTTGATGCTAATAAATTCAAAATATTTTTTTAAGTATTTTAAAATGCTAAACACCATAATATTTTTCCAGTTAGTTTTAGAATTTAATAATTATTTATTTTTAATTTTTTAATAAGAGGAAAATTTTCAACTTTTAGAAAATTTGAAGACCCTCTTTATTGTCTTTAAATTTTAAAAATAAATCAACCAAGACTAAATGATGGTGGTTTATTTTTAAACAAAATTAGCCTTTTAGTTTCCTTTCGTCTTTAAAAATATGTTTAATTATATTTTAAGGTCAGAACATGCATCGTACTCACGAACATGAGATATAAAACTGGACTGCTCACGAAAATAATTTTTGACCCCCCCCCCCTTATTAGTCGCCATTCGGTGCAATGATTTGTATGGCAACATTGAATTCCCTGCTAGTTTCTTACATTGGCGTGAATGTGTCATGTATGAATGTCAATTCTATTATTCTAACAGGTTTAGACAATAACTATCTCTTTCTATACTATATCTTAAACAATAAATCGCTCTTCCTTGTTTTACTTGACAGGTTAATCAAGTATATTCAATAAAAAAGACCAGAGCTCCGATTCTGTAAGCATATTTTTTGACATTCTCTTTCCTTATCTCTTTTAGGACAGTGATATACTTATGTGTTAATACAGACTGAACAAAGATAGAAGATCCTTATTATGACATTTTCTTTCCCTTTACTCTTATAGAATCGCAACCCAGGATAATTGCTTCTGTAAAACAATATTTAACTTGAATTTTTACTTTTAGTTTCCTCAAAATTATAATTTTTCTGTTTAAAGCAACTCCAATAAATCAAATTTTTTCAACTTCTTTGGAACAGCGTAAATATGTAACAATTTTATTATTTTTAGATAACAAGCATGAAATGTCAGTTCTTATAAATAAATGAAAATGCTTTTTCTATGACTGTTTACATATTTTATTTTTTACAATAAAACTGTTATTTAGCAAAATAGATAAAATGTGAAATATGCGCCAAAAACAAATCGAGACTATTTTTTTTTTAAATATTTGTTCAGACGTAGAGTATAAGAAGTTAACGAAAAAAAGATTAAGGCATTTATTTTTAAAAATTTTATATCATGAATTAATATAGTATATGGTTTAATGTAAGGTATCGAAATGTCCACATAATCTATTGCAAAGTAAGATAGTTTCATCATTTAAAAATAGCTTCGATTAGGTATTTGTTAAAATTATTTTCTCCTCGATGCTTTTAGGGAACTGATATGTTAAGTATGTATATAGAGTTAACAACATTCATAATAATGTTGACATTTCCTTCATAAAAACGCAGTTTTAATTTAAATGAAGTAAAGTAACATTATGTACTAAACCATTTTTATAAAAAAAAATTAAACTCTAAAGGGGATAGTGTTAAAGCAGTTTATATTTAATTGTAAACAAAACAATATTTATTAAGACATTTTAAATATAAAGAAGCTTGTAAATACAAGAGAATTCTTACATTATTACAAACATTTTTAATCTAAATATATACATAAAGATTTACTAGCAACTTTTAATTTTTACACTAGGTCAAACTTTCAATTTACTTAACTGTTTAAGGATCTGGAATTGACCTTTCCTAGAGTTGAATTTTTGAAATGGTAATCAATCGCAGCTTCTCACTACTTTGACAAAGGATTTTCATGACACAAATTTCCTATCTGAGCTAAAATCAAGAATTTTTGTTTTATTAATTAATAACATATTCAAACAAAAGGTTATTATTTTATTTTTAGACAAAACAAATACATAAAAGTAAAATTTATGTAATTTCCAAACATCCTTAATAATATTGAAAAATTTCATATTATATGTAATCATTTATTTCTATTTTAATATGGTATATTGGTTTTTAAATGTATAATCATTTTAAATTTTAACACCATACCAGTTTCGATATTCAGCTTTATATGTCAGTGGAACATAAACTTTATGGTAAAACGATATTGTTGTTGGTTGATGCATACCTAATTCAGGACTTTTTTTGTAGAGCCAGTGTATGTTATTAAGTCCAAGTTTAGTTGCTTCAAGATGTTTACAGTGCTTCGTAGTTTTTTTCAGGCAGTTTATTTGTAAGAAGCACAACACACACTTTTTGCTCATCTTCTTGTATAAAACAATTTCCAGAAAAATGCTCTGAACAGAGTTATTTATCTGTTTTTTTTTTATTAACCGGTCAAAGTCAGAAAATTCGATTTTCTGCCGTAGAATTTTCCGATGACATTTTAGAAAAAAGTTGTAGTAGTAAAAGTTGTAGGTATTGAAAAGGCCTGTTTTATATGTCAAAATCGATAAACAATTTATCGAGATAATGGTGAAAACCACCTTTTTTAAACTATTTTATAAAAGGTAATAACTTTTACAATAATGCCGAAAGTGACATATAACACTTTGATAATGAGGCCATTATGGGTCTTTATCAGTATTCGAAAGTCCAACCAGATTTAAAACACCAAAAGTTTAAACAATTGTTGCTCAGAAGAAAATGGTTCTAGAGATATTTTCAAAAGTAAAATGGATTCTTGAAATGAATTATCAACGGAATTATGATATTTCTTGTTTTTAATAAAAGTATCGAAGACTAAGAGTCAATTATTTATATAGACCTGTATGTTTCTAATATCAAAAATATTCCGTGGTTTATTTACAAACTTAAAAATCATTAAAAATAATATTATAACTTCAACAACAAAGTTAGTTATTTTCAGTGGGAAGTTTTGTAGCAAAAACTCCATTCAAAAGGAACAATTGATAATAAGGCAAAGTTACAAAATTTTTCCAGGATGTCGTTATAAATAAACTTAAATTTGTTTCTTATTCAATTCAATCTCTTTTTTTAAATAGCTTACGAGAAATAACATCTCTTGTTAGGATTTTAATTACTATTTTTAAGTATTTATTTCAGTTTTATAAAAATATATTACTTTCAAATATCTATATACGCGAATGGGATAACGAAATATTAAAGAAAAAATGATGAGCTTACTGTTCACCTACAGATGCCGTACTATGAGCTTTGGAAATGGTGAATGAGATTTCACCGAAACGTCAGCTGCCCTACATTCCTGAGAAGGACAATTTTTGACGTTACAACTATATTTTGGTCAATAAAATAATTTACAATTAAAATTATTATAACAATACATACATATATGTCTATTGCCAAAGGTATATTAACTGAAAACTTGCCAATATCTGAACACACATCTCGATAAGATTGGTATTTAATTTTTCTTCTTCTTCTTCAAGTGTCTTCTCCATTGCGGAGGTTAGCAATCATAATAGCTATTTTAATTTTTGAGGCAGTTGCTCTAAATAGTTGTTTTGAACTGCATCCAAACCATTCCCTTAGGTTTTTTAGCCATGAAATTCGTCGTCGTCCCACGCCTCTTCTGCCACTTATTTTGCCTTGGATTATGAGCCGTAAGATGCTGTACTTTTCTCCTCGCATAATGTGTCCGAAATATTGCAGTTTTCTCTGTTTTATTGTTATCTCAACTTCCTTTTCTTTCCCCATTCTTCTCAACACTTCGGCGTTCGTAACTCGATCCACCCACGAAATCCTCTGGATTCTCCTATAGGTCCACATTTCAAAAGAGTTAAGTCTTCTCATTGCCTCTCGATTCAGTGTCCATGCTTCCATTCCATAATATAGAACACTATATACGTAACATTTAGTCAGTCTTATTTTCAAGGCTAACGTTAGATCTTTGCTGCAGATAACCTTTTTCATTCTAATAAAGTTGGCACGTGCTTTCTCGATTCTGGTTTTTATTTCGACGGTATAGTCATTATTTTCTGTTATTAGGGTTCCCAAGTAAGTGTACTTCTTAACTCTTTCTATGTGCTGGCCTCCTACCATTAGGGTTTCATTATTATTGGTGTTGTTTTTACTAATTATCATGAACTCGGCCTTTTTTGTCTTAAGAGAGAGTCCATATTCTCCACTAACTTTTAATATTTTATTCATTATCTTTTCTAGGGATTTCAAACTATCAGCTATTATTACGGTGTCATCTGTATACCTAATATTGTTGATTAAAACTCCGTTTACTTTTATCCCTGTTGTTTCAGATTCAAGACTTTCCAATATGACCTCTTCAGAATAAGCGTTAAATAGTAAAGGTGACAATATACACCCTTGTCTGACTCCTCTTTGTATTTCCACATCTCCGGATATTTCCTGTCCAAATCTTACTGCCGTTCGCTGATTGTAATACAGATTTGATATCAACCTTAAATCTCTTTCATCCAAATTTTTGCTTCTGAGAATCTCTATCAGTTTGTCATGTTTGACCTTATCAAAAGCTTTGTTGTAATCTATGAAGCAGACATAGAGGTCCTGATTGATATCTAAGCATCTTTGAGTAAGCACATTAAAAGCAAATAATGCTTCTCTTGTACCCAACCCGTTCCGGAAGCCAAACTGTGTGTCACTAATATCCAGCTCCAATGGAATGTATTCTAGCGTGTATAATTTTTAAAAGGGTTTTCAAAGTATGTGACATGAGACTGATTGTACGATAGTCACTGCATTCTTTTGAATTTTCTTTCTTTGGTAAACATATGAATGTTGATGTTACCATTTCTCGGGGGATAGTTCCTGTCGTGTAAATTGTATTAAATAATCTCACCAATAAATCTAAATTTTTGTCATTGATCAGCTTCAACAACTCACTTGGCATTTCATCTGGACCAACAGCTTTATTAGTTCTTATCGACCTTAATGCATAAATGACCTCTGCTTTAGTAATTTCAAGCCCTATGTCACCGCTCAGATTGTTTATAGAAGAATTTTCGTGTCTCTGATCTTCAAATAGTTTTTCTATGTATTCTTTCCACCTGCATAATTTTTGTTGTGTTTCCATAATAATGTTTCCCTCTTTGTCTAGCAATACGTATTTAATTTTTTACTGATGGGCAATTTTTTTTCTTTGTTGATGTCATGGTTTTAATTGTATTGGTTTTCTGTGTGTTTGTCGTTGGGTGAGGGAAAGATCATGTGTAGTTGGAGACAAGTTCCAAGGTGGAAAAGAGTAACCAATATTGTATGGTTTGAAGTTAAGAAGCAATCTTTGAGTTCTCTATATCTTTGGCTAGAACTTGGGGGGGGGGGGTAATTGCATCAAGTTGTGATAGGTGTTGAAAAGTGGATCTATTTTGATAATCTGAGGTGCATAGGTAGATCCAGGTTAGTCTTCAACATCACAACCAGTACGCATGCAAAGAATGCTTTGCTGTGTATTTGATGGGATAAGCTGTGTACTACGAACTGCTAAAACCTAGTGAAACAATTACTGGCGATCGATATCGACAAGTGATAAAATTAAACCAAGTATTGAAGGAAAAACGTTCAATATAGGCCAAAAAACACGATATAGTCATTTTTCAATATGGCAGTGTTCGGCCTCACGTTGAGAAATGTGTAAAAATCTATTTAGGAAATGTTAAATGGGACGTCCTACTGCACCCGCCTTATCCACCAGACTGAACCCCTTCGGACTATCATTTGTTTCGGTCAGTGCAACACGAACTTTCAGAACAACACTTGAAGAAGTGAAAATTCAGCTTGATGAATGGTCGGCCTCAAAAAACGAATAGATTTTTTGGCGCACAATCTATTTTTTGAAAAAAATCATAGTTAATGATGGCCAATACGTTAATTATTGAAGTGATTAATTTTTTTCTGGAAATAAATACTCAAATTTTGCAAAATATCGATATTACTAACCTAATCACCTATTAAATTACCATCACAATTTTAATTTAAGTAAATATATCTCACATTGCCTACCCACAAGCTATATTATAATTTAATATTTTTGTTACTGTTTGGGGTAAATTAATTAAAATGACTTGTTACTTAATCTCCTGGACTGGAAATCGATATTCAAAATGCAAACAATAAAATAAATTTTTTTTAACCGACCAACATCAAAACTGAAAAACGAGAAACGTTGAACTTAAGACTTAAAACTAATTAACAAAAACCGTCTAATTTGGAACGGCTACAGCGTGTCGCGTGACAGATAAGCCAGCGCAGACAAATTATTTACTTAAACGGCGTAAATTCTTGTGGAAATTTCATTTCGCAGTCCATAGTTCATACTTGTCATGATATTATCAAGAAAACTGCGTTTAAGGGGTTATTTTGATAAATTGATACTTGCAACTTGTTAATTTGGAAAGATTTCAGTTGTGTTTTATAATTTGGGAAAATGTTTCTCGAGATTGCATCAAAATTAGACCGAGTATACCTAATATAGTCTGAGCGGTGACATAGGGCCTGAAATTACTAAAGCAGAGGTCATTTATGCATTAAGGTCGATAAAAACTGATAAAGCTGTTGGTCCGGATGAAATGCCAAGTGAGTTGTTGAAGCTGATCAATGACAAAAATTAGGATTTATTGGTGAGATTATTTAATACAATTTACACGACAGGAACTATCCCCCGAGAAATGTTAACATCAACATTCATATGTTTACCAAAGAAAGCAAGTTCAAAAGAATGCAGTGACTATCGAACAATCAGTCTCATGTCACATACTTTAAAAACTCTTTTAAAAATTGTACACGCTAGAATACATTCCAAATTGGAGCTGGATATTAGTGACACACAGTTTGGCTTCCGGAACGGGGTGGATACAAGAGAAGCATTATTTGCTTTTAATGTGCTTACTCAAAGATGCTTAGATATCAATCAGGACCTCTATGTCTGCTTCATAGATTACAATAAAGCTTTTGATAGGGTCAAACATGACCAACTGATAGAGATTCTCAGAAGCAAAAATTTGGATGAAAGAGATTTAAGGTTGATATCAAATCTGTATTACAATCAGCGAGCGGCAGTAAAAATTGGACAGGAAATATCCGGAGATGTGGAAATACCAAGGGGGGTCAGACAAGGGTGTATATTGTCAACTTTACTTTTTAACGCTTATTCTGAAGAGGTCATATTGGGAAGTCTTGAATCTGAAAGAGCAGGGATAAAAGTAAACCGAGTTTTAATCAACGATATTAGGTATGCAGATGACACCGTAATAATAGCTGATAGTTTGAAAGACCTAGAAAAAATAATGAATAAAATATTAAGATTTAGTGGAGAATATGGACTCTCTCTTAACACGAAAAAGACCAAGTTCATGATAATTAGTAAGAACAACACCAATAATAATGAAACCCTAATGGTAGGAGGTCGGCACATAGAAAGAGTTAAGAAGTACACTTACTTGGGAACCCTAATAACAGAAAATAATGACTATATCGTCGAAATAAAAACCAGAATCGAGAAAGCACGTGCCAACTTTATTAGAATGAAAAAGGTTATCTGCAGCAAAGATTTAACGTTAGCCCTGAAAATACGACCGACTAAATGTTACGTATACAGTGTTCTATATTATGGAATGGAAGCATGGACACTGAATCGAGAGGCAATGAGAAGACTTAACTCTTTTGAAATGTGGACCTATAGAAGAATTCAAAGGATTTCGTGGGTGGATCGAGTTACGAACGCCGAGGTGTTGAGAAGAATGGGGAAAGAAAAGGAAGTCGAGATAACAGTGAAACAGAGAAAACTGCAATATTTCGGACATATTATTCGGGGAGAAAAGTACAGCATCTTACGGCTCATAATCCAAGGCATAAGTGGCAGAAGAGGTGTAGGACAACGACGAATTTCATGGCTAAAAAACCTAAGGGAATGGTTTGGATGCAGTTCAAAACAACTATTTAGAGCAACCGCCTCAAAAATTAAAATAGCTATTATGATTGCCAACCTCCGCAATGGAGAAGGCACTTGAAGAAAAAAATACCCAATATGCTATTCTGGAATTATGTTAAAGAAGCTGTTTAGTTCTCAGCCAATTGAAAAAACCTAATAAGAGCAGACGTATTCTGTTTCTGCAAGTATTTATGGTGATTCTCCATTTTATCGATCGATTGTGGGGGTGTGGGGTGTACTAATGTGCATGGGGGAGAGTCAGCTAAAAGCTGGAATACTCTAAGGAGACCTGCGACAGAGAATTCTTCAGAAAATACTTCAATGAACTCACTCATACTAAATACAGAGATCATGCAATAGTATTTACTGACGGATTTAAAACTGATTCTAGAGTTGGTGCAACTGTCTTTTTTCCTCCTCATAAATACTCCTACTCCCTGCATCCTTTCACCAGTATCCTTTCTACTGAACTGTTTGCGATCTTTAAGGCCACTGAGATAATAAAAAAAATCCACTAAAAATCTATTGTCCTGGATTCCCTAAACTCTATTACTTCTCTAAAATCATATAATCCCACTCACCCTTTGATCATAAATATAAAATACAACCTGATAAGAATAAGCATACAAAAAAAGAAAGTCTCATTTCTATGGATATCTAGTCATATGAACATCGGAGGAAACGAGGAGGCCAACACTTTGGCAAAGGGTGACCCCACCTCTCTTCCTGTTAATCTCACCTTCTGCCCCGGAGATCGTATATTCTCTAAGCATAAAGTAAAGATCCCTTTGGCAGTTGCAATAGGACCTCCAATTGGAAGAAACTAAGCTACATGAAATAAAAAAAAACAATATGCACTAACATTGCTCTTCAGAGTTTTCCTAGAAAACCCCTGTCCGTTATGGCCAGGCGTAGAATTGGCCACACTAGATTAACACATGGTCATCTTATTGACCGCCCTAATCCCCCCTTATGTAACCAATGCGAGGTAGCCCTTTCAGTTAAACATGTTTTGGACTTCTGTCCTAAATACTCTCGTCATCTGATTGAACATGATATCAAGGGCCCTTTTAAGGAGAAACTCTCTTATGGAAATACCATGAAAATTTTCTACTTTCTCCGAGACTTTTCCCTGTTATCCCATATATAAATCCTAAATTAGTACATACATGTATTAACATGTTAGTCCTTTAGTGTATAACCCTGTTTGATTTCTGTTTATGTCCCTTGTTTTTACTAAATTTATTTATTAATCTATATATTTATTTTTTGGATAACATATTAAACCAAATGTATAGTTTTGCTTTAAAGCTTTTCCTCTGTGGACACCAAAAAATCCCCATGGGTTGTCCTTAAATAATATAAATCAATCAATCAACCTACAGAATTGTTACTATTTCTTGCCATTTGACATTCATTAATAATAATCATGCCGGGGCGATTAAATTACACCCACGAAGATTATTTAAACTTATTTGTTATTTATGGAGAATGTAAACGAGTTATTTCAAGAACATTTGATACATTCAAGATCCGATATTCGAAGAAAACTGTTTAAAAGATTACAAAGAACTTCCAGAACTTTGGATCTATAAAAGCTAAAAGAAATAGAAATAAATCAGTTGTTAATAAAATAAAGTTATAACAATTATTTGAGTAAATGTTCAAATTGACGCCCTTGAACTTCCAGGAACTCTTCATGGGTGGCTCTTCTAATTGATTGAGGATTAAGTTTTTCAAATGCCATTCTGATGCACTCTATGCAATCTTCCATAGTAGTTAATGCGATTTTGTATATTTTATTTTTAATTGTCCTCCAAATAAAAAAATCAAGTACTGTTAGGTCGGGGAAGCGAGGTGACCAAAGATGTGGCCCATTCTTGGCTATCCATTGATCATAAAACAAGTTTTGCAGGTGATTGATGTGGAGGCGTCCTATCATGGTGATAATATAGATTTCTATGATCAGCCAGCGGCAAGTTATCTGAATAGTTCACTTCCAAATTTCTCAAGATGTCGAGGTAGCACGCACCTATAAGTCTTCAAAAATGGTTAACACATTAGCACAATACAAATTAAACTACCAATAACCGGAAGTGCCGCCATCTTGAAAATATTTTAGCCGAGTCTCCCTTGTACAGGGTGAGTCAACGATTGGATGAAGTAGGTTTGTGCCTTTTCGGTGAAATTAACAAAGAAACTATATTTATTGTTTGATACAGTTTATTTTTACGCAGATTTTAAAAATATTTAGGACTCTACAGGGTGAGCCAAAAAACTAGGACAGCATAAAGTTGTATTTTTTTAAATAGAACACCCTATATACGAATCGTATTTTCGATTTAGCTTATAATTTTAAATCTTTTTTATTAAGGGTTTACTATAACAAAACTTTATAGTTTCTGAGATAATTAAGTTTAAAGAAAAAAAGTCACATTTTCAAGCATCAATTCAATCCTAAATAACGTTTTCAATTTTGTGACAAATATATTCAAATTTGGAATTTAGCAAGGCCAAGGACAAGTTAACATAATTTTTACCTAATATTTGCAATAAAAGCTACAGGGTGTTGAACACATCGGCTCAAATTTGAACAAGTTTAAATGAATAAATATCTTTTTTTTTAAATGGTACACCCTGTATATTTTCATGTTATTTAATAGAGTAATAAAAACCCTAAAAGTTTTGTTCAATATATCCTATACCTATTTATAATAGTTTTTGAGATATTTCAGTTTTTCTTATTTTCCATACTTTTTTACAGAAATAGTCTTCATTATCATAGTAGCCATGTAAAATAATAAAAAGAAACTACTGAAACAAACAGAATGTGGTTAAATATGATGAAATACATTATTCGTTATATTACAACGGCAATAGTTTAATTAAACATAATGTGAAAAAATTAACACAACAATAACGACAAGGCAAATACATATTTACTTTTATACTAAATTGAAACAAAAAAATTACCTATTAAATACTGAGATTAATTATTTCTTTTTAATAAGTGTTCGAATAAACGACCCTCTTGTGCAATGCACAAATTTAGTCTTTTTTGCAGATTTTCTCGGACCCTGGACAAAATTAGTTGCGTTATTGTTCTACAGGTATCCCTAATCCTGTTTCGCATATCTTCCACTGTTGTTGGTGGATTAACATACACCTTATTTTTAATATAACCTCATAGGAAGAAATCTAATGGGGTGATGTCGCAAGACCTTGGTGGCCACTCAATGAAACCCCCACGTCCAATCCATTTTTGCGGATATCGTTGGTCCAAAAACGCACGAACTTCACGATGGTAATGCGGAGGCGCACCATCGTGCTGGAACCACATACTGTCGAGCTCATCCCTATCGAGACCTTGAAGCAGTTGGGGTAGTTCTTCTTGTAGAAAGTTCAGGTAACTATCGCCATTTAGTGGTTCATTAAAAAAGTGGGGTCTAATAATTCGACTATGATGAATACCACACCAAACATTTAATGACAGTGGTTTTGATGTTGCACCTCTCTAATCCAAAATGGGTTTTCTGTGGCATAATAATGCATGTTGCGTCTATTTACGGCACCGTTACTTCTAAAAGTAGCTTCATCACTAAACATTACCTTGCATAATAAATTTGGATTTAATTGAAACTCCGCATTTATTGTACGACAAAAGTTTACACGACTTTCAAAATCCTGTCCATGCAATTCTTGGTGTAATTCCATGTGATATGGATGACACCTATATTTCTTGGTAGTACGATTAGCGGTGGATTGTGATGTTTCACATAATGCTGCTAACTGACGGCTACCAATATAAGGATTTTCCTGAACATTTAACAATACTTGTAGTTCTTTTTCTTCATTAGTTACTGGTTTGTTGACCACTTTACGTTTTGGATAATTAACAGTACCAGAAGAATCAAATATTTGCATTAAGTTTTGAAAAGTATGGGTATTAAGCTGGTGTCGATCAGGATACTTCATTTTGTAAATTCTTTGAGCAAGAAGGCAATTTTTTTGAGCCTCTCCTATTGTATAAATCATATCTATTAACTCATTCTTTGGAAAATTCATTTTACAATATAAGATGAATGCAAAAAAAAACAAACTACACTACATAAAAACCAAAAGAAGCGATTGCCACACAGAAAAATGTTCTTTTACATTGTTTTTGTCATGGCTACTATGACAATGAAGACCATTTCTGTAAAAAAGTATGGAAAATAAGAAAAACTGAAATATCTCAAAAACTATTATAAATAGGTATAGGATATATTGAGCAAAACTTTTAGGGTTTTTAATACTCTATTAAATAACATGAAAATATACAGGGTGTACCATTTAAAAAAAAGATATTTATTCATTTAAACTTGTTCAAATTTGAGCCGATGTGTTCAACACCCTGTAGCTTTTATTGCAAATATTAAGTAAAAATTATGTTAACTTGTCCTTGGCCTTGCTAAATTCCAAATTTGAATATATTTGTCACAAAATTGAAAACGTTATTTAGGATTGAATTGATGCTTGAAAATGTGACTTTTTTTCTTTAAACTTAATTATCTCAGAAACTATAAAGTTTTGTTATAGTAAACCTTTAATAAAAAAAGATTTAAAATTATAAGCTAAATCGAAAATACGATTCGTATATAAGGTGTTCTATTTAAAAAAATACAACTTTATGCTATCCTAGTTTTTTGGCTCACCCTGTAGAGTCCTAAATATTTTTAAAATCTGCGTAAAAATAAACTGTATCAAACAATAAATATAGTTTCTTTGTTAATTTTACCGAAAAGGCACAAACCTACTTCATCCAATCGTTGACTCACCCTGTACATTATTTTATCGACTTTCTGATTTATATATACAGATTAGTCATTCACATTAAACATGACATTTTCCTATAATGTAGTCTTTAATATGTAAAAATTTACACGCATTAATAATCGAAACAAAAGAAGACAACTATGACAATTTATCAGAGAATTGATCATAACACGATTTCTATGTCAGTAGTTGTCGGTAGTATAGTCAAAATAAAAAAGTAGGCCACCCACCGACAATAATGGTTATTATTATTATTATAAAGAAATACATCATTCATCAATTATATAGTTATATTTATTTTTCCTATAGGAAAAAAGCCTTGCATTAAATCGAATGACTCACAACATTAAGTTTCAATAATTCTAATTGAAATAATAAAAAAAAAACAATTTGTTGCAGTCCATTTAAAAAAGAATCGATTCCCATGGTCACACGATGATACTCAAATAACTACTATGAAGAAATAAACCAAATAAACCAAAACAATGGCTTTGGTTTTACTCTAGAGAAATAATTCAACACTTTCTATACTTACTTCGATGGTTCTGTTAGTGAGAGTTTCTTGTATATAATCATTTTATAGGCCTACTATAATAGGAATGTTAACGAATAAAATATTTCTAAAATTGCTTATGCAAATTAAGTTGATGTTTTAGTTTTTTTTTTGGAAATTTAAAGAAACATAAATTACACTGTTCTGCATGGATGTATCTATGCTATATATAAGTTATAATAGCATACGCAACACTGTCAAATCTACATTTTCTCTAAGTTTAAGGAAATTGTACACAATTTGTGTGTAAGGGGCGAATGTAGTTTAGAAACACAAGCGAATGTAGTTTAGAAACACAAGCCCAAATGTCAACCTCACCTGCTCGCGCGATGACTTCGGTTATCCGGTGCACCCTGCTAGATAACAGACGAGGCTCTGACGACCGAATGATTGCCGGAATAAGCAATCCCCACTTCCTGGCCAACAGCTTCGGGTGGAAGAGCCAGCAAGTGTAAGGGCACTCTTTTGTCCTGGGGTCAAGAAATTGATCCCAAAGACGGAGGAACTATTAATAGTCAACGGCATAAGGATGCAGAAAGCAAGAGGAAACTACTGCATTAAAGATCTACGGATATCCTTAGTATAAATCATCATGGCGATGTTCAACACCAAATTGTCCGGAGTAATAAGTTCCCCAATCGGATCTCCGGGGGGAACAGTGATGAACAAGACTGTGAAAACAAACAAGTTAAAGATCGGTACATGGAACGTGAGATCCATGTACGAACCTGGAAGGATGCATAATGTTGTGCACGAAATGCAAAGATTGAAACTTAACATCCTAGGAATCAGTGAAACAAGATGGCCCGGTCACGGCCAGATCCCAACAGATGGAGGCATGCTCTACTTTTCTGGAAACGATGATAATCATCACGGACATGGGGTCGCAGTTGCCGTCTCGAAGGATATTATGGCGTCAGTTACCAGTTTTGTCCCTGTCTCAGACCGTGTCATACTCTTACAACTACAGACCAGCTCAAGGAAACTAAACACAATACAAGTATATGCCCCTACGGCAGACAAACCTGAAGAAGAAAACGAACACTTCTACGAATTAATCAGACATACACTCGAGTCTTTAAAATCCAGAGATATCACTATTATACTTGGAGACTTTAATGCGAAGGTCGGAAAAGGGAGATGTGACAAGTACGTGGGTGAATATGACTTGGGGACAAGAAATGAAAGAGGTGATAGATTGGTGCAATTTTGCCAAGAGGAAGAGATGACAATAACGAATACCTTTTACAAACTTCCAAAACGACGGCTATACACATGGAAGTCCCCACAGGACCGTGACCAAAACCCAATAAGAAATCAAATAGACTGCATCTTAATAAACGCAAGATATAGAAACAACATAAAGTCAGTTAAGACCTACCCAGGCGCTGATGTCTCCTCAGACCACAATCCCTTAGTGGCCCGGATTCACATCAAACTCAAAAGAACTCCAAAGCAAAAAGAAACTCGAATAAATAGAGAGCACTTAAAGAACCAAGACGTAAGGAATGAGCTACAAGCTAGAATAAACGAAAATCTAAAAACACTCGAAAGCAAGGAGGAATACCGAAACTGCAAGAACATAAACGAAAAATGGTACGGAGTCAAAGAAGCCTTAATGGAACCGTCAATAGATATTCTGCAGAAAGAAAAACCCACAGGAAAGAAAGAATGGATAACTAGCGAAATTCTTGATTTGATGGATAAGAGAAGAAGCTATAGAGGAAAAAATGAACAGCAATATAAAGAAACACAACAAATAATCCGCACAAAAATCAGAAAAGCAAAAGAAGACTATTACAAACAAAAATGTGAGGAAATCGAGGAGTTACAGGCAAAGCATGACTATTTCAATACACACAAAAAAGTCAAAGAACTCGCCGGCACCACCAAACAAAAGCAGCTCAATATACTATACGACGACAGCGGAAAAATGGTCCTGGAAATAGAACAAAAACTGGAAATATGGAAGAATTACATTACACAACTCTTCAAAGATGAGAGACAACAAACTAATCTTGTAAATATTGAAGCGGAAATAGGCCCGGACATAATTAAAGACGAAGTGATATACGCAATAAACATGCTAAAGAACGGAAAAGCTACAGGTCCGGACCAACTGCCAGCAGAAATTCTTAAACTGATAGAGGAGGACCAGATTCATATTCTGGTAGAGTTAATCAACACCGTATATAAAACAGGAATAATACCAAATGAATGGTTGTTATCAACTTTCATACCCCTCCCAAAAAAGAAAAATGCCAAGCATTGCTCCGACTATCGTACAATAAGCCTGATGGCTCACACATTGAAGGTCCTGTTGAAGGTGATCCATAACAGAATATTCAGGAAACTAGATGTGGACATCAGCGATACACAATTTGGATTCCGTAAAGGCCTAGGAACAAGAAAGGCACTGGTCGCACTTAATGTCTTGTCACAAAAATGCCTAGACATGAATCAAGATCTACACGTGTGCTTTATAGACTACAATAAAGCCTTTGACAAAGTTAAACATGATCAACTCATCGAATCATTGGTAAGGAGAAGGATCGACCTCAGAGACATAAGAATAATCTCAAGCCTATACTATGGCCAGAAAGCAACAATACGAATAGAAGACATAACATCAGAAGAAATAGAAATACAGAGAGGGGTTCGTCAAGGGTGTGTACTTTCACCAATTCTTTTTAATCTATATTCGGAAGATATAGTAAATAAGGCACTTGCTGATTAATAAAATGGTCACAGTAAGCGAAGAATATGGACTCTCACTGAATATAAACAAAACAAAATAGATGCTAGTAACAAAAACAACTCGGGACATTCGTACGGTGTGTGTAAAGAATCAACCTATTGAAAAAGTGAGAAAATACAAGTACCTTGGCACAACCATTAATGAAGACAATGACAGCTCCCAAGAAATACGAATCAGAATCGAACAGGCCAGAAACACATTTATAAGAATGAAGAGGCTTTTTTGCTGCCGAGATCTAAACCTTGAATTAAAAGTGCGACTGCTGAGATGCTATGTGCTGTCTGTACTGTACTATGGGATGGAGGCGTGGACACTGAAAATGTCTGACATGAGAAGACTGGAGGCATTTGAGATGTGGATATACCGGAGGGTGCTGAGGATTTCATGGGTAGAGAGAATAACCAACGAGGAAGTAATAAGACGTATGCATAAGGAAAAAGAAGTGATTCTAACAATTAAAAGAAGAAAACTACTATATATGGGACATGTCATGAGAGGAGAAAAATACCAAATATTGCAGATTATTATGCAGGGAAAAATCCAAGGAAGGAGATCCATAGGAAGAAGAAGAAACTCATGGCTGAAGAACCTTAGAGAGTGGTTTGCATGCAGTAACAACGAGTTATTTAGAGCAGCGGTCTCAAAAATCAGGATTGCCTTGATGATTTCCAACCTTCGAAGCGGAGACGGCACCTAGAGAAGAAGTACACAATCTAACAACACCGCGTGGAGAGTGAACCGGGCGTTCTAAGTGACCACGCCTTGATAATAGGAATATTAACAAATAAAATATTTCTAAAATTGCTTATGCAAATTAAGTTGATGTTTTAGTTTTTTTCAGTATATTTAAAGAAACATAAATTACACTATTCTGCATGGATGTATCTATGATATATATAAGTTATAATAGCATACGCGACACTGTCAAATCTACATTTTCTCTAAGTTTAAGGATATTGTGCACAATCTAACAACACCGCGTGGAGAGTGAACCAGGCATTCTAAGTGACCACGTCTTGATAATAGGAATATTAACGAATAAAATATTTCTAAAATTGCTTATGCAAATTAAGTTGATCTTTTAGTTTTTTTCGGTATATTTAAAGAAACATAAATTACACTGTTCTGCGTGGATGTATCTATGCTATATATAAGTTATAATAGCATACGCGACGCTGTCAAATCTACATTTTCTCTAAGTTTAAGGAAATTGTGCACAATCTAACAACACCGCGTGGAGAGTGAACAAGGCATTCTAAGTGACCACGCCTTGATAATAGGAATATTAACGAATAAAATATTTCTAAAATTGCTTATGCAAATTAAGTTGATCTTTTAGTTTTTTTCGGTATATTTAAAGAAACATAAATTACACTGTTCTGCATGGATGTATCTATGTTATATATAAGTTATAATAGCATACGCGACACTCAAATCTACATTTTCTTTAAGTTTAAGGACATTGTGCACAATATAACAACACCGCGTGGAGAGTGAACCAGGCATTCTAAGTAACCACGTCTTAATAATAGGAATATTAACGAATAAAATATTTCTAAAATTGCTTATGCAAATTAAGTTGATGTTTTAGTTTTTTTCGGTATATTTAAAGAAACATAAATTACACTGTTCTGCATGGATGTATCTATGCTATATATAAGTTATAATAGCATACGCGACGCTGTCAAATCTACATTTTCGCTAAGTTTAAGGAAATTGTGCACAATCTAACAACACCGAGTGGAGAGTGAACCAGGCATTCTAAGTGACCACGCCTTGATAATAGGAATATTAACGAATAAAATATTTCTAAAATTGCTTATGCAAATTAAGTTGATCTTTTAGTTTTTTTCGGTATATTTAAAGTAACATAAATTACACTGTTCTGCATGGATGTATCTATGCTATATATATATAAGTTATAATAGCATACGCAACACTGTCAAATCTACATTTTTGCTAAGTTTAAGGAAATTGTACACAATCTAACAACACCGCGTGGAGAGTGAACCAGGCATTCTAAGTGACCACGCCTTGATAATAGGAATATTAACGAATAAAATATTTCTAAAATTGCTTATGCAAATTAAGTTGATGTTTTAATTTTTTTCGGTATATTTAAAGAAACATAAATTACACTGTTCTGCATGGATGTATCTATGCTATATATAAGTTATAATAGTATACGCGACACTGTCAAATCTACATTTTCTCTAATTTTAAGGAAATTGTGCACAATCTAACAACACCGCGTGGAGAGTGAACCAGGCATTCTAAGTGACCACGCCTTGATAATCGAAGAAAACAGGGAGCATAACTTTAATTCTTACTTGCTTTGCCGTATTCTTTGCTCTTCATTTAGTTCCTATTCCGATGATTATTGAGATATTTTATAACATATTTGTATAGTCAAAAAGTTTGGATTGCTGGCTGCGTTAAACATTATTTCAAAACCGACCAACATTCAATGCTGGTTTTGGTACCATGACAATATTATATATTAACTCTCTCTAGATGGTACCTTTTGATTTTAAAACTGTAAAAATTTCATAAATTTTTTTCCTATTTCTTTAAAAACAACTATAAAAGAATTTTATTTTTAGTATTTTTTAAAGATTAAACTTTTATCGTTCGCTGCAATAGATCAATCTACATACAAACTCTCCAGGTATCATTGCTTTCACTTTTTCAGATAATGACGGCACTTCAATAAAAGCAAAAACACAACCGCATTGTCTTAAGTAGATAACACTTGACCTTTACAGAGCACCTATCTTAAAAGTTAATGGACCATGTCTTTTAAAACGTTTTTTTAAGCAAAGTTTCACAAGAATCAACAAACTCTTGACTGTTTAAAATAATAATTTAATGGTTACTGATAGTTATCAGGTAAAGAAATGACATATATTTGTGAAGTATTAAAAACAGAAGATAATGAAAGTGTTTGGATATTGCTAGTCGTTTCTATGACAGAAATATGACCAAATATATATGTATTTATGAAAATTATCACGACATAACTTGCAGTCAGGGCCGATTGAATATCAAACTTCAAAGTATTAAAAGAAAAATGGCGTATAAAAAAAGACTAGAATTTTTTTTCAACAATTGTGGAACCCTCAGAATGAATCCTTATGAAATGTCAAAGAGAAATACCTAATTATCGTCGTATAAAAAGCGAATTATTATATTTAACAAAAAAGATCCGCATGTTGTTGTTCAACATTTATTCCTTCTTTTAGAAGTCGGTTTATTTCGCTTTATGCCAGCAGAATTATTAAAAATACAGGGTGAGTCAACGATTGGATGAAGTAGGTTTGTGCCTTTTCGGTGAAATTTATAAAGAAACTATATTTATTGTTTGATACAGTTTATTTTTACGCAGATTTTAAAAATATTTAGGACTCTACAGGGTGAGCCAAAAAACTAGGACAGCATAAAGTTGATTTTTTTAAATAGAACATCCTATATACGAATCGTATTTTCGATTTAGCTTATAATTTTAAATCTTTTTTATTAAGAGTTTACTGTAACAAAACTTTATAGTTTCTGAGATAATTAAGTTTAAAGAAAAAAGGTCACATTTTCAAGCATCAATTCAATCCTAAATAACGTTTTCAATTTTGTGACAAATATATTCAAATTTGGAATTTAGCAAGGCCAAAGACAAGTTAACATAATTTTTACCTAATATTTGCAATAAAAGCTACAGGGTGTTGAACACATCGGCTCAAATTTGAACAAGTTTAAATGAATAAATATCTTTTTTTTAAATGGTACACCCTGTATATTTTTATGTTATTTAATAGAGTAATAAAAACCCTAAAAGTTTTATTCAATATATCCTATACCTATTTATAATAGTTTTTGAGATATTTCCGTTTTTCTTATTTTCCATACTTTTTTACAGAAGTAGTCTTCATTATCATAGTAGCCATGGCAAAAACAATGTAAAAGAACATTTTTCTGTGTGTCAAATTTATAACCGCAATCGCTTCTTTTGGTTTTTATGTAGTGTAGTTTGGTTTTTTTTGCATTCATCTTATATTGTAAAATGAATTTTCCAAAGAATGAGTTAATAGATATGATTTATACAGTAGGAGACGCTCAAAAAAATTGCCTTCTTGCTCAAAGAATTTACAAAATGAAGTATCCTGATCGACGCCAGCCTAATACCCATACTTTTCAAAACTTAATGCAAAGATTTGATTCTTCTGGTACTGTTGATTATCCAAAACGTAAAGTGGTCAACAAACCAGTAACTAATGAAGAAAAAGAACTACAAATATTGTTAAATGTTAAGGAAAATCGTTATATTGGTAGCCGTTAGTTAGCAGCATTATGTGAAACATCACAATCCACCGCTAATCGTACTACCAAGAAATATAGGTATCATCCATATCACATGCAATTACACCAAGAATTGCATGGACAGGATTTTGAAAGTCGTGTAAACTTTTGTCGTACAATAAATGCGGAGATTCAATTAAATCCAAACTTATTATGCAAGGTAATGTTTAGTGATGAAGCTACTTTTAGAAGTAACGGTGCCGTAAATAGACGCAACATGCATTATTATGCCACAGAAAACCCATTTTGGATTAGAGAGATGCAACATCAAAACCACTGGTCATTAAATGTTTGGTGTGTTATTCATCATAATCGAATTATTGGACCCGACTTTTTTAATGGCCATAGTTACCTGAACTTTCTACAAGAAGAACTACCCCAACTGCTTCAAGGTCTCGATAGGGATGAGCTCGACAGTATGTGGTTCCAGCACGATGGTGCGCCTCCGCATTACCATCGTGAAGTTCGTGCGTTTTTGGACCAACGATATCCGCAAAAATGGATTGGACGTGGGGGTTTCATTGAGTGGCCACCACTATGATAATGAAGACTATTTCTGTAAAAAAGTATGGAAAATAAGAAAAACTGAAATATCTCAAAAACTATTATAAATAGGTATAGGATATATTGAACAAAACTTTTAGGGTTTTTATTACTCTATTAAATAACATGAAAATATACAGGGTGTACCATTTAAAAAAAAAGATATTTATTCATTTAAACTTGTTAAAATTTGAGCCGATGTGTTCAACACCCTGTAGCTTTTATTGCAAATATTAGGTAAAAATTATGTTAACTTGTCCTTGGCCTTGCTAAATTCCAAATTTGAATATATTTGTCACAAAATTGAAAACGTTATTTAGGATTGAATTGATGCTTGAAAATGTGACTTTTTTTCTTTAAACTTAATTATCTCAGAAACTATAAAGTTTTGTTATATTAAACCCTTAATAAAAAAGATTTAAAATTATAAGCTAAATCGAAAATATGATTCGTATATAGGGTGTTCTATTTAAAAAAATACAACTTTATGCTGTCCTAGTTTTTTGGCTCACCCTGTAGAGTCCTAAATATTTTTAAAATCTGCGTAAAAATAAACTGTATCAAACAATAAATATAGTTTCTTTGTTAATTTCACCGAAAAGGCACAAACCTACTTCATCCAATCGTTGACTCACCCACTCGACGAATTGAGAACATCCTTCTTTTAGAAGTCGGTTAAAAAATATATTCAATATTCTTAATAATTTAAATATATTATGAGAATGTTTAGTACTAAATTGCCACAAACAAAATATATTCTCATCTCACCATGTTTAATCATTATGCCATTATATTTGATGATTGAATTACGGTATGTTCAATTATTTCACTTTTATACACCGACATGCGACCATTAGAAAGTGATAAATCTGAAACGCTATATAACGTTACAGTTACGAGAATGGCAGTAAGAATGTAACTTAATATAACTTATAATAATTTTTACTTTCATAGAAATACAAGTGGTCTAACTAGATAAACAGTATATAGAAAAATGTTGGTATTAAAATCCTGTTATGAAATTTTAATAGTGGAAGTGACTCAATGAAACACTGGCCATTTTTGTATTGAAGACATCTATCAAGATAATATTACCATATTGAGTACGAAAGATTCGTCAGTAACAAAAATGGAACATTGTTTTTTTGCTGGAATATGTTCATTTCGGCATCCTATAAAACATATCTCGATGGTAACTCTGAAAGACCTGTGCAAAAAAAAATGGCGGACCAAAAATGGTCACCATTTTCGCTTTTTTCAGTTTATCTCGAAAAATAAAAGTTGTATCGAAAAATGTTTCAAACCAAAGTTGTAAAGAATTAAAAAGCCTATCGATTTGTATAATATAAGTTATAGGTAGCGCCACTAGTTATCGAAATATATTTTTTTTTTCAACAAATTTTGCGGTTTTTGTTTTTTGTTTTTTTTTTAAAGACATTTGTAACGAACTACCGATTTAAAATTTAACATAAATATAAATATTATCATTCTAAAAAAGTATGTCAAACCCGAAATCTGTGAGATTTTTATTTTCCGAGAAAATCGATGTCAAAGTTGAAAATTCAACCTCAATTTTCTTCTTTTCTAATTAAGATACAATGCTCAGTTTTAATGAAAAATATTTGTATTGTGGCGCCACCTATAACTTATATAATATGAATCGACAGGCTTTTTAATTTTCTACAACTTTTATTTGAAACATTTTTCGATTCAACTTTTACTTCTCGAGATAAATTCAAAAAAGCGAAAATCGGGACAATTTTTGGTCCGCCATTTTTTTTTTGCACATGTTTTTGAGAGTTACCATGGAGATATGTTTTATAGGATGCCGAAATGAACACATTTCAGCAAATCAAACAATGTTATATTTTTATTAACAAAACAGCTCTTTTTTGATCTAATTTATATGGAGTAAATTCAGTTGGGATATTTTAAGACTAAGCGACTAAAAAGGTATAAATTCTTCAATTAGAATATCTGATTCTCTCTCTCTCTCTCTCTCTCTCTCTCTCTCTCTCTCTAGCATTACAACTCGGGGTGGGTCTTTACTGACTTCACAAACTGCCTCCACTTGCTGCGATCCATCATCAGTTCCTCCGCGCGTTCGACGTTTAGGGTTTGTAAGTCTGCTGCAATATTATCTCTCCACCTCATCCTTGGTCTTCCCAGCGGCCGCTTTCCTTCTGGGTTCTCTTCCCATACCAACTTGACGATACGTTGATCTTGTCTCATACCATGGCCGGCCCATCTTAATCTTTCTGCTTTTATTATTTTCACTATATCTGGCTGGTTGTATAGTTCCTCCAATTCCTTATTTGTTCTCGTTCTATATTGCTGTGTGGTTTTGTCCCTGACCGGTCCATATATCCCTCTAAGCATTCTTCTTTCTGCGATTTTCAGTCTATTCTCATTTTGTTTTGTCAACGTCCATGTTTCACATGCATATGTCATTACCAGTCTTATAACTACTTGATATATTCCTATTTTCGTGCGGCGGGATATATTTTTCGATTTCATTATTTTTTGCAGCCCATACCAGCAGCGGTTGCCTCCTTGTATTCTGTTGTTAATCTCTTGTGTAATATTGTTGTCAGAGGTGATCGTAGCTCCCAAATATTTAAACTGATGGACCCATTCAAAATTGTAGTGATCCATAGTCACGTTCCCTTCTATTCTGTCTCGCCGTTCCGTTCTTGTTGTAGCCATATATTTTGTTTTTTCTTCGTTGATTCGTAGGCCAACTTTCTTTGCGGCATTTTCCAGTTTGAAGAACTCTTCCTTGACACTGGTAATTGTATTACTTACAATATCGATATCATCAGCGAACGCCAATATGATGCGGGGACGTTGATTTCTAAAGAAGAGCGTTTTTGTGTTGGTTTTTCGCACGATGCTCTCCAAGGCGACGTTAAAGAGGAGTGGAGATAGCGCATCACCTTGTTTAAGACCACTGTTGATTGTAAAGAAGGTTGACAATCTTCCTTCAAGTCTTACTGCTCTTGCAGATCTCTCTATACATGTTTTGGTGAGGTTAATTAGCTTCTTCGGTATGCCCAGTTCTGCCATGGCATTCCACAAATCCACTCTTATGATGCTATCGTATGCTTGTTTAAAATCTTTAAATAGCTGGTGCAATGTTTTGTTGTATTCCCAACATTTCTCCATTAATTGCCTAATCGTGAATATCTGATCTACAGTTGAGCGGTTTTTTCTAAATCCACACTGGTAATCTCCTATTTGATACTCCACACACGCAGTCAATCGTTCTAAGATCATTAGAGAGAAGACTTTATATCCTGTGTTAATAAGGGATATACCCCTATAATTGGGGCAGCACGTTTTATCGCCCTTCTTAAGTATTGGTATTATCACACTTTCTTTCCAGGAGGTTGGTATTTTTTCATCTTTCCATATTTGGCGGATGAGTTGATAGAAAGCACGTTTCAAGGTATCTCTGTTTTCTCTAATTGTTGTTCACATTTCTTAATACCATATTAAGAAAAAAATACATTCCATCAAGCCATTTTAAAAACATAATTTATTGATTACCAAAGGATTCGTTTTCATTAATATAAAATTTTCAATAATTAAAAACCTCTCAGCTAGAAAAGCTTAAATTGAAATCTCCCGCGTCAATAAATATTTTAAAATTTTTCAACAGAATTTAACGTCAATAGAAAATCTGGCTTATAAATCTGTTCTTAGCAAATTAATTTGTGTGTGTAATGACGAGTGAAATTTGGTTTTAGTTGTAGAAATTAGATCTGCCGGTTAATAAAAGTGTAAATATTATTTATATCTTTGTCATAACCAGTCGGTAAAATAAATTTATATTAATTAGTGGATTGTACAAAAAATTATTTGTAAAATTACCAGGGTGTTCAATTAGTTTTATCGTTTGATAAGAGATGATGCTATTAGGTTCGTCTTTTTATGTTTCTAAAGATGTCACTACTGTTGGATGAAGACGTGTAAAATTTCATGTGGATCTGTCAACTCGTTCATATATTTACAGCTGTTCAAAGTGTTTTTTTACTTTGGAAAAAAGTGAATATCGTTCAGTGATAAAATTTTTATTTTGGAAGGTGTAGCACTAGAATAATTTCATGAACCATTGTTAAAAGTGTATAAGGACTCTTTATCTTCAATTAGAAAAGTAGAAAGATGGGTTACTGAACTTAAACGTGGTCGTACAAGTCTTGAAGATGATCCACGGTCCAAAATGTGCATCAACATCTGAAATCAAAGCAACAATACAGGATGTGGGTTTAGAAGATCATCAATTAACCAAAAGAGCTTTAATAGAAGCCCTAGGGATCTCATTAGGCGGTGTGAACAATATTTTGGGTTTCAGAAAAGAGTGTTCACAATGGATGCTGCATTTGGAGCATTTCAGAATGGATAAAAGGAATTTTATGCATCGTTTCATCACTGTGGTTGAAACGTGGGTCTACCACAATGATCTTTAAATAGAAAAAAGAGGCTAATGAGGGGTGCGAATCCTATACTTGGGCTTCGAAGCGAGTTAATGTCTAGAAATCGGCCAAGAAAGAGTCAGCATCAGTTTTTTAGGATGCAAAAGGAATTTTGTTCATAGATTTTTACCAAACTGGTAAAACAATAAACTCAAATTATCATTGTAACTTCTTAGATCAGTTGGATGAAAAAATGTGTGAGAAAAAACCCTGGATTACAGAAAAAAATCATTTTTCTCTACGAATTGTTGCAATATCCACCCTGTTCGCCAGATTTAGCTCCCTCTAACTTCTAGCTGTTTTCACATCTCAAAAAATTCATGCTCAGAACACAAAAAAAGTCAATGTATGGAACATTGGTAGTTAGAAAAATAAACAGCAAAAAACAGTTTAATATTTAATGTGAATTTTTTGCTAATTTGCTAACTTAATTTCAGAACATTTATGATGAGGTTTTATGAACCGAAACGTCAAAATAATGTAATATCGAGTAAAATAAAAAATACAAAATCACACGTGTGTGTAATTTATCAACAAACTCCCAAGAATCCAAAAAAAACATTGTTTTGTAAGAGTATTAAAATACACCAATGAAAATACATATATATATATATATATATATATATATATATATATATATATATATATATATATATATATATATATATATATATATATATATATTATATTTCGAACTAAGGTTATTGGGGATGCAGTCTACTTAAATTTGTAGGCCTTTTTACGGAAAAACCTCTTTTTTGATTCTGTCAAGCTTTCGAAAATTTATTTTTCTCTTCTCAGGACATCTCTACAATATGTAATTACAAAGATAGAATATAAACCTAACCTATAATGATTAAGAAACTTACCAATGTGGTTTGAGTATGACACAAGTAGATATGTGAAAAACAGTGGAAAGGACCCACCAGTAAAACGTTTTACTTATATTTAAGACATACTATCATAGGATTGTAAGAATTTGATTAAATTTTCAAAAATCACAGACAGTAAAACATCTCACTCGACTGTTATAGTGACAGATGTCAGGTGTCAACCGAGAACAGTAGCGTGGGTGGTCTAAGTCGTGAAAGAAATAAGAATTCGTAAAACAGTGGCATAGCCAAGTGTAAAGGTTTAGCAAAAAATTACTTGTTTGATATTTTTTACATGATATAAGAGAAAAAATGGAAAAAACTTATTCATCTGTATCGTTTTTTATTCATAGCGTTGCCATCTCGATTAATATGGACTATTTGAGAAGAGGCTTTTATGATATGCAGAAACTCTTTCCAGAATCGTAGTGCCATCTCAGTTGATGAGGTGATCATGATAAAACACATGTTCAGCCAGAGCACAAGAGGGCAAACCTCTATTAATATCACTACGATGGAAGTGAGTCTGCCTTTAAGGCTTCTGGAAGTCTGACCTATGTAAACTAATTGATACTGGAAAAAGAAATTTTATGCGCAATACAGGATGTCTCATTCAGCTGTAAAAGTGTTTTAGTTTTAGTAGTAAAATAACCGTGATTCCTTCTAAACCCAGATTGAGTCTCAGGCAGTATTTAGTTAACCTCCACGTGCTCTGTAAGTTGTTCATTAATTATTTTTTCTAATATTGTTGACATACAGGGCAGAATCCTAATGGGACGAAGATCCCGAAGTTCACGGGGACCACTAACTTTTGGCAATGGCACTACCAAAGCTTTCTTCCAGCTTCTGGATAAACAGAATTTAATAGACATGCCTTCGATACATGTGTTAAGTAGGGCAAGATGAAAGGACAGCAAGGTTCCACCAAATCAATGCTCAATCCATCGTAGCCCGTCGCTTTAGACTTTATTTTATTGTCCCCCTGAATCGGGTATAGAAGATCTAAAAAATCTGTTTATTAATTAGGATCCTTCAGATTTGCGGGATATCAACTTTATTTTTACTAATTGGCTATATTGTATTTTTTTAATTCCCGCCATATATATTTTGATAGTTGTAACCTCGCATCCAAATAGCTTTTTTTTTCATTACGAACAGTTAGGGTTGTGAGGTTGCGAAGAGATTTATAATATTCCCAGAGCTCACTATTCTTTGTTCTTTTAAATTTACTTAAGGCGTTATTTCTAAGTTTCATCAATTTTTAATATTCTCAGTTATCCAGGGAAAGTTATTCTTGGTAAACCTAGCTTTTTTCAGGGAGCATAAAGATCTAGTAAGGTAGCTACGTGGAGTTAATTATTGTCTACTTTATCATTTATATTTTCATTATCAAAAATATTTCTCCAAGGAATTGACTTTAAATCAGCAGTAAATTGGTGATATATTATATTTTTTAGATCTATATATATATATATATATATATATATATATATATATATATTATATATATATATATATATATATATATATATATACGTTTCCGGTGAAATCTCATTCACCATTGTTCATAGCTCACTGTATAGCGTCTACGAGCAAACTGACGCCTGCGACTCCGTGCTGTCGGTACCGTGTGCGCGGTCAGACGCGTTCGTTTCCGAATGGTTCCGACCCATCAGGTTGCGAGACCTGCTGCGCGTCATCGGCCCTGTTGCCAGTGTTTGCGGGTGCGTTGCCGAGTTGTAATCTGTTTCGTTACTAAGTGGTACTGGTTGATGTTTTGTAAGCAGATTTTTCCAAGTATTAGGCACACGTTGGCTATCATCTCTGCTATTTAAGGTTGTTGGGCTTCTTTGCAATTTCAATGGCTTCCCTTATAACTCTTGTGGGACAGGGTTTTTACATGTCGATAGCATGTTTGTTTCCGAGAAATTTATCTTGCTGTCCTGTGTTTAACGAGTGTTTTTTGCTTGAGGGCGTTCATACGTTCGTCTCTTCTGGCGCTTATTTTACGGATGGTTTGGCCTACGTAAGATGAGCTGCATTCTCCGCATGGAATTTCGTACACTCCCTGGTTTTCTAGAGGATTCTTTGTTTAGGTGTTGGAAAGAGATCCGTTACTTTACGGTCTGTGGTGAAAATGGTTTCAATGTTGTGTCTCCTGAGAGTTCTTGGCGATCTTGTCTGTGGTGCCTCTTACATAAGGAACAAAAGCTTTGGAGCTATTCTTTTGGGTTTTCGCGATTTTTTGGGGCCAAGTGTTTGTTTTTTAGAGCCTTGTCTATATGTTCTTTTTTTATAACCGTTCTTTGTTAGAGCGTCTTGCAGTATGTTCATCTCTTTGTGATAATTTTCTGGATCTGTAAGGGACTGCGATCGAAACGCAAGTGATTTCACTACTGCAAATAATGGGCGGGGTGGTGATGTGAAGCGGTGTTGAGGTACCTGTTGGTGTGAGTGGGGCTTTCGGTAGACAGTGTGCGGAAAGCAAGCCATCCTCTTTTCTTTGCAGTAGGATATCCAGAAACGGTAGTTCTCTTTCCTGTTCTGTCTCCATGGTGAATTTAATTTGGGGATGATACTGTTCATGTATTCCAGGAAACTTTTTAGATTTTTCTGTCCCCATGTTACCAGATAACGAATGTGTCATCTACGTAACGTAGCCCCAGTCTGGTTTGTGTGAAGAGGTCTCCAAAGCTTTGATTCAAAGTCTTCCATAAATAAGTTAGGCGAGTGCAGGAGATAGCGGCGATCCCATCGGGACTCCCTCGACTTGTTTATATCGTCGGCCTTCATAAGTAAAATAGGTGTGATCAAGACAGTGTCGACTAATTCGATGATATATTTTGGCAGATTGTATTGTTTTCTATTACAGAAAGAGCCTCTTTAACTGGTATTTGTGTGAAAAGTGATGTTACGTCAAAACTAACTAGACATTCTTTGTCTTGTAAACGTGGTGTTTTATTATTTCGCAAAAATGTTGCGAGGTTTTTAACGTAGGAGGCCGTTTTTTTGACGAAGGGTTGAGGATGGTGGCTAGATTGTAAAATATCCGACATAATATTAATATATATATGATATATATATATATATATTATATATATATATTATATATATATGGGCCGAACGAGTGGTGTAGGATCCTAATCAATAAGAAATGGAAAAATAGGATAGTCGAGAGCACCAACACCTCAGATAGAGTAGCTAGCCTAACTTTCCGACTATCAAAAAGATACACCATTCAAATTGTACAAGTATACGCACCAACAATCTCATACCCAGATGAAAGTATAGAGGAACTCTACAATGAAATAACGGAGGTGCTAAATAAGAACAAAAGTCAATTTAAGTATATAATAGGAGACTTCAATGCTAGAGTGGGGAAAAGGGCCAATTTAGAACAATGTATAGGAAATTTCGGATTTGGGGATAGAAACGAAAGAGGTGAAAGACTGGTTCAATACGTACATTTCCAGAACCTGTCACTATGCAACACCTACTTCAAGAAAAATCCAAATAGAAAATGGACGTGGATAAGTCCTGACGGAAAAACTAAAAATGAAATTGATTTCATCCTAACCAACAACATAACAACCCTACAAGATGTAAGCGTTCTTAATAAGTTTCGAACAGGTAGTGATCACAGACTAATCAGAGCTCGAGTAGTTCTCAATACAAGATTAGAAAGAATAAAATTAATACGAAAACCAACATCTGGAATAAATATCGCTAACTTACGAAACAACTCAGAAACAATATCAAGACCTAATTAATGAAAAACTACAAGACGCAACAGATGGCTCACACTTGATGGAAACGATCCTAAACTGCGCCAAGGAAATTGGAGGACCACAACCACGTAACCACAATAGAAAACTCTCCGATGAAACGAGAGCTCTTCTGAAACAACGAAGACAAATGAAAATCAGCTCGAACATAAACCGAATAGAATACAGGGAGCTGTGCAAAACGATAAGAAAGAAGATTGCAGAGGATATAAAATCCTATAACGAGAGGCTTGTGGAAGATGCAATCGAAAATCATAAGAGCTATAAGAAGACAAAAAGCGCATTAACCATCGGTAAGAAACAAGTAATAGCACTGGTGAACGGAAATGAAAGAATAACAAACAGGGATGAAATAATAAAAATCATAACCAAATTCTATGAGGACTTATACAAAATACCGGCACATCAGGAAGTAGAGGAAGAGACAACTACAGCACAAGAAGATGTTCCAGAAGTTCTTGTGGAGGAAGTAGAAGCAGCTCTTAGGAGCATGAAGAACGGCAAGGCAGCTGGGAATGACGGTGTCACATCTGAACTCATAAAATACGCCGGAAACTCAACTTGGAAAATCTTAGCCAACATATACACAAACTGCCTAAAAGCAAGACGCATTCCGAGACAGTGGAATAGCGCTAATATAATCCTAATCCACAAGAAAGGTAGCAAAGAGGAGCTTAAAAATTACAGACCAATTAGCTTGCTACCAGTAATATACAAAATATTCACAAAAATAATTAACAACAGAATACAGAACACACTTGATGTTGCTCAACCTCGAGAACAAGCAGGCTTTAGAAGTGGCTTCAGCACAATGGATCATATTCAAACACTACGAGAAATTATGAGTCGAACAAAAGAATATGATCTGCCACTGACATTAGCTTTCGTAGACTTTGAAAAGGCATTCGACTCAATATACCCAAGAGCAGTTATAGAAGCTCTAGTCGACCAGGGAGTGGATAAGCCTTACGTAGAAATGCTAGCCAACATATATAGAGAGGCCACAGCTAGAGTAAATGTATACAAAATACCCCAGAATTTCCAACTCAGAAAGGAGTCCGCCAAGGTGACGCAATAGCCCCCAAGCTATTTACAGCAACTCTAGAAAGTATCTTCCGCAAAATAGACTGGGAAAATAAAGGTCTATGTATAGACGGTGAATATCTAAACCACTTAAGATTCGCTGATGACATCGTTCTGATTGCTAAAAATCCTGAAGAACTGCAGGAACAAATTAATGATCTGAACATTGCCAGTAATAGAGTTGGCTTAAAGATGAACCTAGCAAAAACAAAAGTAATGTGCAACGATCTAATAAGAGACATTGAAATAAGGATAAACGAAACCACGCTGGAAGTAGTAGATGAATATGTATACCTGGGTCAACTTATACACAAGTCGGGTTCACTACTTCCAGAAATTAACAGAAGAATCAAACTGGCGTGGTCAGCATTCGGACGAAACTCCATCATCTTCAAATCCAGAATGCCACTTTACCTTAAGAAAAGAGCGTTTGATCAATGCATATTACCGATCATGACATATGGTTGCGAAACTTGGACATTGAAGAGCGAAATAATTACGAAACTCCAAGTAGCTCAAAGATCCATGGAAAGATGTATGCTAGGGATAACAAAAAGGGATCGCAAACGAATAGATTGGATACGACGAATGACCCAGGTGACAGATGTCGTCCAAAGAATAAAATCCCTTAAATGGCAATGGGCAGGTCATGTAGCAAGAAGAACTGACAACAGATGGACCACAAGAACAACTATGTGGTATCCCAGAAACGCGAAGAGGCCACAGAGACGCCCTAACATTAGATGGGACTATGACATCAGGAAAGTGGCAGGAACAACTTGGTCCCGATAAACCATCGATAGAAAGAGTTGGGCACAAATAAGTAATGATTATAAGAACACATAATAGTAATAACAACTAAAACAAGAAAAATAATATATATATATATATATATATATATATATATATATATATATATATATATATATATATATTTATATTTTATAAATTTTAATTTCGTTAAACGCGCTTAAACATAGTGAGCTATATGTTTTAAGTATGCAGTAGAACCTGTTAATTTAAACTAAAATACAATTTGCATATATGATAATAAGTTGAAACAATGTTTAACGAAAATGTAAAATTCAGTTAATATCGTATATGCATAATACATATGTAGGTCTATATTCACGTCATAAAAGTTTGATGGTTTCGTTCATTTTACATTCCACTACATGCTAATAATTAAATGCTACTAATTGACTACCAACTAGCGCGGCTCTCAATGGTGTCTATCAAATTTTCATATACAATTAAATGTTATCTCATCCTCCGATATCTCATATATATATAACAACTTGTTTGTATAACGCTTCCTATAATAAATGGGTATTAACTATTAATTTCACTGTTGCAATATTGAAACAGAACCGTTATGTGGAACTTTTCCTTTTTATTATTTCGAACTAATTTTAAATAAAATCTATGGAAAATTAAAAAATTATTATTTTAAATGTTGTTTTAAAAAAAAGTGACAATAATTACACATGAACACAATTATTTCCGAACAATTTATTAAGGTTGAAGATATAAACAGGGTGATATTCGGGGAAAGGACCCGCACCAACCAAATGGAAATTGGATCCCGGTCAAATTCGTTGAAAATTCAGTATGTTGTAGGTCTATATGTCCTGATCAAAAGTTTCTATGGTCACAAAGTCCAAAAGTTAACAGTTTTCGAGATACAGAAGGATGAGTTGCGCCCGCACCAATCAAATGGAAATTGGATCCGGGTCAAATTCGTTGAAAAATTCAGTATGTTGTAGGTCTAGATGTCCTGATCAAAAGTTCCCATGGACACAAAGTCCAAAAGTTAATAGTTTTCGAGATACAGAGGGGATGAGTTGCGCCCGCACAAACCAAATGGAAATTGGATCTCGGTTAAATTCGTTGAAAACTCAGTATGTTGTAGGTCTAGATGTTCTGATCAAAGGGTCTTATAGGGACAAAGTCCAAAAGTTAATAGTTTTCGAGATACAGAGGGATGAGTTGCGCCCGCACCAACCAAATGGAAATTGGATCCCGGTCATATTCGTTGAAAATTCAGTATGTTGTAGGTCTAGATGTCCTGATCAAAAGTTCTTATGGGCACAAAGTCCAAAAGTTAATAGTTTTCGAGATACAGAGGGATGAGTTGCGCCCGCACCACGCAAATGGAAATTGGATCCCGGTCAAAATTCGTTGAAGAATCCAGTATGTTGTAGGTCTAGATGTTCTGATCAAAAGCTCTTATGGACACAAAGTCCAAAAGTTAATAGTTTTCGAGATACAGAGGGATGAGTTGCGCCCGCACCCAACCAAATGGAAATTGGATCCCGGTCAAATTCGTTGAAAATTCAGTATGTTATAGGTCTAGATGTCCTGATCAAAAGCTCTTGTGGACATAAAGTCCAAAAGTTAATAGTTTTCGAGATATAGAGGGATGAGTTGCGCCCGATCCACCATTTACATAGGCAAGGCATGAATAAGAAAACTACCAAAAAAAAGAGGTTAAAAATGGACTTTTGCGTTCAAAAAAATCATTAAAACTACAAGCCTGACCTTGACCATTGATCTGAAGGTCATACAAGTTTCAAATATTACGAAAATCGAAAAATATCTCCGAAAAAACGTTTTTATCTTTAAAATCTACTTCTTAAAAAGAAGTTTTTCCATAAAAAAATAACATATTGACAATGTTTGACCTTGACCCTCGATCTAAAGGTCATAGTCAAGATTACAATTAGTAATCTCCTTCATTATCTTGAACCTATCGACTGAAGTATTCTTTTTTGATTACACGATTTCAATATTTTGGTACATAGTTTTGCAATGTTTTACGCTGCATACTCACACACATAAATATATATATATATATATATATATATATATATATATATATATAATATATATATATATATATATATGGAATATGTATTGTACATTTACATTCGCTTACGTTAACCAAAACAAGTTCACAAGATAGGGAAGAAAGAAACTTGAAGAAGACCAGACCTTAGCAGAAAGAACATCATTACCACCGCACGCCATTATGGACTTGTTGGAAAGTTGTTTGACTAATTCCTATTTTTCAATAAAAGGAAAAATTCTACATCCAGGATGATGGACTACCGATGGGATCTTCACTCCCACCGGTGATCGCAAATATTTTCATGGAATGATTCGAGACGTTTGCAATTGAATCCACAACTAAGAAACCAAAGTTATGGCTCAGATACGTAGACGATACTTTTATTATTTGGAGTGGAAACGACGAAGAACTTTCGAAAACTTTCTTTTTTCATCTCAACAATATCAGCCCAACTATTAAACTCACCATGGAGGAAAGAATTAGAAAATAAATTACCATTCTTAGATGTCTTGGTTGAAAGAAATGGCAGACAAATCCCAACCTCGGTTTTACAGAAAAGCCACGCACACAAGACAATACCTTAATTAGTCATCTAATCACTGCAACAACACCAAACAAAGAATTATAAGAAATCTCGTAGAGAGAGCCTTAACTCTCTGCAACTCCAACGAGAACTTGATGAAAGAGATATATTACATTAAAAATGATCTGACAGCCAACGGATACCCAGTATATCTAGTGGATAAATTTCTTGAACAACGCAGAAATAGGACAATATCTACAACGTACTATATTTTATTATAGTTTTCTCACAATCGATCGATAACATCCTGTATAAAAGGAATATCCGCAAGAACATTGTTTCCCAAAACCCACACTACCATTAAAAAAAACACTTCTAAAAATTTAATTTAATTTATATAACCGCAGAACAAAGAAAACATTAAAAAGTTTAAAAAGAATTTATAAGAAAAAAAAATGGTCGTGTATTTTATTGTTTCCCACCCTTTTGGCGGCCAACAACAACAATCCATTTATGCCAATTACAAAGTTTTATTCTTTTAGAGCTAAAACGTGCCTTAGCATTTTAATTATTTTTTCTCCCAAGATTGAGCGGCTTTTTGGCTTTTGAGATTAAATAAAGTTTTAAGTAAAATATTGCCTTATTAGAAGTAAATGAGAATACATATAGGGAAATTTATGTTCCACAAAGTGTCCTAAATTTCGTTCTTTAATCAAAATTTTATGACATTTTTTTCCCTAAAGGTGATTAAGTATTTAAGTCTTACATTGGCTCTTTTTATTGATTGAGGATTAAGTTCTTCAAATGTCAATCTGACGCATTGCATGCACTCTTCCATAGTGGTTAATGCGGTGATGTATACTTTATTTTTGATTGTTCCCCAAATAAAAAAATCAAGTAGCATATAGAACGTCAAAAACGCCGGAAGCATACAATAGGTACAAACTAATTCGTAATGAAACTAATCTACTAGTCAGGCAACTAAAAAGTGAACATTGGGAGCAGTTCTCTAAAAGAATGGAAGGAGACTTCTATAGTGTACAAAAACAAATGTGGCGACTGATAAGACAACAGCTCAAAGAAATATCTGAACTCTCCGAAACAAACAAAATATCAGAGGAGAAATGGATAGACTACCTAACAAAATTTTTTGAGGGAGATGCTAACATTGGAAAAAACAACATACCAGCAATAAGGAATAATGTGGAAGTCACCATTCAAGAAGTAGAGAAAGCTATAAAATCCTTAAAAAATAGAAAGTCTCCCGGACAAGACGGAATTCATAACGAATTGTTGAAATACGGAGGACAGCGACTAACACAGGAACTCACAAGCTTCATTCGAAAAATCCTGACACAATGCAAAGTACCAGATAGGTGGAGAACCAGCACAATAATGCTTATGTTTAAGAAAGGTGACAAACAAGAACCAGGGAACTACAGGGGTATTAATCTACTGGACACAACTCTGAAACTCGTTACGAAAGTAATCAAAAATAAAATTAATTCGGTTACAACACTGGAAGACGAACAGCAGGGATTTAGATCAGGAAGGTCCTGCGTGGATGCAGTATTTATTCTACGACAGATATTCGAAAAATGTCTAGAATACAATAAACCAAAATTTTTATGCTTTATAGATCTAACAAAAGCATTCGATCGCATAAAGCTAGATGACGTAATCCACCTGTTATATAAGAGAAATATTCCTATCAATATAATTCAGATCATCGAAAACATATACGCAAACAATAAAGTTCAGATTCCCACTAACGGTAAATTATCTACACCCATACCAGTCAACAGCGGTATTAGACAGGGAGACTCGCTTAGTCCTTTACTGTTTAACATGATAATGGACGAAATAATAAAGGAGGTGCGACTTGGTAGAGGATATAAAATGGGTGATACAGAAATAAAAATTCTCTGTTACGTTGATGACGCTGTGATATGTGCCGAAAATGAAGACGACCACCAGAGATTGTTAAATATCTTTAATCTTACGGGAAGAAAATATAATATGATTATCTCAGACGAAAAAACTAAATGTATGACAACCTCAAAAGAACCCCTCCGATGCAAACTAGAACTAGACGGTCGAATAATACAACAAGAAATGAGTTTCAAATATCTAGGAATCGACATAACTAGTTATGGCAACATCGAAGATGAAGTAAGAGGGCAGGTGGCCAAAGCAAACAAAGTGGCGGGTTGCCTCAAAGACGTGATCTGGCGAAACAAACACTTACAACAAGAAACAAAGGTTCGGATCTACAAAACCACAATTAGATCTATTATGACATACACCTCAGAAACACGGCCAGAGACGACAAAAACGAAACAACTATTGGAGACTACAGAAATGAAAATACTTCGACGAATAACAGGAAAAACGCTACTAGACAAAGAAAGAAGCGATAACATCAGGCAATCATGCAACACGGACTGCATTAATGAGGGGGTCCTACAACGTAAGACACAATGGAACAAACACATAAGCGTAATGACAGAGGATACAATGGTAAGGATCGCACGAGATAAATCGCCTAGTGGTACACGCAGTAGAGGTCGACCGCGGAAAAGGTGGAGCGATAATTTAAGCTCAGAATAAGGAAAATCGAAGAAGGAACAGGTCAGGGACCTATTATAGAAGGAGAAAGAAGAAGAAGAAGTAGTATTAGATCGGGGTAGTGAGGGGCGAAAGATGTGGCCCATTCTTGGCTATCCTTTGATCATAAAACAAGTTTTGCAGATGATTGTTAACTAAGTGACTATTATGTGGAGGTGTCCCATCATATTGATAAAATAGATTTCTATGATCAGCCAGCGGCAAGTTATCTAAATAGTTCATTTTCAAATTTCTCAAAATGTTGAAGTAGCGTTCATTTATAAGTTAAAAAAATGTATTTTGTATCTTTAAGTCTTCAAAAATGGCTAAGTTACCATTCAGATTATCTTGGTAGAAGTCTAGGGCGATGATGCCATCGTTTCTTATAGCACAATACATGTTAAACTGCCAAGACTCTTGAAAATTTAATTCTCTGAATGGATGTACGTTTAAGTCGCTAAAATAGTGGAAATTGCGTCGATTAAACAATCCATTTTTTGTGAATTTGGCTTCGTTCGATCAAACAATAATATCCAAAAAACCTGCATTTTCTTGTGACCGAAGTAAAATAAATTGACAGAACTCTACTCTTCGTGGAAAATCAGTGGCTTTTAAATGTTGTACAATGAAATTGTGTTTCCATAAAATCTTTAAAACTGATTTTTGAGATAATCCAAATTCTAATGCTACTTGCCTTGTAGATATTACAGTTTCAATATTTTCATTATCAACAACTCGTTTATTTCTATTTCTTTGCGCTTTTATTCAAAGTTCTTGAAGTTTTCTATAATTCTTTTAAGAGTTGGTGATGTTGGTTTCTGTTTCTGCAGATATCGGATCGCGAATGTATCGTATGTTCTTGAAATAACTCGTTCACATTCTCCATAAATAATAAATAAGTTTAAAAATTCTTCGTGCGTGTAATTTAATCGCCCCGAACCTTAAAAAAGTTAAACTATATTGTTGACTGAAAAGGACAAATCTTATAGTTTATATTATGAAAAAATTTTACATCCGGCAACGTTGCGCCTTTTTACGTGATTTGGCAACCACTTTAGATAGTCTCACGGTTGATGACGTTTCCGAGACGTGTTTTTGATTTTTCTCTAAAAATACAAGATTTTCTAAATTGGTTTGCTAAAATTTGTGCAAAAATAATTGAAATATATTACGTACAATATTTTTTAAGTAGTTCCATTGAAAACAAATACGTAAATTCAGTTTTTAAATGAAATAAAAGTGCTTTGTGAAGTGATGCTTTTTTTTTTAGTTTTTCGGGAAAGTAAGGAGAAATAGTGAAAAATCAAGGCTAGAATCGTGTTCTACAACCTCGAAATAGGGGGTAAATATCGAAATTTCTTCAAAAAAACACAATTTCCATGCTTTTCACGCTTTACGAATTTTTACCCTTATTTTTAATGTTTAATATGATAAGATTATAAAAATAAATGCATTCTATTTGAAAAAATTGACTCTTGACGATTTTTTAAATATCATTTTTACTCTTCTTTTTTGACCACTCTGTACTAATAATTTTCAAAACAGCATAAAAAAACTACTAAAGTCGATCTTCGTCTACAAGAAAACTAACCCAAATTAAATAATAAAGACTTTCTATTAGGGAATATTTATAGTTAAGTTTTGGTCCGCAAACATCATTTTTGATATAAAAATTTAAATATGTCCAAAACGGTCAGACTGAAGTATAGAATATTATACATAAAATATGTCTAAAACTTTACATAGAAATTAAAAATGTAATAATATATAGGGTATTCTATTTAAAATAAGCAAGTTGATATCTACTTCCGGTATAACCGGAAGTACCGCCATCTTGAAAATATTTTATCCAGCTGTCCACCATGCACGTTAGTACACTGCCAAATTTTCAGATTCTTCCTAATTATAGTTTTTCCACAATCGATCGATTAAATTCCCTGAGACTCACCCTGTATTGTGAATGCTTATTAATAGCTTTTTTATGCATGAATTGTTAAACTATTGTTCAGTGAAAATAAAATAAAGAAATAAGAATTTTGCCTCAAACGCACTCGAAAATTCTCGGCTTAAGGTGATTTCTCCAATCTCGGCCATTCAATTATTTATTTTCACAGAACTATTCAGAATTTTATTTCCAATGCAATAGGTAATCGTAAACCATTGACATGTTTTAGGAAATAAATTTATTTTAGGTATATTTTACTTCAAATAACAAATAATTTTCTTTCCTTTTTAACTACAGTTCGTTGTTCTAATAAAATATTTATAAAAAAATTGAACCGACTTCTAGAAATGTGCTAAAAAGTCAAATATAACTATATAAATTCTTGCACGAAATGAAAATTTTTCAAGTCGACGCCAAATTAATATTTCTGTTGAGAAAAAGTAGCCTTCTTCAATATGTTTCTGAGGTTCCTGCCAAATCATTGTTATTCCGAACTTTATAGACTTGTGAGGACTCAGTAGCCATTCTCTTAAGGTTCTTGAGCGAGTGTGGCAGCAAATTTTGGGAGCCCAAATTTTCTTTTGATCGCCAATTTTGCACTCAAAATATCTCGTAGGTTTTTCTTACAAGTGAGCTTTCAGTATCACCACAGAAACAGAAACTGTTCGGTTTGTTCACACAGGATCGCACTGATATTGTTTCCACACGGCGAAAATAATAGCACTACTACAACGCTAATACTATTTGTCAGTTCTTTGCACATCTCTGGTATATCCAGTATCATTGATTAAATAAACAGAAGACTGTTACTCCAATGCTATAATTTTGACGCTCATAAAATGGACATAACTCATTCATTATTACAATGTTGCAAATAATTGAATATCAGTAATAAAATGTTATATACATGCTTTACTAATAAGTATCAAAGAATTTAAATTGTTGGATTTCCGTTCAAAACGTGGCAACGTTGCATATCCCTTGTTACAGACTAAAGAGCATAAACTCCTCCTTGTTACCGCACGGTTGCCACTTCCTAGCGAGAGAATTGTCTCCAAGGTCGCTGAATAAGAAACATGTGGTATGTTCCTATCATTTAAACAATAAAAATTTTATAGATCCAGAAATTAAAAGATTCTTTGATTCTGAGAGTTCTTCAAATACCAGTCTTAAATAAAAATGGACAAAATAAAAATTTAGTTCGTCTTAAATCCTGTGTCTTGAATTTTAATAAATTAATGTTTGATTTTTAATTTACGTCTCCAAAATCCCCCAATACCGTTTTTGAAAAACCTTGAGGTGTGTACATTTTTACTCTGACATATTTTATTCAGCCTACTGAGTTTGGAGAACTTACTTTTACATCCGTAATGTTCACTCCGGCCCCCAATTTTCGGAAGAATCCGAAAAATATAATTTTAAAGCTATAATCTACGCTCCCAAAAACATCCATTATCAATCTTGGACAAAATTATAAAAATATAAAATTTTTAGTCTTTCATATTGAATTAAAAGAAAATTATTTGAAAGTCTTAATCTGCATGCTCAAAAATCACCCAATACCAATTTTACGCAAAATCGAGGCATGTTATATTTTTAATCCGCCATATTAAATTTTTCAGAAATAATTTTATATTCGTACTTTACATCCTCACAAATCGCCCAGTATCAGTTTTGGACCAAATTAAGAAATATAAAATATTTAGTCCGACATTTCGAATTAAAAATAAATTAATTCGGTATGTGCGAGCCCAAAAACTCCCTCATATCAGTTCTCAAAGTTCAGTCATTTATTTTAATAGCTTGTAGAACTCATAAGGAAGAACCGATTTACCAAAAATCGTTCATATAAAAGTTGACAAAGAAACAAATTATTAAAAATTATTTGAAAAATTTAAAAACTGTAATACAATCCTTATTTCATGATATCACTGCATTGCAAATTGTACGTGGTTTTATTTCTTGCGTCAGTTTTTGTTGCTTACAAACAAGTACAAGGGATCGTACCACATATCTTGAAAAAAGATCTAAGACCAAAATCATGGATTCATTCATAGAACTAGATGCCATACGAAACTATTACCACGGGAAAAATGCCCCTCTAAGATCCATCGTTAGCGTTTACAACTCTCCCACTTAAAAACTAGAAAAATACCTGACTGGTATCATGCAACCACGTGTGGAAAATGCTGTATTTTACGTAAAAAAACTCGGAACAGAACTTTGAGAACATCCGGCGGGAGGTCGGCGAAGCCGCGTTCAGTATTTGCATGCTTCCTTTCGATCTGTCCTTTACACAGCCAGGTGCATATCGGTACCCTGATGAGTCTAGTAGAGACGAAACATGTACCTCTGCCTTATCACAGTGGCGGGGAGGGTAAGTTTTGACTTTCTTCTCGGTATGGTGGTACAGGTAGGCCATCATCTCGATGGTGGTGGAATAGGATAAATTGTGTTCCTTAGCACTGTGTTCAAACTAGGCAATCTCTAACACGGAAAGGATATGGTTGGAACGCAGTTTGCATTTATTGTTCACATTTTACTTTATATATATATATATATATATATATATATATATATATATATATATATATATATATTGAATAAAATATTGGCGAAACGGACGTGAAAATTTGTCAATCTACATGATTCTCGTGTTAAAAAGTGCGGAGCACTCCAAAAAATGGAAAAACTCCGGGTCCGACAGATGGCGACAGCGCTGTTTCGTCCTAATATGGGACTCGTCAGGCCACCGCATTCGGTACAAACCATCATCTCGTTTTTGCATCGTATAAAGCTGAATTTAAAATCAAAAAACAGCAAACAACACGACAAAGGTGACATCTCGACGGTCCACTTGATAATACAAGAACCACACAGATTAACAAAGTTTGTAAAAGAACCGTCATATGGTGACGCGACGGTGAATTAAAATAGAAATATGTAAAATCGAGTACACGAAACGCACTGCCCAAAGGATAGGGGTCGCATTTTTCGGTACTGGCAAACAAGCCTACCGCTTATTTTAGCAGCCAAAGCCACGTGCCGCACCAAACGATCCCACCATGAGAGCATCGTTTAGCGTGTTTCAAAGCCAAACAAGTAAATAAATAAGTAGATAAATTTTTGTCCGTGTAATTTAAAATAAAATAGAATAAAATATTGGCGAAGCGGACGTGAAAATTTGCCAATCTACATAATTCTCGTGTTAAAAAGTGCGGAGCACTCCAAAAAATGGAAAAACTCCTGGTCCGACAGACGGTATATATGTATGTATATATCCATATATACCGTTCGAATTTTGAAACTCCTTTTCATATTTTACATTTCCAAAATTTCAAGTATATCACCTGTAAAATCTAAATCGATAATATATAGTATTGTTTCATATCCATAAACACTCAAAATCAATATAAATATAAAATGATCATCGGATTCATGGCAATATTTGCTTTTTTAATTTAAATGAATTATAAACGGAAGGATTAAAAATTTATACCCGTATTTTAGATTTACTATCCAACACGGCAACACTGTATCGTCTCATGTCTTGCTTTTTTACCACTATTTACTATAACAAAATTTATTGAATGAGTTGGATTCAATACTTGGAAATTTCTCATCTGGCGCTCTCGCCAAAAATAGCAAAAATAGTTGCCAAGGCATCCATAAGAGGTGAAAGTCTTACGTTTATTTAATCTATGCCAGTACTGATTCTCCGACGACCTGCCGCCTGCTTATATACCCGTTTCGTACATTTGGAATTTTCTAGAAACATCGGGTATCGAGAATACCAGAAGCAACGATATTATTCCTGTATACAGGGGCACTTCGATAAATAACTTGCTCTTCTACGACTAAGGGGTATGATGAAATTTGACATTACATGGGGTTTAATGGCTATCTCCGTTATTTTAAGCCGAAGGGGGTTGAGACTGTGGTACTAATTGTGCACAATTTCCCCAAATTTAGATTTAAAAAAACGTAGATTTGGCAACGTCGCAACCCGGTATTCCATAACAACTTATATATGTTGTTGATGTTCTCTAGATTTTGCTACGTGATATGATAATTTCCTGATCAGTTTAAGGATTACATAGGTAAAAATTATCGAAATAACACAGAACAATGTAATCTGACACAGACAGGAATTCGTTTGGAATGAAAAATGAAAGAAATTACTCTCGTATGTCATATTTTCTTGTCATTAATTATTGGACTTTTTGAACTTTCAGTTTAAGCCAAAATGCCAGAGGTTAGAAGTGAAAGTTTGTTTTTAGATGAAAAAATGTCAAATTTTTTATAAATAAATAAAATGAAGAAAAAAATCAAAACTCCTTAAAACACTGACAATATTTAGGTATTTAGAAAAATTGGAACGGAATTGGTTCAACTATTTTTGAGAAATACTGTTTTTGGGAAACAAGGGGAATACAGTTTTGAGGACATATTTTTCCAAATCAATAAAAAATGATAAGCTGTAGATTATAACAATAAATTCATTTAATTCTACAAACAAGGTGGCGTTCTGTTTTGGCCTGGTGACTCTACCGACCAGCTTACAATATTTGCGTGAGAAGCTTATTCAATTTTCATCAAATCAACTTAAAATTTTCGCAGTATATTTTTGAGATATTATACTTCAACAGATCCTAAGAATTTCAACTAGATATGATCTCTTAAAAGAAACAACACGCCAATTTTGAATTATTCAATTGAAGTGTTAATTTATTTCAAATATGCATACTTCATTTGATACCTTTTTAGTTATTTTTATCCGAGAAAATTGGTATTCATCTCTCGATTTTAAAAGAATCAGATTTGAATATTTCAAACTGGTGCTTAAAGAAAAGACTGAATGCAAATTATTTTTATCGGGATATTTAGTTGTAATACACTCATGGACTGGAATTTATGAACAATAAATTTTGTCTAATTAAGTTAGATTTTGTGTAGGGAGCTTTATTTAAAAAAAATTTTTAAAACGACAATATTAAGTTATTATACACTATAACTTGAAAGGTAGTTTGTAGATGACTAAAACACAATATCCAACTCCAACTGAGCATTAAGATGTTTTTTTTAAATAATAAAAATTGTAAAAAAGGTGACTTTTTTGGTTTTTTGCTTATAATATGCACAGTATTGAATACATCGTATTACTGCCATTGTGTCATTTGTCATTATAAAACGGTTTTTTATAGACCTCAATTGGACGATTTTTCATGTGAAAAGTCGAAACCATACTTAAAAATCGCATTTTCTTTTTGAATTTATATATTTAAGAATTTAAAATATTAAGCAAAGATTTTTTCGGGAAATGATAGCTTATTATGTGTACTCTAAATGCATAATTGTAATATAAACAATTTAGAGCATTTTCTTGTCAGTGTTGCCTTATTAACCTTATAGGTCCGATTTGAATTTACCAAATGAATTCTGAAAGTAGAGATTATGAGCTGTCTCAGATTTTCGTATAAAGGATCCGGCACCAGTCAAATGGAAACTGGATTCAGGTTAAATTCGTTGAAAATTCAGAATGTTGAAGGTCTAGATGTCCTGATCAAAAGTTTCTATGGGCACAAAGTTCAAAAGTTAATAATTTTAGAGATACAGAGGGATTAGTTGCGCCCGCACCAACCAAATGAGAATTGGATTCAGGTCAAATTCGTTGAAAATTCAGTATGTTGTAGGTCTAGATGTCCTGATCAAAAGTTCCTATGGACACAAAGTCCAAAAGTTAATAGTTTTCGAGATACAGAAGGATAAGTTGCGCCCGCACCAACCAAGTAAGAATTGGATTCCGGTTAAATTCGTTGATAATTCAGAATGTTGCAGGCCTAAATGTCCTGATCAAAAGTTCCTATGGGCACAAAGTCCAAAAGTTAATAGTTTTAGAGATGCAGAGGGATTAGTTGCGCCCGCACCAACGAAATGATAATTAGATTCAGGCAAATTTCGTTGAAAATTCAGTATGTTGTAGGTCTAGATGTCCTGACCAAAAGTTCTTATGGGCAAAAAGTCCAAAAGTTAATAGTTTTCGAGATACAGAAGGATGAGTTGCGCCCGCACCAACCAAGTGGGAATTGGATTCCGGTTAAATTCGTTGAAAATTCATTATGTTATAGGTCTAGATGTTCTGATCAAAAGTTCGTATGGGCATAAAGTCCAAAAGTTAATAGTTTTCGAGATACAGAGGGATGAGTTCCGACTGATCCACCATTTACATAGGCAAGGCGTAAGGATCAATTTTCTCTATCTATCTTTTTTTCTCTCTTTCTCTCTATCTTGTGAACTCGTTTGGTTAACGTAAACGAATGTAAATCTACAATACATATTCTATATATACATACACATACACACAAATATATATATATATATATGTATATATATATATATATATATATATATATATATATATATATATATATATATATATATATATATATATATATATATATATATATAGAGGGTGATTCAAAAATCGATCACGAAACTTAAGGGGGTGATTCTACTTGACAAAATAAGGGTAGAGCTTCATATAATTTTTTTTCAAAATGTCATTCGTTTTCGAGTTACAAGCCGTCCAAGTTCAAGTTTTTATTTTTTGTTTTTTGAATTACTCGCTTACAGGAAAACCGATTTGACTAATATTTGAAAGATAGGCTAAGTCTTCTGCGCTTCATCATTTTAGTAACAATTCACATTGATTGTTTGCCGCTAGAGGGCACTTTGCCTACATTGAAAATTGTTTTTTGTCATAATTTTTTAGTGTTGACAGCTACAGTAGTTTTTGGCATAATTTCTGAAAGACGGATGCCAGGCCTTTAAAAAAGGTGCTCTTTATTTACATCGCTAAACCCAACGGTTTAGACGTAAATCACCCTTAAAAATTAAGTGGTAAATTTACTTTTCTCATTTCATTACCACCAGCTACCAGATAAATAGCTATCAAAGTATACTAGAGCTGTCAGTTTAACATCAAATAAATTCGCTTTTTAAACTATTTAATTTATAATCTTAAAATAACTAATAATGGCTAATCACCAATATTCAAATATCGAATATTGTGATATCCATTTTTGTTATGGAAAAGCAAATGGTAATGCAGAGTTGGCAAGAAGATATTATATGGAGAGTTATCCGGAAAGAAATATCCCTCATGCTCAAACATTTTCCAGTGTGCACAGGAGGCTTGCAGAATGTGGTTCCTTTAAAAGTTATAATGGAAATAGGGGAAGACCTAGAACTGCTAGAAACGTGCAACAAGAAGAAAGAGTGCTTGAAATTATTGAAGATAATCCAGGTATTAGTACTAGAAAAATTGGGAATGAAGTGCGGCTCTGTCAGGCTAGTTCATGGAGGATACTAAGAGAAGAACAACTCTACCCGTTTCATTCAAAAAAGGTGCAGGCTCTTTATGACGATGATCGGCCGAGACGGTTGGAAATGTGCAATCAGATCCTGGCTAAGTATGAACACGATAATCGATTAATTGGCGTCATATTATTCACTGACGAAGCTGGTTTCACTCGTGATGGCATAACAAATCTACACAACATCCACACATATGCTTACGAGAACCCAAACAATGTGGTAGAAACGAAACATCAGCGTAGATTTTCACTAAATGTGTGGGCAGGGATAATAGGAGATTACCTTATTGGTCCTCATTTCTTTGATGGCCCATTAACTGGTGACGTATACTTAGATTTTATCCAAAATCGTCTCCCATTGTATCTGGAAGATGTGCCATTGGAAGTAAGGGCCAACATGTGGATCCTCCAAGACGGAGCTCCGCCCCACTTTAGTATACGTGTCCGACAGTATTTGAATGCAACGTATCCTGAGCGATGGATAGGACGAAGTGGACCATTGGCATGGGCAGCGAGGTCACCAGACCTTAATCCTATGGATTTTTTCTTTTGGGGTCATTTGAAACAATTGGTGTACGATATTCCAGTAATCAACGTCGAGGATCTTCGCTTCAGGATAATCGAAAAGTGCCAAATTATTAAAGAAACACCAGAAATTTTTCATCGAGTTAGGCGACATTTTTTGAAGAGTGTTAGGAAATGTATAGAAGAAAATGGGGGACATTTTGAGAATCTTTTTTAGTTTGTTTAGTACTGTTTCATTAATTTTTATCAATTAAATGTATATCACATTAATCCATAATATGAATATTTACTGATTAGCCATTATTAGTTATTTTAAGATTATAAATTAAATAGTTTAAAAAGCGAATTTATTTGATGTTAAACTGACAGCTCTAGTATACTTTGATAGCTATTTACCTAGTAGCTGGTGGTAATGAAATGAGAAAAGTAAATTTACCACTTAATTTTTAAGGGTGATTTACGTCTAAACCGTTGGGTTTAGCGATGTAAATAAAGAGCACCTTTTTTAAAGGCCTGGCATCAGTCTTTCAGAAATTATGCCAAAAACTACTGTAGCTGTCAACACTAAAAAATTATGACAAAAAACAATTTTCAATGTAGGTAAAGTGCCCTCTAGCGGCAAACAATCAATGTGAATTGTTACTAAAATGATGAAGCGCAGAAGACTTAGCCTATCTTTCAAATATTAGTCAAATCGGTTTTCCTGTAAGCGAGTAATTCAAAAAACAAAAAATAAAAACTTGAACTTGGACGGCTTGTAACTCGAAAACGAATGACATTTTGAAAAAAAATTATATGAAGCTCTACCCTTATTTTGTCAAGTAGAATCACCCCCTTAAGTTTCGTGATCGATTTTTGAATCACCCTGTATATATCCAATTTTCATTTGATTGGTGCGGGCGCAACTCATCCCTATGTATCTCTAAAACTATTAATTTTTGGACTTTGTGCCCATAGGAACTTCTGATCGGGACATCTAAGCCTACAACATACTGAATTTTCAACGAATTTGACCAGGATCCAATTTCCATTTGATTGGTGCGGGGTCCTTTGTTGAAATATGCTAAAAATTCTTCTGAACTTAGCCTGATGTGCGTAAAACTACGTCCGAAGCTGAACGAAGTAGTAGGGGTAGTGAGAAGTTACAAGAAGCGGAGGAGAAAAGAGTCACGGGCTGCACCCGCCAGGCGTTACATCTATATTTCGTATATAGACATGTATCACAGAATGGACCTCACTTTCTACTTATTTTTATTTCAAATAACTTTAAGTGTATGTTTAATAACATTTTATTTAAATGTGATTCAACGCCAAAGATAGGTATCTCATCTCCAATAATTTTACGACAGACATGTCTTTCAACATAACTAAGACCAAACGTATACTTACACCCAACCGCACTATAGAAGGCGCTAAATGGTCTTGATATCGACGCGCCTTAACTACTAAATCAATCAATCAATCAACTTTTTTCGATATTTTGAGATATAATATAATAAATTAAAATTTGACAAATAATGCTAATCACGTGACTATATTTTTGGTTAATTTTCATTTCGATCGAAGCAGAAATTGTTGCCAAAGTCAAATTTCGAATAAAGCTATTAATAAAAAAAATTCCATATGATGCGGGCTTTACTAATCATACTGTATATTAATATATACAGGGTGAGTCAACGATTGGATGAAGTAGGTTTGTGCCTTTTCGGTGAAATTAACAAAGAAACTATATTTATTGTTTGATACAGTTTATTTTTACGCAGATTTTAAAAATATTTAGGACTCTACAGGGTGAGCCAAAAAACTAGGACAGCATAAAGTTGTATTTTTTTTTTAAATAGAACACCCTATATACGAATCGTATTTTCGATTTAGCTTATAATTTTAAATCTTTTTTATTAAGGGTTTACTATAACAAAACTTTATAGTTTCTGAGATAATTAAGTTTAAAGAAAAAAAGTTACATTTTCAAGCATCAATTCAATCCTAAATAACGTTTTCAATTTTGTGACAAATATATTCAAATTTGGAATTTAGCAAGGCCAAGGACAAGTTAACATAATTTTTACCTAATATTTGCAATAAAAGCTACAGGGTGTTGAACACATCGACTCAAATTTGAACAAGTTTAAATGAATAAATATCTTTTTTTTTTAAATGGTACACCCTGTATATTTTCATGTTATTTAATAGAGTAATAAAAACCCTAAAAGTTTTGTTCAATATATCCTGTACCTATTTATAATAGTTTTTGAGATATTTCAGTTTTTCTTATTTTCCATACTTTTTTACAGAAATACTCTTCATTATCATAGTAGCCATGTAAAATAATAAAAAGAAACTACAGAAACAAACAGAATGTGGTTAAATATGATGAAATACATTATTCGTTATATTACAACGGCAATAGTTTAATTAAACATAATGTGAAAAAATTAACACAACAATAACGACAAGGCAAATACATATTTACTTTTATACTAAATTGAAACAAAAAAATTACCTATTAAATGCTGAGATTAATTATTTCTTTTTAATAAGTGTTCGAATAAACGACCCTCTTGTGCAATGCACAAATTTAGTCTTTTTTGCAGATTTTCTCGGACCCTGGACAAAATTAGTGGCGTTATTGTTCTACAGGTATTCCTAATCCTGTTTCGCATATCTTCCACTGTTGTTGGTGGATTAACATACACCTTATTTTTAATATAACCCCATAGGAAGAAATCTAATGGGGTGATGTCGCAAGACCTTGGTGGCCACTCAATGAAACCCCCACGTCCAATCCATTTTTGCGAATATCGTTGGTCCAAAAACGCACCAACTTCACGATGGTAATGCGGAGACGCACCATCGTGCTGGAACCACATACTGTCGAGCTCATCCCTATCGAGATCTTGAAGCAGTTGGGGTAGTTCTCATTGTAGAAAGTTCAGGTAACTATGGCCATTTAGTGGTTCATTAAAAAAGTGGGGTCCAATAATTCGATTATGATGAGTACCACACCAAACATTTAATGACCAGTGGTTTTGATGTTGCACCTCTCTAATCCAAAATGGATTTTCTGTGGCATAATAATGCATGTTGCGTCTATTTACGGCACCGTTACTTCTAAAAGTAGCTTCATCACTGAACATTACCTTGCATAATAAATTTGGATTTAATTGAATCTCCGCATTTATTGTACGACAAAAGTTTACACGACTTTCAAAATCCTGTCCATGCAATTCTTGGTGTAATTCCATGTGATATGGATGACACCTATATTTCTTGGTAGTACGATTAGCGGTGGATTGTGATGTTTCACATAATGGTGAAAACTGACGGCTACCAATATAAGGATTTTCATGAACATTTAACAATACTTGTAGTTCTTTTTCTTCATTAGTTACTGGTTTGTTGACCACTTTACGTTTTGGATAATCAACAGTACCAGAAGAATCAAATCTTTGCATTAAGTTTTGAAAAGTATGGGTATTAGGTTGGCGTCGATCAGGATACTTCATTTTGTAAATTCTTTGAGCAAAAAGGCAATTTTTTTGAGCCTCTCCTATTGTATAAATCATATCTATTAACTCATTTTTTGGAAAATTCATTTTACAATAATAGATGAATGCAAAAAAAAACCAAACTACACTACATAAAAACCAAAAGAAGCGATTGCGGTTATAAATTTGACACACAGAAAAATGTTCTTTTACATTGTTTTTGCCATGGCTACTATGATAATGAGACTATTTCTGTAAAAAGTATGGAAAATAAGAAAAACTGAAATATCTCAAAAACTATTATAAATAGGTATAGGATATATTGAACAAAACTTTTAGGGTTTTCATTACTCTATTAAATAACATGAAAATATACAGGGTGTACCATTTAAAAAAAAGATATTTATTCATTTAAACTTGTTCAAATTTGAGCCGATGTGTTCAACACCCTGTAGCTTTTATTGCAAATATTAGGTAAAAATTATGTTAACTTGTCCTTGGCCTTGCTAAATTCCAAATTTGAATATATTTGTCACAAAATTGAAAACGTTATTTAGGATTGAATTGATGCTTGAAAATGTGACTTTTTTTCTTTAAACTTAATTATCTCAGAAACTATAAAGTTTTGTTATAGTAAACTCTTAATAAAAAAGATTTAAAATTATAAGCTAAATCGAAAATATGATTCGTATATAGGGTGTTCTATTTAAAAAAATACAACTTTATGCTGTCCTAGTTTTTTGGCTCACCCTGTAGAGTTCTAAATATTTTTAAAATCTGCGTAAAAATAAACTGTATCAAACAATAAATATAGTTTCTTTGTTAATTTCACCGAAAAGGCACAAACCTACTTCATCCAATCGTTGACTCACCCAGTACATATATAAATGAGGAATATTTAAATAGACATTATGATTTTTTAAATTCTATTTTAGATATTTTTGTTTCAGTATCGAGGTAATCAAGATGAATCTGCACCAGACTGGCTACCGTTAAGAAGATGAGGCATTTTATCTAGTAACATAATTACAGTCGTTCCATTTATTCCTGTTCCGGTATTACAGTAGACAATCACATCTTAGCTAGTTTTCTTATTTTTTCCGCTTTTCCTTTGTTTCTGGAAGCATTGATAGCAGTATCAGTTGGGATTAATATTTTAATTTTTTCCAGTAACTCGCCCTTAAAATAAAATAACTTCAATCAATTTTCAAAAATTATTTTTTAGCTAAAGCATGATTTTTCGTTTGGAACTTTAAAATATATGTGTGTATTTTTCTAAAAACTTTGCCCACACTTGTGACAAAAGGGATGTTAATTCGTTAATTTATTAATATAATTGATATAAATTATACAGTTCATTATACATTAAACGTAATAAGATGCTGGTTAAATTAAAACAAGAAATGTGTCTTTTATTCTTGTTTTTTCTTCAATTCATAATTTTGCCGTAATCGGCTAAAATTTTGCTTTGCGATTTTCTTTATAATTCGAGCTATTTTCAAAATTATGACTTACAGAACACATTCAGAAACACTTTAGTAATTAAACAAGATACAACAAAGTCAATTCGTTTCACGTATTTCTATATTCACCCTTAATTGCGTTTTTTTTACATGGCAAATTTAAAATTGTATTAGAATTGTGGTAGATTAATAAAAGAATTAATTATATGTCTTTATTTTTAAGAATAGATCAAATCGTGGTAAGTTCAAGGCAATTTAATATAAAATCTATCCCATTTAATACGCCTAATTTTAAAACAGTTCATTTCAGAGGTAATATAAATATTTAAAAATTAATACATAATTTTTTAAGAAGGAAAACTGTCAATGTCTTCATAAATATATTGATACTGCTATCAAATCTAGTTGATCCGTGATTATTATATACACCTGTCAAAAAAAAACGGCGAAAAATTTTATTACAGATATCTGAAGGTTTTAAAACATGAGGAGGGAGGGGGGGCAGTAAATGATAAATACGTAAAAAGATACTGTCAGTAGGCAAAGGGGCACTTTAGACCGCCAGACGCTATTCCCGGAAGTGGCTTTATTGACCCGTGCCGGCAGTCCTTTGTCACGTGTCGTCGGGGTCGTTATGTATGAATAAATGTATTTTCTTCGAATAATGGCACTTTCAACAAGATATTACCGATTACGTTTCCCAGTACCGGCTTTATTGACCCGTGCCGGCGGTCCTTAGACACTTGTCAGGATTGTCACATGAAATAATGTATGTTGTCTCAAATAATTGTACTTTGAACTGCCATACATCGATAATTGGTTTCTCCGGAAGCGGTTTTTTTCACCCGCACCGACAATCCTTTGTCACATGTCGTCCAGGTAGCACTTTGAACTTTTTTTTTTATAAAAAACGGCTAAAGTTAGAAAATTCGATTTTCTCCTCGTAAAAATTTTCAGATGACATTTTAGAGAAAAGTTTTATTTATAAAAGTTGAAGGTATTGAAAATACCTTTAATTTCTTGCTTTACACGTCAAAATCGATAAACAATTTATTTAGATAATGGCGAAAAAGCCCCTTTCTTGCACTAATGTATAAACGTTAATAACTTTTACCATAATGGCCTAAAGTGACATATAATACCTTGATGATGAGGCCATTATGGATCTTTATAAGTACGCGAAAATTCAGCCAGATCGGTTCAATAGTTTATGAGTAATATTAATTATTTATTAAAAACACCAAAAGTAAAAAATTATTGCTCTTATTGGTCGTAGAATGTTTTTTTTTTCTAACATCCCACCACGTTTACAGTCTACCTAATAACAAGTCTGTACCATGAAAAATAACAAGGTAATTCTAATTGTTTATAACTAAAAAAACGCCTCTTCTTTAATCCACCTTTCTGAGAACAATTTTGGAACAAATATATTATTTTTTTAACTTTTCTTGTAGTTTCGCTTTTCTAGAATTCATTTCACTTTTAGAAATATCTCTTGAAGCATTATCTTCTAAGCAACAATTGTTTAAACTTTTGGTATTTTTAATAAACAATTGACATTACTCCTAAACTTTTCAACTGATCTAGCTGAACTTTCACACACTTATAGAGACCTATAATGGCCTTATCATCAAGGTGTTATATGTCACTTTCCGCTATTATTGTAGAAGTTATTAGTATTTATAAAATAGTGCAAAATAGGGGGTTTTTCGCCATTATCTCGATAAATTGTTTATCGATTTTGACGTGTGCAACAAGAAATTAAAAATCTTTTCAATACCTAGAACTTTCATTCATACAACTTTTCCCTAAAAAGTCATCGGAAAATTTTGGGGGCTGAAAATCGAATTTTTTGACTTCGGTCGTTGCTTATAAAAAAATAGAGCACCTCTTGACGTATTTATCATTTACTAAGCCCCCTCCCCCCATGATTTAAAACCATCAGATATCTGTAATACATTTTTCGGTTAAATCGATCTTTTTTCATTACACAGACTGAATTAATAGTTATATGTCATCAGCCAACATATTTTCTTTAAACAACTAAAATTTTTTGAACCCTTTTATTAAAGGAAAAAACTGGAAAATTTAAAATAGCAGGAAAAAATAAATATTGAAGTAGTTTTAAAAATGAAAATATGATTTGACAAATATATATTTATAAAAATTAAATGAAAAAATTCTTTATTTTAATATTATTGTACTGTTTTATTTCCAAATAAATTGCATTGTTTGTATATCCTACTTTTTACATTTATGTCAACATTTGCATTGTCTACATATATAAAAAATATTACTATGTATACTATACCAAAAAATAATTTTAACTTGTAAGTCGTTAGCTCCTTACTATTATAAAGTTGCCAATATGTTTACCATTAGATTTACTGGTTAAAAATATATGACATGCTAATACTGCTTGAACAGTCATTATTGTAAAGCTCTAAATATATCAATAAAATGCATATTTGTCGCTAATACTGGCTTTTATTTAATAGTCCAGGAGCCACTGGGGTGTTGGTGGCCGATGGAAGTCCCTGGGTTCACCCAAGTTTATTTACGTTTTTTTCCTCAAAAAATAGAAATTTGCTATTAACGATTTTATTATTTTTTTAATTGTTTAAAACCCGATAATTTTCACACGTCCAAGGGCCACGTGCAGTCCCATATAGCTCCTAGACTATAAAACCTACACACACCTAATACATTAGAAACAGACAGCAAAAAGGTAAGAAGCAAAAATACTCCAATAATAGGTACTTAGGTACAATAGAGAAATGTTGAATTGCCAATATTTTGAAAACTACAAATTTTTGGAATAGACAACCTTATACAAAGTGACCCTTATTTTTAATACTTAATATGATATTTTTGTTCTTCTTTTTTGGCCACTCTGTACTAATAATTTTCAAAATATCATAAAAAGACTATTAAAGTCGAGCTTCGTCTACAAGAAGACTAGCCCAAATTAAATAATAAGGATTCTCTTATAGGAAAAATTTATAATTAAGTTTTGGTCCGCAAACGTAATTTTTGACATAAAAATTTAAATATGTCGAAAATGGTAAAACTTAAATATAGAATATTATACATTATATATAGAATATTATACATAAATCTAGAATTTTACGTAGAAATCAAAAATGCAATAATATGTATGGTATTTTATTTAAAATAAGCAAGTTGACATCTACTTCCGGTATAACCGGACGAGCCGCCATGTTAAAAATATTTTAGCCGACTGTGTCTTATGTATGTTAATACACTATCAAATTTTCAGATTCTTCCTAATTATAGTTTTCCCACAATTGATCGATAAATTTTCCCCGCGAATCATCCTATATATATATATATATATATATATATATATATATATATATATATATATATATATATATATATATATATATATATATATATATATATATATATATATATATATATTGTTATGAATACACGCCTATTTTACGACAAAATATTAAATTTCAGATTTGATATTGCCCCAAAACTCACTAAATAAAATAATCTAAATAATTCGGCATACAGTGCTAAAACTACAATTCTTCGATTGCGGGGAAACCCAGAGAATAAACGGCACGGCGGAGGTTTGATTCGGTGCTTCCCTGAATTCAGAATGCGACGTCATCACTGCTATAAAAGCGAAAAGACAGCGGCGTAATTAAGGACATTACGAGTTGCTCTCTTAGAGTCAACTTGTCCTTTTTCCGATTGAGTTTAGCTCTCGGGGGTCACGAGAATGTTCGCTTATTAGGACAAACCGTGGTTCTTAAAGTAGGTTGTCTTGAACAACATAAATTCTTCTGACAATAAAGAACGTGCACGTGTCTTACATTATTAAAATAGAAATGAAAATGATCATCGATAAAAGGGCGAGGTTAGTAGCGCGTAGGAATTCTTACATTCACGGGAGAGGCAAATAATTCGGGATTCGGAGACTAAAGCTACGATTCGAGTGTAATGCTCGGCAGCAAAAAATTTCTTACCAGTCCTGAAGGGTTTAGTAATCCCGAAAAACGCGTCCTGATTTTTAACATAATTACCAGAACGTGACAAAGTGGAGAAAACCTGATATTGACTTTGCGACTACTAGTCAATTTCGTGTTGACTATAAAGTTATGAATACCGATCTTGACAAATAAAACCCGAACGTGACAGTGGAGAGTTACTTACTTGATTACTAAATTAGTAACAGAACAGCAAAATGTCAAGGAGGCAAGAATTTTGAAAATGCCTTGAATAAAGGGCGAAACGTCAATCGTTTTGTGTATTTATTAAAAATAGAACCTAAACCCAAGAAATGATAAAATAAAATGATATAATCTATGGTTCATATATATATATATATATATATATATATATATATATATATATATATATGTATATATATATATATACAGGGTGAGTCAACGATTGGATGAAGTAGGTTTGTGCCTTTTCGGTGAAATTAACAAAGAAACTGTATTTATTGTTTGATACAGTTTATTTTTACGCAGATTTTTAAAATATTTAGGACTCTACAGGGTGAGCCAAAAAACTAGGACAGCATAAAGTTGTATTTTTTAAAATAGAACACCCTATATACGAATCATATTTTCGATTTAGCTTATAAATTTAAATCTTTTTTATTAAGGGTTTACTATAACAAAACTTTATAGTTTCTGAGATAATTAAGTTTAAAGAAAAAAAGTCACATTTTCAAGCATCAATTCAATCCTAAATAACGTTTTCAATTTTGTGACAAATATATTCAAATTTGGAATTTAGCAAGGCCAAGGACAAGTTAACATAATTTTTACCTAATATTTGCAATAAAACTACAGGGTGTTGAACACATCGGCTCAAATTTGAACAAGTTTAAATGAATAAATACCTTTTTTTTTAAACGGTACACCCTGTATATTTTCATATTATTTAATAGAGTAATAAAAACCCTAAAAGTTTTGTTCAATATATTCTATACCTATTTATAATAATTTTTGAGATATTTCAGTTTTTCTTATTTCCCATACTTTTTTACAGAAATAGTCTTCATTATCATAGTAGCCATGTAAAATAATAAAAAGAAACTACAGAAACAAACAGAATGTGGTTAAATATGATGAAATACATTGTTCGTTATATTACAACGGCAATAGTTTAATTAAACATAATGTGAAAAAATTAACACAACAATAACGACAAGGCAAATACATATTTACTTTTATACTAAATTGAAACAAAAAAATTACCTATTAAATACTGAGATTAATTATTTCTTTTTAATAAGTGTTCGAATAAACGACCCTCTTGTGCAATGCACAAATTTAGTCTTTTGGTAGCTTCATCACTAAACATTACCTTGCATAATAAATTTGGATTTAATTGAATCTCTGCATTTATTGTACGACAAAAGTTTACACGACTTTCAAAATCCTGTCCATGCAATTCTTGGTGTAATTCCATGTGATATGGATGATACCTATATTTATTGGTAGTACGATTAGCGGTGGATTGTGATGTTTCACATAATGCTGCTAACTGACGGCTACCAATATAAGGATTTGCCTGAACATTTAACAATACTTGTAGTTCTTTTTCTTCATTAGTTACTGGTTTGTTGACCACTTTACGTTTTGGATAATCAACAGTACCAGAAGAATCAAATCTTTCCATTAAGTTTTGAAAAGTATGGGTATTAGGCTGGCGTCGATCAGGATACTTCATTTTGTAAATTCTTTAAGCAAGAAGGCAATTTTTTTGAGCCACTCCTATTGTATAAATCATATCTATTAACTCATTCTTTGGAAAATTCATTTTACAATATAAGATGAATGCAAAAAAAAAACAAACTACACTACATAAAAAGCAAAAGAAGCGATTGCGGTTATAAATTTGACACACAGAAAAATGTTCTTTTACATGGTTTTTGCCATGGCTACTATGATAATGAAGACTATTTCTGTAAAAAAGTATGGAAAATAAGAAAAACTGAAATATCTCTAAAACTATTTTAAATAGGTATAGGATATATTGAACAAAACTTTTAGGGTTTTTATTACTCTATTAAATAACATGAAAATATGCAGGGTGTACCATTTAAAAAAAAAGATATTTATTCATTTAAACTTGTTCAAATTTGAGCCGATGTGTTCAACACCCTGTAGCTTTTATTGTAAATATTAGGTAAAAATTATGTTAACTTATCCTTGGCCTTGCTAAATTTCAAATTTGAATATATTTGTCACAAAATTGAAAACGTTATTTAGGATTGAATTGATGCTTGAAAATGTGACTTTTTTTCTTTAAACTTAATTATCTCAGAAACTATAAAGTTTTGTTATAGTAAACCCTTAATAAAAAAGATTTAAAATTATAAGCTAAATCGAAAATACGATTCGTGTATAGGGTGTTCTATTTAAAAAAATACAACTTTATGCTGTCCTAGTTTTTTGGCTCACCCTGTAGAGTCCTAAATATTTTTAAAATCTGCGTAAAAATAAACTGTATCAAACAATAAATATAGTTTCTTTGTTAATTTCACCGAAAAGGCACAAACCTACTTCATCCAATCGTTGACTCACCCTGTATATATATATATATATATATATATATATATATATATATATATATATATATATATATTTATATGTATTCCTTACAATTCAACGTAGTTTCCTAACCAAAACATAACGTTTGGTTAAAACTTTTTTATAAGTTGATTCAACGTGTATTTACTGGGTTCTAGAGAAGATCTGCGTAGAGATAAACAATAAAAAAACCCATCCTAAAGAATCGATATGATAAAAACATGTAAAAAAAAAGAAGAGGAGGCTTGAGAGAAACATTTCATACCACTCAATGATTAACTTACATTTTAAGAATTTAACTGTACTTTAGTTTTTGTATGAATTTATATTACGACTTTCTCATTACACAGGGCAAGAAAATTTGAAAAAATATTTTTAAAGTAAAAGAAAATAATGCAGACACACTTTTTTTTTAATAAAGTATGAATAATATCCAATATTTTCAAATGTGGATTTTTTTCTCTATTCCAGATACATTTAGTTTAAGCTTCGTGACTTAATTAAATATTTTTTGAAACTTAATTAAGCCTTGAGAAACGATATTTTATAAATTTTGCAGCAGCCATGCGGTAAACTTAAATTTTTTTACTTCCTATTTCACGACATCAATTGATTACCAACAAATGTGCTCCCAGCTGAACTATTTGGTTGTCACAGTTTGGCAAAATATAAAAAAGTTATATTTCCCAAGTCAATATATTGAACAGCTCGCCACAGTTTATTCGCATTTTAGTTAGAGTTATTTCCAAGGCAATATTGTATGTCTTTTATATGTACTAAATTGAGAACAGTCTTACCTATATATTATCAAGGTATACATATTGACAAAAATTTAAATAAGTTTAAGTATCGGCTCATCTTCAGAACTGAACGATGAGATGAACTAAAATATACATCATTTAATCGATCTATTTATAAAACAATAACTAATCCATGAGCAGTGGCGTAGCCTGACCTAGACGAGCCCTGTATTAAAATTTCTCGGAGGAGCCTTCTACCCAACTGCTGTAAAGCCCAAATGGAGAGTAAATATTTATCACAGAAGAAACAAAAAGGCTCGCATTGAATAAAATAAATATATATTGATTAATAACATTTATTATCGTAGAACGAATATCTTACCGGCATGTTTCGACCCGAATTAACTTGAAATATAAGTTCCAACGGGTGGCTGGGGAAGGCGCCGGCCTACTGACGAATCCACCGCCGGCGCCGAAGACGAGACACTCATACTTTTAGTGGTGGAAAATTAGCTTGTTTTCAAACATCGAAGGCATTACTGTAATATTATGTATATTCCTCTGCTAATGAAAAATATTCAGTTATATATATATATATATATATATATATATATATATATATATATATATATATATATAACTTGAAGACAAAAGTATACAATACCTATACGAAGACCGATTAAACCAAAAAATAGTGTAAAGGCCAGGTAATATCAAATACAACATAGACCAACAATGGAAAACAATAAAAAATAACATATTAGACGCCGCCATGGAAGCAGTAGGAAAGAGACAGGTAAATGTCAATACAATCAATAGAACAGCTTGGTTTACGTCGGAAGTAAAGGAACTAGCTAAACAAAGGAAAAATGCATACATTCAATATATACGAAATAAAACGACTGAAAACTGGAATAACTACCGGAGGGAACGGAAATAGGTAAACGCAAGAATAAGAGAACTAAAAGAAAACTATTGGAAAAGGTTAACAAAAGGGATGGAGAGAGACATGTACGGAAGCCAGAGAAAAATATGGGGAATGTTAAGAAGAAACAAGCTTGAAGTCAAAGATACCGTGAGAACTAATAAAATCACATTAGAGCAGTGGGAAACAAACTTTAAAAATCTATATAAGGAAGAGGAAAACATGGAACAGATACAAACTGAATATGAGGAGGACGATAGCATAGAACTAACAAATGACAAGATAGAAAACACCTTAAAGTCTCTTAAGAAGAGAAAAAGCCCTGGATCAGACGAGATCACTAATGAGATGTTTAAATACGAAGAGAAAAAGCTATGGAATGAAATATTAACCCTATTCAAGAATATCATAGAAGAACAAAAAATACCAAATGAATGGAAGAATAGTGTAATAATACCCATTTTTACAAAAGAACAGAAAACGAACCCAGAAAACTATCGAGGAATAACACTGCTTGATAGCATTCTCAACGCATTCACAAAAACTAGACTGGAAGAAATCACTAAAATCTTAAGTATACGAAAAGAACAACAAGGTTTCAGAAAGAACAGATCCACTATTGACGCAATATTCATTGTCAAACTAATAACTGAAAATCCCTAGAATTCAATAAATCTGCGTACATGTACTTCGTCGATATGACCAAGGCTTTTGACAGAGTACGCTTAAAGGACGTCTTAGAAATAATGAGAACAAAAGATCTAAACCATAGGCTAATTAACCTAATATACGATATTAACATCCAGTGCAGAACAAAAATCAGAGTGGGACATATAACAACGGAAGACATATATGTAAACACAGGAATTAGACAGGGCGATTCGCTCGGCCCCTTCATATTTAATACAATAATGGATAAAGTAATAGAAAATCTCCCCAGAACAGGTGGATACAAAATGGGAAACACATTCTTCCATACCGTCTGCTATGCGGACGATGCTGTTCTTATTGCAGATAATCTCCAAAGGCTACTGCATTCTATTAATACTAAAGCGAAAGAATCAAATATGCTTATCAACACCGGGAGAACCAAATGCTTAGTAACATCCAAAGAACCAATACAGTGCAAGTTGGAAATCGACTCCAAAATTGTCGAACAGGTAAATCACTTCAAATATCTGGGAGCACAAATAACGAGCCATAGAAATCTATTTAACGAAATAAGAGAGCATAAGCGGCGAGAATTTCGGGATGCCTAAAAGAAATTGTCTGGAAGAACAAATACCTTAATACCGAAAGCAAAACTAAGATATATAAAACGGCTCTAAGACCCATCAGAACATACGCGGCAGGAACAAGACTAGATACAGGCAGAACTCTACAAATGATGAGAACAGTCGAAATAAAAACATTAAGAAGTATACAAGGCAAAACTCTACACGACAGAATACGGAATGAAGATATCAGACAACAATGCGGGATACAGGACATAGGAAGATGAGTTAGACAAAGGCGAAGATTCTGGAACAAACATATAGGGAGAATGGAGGACGGTAGACTCGTTAAAAGCGCAAAAATGAATAACCCAGCAGGAGAAAGATCATGGGGAAGACCACCAAAACGATGACGAGAATGCTGGACCTCATCTTCCGGGAAAGACGTGATGGCAATATACAGGCAATAGTCTACTAGCATGGTTAACTGTGTTAGAAAGAAGAAGAAGAAGAAGAAGAGGAAGAAAATTTTTATAAAAAAATTGAACCGACTTCTAAAAAGTAAAAAATAACCATAAATTTTTATATGAAATTGAACTTTTTGAAGACGGCGCCAAACTGATACCTACCAAAATGTGATTTGCATAAACAGATTAAAAATACTTTATTTGTAATTGCTTTTTTACCATAATTTGTATATATTAGTAGATATTTATTTCGTGTACAAATAATTTGGCGCCGACTTCAAAAAGTTCAATTTCATATAAAAATTTATGGTTATTTTTTACTTTTTAGAAATCGGTTCAATTTTTTTATAAAAATTTTATTTTTCTATTTTTAGTTTTAGAATTCATTATGACATTCATAAATTATTTGAACTAAGTACTAATCGAGATTAGTGTACCTTCGCAATGCCAAACTGGCAAAAAAGTACCCATTTTATCAAAAGTTGTAAATCACCCTAAAATTAACCACTAAAAATTCTTTAGTTCTTAGAGTTTTCCAAATACCAATCAAATTGGGTCAAACGAATATTTAGTCTGTCATAGAAAATCCACTATCTTAAATTTCAAATTAATTTTAGATTGGTAATATAGGCCCCCAAACGTTCTAATATCGATATATAAAGAAAATAAATTAATTTTTTATCCACCATATTGGATACGCCATATTGAATTTTTTTAAACTAAATGTGTGACCCCGAAAACTCTCCCGTACCAATTTTGGAGAAAATCGGACAAAATTAATTTTTTTGTCGGCCATATTGGATCCGCCATATTGAATTTTTTGAAAATTATTTTAGATTCGTCATACGGGACTCCTAAGACTCTCCCATACCAATTTTGGAGAAAATTGGACAAAATTATTTTTTAGTCCGCCATATTGGATCCGCCATATTGAATTTTTTAATTATTATTGTAGATTCATCATATGCGACCCCGTAAACTCCTCCTTACCAATTTTGGTAAAAATCGGACAAAATTGATTTTTTCGTCCGCCATATTGGATCCGCCATATTGAATTTTTTAAAAGTAATATCAGATTCGTTATATGCAACCTCAAAAACTCCCCCATACAAATTTCGGAGAAAATCGGACTAAATTAAATTTTTTGTCCGCCATATTAGATCCGCCATCTTGAATTTTTTTAAAATAATTTCAGATTCTTTGGGTACAACCCCGAAAATTCCTCCATACCAATTTTGGAGAAAATCGGACAATATTAATTTTTCTGGCCGCCATATTGGATCCGCCATCTTGAATTTTTTAAAAGTAATATCAGATTCGTTATGTGCAACCTCGAAAACTCCCCCACACAAATTTCGGAGAAAATAGGACTAAATTAAAAAATTTTGTCCGCCATATTGGATCCGCCATTTTGAATTTTTTTAAAATGATTTCAGATTCTTTGGGTACAACCCCGAAAATTCCTCCATACCAATTTTGGAGAAAATCGGACAAAATTAATTTTTTGGCCGCCATATTGTAAGCGCCATCTTGGATTTTACTGCACCAATTTCATCTAAAAAAATATGGGACCACCGCAGCAACTTCCTTTACATAACGTAAAAAATTTTATTCAAATCGGTGCAGCCGTTCCGGAGTAATCGGTGTACATACACAAAAAAAAAATACATAGTCGACGAATTGAGAACCTCCTTCTTATAGAAGTCGGTTAAAAAGAAGAAGAAGAGGAAGAATATCGAGATATGTTTTTTAGGATGCCAAAATATACACTTTCCAATTATTAAATCCTATATTATATTTTTTCCAAAAAAGTTTTTTTTTTTGTTTAATTTCTACGGAATAATATTTGAGAAAAATTTAAAATGAACCAAATATGTTATTTTTCGTTACTAAAACTAAAAAAAAATTGTCAACTATACCAAATCATTTTAAGAGTGAATGAATAAACCTTATTTCTTCTCAGTAAAATATTCTAAAACGCAAAAAAAACAGTTTTCCAATATTTCTGATTAGCAATATTTTCCCGTATGTACAAAAACTGAGAAGATAACTTCATTTTAATAAATATCCAACTGATACTTGTACTTCTTAGTAACAATTTTTCGACTATTTTGCAAGTAATTGTCTTTTATTATTGTAAATAAACTTTAAAAAGTAAGTTCTTTTATTATGTAATTAATTTTTTATTGAGATTAAAATACAACTGCTCCTGCTCTATCATACAAGTTATATTTTAATTATTTCACAAAAAATTTTAAAAAAATTGAGCGTCTTCTGAGATATTATTGAGTTATAAATAACTTACTTCTGACTAACTGACAAAGTTAAATAAATACTCAAATGTTTCAGGCCATTACATAAATCAATATAGCTAATTTTAAGTTGTATTTCGATTTGAAAGTGGAAGATAAATAAAAGAATCGTTTTAAATGTAACAAAGTTAAATCAGCTCTAAAGAATAAACTTTCTTATATATCGAGGCATACCAATTTAATTTATTATACACTTGTGTTTATTTTTCCTTATGGCCTTTATTTTGTTGGATTAAGATAACGTAGTAGGCAGTAGTAATAAATTTTATGCTTCACATTGAATAAAATAATTAGAAAATTAACGGCCCTTAAAGTATTTAGATTCATTCTCAACCAAATAATTGCAGTTTAAAACTTAATGTTTTTATTTATCAGTACATAGTATAAAACAAAGTCGCTTTCTCTGTCCCTATGTCCCTTTGTATGCTTAAATCTTTAAAACTACGCACCGGATTTTGATGCGGTTTTTTTCAATAGATAGAGTGATTCAAGAGGAAGGTTTATATGTATAATAACATCCATTAAATAGTGGAGCAATACTGTTATTTTTGAGGTTTCTAATGTGATGTCGTTAATTATCATATTTTTTTCCGCTTACATTGCAAACGCAGGCTGAACCTTACGAGATTTATCAAAATAATGTATTAATTATTTGTACACATTGAAAAGGTCTACAGAAAACTCCGCGATGGTATATGTCTATCTCTCATGGATATCCCACAATAACATTTTTTTGTCATTTACTTTTTACGACAAATAATGGCAAATTTTGAAGCGATTTTAACCAATACAGCATTAATCCTTATCCAATTAAATAGCTTAAATACATTGTTGATTTAATATAGATCTATATGGTCCTTTACAGCACAAGATTTAAATGAATATTTTCGAAGATATTACAGATTTAAAATTGCGGGAAGTAGCGCTTGCGGCGGTACTGGCCGACCGGGGCGGCGGCAGCGTGCCTATAAATAGCGCGTCGGAGGCCGATGTAATAATTGTTGTAAAAATAAAATAAATAGTCACAGTTTTTCTGTAGTGTATTTAGTATCAGCTTTGCACCCGTGCGAAGCCGGGGCGGGTCGCTAGTTCATTTATATTCCAGTCTTCCTATGAAAGAAGATGAAAAAATTTATTGCAGATATCTGAAAGTTTCAAGTCGTAGGGGACCCAGTAGATGATAAATACGTAAAAAAGTACAGCTAGATCAGCCCTGTTTTTTTATAAACAACATCCAAAATCGGAAAATTCGATTTTCCATCCGTAGAATTTTTCGGTTACATTTTAAAGAAAACTTGTCCAAATGAAAGTTGTAGGTATTGAAAAGACCTTTAATTTCATTTTTTATACGTCAACATCGATAAATAATTTATCGAGATAATTGCGAAAAACCGCCTTTTTGCCCTATTTTATAAATGTTAATAACTTTTGCAAGAATGGCGGAAAGTAATGTATAACCCCTTGATGATAATGCTATTATGTGCCTTTATAACTATGCTAAAGCTGGACTAAATCGGTTTGGTAGTTTATGAATAATCTTAATTGTTTATACCAGATATTGAATGTTCAAACAATTTTCCTTGCCCAGAGGATGATTCTACAGATATTTGCAAAAGTGGAATGGATTCTTTGAAGCTCAAACTACAAGCAAAGATGAAAAAACGATGGATTTTTAAAACAATTGTTATTAAAAAAACCGTTTAAAGAAGGGATACCTTTTTACGTATAAAAAATTGGAATTTTTATGACAGAAGTTTGTGAATAAGTGGACACGTTCTTCGAGTTGATTATCAATAGCAAATATGGTTAAGAAATCAGATGGACGGAACCAAATATGGCTGGCGAAAACATAAGCATGGCTTCGAACCAGTTTACACATCTGAAAATTTGATACCCGACGAAACTTTAACTTTAATTACACGTAAGTGCACTGCTGGGTGCAAAATAAGTAGATGCGGCTGCAAAAAACACAACTCTTATTTAAACTGCAACGATGAGGGAGATAAAAAATGCGACAACTCCGCTGCAGTGATAATTGAAGACGAAAATGACGCGGAGGAAGATGACGATTTGCTACAAGCAATGATAAATGATGACGAAGAAGAGCCTCCATAAAAAAGAGCAAGAACAAAAATATAGATTTTTATCGTTGAGTTATATTTTCTTTTATTTATTTACGTATAGGGCTAGTTACACGTTTCCAACTAAAACTGGTCACAAGTGACCAACCATTAATTTTTTCCGAACACAATTTAATTTCTTAATTTCTAAAGTTATCCAATGATGTCCCTTAGTTTGTTTTATTGTCTTAAGCTAACCTAAACCAGACACATACTCTGCTTTCACACAGCACTACACTAGTTCAAACGGCTTGGTTCTCTTCAGTCTTCGGACGAGATTCTGGTGGTCCAGCAGCTGAAGGGCTTCTGCGTTTGGGTGGCAGTGAAGTTTCTCTTCATGTTTAATAGCCTTTTCCTTGATTACGTCTATAACGAGTGGGACTTTTAGATCTCTATGAATGTCTTTGTCTCTAATGTACCATGGAGCATTGATCATATTTCTCAATACTTTATTTTGAAACTTTTGTATATGTTTGATATTTGACTTGCTGGCACATCCCCAGAGTTGAGCTCCATAGGTCCAGATTGGTTTGATAACTTGGTTGTAGATCAGGAGTTTATTCTGTATTGATAATTTTGAGCTTCTTCCTATTAGCCAATAATATTGTCTGTATTTGAGTTTGAGTTTTGTTTTTTTCTTGTTAATATGTTTGTTCCATAATAATTTTGCGTCCAAAGTCATCCCTAGGTATTTTGTTTCATTATCAAGCGGGACAGTGTGATCGTTTAGCAAAAGCCTTGGTGGAGTTTTAATCCTTCTGTTCGTGAAATTTACATGTATCGACTTCATTTCATTTAGTTTTATTTTCCATTTTTCTGCCCATTCTAAGAATTTGTTGCAATCTTCTTGTAGCCTTCCAGTGGCTGTTTCTGGTTCCTTGCCGACAGACAAGTTGAGTTATATAAATAAAAAAAAAGTCGATTGTGTATTTAGGGTATTTAAAATGTATTAAAAAAAATAAATTTTTACATTATCCATAAACATATGCCTGCATTATTTATTCCGAGAAGATATATATATATATATATATATATATATATATATATATATATATATATATATGTTTTATATTTAATATTTGTAATGAAATTACACTGCTAGTAAAGTTTTTGAAACAATATTAATGTTAATATTACCAAAAAATGTGTTTTTTATGATAATGAAAATAAGTCAGTTCGTAATATTTCGTCGAGTTACCCCAGCTTAAAAAAAATGAAGGCTCTACGTTATCTGGAATCCGAGATATCGTACAATTTTGTTGCACACTCCAATTTGTAGTTTGAATTTCAGAAGCATACCATGCGAAAGCCGAACTTCCTTCACCACTCGTTACAACGCACTGGCAAAAGTGCCTTCATTTCGAACGGCTATAACTTTACTAATGATGCATGAATTACATACTTATCAATTGCATCATAAAATATAGGTCTTCGTTTAAAATCATTGAAAATTTTGGCTCTTAATATTTATAAACAAAAGAGATATGATTTTTAAAAATGCTATCTTAGCTCCTATTGGTTGTAGGACACATTTTCTTTAATTCATGTTTTTCATCAGCTTTTAAATCCACTTATTCACAAACTTGCATCATTAAAATTGACAAAGTTATTCCAATTGTTTATATGTAAAAAAGGTACCCCTTCTTTAAACGGTTTTTTTAACAACAATTTTTTAAAAATCCATCGTTTGTTCATCTTTGTTTGTAATTTGAATTTCAAAGAATCCATTTCGCTTTTGCAAATATCTGTAGGATCATCCTCAGGGCAAGGACAATTGTTTGAACATTCAGTGTCTGGGATAAACAATTAAGATTATTCATAAACTACCAAATCGATTTGGTCCAGCTTTCGCACAGTTATAAAGGCACATAATCGCCTTATCATCAAGGGATTATACATCACGTTCAGCCTTTCTTGCAAAAGTTATTAATATTTATAAAATAGTGCAAAAAAGGTGGTTTTTCGCAATTATCTCGATAAATTATTTATCGATTTTGACGTGTAAAAAATGAAATTAAAGGTCTTTTCAATACCCACAATTTTTATTTGGACAAGTTTTCTCTAAAATGTAACCGAAAAATTCTACGGACGGAAAAGCGAATTTTCCGACTTTGGATGTTGTTTATAAAAAAACAGGGGTGATCTAGCTATACTTTTTTACGTATTTATCATCTACTGGGTACCCCCCACGACTTGAAACTTTCAGATATTTGCAATAAATTTTTTCACCTTCTTTCATAGGAAGACTGGAGTAAAAAGGCGTATAGCATGTTTACAATAGAAAAATGTTGAATTGCCAATATTTTGAAAACTACAATTTTTTGGAATAGACAACCTTATTCAAAGTTAACCGTATTTTTAAAGCTTAATATGATAAAATTATAAAAACAGGTGCTTTCTATTTGAAAAAATTGACTTTTGACGATTTTTAAATATAATTTTTATTCTTCTGTTTTGACCACTCTGTACTAATAATTTTCAAAATATCATAAAAATACTATTAAAGTCGATCTTCCTCTAGAAGAAAACTAACCCAAATTAAATAATAAAGACTTTGTTATAGGAAATAATTTATAGTTCAATTTTGGTTCGCACACGTCATTTTTGACATAAAAATCTAAATATGTCCAAAACGGTGAGACTTAAGTATAAAACATTATGAATGAAATATATCCAGAATTTTACGTAGAAATCAAAAATGCAATAATATATAGGATGTTTCATTTAAAATAAACAAGTTGACGTCTACTTCCGATCTTTCCGGAAGTGCCGCCATCTTCAAAATATTTTAGACAGTCCATGTAGTACACTGTCAAATTTTCAGATTCTTCCTAATTATAGTTTCCCACAATCGATAGATAAATCTCCCGGAAAAACACCCTGTATTGTTACGATTTTATCTTTTTAAATCGCTCACTGGGTCCGCAGTATAAAACGAAACATTTTTCACTGATTACTTTCAATCAGGCGCGGATCCAGGGGGGGGGGGGGCGATCGCCCCCCCCCCCCCAAGAGCTTTGAGTTTAGGAAAATGGACCCGATTTTTCCTCTTATACTATAGTTTATTTAAGAACTAGAGAGAGTAATAAATAATTTTTTACCCTTTTTCTCTTCGCAAACTACCTGTGTTCTTTAGTCCAGTGTCTTTAGCGAAATCTGTTAGACACATATATTTTTCATAGAAATGGGTTAAAAATTTTATAATCAAAAATACCGGTCTATAATAATGGACTAAAACGTAGCCTTATTCTCTCAAAAAATTCGAAGTTATAATTTAAATACTTACAAAATATCCATCGTCAAAAATACAAAAAGTTAAACATATATAAAAAAATAAATTCGTCCATATAATATTAAAATATTTTTGGGGCTATCGGTCATTTTATTATCAATTAAAAACATTTTTAGGATATTTAACGTTTCAGTTTATTTATTTCTTAAACCATCTGCAGAATTACAATTAAACACTAAAAAGGGATTCAAATGTAATTACTTTTTATTCGTTGTAATTAAAATTAGACCTACTTATTTTTATTTCTATTGTACTGATATCTTAATTTAATTTACTTTATTATATGGAAATATGATAGCACCAAAAAAATAAGATAAACATGATAATTCTACACGCTTAAGAAAAAGACACAAATACAATAATAAAATAATAAAAAACTCACGGCTAATTAGAATTATATATATATATATATATATATATATATATATATATATATATATATATATATATATATATATATATATGTAAAATTAAAGAGTGGGACACACTAAAATAAAAATATATAAAAAAATTAAAAAACATATAAACAACATTAAACAATAAAATACAACAGAAACAAAAATTTAAATAATAAATTGTGTTTACTCTAGTAAACATTACGTATTTAATTCCTAATCAAAGTCAGTGAAACTATCTTCGCTCAAATTAATTATAATTGGTTCCTCTATCTCACCGATCATGAGATCGAGTTCTCACATTTTGTTTTATTCATTTATTATATGGATTTTTCGCAATTTTCCGCAATAACTTTATTCAAAAAAATCTTTCAAAAGTTTAGTTAAATTTCTAATTGTGTTAATTGTGTTATTTCTAGCAACTCTACCTTTTACTTGAGAGAGATATTTACTTCTCCAACGGACAGTTTCCGGACGATCTATAGGAACAGATTTTCTATCTGGTTTTTCCCAACAAAAATTAAGTTCTCTGAGCAAATTCCAGAGATCAATTCTTTTAATTTCAGGTAAATCGCGATCTTCATTGATTTTGGGATTTGCTTCTCATAATAAAATATATATACAACCCTTTTAATTGCAGTTTTCATCTCTTCTTTCAATGAGGTTTTTCGTGTGCCTGTGATCGAATGTGGCGTGGGAGTATTAACAATTCCAATCGTTTTTTCTCCTTCAGTATTCTGTATATAGTAGATTTTCCAACTCCTGTCATGTTGGAACACATCTCAACAGAGCTTTTAACATTATTATCTAGATATTGATATCTTAAGGCATCATAAACATTCATCGTAATAAGTTTTTCGTTGAGGAAAAAAAACAAGATAAATCACTAAGAACAAACTGTATGGTGTACTTTGCTCACTGACAGAAATTAAATTAAACTATCAGTAAATTTATAAAATATATTTAAATATAATGAAATATAATTAGATTTACGGCAGTTCTCAGTTACCTGCGGCACTGGAGCAGATACGTTGGAGGTTTCGGTAACAGTTTTATTACTCTCTCTAATTCTTGAATAGAGTATAGGAATGTGTATGCTTGAAACCCCCCCCCCTCCCCTCCCAAGAGCTTTGAGTTCATGAAAATAGAACCCATTCTGCCTTTTATATTAGGAATGAGTATGCTGCTTCACCCCCCCCCCCCCCCGGTGTCAAGTAGTTTTTCTTGCCATACTGGACTTTTGTGATATCACCGCCCCCCTCAAAGAGAGAGGCTGGATCCGCCCCTGCTTCCAATACTATATTAACTATTTCTTAGCAGGGGTAAATCACAACTTTGAATTTCTACTTCTTAATATCTTCACTATTTTAATACAACTACTACCCATTATAACCTGGACCTGCTAGAAATAACAAGAAATATACTAGCATAAAAGTTGCTAAATATCTAGAAATATGATTCATCGATATAATATTGGCACATTATAGTAAAGATGACTCATCGCGTCGAAATATTATTTGTAATACAAGGACGTATTAAAAGGCTATTTTAGACCTTTGTTACAATATTGTTAACCAATATAACTCTTCTAGAGCGTTACAAAAAGTAAACTTTAGTAAAATAATAAAATAAATTTGATTTAATTTGTTGGAAACGTTCCTATGAATGTGATAAAAAAATAATAAAGCCAAAGATCAAGACCCCTTCTAAGTACCCGACGTAAAACAAAATACCTACACAAATTGAAACATTTAATATTCTTTCTGTAATAAAGTTTCATGCCTCTATTATAACATTTATTACAGAAATTAACACAAAAGGGCAAATTAAATCCAAGAATTGCTTGAATGAGAAATAAGAACGTTATTATATTCAGAAACATTGCAAATTGCACTTGTACGTTTAGCTGAAAATACTTTTATTAAGGAAGTGTATACGCTATAAAAAAATTCAAATATTAAATATGTAATTTAAATTTACGAAAAAAGACGTGTGTACGCCGCTGGTAAAATTAATTGTATTCACAATACCTTTCGAGATTACCGAGCAATTTACTGACATTATTTAATGAATAAAATTTAATTGTTTGTGGCTTCCATCTTTAACAAATTGCTGCAATTAAAATATATGCAGCGTGATAATAATTAAATTATAAATTTGATATTTTCTTGTGGAAATTAAATTTAACAAAAAATAAAATTAGTTTTAAACTTTGTCATTTCAGTAAAATTATTTGGCATTTATATTGATATTAGAAAAGCAATACCCCATTAAATTGTTTTATATCCAACTAGCGACCCGCCCCGGCTTCGCACGGGTGCAATGCTGATACTAAATACACTACAGAAAAACTGTGACTATTTATTTTATTTTTACAACAATTATTACATCAGCCTCCGACGCGCTATTTATAGGCACGCTGCCACCGCCCCGGTCGGCCAGTACCGCCGCAAGCGCTACTTCCCGCAATTTTAAATCACTACATAGTATAAAACAAAGTCGCTTTCTCTGTCCCTATGTCCCTTTGTATGCTTAAATCTTTAAAACTACGCACCGGATTTTGATGCGGTTTTTTTCAATAGATAGAGTGATTCAAGAGGAAGGTTTATATGTATAATAACATCCATTAAATAGTGGAGAAATACTGTTATTTTTGAGGTTTCTAATGTGATGTCGTTAATTATCATATTTTTTTCCGCTTACATTGCAAACGCAGGCTGAACCCTACGAGATTTATCAAAATAATGTACTAATTATTTGTACACATTGAAAAGGTCTACAGAAAACTCCGCGATGGTATATGTCTATCTCTCATGGATATCCCACAATAACATTTTTTTTGTCATTTACTTTTTACGACAAATAATGGCAAATTTTGAAGCGATTTTAACCAATACAGCATTAATCCTTATCCAATTAAATAACTTAAATACATTGTTGATTTAATATAGATCTATATGGTCCTTTACAGCACAAGATTTAAATGAATATTTTCGAAGATATTACAGATTTAAAATTGCGGGAAGTAGCGCTTGCGGCGGTACTGGCCGACCGGGGCGGCGGCAGCGTGCCTATAAATAGCGCGTCGGAGGCCGATGTAATAATTGTTGTAAAAATAAAATAAATAGTCACAGTTTTTCTGTGGTGTATTTAGTATCAGCATTGCACCCGTGCGAAGCCGGGGCGGGTCGCTAGTCTGTAATATCTTCGAAAATATTCATTTAAATCTTGTGCTGTAAAGGACCATATAGATCTATATTAAATCAACAGTGTATTTAAGCTATTTAATTGGATAAGGATTAATGCTGTATTGGTTAAAATCGCTTCAAAATTTGCCATTATTTGTCGTAAAAAGTAAATGACAAAAAAATGTTATTGTGGGATATCCATGAGAGATAGACATATACCATCGCGGAGTTTTCTGTAGACCTTTTTAATGTGTACAAATAATTAGTACATTATTTTGATAAATCTCGTAGGGTTCAGCCTGCGTTTGCAATGTAAGCGGAAAAAAATATGATAATTAACGACATCACATTAGAAACCTCAAAAATAACAGTATTTCTCCACTATTTAATGGATGTTATTATACATATAAACCTTCCTCTTGAATCACTCTATCTATTGAAAAAAACCGCATCAAAATCCGGTGCGTAGTTTTAAAGATTTAAGCATACAAAAGGACATAGGGACATAGAAAGCGACTTTGTTTTATACTATGTAGTGATTAGAAAAGCAATCCCCCATTAAATTGTTTTATATCCAATAGGGGTGTTTAATTTACATACAAAACAGAAAAGTCTTTGTTTAAATTAAAAAGTTTATAATTGAGTAGATTTATGTTGAAGAAATAATATAAATTCAAATATATCAAAAATTAATTTTATATTAAACTTTTTTAAAAGCATTAAAGGACTTCTTTCTATGTGATGGTCATGTAAAGTGTGTTTCAACTTCTATCGTTTTCCTTTTTGACGCTAGTTAATACTTTTAGAGTGGGGATTAACTGTCAACTGCAGTAAAACTAAATATATGTGTATCGGTAGAGAAGAAACAGATTTGGAAGTGGATGACAATATCATAGTAAAATCTTGTTCTGATTATACCTTGGAACAAAGATCAATAAAAGTGGACGAACTGAAGAAGAAATATTGGAGCGAATAACTAAAGGGAAAAAAGCTATCGGATGCCTAAACTCACTATTATGGTCAACAAACATCTCCAAGGAAAGAAAACATCTTTTATACAATGCAATATTTAAAAGCGTTGTCTTGTATGGATGTGAAACATGGCAGATAAATAAAACTTTAGAAAGTAAACTGCTGGCTCTTGAAATGGAGTTTTGGCGAAGATCTGCCGGAAAGTCAACGATCAAACGGATAATCAACGAAATAATTATAGAGATTATGGGCGTAAAGAAAACTATTCTCGATGAAATCGAACAACGTCAACTGGTATGGTATGGACGTGTGGAGATAATGACGAACGAACGTCTACCAAAGCAAATCCTAAAATGGACACCAAATGAAAAAATAAAAAGAGGAAGACCAAAAGTTACCTGGATTAAGGGCATTAACCGAGCCATGTCCGAAAGAAACTTACTTACAGGGGATTGGGAAGGCCGAAAACAATGAAGACTGGGAACCGGAAGGCGTAGAACGCTATGAAACCGTATATATATATATATATATATATATATATATATATATATATATCCACATCCCGTGTATGTGCTGAGTCCCTCTCAGGACTGTAAGGCAGCTGACGTTTCGGTGAAATCTCATTCACCATTTTCAAAGCTCACTGTATGGCGTCTACGAGCGAACTGACGCTTGCGACTCCGGTGTTGTCGGTACCGTGTGCGCGTCGGACGTGTTCGTTTTCCGAATGGTTTCGGATCATCAGGTGGCGTGACCTGCTGCGCGTCATCGCATGGAATTTCGTACACTCCCTGATTTTCTAGTGGGATTTTTTCTTTAGGTGTCGGTAAGAGATATTTTACTTTCCGGTCTCTGGTGAAAATGATTTCAATGTTGTGTCTCCTGAGAATTCTTGCGATCTTGTCTGTGGTGCCTCTTACATAAGGAACAAAAGCCTTGGAGCTATTCTCTTGGTTTTCGCGATTTTTTGGGGCCCAGTGTTTGTTTTTTAGAACCTTGTCTATATGTTCTTTTTTATAACCGTTCTTTGTTAGGGCTTCCTGCACTATGTTCATCTCTTTGAGATAATTTTTTGGATCTGTAAGGGACTGCGATCGAAACGCAAGTGATTTCACTACTGCAAATAATTGGGCGGGGTGGTGATGTGAATCAGCGTTGAGGTACCTGTTGGTGTGAGTGGGCTTTCTGTAGACAGTGTGTGAAAGCAAGCCATCCTCTTTTCTTTTCAGTATGATATCCAGAAACGGTTCCTGTTCTGTCTCCATGGTGAATTTAATTTTGGGATGTATACTGTTTATGTGTTCCAGGAAACTTTTGAGATTTTCTTCCTCATGTTGGCAGATAACGAATGTGTCATCCACGTAACGTAGCCACAGTCTTGGTTTATGTGAAGAGGTCTCCAAAGCTTTTGATTCAAAGTCTTCCATAAATAAGCTAGCGAGTGCAGGAGATAGCGGCGATCCCATCGGGGCTCTCTCGACTTGTTTATATCGTCGGCCTTCATAAGTAAAATAGGTGTTATCAAGACAGTGTCTAGCTAATTCGATGATATATTTTTGAAGATTGTATTTGTTTTCTATTACAAAGAGAGCCTCTTTAACTGGTATTTGTGTGAAAAGTGATGTTACGTCAAAACTAACTAGACATTCTTTTTCTTGTGTGAGAATATCCGACATAACATATATATATATATATATATATATATATATATATATATATATATATATATATAATACTTTTATACCTAGGGTCCGTTCGGGGTGATATATTACAGTCAAAGCTGGATTCAACAGTTTTTGTAACAGGTATATGGTATATTGACATATTTCGATTACTAAAAACAAGTAAAATTAATTTGTATTTCTTTAGGGGGATAAAATTTCTAAATAATATAGTATAATCCTTATATTATCTAACTTAAACTATTTTTTACTTATTTTATTAGTGTTTTTATTATATCTTTACTATTTAACTAATTTAAAGAACGATTATTTCATAAAAATTTTCTAAATCTGATTTTAAAAAGATACTCCCACCCTGTTATCTATATTTAAACTTTGCCCCGCACTCGATACCATAAAAAGGTTTTAATGCCCCAGGTTACAACCCTCGTTATTGAAACCAAGAGCCAAACGATAGATCTTGAAACTTACTTTAGCTATTTAGCGTTGGTCTTTTAGCTGTGAATACAAGTGACACTACCGCATACAATATAAATCCCACCTACAAGTTGAAAGGGAAATTTTCAGGTTGCCCTAGAGCTTTGCAGCTTTAACAAAGACAGATGGTTTTTCCATATGTAGCTGCATAAATGTATCCATCATTATGAATTTTTTCCATAAACCTAATTTAAATATGAAAATATCAAAAAGTGTCACTTCTATCAATGTCAAGTCAATTGGTTGCCACCTGCGTAGACAATATATTCACATTAAAACTGGCAGAAAACAGATAAACAAAAGGAATGGAGCTTCACGCTACTTTTATAGATCTTCGTAAGACATTTGATTTCGTTCCTTTGCAGAAATTATGGATTTCAATGAAAGAAGCAGACATAAATAGTGTATATATATATATATATATATATATATATATATATATATATATATATATATAAACGCCGTAAAAACACTGTATAAAGAAAACCAAGCGGTTGTTAAGATCGAAAATCAAACTTTTGAGGCTTTCTCACAAACAAAAGGGGTTAAACAAGGCTCCTGCCTCTCTCCAACCCTGTTTAAAATTTATCTCTGCAGTGCTTTATAGCAGTGGATTAGAAAATGTAGCCCGATGGAGTTATGGATGGAGGACACTTACTTGTATACAATCCTCCTTGCAAATGATCAGGTAGCTCTTGCGGAAGACCAGCAAGACATGGATCACATGATAAATAAATTCATAAAAAAATTCACTAAATGATCTTATACTAAGCTGCTCGCATCCTCCCCCTGTCGGTAACTTGTTTTTTTTTGTGATCGCCCCCCCCCCTCTCCAAGAGCTTCATATTCAGAAAAATACACCCGGCCCTGTCTTCTACACTAGAAACGGGAATGCTGCTAGTGTCTCCCCTCACCCTTCGTCAAAAACTTGCTTTCGCTTGCCATACTGTACTTTTGTGATCACCGCCCCCCCCCCCCCCCAAAGAAAGAGGCTGGATCCGCCCCTGTTTGGAACTGGACACCAGCACAAAGAAATAAACGAGGAGGACCGCGGAAAAAACGGATTTCAAACATCCGTTTCGAAATGGAAAGTAGAGGACTCCACGAAAGAGACTGGACTGATAGGATGGCGTCTGGGATGCGAGAAAAGAACATTAAATTGCAAAAACTCGACATATATATATATATATATATATATATATATATATACAGGGGCGGATCCAGCCTCTCTCTTTGGGGGGGGCGATGATATCACAAAAGTAAAATAAGTTGTCGACGGGAGGGGGGGGGGTGGAGAGACACCAGCAATATTCCCATTTCTAGTGTAAAATGCAGGTTAGGGTCTATTTTCTTGAATTTAAAGCTCTTGGAGAGGGGGGGGGGCGATCACAAGAAGAAACGAGTTGCCGACAGGGGGGAGAATGCGAAAAGCATACACACTCTATTTTCCTGAACTCTAAGCTCTGGGGGGGGGTCCATCGCAAGAAAAACAAGTTGTCAACGGGATGGGAGTGCTAGCAGTGCTAATATAAAAGTCAGAATAGGTTCTATTTTCCTGAACTCAAAGCAAAGCTGTTGGGAAGGGGAGGGACGATCGCAAGCATACACATTCCTATACTCTATTCAAGAACTAGAGAGAGTTATAAAACTGTTACTGAAACCTCCAACGTACCTGCTCTTGTGCCGCAGGTAACTCAGGACTGCCGTAAATCTAATTATATTTAATTATATTTAAATATTATAAGCTTTTATAAATTTACTGCAACAATAAAATTTCTGATAGTTCAACTTAATTTCTGTCACTGAGCAAAGTACACCTTACAGTTTGTCCTTAGTGATTTATCTTGTTTGTGCTTGTTTTTATATATTATTTGAGATTAGTGGGATACCCAAAAGATATGGCATCTACATCTATATTTATTCCAAAATCTTTAAACCAAGGCATTTTTTCCTCAACGAAAAACTTTGAATGTTTATGATGCCTTAAAATATCAATATCTAGATAATAATATTAAAAGCTCTGTTGAGATGTATTCCAGTATGACAGGAGTTGGAAAATTTAATATGTTCCGAATACTAAAGGAGAAAAAAACGACTGGAATTGTTAGTACTCCCAAGCCATATTCGATCACAGACAGACGAAAAACCTCGTTGGAAGAAGAAATGTAAACTGCAATAAAAGGAGCTGTACATACATTTTATTATGAGAAGCAAATCTCAACCGTCGACAAAATTCTAACTAAAATCAATGAAGATCGGATTTACCTGACAATAAAAGAACTGAGCTCTGGAAATTGCTCAGAGAACTTAATTTTTGCTGAGAAAAACCATATAGGAAATATGTTCATATAGATCGTCCAGAAAATGTCCGTTGGAGAAGGAAATACCTCTCTCAACTAAAAGGTAGAGTTGCTAGAAATAACACAACTTACAAAATTAGTTTTTCAACTGAACTTTTAAAAGATATTTTTGACAAAGTTGGTGCAAAATATTGGGAAAAATCCATATAATAAAATAATAAAAGAAAATGTGGAAACTCGATCTCATGATTGGTGACTTTGATTTCGAATTAAATACGTAAGTTTACCAGCGTAAACACAATTTATTACTTAAATTTTCTGTAACATATAAAAATTAATTACATTTCAATCCCTGCGGAGGATTTAAGAAATAAATAAATTGAAACGTCCAATGTCCTAAAAATGTTTTTAATTAATAATAAAATGACCCATAGCTCCAAAAAAATTTTAATATTATATGGACGAATTTATTATTTTGTATATCTTTAATTTCTTGTATTTTTGATAATGGGTATTTTGTAAGTATTTAAATTATAACTTAGAATTTTTTGAGAGAAAAAAGCTACGTTTTAGTCTGAATGTTCCTAAAATGATTTCTATGCCAAAATTAAAAATAATAAACATACAGTTGCGATTTGTGTTAAATATGTCAAAATTATCTATATTTTCTAATGTATGTGAATAATTAAGAAATCATAAGAAATAAAATAATATTATAAAAACTTTTTTATTTTGAGTGTATTACCGAAATAATATTCTATGCCATAAATACTTAGTGATAAAATAAACCTCCTTCTGACGCCTATGACAAGGATTAAAATCATTTTTAACACTTCACACATCCAAATATCTATTGTTATCCAACCCAAATGGTCTATTATTATGGACCGGTATTTCTGATTATAAAATTTCTAACCCATTCCTATGAAAAATATATGTGTCTAACAGATTTTGCCAAAAACACCGGGCTAAAGAACACAGGTAGATTGCGAAGAAAAAAAAGGGTAAAAAATGATTTATTACTCTCTCTAGTTCTTGAATATACTATAGTATAAGAGGCAAAATCGGGTCTATTTTTCTGAACTCAAGGCTCTTGGGGGGGGCGATCGCCCCCACCGCCCCCCCCTTGGATCCGCGCCTGTATATATATATATATATATATATATATATATATATATATATATATATATATATATATATATATATATATAATTGATTGCCTTTCTTATGAAATGGCTCATATAAACGTAAATTTAATTTAAATTTACTGTAATCGAAAGGCTATATTTTGATATACTACTCTAGCAATTATAGGGTGAAAGATAAACAAGATGATAATTTTCTCTAGAATATCCAACTATTAAATTTCCAGTTTTAGTTATAAAATGACCTGCTTCAAAAGTTTATTCTATCGTTACTGTAATTAAAGACCTTGCAGATTTGTTACGTGACTAGCAGACGCTCTAATAGTAATACGATATACCTTTTCTTAGAAAACGGACTTTTAAACTCCGAAATTTAATATTTCGGACTAACTTTAAAAGATATTAAATAAAAATTGGAAGTTTCTGTACAAATATACTCGCTACTTTTTAAAATATCAAATTGCACTACTGAAATTAAATTATAATTATTTAAATTGGAGATAAGTTTAAGGTAAATATATCAAATAACAGATAATAAAGTCCAGAATCTACGTTTAGTTTTTGCCCTATTTTCAGGGAAATAATTTACTTGAATTACAAAATAAACATTTATTTCGGTGAAATATAATTATTTCCAGCAAAGTCCAAACAAACCGATCTCTTAAACACTTATTACATGAAATTAAAATACATACGAATCTTCTTCTTCTTCATGTGCCATCTCCGCTTCGAAGTTTGGCTATCATCATAGCTATTCGGACCTTAGACACAGCTGCGCGAAACAGTTGATTGGAGCTACATCCAAACCACTCTCTTAAGTTTCGTAGCCATGACATTCTTCTTCTCCCGATACTCCGTTTTCCCACAATTTTTCCTTGAATTATATTTTGCAGGAGTTGGTATTTATTTCCACGCATGATGTGGCCAAAATACTGCAACTTTCGACTTTTGATGGATAGTAATAATTCTTTTTCTCTCTTCATCCTTCTAAGTACTTCTTCGTTTGTTATTTTATCGGTCCAGGGTATTTTCAATATTCTTCTGTAGATCCACAGTTCGAACGCTTCTATTTTATTGCAGCAGTATTTATTCATGGTCCATGTCTCCACACCATACAGAAGGATAGAGTGAATATAACACTCTACCAAACGTTTTTTTAGTTCCAGGCTTAAGTCTCGGCTGGTCAATATATTTTTCATTTTCATAAAGGCGCTTCTCGCTTTTTCAATTCTTATTGTGATTTCTTTCGTGTAGTCATTTTTTTCGTTCACAGATGTTCCCAGATAGTTATATTTCTCAACTCTCTCAATTTGTTTGTTGTTTACTTGGAGATTGACATTATTGATGTTTTTCTTTGATACTATCATAAATTTAGTTTTCTCTATGTTGAGTGTTAGACCATATTCTTCGCTTATTACTACTAATTTCTTGAGTATTCTCTGTAAGTCGTTGAGATTTTCTGCAAGGATGATGGTATCATCTGCATATCTGATGTTATTGACTGGAATTCCATTCACCTTTATACCAGCCGTCTCGTTTTCAAGCGTCTTTTTAATTATATGTTCTGAGTATAGATTAAATAAAGTTGGTGATAAGATACAGCCTTGCCTGACACCTCTTTTTATGTTTACTTCCTCTGTTAATCTTCCTTCGGTTTGTATTGCCGCTTTTTGGTTATAATACAGATTGCTGATTATTCTTATGTCTCTGGAATCAATGTTTTTGTCCTTAAGAAGTTGTACAAGTTGTTCGTGTCTCACTTTGTCGAATGCTTTATTGTAGTCGATAAAACATATATAGACCTCCTGGTTTACATCTAGACATCGTTGTGTCAGTATGTTGTATGCAAACAGAGCCTCTCTAGTTCCCAGGCCCCGTCTGAATCCAAATTGGGTGTTTCCGATGTCCTCTTCAAGTTTGGCGTACAATCTGTGATGTATGATTTTCAGGAAAAGCTTAAGAATATGGCTCATTAGACTTATTGTGCGATATTCATTGCAGTGTTTGGCGTTTGGTTTCTTTGGGATGGCTATAAGGATGGATGTGAGCCATTCCTGAGGTATTATGCCGGTTCTATAGATGCTATTGAAGAAGTCTACTAGGATATTTAAATATTTCTCATCTATGAGTTTTATAACGTCTATTGGGAGGTTATCAGGTCCGGGCGCTTTTCCATTTTTCATATTTTTCAAAGCATATTGAATTTCTGTCTTTGTTATATCCGGTCCTGTTTCATCTTTTTGGATTTCTATTTTGATTTCTTTTCGGTTGTCGTCGAATAGTTTTTCTATATAGTTCCTCCATAATTCAATCTTTCCCTCAGCATCACTTACAATTGAGTTATTCTCGTCCAACAGGTAAGGAGTTTCTTTCGTTTTTATTTTTCCCGTTGGCTCTTTCACTTTTCTATACAGATTGAATGTGTCGTGTTTTTCTTGTAGTTCTTCTATCTCTATGCACTTCTCTGTAAACCAATTTTCTTTAGCATTTCGAATTTTCTGTCTGATTTTGGTTTGGATTTCTTTGTATTTACCGGTGTCATTTTTATATTGTCTTCGAGTGTCCATGAGTTTCAGGATTTCTTCTGTCATCCAGTTCTTTGTTTCACATTTTACTTTCTTCAGATGTTTTAATGATGGTGTCATTGCAGCTTCTTTAATGGATGTCCATGTTTTATTTATACTTTCGGCGTTGTCCTCACATGGGTTCTCTATTCTATCCAGGTTTTCATTCATTTCTGTTCTCAGTCTTTCCCTTTTCTCACCGTTGTTCAGATTCTTGACATCCACTTTCTCGGGGTTCTGTTTAGGTTTTAATTTTTTCTTCAGCCTTACTTTCATCTTAGCAACAATGGGGTTATGGCTCGATGCTACGTCTGCAACGGGATATGCCTTTATTGATTTGATACTATTTTTATATCTAGTGTTAATCATCAGGTAATCTATCTGATTTTTCACGATTTTGTCTTTGGTGTTTTGTGGTGATGTCCAGATGTAAAGTCTTCGTTTTGGGAGTTTAAAGAACGTATTTGAAATTACTATGTTATTTTCTTGGCAAAATTGAATCAGGCGGTCTCCTCTGTCGTTGCGAGTACCGAGTCCATAGCTTCCTATACAGTCCCTTACCTTTCCTTGGCCCACCTTAGCATTCAGATCTCCCATTACAACTGTAACATCTCTGGGCTTTGTTTGTTTCAACATGATTTTAATTTCCTCATAGAAACGTTCCACCTCCTCGTCATCTTTGTCTGCTGTAGGTGCGTAGACCTGGATTATGTTGAGCTTTCCGTGTGTTGTTTTTAACTGTAATAGTATTACTCGCTCGGAATACGGTATGAAGTTAATGCAAGAATTAGCTATTTTCTTTCTAAGGATTATAGCCACACCATGTCTGTGTTGCCGGTCATCTTTTCCAGAGAAATAAACTTTGTGATTATTTCCCAACTGTTGTTCTCCTGTTCCTGGCCATCTTGTTTCACTTACTCCCAAGATGTCAACGTCCAACCTGTTCATCTCCTGAACGATATTATGGGTCTTTCCTGCTTCGTACATGCTGGTTACGTTCCATGTTGCTATTTTTATGTTCATTTCTGAAGTTCTTAGAGCACCACTTAATCTTGATGTGGTGTTTTCCATTTCACAGGGTTTTCGCTTGATGACGACCTGAGAGGCCCTATGATCTACCTGCGGTATGCCTCCCCTGCCGGATCTTGTCTTCCGAAGTCCATGATCAGTAATTGAATCATTTGTCAAAGTTTGAGCCATGATAATTGAACTAGGGAACTATAATGGGGTGGTTTCCCGTTGCCTTCCCCATCGCTGTATAAACGCCGTTTTTGTGGATACCACTGCGCCGTTTGTTGTCCGTACTACAGCCAATTAGAATATCTTTTATTCCTTGCCTGGAGTCAGTTTTGAGTTAACCAGCTGCCGTTACTCAGTGCTAGTTTTGGTCCGCCCCGGGTATTTCATTTCCCCGGTACCACCCATATCTGGGAGGCTTCCCCCTATCCGCCACCTGGGGAGGCGCCCGATGGAGGACTAGCAACCCCACACGGGTACATACGAATAATATATTTGAAATATTTACATGCATAAAATATTAAATGTGTTAATAATTGATAATACAAATAAAATTTATATATAAAAAAATTAAGCCGACTTCTAAAAGTACGCTAAAAAGTGAAAGATAACTATAAATTTTTATGTCAAATTAAAATTTTTAAAGTCGGGTTCGCGAGAAGAGAAAGGTTTTGAATCGTTGTTATGGGAGATATGAGTAAAAACACAATATTAAAAATTAAACATAACCATTAAAAATATTAAAACTAAGGAATTAAAAACAAACCGGTGGCTAAAACTATAAATTAGTAACATATATTGGAGAAAAAATTACAGAAATTACGCAGTGTATCCCAGTGGTAATCACAACCTGAAAAGCATCAAATAGACAAGAACACGACTGACTGGAAATCAGAGGTTAATCATCCTGGATAATGAACTTCTTTAGTATAAATACGAACCACGTATGAAGGAAAAAAAGAGTGGTGCTAACATGAGAGCCAAAGTCTCAAAAGTTTAAAAACCAGCCAGGAGCAATGAGGACGTACGAACAGTACTAAATTAATTTTAGACCTCACACTACTATCTATATTAGTAGAGGGCATGGCAATGAAAAAACATATGGAATGATGAAAAATAGAGTCATTAAATGAATGCCTCATCTCTCATCCAAAAATGAAAATGAAAAAGTTTAACTTCGTAAATGATTTTTAACACAAGATTAAGTCATAAAAGTTAATGGAACAGAGATACCATAGATAAACTCAACACAAACTCCATTAAATAAAGGATGTTTTTTATAGAGGTATAGAACTTTTAAATGGAATAAAACAAAGATGAATTTTTTAAATTGACGTGAAATTTACTTTATTCGAAAGATAACCTTCTGGCATTATAATTTATATATGACTTCTGGCATATGACCGCCACGGTTGGCTCAGACGTAGTCTAATCTGGAGGTCCAATTTTCGATGACTTTTTCCAACATTTGTGGCTGTATATCGGCAATAACGCGGCGAATGTTGTCCTCCAAGTGATCAATCGTTTCGGGCTTATCGGCGTAGACTAGCGATTTCACATATCCCCACAGAAAATAGTCTAGCGGCGTTAAGTCGCAAGATCTTGGAGGCCAATTCACGGGTCCGAAACGTGAAACTATGGGGTTACCAAACATTTCCTTCAATAAATCAATTGTGACACGAGCTGTGTGACATGTTGCCCCGTCTTGTTGAAACCACAGCTCCTGCACATCATGGTTGTTCAATTGATGAACGAAAAAGTCAGTAATCATGGCTCTATAGCGGTCACCATTGATTGTAACGTTCTGACCAGCATCGTTTTTAAAGAAGTACGGACCAATAATTCCACCAGCCCATAAAGCACACTAAACAGTCAGTCTTTCTGGATGTAACGGTGTCTCAACATACACTTGAGGATTATCATCACTCCAAATACGGCAGTTTTGTTTATTGACGTATCCATTCAAACAAAAGTGAGCTTCATCGCCGAATCTACGCCTTGCTAGGTGATCGTGTGGCTTCAATTCTTGCACGAGTTGGATTTTGTAAGCACGCAAACCAAGATCTTTCCGCAAAATCTCCTATAAAGTGAATGGACACATATGCAATTCCTGTGCACGATGGTGGATAGACTGATTCGGGTCTTCCTCTACGCTACGCTCTACAGCAGCAATGACTTCTTATGTACGCATTGTACGACGTCTCTGTGGATGCGTATTATCATTTAGAGTAAACGTGGTGCGAAAACGTTCCATAGTTAATCGAATTAATTGCTCTGATGGACGATTATGTTGACCGTAAAACGGACGTAGTGCGCGATACGTATTTCGAACAGAACCATGATTTTCATAATAAATTTGCACAATTTGGAAGCGTTGTTCAGACGTCAGTCTATTCATGTTGAAATGCCAAACCAAACTAAACATAAATCATTTGACAGCTGACAAAATGGCCGCCAGTTAAAAAAGTGTTGCCAACTTAAAGTTTTATACCTCTATAAAAAACACCCTTTAGTACAGTCCCTGAGAAAAATTTGATCCTTCATCGATTTGCGTGAAAATTGGTGAGTAGTTAGAGGGCCTCAAGTAACAAAAGTGACAGAGCCGACTTGCACTTTTACCCTAGGGATGAATGACACCCCTTCTCGAGGGTAAAAATTAGTTTATCAAAAATAACTCCAGGTATCGATAAAGGGACAAATTCTAAGCAAAATATTTTTCATAAAGTTTTTTGATAAGTCAATATTTTTTAAGTTATTAATGGTTAAAAATGTTGATTATTCGTGAAAAAAAAATGCATGTTTTGGAACTGTTTTTTATAAATAACTCACTATATGTCTGTAGCTGTACGTTTGCTGAATGTAATTTCAGCACTACAACGGCATAATGTGGATATCTCCACCGCTATTGCATCTCACATGGAGGAATCCGTGAAAGCCGCAGAAATATGTATACGCCATCCGGCGGGAGGTCGGCGAAGCCGCGTTCAGTATTTGCATGCTTCCTTCCGATCTGTCCTTTGCACAGCCAGGTGCATGTCGGTACCCTGATGAGTCTAGTAGAGACGAAACATGTACCTCTGCCGTATCACTGTGGCGGGAAGGGTAAGTTTTGACTTTCTTCTCGGTATTGGTGGTACAGGTAGGCGATCATCTCGATGGTGGTGGAATAGGATCAATTGTGTTCCTTAGCAATTTGTTCCAACTGTGCAACCTCTAACATGGAAAGGATATGGTTGGAACGAAGTTTGCATTTACTGTTCGCAATTTACTTCATTCATATACTGAGCTGCATATAGTTGTGCGTTTGCTGAATGTGATTTCAGCGCTACAACGGCATAATGTGAATATGTCCACTGCTATTGCATCTCACACGGAGGAATCCGTGAAAGCCGCAGAAACATATATATATATATATATATATATATATATATATATATATATATATATATATATATATATATATATATATATATATATATATGTTGCTAAAAAATAATTTTTTTATTAATTTCACGATAAGGGGTAGTTTCTAAGGGTTGAAATTTCACAATAAATAATAATTTTTTTATGTTCAATAAAAACTATTTTTATTTATAAATTTACAATTAAATCGATTAAAGCTGCTAAAAAATAATTTTTTCATTGATTTCAGGATAAGGGGTGGTTTTTAAGAGTTGGCAATTCACAGTATATTAATATATTATATCATAAGCAATAAAAGAAATGTTTTTTTCACTGTTAATGTGCGATTTTATTTAATATTTTTAAAATAATTTTTTCTTGATTTTCGACTTAAGGGATGGTTTCTAAGGGTTGACAAGTTGATGGAAATCATAAAACATGCTTCAAAATGTTAAAGAATGTTTATTCTACTTCTACTAAATAAGATTTCCACCAACAGAATGCTTAAATTTGCATTTTTTTCAATTTCTAGCAGAAGGGATGGATTTCATCTCTAAAACGAAAAAAGCGCAAGTCGAGCACATATTACTTTTGAAGTTAAAGGTAAAATAAGCTTGATCTTAAATTTTCATGAAAATCGATGGAGGTTCAAAGAATTCTAAGGTAATAGTCTATTTTTACCTTCAGTGACTGTACTAAAATGCTTGCAAATGACGGAGGGAACTAGAATAGAAGTGTATGGACCAGAAATTCGACACTAGGAAAAATTAATCAAATCACTAAACAGATATTTTCTCCAAATTAATTTTTGCAAAAAAAAAATGTCTAATTAATGAAATTATAACCAGATGATACGACCGAACTGCATTTGGGAATACTTAAAAATATAAAATAGTTGAGACTTTACAAAATAGTTTACTTAATATTTTAGTAAAATTAGCTGGTAAAGAGATCATTTTTAAGTTTTCAGAGGTTCTATTAAAAACTTTAAAGGAATTTTTTAATGCGATTAGAATTCACACAATAGAACATTGAAATTTTAATTTCTAACAAATTGTTCCATTATTCCTTTGAGTTTTATACGATTGGGTATTATATTATATAGTAAAAAAATTAATATTGAGTTTTCAAAGTGATTAAAAAGTAAAATAGAGAATTACCTTTTTAATATTTTTAAAGGTAACTTTGTATTATTTACTAAGCTAGTGGTTTTAATTAAAAGCATCCTGAAATATCATGTGTTTTTATATGTCGATTATTACTTTAATGTAGTCTAGCTTTAAAAATTGGGATTGCCACGATATAAACCAGCCTTAAATCTGACAATACAAGTGTAGAATCCGTATACAACATCGCGAACATCGAAAAAATGTAATACATTTGAAATTGCAAAAATATATTTAAAATGAATGAGAGCATTTTTCGTTTTTAAATGTACGAAAATATTTTATGCCTAAATATATGTAAGAATTAGAAATGTTAACCTTCATATTTTGGCTTGGAGCAGCCGTCGAGGAAGCATCACTTGAAAATGTCAGCTGAGATGTTGGCGAAACGTCGTGAAGATTTTCCTATTGACGAACGGACTGAACACCAGTGCACTATCCATGAAAATCTACGTTACAACATATGTATATATATATATATATATATATATATATATATATATATATATGTATATATATATATATATATATATATATATATATATATATATATATATATATATATATATATATATATATATATATATGTTATGTCGGATATTCTCACGGGTGTGATGTGTAATTGAAGGTTTTCGGGCATCCCGTGTATGTGCTGTAAGGCAGCTGACGTTTCGGTGAAATCTCATTCACCATTTTCAAAACTCACTGTATGGCGTAAGTTCGCCCGTGAACGCCATATATATATTTGTGTGTGTGTGTGTGTGTGTGTGTGTGTACGACAGTGTACAGTGTACGACAAAACAAATGTACGAACTTCTACTTGCTAATATATGGCTAAATAACATAGTCAAATGCACTTAAATTTAAATTCTTTTTACTTATTTATGATCGCGATGGACTCTTCTGCTAAAATCAGAAAACAAATAGTTTTGTTTACAACATCACTTTTTGTTTATGACAAAACATATGCACGAAATAACAGGAATTTACATTCTTTATGAATTATAAAAAATTATCAGCAACAAGTACCGTGAAATAACTAATAACTCTATTTTGAACATTGTAAGAATGTTTATAAAAAATTTCCACGTGTTTATAGTCGTTCCTGGTCTTTCAAAGTCATCGGTCGTATGGTACAAGTTTTTAATGAAAAAAATGGCTAATAATAAGTACTCAGTACAAGTAAAGGAAAAAATAATTAAATATTATAATAGTGGTGAATCAGTGACATCAATTGCAAAGAAATTTGGAATTCATCATAGCGTAGTTTCGCGAATTATAAGCCGCTTTCGTTCTTCAGGCTAGTTGACCACTATCCACAAAGGAGGTCGTCCACGGAAAACCAGTAAACGGGACGACCAGACAATAATTAGATTAATAAAAAGAGATCCGTTCATATCAACAAAGTCAATTGCAAATCCATTACCACTATATATTTCTGAAAGATCCATCCAAAGACGAGCTGTTGAAGGTGGATTAAAATCATACCGAAGTGCCAAAAAACCATTTATTTCAGCCAAAAATAGACTGGCTAGAATTCAATTTGCAAAGGAATACTTAAATTGGAGTATAACCCAATAGAAGACCGTACTCTTTTCTGACTAGTCGAAGTTCAACTTGAAAAATTCGGATGGATTTCGGCTAGTACGCAGACCTAAAGGTCAACGTCTTAACCCTCGCTATACGCAAGGCACAGTTAAGCACGGAGGAGGAAATGTTTTGGTCTGAAGATGTTTTTCCGGACATGGAATCGGACCAATTCACAAAATTAATGGTATAATGGATCGTTTTGTGTATAAGGATATCCTAAATAATATTATGTTGCCACACGCAGAGGAAGAAATGCCACTTAAGTGGAGGTATCAACATGATAATGATCCAAAACACACTACTAAATGTGGGAAAGAGTAGTTGGACGTTTTAAAATGGCCAGCGCAATCGCCTGATCTCAATCCCATAGAAAATCTATGGGATATTGTAGATCGCAAAATAAATCGCGATAATTGCAGAAATGCCGATGACCTTTTCCGACAAGCGGAAATTGCATGGAATGGAATTTCCGATGAAATTTTATCTAACCTTATAGAGTCCATGCCACGCAGATGTGAGGAGGATTTAAAAAATAAGGGCTACCCAACTAAATATTAGTTAAATTTTTATTTAAATAGAATAACCTGAAAATGTGCTATTGTTTTGTCGCATAAAGAAAGTATTGTTAATTATGAAATATGGTTTTTGTTGGTTTTCATAACAAATGTTGGAAATTTTTGTTTGGTTTTACTAAATTTAGTTTGTTAATTTTGTAAATAAATAAAACAATTTGAAAAGCAATGTGTTTTTGTTTTGTTATTAAGGCATATTTTAAAATCCACAAGTTTGTGGGTATGTTTTGTCGCACACCATATATATATATATATATATATATATATATATATATATATATATATATATATATATATATATATATATATATACAGTGCCTTCATTTCAAAACGAACCATCCTTAATAACTTTCTTAAATAGAAAAATTTAAAAAAAAGAAAAAACACGTCAATTTAGATATACAGGGGGAAGTTTAATTTTGCATTTGTTAAAAGTCTGTCAATCACCTCCTCACCTCCAGCTAACCTCACTTTGATATATCAAATGGGAACCCCCACCTTGTGACACATCATTGTAAGCAGCATAAAATTGTCTATCCAACCGTATAAAAAAAATTAAATCGGTTGACGTACAAGCGAATAGTGTGCAAAAATGTCTTGTAATAATGCATAATATATCGGCCTCGAACTTTGGTATGTCAAATGATTACCCTATAGTGTGATACATCATTTTAAAGGACGTACGATCTGCTATCCAACGATGTAAAAAAAAATTAAGTTAATAGACGTTATAGGCAATTAGGATGCAAAAATGTGTGCTAAATATAAGCAGTTTATTCAGTTTTATTCAGTTGAAGAAAATTATTTTATTAAATGTTCAAAATGTGCGCCGTTATTAGCGAGACAATAAAAAAGCCTATTTTGAAATTCCCCACGAACATTGGCAAGGGTTTCTCTGCTAATTCCTCTACATTCCCGAACAATTCGATCTTTTAAATCGTCAATATTTTCAGGTGGGGTTTTATAAACCTTGCTTTTTAAATACCCCCAAAGAAAAAAGTCTAGAGGGGTTAGGTCTGGAGACCGTGCTGGCCATTCAATTGCACCACGTCTGCCAATCCACGTCCCTGGAAAATGTTCATCAGGCCACTCTCGAATTGCCAAAGCGTAGTGCGGGGGAGCTCCATCTTGCTGGAAATGCAAATTATTTTCATTTAGTACCATAACAGCATTTTCATCCACTTGATTTTCTAAAGATTGCACAATGGCAGGGTATATTGTGTTTTCTAAAAGGTTTAAATAAATTTGCCCAGTTAAATTATCTTCCAAAAAAAATGGCCCGATGATTACATTGCCATAAATTCCTGCCCACACGTTAATTTTTTCGGGATATTGAGTATGCCCTTCTCGGAAAAGGTGCGGATTTTCATTATCCCAGTATCTGCAGTTATGTCTGTTAACCAGTCCATTTAGAAAAAAAGTTGATTCATCACTAAAGCAGATATTCTTAGGTAAATGGGGGTCCTCGTCAATTCGTTGGCACATTAATTCGCAAAATTGAATTCTCCTATCAAAATCGTCTTCTCCGAGTTCTTGAAGAATTTGAATTTTGTAGGGAAAAAACTTATTTTGTTTTAAAACTTTATGCACAGAGCCAGCAGAAATGTTGGTTAAATCTGCGACCTTTGAGATGGATAAAGTTGGATCTATTGCAAACTGTCCTAGTACCTCGATTTGGCATGCTTCATCTACAACCCTTTTCTCAATAGATTTTTTATTACAAACGGATCCCGTTTCTTCAAACTTTCGTACCAATTCGAGTACATATTTATGGCCCACGTTTTTGTCTTGATGCCTCTCGTTAAATGCTCTGGCGGTTCTACGAGCGCACCGGTCTTCAGCTCCATAGAGAAAAATTATTTCTATTCTTTCGGCTAGCGTATACACCATTTATATTCACGTTTCAACTAGGCGTCACAATGACAATTTTAACAATAATAAACAACTGGTGTTTAAAGATCTTAAAAATTTTATTTATTGCAGTGATTTTTTGTACCTATCAGGTACCGCAAAAAATATCATTGAAATAAATACACTAGATTGATTAGACTGCAATGAATTTTGCGATGACTTTTAAAACAGGCTTAGTTTTTTTCTCGCAAATATTTTAACTGTTTATTATTTTAAAAAAATATTTATTTTAAATTTAAAATAATATTTTACTCTATGAAGTAGCCATTTGACATAATAAAGTTTAATGTGATAAGGTGTCTATTATTACCACACATCTTTTCTTACTATTCGCTTGTACATCAACAGATTTTGTTTTTTTTTATTGGCTAAATAGGAGATAGTATGCACTTTAAAATGATGTATCACACTATAGGGTAATCATTTGACATACTAAAGTTCGAGGCCGATATATTATGCATTATTACAAGACATTTTTGCACACTGTTCGCTTGTACGTCAACCGATTTAATTTTTTTTATACGGTTGGATAGACAATTTTATGCTGCTTACAATGATGTGTCACAAGGTGGGGGTTCCCATTTGACATATCAAAGTGAGGTTAGCTGGAGGTGAGGAGGTGATTGACAGACTTTTAACAAATGCAAAATTAAACTTCCCTCTGTATATCTAAATTGACGTGTTTTTTCTTTTTTTTAAATTTTTCTATTTAACAAAGTTATTAAGGATGGTTCGTTTTGAAATGAAGGCACTGTATATATATATATATATATATATATATATATATATATATATATATATATATATATATATATAAAAGCTTCCTATCTAATATTAAGTATCGTTACTTAAACACAGAGCGTCTAAAACCCCGACTATAACAGGAAGCTAAATATTAATTTTATTGCTATTAAAAAGTGAAACGCTAACGAAAATGATAAAGTTCTTAACCACAAATTCCATATCAATAACTCTTCCAAGTTTAAGTACCCACTCTCGTGTACAAATAGTCAAAGAAATGGTACTGACAGTGAACTAACAAATCATACAGTGGCACTTTCATTTGCATCGTATCGCCTACTACAACACAAACCGCTATTATTACAAACATTTCAGTTTTCACTCTCTCTCTCAATTACCTCTCGGTACGACCTGGGGTAACGGTACCGTAGCTCGCAAATACCATGGCCAAGCTCGTATTTACCTAACGTTGTTATTATGGGTAGCCGACCTTCGTTGCAGCTACTGTTACTTTCATTTGTTGTGGCACTCCAGTTTCGATCACCTGTGGTGGCTCTAGCGCATCAAGAAGGTAATAAATTGCATTATGCGTTTGTGTAAAATCTTTCCGCCAGGGAATATTATGTTGTGATGTTGGATATACGAGTATGTGGTGCTACTTTTCTTGTGAAATTGAAAAATAATAATAGTGATTTTATTTAATAATTGTAGTGGTTAGATAATACTCCTGTATATTTAGTAAGTACCGTTAAATAAGTAAATCTAATAAAAATACTTCAAATACAGAGTTATTCACACTATACGGCATGGAATATTGCGGCCAAAATACGTGACTTTTATAAGGTGCGTATAAATATGGCGAGTCGAGTATGCCTCGAGCTTCGAACGAGACTCTTTTGAAATTTTGCCGATTTCTATTGTTATCGAGGGCCATCGTCGGCAAATTTGAAATGAGGTAATAAATGCAGTTGGGTCACAAGAAGTCAATTTTTTTATAGTTCTATTGTTTTCGAGTAGCTCGACCGAGACTCGCAGCGATCCATTTTCTGTCGGTTTTTTGGTGCGAACCCAAAGGGTTTTTTTAATCTAGTGAGACGGGTTTATGACACGTTTTTTCGAAAAAATTTACTTTGCAGTGAGACTGAAGACACGAGATTTTCTTATTTTTTTGTTAATGAAATGAAATTTATTTATCACTTGGCATTAATTGATTAAAAGTTGTTCATAAGTGAATATGGGGTGATCGGAAGAAAATAGAGGACCTGAAAATAATTCCAAAATTTGTGAGTTATGGACAAAAATTTTAGAGAAGAAAAGAAGTAAATGTATCAAATGAAATTGCGTCAGAAAATTCGCAGAAACCAGCGAGAAGAAAATTTCGAGTGCGTCGGCCATATGGAAATGGGCCGCTGATAATATATTTTTCTTTTGGAAATGACTGGATAACGCAAGGGGTAGATATTGTATGTGATAATTAGATTTAGAAGTATACATCTCAATTGGGCAATTAACAGTAATGACATTTTTAAATATACTTCAAATGTGTATAAATGTAAGGCCTTGCTATGTTATTATCTTACAACTTTCAAAGCTAGCTATTGAAAATTTCTACTTTTAGTCCAAAACTTAGCGAATCTACAACTTATAGGTGAAGTAAGGAAAGGAAAAGTGGAACTGTGTGCTAGCCTGAACCGTACCCTAGAAGAAAAAATTATAAGAATGCTTCAAAAACATACCAAGAAGACACGTTAACGAATTAGAAAGTTTTTAGTTAGAAAATAAAAAGCAAGTCTCGATAAAGTTTTGAAAGTTATGAAACAAGAGTAGAATGGGAAAAACCAATCTGTAAAAAGTGCTAACAAAATGAATTTCTCGTAGGGAAAGTGAAAATAGAGGTGATACAGAGGAAATACTTTTAGAGAAAACGGTATTTGCGGGAAATTAGAAAATACCACAGGGAAGGCATGTGGATGTAATTTGTCTCAGTACAGGACACATAGTACAAGAAATGTATGAAGATAAGAATACAGCAATTTTTCGAGAAGCATTCTTAGAAAGGTTATCGACAGATTTAAAACCGCTCAGGGCCACCAACTCATTACAACTCATATTGGAGGAAATTTATGGGAGTTTTGCAGCAGTTTGAATCGAAATCTACCAAAGATTAACGTGAATAAATGACGCCGGAAATCTTTCAAAGATATTTTTATCAAATGATACAATTGATTCAGGAGAGGTCAGTTGTAGATTTGGATAACGCCAGCTATCATTCTAGACTGGTGGAAAAGTTGCCAATAACATAGTTGAAAAAGCGATATTACAAATTGGTTATTAAAAAAATATATTTCCTTTATGAACGGTTTACTAAAGAAGGAACTTGTAAAAATTGCAAATTAGAAAGAAAGACAATTTAAGAAACATGTGATAGACGAATTGGCTGAAGAACTTGGAAATGTTGTGCTTCGAACACATTAATTAAAATCCATTAAACTTATATGGGCACAACTAATTCGAACTCGGGATAACCCAAAATGTAAACTATAAGGAATACGTTAATTTCTTACATACATTAAAAAAAATTATCAGCGAGGACTGGTGAAACGGCATTAACTATGTTATTAAAGAAAAACTTAATTGAAGTTCGCATCGATGCAGCCACACTCGCCGCGACAATCATCGCCAAACAAACTAGTAAATAAACCGGTTAAATTTCGTTTTTTACTTTGAAATATTAAAGATAATTAGAAAATAATACTCCTGAAAAAAGTAGGTTCTTTTTTAGCAACCTGAAACCGCCATATTGAACCGTGAACAGATTACTGACGACCTACGTATAAGCTAATTTCGAGATTACTTAAGTAATATTTCGATAATAGGAAAAACTACCTCTTATTTATTTCGGAATATAATGATATAAGGAAAATATGATAATAAAAAAATTTCAGCCAATTTGACAGCATGAGGTATTGTAATAATGGCCAGTGAACGGGAAAACACAAACTCATGTAAAGGCTGATTTCCAAGATTTATTAATAGATCTTGTAAAAGTACAACAAAAAGGTATCTTTTTTATTTATAAATATAGGAGATAATATGTAAATAAAACCATTTAAAAAATTAGATTTATTTCTAATGTCCCGGCACCATAGTTATGTTGAACCCTACATAAGCTGATTTCGGGTTCATTATTAAATATTTGGAAAATAAGAAAAAATTAACTACATTTCATTTCGGAATATAAAGAAAATAATCAAAACTTAAATATTTTTTTCTTTACCCTTTATTGGTTTACAACGTCCAGATGCAATAAATCTCTTTTGCCGCCGGGCGGCGAAAAAGGGTTCGAACCGACAAAGATCAGTTCGTTGGAAGCTCGACTCGCCATATTTATACGCACCTTATAGAAGGTTTTACTTTTGGAATATATGGGGGTCTAATATAGTTACTTTTTAAAATTATTTTCATATTATACAGGGTGCCTCAAAAGCTCTAAAAGTATCAAAGATGTGTTTTTTTAAATGGAACTCCCTGTATATTATTGCATTTTTGGATTCTCTAATCAAAATAAGTGCCTATTTTATTAAGGTTTATAGTACCTAAACCTTAAGGATTTTTAAATAATTTGAATTTTACCAAAATTCAACCTAATTTTCATGTTTCAAATACTTAAGAAGTATTTCAGTTATGTACTCGAAATTTACAGTGAAGTATAACAATAAACCATATTTTATATCCCAGTTATAATAAACTTGCTATATTATACAGGGTGTCCAAAAATTAAAACCTATCAAATAAGAACTTTAACTGGCTATAACTTGACTAATTTAAATAAAATGCTACACCTTTTACCTTACCAGAAAATGCAACTTTTAAATACCTATTGAATAGTATAAGGGTGTTCTATAGCTAAGTCCTCGCGTTTTCATAGAATACGCCAAATAATCATTTTCTGCACCATTTTGTGTTTTTTCCATAGATAATGTATCTAGTTGCCTATGGGCATTTGGAAATGATAGGTAATTTACAACTATAAGAATAATAATCAAGAATATCTTTACAAATGTTCAGAAACTCGGAACACCATTTATAGTCATCCAACAGGCTATAACAGCAATAATCGTAATAACGTATTGACGATAGTACAAAACAGAAGCAAAATATTTATAGTAGATGTTCGAAATGTCGACTATCCATTTCCAAACATTTACATATTCTTCGGGAAATGTTTAAAAAGGAACTACTATGTTTTATACCACTAAATTTATTTAGAAAACAGTGACTGCAGTTTCAACTCACAGAGTCATTTTCAAACTGAAATACAAAGGTAGACTACCTGCGTATTTTCATATCTAGTGGTGTTATCGGGGGCGTATTGTAAAAAATTCCTTTTATGTATCCCCATAAAAAAAAATTTGATAGAATTAAGTCCGGAGATCTCGGAGGCCAATTTTGAAATTCGTCTTTCCCAATCCACCTGTTTCGAAAGTTGACATTTAAAAATTGTCGAACTTCGCGATGATAATGAGGCGGAGCTCCATCCAGTTGAAGCCACACAGTTGTTCTAATATTTAAAAGGACATCATCTAATAACATTGGAAATTGGTGTAAAAGAAAATAGCGAAACATCAAACCATTTAAAGGTCCTTAAAAAAGTAAAGTCCAATTAAGTATGGACCCAGTAGTTCTCCCCACCTATTCTGGTTTCTCATAACTCTGTATTCATGCGGATTTGAATCAAAATAACAATGGAAGTTGTGTCTATTCACGAAATCATTGTTATGAAAAGTACATTCATCACTAAACAACATATTATCAAAAAAGTGTTCATTTTCTGCATTTTATCTAACACCCACAAGCAGAATTCAGTTCAGTTGTCAAAATCATTTCCATGAAGCTCTTGACAAAGCTGAATTTTATAAGGATGAAATCTGTATTTGTTAAGAATCCTTGAAACACTTGCTTAGCTAATGTTAGTATTTTTGGATATACAGGGTGATTCAAAAATCGATCACGAAACTTAAGGGGGTGATTCTACTTGACAAAATAAGGGTAGAGCTTCATATAATTTTTTTTCAAAATGTCATTCGTTTTCGAGTTACAAGCCGTCCAAGTTCAAGTTTTTATTTTTTGTTTTTTGAATTACTCGCTTATAGGAAAACCGATTTGACTAATATTTGAAAGATAGGCTAAGTCTTCTGCGCTTCATCATTTTAGTAACAATTCACATTGATTGTTTGCCGCTAGAGGGCACTTTACCTACATTGAAAATAGTTTTTTTGTCATAATTTTTTAGTGTTGACAGCTACAGTAGTTTTTGGCATAATTTCTGAAAGACTGATGCCAGGCCTTTAAAAAAGGTGCTCTTTATTTACATCGCTAAACCCAACGGTTTAGACGTAAATCACCCTTAAAAATTAAGTGGTAAATTTACTTTTCTCATTTCATTACCACCAGCTACCAGGTAAATAGCTATCAAAGTATACTAGAGCTGTCAGTTTAACATCAAATAAATTCGCTTTTTAAACTATTTAATTTATAATCTTAAAATAACTAATAATGGCTAATCAGTAAATATTCATATTATGGATTATTGCGATATACATTTAATTGATAAAAATTAATGAAACAGTACTAAACAAACTAAAAAAGATTCTCAAAATGTCCCCCATTTTCTTCCATACATTTCCTAACACTCTTCAAAAAATGTCGCCTAACTCGATGAAAAATTCCTGGTGTTTCTTTAATAATTTGGCACTTTTCGATTATCCTGAAGCGAAGATCCTCGACGTTGATTACTGGAATATCGTACACCAATTGTTTCAAATGACCCCAAAAGAAAAAATCCATAGGATTAAGGTCTGGTGACCTCGCTGCCCATGCCAATGGTCCACTTCGTCCTATCCATCGCTCAGGATACGTTGCATTCAAATACTGTCGGACACGTATACTAAAGTGGGGCGGAGCTCCGTCTTGGAGGATCCACATGTTGGCCCTTACTTCCAATGGCACATCTTCCAGATACAATGGGAGACGATTTTGGATAAAATCTAAGTATACGTCACCAGTTAATGGGCCATCAAAGAATTGAGGACCAATAAGGTAATCTCCTATTATCCCTGCCCACACATTTAGTGAAAATCTACGCTGATGTTTCGTTTCTACCACATTGTTTGGGTTCTCGTAAGCATATGTGTGGATGTTGTGTAGATTTGTTATGCCATCACGAGTGAAACCAGCTTCGTCAGTGAATAATATGACGCCAATTAATCGATTATCGTGTTCATACTTAGCTAGGATCTGATTGCACATTTCCAACCGTCTCGGCCGATCATCGTCATAAAGAGCCTGCACCTTTTTTTGAATGAAACGGGTAGAGTTGTTCTTCTCTTAGTATCCTCCATGAACTAGCCTGACAGAGCCGCACTTCATTCCCAATTTTTCTAGTACTAATACCTGGATTATCTTCAATAATTTCAAGCACTCTTTCTTCTTGTTGCACGTTTCTAGCAGTTCTAGGTCTTCCCCTATTTCCATTATAACTTTTAAAGGAACCACATTCCGCAAGCCTCCTGTGCACACTGGAAAATATTTGAGCATGAGGGATATTTCTTTCCGGATAACTCTCCATATAATATCTTCTTGCCAACTCTGCATTACCATTTGCTTTTCCATAACAAAAATGGATATCACAATATTCGATATTTGAATATTGGTGATTAGCCATTATTAGTTATTTTAAGATTATAAATTAAATAGTTTAAAAAGCGAATTTATTTGATGTTAAACTGACAGCTCTAGTATACTTTGATAGCTATTTACCTGGTGGTAATGAAATGAGAAAAGTAAATTTACCACTTAATTTTTAAGGGTGATTTACGTCTAAACCGTTGGGTTTAGCGATGTAAATAAAGAGCACCTTTTTTAAAGGCCTGGCATCAGTCTTTCAGAAATTATGCCAAAAACCACTGTAGCTGTCAACACTAAAAAATTATGACAAAAAACAATTTTCAATGTAGGTAAAGTGCCCTCTAGCGGCAAACAATCAATGTGAATTGTTACTAAAATGATGAAGCGCAGAAGACTTAGCCTATCTTTCAAATATTAGTCAAATCGGTTTTCCTGTAAGCGAGTAATTCAAAAAACAAAAAATAAAAACTTGAACTTGGACGGCTTGTAACTCGAAAACGAATGACATTTTGAAAAAAAATTATATGAAGCTCTACCCTTATTTTGTCAAGTAGAATCACCCCCTTAAGTTTCGTGATCGATTTTTGAATCACCCTGTATAATTCTGACTAATATTAGGATTTTCGAACACTGAACCAAGTACAGTAAAAACATTTTCTTCATCCTCAGTGACAGGTTTTCTTATAACAGGTTTTTATAACTGACATTTTCACTTCCCCGAAACTGGTTTAATAGTCTCACAAAAACGGCTGGTTTAGGAAACTTTTGAGCATATAACCGAGAAGCCAACAAAAGATTTTGATGACATTTCCCAAGGATAAAAATCATATCAATACGCTCTTCTTTGGATAAATCTAAATTTTTACAAAGCAATAACACAACAATATTCAAAAAATTTAGTTTAATAAGTGAAGTTTCACAGTTATAAAAAATAATACCGCTATTATAGCAACAGGTTTGCAGACTAAACTGACAGATTTAATGAACTATCTGACGTTTCTAAATGCCACAGGCAACTACATACATTCCAACATCTATTCAAAAAACACAAAATGGTGCAGAAAATGATTATTTGACGTATTCCTTGAAAACGCGAAGACTTAGCTATAGAACACCCTTATACCATTCGATAGGTATTTAAAAGGTACATTTTCTGGTAAGTTAAAAAGTATAGCGTTCTATTTAAATTAATCAAGTTATAGCCCCATAAATTTCCTATTTGATTAGTTTTAATTTTTGGACACCCTGTATAATATAGCAAGTTTATTATACTTGGATATAAAATATGATTTATTGTTACACTTCACTGTAAATTTCGAGTACTTAACTGAAATACTTCTTAAGTATTTGAAACATGAAAATTATGTTAGATTTTGTGAAAATTCAAATAATTTAAAAACCCTTAAGGTCTAGGTATTATAAACCTTATTAAAATAGGCACTTATTTTGATCGGAGAATCAAAAATGTAATAATATATAAACCATTCTATTTAGAAAAAACACAACTTTGATACTTTCAGAGCTTTTGGGACACCCTGTACAATAAGAAAATAATTTTACGAAGTAACTATATTAGACCCCTATATATCCCAAAAGTAAAACTTTTCAAAAATCACGTATTTTGGCCGCAATATTCGGTGCCGTACAGGGTTAATAACCCTGTGAATTAGCCCAAATTAAAAAAAAATTGCAACCAACAGAAACCGGGATAGATTCCTTTTTAAATCCCTGTGGCATTAGTTATCGATACTAAGGAATTATTTTAGCAGGAATACACAAGGCATTGCTTAAACTATCGTATGTGGAAGTTTTCGAATCGATCATTTGAAAATTGTTAATGTGGCAATAGTTTAAAGTTGCAGCTTTTCCGAGAGTCAGTGTGGGTGCAGTAGTGGGGAAAAACGAGACTCTGACACTTCAAATCCGTTTCTTCAGAAAAATTTGGATGATCTTGGCAAATATTGCTCGTAGAACCTTCAATTTTTTTTTGATTCGTGGTATCTCGATGGAACATGAACAATGTAATATATATTTTCCTGGAAAAAAGTATTTTTAAGCTTAGCAATAAACCACATTATTGCATTTTCATAAATTTTATGCATTATAAGTCATTAATCAATTAACGATATTTTTAATATATTTGTGCATTTAAAAGTATTAAAATTCTGAAGAACTCGATTTGTAGCGAAGTAGTAGATATTTGTTGGATTTCTATTGTCTTTATTTTTTGTTGAATATCACGACGTTTCGGCTAGTAGTTATCTCTAGCCGTTTTCAAGTGAAACTAAATAACTTCCTTAGCTGCATGACTATTTATACTAAAAGTAAATGCAGTGGAGTTTGACTGAGATGGGTGCAGTCATGCTTGCTATGGCAAAATTCCTTTTTTTATGCTGTGTTTAGTTTCAGTTTACAATTATTATTAAGAAGTGGTTTCCACGCTTCTCTTATATCTAAAAATGGTTTACTAAAACATTTCGGGTTCTGATGTACAGGGTGAGTCAACGATTGGATGAAGTAAGTTTGTGCCTTTTCAGTGAAATTAACAAAGAAACTATATTTATTGTTTGATACAGTTTATTTTTACGCAGATTTTAAAAATATTTAGGACTCTACAGGGTGAGCCAAAAAACTAGGACAGCATAAAGTTGTATTTTTTGAAATAGAACACCCTATATACGAATCGTATTTTCGATTTAGCTTATAATTTTAAATCTTTTTTATTAAGGGTTTACTATAACAAAACTTTATAGTTTCTGAGATAATTAAGTTTAAAGAAAAAAAGTCACATTTTCAAGCATCAATTCAATCCTAAATAATGTTTTCAATTTTGTGACAAATATATTCAAATTTGGAATTTAGCAAGGCCAAGGACAAGTTAACATAATTTTTACCTAATATTTGCAATAAAAGCTACAGGGTGTTGAACACATCGGCTCAAATTTGAACAAGTTTAAATGAATAAATATCTTTTTTTTTTAAACGGTACACCCTGTATATTTTCATGTTATTTAATAGAGTAATAAAAACCCTAAAAGTTTTGTTCAATATATCCTATATCTATTTATAATAGTTTTTGAGATATTTCAGTTTTTCTTATTTTCCATACTTTTTTACAGAAATAGTCTTCATTATCATAGTAGCCATGTAAAATAATAAAAATAAACTACAGAAACAAACAGAATGTGGTTAAATATGATGAAATACATGATTCGTTATATTACAACGGCAATAGTTTAATTAAACATAATGTGAAAAAATTAACACAACAATAACGACAAGGCAAATACATATTTACTTTTATACTAAATTGAAACAAAAAAATTACCTATTAAATACTGAGATTAATTATTTCTTTTTAATAAGTGTTCGAATAAACGACCCTCTTGTGCAATGCACAAATTTAGTCTTTTTTGCAGATTTTCTCGGACCCTGGACAAAATTAGTGGCGTTATTGTTCTACAGGTATCCCTAATCCTGTTTCGCATATCTTCCACTGTTGTTGGTGGATTAACATACACCTTATTTTTAATATAACCCCATAGGAAGAAATCTAATGGGGTGATGTCGCAAGACCTTGGTGGCCACTCAATGAAACCCCCACGTCCAATCCATTTTTGCGGATATCGTTGGTCCAAAAACGCACGAACTTCACGATGGTAATGCGGAGGCGCACCATCGTGCTGGAACCACATACTGTTGAGCTCATCCCTATCGAGACCTTGAAGCAGTTGGGGTAGTTCTTCTTGTAGAAAGTTCAGGTAACTATGGCCATTTAGTGGTTCATTAAAAAAGTGGGGTCCAGTAATTCGATTTTGATGAATACCACACCAAACATTTAATGACCAGTGGTTTTGATGTTGCACCTCTCTAATCCAAAATGGGTTTTCTGTGGCATAATAATGCATGTTGCGTCTATTTACGGCACCGTTACTTCTAAAAGTAGCTTCATCACTAAACATTACCTTGCATAATAAATTTGGATTTAATTGAATCTCCGCATTTATTGTACGACAAAAGTTTACACGACTTTCAAAATCCTGTCCATGCAATTCTTGGTGTAATTTCATGTGATATGGATGATAGCTATATTTCTTGGTAGTACGATTAGCGGTGGATTGTGATGTTTCACATAATGCTGCTAACTGACGGCTACCAATATAAGGATTTTCCTGAACATTTAACAATACTTGTAGTTCTTTTTCTTCATTAGTTACTGGTTTGTTGACCACTTTACGTTTTGGATAATCAACAGTACCAGAAGAATCAAATCTTTGCATTAAGTTTTGAAAAGTATGGGTATTAGGCTGGCGTCGATCAGGATACTTCATTTTGTAAATTCTTTGAGCAAGAAGGCAATTTTTTTGAGCCTCTCCTATTGTATAAATCATATCTATTAACTCATTCTTTGGAAAATTCATTTTACAATATAAGATGAAAGCAAAAAAAACCAAACTACACTACATAAAAACCAAAAGAAGCGATTGCGGTTATAAATTTGACACACAGAAAAATGTTCTTTTACATTGTTTTTGCCATGGCTACTATGATAATGAAGACTATTTCTGTAAAAAAGTATGGAAAATAAGAAAAACTGAAATATCTCAACAACTATTATAAATAGGTATAGGATATATTGAACAAAACTTTTAGGGTTTTTATTACTCTATTAAATAACATGAAAATATACAGGGTGTACCATTTAAAAAAAAGATATTTATTCATTTAAATTTGTTCAAATTTGAGAAGATGTGTTCAACACCCTGGAGCTTTTTTTGCAAATATTAGGTAAAAATTATGTTAACTTGTCCTTGGCCTTGCTAAATTCCAAATTTGAATATATTTGTCACAAAATTGAAAACGTTATTTAGGATTGAATTGATGCTTGAAAATGTGACTTTTTTTCTTTAAACTTAATTATCTCAGAAACTATAAAGTTTTGTTATAGTAAACCCTTAATAAAAAAGATTTAAAATTATAAGCTAAATCGAAAACACGATTCGTATATAGGGTGTTCTATTTAAAAAAATACAACTTTATGCTGTCCTAGTTTTTTGGCTCACCCTGTAGAGTCCTAAATATTTTTAAAATCTGCGTAAAAATAAACTGTATCAAACAATAAATATAGTTTCTTTGTTAATTTCACCGAAAAGGCACAACCCTACTTCATCCAATCGTTGACTCACCCTGTACAGTTCTTCATGTCCCTTTGAGTTGTTGGTTTGACCCTAGTCAGCCGACTTCTCAGAGAGTTATTTGAATTGAAAACAACGTTGATTTTATATCGTTTTCCTATCCTTCTAACTTTTTCTGAAATGCCTTTAACATAGGGGATGTTCAAAACTGGTTTTTGTTCTTGATTCGTTGTGGAGATTGTCCTATTTCTGCGTTGTCCTAGAAATTTATCCACTAGATATACTGGGTATCCGTTGGCTGTCAGATCATTTTTAATGTAATCTATCTCTTTCATCAAGTTCTCGTTGGAGATAGAAAGAGTTAAGGCTCTATCTACGAGATTTCTTATAATTCCTTGTTTGGTGTTGTTGGAGTGATTAGATGAATAATTAAGGTATTGTCATGTGTGTGTGTGGCTTTTCTGTAAACCGAAGTTCGAATTTGTCTGCCATTTCTTTCAACCAAGACATCTAAAAATTATAATTTATTTTCTACTTCTTTCTACATGGTGAGGTTAATAGTTGGGCTGATATTGTTGAGATGAAAAAGGAAGTTTCGAAGTTATTCGTCGTTTCCACTCCAAATAATAAAAGTATCGTCTATGTATCTGAGCCATAACTTTGGTTTCTTAGTTGTGGATTCAATTGCAAATGCCTCGAACCATTCCATGAAAATATTTGCGACCACCGGTGATAGTGAAGATCCCATCGATAGTCCATCATCCTGGATGTAGAATTTTTCCTTTTCTTGAATATAGGAATTAGTCAAACAACTTTTCAACAAGTCTATAATGGCGTGCGGTGGTAAAGATGTTCTTTCTGCTAAGGCCTGGTCTTCTTCAAGTTTCTTTCTTATAATTTTTAGTGACTCCTTAACTGGAACGTTGGTGTATAGGCTTTCCACGTCAAAACCAATAAACTTTTAGTAAACCATCTTTAGATATAAGAGAAATGTGGAAACCACTTCTTAATAATTGTAAACTGAAACTAAACGCAGCATAAAGAAATGGGATTTTGCCATAGCAGGCATGACTGCAGCCACCTCAATCACACTCTACTGCATTTACTTTTAATATAAACAGTCATGTAGCTAAGAGATTTATTTAGTTTCACTTGAAAACGGCTAGAGATAACTACTAGCCGAAACGTCGTGATATTCAACAAAAATAAAGACAATGGAAGTCCAACAGATATCTACTACTTCGCAAGAAACATCATTGTCTATGACCTTCAAACAAACACAAGATTTGTATTTGCAGGAAATAAAGTGTTGGTATTTATATTTTTCCTTTAACTGCTTGAAAAAAGGCGAATAAATATAGACAACTATTTAAACACGGTAGCAAATAGGTTTATTTATTTCTCACTGAAATCTTAATTTTAAATAAATAATTGCAATTTAAAACTGTTTCTAATTTATTGTTTATTCTTGGGTGAAATTTTTGGAAGTCAGTTAAGTTTTTTTTAAGTAATTTATTTAATCAACAATTCAAAACCAATATTCTGTCAAGCATCCTTTAAAGTCTCTTAAAAGCAAATAACTAAGGGCTTAAAAGAATTATAAACAAGCTTTTAATCAACTTTGGGACGATCTCGATTTATTGATAATTAACGCTTTTTAATTTTTAGGCGATTTTTTGTTAAGATGCGTATTTTTTTTTGTCATTGATTCAATGAAATTTTTAGGGTGACACCTAATCTCTTAAAGTTGAGACTCTAAGTGCGATTATTTGTGGTTCTGTCAAAATACAATGAAGATCTTTAAATTTTCAGTGTTTTATTAACTCCATGGAAATTAGATCAAAAAAGAGCTGTTTAGTTAAAAAAAAAATGTAACATTATTTTTTTTTGCTGGAATGTGTTCATTTCGGCATCCTATAAAACATATCTCGATGGTAACTCTGAAAGACCTGTGCAAAAAAAATGGCGGACCAAAAATGGTCACGATTTTCGGTTTTTTGAGTTTATCTCGAAAAGTAAAAGTTGTATCGAAAAATGTTTCAAACAAAAGTTGTAGAGAATTAAAAAACATATCGATTCATATAATATAAGTTATAGGTGGCGCCACTAATTATCGAGATATATTTTTTTTTCGACAAAATTTACGGTTTTTATTTTTTAAAAAAAGACATTTATTAACAAACTACCGATTTAAAATTTAACGTAAATATAGGTATTATCATTCTAAAAAAACTATGTCAAACCCGGAATCTGTGAGTTTTTTATTTTCCGAGAAAGGACCCCGCACCAATCAAATGGAAATTGGATTCCGGTCAAATTCGTTGAAATTTCAGTATGTTGTAGGTCTAGATATCTTGATCAAAAGTTCCCATGGGCACAAAGTCCAAAAGTTAATAGTTCTCGAGATACAGAAGGATGAGTTGCACCCGCACCAACCAAATGGAAATTGGATCCCGGTCAAATTCGTTGAAAATTCAATATGTTGTAGATCTAGATGTTCTGATCAAAAGTTTCCATGGGCACAAAGTCCAAAAGTTAATAGTTCTCGAGATACAGAAGGATGAGTTGCACCCGCACCAACGAAATGGAAATTGGATTCCGATCAAATTCGTTGAAAATTCAATATCTTGTAGGTCTAGATGTCCTGATCAAAAGTCCTCATGGGCACAAAGTCCAAAAGTTAATAGTTCTCGAGATACAGAGGGATAACTTGCGCCCGCACCAACCAAATGGAAATTTAATGATTAAAAATAACATGAATAAGAAAACTACAAAAAAAATAGTTTAAAAATGGACTTTTGCATACAAAAAATCATCCAAACTACAAGCCTCACCTTGACCATTGACCTCAAGGTCATATAAGGTTGAAATATTACGAAAATCTAAAAATATCTCATAAAAAAACGTTTTTATCTTTAAAATCTACTTCTTAAAAAAATTTTTCCCATAAAAAATGGCATCTTCACAATTTTGACCTTGACCCTTAATCTGAAGGTCATAGTCAAGATTACAATTGGTGATCTCCTTCATTATCCTAAGCCTATGTGAATGGTGGATCGGGCGCAACTCATCCCTCTGTATTTCAAAAACTATTAACTTTTGGACTTTGTGCCCATGGGAACTTTTGATCAGGACATCTAGACCTACAACATATTGAATTTTCAACGAATTTGACCGGTATCCAATTTCCATTTGGTTGGTGCGGGCGCAAGTTATCCCTCCGTATCTCGAGAACTATTAACTTTTGAACTTTGTGCCCATGGAAACTTTTTATCAAGACATCTAGACCTACAACATATCGAATTTTCAATGAATTTGACCGGAATCCAATTTCCATTTGGTTGGTGCGGGCGCAAGTCATCCCTCTGTATCTCGAGAACTATTAACTTTTGGACTTTGTGCCCATGGGAACTTTTGATCAGGACATCTAGACCGAAATTTTGCAAAAACCAATTTTTGCACCAAAAAAATTGCGATAACTTTTCATCGGATGGAGATAAAATTTTTTTAAAATGCGTGTGTTGGATTTAGATGTATCATTTCTAATCTCAAAAAAAAATAATTTTGGATGAAAAAAACGTTTTTTTTTTTCAAAAATCCATAATGGCGTGGCAAATGAATATTAAGGGCTCAAATTTGCAGAAGATACTTTTTAATACTTGTACTTTACCTGTGAATTTTGTGGATCCAAGAAATACACTTCCATACGATCTGTGAACCTGCGAAAATTGGGCCGAATCTAATCGAAAACAGCTGCTGCAGGCCGCTGTCGACGGGTTGCCATAGTTCAGGCGCATTATTCATTGGCGCTTCAAGGAAACTTATGCATCACAAGTAATATTTATAATATTAATGTTGTTTTATTAATTTATATGATAGTAACAATTTGTTTAGTCATATTAATTATTAATTTGTTTATTAACAAAATTTTTACAAAAAATTATCGAGAAAATCATACAAATATTCAATTATATATTACATATTCTACTGTTTTTTTCCTTTATATTATTATTACCTAATAGTTTATTAACAAAATTTTTACAAAAATTTCTATATATGTTAATAAATGGAATGAGTTTAGTTTAAATAAATTGCGCTTTTTAATGGATAAAAAAAATTGCTTAAAGTCAAGCTCATTCAAATTAGAATCTTTGCCTCCCACAATTGTTGCAGCAAAAGAGCTTTTTTATCGCGTATATTTACAAGTTCAGCATTGGTTGGGTAACAGTTATTTGCCTTCGGATTGGGTTAGGAAAAGTCTGAAGTTGGATTATGACCAATTTACTCCAAGGACGAAATTATACCCGATGCATTAATACATACTTTTACGTGTTCATGCAAACCAGGTTGTACTAATAACAAATGTACGTGTAAGATTCATGGTTTGAAATGTACAGATTTGTGTGAGCACTGTGATAATTACTTTGAAATTTGTATTTACTACCATTTGGAAAACGATGATGACAATTCAAAGGAAATTAATAATATGTGTGAGAATGATTTTGACTATGAAAATGTTAATAATGATGAAAATGATATGTACAATGAAATTGAGAATAATGATGAAAATAGTTTGTGTAATGTAAATGAGAGTAACAATGGCGATGATGAAATGGACGCCGATTGCATAGAAGTAAGAAGAAAAAAAAAGAAAGATGAATGTATAATTGATATATTGTATTTGTATGATTTTCGCACGTAATTTTAATGTATTATTAAATATTTATATGACGTATTATATATTATTACTATATTTTTATATGATTTGCTTACAGAAATTTTCGTAAAAATTTTGTTAATAAACTATTAGGTAATAATAATATAAAGTGAAAAAACAGTATAATGTGTAATATATAATTGAATATTTGTATGATTTTCTCTATAATATTTTGTAAAAATTTTGTTAATAAACAAATTAATAATTAATATGACTAAACAAATTGTTACTATCATATAAATTAATAAAACAACGTCAATATTATAAATATTACTTGTGATGCATAAGTTTCCTTGAAGCGCCAATGAATGATGCGTCTGAACTATGGCAACCAGCCTGCAGCAGCTATTTTCGAATAGATTTGGCCCAATTTTCGAAGGTTCACAGATCGTATGGAAGTGTATTTCTTGGATCCAAAAGTTCACAGGTAAAGTACAAGTATTAAAAGGCATCTTTTGGAAATTTGAGCCCTTAATATTAATTTGCCACGCCATTATGAATTTTTGAAAAAAAAAATGGTTTTTTCATCCAAAATATTTTTTTTTGAAATCGGGAACGATACATCTTAATCCAAAGCATGCATAAAATTTTTTTTATCTCATTCCGGTGAAAAGTTATCGCAATTTTTTTGGTGCAAAAATTAGTTTTTGCAAAATTTCTCAACCCACAATTGAAAAAGAATTTTTTTTTAATAGATTTTCGAAATATAAAACAATACAAACAATTTCCAGTAAAATTGAGCATTCTATCTTAATTAGGAAAGCAGAAAATGGAGGTTGAATTTTCAACTTTGACATCGAATTTCTCGGAAAATAAAAAACTCACAAATTCCGGGTTTGACATACTTTTTTAGAATGATAATACCTATATTTATGTTAAATTTTAAATCGGTAATTTTTAATAAATGTTTTAAAAAAAAAAAATTTTTGTCAAAAAAAAATATATCTCGATAACTAGTAGCGCCACCTATAACTTATATTACATGAATCGATAGATTTTCTAATTCTCTACAACTTTTGTTTGAAACATTTTTCGATACAACTTTTGCTTTTAAAATAAACTCCAAAAACCGAAAATCGTGACCATTTTTGGTACGTCATTTTTTTTTTTGCACAGGTCTTTCAGAGTTACCATCGAAATATGTTTTATAGGATGCTGAAATGAACACATTCCAGCAAAAAAAAACAGTGTTACATTTTTGTTACTGACGAAAATCTATTTTCCATGGAGTATATGGAAATGTATAAAAACACATTTGCATATTCGAAATTATTTATCATCACCGTATTTCCATTATTCAAATTCATTAAGCACATTTTTTTAATCTAACTAATTATAATGTTAATTTGTAGTTTTCACTTTCAGTTTTTATTTTTTTACGTCGTTATAAATTGCTGCACCGTAATTATGCTGTTGAAGTAATAATTGTTAATTAGTACCTGTAGTGACAGTAATAATTAATTGATGTTGCCACTGATTATTTAAACAAGATCTCAACTTTGCAATGGCATTAAAATATAACAACGTACAATTTAATTTAATTGATACTGACGTTAATATAAGCATAGAAAATTGGATTTTAAAAAAACAACTCTTATGTAGTGAAATCACAGAATTTTAGGCGGTAGTGAAATAATAAATTTTTCGATGCAATATACTATATATTTCGAACTATAAACGCCTCACCAAATCCTGGCAACACCCTGTAAGGTACCCCAGTTCAGATTTACCTAATGTTTGTCCTAATGCTGACTGGAGTCTACCTATACGCTACCTCATCTCAGGGTAGATTCACATAATACTCTCAACTGTCTTGTCATACAAAACGAATACCCAATAACAAATTACTTTATGGGTTCGAAATATTCAAAAATGAAATCAGATTAGCTCGAATTGATTCGAATTAGTTCGAGAGTCTAATTTCAAAAATGACTATCAAAATTTCTAATAAGTAAAGTAAAGGGAAATAATCAACTAATAAAGTAAAAACAACATAATCAAAAAGTCGATTTTATCTAATTTCGAATTTAGCATTTCGATATATTCAACAGGTGTGCCGTATAGGCAACCATAAAAATTTCAATGAATCGAGCGGGCGTCTGATATGTGAAACATAATTGTCTCGAGAAACCCAACGAAATTTGCAAATTACAGAAATAGGTTAAGTTTCGATATCAATCAATTTTTCAAAATGTAAACAAAAAGGAAGGATCTGATTATAGATGAAGACAATATTAATGAATGGAAAACAAAAGGTAATCATTAGTTTTATAGTAGGAAACATAGTTTATGATAAACTTAAATATCAAGTTATGCATGTCACTGACAACATTTAAAGAAAATCGTACAAAACAAAAATGTATTTATGACTTTAATAATCTGAAAATGTAATTTAATCTAGAAAAACGTAAACAAACATATTTATTATTTAAGACCAATTTTTAAACGCAACAGTAGATAATACAATAAATGCATTTTTAGATATGGGTGTCTCATTTCCAACACTTTTAGGGGGTATTGGAGTTATTATCAATAATATAGTGTTGCGGTGGTCGCAGATTCCGATGTCAAATTTGTCATGGCCTTCTTAGTTTTTAATCTACCGGGTGATTTTGAATATTTTCGTTCTAGACACATGTCGTATTTCCGTTATGCGTCACTTTATCAAAAAGGTAAAAATTGGTTTTTATAGAGTATTTTTTTCGTAGAGTTCAGTGGCTCAGTTTTTTTCTAAGAAGTTTAGTTTTTGAGATATTAACCAACTTATGATTTTTTAAATAGGACACAGACACACAATAGATTTTCTTTTAATCTCAAAAAAATAGACTTATGAGGTTGTCTTCTTCCTGGATAATGATTAAAATATGTTTTAGATGCAATATCAGAATTTTTATTGCTTTGAATGAAACATTTTAACATATCATATTTTTCGTAATTTTCGAAGGACATTTTTCACTTTTTAAGATTCAATACAGCGTAATTATGACTTATTTTTCAAGATAGCCATGATCTGTTTTCGCATTCATATGTTTCTTCAAAAAAGAGTTAGAGAATGGGGGGTCAGATTTTTTGTACAGTCTTCCTCATATTATTGTTTTGTTTTGAAGCTCTAAAAAATAATCATAATTTGACTTATTGTTAAAAATTTTTTTATTTTTTAATTTATTCTAGAATGTGGAAGAAGTTTTCGAAGGTCGAGACAACCAAGAACTGGAAGTATTGGACGAATCATAAATGGAAAACAAAGTGTCAAAGGTGCTTGGCCATGGCAAGTAAGTACGTTTCTAGAAGTTTTTTTTATTTTTAAAATTGTAGTCCGTGGAAATAAAATATTTGTAAGGAAAAAAATGTAACTAGCGATTTTATTGATGAAAAGAGTATATTTTGGCATCACTAAAAACATACTTCGATGGAAATTCATACGGTCCATGGCTTACCAAATGGCGGCAAAAAAATGGTCACTTTTTTCAGTTTTTTCAGTTTATCTTGAATAATAATAGTTGTATGAAAAAATATTTCAAACAAAAGTTGTAAATAATTGAAAATCCTATCGATTTATATTATTAATTAAAGTTATAGGTGGCGCCACTAGTTATCGAAATATAATTTGTTTTCTCGGAAAATTCCATTTTTCTTTATTTATAATTAAATGATATTTATTAATTGACTATCGCTCCAGAATTCTATGAAATGATAGATATTTTTGACCCATAAAAGTGTGTTTAATCCGAAATTTGTGAGTTGAATAGTTTCCGAGAAAATCGAGCTCGAAGTTGAAAATTTGATGTCGATTATTATCCTTCCTAATAAAGATACAGCAACCAGGTTGACAGCAATTTGTTTGAAATGATGTATATTTTTAAGATTTATTTTCAAAATTTTTTTTTTTTTTGATTTTCCGTCGACAGAATTGCGAAAAACAGTTTTTTCACTCGAAAAATTGCAATAACTTTTTTGTCAGTGTACTTACGATTATTTTAATACATCTATTATTATTATATATCATTTCCGATCTCTGGAAAAAAAAATTGTTATACGATAAAATTTACCTTTTTTTAAAAAAAATTTTGCAACGTCGCAGTTTATAAATATTAGGGGCTAAAATATACAGAAGACATTATTGAATACTTGCAGTTTATCGAGAAATTTTTCGGTTTCACGAAAAACATCCCTGTAAGATCTATGGACCTCTGAAAACTACGCACAGAATCTATCGGACGGTACTCAAATAGCGCGGGTACAGCCAGTCAGCGGATAGCTATGTTGCAAGGCGCAGATGTCTTCTGCTCTTGGCAGTATCCGGTTTGGAGCCGGCATTCTGGTAACACCTGTCATTTCGGAGTAGTATGCTTTGGAGTTAATTTGATATAACGTTTTGATATACTAGAAAGAAAAAATATTATAGTGTTTGTACATTTGTACAAGCACTATTGCAAACATTTTTTGCATTTAAAACCGTTTTAGTGAAAGTTCACAGAGATTTTAACTTAAAAAAAGTATTTGAACACGTGGTGGATCGTTGAAAATCATTACGAAATAGTGTATATTTCTATACAAAGGTATAGATATCTAAATCTAATAGACGTATTAGAATAATCGTAAGTATACTGACAAAATTGCAATTTTTCGAGTGCAAAAAATTGTTTTTCGCAATTTTCTTGTCGAAAAATCAAAAAAAATTTTTTGAAAATATATCTTAAAAATATACGTCATTTCAAACAAATTGCTGTCATCCTGGTTGCTATATCTTTATTAGGAAGGATAATAATCGACATCAAATTTTCAACTTTGAGCTCGATTTTCTCGGAAACTATTCAACTCACAAATTTCAGATTAAACACACTTTTTGGGTCAAAAATGTCTATCATTTTCTAGAATTCTGAAGCGATAATCAATTAATAAATATCATTTAATTATAAATGAAGAAAAATGGAATTTTCCGAGAAAAAAAATTATATTTCGATAACTAGTGGCGCCACCTAGAACTTTAATTATATCAATCGATAAGTTTTTCAATTATCTATAATTTTTGTTTGAAATATTTTTTCATACAACCCTTATTTTTTAAGATAAACTGGAAAAACTGAAAAAAGTGTCCATTTTTTGGCCGCCATTTTGTAAGCCATAGACTGTATGAATTTCCATCGAAGTATGTTTTTAGTGATGCCAAAATATACTCTTTTCAGCAATAAAATCGCTAGTTACATTTTTTCCCAAAACGGCTCTTTTTGAGTCTAATTTTCATAGATCATTGTTACACTCTAGAAATTTAAATCATTTTGGGCTTGTTTTCTAAAAAGATAAAATATTATCGTAGTTTTTTTAAATTTAATTTAAAACTAATTTTCTAAATATATCCGAAAAAAAATGATGGCCGTTTTTTAAACTGAAGTCAGAACTGTATTCAGAAAGCTTTGGCCCTCCTGCATTAGTCTGTTATATATCCTATATGTTTAATTTTTACCTAATTACTTATTTAACAATCTTTTATACCGGCGACCCGGAAATTTGCTTTTATTTTTAGTTAGAACACCTAAAATATAAGAAAATAATTTCAAAATCTTTTAAAACGCAGAAATGGAAAATTTAAGAAAATTCATTTTTTTCTACAGTACGTAGTAAATTTGACGAAAATTCTTGTCTCTTTGAAAGTATAGTACAGGGTGAGTCAACGATTGGATGAAGTAAGTTTGTGCCTTTTCGGTGAAATTTACAAACAAACTATATTTATTGTTTGATACAGTTTATTTTTACGCAGATTTTAAAAATATTTAGGACTCTACAGGGTGAGCCAAAAAACTAGGACAGCATAAAGTTGTATTTTTTTAAATAGAATACCCTATATACGAATCGTATTTTCGATTTAGCTTATAATTTTAAATCTTTTTTATTAAGGGTTTACTATAACAAAACTTTATAGTTTCTGAGATAATTAAGTTTAAAGAAAAAAAGTCACATTTTCAAGCATCAATTCAATCCTAAATAACGTTTTCAATTTTGTGACAAATATATTCAAATTTGGAATTTAGCAAGGCCAAGGACAAGTTAACATAATTTTTACCTAATATTTGCAATAAAAGCTACAGGGTGTTGAACACATCGGCTCAAATTTGAACAAGTTTAAATGAATAAATATCTTTTTTTTTAAAATGGTACACCCTGTATATTTTCATGTTATTTAATAGAGTAATAAAAACCCTAAAAGTTTTGTTCAATATATCCTATACCTATTTATAATAGTTTTTCAGATATTTCAGTTTTTCTTATTTTCCATACTTTTTTACAGAAATAGTCTTCATTATCATAGTAGCCATGGCAAAAACAATATAAAAGAACATTTTTCTGTGTGTCAAATTTATAACCGCAATCGCTTCTTTTGGTTTTTATGTAGCGTAGTTTGGTTTTTTTTGCATTCATCTTATATTGTAAAATGAATTTTCCAAAGAATGAGTTAATAGATATGATTTATACAATAGGAGAGGCTCAAAAAAATTGCCTTCTTGCTCAAAGAATTTACAAAATGAAGTATCCTGATCGACGCCAGCCTAATACCCATACTTTTCAAAACTTAATGCAAAGATTTGATTCTTCTGGTACTGTTGATTATCCAAAACGTAAAGTGGTCAACAAACCAGTAACTAATGAAGAAAAAGAACTACAAGTATTGTTAAATGTTCAGGAAAGTCCTTATATTGGTAGCCGTCAGTTAGCAGCATTATGTGAAACATCACAATCCACCGCTAATCGTACTACCAAGAAATATAGGTATCATCCATATCACATGAAATTACACCAAGAATTGCATGGACAGGATTTTGAAAGTCGTGTAAACTTTTGTCGTACAATAAATTCGGAGATTCAATTAAATCCAAATTTATTATGCAAGGTAATGTTTAGTGATGAAGCTACTTTTAGAAGTAACGGTGCCGTAAATAGACGCAACATGCATTATTATGCCACAGAAAACCCATTTTGGATTAGAGAGGTGCCACATCAAAACCACTGGTCATTAAATGTTTGGTGTGGTATTCATCACAATCGAATTATTGGACCCCACTCTTTTAATCAACCACTAAATGGCCATAGTTACCTGAACTTTCTACAAGAAGAACTACCCCAACTGCTTCAAGGTCTCGATAGGGATGAGCTCGACAGTATGTGGTTCCAGCACGATGGTGCGCCTCCGCATTACCATCGTGAAGTTCGTGCGTTTTTGGACCAACGGTATCCGCAAAAATGGATTGGACGTGGGGGTTTCATTGAGTGGCCACCAAGGTCTTGCGACATCACCCCATTAGATTTCTTCCTATGGGGTTATATTAAAAATAAGGTGTATGTTAATCCACCAACAACAGTGGAAGATATGCGAAACAGGATTAGGGATACCTGTAGAACAATAACGCCACTAATTTTGTCCAGGGTCCGAGAAAATCTGCAAAAAAGACTAAATTTGTGCATTGCACAAGAAGGTCGTTTATTCGAACACTTATTAAAAAGAAATAATTAATCTCAGTATTTAATAGGTAATTTTTTTGTTTGAATTTAGTATAAAAGTAAATATGTATTTGCCTTGTCGTTATTGTTGTGTTAATTTTTTCACATTATGTTTATTTAAACTATTGCCGTTGTAATATAACGAATAATGTATTTCATCATATTTAACCACATTCTGTTTGTTTCTGTAGTTTCTTTTTATTATTTTACATGGCTACTATGATAATGAAGACTATTTCTGTAAAAAAGTATGGAAAATAAGAAAAACTGAAATATCTCAAAAACTATTATAAATAGGTATAGGATATATTGAACAAAACTTTTAGGGTTTTTATTACTCTATTAAATAACATGAAAATATACAGGGTGTACCATTTAATAACAAGATATTTATTCACTTAAACTTGTTCAAATTTGAGCCGATGTGTTCAACACCCTGTAGCTTTTATTGCAAATATTAGGTAAAAATTATGTTAACTTGTCCTTGGCCTTGCTAAATTCCAAATTTGAATATATTTGTCACAAAATTGAAAACGTTATTTAGGATTGAATTGATGCTTGAAAATGTTACTTTTTTTCTTTAAACTTAATTATCTCAGAACTATAAAGTTTTGTTATAGTAAACCCTTAATAAAAAAGATTTAAAATTATAAGCTAAATCGAAAATACGATTCGTATATAGGGTGTTCTATTTAAAAAAATATAACTTTATGCTGTCCTAGTTTTTTGGCTCACCCTGTAGAGTCCTAAATATTTTTAAAATCTGCGTAAAAAAAACTGTATCAAACAATAAATATAGTTTGTTTGTAAATTTCACCGAAAAGGCACAAACTTACTTCATCCAATCGTTGACTCACCCTGTACATATATATATATATATATATATATATATATATATATATATATATATATATATATATATATATATATATATATATATATATATATATATATATATTATATCTATGCGCTTCGAATTGAAACCATCCTTTTTTGAAATTGGTTAATAGATGAAATATATTATATCCTCTTCTGATAATAACTGCATTCATGTGAATATAATATGTCAAAGACAGAACTTGCTTTTGTCTGGCATATCTTGCATGTTTTGTGATGTCAAAAGTAATTGTATAGAGTTGTTACATACAGTTAATAATGCTTTGTATTTGTTGGATCGAGGTTTAATTAGGGCGTCCAAATAATGAATTTTAAAAATTTCTTAATTAATTTACTAAGTCGGAAAATGGAAATGTTTTACGCATGAAAGAATAACGAATTAACCTTTCACATTTACTTTACGTCTAGTTTTGACTGTGGATGTAATAAAACCAATATTTTAACACGTATTCATAATTACAAGCATACAGGGAGATGGATTTAACTAGCAGTGGCGCAGAAAGTTATTCTTGGCTCCTAGTACTTCGTAAAAAAGTTTTTACCGTTTGAGGGTAGCAAAGCACACTTCTACATCCACCGGTGTCATCAGAATAATAATTAAAATTTTTAAAAGTTTTCGAACTTTACTAAATGATGTCTCATATAACTCGATGTTTTGCGAAAGATAGTCTCAAAGTACAAAAAGTCCCGAAATTTCCTCTTGACATACAATTAACATTGCTTTTAAGTAGTAGAGTAAGCCTTCCAAGCCTTTTTATTTCAGCCTTATCACTAAATGATCGAGCACAGAAGGGTTCTGCAATTAAACTCTGAACGGAATTCATTTTTGTTTTACCAAAACTAAAATGCCAAACGTACAGAAAATACAATAGCGTACCTCACAAAAAACACCTGCGACTATTAAATGTTTTGAAACACATTTGAAATGACGCAGTATTATTTCCGATAGTCCGAATACGATAATGACGAAGTGCGAATGTTCACTTATTTGAAAGCATATCTATAATTGTTTCAAAATACGTGCAAACAGTTTTAATCTGACGTCACTATTTTATTGCCAGAAACTCTATGAACTTGGATGAAATATATTGACAGCACTTATTGAAGCTTCATTCATTGTAGCGCTGGTATCCATACCTTCAATATTGGACTCTAAATAAGTTTTTGCTGGATGGACTGAAAAAAAAACACAACAAAGTTTTAAAATACATCTCACCGACTATATGGTCAGAACCTCAATCACAAGAGAACTGTTACTTTTACAATACAATAGTAGACAGATTCAATGCAAAGACCAAATCAAAAATATCTTAATCGATAGTGTCTTCTGTTGTACCAGTAAAAACTCATTTGTAATCCAATATTGAAGGTATGGATACCAGCGCTACAATGAATGAAGTTTAAACAAGTGTTGAAGAAACAGATAGAGAAGTGACGGAAGACAGTAAAGAAGAACCTGGAAGTGGTTGGGACCAAGAAGATAAAGATGAAGAATATCTGAGAAAAGGGAAGAGAAATAAACCTGTAAGACTATTTGATCAAGAAAGTTTGATTGATTTCATCGGGAATATGGGTCTACCTAAAGATGTATCTTAATATATGTCTGCAGAGTTGAAAAACCGTGGGATGCTAAAAACAAGGAACAAACTCGACGTTCTACAGGAATCGATAGGAGCCATATCGTCAATACTTCAATAAAGATGAAGCTGGATCTTTGGTGTATTGTACAAACGTTTGTGGTTTGATGAATGAAATGAAATAAGATTGTTATGTTCCTGAAAAATGGAGATTGTTCATTGACTCTTCAAAACGGAGTCTCAAGGCAGTACTGCTGCACAATGGAAATTATTACGCTAGTATTCCAATAGCTCATTGAACACGATTAAGAGGAAGTTATGAAAATGTCAAATATGTATTACAGAAAATTCGATACTATGAGCATGGATGGCAAGTTTGTGGTGATTTGAAAATCATAGTGATCATTCTAGGCCAACAATCAGGATATACAAAGTATCTCTGCTTCTTGTGTTTATGGGACAGAAGAGATTGCGCAAATCATTACGAGAAAAAAGTTTGGCAAGCAAGGGCAGGATTTGAACCAGAAAATAACAATGTACCGAAACAGCTTTTAATTGAACCATCAAAAGAATTACTTCTGCCTATTCATATAAAACTTGGATGTATGAAACAATTTGTCAAGTCCTTAGATAAGGAAGGACAATGTTATCAGTACCTGAAAAGCCAATTTCCTCAGTTGACTGAGCAAGCAATTCAAGATGAAAATATCCATCGATAAAACTAAGTCAATTGTAATAAGCAAAGTACCCTTAAGATGCAAACTAGTAGTGGATGACAAACCAATAGAACAACTCATGACCTTTAATTACTTAGGAGTTGAAATATCCGCAAACCAAGACAGAACAAGAGGAGTAAGAAACCAAGTAAACAAGGCAAATAGAATCTCAGGAAGCCTGGCGGATATAATATGGCACAACACATACATGAGCAAGGACGCAAAAACAAAAATCTACAAGATCTGTATTCGATCGATAATGATATACGCAATAGAGACGAGAGCTGACAACACAAAAACAAAATCAATTCTAAGAACTGCCGAAATAAAAGTACTAAGAAGAATATCGGGATACACATTAAGAGATCACATACGCAATTCAACAATACGCGAGAAACATGGAATGCAGGATATAGTAAGATGGGGACGGAAGCGCAGAAGAGCCTGGAATGAGCACGTAGGAAGAATGGCGCAAAATAGGATAGCGAGAATCGCCCGAGATGGAACACCGGAAACCAGAAGACCAATAGGTAGACCACCTAAAAGATGGAGAGAGTCCTGGATTTCAACATCAAATGAGATGAATGATTGAGTTGGAAAAAACAGACTGTAAGCCTATAACAAGAGGAAGAAGAAGAAGAAGAAGACTGAGGCTAAAATGAAAGAAGGAATATTTGATGGACCTCAGATCCGTAAAATATTCAACGAAGTACAATGAACGATGTTGAAAAAACTACATGGCTTAGTTTTCGAGATGTTTCTCGAAACTTTTTGGGAAATAACAAAAGTGATGACTATAAAGCTATCGTAGTAACCATAGTAAACAATTTTAGGCGTTTAGGAAGTTTGATGAGTCTCAAACTCCATTTCATGGATTCTCATATGAGCTATTTTCCTGAAAATTTAGGCGAGTACAGCGAAGAGCAAGGCGAGCGTTTCCATCAAGATATGAAAGAAGTTGAACGGAGGTGGCAAGGAAAATGGGACGTAAATATGATGTCAGACTATTGTTGGTTACTGAAGAGAGATAGTGAAGATGATAGTAATTCGAAAAGGGTAAGAAATCCATTACACAGATCTTTTGAAAATGAAAGAGAACGTTACAGACGAAAGAAAGGATAACAAGTTTACTGAAATATAACGCATAGCTGCTTGATTAGAAAACTCGACTATTACAAAAAAAGATTAAGACTAACTTAAAGAACGATTGATGGATAGAATGACATGACAATTTTTCGCGAGATTGCAGTTTTAAGTCAAATCCTTCAACAGCTTAGAAATATATATGGAAGCATTTAATGAATCAAGTGTTACCATCCTGATTTTCCGTTTTTTCAGCTATTTTTCGTGATTTGCGGAAAAACTGTGGGCGATGAGATCAAACAGACTCCGTATTCGAATTCAGCGAGTTAAAACACATGAAAATACTATGATGGGGTATGGAAAATACTGATAACTAGTGACCAATCCCTAGCAATTGTTTTAGGGGTCTTTTAGGTTACAAATTTTCAAGAAAAAATTTTTTTTAGTCATTTTTTTTTTAATAGAAACAAAAGAGATATCATTTTATAATTTTGCACATATATTTATTGGTACTTTAAGTATACAAAAAAAACTTTTTTTTGATTTTTTTATAGGTTTTTAAAAAAAAAACATCAAAAAATGACGGCGGAAGTGATTCCAGGTGACTGAATCGTCTGAAAAAAGAAAGAAAATACCAAATTAATCCTTGTTTAAGTGTCCATGGTCGATACCGGAATGATTCTTTTTCATCAAAAAATAACAAAATGGCGGCCATTTGAAAAAAATCCATTTTTGAGGTTGAAAAATCGAGTTAAAATCGGAAAATTTGTTACCGATCAAAGTGATTCCGGTACCGACCATGGGCACTTGAACAAGGATTAATTTGGTATTTTCTTTTTTTTTCAGACGATTCAGTCACCTGGAATCACGTTCGCCGTCATTTTTTGATGTTTTTTTAAAAAAACTGTTATAGGTAAAAAACCTATAAAAAAATCAAAAAAAAAGTTTTTTTTTGTATACTTAAAGTACCAATAAATATATGTGCAAAATTATAAAATGATATCTCTTTTCTTTCTATTAAAAAAACATTAATAAAAAATTTTATTTTTGAAAAATTCTAACCTAAAGACCCCTTAACTAAAATTATATAGCAATTAAAATAATGCTTTTTGTTCCTGATGATGCAACATATGCTGTTACAAAACCGATAGCTTATTAATTATTAAAGAATTTTGGGAATAATATAAGCCATTTTTTTACTTTCTTTCGAATAATTAAATATTTTAAAAGCACCTAGCGCTTATGCAGCTTCCCCTAACTTTTTAATACATTGACTTCAAAAAAATTCACAATAAATAAATTAATTGTAATAAAAATTATGAGTAAAACAACCAAATATATATATATATATATATATATATATATATATATATATATATATATATATATATATATATATATTTATTTATTTATTTTCTTAATTCTTGAACCATAGATTATATAATTTTTCTTTTATTTTCTCCTTTCTTGGGTTTAGGTTCTATATTTAATAAATACATAAAATTTATTGACGTTTCGCCCTTTATTCATGGCATTTTCAAAATTTTTGCCTCCTAAAAATATACAATTAAATTACATCACATAAAAATGGGAAATTTTAAAAAAATATACAACGCTATCAAAAAATAATTTTATGGATGCTGTTGACCTCGTTCTTAATACAAATTACTTTCAGTACGAAAATACCTTTTACAAACAAGTCGATGGATGTGCTATAGGATCACCAATTTCATCTACCATTGCTCAGCTAGTAATGGAATATTTAGAGGAAAAAGTTTTAGAAAAATTAAATTTTAACATAATATTTTTTAAACGTTTTGTCGATGATTGCATAGCAGCTGTACCACAAAATAAAATAAATGAAATTCTCCAAGAGTTTAACAGTTTCAACGAAAAATTACAGTTCACGTCCGAAATAGAGAATAATAATAAAATAAATTTTCTAGATATGACACTTATACGCAGAAAAAACAAAATTTTAACTGAATGGTACACCAAACCAACTTGGTCAGGTAGATATCTAAACTATTTCTCTAATCATTCAAAAACTCAAAAAAATAGCGTTATAATCGGTCTATCTGATCGTGCTATCTCCCTAACGTCTCCAGAATTCCGACCAAAAATACTGCAAAAAGTAAAAGAGACGCTAATAAATAATAATTTCAACGAAAAGACTATCACCAAAATAATTGATAAACGAACATATAAGTTTTATAATAACGTAAAAACAAGAAACATAGAACATAAACAACAAAAATATGTGGCATTACCGTACACTAGTGAGCTGTCAGAAAAAATAAAATACATTTTAAAAAAGCATGATATCATCGTATGCCACAGGTCACATAATAAATTAAATACATTGTTCACAAATTTAAAAAGTAAAACTCCTCTAATGAATAAATCAAATATAATATATTCGATCCCTTGCACAAATTGTCCCAAAAAATATATAGGCATGACGAGCCAATTACTGAAGAACAGATTAAATGGCCATAAATATACAAAAAACGCCTCAACAGCGTTAAACAAACACACACAGGACGAAAAACACACTTTTGATTATAACAGTGCCATTATAAAAAACAAAGATATGAATTACCAAAAATTACAGATAAAAGAAATGATTGAAATTAAAAAAGATAAAAACACTGTTAACGACAGAACCGATATGGGAAATTTGAGCCACATTTACGCAAACCTAATTTAAACATTAAGTATTCGATCCAGTCAAATAAGAATCAAAAATGGAATATCCTCTTAAACATAAAACCAAACATATACCTTATTTGTTTTTTTATACATTGTAAAATATAAAAAATATTAAAAAAATAAAACACATTAGCATTCCACGTATCCTCAGTAAACGATGTAAAATTTAATTTTTATTCAGAAACAAAACAGCAAAATGTCAAGGTGCATACCGGTAAAATTAAGTATTTTTAAGAAATTTTAAAGTTTTGACTATTGTTTAAGTGTCTTGTTTGTTTTCGAAAATGTTAAATATGTTTTTTATGTGATGTAATTTAATTGTATATTTTTAGGAGGCAAAAATTTTGAAAATGCCTTGAATAAAGGGCGAAACGTCAATAAATTTTATGTATTTATTAAATATAGAACCTAAACCCAAGAAAGGAGAAAATAAAAGAAAAATGATATATATATATATATATATATATATATATATATATATATATATATATATATTAACAAGTAAATGTAGAAATGTTTAAAACTAAAAACTTGAAATTTTTCCACTTTCTTCGAACAGAACCAGATGCAATATGGAATATGCTCTTTAAGAAAAAAGTTTAAATTTAACTTTTCCCTCTTAATACATGACTGAGCATAAAATGTATAATATTCGGATAATATATTTTATAGATCGTAATAGTTATATCATTTCAAATGAAAAAAATAAGAAAATTCTTTCTTTTTATGTTTTGTTTTATTGCCAAATACCTCCCGAAATCTTTGAGGCATTATAACTTCCAATATTTCATTTATTCCTGGATCAGATTCAATTCGAATACGGATTTTTATTTGTGAAATATCAGTAGGTTACGGTTAAAAGATAAACCATATAATATCCTGAAGTACAAGCAGAAAAATTAATACAAGAATTATTTATATTACATTTATTTGAGAGTAAGTCATTAATGCAATATAAGGTACATGTGGGCAATAAGGCCTAACTAAGGGAGAAATGAAATAAAACAACTAATATTCATTTCAATCAACATATTTTAATATTATTCAACTATAAAGATCAGTTACTGTAGAATACAAACGAAAATTTGCAAATTTTGCCATAAACAAAAACAAAATTTAACACTTTTAAAACATTTTCATTAGGCCTTATTTTACTATAGTAGGATAATAAGGTCTAGGACCTAACCTACTTAAATAATCAAAAAAACACATGGTATATTTGGTAAATGAGATCAATAAATCATTATAAATGCGGTAATAACACCTTAAATCTTCTTCTTCCTCTTCTTATAGGCTTACAGCCTGTTTTTTCCAACTCAATCATTCATCTCATTTGATGTTGAAATCCAGGACTCTCTCCATCTTTTAGGTGGTCTACCTATTGGTCTTCTGGTTTCCGGTGTTCCATCTCGGGCGATTCTCGCTATCCTATTTTGCGCTTTTCTTCCTACGTGCTCATTCCAGGCTCTTCTGCGCTTCCGTCCCCATCTTACTATATCCTGCATTCCATGTTCCTCGCGTATTGTTGAATTGCATATGTGATCTCTTAATGTGTATCCCGATATTCTTCTTAGTACTTTCATTTCGGCAGTTCTTAGAATTCATTTTGTTTTTGTGTTGTCAGCTCTCGTCTCTATTGCGTACGTCATTATCGGTCGAATACAGGTCTTGTAGATTTTTGTTCTTGCGTCCTTGCTCATGTATGTGTTGTGCCATATTATATCCGCCAGGCTTCCTGAGATTCTATTTGCCTTGTTTACTTGGTTAAAAACTTCTCTTGTTCTGTCTTGGTTTGCGGATATCTCAACTCCTAAGTAATTAAAGGTCATGAGTTGTTCTATTGGTTTGTCATCCACTACTAGTTTGCATCTTAAGGGCACTTTGCTTATTACAATTGACTTAGTTTTATCGATGGATATTTTCATGTTGAATTGCTTGCTTATGGTGTGGAATGCAAATAGAAGCCTTTGGAGATCGTCTTCATTTTCCGAGACTATGACGGCGTCATCAGCGTAATATATTATTGTTATTTCCCCGGTATTCATTCTGTACCCTGGTACCGCTCTTTTGACGTTCTCAATTATTTGGTCCATTACTACGTTAAACTGTAATGGACTCAGAGAGTCCCCCTGTCGTATGCCCGACGCTATCGGTACATCCTTAGTTAGGTTGCCGCTTACTGAGATTTGTGTTGTGGTGTTGGAGTTTAGCTGTTCAACTATGTTAATTAAATTGTTTGGGATGCCTTTAATTCGCATTATTTGCAGAATATCATCCAGTCTCACCCTATCAAAGGCTTTAGTGAGATCTATAAAGCACATAAAAGCCGGCTTAGTAAATTCAATAGATTTCTCTGCTATCTGCCTTACGATGAATATGGCATCTACTGTAGATCTGTTTTTGCGGAAACCTTGCTGTTCTTCTGATATTCTGCAATAGTCAGTTATTATACCTTCAAGGATTTTGGTGAATAATTTCATTATTGAATTTAATAAAGTTATTCCTCTATAGTTTTCCGTGATTTTCTTATCACCCTTCTTGAAAATAGGTACTGTTATACTTTTCTTCCAATCTCGGGGTATCTCTTGGTCTTTAATTATTTTGTTAAAGAGTTTTGTTAGTTCTTCGTGTAATGCATTTCCACCATATTTAATTAGTTCGTTGGGAATATTGTCGGGTCCTGGGGCTTTTCTCGTTTTTAATTTGGCTATTGTGTCTTTCGTCGTTTGTAGGCTTACTTCCTTGGTGTATTCGTCATATTCAGGTGCATTTAATCCTTAAAAATAAATGAACTGGCACGTCTAACAGTCATCAGGGCAATCAAAATTACCAGTATCTTCCACTGATAAACCGACGCACTCCTCATGATACCACTTGCCACATTTAGTGCATTGCCTCATATCTGCCATCTTATCTTCCTCACAATCATGACAGTACCAACTCGCTTGCTTCTGTGAAGCGACACTGTTGTCTTTGGAGCTCGATGTCTGGTCAATGGAGTAAGTAATTTGTGGATTCCTGTTGGCATGTTGTAACAAGAATATCCTTTGAAGAATAATCTTGTCGTTTGACGTTTGTATTCCCAAATCTTCTCTATTGCAGTTTAATGTTCGCTTCCAATAGTTTGCAAAATGACTGAAAACCGGAGGATCAGTTTTCGCTTTACTCTTGTTATAATGGCTGTAGCTTGAAATACTCTGTATTTACTGGGACACAGTATCAATGTTGTTGAACTGAGATGTTGTTTGGCAGAGGTAACAACGTTGGACCGATTTCGCTCCAGCCAAATCATTCACCTAGCCATCTATCATCGTCAGAGATAAGTTGTACTGTACTGAGGCTCGGGTGGCAAAAATAACTCTTTTATATGGTGCAAGTTGTCTGGTTCGAGTTCATAATTTTCTATTTTCGTTAAAGACTTTTGTTCGGTTTTCTTAATAAATTCAAATTTACCAGAATAGTGTACCACTTAATAATCTGTTTTTTTCTGATCTGTGGAATAAACTACCATTGTCACAAAAAAATTAGGCGCGAAACACGGTACTTATGCTTCGATGGCCTGAATGAAAGCAAATAACTTGGAATCCTCTTATTGTGTTAGGGCGTGGCGTATGTTGCCGCTCGCTCTCACCGCGCCAGCATTGTATTACCCCTCACCCTAGGGCCAAACTGGTAATTTACACGTATGTCGATGCTTACGATTGTCTCATTCTGATTTGATGAATTATAGTATTTTCTTTATCTTACTTAAGAAACGTCCAGTTTCCGGTCTGGATTTTCCACACCTGTGTATGACGAAAGTATAACTCTAAGTCAATTTAGGTTAGTTCAGATTAGTTTTAGTATTACAAATTAACCAAAATCATGTTAAATTTGAACTAAACAAGTATTTTGTGTGGTTAAGATTAATTTTTTCCTAAGACTCTATAAAACCTTACAAAAACTGAACTATATTGTTGATTGAGATGGTCAAATTTTATAGTTTACACCACGAAGATATTTTACATCTGTGCAAAAATAGTTGAAATATATTACATATTTGATATTTTAACTAGTACCATCACTACATAGTATAAAACAAAGTCGCTTTCTCTGTCCCTATGTCCCTTTGTATGCTTAAATCTTTAAAACTACGCACCGGATTTTGATGCGGTTTTTTTCAATAGATAGAGTGATTCAAGAGGAAGGTTTATATGTATAATAGCATCCATTAAATAGTGGAGAAATACTGTTATTTTTGAGGTTTCTAATGTGATGTCGTTAATTATCATATTTTTTTCCGCTTACATTGCAAACGCAGGCTGAACCCTACGAGATTTATCAAAATAATGTACTAATTATTTGTACACATTGAAAAGGTCTACAGAAAACTCCGCGATGGTATATGTCTATCTCTCATGGATATCCCACAATAACATTTTTTTGTCATTTACTTTTTACGACAAATAATGGCAAATTTTGAAGCGATTTTAACCAATACAGCATTAATCCTTATCCAATTAAATAGCTTAAATACATTGTTGATTTAATATAGATCTATATGGTCCTTTACAGCACAAGATTTAAATGAATATTTTCGAAGATATTACAGATTTAAAATTGCGGGAAGTAGCGCTTGCGGCGGTACTGGCCGACCGGGGCGGCGGCAGCGTGCCTATAAATAGCGCGTCGGAGGCCGATGTAATAATTGTTGTAAAAATAAAATAAATAGTCACAGTTTTTCTGTAGTGTATTTAGTATCAGCATTGCACCCGTGCGAAGCCGGGGCGGGTCGCTAGTTGAAAATAAAAATGTAAATTCTGATTGATCATCATACTTAAAATTGATTTTTAAAATATGTTTTTTCTTATTTAAATCATGTTGTTTATTGAAAAAATCAAATTACTGTTAATAACTTTGAAACTCAAAATAAAATTTGAATACCAATCACTACAACCAATTTAACGCAATTTCCATTACCAACCATTACCAATAAAATTATTTATTATTTTTACACTTAACAAAAGTACTTTAACTTTCTTCAAAGGAATTTAATTTTACTTTTCGTTACGGTAATGTGAATCACCTATGTAATTTTCATCGTCTCACTCTTACTACTTATTAATGATGTCAAGTTCAAGTTTTTATGCAGCTCGTCATTTATTACAACATCTTATTCGCTAGTTGACTTTGTGATGTGTTCTTTTATTTTGGTTTATCTAATAGATGTTAATTAAATAGGTGATTGATTTGGTGAATCGATGTGAAGAAGTTTTCAACCAACTGCAAAGAATAAAGGTTGTCAATTCGATGTGTGTATATTATTTCTAATGGATAGAAAAACAAAATACTGAATGGAGAAAAATAACCATAAATTTTTATATGGAATTGAAATGTGTTTTTTTTGGGCAAAATAAAAGTAGTGTATTCTGAATAAAATCGAATTAAATAAAACTTTTATTTCACAGGTTTCGCTGCAACTTTTACATCCACAATTTGGTTTTTTAGGCCATTGGTGTGGTGGAGTTCTGGTGTCCCATGAATGGTTACTGACTGCTGCGCACTGCATTAGCAAGTAAGTAGCGTCGAATTGAATAGTTTTTATTTCATAAAATTACTATATTTAATACAGGGTGGTTCTCCGGGAACTTTATCGACAAGCATCGCCATACAGTGAGCTTTCAAAATGGTGAATGAGATTTCGCCGAAACGTCAGCTTCCTTACAGTCCTGAGAGGGACTCGGCACATACACGGGATGCCCGAAAACCTTCGATTACACATCACACCCGTGAGAAAATCCGACATAACACACACACACACACACACATATATATATATATATATATATATATATATATATATATATATATATATATATGCCCTGATAATAATGAGGAGCAACCGGTTCCTCAAATTACTGAAGAACGAGCAAATCGGGAGACTGACGTTTGTAGTTTAGCAGAAATTAATTTTCTTTACAATAGTACCGTAATTACCGAAAAACTTGATATGAACGCTCGAACAGGAATATTTTAAAGCGGAACAAATATCGCTGTTACAAATTGCGAATAACTCGAGAAATTTTTCCGAAAGACCAGGAAATACGTAAGGTGTTTTGTGAGGACATGATAGAAAGGGCTAATAGGGATATAACCCCTGAAGTTTTGGCAAATACGCGAATAGTATTTTACAATAGACTGGGTTATTGTCTCGCTCAAAGTGGAGGCCTGTTTGAACACCTCTTGTAGACTTTTATGTGTTTTTGTTGATTTAAATTGAATTTAATTATTTGTTTATTTATTTACAATTACTGAACGTGTTACTTTTATTTTTTACTTTACTAGAATAAAAGTTTTATTTTTGAGAATGATTTTTAATTTTAAAGTGGTCTATTAGCTTATTTACTTAGAAATTACCGTTGCGTTTCACTAATATTTTTATTAGAATAAATGTTTATTCTGTAACAGAAATATCAATTTTCTTTACGCTCAACGCCCAACAAAAACTATTTTTTTTTTTGTATTTCGACTATTTGATGTATTTAAAACAATCAATGTATCAAATAGTCATTAAATATTCCAAATTCCGTCGATTACGTTATAAGTTTAGACGAAAAGTAAATACACCCCGAATGAGACGTTTCAAGGTACTGCTCGTCTTCGTGTCGCACGGAAGTTAGCGGGGATAATATTGGGCGTAGGCGTTCCCTCGATCTTCTGTCCCGAACTAAAATGAAAGAAGTTAGACGGACTTGGTGGGTTAGAATTTGAGAAACGGCCAAAATAATTTCTAGTTAAGAAATTTAAAATAGAAGGTTGGCTATAGTAACGTTTCTATTAAACCTCGGTAATATGAACGGCCAGTCCTTTCTTTCTAAAGTTTCGTCTCAGGTTAAAGGCAACAGTGTTGTGGTTGCGTCGCGCCCAGTTACATTTGTGCGCCTCTCTTCTATTTGACATTGGATTGTCAAGAAACAAATATCAACGATTACAAAATTGGGCTAAACAAAAAGGCAGTAATATATTTTCGCCGTACTCTGGTGTGTAAAATACAAAAAAAGCATGGTATCCACACGACGGATTTTTATTTTTTATATTAAATCCGTGATTTCAACCCACTGTGTTTTGATGACCCCGCCAACCATCTTTTCTGGAAACCAGAAAGCAAGCTACGATACAACAGTATACTTTATTTCACTTCTTCAACATGGCTAGACGGGTTGTCCGTCGCTTTCTGATACATTCCCTTTTTTTTTAGAGGTTCTGTTTTGGATTTTCCTGCATATATATATATATATATATATATATATATATATATATATATATATATATATATATATATATGCAGCTGACGTTTCTGTGAAATCTCATTCTCCATTTTCAAAGCTCACCGTATGGCGTCTGTGAGCGAAGTGACGCTTGCGAATCGGGTGCTGTCGGTCCCGTGTGTACGTGGGACGCGTTCGTTGGCCGGATGGTTCTGGCCAATCAGAGACCTGCTGTATGTCACCGACACTGTTGCCAGTGTCTTGTTTATATGTACTTTTTATTACTATTTTTTGTTAGGGCGTCTTGCAGTATGTTTCCTACTCGTGTTGGTGATAATTTGGTCACCCTGTTATTTGGCCGCCCACATGTTTGTTTAGCATTTTGCCCCACGCTAGGACTGGCACTGAATAATGCCACTGATTAAATAGATTTTTTAATATAATAATCAATTCTATTTTAGCTTTTTAATAACTTGTAAAACCCACAGATATAAAATTTTTATAATAAAATGAAAATATATTTTCATTATTTATGTGGAGCATTTTAAATTTCTGTTTAACTACTTTTCTCTAACAAAAATATTATTTTTATTGCTTCATGTCCAATATCATAATAAAAATGTTTTTGAGTTAGGTGTATAAATAAATGTTTTTATACAGTAAAATCAAATATTTATTACCGTCGATAAGCACAACACTATGATTATAATTTTTTATTATTATTTAAAGAATTTATCTCGGAAAAAGGTAATTTTTTGTAAGAAAACATGAAAGATCGAAGAATAAATCCTAGATATTTTTTACGATATATCTTACTCCATGGAAATTAGATCAAAAAAGAGCTGTTTTGTTAACAAAAATGTAACATTGGTTTTTTTTGCTGGAATGTGTTCATTTCGGCATCCTATAAAACATATCTCGATGGTAACTCTGAAAGACCTGTGCAGAAAAAATGGCCGACCAAAAATTGTCAAGATTTTCGGTTTTTTGAGTTTATCTCGAAAAGTAAAAGTTGTCTCAAAAAATGTTTCAAACAAAAGTTGTAGAGAATTAAAAAACCTATAGATTCACGTACTATCAGTTATAGGTGGCGCCACTAGTTATCGAGATATATTTTTTTTCGACAAAATTTACGGCTTTGGTTTTTTTTTTTAAAAAGATATTTATTAACAAATTACCGATTTAAAATTTAATATAAATATAGATATTATCATTATGTCAAGTAGGTCAAACCCGGAATCTGTGAGTTTTTAATTTTCTGAGAAATTCCATGTCAAAGTTGAAAATTCAACCTCAATTTTCCGCTTTCCTAATTAAGATACAATACTCAATTTTAATGGAAATTGTTTATATTGTTTTATATTTTAAAGATCTATTTAAAAAAAATTTTTTCAATCGTGGGCCGAGAAATTTTGCAAAAAGAAATTTTTGCACCAAAAAAATTGCGATAACTTTTTACCGCATTAAGATTAATTTTTTTAATGCGTAAATTGCATTTAGAGGTATCATTGCCGATCTCAAAAAAAAATTAATTTTTGATGAAAAAAACTTTTTTTTTTCAAAAATTCATAATGGCGTGGCAAATGAATATTAAGGGCTCAAATTTGCAGAAGATGCTTTTTAATACTTGTACTTTACCTGTGAATTTTTTGGGTCCCAGAAATACACTTCCATACGTTTTGTGAACCTTCGAAAATTGGACCGAATCTAATCGAAAATAGCTGCTGCAGGCCGCTGTCGGCGGGTTGCCATAGTTCAGGCGCATTATTCATTGGCGCTTCAAGGAAACTTATGCGTCACAAGTAATATTTATAATACTGATGTTGTTTTATTCATTTATATGATATCAGCAATTTGTTTAGTCATATTAATTATTAATTTGTTTATTAACAACATTTTTACAAAAAATTATAGAAAAAATCATACAAATATTCAATTATATATTACATATTCTACTGTTTTTTTCTTTTATATTATTATTACCTAATAGTTTATTAATTTTATAAGTTTGTATTAGGACAAATTAATATCATTGGTCGCTAATTATTTTCGTATTTTTGACGCACTTGAAGCAGATCTATAATAATATAAAGGAAAAAAACAGTATAATATGTAATATATAATTGAATATTTGTATGATTTTCTCCGTAATTTTTTATAAAAATTTTGTTTATAATGGTTCACAGATCGTATGGAAGTGTATTTCTTGGATCCAAAAAATTCACAGGTACAGTACAAGCACTAAAAAGCATCTTCTGCAAATTTGAGCCCTTAATATTCATTTGCAACGCCATTACGAATTTAAAAAAAAAAACGTTTTTTTCATCCAAAATTAATTTTTTTTTTGAGATCGAAAATGATACATCTAAATCCAATGCATGCATTAAAAAAATTGTTATCTCCATCTGGTAAAAAATTGTCGTAATTTTTTTGGTGCCAAAATTGGTTTTTGCAAAATTCCTCGGCCACTATTGAAAAAAATTATTTTTTTTAATAGATCTTCAAAATATAAAACAATAGAAATAAGTTCCGTTTAAATTGCCAATGCTTTTGCACAGTATTTCAGTTCAGTGTCTGAGTTGTCATCAGTGTCCAACGGCGACCCTATAGATATTAATAGATGGGGAGACTTGGAATTTTCTTTAATATCAGAGGAGACTGTAAAGAAAAGTATAAAAAAACTAAAACCAAAAAAAAGCACAGGAGAGGATAATATTCCCTCATATATCTATAAAGGCTGCTCAGACTTTTTAGCAGCCTCTATTTCTCATATTTTTCAAGTTGCCCTAAAAACAAAAATTTTTCCCAATAAACCAAAAACAGCAATTATTTCTCCCATATTTAAAGATGGTAAACAAACAAATGTTGAAAATTATAGACCAATTAGTTTACTTAATTCACTTGCTAAGATATTTGAGATGATTCTTTCAGATGACATTGTGACCAACATCACTCATAAAATAGTAGAACAACAACATGGATTTGTAAGTGGAAAGTCCACAGTAACAAATTTATGTGTGTTTACAAATCATACCTCGGAGGCTATTGATGGCGGGAAGCAGTTGGATACAGTGTATATTGATTGTGCAAAGGCATTTGATAAGGTGGACCATCGGGTGTTGCTGGCTAAGCTTGTCGAGTTTGGCTTTTTTAGGAATGCTTACCTCTTCATCAAAAGTTCTTTCGTGTAGGCCGCACATGGTGAGGGTGGGAGGGTCATTTTCTCTGGCTTTTATGGCAACATCTGCTGTACCGCAGGGTAGCAAACATTCTGATGGTCTCTTATTTGCGGATGACTTTAAAATATTTAAGAAAGTAACAAACAGTAATGGTTGTAGTGCACTGCAAGCAGACTTAAATTCAGTAACAGAATGGTTTCAATTAAATAAAATGTTTTTAAATACTAATAAATGCTTCTTTATGTCTTATATAAATAAAATAAATCCTATTAATTTTAATTACTTTATTGATGGAGCAAAACTACAAAAAAAGACTGAATGTAGGGATTTGGGGGTGCACTTCCAGTCTAATTTGAAATTTAATACCCACTACCGCAATATTATTAATAAGGCTTTTAGGGTGCTTGGTTTTGTGATTAGAAATACAGGTCAGTTTCAGAACCATAACATAATAATAAAATTGTATAATGCACTTGTTCGTCCTCATCTAGAATATGCATCTAATGTATGGTCTCCTAGTGCAAATGTGCATTGTGATGCTATTGAGCGTGTTCAAAAAAGGTTTTTGAGATATTTATATGTTAGGAAAAATAACTTATATCCATATCTGATCTCTTATAGCAGTATGTTAGAAAGCTTTAAATTTCAAACTCTTCAGAAAAGAAGGCAAATTCAATGTGTGATATTTATTTATTGTATTATCAATAATATAAAATTTAACAATTGTTCTTTGATTAATTATATACCTCTTCATGTACCAAAGATAGGATTAAGGATACAAAAGGAAAAATTCTTTCATGTCTCCATTGGTAGTCGTTCTCCAATGAATTTAATGTTAACTGAGTGCAACATACTATATAAGAATAATGATATTGACTTTTTTAATTGTACCAAGAAATTGCTATTGCAACTTATGCAGTGACCTCTAGGTTTATTCAGGTTCTTGTCTGTGCTGTCTTTGTTCTGTGTTAGTTAAGTCTGTAAAATTTTTCTTACTTATAATTACCTTGTAGCATGTTATGTTTAGGTTTGTAAGAGTATCAATAAATAAATAAATAAATTGAGCACTGTATCTTCATTAGGAAAACGGAAAATTGAAGTTGAATTTTCAACTTTGACATTTGACTTACTTTTTTAGAATGATAATACCTATATTTATGTTAAATTTTAAATCTATAATTTGTTAATAAATGTCATCAAAAAAAAACCACAAAAACCGTAAATTTTGTCGAAAAAAAAATATATCTCGATAGCTAGTTACGCCACCTATAACTTATATAAATCGATAGGTTTTTTAATTCTCTACAACCTTTGTTTGAAACATTTTTCGATACAACTCTTACTTTTCGAGATAAAAATGCAAAAAAACGAAAATCGTGACCATTTTTGGTCCGCCATTTTTTTTGCACAGGTCTTTTAGAGAGTAACCATCGAGATATATTTTATAGGATGCCGAAATAAATACATTCCAGCAAAAAAACCAATATTACATTATTGTTAACAAAACAGCTCTTTTTTGATCTAATTTTCATGGATTAATGTGTATTTGAATCATTTAATTAACTGCTACGTCACAGTTTCTGAGTAAACTCAGTTTTGTTACTGAAATTAACAATTTGTAAATTCTAGTGACTTATTCAATTTACCACTAGCAGCATTATGGACTGCAGTACTGGGGGACTGGGACAGAGACATGGAGGAACTGACTGAAGAAAGAATTCCGGTGGAGAAAATTGTACTGCACGAGAGGTTTCACAACTTTCAACATGATATTGGTAAGAACTATTAATATTGTTTTACTATAGATGTTATTGATGGAAAAGGAAAAATGCATATATATATATATATATATATATATATATATATATATATATATATATATATATATATATATATATATATATATTATATTAGCCTAATAATAAGAAACATAGAACATAAACAGCAAAAATATGTAGCATTACCTTACACTAGTGAACTGTCAGAAAAAATAAAACACATTTTAAAAAAGCATGATATTATCGTATGTGACAGGTCCCATAATAAATTAAATACACTATTTACTAATTTAAAAAGTAAAACTCCTCTCATGAATAAGTCAAATGTAGTATATTCAATCCCTTGCTCAAATTATGCCAAAAAATATATAGGCATGACAAGTCAATTGCTAAAGAACAGATTGAATGACCATAAATATACGAAAAATGCCTTAACAGCGTTAAACAAACACACACAGGATGAAAAACATACATTCGATTATAAAAGTACCATAATTAGAAACCAAGATATGAATTATCAAAAATTGCAGATAAAGGAAATGATAGAAATTAAAAAGGATAAAAACACTGTTAACGACAGAACGGATATGGGAAATTTGAGCCACATTTACACCAGCTTAATTTAAAGAAAAATATTAAGTATTCGATCCTGTTAATAAATCAAAAATTGAATATCCTCTTAAACATAAAATTTAATGTATGCGTTCTTTCGGTTTTTTTGGTCCATTGTTAAAATATAAAAAATAAAACACACTCGCATTCCATGTATCCTCAGTACCTAAGTAGACGATGTAACAAATTCATTTCATTATTAATAAATCAACAAAATGTCAAGGTATGTACTGGTAAAATTAGATACTTTTTTAGAAATTTGACTAGTTTTTTAAGATGTTTGTTTTTTAAAATTTTAAATATGTTTGTGTATGAATGTTCTTAATTATATAAAAAATATTTTTTAAGAAGATCAATAAAGATGCCTTAAATAAAGGGTGAAACGTCAAATTGTTTTTGATTTTTTGTTAAATAAAGAAACTAAACCCAAGAAAAGACAAAATAAAAAGAAAATAATACATGTATTAAAAGTTTTACAGAGCTAAACCAAGTAGATACTCCACCATATTCTCACCCTTTATGTTTGGTGGTGAAAATCTTAATAATTAACAACACTTCGGAAGAATCATGAATTATAAATGATCCTAATAATACTATTCCTCATCGGTTTTAAGCAGTATACATTTTAGCAGGTTTAACTGCTGACAATCAATCCTGCTCAAACAGAATAATTTCTGAAACACAAGAAAAAACGTAATTGCCTTGGTCACAATTTTCTATCTATGTTTATATACAAGAAGATCGAAAAGTTTATAACAACCGAGTATATATATATATATATATATATATATATATATATATATATATATATATATGAAGTAAAATGCGAAACAGTGAATGCAAACTTCGCTCCATCGTATCCTTTCTGTGTTAGAGGTTGCACAGTTAGAATAAATTGTGATAAAACACAATTCATCCTATTCCACCACCATCGAGATGGTGACCTACCTGTACCACCATACCGAGAAGAAAGTCAAAGCTTACCCTCCCCGCCATAATGAAACGGCAGAGATACATGTTTCGTCTCTCACTAGACTCATCTAGACTCATGGAGCGAAGTTTGCATTCACTGTTTCGCATTTTACTTCACTTATGTACGGAGTTGCATATAGTTGTACGTTTGCTGAATGTGATTTCAGCACTACAACAGCATAATGTGGATATAACCACTGCTAATGCATCTCACACGGAGGTATCCGTGAAAGCCGTATAAACATATATAAGCCATCCGACGAGAGGTCGGCGAAGCCGCGTTCAGTGTTGCATGCTTCCTTCCGATCTGTCCTTTGCACAGCCAGGTGCATGTCGGTACCCTGATGAGTCTAGTGAGAGACGAAACATGTATCTCTGCCGTATCACTATGGCGGGGAGGGTAAGCTTTGACTTTCTTCTCGGTATGGTGGTACAAGTAGGTCACCATCTCGATGGTGGTGGAATAGGATGAATTGTGTTTTATCACAATTTATTCTAACTGTGCAACCTCTAACACAGAAAGGATACGATGGAGCGAAGTTTGCATTCACTGTTTCGCATTTTACTTCACTTATGTACGGAGTTGCATATAGTTGTACGTTTGCTGAATGTGATTTCAGCACTACAACAGCATAATGTGGATATAACCACTGCTAATGCATCTCACACGGAGGTATCCGTGAAAGCCGTATAAACATATATATATATATATATATATATATATATATTGTTTATTTTCTTGTTTCTTGAACCATAGATTATATCATTTTTCTTTTATTTTGTCTTTTCTTGGGTTTAGGTTCTATATTTAATAAATACATAAAACTGTTTGACGTTTCGCCCTTTATTCAAGGCATTTTCAAAATGTTTGCCTCCTAAAAATATATAATTAAATTACATCACATAAAAAACATATTCAACATTTTCGAAAAACAAACAAGACACTTAAATAATAGTTAAAACTTTAAAATCTCTTAAAAATACTTTATTCTACCGATACGCACCTTGACATTTTGCTGTTTTGTTTCTGAATAAAATTTAAATTTTGCATCGTTTACTGAGGATACGTGGAATGCGAATGTGTTTTATTTTTTTAATATTTTTTATATTTTACAATGCATAAAAAAACAAATATGGTATATGTTTGGTTTTATGTTTAAGAGGATATTCCATTTTTGATTCTTATTTGACTGGATCGAATACTTAATGTTTAAATTAGGTTTGCGTAAATGTGGCTCAAATTTCCCATATCTGTTCTGTCGTTAACAGTGTTTTTATCTTTTTTAATTTCAATCATTTCTTTTATCTGTAATTTTTGGTAATTCATATCTTTGTTTTTTATAATGGTACTGTTATAATCAAAAGTGTGTTTTTCGTCCTGTGTGTGTTTGTTTAACAAACAAAAACTCAAAAAAATAGTGTTATAATCGGTCTATCTGATCGTGCTATCTCCCTAACGTCTCCAGAATTCCGACCAAAAATACTGCAAAAAGTAAAAGAGACACTAATGAATAATAATTTCAACGAAAAGACTATCACCAAAATAATTGATAAACGAACATATAAGTTCTATAATAACGTAAAAACAAAAAACATAGAACATAAACAACAAAAATATGTGGCATTACCGTACACTAGTGAGCTGTCAGAAAAAATAAAATACATTTTAAAAAAGCATGATATCATCGTATGCCACAGGTCACATAATAAATTAAATACATTGTTCACAAATTTAAAAAGTAAAACTCCTCTAATGAATAAATCAAATATAATATATTCGATCCCTTGTTCAAATTGTCCCAAAAAATATATAGGCATGACGAGCCAATTACTAAAGAACAGATTAAATGGCCATAAATATACAAAAAACGCCTCAACAGCGTTAAACAAACACACACAGGACGAAAAACACACTTTTGATTATAACAGTACCATTATAAAAAACAAAGATATGAATTACCAAAAATTACAGATAAAAGAAATGATTGAAATTAAAAAAGATAAAAACACTGTTAACGACAGAACAGATATAGGAAATTTGAGCCACATTTACGCAAACCTAATTTAAACATTAAGTATTCGATCCAGTCAAATAAGAATCAAAAATGGAATATCCTCTTAAACATAAAACCAAACATATACCATATTTATTTTTTTATGCATTGTAAAATATAAAAAATATTAAAAAAATAAAACACATTCGCATTCCACGTATCCTCAGTAAACGATGCAAAATTTAAATTTTATTCAGAAACAAAACAGCAAAATGTCAAGGTGCGTACCGGTAAAATAAAGTATTTTTAAGAGATTTTAAAGTTTTAACTATTATTTAAGTGTCTTTTTTGTTTTTCGAAAATGTTGAATATGTTTTTTATGTGATGTAATTTAATTATATATTTTTAGGAGGCAAACATTTTGAAAATGCCTTGAATAAAGGGCGAAACGTCAAACAGTTTTATGTATTTATTAAATATAGAACCTAAACCCAAGAAAAGACAAAATAAAAGAAAAATGATATATATATATATATATATATATATATATATATATATATATATATATATATATATATATATCGAAGGTCTTCGGGCATCCCATGTATGTACTCAGTCCCTCTCAGTGAGTGGGCTTTCTGTAGACAGTGTGCGACAGCAAGCCATCCTCTTTTCTTTTCAGTAGGATATCTAGAAACGGTAGTTTCCTTTTCTGTTCTGTCTCCATGGTGAATTTGATTTTTGGATGTATACTATTTATGTGAAACTTTTGAGATTTTCTTCTCCGTGTTAAACACAGGACATAAGATAAATGTCTCAAGAACAAAAATGTTATTGAGAGGTGAAAACCTGTCCACAAGAGTTATAAGGGAAATCATTGAAATTGCAAAGAGGCCCAACAACTTAAATAGCAGAGATGATAGCCTGCGGGTGCCTAATATTTGGAAAAATCTGCTTACAAAACATCAACCAGTACCACTTAGTAACGAAAGAGATTACAACTCGACAACGCAACCTCAAACACTGGCAACAGGGCCAATGACGCGCAGCAGGTCTTGCAACCTGATTGGCCAGAACCATTCGGAAAACGAACGCGTCCGCCGATAGCACCCGGGTCGCAGGCATCAGTTCGCTCGTAGACACCATAGAGTGACCTTTGACAATGGTGAATGAGATTTCACCGAAACGTCAGCGCCTTACAGTCCTGAGAGGGACTCAGCACATACACGGGATGCCCGAAAACCTTCGATTACACATCACACCCGTGAGAATATCTGACATATATATATATATATATATATATATATATATATATATATATATATATATATATATATATATATATGAAGCAAAATGCGAACAGTAAATGCAAACTTCTCTCCATCATATCCTTTCTGTGTTAGAGCTTGCACAGTTAGTTTGTAGGATTTTAAGTTTATTTTCTACTAGTGAGTTCTTAATGTATTTATTTTTATTAATATTCTCATGAGCCTTCCATGAAAGAAGGTCTGGAACTTTTTAAAAATATATATATTTCCTTATTTTCGACATGGAAAAATCTAGAAATTGACAAATTATTCCTTTTTCTTATTTTTATTGCACCATGTAGCATAAAAATCCATCTAGAAAGATCCGTAACATTCTGGTATCTGGAAAAAGGGTATACCCTTTATATATATATATATATATATATATATATAGACATACGATAATACCACTAATTGGATAGAAAATATATCAGACACCATATATATATATATATATATATATATATATATATATATATATATATATATATATATATATATATATATAAATATATATGTTTATGCGGCTTTCACGGACCTCCGTGTGAGATGCAATAGCAATGGATATATCCACATTATGCTGTTGTAGTACTGAAATCACATTCAGCAAACGTACAACTATATGCAACTCCGTGTGTGAATGAAGTAAAATGCGCACCATATCCTTTCCATGTTAGAGATTGTACAGTTTGGATAAATTGCTAAAAAACACAACTCATCTTATTCCACCACCACCGAGATGGTGGCCTACCTGTACCACCACACCGAGAAGAAATTTAAAAAACTTACCCCTTCGCTACAGTTATATGGCAAAGATACACGTTTCGTCTCTCACTAGACTCATCAGGGTACCGACATGTACCTGTCTGTGCAAAGGACAGATCGGAAGGAAGAATGCATCACAAGTTTGACGACTTTAGAATAAATATAGAAGTGGAAGCCATATCTTTTGGGTATCTCACTAATCTCAAATAATATATAAACACAAGCGCAAACAATATAAATCACTAAGGACACACTGTAATGTGTACTTTGCTCACTGACAGAAATTAAATTGAACTATTAGAAATTTTATTGTTGCAGTTAATTTATAAAAGCTTATAATATTTAAATATAATTCTATATAATTAGATTTGCGGCAGTCCTCAGTTACCTGCGGCACTAGAGCAGGTATATTGGAGGTTTCGGTAACAGTTTTATTACTCTCTCTAGTTTTTGAATAGAGTATAGGAATGTGTATGCTTGCGATCGCCCCCCCCCCCCACTTGTTTTTCTTGCCATACTGTACTTTTGTGATATCAAAGGCCCCCCCCCCCAAGAGAGACGCTGGATCCACCCCTGTATATATATATATATATATATATATATATATATATATATATATATATATATATATATATATATATATATATATAGCTGTTTCTGCGATTCAGAAATTGGCGATTTTCTATCGACCTACTTATCAAAAGTTTGCGCAAAAATAAAATTTGACCCAATATCTTTAAAACAATTACTGACGTGTGATATATCGCCAGAGACGAACATTATATTTTATTTATTTTTATATGTGGGATGCCATTTTTCGTTATTATGTTATAATTCTTTTACCTTAACCTACAAAAATTATTCTTTTAATATATTTTCCTCTTTTGTTTGTGTAGGAAATAAATGTACAATATTTTCTTTGTAAAATAGCGAAGGTTTCGAAATATTTCATAAGTTCTCATATTGTGAAAAAAGGAAAATTTACGTGACAGTTGCCATTCAGCAAGCATGAAAACCTACGGAAGAGAAATAGGTATTATTTGGTAATGTGCTGCGTAAAACGCATTTACTAAAAATAGAAATAATGATTTTAATCAAAATTCTTTGTCGGGATGTCCAAAGGAATTGTGAGGTTTGCACACAAAAGTAGCATGTATTGCTTAGAAGTTATAAAAGATAGAGGTTATATATCTAAAGAATATTGGCTCATAACTGAAATGACATGCAATACCGGGTGTCAACGAATCTATTAGACAAGTCATAATTTCTAGAGTGTTATGTGTATCAAAATGAGAATTGGTACAGGTAAATGGTATGTGAAAGGGAGAGTATTCGCATATTTTCAACTTTCCGGCCACTTCCGGTTTCACCGGAAATGGCCCCGGTTTTGAATTTTTAAATGGAACACCCTGTATATTTTAACTTTTTTGGATTTCTGAGACAATTCTAGATCAGAATGTGACATTTTAAAAACTTTTTACGTCTACTTCATTTTTTTAGAACCACTTTTAAAATTGCATCTAGGTGGCCATGATCGGACGCAAACTAATCTAAGGACCTTAGGTGATGTCAAAAAAATACAATCGCAAAGTTTTAGTTACTAGTATGAAAGACAGGAATAAGACAAGTTGGCAAAATTACGATTTTATTTCTAACTATTAATTTTCAAATGGCGACCCCTTTTTGACAACTACTTTTCGAAAAAAGCATTCTTTGACGAATCTAACGGTACTAATTTATTTGCGATTGGATTAGACATAAGAACAGAAATTAAATATTATTAAGCAAAATACTGGATAATTTATTTACTTATGACAAGTGCGCCATGGACAGTCATGATGCATAATAATTTGCAACTGTTTTTATCAAGTGTTCTTTGGAAAACAAAGCACTCACTTAATGGGCTGGATGTTGCCGATTCGGATATCTATGAGCATACAACTCGGCAGCATTCCTTGAATTTCTATGAGACTCTCCAAATATTAATAACATATCCACTTTTTCACTTTGAGTATACATAATTTTAACGAAAATTTAAACTAAACTTAACGAAAATTAAGAAACTTTTACGTCTGTTCTTAGAGCGTATGTCACTGTCATTATCTACTTAAGTGAGTGCTTTGTTTTCCAAAGAAGACTTGATAAAAACAGTTGCAAATTATTATGCATCATGGCTGTCCATGGCGCACTTGTCATAAGTAAATAAATTATCCAGTATTTTGCTTAATAATATTTAATTTCTGTTCTTATGTCTAATCCAATCGCAAATAAATTAGTACCGTTAGATTCGTCAAAGAATGCTTTTTTCGAAAAGTAGTTGTCAAAAAGGGGTCGCCATTTGAAAATTAATAGTTAGAAATGAAAACGTAATTTTGTCAACTTGTCTTATTCCTGTCTTTCATACTAGTAACTAAAACTTTGCGATTGTATTTTTTTGACATCACCTAAGGCCGTTAGATTAGTTTGCGTCCGATCATGGTCACCTAGATGCAATTTTAAAAGTGGCTCTAAAAAAATGAAGTAGACGTAAAAAGTTTTTAAAATGTCACATTCTGATCTCAGAAATCCAAAAATGTTAAAATATACAGGGTGTTCCGTTTAAAAATTCAAAACCGGGGTCATTTCCGGTGAAACCGGAAGTGGCCGAAAAGTGGAAAATATGCGAAAACTCTCCCCTTCACATACCATTTACCTGTACCAATTCTAATTTTGATATACGTAATACTCTAGAAATTATGACTTGTCTAATAGATTCGTTGTCACCCGGTATATGAAACAACTTAGCAGAAATCTCAGAATCTTACGTTTTAAATGTGCTTTCGACTTTCGATATATATACATATATACAAGGTGATTTTCCGGGAAATTTATCGATCAATTGTAAGAAAACTATAATTGGGAAGAAACTGAAAATTTAACAGTGTACTAACGTGAATGGGGGACAGCGGTTTAAAATATTTTCAAGATGGCGGCACTTCCAATTATACGGGAAGTAGATGTCAACTTGCTTATTTTAAATAAATAAAACCATGATCATTGTTGTTAGTAATATTTATAGAGATTGAACAACAATGATCATAGTTTTCCTTAGATATTAACGATTTAATAATTCAGTATGGCTGACCAAACATTGCATAATTACCTTTAATTGCAACCTCAACCTAACAAAATGCATTAATAGTGTACAGCCCTGCTGACTTCTAATATAAAAGTTTTTTTTTCAGTAATTTTTAATATTTTTTCATATTTTTTGGAAAATAATAATAATTTTCATTTGTCTATCCTAATAACTTCAGCATGACTGGCCTGTATAGTTAACCTTAAATGCAGTTCATACGAACTAAACTTGATATTCATTGGATAAGGTTGGCAGCCCTACCGACAGCTAACAAATTTCCTAACCTCATAATTTTCAAATTCATTTTACAGTTACATGTGACTCGGGAAGGAACAAAATGGTTCCTCCTATTTTAAAATAATTTTTAATTTTTAATTTAAATTTTAAAATCAATGTGATGTAATAATTTGTTGTAAATTGGTCTGTGACCGTAGTTTTTTGGTCTCTTTTACCAATGTACTTTGTCATAAAACCATTTAACATCTTAGTGAACATCCTCAAATAAAGATGTAAATTATCAATACTATTAGGGAAAATTTATCTCACTAATTTCCCTTTTTGTAATTATTGTAGTCTCCCTGAAGATGAAAATGACAATAAAGATTTTCGAAAGCTTGGATTAACTTTAAAGAGTACTCTTTCACTTGCTGCACACCCCAATATTAACTTGTTTATTATATATATATATATATATATATATATATATATATATATATATATATATATATAAAGGGTGTTTTTTATAGAGGTATAGAACTGTAAGTTGGGAACACTTCTTTAACTGGCGGCCATTTTGTCAGCTGTCAAGTGATTTATGTTTAGTTTGGTTTGGCATTTCAACATGAATAGACTGACTCCTGAACAATGCTTCCAAATTGTGCAAATTTATTTTGAAAATCATGGTTCTCTTCGAAATACGTATCGCGCACTACGTCCATTTTACGGTCAACATAATCGTCCATCAGAGTAATTAATTCGATTAACTATGGAACGTTTTCGCACCACATTTACTCTAAATGATAATACGCATCCACAGAGACGTCGTACAGTGCGTACAGAAGAAGTCATTGCTGCTGTAGAGCGTAGCGTAGAGGAAGACCCAAATTAGTCTATCCGCCATCGTGCACAGGAATTGGATATGTGTCCATTCACTTTATGGAAGATTTCGCGGAAAGATCTTGGTTTACGTGCTTACAAAATTCAACTCGTGCAAGAATTGAAGCCACACGATCACCTAGCAAGGCGTAGATTCGGTGAATGGGCCCAAAACAAGATTGCCGTTGATCCCGACTTTCATAAGCGAATTTTGTTTAGCGATGAAGCTCACTTTTGTTTGAATGGATACGTCAATAAACAAAACTGCCGTATTTGGAGTGATGATAATCCTCAAGTGTATGTTGAGACACCGTTACATCCAGAAAAACTGACTGTTTGGTGTGCTTTATGGGCTGGTGGAATCATTGGTCCGTACTTCTTTAAAATCGATGCTGGTCAGAACGTTACAGTCAATGGTGACCGCTAAAGAGCCATGATTACTGACTTTTTCGTTCATCAATTGAACAACCATGATGTGCAGGAGATGTGGTTTCAACAAGACGGCGCAACATGTCACACAGCTCGTACCATAATTGATTTATTGAAGGAAACGTTTGGTAACCGCATAGTTTCACGTTTCGGACCCGTGAATTGGCCTCCAAGACCGTGCGACTTAACGCCGCTAGACTATTTTCTGTGGGGATATGTGAAGTCGCTAGTCTACGCCGATAAGACCGAAACGATTGATCACTTGGAGAACAACATTCGCCGCGTTATTGCCGATATATGGCCACAAATGTTGGAAAAAGTCATCGAAAATTGGACCTCCAGATTAGACTACGTCCGAGCCAGCCGTGGCGATCATATGCCAGAAGTCATATTTAAATTATAATGCCAGAAGGTTATCTTTCGAATAAAGGTAATTTCATATCAATTTAAAAAATTCATCTTTGTTTTATTCCATTTAAAAGTTCTATACCTCTATAAAAAAACACCTTATATATATATATATATATATATATATATATATATATATATATATATATATATATATATATATAGAATATGTATTGTACATTTACATTCGCTTACGTTAGCCAAACAAGTTCACAAGGTAGAGAGAGAGAGAGAGAGAGAGAGAGAGAGAGAGAGAGAGAGAGAGAGAGAGAGAGAGAATTGACCCTTACGCCTTGCCTATGTAAATGGTGAATTGGGCGCAACTCATCCCTCTGCATTTCGAAAACTAGTAACTTTTGGACTTCGTGCCCATAAGAATTTTTGATCAGGATATCTAGACCTACAACATACTGAATTTTCAATGAATTTGACCGGGATACAATTTCCATTTGGTTGGTGAGGGATCTTTTCCCGGAAAATCACCCTGTAATATAAGAAGCAAATTGATTTTTACCTAATCATGTGATAGAACCTTATTTATATAATCGATTGTAATATATTTAAGCTGTTTTTGCAAAAAAAAATGCTTCTTTATGTATATAAATTGTTTTGTTATTGTTGCAGCTCTGATGAAACTTTCGCGACCTGTAAAATTCACTACAAAAACTCGAATCCGAGCAGTCTGCTTACCAACGAAACGGCTCAACCACAATCAAACGGATTTTTGCGTGGCCACTGGTTGGGGAAGAGATTTCGAAGATGGGCTTCTAGCGGGAAAGCTTCTAGAAGCCAGAGTTCCTGTTCATGATAACGCAATTTGCAAAAAGAAATACGGGCATGCTGTAAACATTCGAAGTGGTCATTTATGTGCTGGACATTTAGATGGAACAACGGGAACATGTGTGGTAAATATTTGTTAAATTATGGTATTGATGGGTTTCAATTCAACGACCAAAAAATGGTACTAATAAATATAATAATACAAATTACGAGGCAAACGGATATTAACAACTTAAAGCATTTTTGGTGATGATAAGCTAAACTTGCTTTTACATAAAAAAAAAATAACATAATAATGATATATTTTATAGTCATATTTTGTCAGACACATTGATATTAAATTTAAAAAACTAAGAATCTAAATACTCCTGCAATTTACAATTTCTCAAGCTGCTGGAATAAAATAAACTAAATTGAACGTTTCTCTATCTCAAGGAGTTATATACAGTTAAAGCGAACGCATAATAAATATTTATTCAAAAACTGTTAACAATAGTATATTTTTCATGTACAGGGTGAGTCAACGATTGGATGAAGTAGGTTTGTGCCTTTTCGGTGAAATTAACAAAGAAACTATATTTATTGTTTGATACAGTTTATTTTTACGCAGATTTTAAAAATATTTAGGACTCTACAGGGTGAGCCAAAAAACTAGGACAGCATAAAGTTGTATTTTTTTTAAATAGAACACCCTATATACGAATCGTATTTTCGATTTAGCTTATAATTTTAAATCTTTTTTATTAAGGGTTTACTATAACAAAACTTTATAGTTTCTGAGATAATTAAGTTTAAAGAAAAAAAGTCACATTTTTAAGCATCAATTCAATCCTAAATAACGTTTTCAATTTTGTGACAAATATATTCAAATTTGGAATTTAGCAAGGCCAAGGACAACTTAACATAATTTTTACCTAATATTTGCAATAAAAGCTACAGGGTGTTGAACACATCGGCTCAAATTTGAACAAGTTTAAATGAATAAATATATTTTTTTTAAATGGTACACCCTGTATATTTTCATGTTATTTAATAGAGTAATAAAAACCCTAAAAGTTTTGATCAATATATCCTATACCTATTTATAATAGTTTTTGAGATATTTCAGTTTTTCTTATTTTCCATACTTTTTTACAGAAATAGTCTTCATTATCATAGTAGCCATGTAAAATAATAAAAAGAAGCGTTATTGTTCTACAGGTATCCCTAATCCTGTTTCGCATATCTTCCACTGTTGTTGGTGGATTAACATACACCTTATTTTTAATATAACCCCATAGGAAGAAATCTAATGGGGTGATGTCACAAGATCTTGGTGGCCACTCAATGAAACCCCCACATCCAATCCATTTTTGCGGATATCGTTGGTCCAAAAACGCACGAACTTCACGATGGTAATGCGGAGGCGCACCATCGTGCTGGAACCACATATTGTCGAGCTCATCCCTATCGAGACTTTGAAGCAGTTGGGGTAGTTCTTCTTGTAGAAAGTTCAGGTAACCATGGCCATTTAGTGGTTCATTAAAAAAGTGGGGTCCAATAATTCAATTATGATGAATACCACACCAAACATTTAATGACCAGTGGTTTTGATGTTGCACCTCTCTAATCCAAAATGGGTTTTCTGTGGCATAATAATGCATGTTGCGTCTATTTACGGCACCGTTACTTCTAAAAGTAGCTTCATCACTAAACATTACCTTGCATAATAAATTTGGATTTAATTGAATCTCCGCATTTATTGTACGACAAAAGTTTACACGACTTTCAAAATCCTGTCCATGCAATTCTTGGTGTAATTCCATGTGATATGGATGATACCTATATTTCTTGGTAGTACGATTAGCGGTGGATTGTGATGTTTCACATAATGCTGCTAACTGACGGCTACCAATATAAGGATTTTCCTGAACATTTAACAATACTTGTAGTTCTTTTTCTTCATTAGTTACTGGTTTGTTGACCACTTTACGTTTTGGATAATCAACGGTACCAGAAGAATCAAATCTTTGCATTAAGTTTTGAAAAGTATGGGTATTAGGCTGGCGTCGATCAGGATACTTCATTTCGTAAATTCTTTGAGCAAGAAGGCAATTTTTTTGAGCCTCTCCTATTGTATAAATCATATCTATTAACTCATTCTTTGGAAAATTCATTTTACAATATAAGATGAATGCAAAAAAAAAACAAACTACACTACATAAAAACCAAAAGAAGCGATTGCGGTTATAAATTTGACACACAGAAAAATGTTCTTTTACATTGTTTTTGCCATGGCTACTATGATAATGAAGACTATTTCTGTAAAAAAGTATGGAAAATAAGAAAAACTGAAATATCTCAAAAACTATTATAAATAGGTATAGGATATATTGAACAAAACTTTTAGGGTTTTTATTACTCTATTAAATAACATGAAAATATACAGGGTGTACCATTTAAAAAAAAGATATTTATTCATTTAAATTTCTTCAAATTTGAGCCGATGTGTTCAACACCCTGTAGCTTTTATTGTAAATATTAGATAAAAATTATGTTAAATTTTCCTTGGCCTTGCTAAATTCCAAATTTGAATATATTTGTCACAAAATTGAAAACGTTATTTAGGATTGAATTGATGCTTGAAAATGTGACTTTTTTTCTTTAAACTTAATTATCTCAGAAACTATAAAGTTTTGTTATAGGAAACCCTTAATAAAAAAGATTTAAAATTATAAGCTAAATCGAAAATACGATTCGTATATAGGGTGTTCTATTTAAAAAAATACAACTTTATGCTGTCCTAGTTTTTTGGCTCACCCTGTAGAGTCCAAAATGTTTTTAAAATCTGCGTAAAAATAAACTGTATCAAACAATAAATATAGTTTCTTTGTTAATTTCACTAAAAAGGCACAAACCTACTTCATCCAATCGTTGACTCACCCTGTACAGGGTGTCCAGATTTCGTTGTATTTGCCCGGTAGTTCCGTTATTTTTAAACTTAGCGGGATGCAGTTTTCGCGAAGAGTGCTACTTTTGCGTGAAACGAAAGTTGCCGCAGACAGAATTTTCACAACACTCTTAGTTTTATAGATACAGAGGCTTTTTGAATATTTTCCATTTTGGAACACCCCTCGTATTTCGGTTATCTTTTTAGTAATCGAAAAAATAAATATTAACTTAAACAAAGTTTTTCGCGTAAAATTCAGTGGTGTCGTTAATTTTTCTCTAAGTACTACTGTGTTTTAGATATATATCAAACTTTTATTTTTTTTTAATAGAACACCCCGTATATTCCGCTGCATTCTGCTTACTAATGGCTTTTCAACAAAAACAACGAAATCCGGACACCCTCTACTTGTTCAATTTTTTTCATCGGAAAATATTTGAAAATTCCGAAACTGCAGCTGTATTTCGGGAGCACCTTTTTTTTTAGATCTTTTACGGTGGACATGATAGCTCAAGAACGGTTCAACTGAAATCAAAATTTCAAAAAAAAATCGTTAGTATATTGCATTGTCTAGTCCCTGAACGAAGAGTTTGTTAAAATTTTAATTTTCAAAAAATTGGTGACAATTGTAACAAAAAGTTAATTTTTTAAAGGTTCAAATCCCTCCCTCCCTCCCGTCGGAGGTTTCAAGGTTGGAGGAATATGTCCTTTTGATAGAAATTTATTTAATGACGTTGACTTTTTGCTAGTACGAGGCATGTCCAGAGAGTAAGTGTACTGAGGCTCTCACAGTCGAAGGGATTTTTTTTTGACATGTTGGCTACACTGTAGTGTAGCCTGACTCCTCCCCTCAACAACGAGACCGGTTCAAGGTCAGTACGTTGAGAACTCTCGACGCGACAACACGTTTTGTCAAAAATGTCGATCCAATCTCCCGCCAAGTGCGAAATGCGCGCCGTCATTCACTATCTCGTTTGAAAAGGAAAAGCTCCGGTTGAGGTTTTACATGAGGTGAAAACTGCATATGGTGATACAGCAATGAATCGTACGAGTGTGTACAAGTGGTTTCGCGAGTTTAAAAACGGTCGTACGTCCGCACATGACGATCAGAGGAGCGGAAGACCTTGAATTGTGACTGACGAAATTATGGTGACGATCGCAGATTGACTGTGGATGAACTTTCTGCGATGTTTCCGCAAGTCTCCAGATTTCTACTATACGAAACCGTCACAGAAACCCTCGGATATCGAAAATTGTCTGCGTGATGGGTCCCAACAGCTGACAGACCAACACAAGTTGAATCGAGTGGAGGCCGGGCAAGAGTTTTGAGGCGCTACAAACTCCATGAAGATGAATTTCTCCGCTCCATTTTTACTGGAAATGAAAGTTGGGTTGCACACTACACGCCTGAAACCAAAAGGCAGTCTCAACGGTGACTTCACTCTCCGCCAAAAAGTTCAAAACAACAATTTCAGTCAAGAAAATCATTGCATCCGTGTTTTGAGACTGTCAAGGCATAATTTTAATTAAATATTTGCCTCAAGGGGAGACCATCAACTCTGCAGGATACTGTGAGAGACCCTAAAAAAATTGCGGGGGGCGATTCAGAACAAAGGAAGTCTGTCTGCTGCACGACAGTACCAGACGACACACGGCCAAAGCCACGAAGGAACTGTCCTGAACCATCCCGCGCATTCCCCTGACCTGGCACAAAATGCTGCAGTGACAAAACAAGTGGCGAGTTTTTACAGTCCATGCACACTTTTGGGAGTAAAACAGATACATACATTTGATAACAGACACACTCCTATTAAAAATTATATTAACTTGCAGTATGACAATCAGACAACTTCTGAAATCTCAAAAGAGATCATGCTAGAAGGAAATAAAAAAGGTGATTCTATTTTGTCTGAAAATCATCAAAGATTGAACAATGAAATATTAATAGATAAACAAACTTGCTCATTTAAAATCTGTGAAAATTTCGACTTTTAATGTTTATGAACAAAAGAGATATGAGTTTAAAAAAAATGCTATCTTAGCTACTATTGGTCGTAGGAGACCTTTTTTTAAAAAATTCGTGTCTTTTCACCAGCTTTCAAGTCCACCTCTTCTTTAAACGATTTTTTAACAACAATTGTTTTTAAAAAAATCCATCGTTTTTTCATCTTTGCTTGTAGTTTGAACTTCAAAGAATCCATTCCGCTTTTGCAAATATCTGTACAGGGTGAGTCAACGATTGGATGAAGTAAGTTTGTGCCTTTTCGGTGAAATTTACAAAGAAACTATATTTATTGTTTGATACAGTTTATTTTTACGCAGATTTTAAAAATATTTAGGACTCTACAGGGTGAGCCAAAAAACTAGGACAGCATAAAGTTGTATTTTTTTAAATAGAACACCCTATATACGAATCGTATTTTCGATTTAGCTTATAATTTTAAATCTTTTTTATTAAGGATTTACTATAACAAAACTTTATAGTTTCTGAGATAATTAAGTTTAAAGAAAAAAAGTCACATTTTCAAGCATCAATTCAATCCTAAATAACGTTTTCAATTTTGTGACAAATATATTCAAATTTGGAATTTGGCAAGGCCAAGGACAAGTTAACATAATCTTTACCTAATATTTGCAATAAAAGCTACAGGGTGTTGAACGCATCGGCTCAAATTTAAACAAGTTTAAATGAATAAATATCTTTTTTTTTAAACGGTACACCCTGTATATTTTCATATATCCTATACCTATTTATAATGGTTTTTGAGATATTTCAGTTTTTCTTATTTTCCATACTTTTTTACAGAAATAGTCTTCATTATCATAGTAGCCATGTAAAATAATAAAAAGAAACTACAGAAACAAACAGAATGTGGTTAAATATGATGAAATACATTATTCGTTATATTGCAACGGCAATAGTTTAATTAAACATAATGTGAAAAAATTAACACAACAATAACGACAAGGCAAATACATATTTACTTATATACTAAATTGAAACAAAAAAATTACCTATTAAATACTGAGATTAACTATTTCTTTTTAATAAGTGTTCGAATAAACGACCCTCTTGTGCAATGCACAAATTTAGTCTTTTTTGCAGATTTTCTCGGACCCTGGACAAAATTAGTGGCGTTATTGTTCTACAGGTATCCCTAATCTTGTTTCGCATATCTTCCACTGTTGTTGGTGGATTAACATACACCTTATTTTTAATATAACCCCATAGGAAGAAATCTAATGGGGTGATGTCGCAAGACCTTGGTGGCCACTCAATGAAACCCCCCACGTCCAATCCATTTTTGCGGATATCGTTGGTCCAAAAACGCACGAACTTCACGATGGTAATGCGGAGGCGCACCATCGTGCTGGAACCACATATTGTCGAGCTCATCCCTATCGAGACCTTGAAGCAGTTGGGGTAGTTCTTCTTGTAGAAAGTTCAGGTAACTATGGCCATTTAGTGGTTCATTAAAAAAGTGGGGTCCAGTAATTCGATTATGATGAATACCACACCAAACATTTAATGACCAGTGGTTTTGATGTTGCACCTCTCTAATCCAAAATGGGTTTTCTGTGGCATACTAATGCATGTTGCGTCTATTTACGGCACCGTTACTTCTAAAAGTAGCTTCATCACTAAACATTACCTTGCATAATAAATTTGGATTTAATTGAATCTCCGCATTTATTGTACGACAAAAGTTTACACGACTTTCAAAATCCTGTCCATGCAATTCTTGGTGTAATTCCATGTGATATGGATGATACCTATATTTCTTGGTAGTACGATTAGCGGTGGATTGTGATGTTTCACATAATGCTGCTAACTGACGGCTACCAATATAAGGATTTTCCTGAACATTTAACAATACTTGTAGTTCTTTTTCTTCATTAGTTACTGGTTTGTTGACCACTTTACGTTTTGGATAATCAACAGTACCAGAAGAATCAAATCTTTGCATTAAGTTTTGAAAAGGATGGGTATTAGGCTGGCGTCGATCAGGATACTTCATTTTGTAAATTCTTTGAGCAAGAAGGCAATTTTTTTGAGCCTCTCCTATTGTATAAATCATATCTATTAACTCATTCTTTTGAAAATTCATTTTGCAATATAAGATGAATGCAAAAAAACCAAACTACACTACATAAAAACCAAAAGAAGCGGTTGCGGTTATAAATTTGACACACAGAAAAATGTTCTTTTACATTGTTTTTGCCATGGCTACTATGATAATGAAGACTATTTCTGTAAAAAAGTATGGAAAATAAGAAAAACTGAAATATCTCAAAAACTATTATAAATAGGTATAGGATATATTGAACAAAACTTTTAGGGTTTTTATTACTCTATTAAATAACATGAAAATATACAGGGTGTACCATTTAAAAAAAAAAGATATTTATTCATTTAAACCGATGTGTTCAACACCCTATAGCTTTTATTGCAAATATTAGGTAAAAATTATGTTAACTTGTCCTTGGCCTTGCTAAATTCCAAATTTGAATATATTTGTCACAAAATTGAAAACGTTATTTAGGATTGAATTGATGCTTGAAAATGTGACTTTTTTTTCTTTAAACTTAATTATCTCAGAAACTATAAAGTTTTGTTATAGTAAATCCTTAATAAAAAAGATTTAAAATTATAAGCTAAATCGAAAATACGATTCGTATATAGGGTGTTCTATTTAAAAAAATACAACTTTATGCTGTCCTCGTTTTTTGGCTCACCCTGTAGAGTCTTAAATATTTTTAAAATCTGCGTAAAAATAAACTGTATCAAGCAATAAATATAGTTTCTTTGTTAATTTCACCGAAAAGGCACAAACCTACTTCATCCAATCGTTGACTCACCCTGTACAGGTTGCGATTTTTAAATTAGCCTATAAAAACATCGAAATTTGCCCACCCTATAAACAAGTATCAATCGATAAAAACCAACTTGCTCATTTATGGATATAGTTCAACTCACAAAAGCATATTTTGCCCTAAAAACACCAAACGGCAGTAAAAGATCTGAAATAATTGCAGACTCTCCCTATAAAAACAAACTAGATGAAGAAACAGAAGCTAGTAAGAAAAAATACCCAGAAGAACAAGCATAACATTGCAGAAACTGCCATTAAAAACCAAAGAAACCACCAAAAAATAAGAATAAGATGTGTAGATGCCCTGGTTGACAGGAGAATTTTAAGTTGTTGAAAACTTTCAGTGCAGCTTATGCATAATGTACGTCTTTCATCAGCATTGAAATCTACAATCTATTGAATTTTTAGCGATCTCATGTAAAACTTATTGCAGATTTTTTATAGGAAGACCGCTTGCGCACTCTTAAGGTGCCATGCGCATTCATTAGCACTATCATGCGTACTCTTGTGGAATTGTATTATGTGCGCAATTACCCACGACCTTAATTTAATTGTTGGTCATTATATTAAACCTTTTTTGATTGTAACCATTTGCATTTGATTTATGTTATTTTATTCCCAAACCGCGCACACTTGGGGCATCTTATCCTGCTTTATTTAGTTATTAAAAATCTCTGACCTGCCAGTTTAATAAAAAAAAGTGCTCTCCGTCTGTCAATGTCTTTTGTGGTAATCGTGAGACACGGAGCTGATATTTAGCAACTTTTCTAAAGCGAAGATGAGAACATACCGATTGTTGGCTATCAATGTATAAAATACACCTAGATAATATACCAATCCATATATTTTAAAATCATTGAGTAATTTCCCTCCAAGAACCATTTTGTACGATGATAAAAAGGTGATTAATCCCTTTTGCTTTTATTCAAATGGATTTTTCTTTTATGATATTTCAGTTTATGTAGGTAGTGAAATATACATTTAAACATTTATCATTTTCAGTCATTATAAACTGTAATCCGTTTCGTTATTAAATACATACATTTTTAGGTCGCCGGATTTATTCTAAAAGCTTTTAAGCATTTCAGTTACATTGTATAAGGTAATAAATGAGTTACAGGAAGGATGCATACTAAATATAGTATCTTAGTAATTTTTTGATTCTACATAAATATAATATATCCTGTACGCATTAAAACACCGATCTCACAGAGAAATGTAATTTTTACAAGGAAGGTACCTAAAGTGTCCGGCTACGATTTTAATGAAATATGTTATACAGTTACTTGTTATTCGAAATGTTGTTAAACTATGGTCTTTTCATTCCCAAGGATATCATCCTTTATTTTATATTAGGGTAAATCATATATTTACGCACGTAACTTAATTCTAAAAATTACGAAATTTAATGGAATTGTTTGAAAATATTTTTTTTACGAATACCATAAGTAACTTAAGTTGACGAGTTTCGGGGTTTCAAAAATAAACTAGTAAAAGGGGGTGAGCTACCCCTGAATACGTTTTTTTAAAATTTCAAGTTCTATTTGAGATATCTTTACAAAACAAAATGGAAGTTACTTGTTATTTGAAATGATGTTGAGTTATGGTATCTTCACCCCATAAAACATATCATGCCTTATTTCTTATAACGTTAAACCATCTATTAGCATACTTAATTTAATTCCAAAAATTACAAAATATTTTTTTTTAGAATACCATAATTAACCAAAATTATTTAAATAATCATTGTTTAAACAAATTGAAAAAAAAATTTGGTTTTAAATTATGTTATTCGTAAAATACAGATAAAAATAAAATAGTTATTCTTTATAAATTATGTTCAAAAAGTTCAATAAAGCACTCTTAACACTAAATATTATATTTCAAACCGCTCTATTCACATGTCTGTCCAAACGCCACACTAGAATTTTTCAAATTTTCTAACAGTAAAATAATCTGATTGACGAATTTGTCATATGCAGTGAGGTTTATTATGGTTGGAAGATTGTGCATATTCTGCATATATATATATATATATATATATATATATATATATATATATATATATATATATATATATATATATGTATATATATAAAGATTTGCCATAAAGAAAATGACCACTGGCATTTAAATATGGCAACATTCTACGCGAACTTTTATATGCAATTCCCAGTTACCATTCCTTTCGGCAAAAATGAATTGTTTCATAATTTTCACCTATATGAAAAAATTAAGCAAAATATTTGATTAATAGGTAGATATAATGGTGAAAACGATATTAGTTCAAATTGAAAAACTTGTTTCCAAATTGAATTTATTTGCACGTTAATTATACATACCATGTCGTACAGATTTATAAAATACAATTCATGGTAACACTGTAACCAGTATCTTTCCACAAACAGGGACACAGAATAACTACAGAGTAACTCTCTTTAATGCATATTCTATATCTTTAGAAAGCCAGTTTGAGCAGATGTTTCTTACTCCCGCCCCACTACTTTCATGTTAACGGTTACATTTTAAAGCATCATGCTCTCATCTCCGAAAATATTATATTTCCAAATATTGATAACTTAAAAATCGCTCCATTCGAAGCCGAGAAAATGAAAATTTTTTTCAGATATGTATTTTGATTCTTCGAATTCAATTTTAAAGTGAGAGCTCCCCATCCCTCTTTTTTTCATTTTTTTATTAAAGTTTCCGATAATATAAACATTTAAATATTTGTACCAAAAAAGAGCTCGGCAAGACAAAGTTTTTGGTTCAAGAATCAGGTCGGTATTGTTTACAGATTCATCGTAACAGGCTGGCAACTTTGACAGTCTGTATCTCGGAAACCAATTGATGGATTTGAAATTTTTTTTTTCACAAAAAGAAGCGTCTATCCAAGTACTTTCAAACCATGTATTACAAAAAAAAATCTAATGAAAATCCGCCGAGATAATCTATTTGTTTATAAGCAAAAATATCAACAATGTCTTTAAACAATTCCTGAGGGTGTCCAAATCATCCGATTTTGATTCTGAAAAAAGCGTTGGAAAACTTGAGTTCCCTGCTATATGTCGAAAATAAATTTAAATGCGTCAACATGATATTTTGGACTCAGACAAACTTGAAAATGGTCAATTTTTGAAAACCCCAATATTTTACAGATAATCCCTGGTCTATAAGTATTCATAGCTTTAAATTATTATAATTCATGACAAATAGTGATTTCTTATTCTGTAACGTTCATTCAAATTCAAATTTGACAATTTTAACAAAATACCATAGTTTAACATCATTTTGAATAACAAGTAATTTTCATTTTGTTTTGTAAATCTCACTTAGAACCTGAGATATTTCAAAAATACTGTTTTTAGGGACGGTTTTTACCCCGTTATAATGAATCTCCACAGATAAAAAAAAGTATCTCTTATTTTTGTATCCCCTACAACATATTGAAATTTTATTAAAATCAGAGCCGGACACTTCGGATACCCTCCTTGTCAGAAAAACATATCTGCTAAATTTTGCAGAAAGATCATAAGAGCACAAATAAACATACCTTCGTGTTTTTCAACTAGCAGACAAAGACCTTGAAACCCCACAACGGGGAAAACAAAAGATGTTTGACAATTTTTTTTTTTAATTTGGCGGAACAAACCAACCGAATCAAAAAGGTGACTATCATAGAATTTAAAAAGTTGTTTTTAGTTAATTTAAGAAAATAAAAACTATAAATGTTTGTAACTAAGCATAGAGGTCATTTTTCTCATCATTTCTTCTATGATTTTCTTGCAATATTTCAGCTGCATGGCTTATTAATGTAGGGATTTCGTGATGACTATTTTTCTTTAATTTTGTCGTAAATGCTGTGGAAGGTGTCGTGCTTATAAAGGGTGTTTTTTATAGAGGTATAGAACTTTTAAATGGAATAAAACAAAGATGAATTTTTTAAATTGACATGAAATTTACTGTATTCGAAAGATAACCTTCTGGCATTATAATTTAAATAGGACTTCTGGCATATGACCGCCACGGCTGGCTCGGACGTAGTCTAATCTGGAGGTCCAATTTTCGATGACTTTTTCCAACATTTGTGGCCGTATATCGGCAATAACGCAGCGAATGTTGTCCTCCAAGTGATCAATCGTTTCGGGCTTATCGGCGTAGACTAGCGACTTCACATATCCCCACAGAAAATAGTCTAGCGGCGTTAAGTAGCACGATCTTGGAGGCCAATTCTCGGGTCTGAAACGTGAAACTATGCTGTTACCAAACGTTTCCTTCAATAAATCAATTGTGGCACGAACTGTGTGACATGTTGCGCCGTCTTGTTGAAACCACAACTCCTGCACATCATGGTTGTTCAACTGATGAACGAAAAAGTCAGTAATCATGGCTCTATAGCGGTCACCATTGACTGTAACGTTCTCACCAGCATCGTTTTTAAAGAAGTACGGACCAATGATTCCACCAGCCCATAAAGTACACCAAACAGTCAGTTTTTCTGGATGTAACGGTGTCTCAACATACACTTGAGGATTATCATCACTCCAAATACGGCAGTTTTGTTTATTGACGTATCCATTCAAACAAAAGTGAGCTTCATCGCTAAACAAAATTCGCTTATGAAAATCGGGATCAACGGCAATCTTGTTTTGGGCCCATTCACCGAATCTACGCCTTGCTAGGTGATCGTGTGGCTTCAATTCTTGCACGAGTTGGATTTTGTAAGCACGCAAACCAAGATCTTTCCGCAAAATCTTCCATAAAGTGAATGGACACATATCCAATTCCTGTGCACGATGGCGGATAGACTGATTCGGGTCTTCCTCTACGCTACGCTCTACAGTAGCAATGACTTATTCTGTACGCACTGTACGACGTCTCTGTGGATGCGTATTATCATTTAGAGTAAACGTGGTGCGAAAACGTTCCATAGTTAATCGAATTAATTGCTCTGATGGACGATTATGTTGACCGTAAAATGGACGTAGTGCGCGATACGTATTTTGAACAGAACCATGATTTTCAAAATAAATTTACACAATTTGGAAGCGTTGTTCAGGCGTCAGTCTATTCATTTTGAAATGCCAAACCAAACTAAACATAAATCACTTGACAGCTGACAAAATGGCCGCCAGTTAAAAAAGTGTTGCCAACTTAAAGTTTTATACCTCTATAAAAAACACTCTTTATTATCCATATTCTGTTTTTTTTTCACCGAGGACTTAAAAAATATTTCCAAGTCAGAGTTTTGGTCCGACTCTTCAATTGTCTCGGTTATATCAATACTTTTCTTAAAAATTAAATTAAAACAGTATGTAATTTATATATTTTCTTAATCTAACAATACCAAATCAAATTCTTTTTACAGTAGGGGTACTCAGAAATTGAAAATTTTGCTTTTCACATCTTCCATATTCATAAATTGCATATAGCATATATGCAGCTTTAATAATTCTATTTTTATAGTATTCAAAGTTTTTTCACTTTATTTTTCTAATCAGTACCTTGCAACTTAAATGGGATCGGATGAAGTGAATAATAACCTAATATTGCTGGATTATAACGGCTTTTAACTAAGTAAGTTTTAGGGAAAAATTGTTTACAACAAAATATACACTAAATGAAGACAACATAAAGTAAATGTATAAACCGTAAAAGTACACATTAGACTATGTGATAATGAGAATGAATATGCACTGTGAGCTCGTAGATATTTTGTTAATTAAGAAAAAGTACACAAGATTTTGTAAATACCTTGATGCATATATGAGTACACATAAAAGCTCGGGCGGAGTTTTAAGATAAAACTACAGTAAAACTACGGGAAAAAATACAGTCTGTACAGTTTTTTCAACAATTTTAAAAGCTAGTTTATACAGGGTGTCTCACGATGGCCGTTCATTAGAATATCTCGGGAAGTAAAGGGACTTGAATCCTACAAATTCTTCAGATGAAGTAACAGCGCTCTGAACGCCCGTTGAGGTCACTACACCAGAAATGTTGAAAAATTATATTGTATTGTTGACATCAATCGACGGATAAAGGTTCATCATATAGTTAAATATGTAGACATATCAATTGGTACTGTAGACAATATTTTGCACCAACATTTGTGTATAAAAAAAGTGTACGCCACGATTGTTGACAGCTGAAAACAAACATACCCAAAAGATTGATTCTGAACAGAATTTATCCATGATTAAACGTAATCTAACCAATTTTTCGCGTAGATACGGTACTGTGTACGAAACCTGGAACCAATCGCTACACGCCTGAGTCGAAGCTACTGTCAAAATAGTGGAGGGCGTCCGTTGAGAATGCGCTAAAAAAAGCGAAAATTGATTTATCGACCCGAAAGGTTTTGACCACTGGTTTTTGGAATTCTCAAGGCATAATATTTATTGACTGTTTAAAAAAAGGTCAAACAATAGCAGGGGATTACAATGCAACACTTCTTGGTCGTTTGGATGAAGAATTGAGAAAATACGTCCAAGACTACAACGGAAAAAAGTCTTTTTCATCAAGACAATGCTAGAGTTCACACTTGTGCAGTTGCATTGTCAAAATTAAATGAATTGCAATTTGAAATAGTACTCCATCCATCTTATTCAACTGATTTGGCATCTAGTGATTTTTTTCTCTTTTATAACCTAAAAAAAGTGGCTCGAAGGACAGCGATTTTCATCAGATGAAGCGGTTATTAGGGCTGCAGAAGACTATTTTGAGGATTTGGATACTTCCTACTTTTCAGAAAGCATAAAGAAGTTGGAATACCACTAAATCAAATATACAGAGCTCTAAAGAGACTGTGTTAAAAAATTTAAAAAAAAAAAATAATGTGTGAGCTGTATTGATTCAAGAACAAAATTTACGTAAAGTAACTTTGCCGTTTTACAAAAGGGAAAATATGAAATTATATTTTTAAAATTACTAAATACAGACATTGCCAGGCATTTTTTCATTGAATAAGTTGCATTTAACAACAAAACTCTCTATGCAAATTATATATATATATATATATATATATATATATATATATATATATATATATATATATATATATATATATATATATATATATATATATATATATCTATATATTTAATAAAAAAATACAGAAATGCACATGTGCTGTATTTCTGAATGTACCCCGTTTTTCGTGTTTAGAAGTTTAAAAACATTGATGTGAATTTTTTCTTTCTCAGGTGAGTTCAGATGAAATTATTATTATCATTAGAAAAAGTCAAACCGATGATTTATTAACACAAATACAAACTTTATTAAAATAATACAATTATGTCAGTAGTTTCAATTTTATGTTAAATTTATAAATCACCTTATCTATTCCTAATTAAAATTATCAATATTATTTAATGTGCACTGTTTTCTTTTTATTGGATTTAAAATTATTAAATCTAGCAATATTGTATAATTGTCTGAACAGTTAAAAATTACTAGTGTCTTAATATATGTAATTTTATTTCAATCAATCTAAAAATAAATTTGTGTGTGCCGTTATTATTAAAACTGAAATTGTTACAGTGCAAATGAAACAATTTATTTTATTATTAACTGTAAATATTCATAATAAGGTTGATATATCTATTTTATCAAACTATTTTCAGGCAAGTCTAAAATTTCTATTTTTTACACATTAAATATATACATTTTAATCTCCAGAATTTTTTTTATATCCACGTTTTAAGTTTCTTCCTTCTTTTTTGAAACTTAAAAATCTTCTCTCCTTGTCCAACTATTGTAACTTTTAAGTATTTTTCACAGCTGCTTGCTTATTGATATTATTTATTTATTAATTTAGTAAACTTCTTTTCCTTCCTTTAAAACTGTCTTTCAATCTCCAGAAATTTTCTTTTCCACGCTCTATGTTTCTTCCCTTTCTAAAATTGTAATGAATGAAACCAGCAATGTTAACTCTACCACAGATTAATCTGCACTGTCTTTCTTTAATTTTTTTTTATAAAATAACAAATAAAAACTTTTGATGTTTTGGTATTGTTAATGAAAAAAAAAAAACTAGCGATGTTTACACTACAACGGATTAATATCCACTCCTTCTTTTATTTTTTTAAAGTATCAAACTAAAATTTTGAGGTTATGTTACTTTTTACGACCAAGACTACCGATATTTACTGTTCAACTGATGGACCTGCACTTAAAAAAAAATAATTTTTGCTTTTATAGTAAGTACTGACATAGTATAAAGTTTTGTTTTAAGTTTTTTCTGATTGGTCGGCCATCTGACGTCAACTGGCAACTAGATGGAATTTTAAGCTTTGAAATACAAAACCAAAATGGATTCCTAATTGTCAATTTATGATAAAATTTCGATATTTTATTGATATTATGAACTAAATATTATAACACCTATACTATATATATATATATATATATATATATATATATATATATATATATATATATATATATATATATATATATATATATATATAATATATATTAGCAATAGAGTGCATTTGTAATTCAAAAATAGGTACAAAAGGTAACATTGATTAAATCACAGTCCTGTGGGTTTCGGGATTATAAAGGAAACACTCAATACACAAAAACTGCCCTTTGTGACAAGCAATGGTATCAATTAAATATGAAGATATATTTTTCACAAATTTTTAAAGCTCTAAATATGACTTTTTTTGCCGAGACACAAAATTTTGCACTTAAAATTTTCAAAAACAAAGAGAACATACTTACAATGAATTTCATTGACTTTGTTTATTGAAATATCGTAACTTGTTCTTTTTTAGGGTGATTCCGGTGGTCCTTTACAATGCGCCATGAACGATGGACGCTGGATATTAGCTGGTATAACTTCTTTCGGATCAGGATGTGCCAAGCCTGGGTTTCCAGATGTTTATACAAGGTTATCATTTTATTTGCCTTGGATCAAGACAAAAATGAAGGCGAATCGTAGTGATATTAGAAGATATGGATAACTTTCCCCCTCCTCTCCTGGCCTAACTTTACATCTTACAGAAAAATGTGCTGAACCAAAAAGATGTCCTTTTTTACATGATCTTAGCAATTACTCCTCCTAGCGATAGAGTTAGGAACTTAAAGATTATTTCCACCAATTTCCCTTTTCCACTTTCCTTAACAGGATTTTTTCCCAAAGTTTCTGGACTATCACTTCCTGAGATATGGTATCCGGGAACCCTTAATGAAACACCCTGTATATAGAATCTGAATAGGACAAATATAATATAAAAGAATGTCTTAAAATCAAAAGATTTGTAGGATATTGTGAAAATAAAAATAATTTTAGAAATGTTTTTAACTTTAAAAATGATGTTATCTAATTGTGATAGTGTTAGAAATAACACATTCTTACTTTTAAATGGAGATTTTAGGTTTACTTTTAAGTAGTATCTTAATATGTGTTATTTATTAAAAAATTAACTTAAGTTAATGTGTTTTATTTCAAATATTGCTATATTCCTTTGCATATTTTCGAAACCTACTCGAGGGTGTTAGAGGCAATGTTAGAATATACCACATATGCCATAAAGGACGCTATATCAAGTATATGTAAGTGAGACAGGACGGTCTATATCCACTAGACTTAAGAGACATTTTTCAGTAGCTGAACGCCAGCATTCCTTAAGTCACACCTTCAATGTAAGAGAAACTAAGGTGCTGGCATCAGTACCTGGTTTCTTTAAACATAAAATTAGAGAATCAATTGAAATTTGTAAATATCTAAATAATATTAGTAGAGATACAGGGTGCAGTCTACATCACACGTGGAAATCGATTGTAACGATGGATCCAGGGGCGGATCCAGTCTCTTTGGGGGGGGAGGGGGAGGTGATATCACAAAAGTACAGTAAGGCAAGCGAAAGCAAGTTGTCGACGGGGAGGGGACAGTAGCAACATTCGCATTTCTAGTGTAAAAGGCAGGTTGGGTCTATATTTCTGAATTTAAAGTTCTTGGAGAGAGGGAGGCGATCACAAGAAAAAACAAGTTGCCGACAGAGGGGGAGGGATGCGAGCAGCATACACTTTTCTAGTATCTTCTTCTTCTTTTAGGTCGAACCAAGTTCTGTTATCTACACATTGACTCATCGATTCTCGTTTGAGGTCGAAATCCAGCTGTCTCTCCATCTTTTGGGGGGCCTTCCAGGCGGCCGTTTGGTGTTTGGTTTCTCTCTCATCACGGTTTTTGCTAGTCTGTCATCGTCCATTTGTTCCACGTGATCTCTCCACTGCCTACGACGGTTTCGAACCCACTTCACAACATCCCCCACTCCGCTGTCCTCGCGTATTTTTGCGTTTCTTATTCTATCTCTTAAACTTGTTCCCGTGATCATTCTCAGCGTTTTCAATTCTGTGGTTCTCATAATTTGTTTTGTCTTTGTTGTTTCATTTCTTGTTTCTGGGCCGTAGATCAGTATCGGTCTTACACAGACCTTGTAAATTCTTGCTTTGCTCTCAACCGTCATATGTTTATTGTTCCAGATTATGTATCTTGGTTGGCCTGATATCATGGCCGCTTTGTTGGCTTGTGTGCGTACTTCTTCCGTTACTGCCCCGTTACTTGTTATATGTGCTCCCAGGTATTTAAACTTCCCAACCTGTTCGATACGTTTGTCATCAACCATTAGTTTGCATCTTACCGGTTCTTTTGCTATTACCATTGCTTTGGTTTTCTCCACAGATATCTTCATATTATACTGTTTGGCTGTTCGATTGAGATGGAAAAGCATTCTTTGTAAGTTGTCCTCGCTATCTGCTGACAAGGCAACATCGTCTGCAAAGCATATAATCTGAACGGTGTTGTGTCCCATTGGGTACCCAATATTTGTGCTTTTTACCTCATCAATGATTTCGTCCATGATTACATTGAAAAGTGTTGGACTTAGGCTATCACCCTGTCTTATTCCTATGGCTAGTGGGATTTCCTCTGTTAGAGTGTTATTTCTTTCAATTACAATGGTGTTTTTGGAATTCAGTTCGTATATTGTGCGTATGATTGCTTCGTTTACTTGTTTTCTTCGCAGTAATTCTGTTATTTGTTCTAGTTTGACTCGGTCGAACGCTTGTGTAAAGTCCACAAAACAAATGAACAGCGGTTTATCGTATTCGATAGATTTTTCAACCAGCTGTCTGATAATAAATAAACCGTCGATAGTAGAGCGGTTATTCCGGAAGCTCTGCATTTCTAGTATAAGAGGCAGAATTGGGTCTATATTCCTGAATTCAAAGCTCTTGGAGGGGAGGACTATCGCAAGAAAAACAAGTTGCCAACGGAGGGAGTGCCAGCAGCATACACAGTCCTAATACTTATAAGTTTCATATAAAAGTTGTAGAGAATCAAGAAACCTACAATTTGAGCTGTCACCGGTTTTTTTTTTCATTGATTAGTTTTTGCAAAAAAGGTAAAAAACCCTCTAAAATGGCCGTTTTTTGCATATTAATTATTCATTGCAAATTTTTTTTTTCAACTTTTTTTGCTCTTAAAAGAAAGCCCTCGTCGCTCCGAATAAAACGGTATTTTGTTTTTTCAAATAGGTCCAGTCGTTGCCGAGAAATTGCTATTTGTTTATCCCGAGACGCTTTTTGTTTATTGTTATAACTTCTTGTAAAATGAGCTTTTTGGGGTGTTCGCAACGTGAGGCTCTTCATAAAGACCCAAGTTTTCATGCCTTACTATGGGCAAACGAAAAAATCAAATTTCAACCCCTTGTTTTTTGTTTTGAAATTCAGGGTGTTTTTTTTTGTTCTAAACAAATGCAGCTGGAGCCTCTCCCAAACATCATAAAAATATCTAGTTTGAAAATTCGAATAGCTGAGTTCAAAACGAAGATTTAAAAAAATTATTTTCGACCAATAGGAGCCCAATTAGAGTTTTTTTTTCAAAAATTCGCAGCCACTTTGTTTTAAACAATTAAGAAACGAATCCAACGGCATTGTGTAGACAGAGACTTATATTTTAAAACAGTTTGTGGGTTTTGGAAAAATTATACTCTTTGTTATTAAAAGCCGTACAGAAAGTGGAGCGTCAGATAATAGCGCGAGAAGACTTCTTGTTTCTTAATTGTTATAAAAAAAGTGGCTGCGAATTAAAAAAAAAACTCTAACTCTGCTCCTATTGGTCGAAAATGATTTTTTTTTGAAAATCTTCGTTTTGAACTCAGCTATTCGAATTTTCAAACTAGACATTTTTATGATGTGTGGGAGGGGCTCCAGCTGCATCTGTTTAGAACAAAGGAACACCCCCTATTTCAAAACAAAAAACAAGAGATTGAAAATTAATTTTTTCGTTTGCCCATAGTAAAGCATGAAAATTTGGGTCTTTATGCAGAGCCTCACGTTGCGAACACCCCAAAAAGTTCATTTTACAAGAAGTTATAACAATAAACAAAAAGCGTTTCGGGATAAACAAATAGCAATTTCTCGGCAACGACTGGACTGATTTGAAAAAACAAAATACCGTTTTATTCGGAGCAATGAGGGCTTTCTTTGAAGAGCAAAAAGTTGAAAAAAAAAATTAACTTTGCAATAAATAATTAATATGTAAAAAACGACCATTTTAGAGGTTTTTTGACTTTTTTGCAAAAACTAATCGATGAAAAAAAGCTGGCGACAGCTCAAATTGTAGGTTTTTTGATTCTCTACAACTTTTATATGAAACTTATAAGTCCATGTTTGGCTACCCGCACAGCACTAGACGTCTTATAGACGTCATTTTTATATCCAGATTATGTCTGAACGTCTTAAGACATAAATAAGGCGTCTTATAGACGTTGTTTTAAAGACGTTCATAAGACGTCTATATACAACCTCTTTAAGATATCTTTTAAAAGTCTACATACTACATTTTATATGAAAATAAATACAGTTGTGAATAATTTAGTTGATAAAAACTAAAAAGCATTTCCTTCCCTATGGATTTTGTCGCAGTTGGGTAATAAGTTTGCAACGCCGCACAGAGCTCAGCTGAATACAAGTTGAGGTTAAAATTTTTGATTGAACGACAAATTTTTAGTAGCCTCACTACGACCTTGGTTAATAGAACTTTTGCGTGATCTTTTTTATCAATACTTTGGTACGTTTTGTCACAGACTGTTTGATGTACCGATAACAATGACACACATAAATATGATGCCAGCGAAACTATAACTTTAAAAAACCCGCCTTTTGTTTCTGTCAACTGTCATTTTTCAGTTTTGTATTTGTGTTTCGTCATGTCATTTGTTGTTGGGGTGCCGACTGTGAAAATTTAGCTTTTGAAGGAATTTTATTAAAATAGTTTATTTGTCTATGTGCCTCTGAAAACCTTTTTTATTCGTGTTTATGTAATAGTTAAGGTAAGATCGAGAATCATATGTACTTAGGAAAAACAGTAACGTTATTTATAGGTTGTGTTACAGGAAATTCCCGAATGCTTTACCGCTTATATTTTTGTAATAACTCTATGTTAGAAGTATGAAATGAAATCTTCAAAAATATTATCTGTGCGAAAAAGGCTTGCACAGCTCATCCAGACCCGGTCCTAAATATTACAAGAAATATTACTAATGAAGTGGAAGGCGAAATGTTTGTTTATGGAGTACTCCACTAATGAAACCTGTAAGATTTATTTTGTTCCTGATGATTGGTTTATATTTAAAGAACATAGAAAATAGAGTTTTGTTAATTACAAGAAGTAATTTTGTTTAAGGTTTTAGAAATTTCAAAACTGGGATTAGGGAGCATTTATGACTTTGTAAAGCGAGCTTGTAAAATTACCATGTACAGTTGATTAGTACGAAAAGGAAAGAAAAAGTTCTACGATTCAAACTTGGTGAGACTTATTATGAGTAAGTCCTGTCTTTCATTATACATATTAACCTTGAAATAGCATAAGTCACGATTTTATAGTAGAGGACAATTATAAAAAATCTCAAAAATATCAAAAAATTTACTCCCGCAAATGTTAAACTTTATCCTATAAAATTAAAATCAGTTTGTTATTAGGATCCACAGAGACAACAGGACTGACAAAAAGTCGGAAGAATGAGGAAATTTCAATCCAAACATGGCTGAAAAGGGCATCAGACCAGATTTGTTATTCGACTAAATAAAAATTTTTGTTTTTAAAACTATTTAAAGATTTGTATACTTTTTATTTCAATAAACTTTTATTTTGTTGATAGTCTACCTTTTAGAGTTATTATACGAAGGGATAAACTAAGGCTTAAATTTGATAGGTTCACTTATAGTTCGAACAGTAGTAGTTCTGAAAATATTTGCTCTTCTACCTCACCTCCTCAATTTTAAATTAGAAAAAGTTTACATTATGCTTAAGTTATGTATTTTTTTGTATAAAGAGATTATGTTGAAGATATTTTTTAAAGCAAATTATTCATGCGGAACTTGTAGTTATTTAAAATGGTAGTGAATATTTTGCTCTTGATTTTTTCTTAATTAAAGTTATTCCTTGGGTTTTTGAATAATTACGGTTTGACTTTGTAAACAAAACAAACAAAAAAATTAAAGGGACCCTTTTTAATGTACATAATTGATGGAATATGTTGTTTTAATGTTGGGAAGGGACGTCCATAAGACGTCTATATAACGTCTTATGTACGTCATTCGTCTTTTATGGACATCCATAAGACGTCCTGAATGTTGAGATCAAACGTTTTATGAACGTCTTTAAGACGTATTTGTGCTGTTTGGGTAGTTTTTTGAAATAATGTTGTTCTTGTTTCTTTGCAATCAAATTTCAATATTCTGGTTTTACAATAACAGTGTTCTTTAAAGTAAAAAATGTAATAATAATTAAATGTTTACAATTAAAAATATAGAAACACATTAAAATTAACTTTTAAAGTGTCTAATCTTTGGTCTAATTATTATTGTCAAAATTTTGCATTTGTTTCTAATAAATTGACCATGGCCTACTGTTACAAATAAAGCAAATTATTGAAACTATCCAATTCTGACCTTGTTTTTCAAAATAAAATAACACATTATATATTTTTGAAAAACCTTAATTATACTTAATCAATATCTAAAATAATATACAGGGTGTCTTATTTAAAAAATCATAAGTTTGGTTAATATCTCTAAAACTAAATTTTTTAGAAAAAAAAAACTGACTGCGCTACTGAACTCTACGTAAAAAACGAAATGTGCCTAAAAACGAAGACTTTCAACATCACCCTATAGATTAAAAACTAAGAGAGCCATGACAAATTTGTCACTGTGACAGAATTTGATCATAGACTCAGACATAGATCAAGTGATATATTGTGGTAGCGTTAGCCATTCCATCTATAATCATTTTGCTGCGCCATATTAATTTGTAGTAATAACCTATAATTAAATTTTACAGTAACACGGACACTCTGGAAATCCGGACGTTCATCTTCTCTCTTGTAGCTTTAATTCCAAACAACTACGGCTATTTAAGCTTACCAAAACCATAACTTAGAGCTTCAGGACTCAGACAAAGCTGCTAATTAGCTGGACAGATGACATCTATTGTTTACAGCTCACACAGCAGTACGACCACGAGTTTAGTCGCGGGAAGGTTTTTCATTAAAATTAAACAAAACAAGTTTCTCAAAACACTTAGTCTGTTAACAAAAATGAATAGAAAAACGATCTACCCAGATAGCACAAGATGTCCATTGGATATCCTGAATAGGTACATATAATGTCCTGTATGTCCATGGACCGTTTATGGATGTCCATTAGATGTGATGACATGTAATCTATATGGACGTCCATAAACGGATACTGTAATATCGGCCTGTAGAATTGTCATTTCTTAACCCGCCGGCCCGCTATGATCACAAAATATCCCTTCAGATATTTTTTGCCCATTATTGTGTTGACGTCGAGCTAAAAAAGACCTTTGGAGTTTTAGTTGAGCTAAAATCAAGTGTGCTTTTTATTTGAAGAAGATGCCACCGTTAAAGGTAAGCATAGTTATTTTTAATTTAATTTTTTTTAATTATACCAAAATTACCGAACGAAACTACAGACATGCCCGACGAAAAGCTGATAATTTAGTATCAAACTCGCACAAATTTGAAAGTTAACAAAATATTCAGTATCAAAATACGTATGTTAAAATATAGCTTTTGTAGCTATACTTTTTCATACAATCACTTATTTAAATGGAAATTACTACAAATAAGTGCAAATATTTTGATAGGCCAATGAATTTTGTATCTTGTTGGTTAAAATGGAGCACAGATAGAGTTGTAAATTTGTGTAATAATAAAATTGTAAATTTTAGAGAAAATTCTCTCTGACAAAGTCATTATTGAGTAATCAGTCTCATAAGATTGCTGGCATTAATAAATGTTATCGAAATTTATAATGGAATAAAAGCTATAGCAAATTTGAATAATTATATTAATTTTTTTATGACTATTTTGGATTAAACGCTAGTAAAAGTTTACATTGATGTGTATTTTTGTGCAGTATAATTGTTAAAAAATATATAATAAAGTTTTGACAGTTCGACTCTAGGTTTAGACTTATAATTTAATTTATTTTAATTATTTTTTAGGTGAATTTTCCACAGATTGGTCCAAATAAAATTCCTATGTGGAAGCCAATTTGTACCAAATTAGAGAGGATATTCAGGTAATCTTAAATAGGGAAAAAACAACAAGTATCTACAAAGAATTTTCTGCAGGAGTTCAACTATCCTTTTACTTAAGAAAATAATCAGCTGCCTCAAGTCACATAAGATCCTCAGGACAACTTAAACTTTAAAGATACAGTAAGTTTATTACACTTCTCCTGAAATAAAAGATGAAACTTATTCGAGTAATGCTTCTTTATGTGTATGAGTCTATTGATAAAAAAAACTTAATTTACAGGATTATTTTAAATATATTTTTTTTGCTTTGATTCTTAAAGTCAAAAATATTCTTAGGTTAGCATATGTGGAATTAACGTTTAATTATCTCAATAAAGTAATATAATTTTAGGTTTTACAATTAGCGAAAATTGGAGGAAATTATACCTATTAATTTATTAAAAGATATTTTATTGTAAGAATGACAGATAGCCTTTCCAAGAATTATACATATGATGGAACAGTAAAGTGCCCTTTAAAGAACTTATGTTCACTATTTGTAGGTAAGTTACCACTTAAATATAAAAATTTGATGAAAAAAATCTCTCTGTTTTATTTGTCATACTCGTAAATAATAAGAACAAATTGGGTGTCAGATTTCACACGTTGAACTCTAGATCCTCTTGTTTTGATAATACCCAGACAAAAGTGTGTTAAAATTTTTTTTCTGGTCTGTTGGTTTAAGCGTTCTAAGCAATAACGATGCATTTGGTTTTATATATATATATATATATATATATATATATATATATATATATATATATATATAGAGAGAGAGAGAGAGAGAGAGAGAGATTTAAATTCCTACAAAACCACAAAATACTGCATCATTTAACGTTAAACCTTATTAATTTTCAGCTGCGGTAGAAGAATGGGGGGGCCGATAAAAAACGGCCGAAGACCAGATTAGACAATGGCTGAAGAGAATAAACGACAGAAATAAATCTAGAAAAAAATAATCATTGTAACAATAAAAAGTGTTTATTTAAATAATTGGTATATTTTCTATTACCCAATTTAAATTGTACGTGTTACTATGGAACCAGATAACTTATTCATAGCGATCCTTCTACAGCTTGAACAATTTAAATCAATTGAAGCTATATTTTGTAGCACTTGCAATTCGACTAATTATAAAATTTTATATTCTTATATAGTATTGTATTAAAAACTTGACAATTGTAATCAATAAGTGTAATATGTGGATCCAGTTTCTGTTACCTGGTTCGCTAATGTAATTTATATCTGTTTAAATTTTGGAACTAATAGGGCCATCTATGGTTACTTGTTATCGACGTTTTGATGACATGAGTGGTCTGTGTCTTCAGAAGTGCAGATTAATTAGGTACTGTAAGCTCTCGGACCCTAAGCAAATTCTGAAAATATCTACCATTCACGTTAGCGGAACGTCAGGAAGAGGGAACAATAGATTATGACCTATTTATCCAAAAAATACAATACCATCGGATAATATGTCCACAATCGGGTCAAGAATGTACAATATATGGACATCCGAAATTAGTCCTATTAATATCCAAAAATGATCCATACTTGGACAATATATATAATCCAAAAAGACATCCATGAGTGGGACAATCGTATAGTCCAGCGGATATCCATAGGATGTTGGTGAACAAATTCTGGACATTCCATGGATACCCAGTATGTCCAGCTTTGGATAAACGTTGGATATCCAGTGGACTGAAGTGTGCTATTTGGGTATTTAGGTTAAGAAACTTAAACTAATAACAATTACGAAACTCCTATTGACCGTTCTATTAACAAAAAACGTAAAACCCAATTTTGAAAAAAAACCGTATAAATAGATTACTAAAACATTAAACAGAAAAAGAATAAAAAGCAAAAAGAAAAACAGCTATTTCTATTTCTTAATCAAATAGTTTTAAAAATTGCTAAATGCTCGACACACGGTTTTCCCTCAACTTCCAGAATTAAATGAAAACAAATCAAAACAAAGATAACCTTCTTCCCCGAGGATTATACCCGTTACGTAATTTTTCTACATTGGTACACACGGTACCGATCTAACGATTTCCAGATTGGAACTGAAGTTTAGTACTCCTTAAAAGGCCAAGCTTATACGCCCTGCACCCCTTTCGGCACCCCGCGATTCCCTGTAACATTAATTTGAGTCTCGAAATGTAGAGGGCGTTAGCCCTTCTATACTGGATCTTATCTTAATTTTTATAAAGGGTGTTTTTTATAGAGGTATAGAACTTTAAGTTGGCAACACTTTTTTAACTGGCGGCCATTTTGGCAGCTCTCAAGTGATTTATGTTTAGTTTGGTTTGGCATTTCAACATGAATAGACTGACGCCTGAACAACGCTTCCAAATTGTGTAAATTTATTTTGAAAATCATGGTTCTGTTCGAAATACGTATCGCCCACTACGTCCATTTTACGGACAACATAATCGTCCATCAGAGCAATTAATTCGATTAACTGTGGAACGTTTTCGCATCACGTTTACTCTAAATGATAATACGCATCCACAGAGACGTCGTATAGTGCGTACAGAAGAAGTCATTGCTGCTGTAAAGCGTAGCGTAGAGGAAGACCCGAATCAGTCTATCCGCCATCGTGCACAGGAATTGGATATGTGTCCATTCACTTTATGGAAGATTTTGCGGAAAGATCTTGGTTTGCGTGCTTACAAAATCCAACTCGTGCAAGAATTGAAGCCACCCGATCACCTAGCAAGGCGTAGATTCGGTGAATGGGCCCAAAACAAGATTGCCGTTGATCCCAATTTTCATAAGCGAATTTTGTTTAGCGATGAAGCTCACTTTTGTTTGAATGGATACGTCAATAAACAAAACTGCCGTATTTGGAGTGATGATAATCCTCAAGTGAATGTTGAGACACCGTTACATCCAGAAAAACTGACTGTTTGGTGTGCTTTATGGGCTGGTAGAATCATTGGTCCGTAATTCTTTAAAAACGATGCTGGTCAGAACGTTACAGTCAATGGTGACCGCTATAGAGCCATGATTACTGACTTTTTCGTTCATCAATTTAACAACCATGATGTGCAGGAGCTGTGGTTTCAACAAGACGGCGCAACATGTCACACAGTTCGTGCCACAATTGATTTATTGAAGAAAACGTTTGGTAACCGCATAGTTTCACGTTTCGGACCCGTGAATTGGCCTCCAAGATCGTGCGACTTAACGCCGCTAGACTATTTTCTGTGGGGATATGTGAAGTCGCTAGTCTACGCCGATAAGCCCGAAACGATTGATCACTTGGAGGACAACATTCGCCGCGTTATTGCCGATATACGGCCACAAATGTTGGAAAAAGTCATCGAAAATTGGACCTCCAGATTAGACTACGTCCGAGCCAGCCGTGGCGGTCATATGCCAGAAGTCATATTTAAATTATAATGCCAGAAGGTTATCTTTCGAATAAAGTATATTTCATGTCAATTTAAAAAAATCATCTTTGTTTTATTCCATTTAAAATTTCTATACCTCTATAAAAAAAACACCCTTTATTACAGTTTAACGAGTTTATTTGATTATTCCTTTGTTTCCTAATAATGGAAAAATCGTTTAATATTTTAATACATTTTAACGGTATTTGCAGACACCATATGTTAAAAACCTCCCTTATCTTTTCGATTTTATTTTCATAACCAGGGTAGGATTACCTTGACTGATTTATAGGCGAATCTTAGAGAGGGTCTTTTACTTTACGTCTTCATAAATTGACTGAGTTTATGTATTTTTAAGAAAACATTTAAACGACAAAGATAATAAAAGTTATGCTCGATAACCGATTTATTTTCCTTTAGACTTTCTTGGGTAGTAATAAAAAAAACATATACTACTCTGTTCCCACGGGAAACTATTCACAGAGTGATAATTTACCTACTCATTTTAACAGAATATAGTTCACATTGAACAGTGTAAAATAATTAATATTTGTTTCATTACAATACTGCAATCTTTCGTTTCATTAAAAAGTGGGATGACAAAGACAAAACCGCAACACTATATCTTTGATAATAACTCCAATACCCCCTCCAAGTGTCGAGGATGGGACACCCCGCACAGTGTGATAGGTCCAGGGACCCTCAGCCACTGCAACATCCATGTATTATTTTGTTCTATATCACTGACATCTCCATGGGATACACTAGATTCTGTTCGGCACTTTTCACAATGTACAGGGTGAGTCAACGATTGGATGAAGTAGGTTTGTGCCTTTTCGGTGAAATTTACAAAGAAACTATATTTATTGTTTGATACAGTTTATTTTTACGCAGATTTTAAAAATATTTAGGACTCTACAGGGTGAGCCAAAAAACTAGGACAGCATAAAGTTGTATTTTTTAAAATAGAATACCCTATATACGAATCGTATTTGCGATTTAGTTTATAATTTTAAATCTTTTTTATTAAGGGTTTACTATAACAAAACTTTATAGTTTCTGAGATAATTAAGTTTAAAGAAAAAAAGTCACATTTTCAAGCATCAATTCAATCCTAAATAACGTTTTCAATTTTGTGACAAATATATTCAAATTTGGAATTTAGCAAGGCCAAGGACAAGTTAACATAATTTTTACCTAATATTTGCAATAAAAGCTACAGGGTGTTGAACACATCGGCTCAAATTTGAACAAGTTTAAATAAATAAATATCTTTTTTTTTAAATGGTACACCCTGTATATTTTCATGTTATTTAATAGAATAATAAAAACTCTAAAAGTTTTGTTCAATATATCCTATACCTATTTATAATAGTTTTTGAGATATTTCAGTTTTTCTTATTTTCCATACTTTTTTACAGAAATAGTCTTCATTATCATAGTAGCCATGTAAAATAATAAAAAGAAACTACAGAAACAAACAGAATGTGGTTAAATATGATGAAATACATTATTCGTTATATTACAACGGCAATTGTTTAATTAAACATAATGTGAAAAAATTAACACAACAATAACGACAAGGCAAATACATATTTACTTTTATACTAAATTGAAACAAAAAAATTACCTATTAAATACTGAGATTAATTATTTCTTTTTAATAAGTGTTCGAATAAATGACCCTCTTGTGCAATGCACAAATTTAGTCTTTTTTGCAGATTTTCTCGGACCCTGGACAAAATTAGTGGCGTTATTGTTCTACAGGTATCCCTAATCCTGTTTCGCATATCTTCCACTGTTGTTGGTGGATTAACATACAACTTATTTTTAATATAACCCCATAGGAAGAAATCTAATGGGGTGATGTCGCAAGACCTTGGTGGCCACTCAATGAAACCCCCACGTCCAATCCATTTTTGCGGATATCGTTGGTTCAAAAACGCACGAACTTCACGATGGTAATGCGGAGGCGCACCATCGATTATAATGAATACCACACCAAACATTTAATGACCAGTGGTTTTGATGTTGCACCTCTCTAATCCAAAATGGGTTTTCTGTGGCATAATAATGCATGTTGCGTCTATTTACGGCACCGTTACTTCTAAAAGTAGCTTCATCACTAAATATTACCTTGCATAATAAATTTGGATTTAATTGAATCTCCGCATTTATTGTACGACAAAAGTTTACACGACTTTCAAAATCCTGTCCATGCAATTCTTGGTGTAATTCCATGTGATATGGATGATACCTATATTTCTTGATAGTACGATTAGCGGTGGATTGTGATGTTTCACATAATGCTGCTAACTGACGGCTACCAATATAAGGATTTTCCTGAACATTTAACAATACTTGTAGTTCTTTTTCTTCATTAGTTACTGGTTTGTTGACCACTTTACGTTTTGGATAATCAACAGTACCAGAAGAATCAAATCTTTGCATTAAGTTTTGGAAAGTATGGGTATTAGGCTGGCGTCGATCAGGATACTTCATTTTGTAAATTCTTTGAGCAAGAAGGCAATTTTTTTGAGCCTCTCCTATTGTATAAATCATATCTGTTAACTCATTCTTTGGAAAATTCATTTTACAATATAAGATGAATGCAAAAAAAACCAAACTACACTACATAAAAACCAAAAGAAGCGATTGCGGTTGTAAATTTGACACACAGAAAAATGTTCTTTTACATTGTTTTTGCCATGGCTACTATGATAATGAAGACTATTTCTGTAAAAAAGTATGGAAAATAAGAAAAACTGAAATATCTCAAAAACTATTATAAATAGGTATAGGATATATTGAACAAAACTTTTAGCGTTTTTATTACTCTATTAAATAACATGAAAATATACAGGGTGTACCATTTAAAAAAAAAAGATATTTATTCATTTAAACTTGTTCAAATTTGAGCCGATGTGTTCAACACCCTGTAGCTTTTATTGCAAATATTAGATAAAAATTATGTTAACTTGTCCTTGGCCTTGCTAAATTCCAAATTTAAATATATTTGTCAAAATTGAAAACGTTATTTAGGATTGAATTGATGCTTGAAAATGTGACTTTTTTTCTTTAAACTTAATTATCTCAGAAACTATAAAGTTTTGTTATAGTAAACCCTTAATAAAAAGATTTAAAATTATAAGCTAAATCGAAAATACGATTCGTATATAGGGTGTTCTATTTAAAAACATACAACTTTATGCTGTCCTAGTTTTTTGGCTCACCCTGTAGAGTCCTAAATATTTTTAAAATCTGCGTAAAAATAAACTGTATCAAACAATAAATATAGTTTCTTTGTTAATTTCACCGAAAAGGCACAAACCTACTTCATCCAATCGTTGACTCACCCTGTACTTCTGAGGGAATATTATTTCCCTGTTTTATAAAAGGATATTTTCTTTGTAAGTTTTCAATAAAAACACACTTTTGCTGTGGCATCGTAAGAGCAATTGAAGTCACTTTATATCCCTGCTTACAAAATCGCACTTAAAATTTATTTCTAAATTTAAAAGAAATTTTAGTAACAGTTTACCTGGATTATTACCATCGACTCTCTATCTGCAACTAAAAAAGCAATATGGTCACGACATCTGTCACCCTAATTATATAATACTGGAGCTTTGTTCTAGGCCGTGCAAAGTACTGACCTGAATATACGGGAAAATTCGGGGCCGTGGAAGGCGGAATTAACGAGTTTCAACGGTTGCGAGACATGGACACTAAAAACCACAACGCTAAACAAACTGGAAACTTTCGATTTTTGGTGCTATCGTCGAATTCTAAAGATATCATGGGTTTCGCACACTTCCAATGAGGATGTTCTCAGAATGATGGATACAGATCGACTGCTCTTGAACATTATAAAGAGGCGGAAAACAGAATACTTCGGCCACATAATTAGAGGACCTAAATACCATCTACTTCGCCTTATAATACAGAAAAAAGTGGAAGGAAAAAGTTGGATAAGCCGAAAGAAGCTTTCATGGCTACGTAACATCAAGCAGTGGTGTGATTGCACGGTGGAGGAACTATTTCACGCTGCAGCCGATAGAGAAAGATTTCAGGAAATTGTAAACATGATGACCGCCAACGTCTGAATATGGACATAGCACGTAAAGAAGAAGAAGAACGGTTAGAATCCATTATCGTTTTCTGCGAGAATACATCCATACCCTACACATGCAGATTGCTTTTTCACTGCTGTTACGAAACTAACAAAACATTTTAAATTCTCGTCAATTGTTTAATGTTTACGAAATTGTTATAAAACGGTACTCTTTTGTATCCGGACAGGCTCTTTGGGGACACCGGAACAATATACTTAAAAACTAAAACGGGATGTATAGTTACGTTAGGTATAATATTAAAATATATAATCTTCAAGTGTTACTTGGAAATCTCACTTTTTAGTCCTGGTTAATATTAAAGTATTTTAAATTACCCTGTATATTGCGTTATCAAAGAAGACCAAACAAAGTTAAAACAAGTTTTTGAATATAAACGTTCATAATTTAAAATTTTATTAGTCGTTTTGCGGTATCAAATCCAAGAGGTTGTGCAAGTTAAGGCAGTAAATGCTTTATTTTTTTGTTTTTATATTGACTTAAAGACGTTGTACTTGTGAAACTTTTTATTTGTGCTGCATTTTTCTTCCAAACTTGTAGGTATGCAAAATAATTTGTTCTTGAAAATAATTTGTATTTTATATTTCAGTTATGCAGAATTAGCTAGGAATTTTTACAAAAAATATACAATTTTTTGTTTGTTGTTTAACTTTCTATAATATTTATCAAATAGAAAAATGGCTACAGTTTTATTTTATGACTTTTGTTAGAAAGTTTAAGTTTTATTACCGTAATTTTATAATAGGAAAAAATTATCACAATCACTACAGCTTTTTTTTAAGTGGGCATTTGAATGCTCACTGAGTGCATTGTATCATTCTTGTAAGCACAGTCACTTAATTGTTTGTCGTGGTAAAACTATGTGCCCTTGTTTGAATCAGTTTGGGTTAGTTATTTGTAAGTAATAATAATTTTATTTTTCTCAACTTGAATGTCTCGTTTCTAGTGCTGAGTAAGTACAGTAATATTACACGTGTGATCTGTCGCGTCATAAAAGTTTTTCGGAAAAAACTCTAAAGTGAATTTGAAGTTAAGAAGTAATAAATTATATTATCACAGAGTTTCTATATTTAAGAACAATAAACACATATTATATTGTTTTAAATAATATACTCTTGCATCAGAGTTCTTACAAACACATTTTTCTTTTGATAACCTAAAGGAATCTTTGTTCTATTAAATTATTTATCTATAATAATTTATATTATTCTATAGTAATTATCTAAAATGTGCTAGCTTTTTGACACCACAATAGAAAGTAAATAGTTTTAGATAAACAAAGCTGGGTTCTAATTCTGGTTTAAAGGTAATATTTAAAATTATATGCCATTCGTACATTTACGAAATTTATTGTCCTTCCTAATTTTTGACCGACTTCTAAAAAAAAGGAGGTTCTTAATTCGTCGACTATGTACACCGATTACTCCGGAACGGCGGTACCAATTTGATTGAAATTTTTTACGTTATGTTCAGGAAGTTGTTGCGGTAGTTCCATATTTTTTTGGACGAAATTGGTGCAGTAAAATCCAAGATGGTGCTGAAAATATGGCGGTCAAAAAAATTAATTTTGCCCGATTTTCTCCAAAATTGATATGTGGGAATTTTCGGGGTCGTACATAACGAATCTGAAATTATTTTTAAAAAATTCAATATGGCGGATCCAATATGGCGAACAAAAAAATTTAGTTTTGCCCAATTTTCTCCAAAGTTGGTGTGAGGGAGTTTATAGAGTCGTACATAACGAATCCAAAATGTTTTTTAAAAAATTCAATATGGCGGATCCAATATGGCGGAAAAAATAATCAATTTTATAAAAAAAATTGAACCGATTTCTAAAAGTGCGCTAAAAAGTGAAAAATAAATTTTTATATGACATTGAAATTTTTGAGGTCGGCGCCAAACTATTTCTAAATGAAATAAATATATACTAATAAAAGGTGTTTTTATAGAGGTATAGAACTTTTAAATGGAATAAAACAAAGATGCATTTTTTAAATTGGCATGAGATTTACTTTATTCGAAAGATAACCTTCTGGCATTATAATTTAAATATGACTTCTGGCATATGACCGCCACGGCTGACTCGGACGTAGTCTAATCTGGAGACTTTTTCCAACATTTGTGGCCGTATATCGGCAATAACGCGGCGAATGTTGTCCTCCAAGTGATCAATCGTTTCGGGCTTATCGGCGTAGACTAGCGACTTCACATATCCCCACAGAAAATAGTCTAGCGGCGTTAAGTCGCACGGTCTTGGAGGCCAATTCACGGGTCCGAAACGTGAAACTATGCGGTTACCAAACGTTTCCTTCAATAAATCAATTGTGGCACGAGCTGTGTGACATGTTGCGCCGTCTTGTTGAAACCACAGCTTCTGCACATCATGGATGTTCAATTGATGAACGAAAAAGTCAGTAATCATGGCTCTATAGCGGTCACCATTGACTGTAACGTTCTGACCAGCATCGTTTTTAAAGAAGTACGGACCAATGATTCCACCAGCCCATAACGCACACCAAACAGTCAGTTTTTCTGGATGTAACGGTGTCTCAACATACACTTAAGGATTATCATCACTCCAAATACGGCAGTTTTGTTTATTAACGTATTCATTCAAACAAAAGTGAGCTTCATCGCTAAACAAAATTCGCTTATGAAAATCGGGATCAACGGCAATCTTGTTTTGGGCCCATTCACCGAATCTACGCCTTGCTAGGTGATCGTGTGGCTTCAATTCTTGCACGAGTTGGATTTTATAAGCACGCAAACCATAAAGTAAATGAACACATATCCAATTCCTGTGCACGATGGCGGATAGACTGATTCGGGTCTTCCTCTACGCTACGCTCTACAGCAGCAATGACTTCTTCTATACGCACTGTACGACGTCTCTGTGGATGCGTATTATCATTTAGAGTAAACGTGGTGCGAAAACGTTCCATAGTTAATCGAATTAATGCTCTGATGGACGATTATGTTGACCGTAAAATGGACGTAGTGCGCGATACGTATTTCGAACAGAACCATGATTTTCAAAATAAATTTACACAATTTGGAAGCGTTGTTCAGGCGTGAGTCTATTCATGTTGAAATGCCAAACCAAACTAAACATAAATCACTTGACAGCTGACAAAATGGCCGCCAGTTAAAAAAGTGTTGCCAACTTAAAGTTTTATACCTCTATAAAAAAAAACCTTTATATACAAATTATGGAAAGAAGCAATTACAAATAAAGTATTTTTAATCTGTTTATGCGAATCACATTTTGTCAGGTATTAGTTTGGCGTCGACTTCAAAAATTTCAATTTCATATAAAAATTTATAGTTATTTTTCATTTTTTAGCACACTTTTAGAAATCGGCTCAATTTTTTTTATAATTTTTTTTTTAAATATTTAAATTAAATAAAATAAAAATATTTTAAAACTTAGCATTGCTGTATATCAATATATTTTGATTTCAGAACGTATAATAAATTAAAATTGCAAAATGATGTCTAAAACGGAAACCATTAACATTGCTAAAAATGACGGAAAATCGGAACCACCACAAGGAAGTCCACCGGATGTTGTAAGTATAAGTTTTTGACTAAATACTGTACAGAATTTGTAACTTCAAAACTTTTCGTACATGGTAAGCAAAAATCTACAGAGATGTCCATCAGAAAATGTATCAGTTCAATTTTCTATCGATTGTTAATACAGTTAAAAATCAACAATGATTAAGCTTAAGACAAAATGTGTTATAGAATGCATTCTTAGATCCCTTGACGCCACACCACTGGTTTGCTGAATTATTTCTAGCGTTATAATAAAACTGCATTAAAAGGGGATTTAAAATAAATTAAAATAATATAAATTATAAGAATTCTAATGAATTCCTATAAAAATTTAAATAGTTTTTATTTGAGTAAAATGCTTATAATATCATTAAAAGTTATTATCACTTCAAGGATTTGAAAGTATAATATCAGATATTATGTATATTAAAATTATATCAATAAAAAGTTCTCATATTAATTTGATACTTGATACTATTTTAATGATTTCTATTTCCTCAATTTGAAACTCCATGATCTATTTATTTCTTTCCATATACAAAGACTTAAATTTGCTTTAAAACTACTTCTTATTTGAGTGCTAGGAACAAATAAATAATAGTAAACAAATACTCCAAACTTTTAATTAATAAGTTTATTAAATCTCCGTTAATAAAGTAATTAAAAATAAACAGTTCTGATATGATGAAATTTTTTTATTTCTTTACTAAGTTATAATGTTTACATGGGAAATAACCATTTTAAAACACGTTCATTGAAATATTTAAATAATACGGATCCTCTACAGATTTTAGAATCTCTAGGAAGGAAAACTGTTTATATAAGATATAGGAATTTTATGTGTACATAACTTATCGAAAAACAAGTCAAATGCTAAGAAAGTCCACATAGGTCATGCACTTGTTAACCCTTAGTACTTTTAGACAACATAAATCTCAAACATCTTGTAAATAGCGTTGGCAAAAATAGACAAGATAGATGTCTAGTTAGCAGCAAATTATAAAGAAATCTATACATAAAAATCTAGCTTCTTATATGTCTCTCATAAAATAAAAATAAGCTATATATATTTTATATTTGATCTCAATATATATATATATATATATATATATATATATATATATATATATATATATATATATACAATGTACAGAAGAATGACCCATACATCTTTATAAAATGTTTTATTAATTTTAAAACCATGTAAACATGTAATTAGGACAGTTATTTATGCATCTAGTGTAAAAAACTAATGTTTGTGATATATCAGTGTTTTTGTACGTGTTCCATACAATATTTTCCTTGAATCTTTTTAGGAAGGCATTTTAAAACTTTATTTCGATGATATTCTTATGTCCATGTCTATTTCTTTACTTGAAATTGTGACAATAGCTATATTTCAGGGATAATATGTTCTAAGGTGAATAGTGGTATTGGTAGTAGCACTGGAAACAAAAAATATAAATTTTTTAACTTGGAGCAGTAATTTTTTCTAAAATTTATTAATGAAAATATTTTCCAATAAGCACAATTATTTACGACATACTGTATGCATTATGAAGGTACCTATAAAATAAAATCAAGTCAAACAAAAACAATCGATACTATAACCTATTCAAGGACGTCCACATTGTTTAACATAAGAAGCAAATTATTACTACTGAAACGGCAAAAATTATTTTTTATTTCGTATATTACATAACTAATTTTATAAGAACTTAGTTGCATAAACAAATATTATTTGTGAGAGATTTATATTATTAATAAAGATGAAGACTTGCGATATTCCAGGTCCTTGAAAAATGTTTATACCCTCCCCCCCCCGCTCCAAAAAAAAAAAAAGCTAAATTTTCTGGATAGGCCCTCGTTATTGTAATAGCTCTGTCTGTCTACGGGATTTTGGTCGATTTCATGCAAAAATTTATTACAGATTGAATATTTTAAGACCTAGAGGAGTCTAGAAAAAAAAAACATAAAAAGATAGAACCAGATCGGCTCGTTTTTGTTTATAAACAATGTTTAAAATTGGAAAATTCGGTTTTTTGCCCCTAGAATTTTTCGATTATATTTTAAAGAAAACTTGTTTAGATAAAAGTTGTAAATATTTCATTTTTTGAACGTCAAAATCTATAAACAATTTACGGAGATAATGGCAAAAAACCTTCTTTTTTGCGCTATTTTATAAATGTTAATAACTTTTGCAACAATAGCCAAAAATGACTTACAATCCCTGGATGATGAGGCCATTATAAGTATTTATAATTGTGCGAAAGTTGGGTCAAATCTATGTAATAATTCATGAGTAATGCCAATTGTTTATGCCAAACACCAAAAGTTTAAACAATTGTTGTACAGAAGATAGTGCTTCAACAGACATTTTCAAAAGTGAAATGGATTTTTTAAAAGTCAAGCTACAAGAAAAGTTGAAAAATGAATCCAAATATTAATAAATTCCTCCCAATGGGATGTACTTGAGGCAGGGCGGTGATATCAAAAAACAGAAAGCAAGTTGTCGACGGAGGGGGGGGGGACACCAGCAACATTCCCATTTCTAGTAAGGCAGGGTCGGGTGTATTTTTCTGAATTTGAAGCTCCTGGAAAGGGAGAGCGATCACAGACAGGGGGGGGGATGCGAGCAGCATACACATTCCTAGTATAAGAGGCAGAATCGGTTCTATTTTCCTGAACTCAAAGCTCTTGGGAAGGGGAGGGGCGATCGCAAGCATACACATTCCTATACTCTATTCAAGAACTAGAGAGAGTAATAAAACTCTTACCGAAACCTCCAACGTATCTGCTCCAGTGCCACAGGTAACTGTGGACTGCCGTAAATCTAATTATGTTTAAATATTAAAAGCTTTTATAAATTTACTGCAACAATAAAATTTCTGATAGTTTAATTTCTGTCAGTGATTAAAGTACACCTTACAGTGTGTTCTAAGTGATTTATCTTGTTCGTGCTTGTTTTTATATATTATTAATTTTAATTAAAAAATTAATTTAATTAAAAATTAATTACATTTGAACCCCTTTTTAGTGTTTAATTGTAATTCTGCAAATGGTTTAATAAATAAATAAACTGAAACGTCAAATGTCCTAAAAATGTACTTTTGACAATGGGTATTTTGTAAGTATTTAAATTATAACTTAGAATTTTTTGAGAGAAAAAGACTACGTTTTAGTTTGAATGTACCTAAAACGATTTCTATGCCAAAATTAAAAATAATAAAAATACAGTTGTGATTTGTGTTAAATATTTCAAAATTATCTATATTTTCTAATGTATGTGAATTATTAAGAAATCATAAGAAAGAAAATAATATTATAAAAACTTTTTATTTTAAGTTTATTACCGGAATAATTTTCTATGCCATAAATACTTGGTGATAGAATAAACCTCGTTCCGACACCTATGACAAGAATTAAAATCCTTTTTAACACTTCACACTTCCAAATATCTATTGTTAACCAAACCAAATAGTCCATTATTATAGACCGGTATTTTTGATTATAAAATTTCTAACCCATTCTTATGAAAAATATACATGTTTAACAGATTTTGCTATAGACACCGGACTAAAGAACACAGGTAGTTTGCGAAGAAAAAAAGAGTCAAAAATTATTTATTACTCTCTCTAGTTATTGAATAAACTATAGTATAAAAGGCAAAATCGGGTCTATTTTCCTGAACTCAAAGCTCTTGGGGGGGGGGGGCGATCACCCCCACCACCCCCCCTGGATCCGCGCCTGACTTGAGGAGACCTAAGGCAGTTACCACTTTCCTATAATTCTAAGAAGCCCCGAGACTTCCCAGGGTTATCGACATTTTTCTGCAAAATTGAACCTTAAGAAAGCCCATTGGCCCCTATACCACGCATCCTTTATAGTTCTCCTCCCCCCCATCCCTAAATTCGAGGACATCAATAAGACTTTGTCTGACATTGAAGACAGAATTCTCAATGATGCCTCCCTTTCCATCCCTAAAATCTTGTCCTCTCCAGACAGACCTTCAGTCTCACGGTGGAGCAAAGAATGTTCAGGTTAGTTCAGGTTATCTCTTGTGAGTAAATGGACTCTCAAGCTAAGTCTACGATTCTTAAAGGAATCCCTTTCCTCCTTTTACTTAACTTTAAATAATTCAATAGGCACATCGATAGCATTGTTCGTAACATTGTACAAAATGGCTGGGAATCCCTTGATAACCCTAGTAAACTTTTTTACATCAAAAAAACTTCTCTAAAACCTTCCACTTTGTGGAAAGAATTGGTACTGGATATTCTAAAGCGACGCATTCCTATCTCCTTAACAACGAGGTTCCTCCTCAATGTCTGTCATGCCGTTCCCTACCTAACTATAAGTCATATCTGACTGACGTTATATAGAAACGTTAGATATAGATACCTCATCTCCAATAATTTTACGACAGACATGTTTTTCGACTTAATTAAGGCTAAACGTATACTTAACTTCCTTAAACACCTCGGTCTTTATAACAAAATCTAATATATGTGTAATCAGAGTGTAAACAAAAAAGTTATTGCAAATTAAACATTAAAAATGACTTATTTTTCAATTGTTAATAACTTTCTTGATATTTATTAAATTGTTTTCAACTTTTACCAGAATGTGAGTTTTAAAGTGCTTAAAAAATGTGCGGAAGTTATGCGCTATCAGTTCAAAAGTTTTTGTAAAATTGCAATTGTTTATTAGAAAAACGAAAAAGGTGACTATTTTTGATTGACTGTATCGTCATCTGGGTGTGCTCATTCTCTTCGTAAAGACTTAAGCTATCATGTAGTAAAAAAAAGTGGATAATTATGATTTAATCGATTATTGTATAACTTTTAATACAACCTTATTTTATAACAATAACATTATTCAAGAAATGTTATTTCAATAGAATAATAAGAAAATTCAAATTTTAGCACAATATTATTATTTTTAGTTCATACATATGTATATATATATATATATATATATATATATATATATATATATATATATATATATATATATATATATATATATATATATATATATAATAATTTTATTACCACTAAATAAGAAAGTTACAATAATTTTCTACATCCATGTATTTTATGAATCCATAAGCTACAAGCAGCTTGTCTGGATGTCAAATAACAAACGCTTACTTTCTAATACACTATCACAAAATAAAACAATTAAAATTCAAGTCAAATTAAAATTAATTAAAGAAATTAAACTTACACCTATTTAAAGAGAAAACATCACATACATACATATCAATCACATTCAAAAATATTAACACAAAAAAACAATACCCAAAATCATCTCCATTTCCAGTACTAATTTAATAATGGCACTGTATTAACAATCTGATGTTGGTTTGCTTTTATCCACTTAGATATTCCCACACAAAAAGAATATACATTTACAATAGATTTTATTTCTAAAAGTAACAAATTAAATAACTCTGGACCGATATACATAATATGCCTTTGCGAAGCCGTATATAATGCCACAGGAAAGGTAAGGCCTCCATTGTGAACAGACCTAGTATGAACATTCTGCATAATCGGACTTTTATATTCATCACACTTCTTCATAAATTTTAAAACATTTTTAAAATACAATTGATAGTTAAGGTCAGCTTGTTCAAATAACAAGTCTGATGGAAACCGCCTTGATTTATTTAAGAATATTTTTATTATATACTTTTGAGTAACAGTCAACGGGTAAAGGATGCTACCACATGCACTGCCCCAAACATTCAAACCATATGCGAGGACTGACTCAATCAAAGCCTGGTAAGTCATTCGCAATAGCTTCAAAGACAGGAATTCTCTCAGTTGGTAGAACTTGTATATAGTCTTTCGAAGTTTGTTAGTGATATAGTTTACGTGAGCATCATATCTGAGATTCCGGTCAATTAACACCCCCAAGTATTTAACCTTGTCCGCCGCTGCCACAGACTCAATACATCTGCACTGTTTCTCACCCATAATACATTCATAATTATGTACTAAAAGATTGGGATATAGAGTATTAACTCTATTATTCATAGAAAAGGCCATGTGGACAGTTTTACTGACATTAATAGTCAGAAGATTCTGATCCATCCACAATCGTACCCTCGAAAAGTAATCCTCTGCTCTCTGAAATGTCTCCTGCCAAGATTTACCTTTAATTAAAATAACTGTATCATCGGCATAACAAATACATTCAATATTTTCACTTGAAAGAACAGTAAAAAGATCATTTATATATAGAGAGAACAGGACAGGACCCAATACTGTACCCTGCGGTACCCCAAACTCGACATTACCTGTTTTACTTAGTGTTTCATTTATTCTTACTTTCTGTGTTCGATTAGTTATATATGACTCAAACAGGTCATACACGATATCTCGAATCCCAATACTTTCAAGTTTACTCAGTAATTTTTGGTGCGCCACAGTGTCAAATGCACGAGCCAAATCAACAAATATCCCCAGTGTCTTGAATTTTGTATTAAACCCACGAATTATATAATCCGTTACATGCACTATTGCATCCTCCGTGCCTACTCCCGACCGAAATCCATACTGAGAAAGAGACAAAATTTTATTTTCTTTCAAAAAATCATCCAATCTGAGTTTAATGCACTTCTCAAAAAGTCGGCTGATCGAACGAATATATATATATATATATATATATATATATATATATATATATATATATATATATATATATATATATATATATATGTATATATATATATATATATATATATATATATATATATATGTATATATATATATATATATATATATATATATATGTATATATATATATATATATATATATATATATATATATATATATATATATATAATAAGGTAGGTAATCGTTTTCAATAAAAAAAAAAGCATGTAAACGAGTAAAATTTAATGTAAAAAATGCAAATTTCGGGGGGGGGGGGGTCCGAGAAGGTGTCAAATATTATTTTTTCGATGAACTACCTCAAAAAAATCAAAGAATGAAAGCTCTACGTTATTTAGATGCGGAGAAATTGCCAATTTTTCAAGCGCGCGCCGATTTGAAGACGCGCTCTCACTTGGTACTTGGTGAGAATCGGTTACCCCCTCCAACTGACCTTATCTGGCATCCAGTACGTACCCTCAGTTTAGCGATCTCCTGAAAGGTTGACTGACAGAACTCTGTAGCAGTTTCCTAGACGACGATACAGCCAATCAAAAATAGTCACTTTTTTCGTTTCTCTAATAAACAATTGAAATTTTACGAAAACTATTGGAGCGACAGCGCCCAACTTCCGCACACTTTTTAAGCACTTTAAAACTCACATTCTGGTAAAAGTTGAAAACAATTCAATAAATATTAAGAAACCTATTAACAATTGAAAAATAAGCCATTTTTAATATTTAATTTGCAATAACTTTTTTGTTTAAAGACCGATTTGCACAAACAAAAACTCTTTTTGAAGATATTTTCAAGACGTACTATTCGTCTATTCGTCATTTTTCTCTAAATCCCCTAGATTTTCCGTAAAATCCAAAAAACCGGCGAAAAATCATTTTTCGACCTATTTGTTTAAAAAAAAAAATGTTCCAACCAAAATTGAGACACGAGATGAGACGTCATTTCTACCACCTTTCCCTATCCATTCCTGCAATCAGATCACAGGCAGTATTTGAGTTTTTTTTTAACACTCTGTTTCCTGGGGTATTATGTTTTTATCCTTTTCTAGACTTAAAATATTCAAATATTAACATATCTATAATAAATTTTTGCACGTTTTTTTTTCATGACATGGCTACGTGAGCATGAACAAATTAGGTAAATTACTTTATTTGGATTATTTTGTAATCTGTATTTAGAAAAGCGAAATATATCTAAATATCCAGACAAAAACTTTCTTCTTTGCAACAATTTTACGAAATAGGATATTTTTACAAGAAACGAGCTTACAGATTCAAAATTCAGAGTCATCAAGGAGAAAATATCATTGATTCGTAAGTTTATGAGGGTACTTAATACCAGAAATAGTTAACTATTAACTACTTTGTTATATTTTTCGTTCATAAGTAGACGTAATTTTCCAATAATTTTGAACTGGTACGGTAGGAATACCGAAACTGAAAAAAATACGGATTCGTCGGTAATAACAATCACTTTTGATACATTTTACTACTAATCTGATGCAATTTATCTCCTATCTTGCAACCTCTAACATTAACAGGATTTTTTTTACGAAATACCAAATTATCCAATTTGTCATGAAATAGTGAACAGAAGCTATATAAACGAGAAACAGTATTTAAGACTTTAGTTGTTGAAGAAACTTCATAATAATCAGTTTCTTGAGTGAATACAGTGATCTTATTGTCGGCGGCATAATGCGAAATCAAAACAAATTTTTTGACGTATGTATGTATATATTTAATAATGGCAACATCAGCAATATTTCGCCACAAATTATTATAATTTATTTTTTTTTCTAAATGTTGTTATATCTGTAAAGTTGAATTAATCTGATTTAAATAAACAAAAAAGTTCAAATGAATGGGCGGAAAAAATATAATATTTATATATTTTGGTAGTCTATTAGACTAGTGTCGAATGCTAATGTCATTCTTATAAACTAGGATCAGAAATTTTTTTAAATCTTTTTCATATAAAAGGGTCTAGCTGATTAACAGGGTCGAAACCGCCCCTTGGTAATAAAAAAATTTAAAAAAATACCCGGTTGTTCTACATCAAAAAGTACCCACATGAAAAAATTTGTAGTCACTTTCATCGTCACATAACATCAAAAATAAAATAAAATGTTTTTTTTTTCGTTTTTTGACGATATCTTCAGTTCCAATCATCGTAGAAACTTTTTTTTTCATTTTGTAGCTTTTTTATTGCCTACAAGATGTTTTCTACAAAAATTTTTGGAGCGAAATTTAAATTTTTATGGGTATTGGAAAATTTTTAAATTCAATAAAATAAAAACTCGAACAATAACAGGACCGAAGCAAAAAATGTTGTTTTTTAGACGGGACTCTATGTCCATGAATTTTTTCAGATTTTTGCAAGTGGTGAAACATAGTCAAAATCGCAAAAAAACGGCATTTATTAGAATTTTTTCGCATTTTTATCGAGTTTTGAATCATGGAATTTTCTTATATATATATATATATATATATATATATATATATATATATATATATAACTATATATTTTAAGGGTGTTTTTTATAGAGGTATAGAACTTTTAAATGGAATAAAACAAAGATGAATTTTTTAAATTGACATGAAATTTACTTTATTCGAAAGATAAACTTCTAGCATTATAATTTAAATATGACTTCTGGCATATGACCGCTACGGCTGGCTCGGACGTAGTCTAATCTGGAGGTCCAATTTTCGATGACTTTTTCCAACTTTTGTGGCCGTATATCGGCAATAACGCGGCGAATGTTGTCCTCCAAGTGATCAATCGTTTCGGGCTTATCGGCGTAGACTAGCGACTTCACATATCCCCACAGAAAATAGTCTAGCGGCGTTAAGTCGCACGATCTTGGAGGCCAATTCACGGGTCCGAAACGTGAAACTATGCGGTTACCAAACGTTTCCTTCAATAAATCAATTGTGGCACGAGCTGTGTGACATGTAACGTTCTGACCAGCATCGTTTTTAAAGAAGTACGGACCAATGATTCCACCAGCCCATAAAGCACACCAAACAGTCAGTTTTTCTGGATGTAACGGTGTCTCAACATACACTTGAGGATTATCATCACTCCAAATACGGTAGTTTTGTTTATTGACGTATCCATTCAAACAAAAGTGAGCTTCATCGCTAAACAAAATTCGCTTATGAAAATCGGGATCAACGACAATCTTGTTTTGGGCCCATTCACCGAATCTACGCCTTGCTAGGTGATCGTGTGGCTTCAATTCTTGCACGAGTTGGATTTTGTAAGCACGCAAACCAAGATCTTTCGGCAAAATCTTCCATAAAGTGAATGGACACATATCCAATTCCTGTGCACGATGGCGGATAGACTGATTCGGGTCTTCCTCTATGCTACGCTCTACAGCAGCAATGACTTCTTCTGTACGCACTGTACGACGTCTCTGTGGATGCGTATTATCATTTAGAGTAAACGTGGTGCGAAAACGTTCCATAGTTAATCGAATTAATTGCTCTGATGGACGATTATTTTGACCGTAAAATGGACGTAGTGCGCGATACGTATTTCGAACAGAACCATGATTTTCAAAATAAATTTGCACAATTTGGAAGCGTTGTTCAGGCGTCAATCTATTCATGTTGAAATGTCAAACCAAACTAAACATAAATCGCTTGACAGCTGACAAAATGGCCGCCAGTTAAAAAAGTGTTGCCAACTTAAAGTTCTATACCTCTATAAAAAACACCCTTTATATATATATATATATATATATATATATATATATATATATTTATATATATATATATATATATATATATATATATATATATATATATATATATATATATATATATATCATTAATAATAATTCTTCAAATTATGTTTGAGTCAGATAATTAAAAAATTCTCAACAGGCTAAGTGACGTTTCGGCTCTGGTTTTGCACCTTTATCAAACTTGTAATATTGTTGGTAACTCCACTAATGTCTTAGTTATATTGATTAAAAATAAAACAAACATTCGGATCGTCATGGTTTGCATGCACATATTACATAAAAGTTAAAATCAAAGAATTAAAAAAAAAATTAAAAACAACTAATTACAACACCAACAGCACATCCAAAAATTTCGTTTTTATTAAAATCATTTTGATTTGTCAAGTCATCCGGGTTTATCGACGTCAAACAACTGATATAGCCTGTTGAGAATCTTTTAATTATATGACGCAAATATAATTTGAAGAATTATTATTAATGACCTATACCCACGAAAAAATTTCTTTATATATATATATATAACAACTGTATCAAAAAAGCAAAAGAGGTCCTTATGTCAAACTCTTTCCCAAATAAACTAATTAATAAAATTTTTAAAGAAAGACTAGAAAAATACAATCATGGAAACACTAAAACAGAAAATGTAGAAGATAATAAAATCAAAAAACAATATCTTTCATTGTCATACATACCAAAACTTTCCGAAAACTTTCAAACTTTTTTTAAGAAACATAATATAACCAATAGTCATAAGAGCCATAATTTACTTAAAAGCAATTTTAGCAAATTAAAAAGTGATATTCCAAAAAATCAAATGTTGTCTACCAAATACCCTGCAAGGATCGTCCATCGAATTACATCGGCCAAACTAGTCAGTATCTGCAAAATCGTCTAAATGGAAATAAATATGACAAAAAATATATTATAGCCCTAAAAAAACACGAAATGAAACACAAGCACACCTTTGAATATAAAAATACTAAAATCTTGAAAACTGAAACCAACAAAGGAAAACGAGTATTTTACGAAATGATCACAACAAAAAAATTCCGAATGCCTTAAAGGATAAAACAAGCATTAATAATCTAAATCAAATCTATTTTAACATATTAATAAACCAATATAAGGGAATTTCTAAAATAAATAAAACAATAAATAAGAATAATTCTCCGCTTTCAATTCTTCTAAATTGAATGACGATATTTTTTCAGAAAGATATACTTCAATTAAAAGACCCAAACTTTTTACGCCACTTAAAGTACCTAAAACAAACACCATCTGGGTTCCAAGTCAAGGCAGTTTTAGGGTTAAAAATGTAGTGTCCATTCTCCTAGCTGGACTTTTAAAAATACTTTTGAAAAGTTAATATATAATAGAGTGTGTGATTATAATTGGTTGTGTTGTAATTAATTTTTATTTAAAACAAAAATCTCTGTCCTTAATGGTAAGTTTTTAATCTGTTATTCCGTATATAATAATATTAAAAATGTACATTTTTGTAGAATCCGCCGATACGCTCGGTTGAAAAAGATTCGAAAGAATCGAAACGTGCTGAAATATAATATATATATATATATATATATATATATATATATATATATATATATATATATATATTATACCTACATAGTTTTAAGACAACTGAGGATTTATAAGAAAATTCCATGCTTAAAAATGCGAAAAAATGTTAATAAAAGCCTTTTTTGCGATTTTAACTATGTTCCACCACTTTTAAAATTCGAAAAAATTCATGGATATAGTTTGGCATCGAAAAAACAACATATTTTTTCTATGGCTCTGCTATTTTCCTAGTTTTTATTTTATTGAAATTAGAAATTTTCGAACATGTATAAAAATTTGAATTTCGCGGCAAAAAATTTTTTTAAAAATATTTTGTTGTAGGCAATAAAAAAAAACTACAAAATGAAAAGAAAAAGATGTGTCTACGATGCTTAGAACCGAATATATCGTCAAAAAATTTAAAAAAGACGTTTTTTTTTGAGGTTATGTGACGATAAAATTTTTTTTTGTGTGGGTACTTTTTGATGTAGAACAACCGGGTGTTTTTTTATTACCGAGGGGGCAGTTTTGACCCTCTTAATCGGCTAGACCCTTTATTTCTATTAAATACACATCATTGAGATATATTTTAATCAAGTTTTTAGTTGGTCAACATCAGTTGAACTTTTTACATACGAAAAAAATTCTCTTTATAAGCAAAAATTTCCTAATCAATGTTCGTTTGTTTAAGTTCTATTTTCTTCAAAGGATTTATATTTCCCCATATTTAAAAACGTCAATAAGTTGCTTAATAATAAGAAAAAACTTTAGCAATAATTGATATTCAAATGTTATTGTTAAATCTACATAAACATATAATATCAGCTTTGTTTTTACATTGTCCTAGGTTTTGTAATGTTTTCGTTAATACTGTTAATGAAATGATTATAAATATTTAATATTTAGTTCATTCGGAGAGTTAAGAATTTATATATATATATATATATATATATATATATATATATATATATATATATATATATATATGTTGTATCGTAGGTTTTCACGGATGGTGGAATGTGTACTGGTACTTTTCCGGTTTTCAATTTGTTCGTCAATAGAAATATCTTTACGACGTTTCGCCAACATCTCAGCTGGCATTTTCAAGTGATGCTTCCTTGACCGTGGGGCATAATATTTCGTTGTACTTTGTCGATAAGTTTTTGGCCTAGCTGTCCGATATGCTAATTTCTTTCTTGTATTTATCTGATGATTTTAAATATGTATTTGTAAATCTCGAAACAATATAACTGTCGCATATCCAACAACTTGTACTTTTGGGAAAGGTTTTCAGTCGGAAAAAGCCTATTTCTACCATGCATGATTTTAATGAAACATTTTTGTACTATATTTAAGTATTTATATAGCTCTCCGAAGCTCCCCCCGCTCATATTAGTATTCCATAAGTTAAAAAATTTTGTATTAAACGAGAATATATAATTGTCCTATACTTAGGGGTGAGAAAATCCTTAAGACCTCGAATTTTTTTAACTAGGCTTCTAACGTGTGAACTCCAGTTTAATTGGTTATCAATTACAATCCCGAGGCATTTGTTATTTGCCGTCTCTGGAATCTCACCTTACCCAATCTTCAAGTTTTCCAGCTATGGTAAATTATTTTTATAAATGGAAAAGGGAACATATTTTGTTTTTTTCAATACTTAAGGTTCACCTATTAAAACTAAATCAATCTTTCAATAAAGCAATGTTCTCTTCAATTCTTGATTTAAAGTCCCTGCCCTGCAAAAACAGCCGGCGTCATCAGCGAAACTTAAAAGTCCCCCATTCAGCTCCAATTAAAACAAATCGTTCACATAAATTATAAATAGCAATGGGCCCAAAACAGTTCCCTGAGAGACGCCATAGGTTACTTCTCTCTCCTAGCTTGCAATACCATCAATCTTCACTCTTTAATATATTGTAAATTTCACCTCTTAAACCGTAGCTCTCGAGCTTTTCAAGAAATATTTTGTGACAGACCATGCCAAAGGCTTTGGAGAGATCAACAAACAGACACATTGATGGTTGACTTTCATCTAGAGCGCTCTGGATCTGGGCAATCAAAAACTGAACTGTGTCCTGACTAGATCTCCCTATTCTAAAATCACACTGAGATTCAGAGAAGACCTTAGACTTCACAATCCTCTTTTTTAAAATATTTTCTACAATCTTTGAAAAGACCGATAAAAGTGACACTGGTCTATAGTTTATTACTCGATATTTTTCTTCACTTTTAAATAATGGCTTAATTATTCCATTTTTCAAGCCATCAGGAAAAATTCCTGCCTCAAAGCACCTGTTGAATAAAAAAAAGTAACATTGGAATAATATACATATATATATATATATATATATATATATATATATATATATATATATATATATATATATATATATGATGTTTTTTAAAGAAACTGCAAATCATGTTATTATCAGTTATTACATTAATGATGAGGAAAAATAATTTATTGCACCATGTAAAATAATAAAGCCTTTAAGTTCATATTTATATTAAAACAGTGTGACTTATTGCCTAACTTACATAAATAACTATTTATTTGTTATCATTTAACAACATTAATTAATAAAAATTAAAGATATCAGCTTTTTATTAACATTTTTGTTTCATCAGTTTGGCATTTGACCTGCAAAAATTAAATTTTGTGTAATAAAACAAACACTATTTTAGATAAAATATTAATTTTTATTGATTATTCTAAAATAAACTCTATTAAAAATTTGGTAACATTTCCTTTAAAGAGAATATGATGGATAAGTTTTTAAATTTTCTAGATTTCTTGGTGTTTTCTATTCCTTTTTTACTCTTTTCTAAAATCAGTTATTTTAATGGACTTCTGTAACTAAATGACACTAATATTAATATACCAGAATCATAAACAATCATAGAGGCAACACTGGTATTTTTATACTAGAATCATAAACAATCATAGAGGCAACACTTCCTATTTTTTTTTAATGTTACTGATATCCAAATACAGGGTGTTCCACGACATACTGCCGCAATCGATTTCTCGAAATATAGATTTTGAAATATTTTTTTAATTTGGCGATTTGCTAAAGTCGATGAGGCAGTTCAAGATGGTGGCACTTCTGATTATACCGGAAGTTAATACGTTCTTGCATATTTTAAATGGAACACGCTATATGTTATTTCATTTATAAATTCTACTAAAAATTATAAACATATTTTATGAATAATATCCTACGCCTTAGTTTAACTGTTTTTGACATATTTTAAATTTTGCAGGCCTAAACATAACTATCAATTTTTGCTATATGGAAGCCTTTATTATTTAATTGGAGTTGGTTTTCTTCTAGAAGGGGATTTATTCACGTACATTATACATGAAATATGTCTATAATTTTGCATAGAATTTAAAAATGAAACAATATATAGGGTGTTCCAAATTTAAAAAATCGGGGCATTGCGTCGTGGGACACCCTGTTTAAACTAGAATATATGTTATGTAAATGACACTTTACTTTAACATCGCAAAGCTGCCGGTGTTTTACAACCAATAGTTTTTATTTGACTTAATATCATCCATTCATATTTTTAGCCCAAACTAATGCCTGGTGGAAACTACATCAAAATAGGCCGCGATTCAGCTAGAAGTACCTATCTTTCATTTGCTCCTCCAGAAGAAGAAGTAGGTGTATTAGCGAAATATTTAAATATTTTCAAGAAATATGGAGTTAATTTATTACATATCGAATCCCGTCCGTCTACAAAGATGCCCGATTTATATGAGTTTATGGTGGAATGTGCGCCATCCGGAGATCTTGGTGGAGCAATTGAAGTCATAAAGGAAAATAGTCAATATCTGCAAATTATATCAAGAGATTATAAAGATAACAAAGGCAAGTATTTAGAATATGGGTCTATAAATGTAACTTAGAAGGCTAAATTCAAAACTGAAAATTATAATATGGCAGGCAATTTGTGCCTAAATAAATGGGTTTTCAGTTTTTCAGAAAAAATATATTTCCAATAAAATATTTAAATTTAAGCTTATTACCTTTCGAGATTTAAAATGCAGTATCTATAAGGATGTTGAAATCTTGCATACGGTATATTATAGACAATATAACGCATTTATTAATCTCTGTTAGGAAAGGCTATTTTCCATCTACCTAGAAAAATACCTTGCACATTCGGCCCCTACCCGAATGTGCAAGCCCTTCAACTTTGGCTCTCATCACGGTTTTTGCTAGTCTGTCATCGTCCATTCGTTCCACGTGGTCTCTCCACTGCCTACGACGATTTCAAACCCACTTCACAACATCCCCCACTCCGCTGTCCTCGCGTATTTTTGCGTTTCTTATCTTATCTCTTAAACTTATTCCCGTGATCATTCTCAGCGTTTTCATTTCTGTAGTTCTCATAATTTGTTTTGTCTTTGTGGTTTCATTTCTTGTTTCTGCGCCGTACGTCATTATCGGTCTTACACAGGCCTTGTAAATTCTTGCTTTGCTCTCAACCGTCATATGTTCATTGTTCCAGATTATGTCTCTTAGTTGACCTGATATCATGGCCGCTTTGTTGGCCTGTGTGCGTACTTCTTCCGTTACTGCCCTGTTACTTGTTATATGTGCTCCCAGGTATTTAAACTTCCCAACCTGTTCGATATGTTTGTCATCAACCATTAGTTTGCGTCTTACCGGTTCTTTTGCTATTACCATTGCTTTGGTTTTCTCCACATATATCTTTATATTATACTGTTTGGCTGTTCGATTGAGATGGAAAAGCATTCTTTGTAAGTTATCCTCGCTATCTCTTGTCAAGGCAACATCGTCTGCAAAGCATATAATCTGAACGGTGTTGTGTCCCATTGGGTACCCAATATTTGTGCTTTTTACCTCATCAATGATTTCGTCCATGATTACATTGAAAAGTGTTGGACTTAAGCTATCACCCTGTTAGAGTGTTATTTTTTTAATTACCATGGTGTTTTTGGAATTCAGTTCGTATATTGTGCGTATGATTGCTTCGTCTACTTGTTTTCTTCGCAGTAATTCTGTTATGTGTTCCAGTTTGACTCGGTCGAACGCTTGTGTAAAGTCCACAAAACAAATGAACAGCGGTTTATCGTATTCGATAGATTTTTCAACCAGCTGTCTGATAATAAATAAATATACCGTCGATAGTAGAGCGGTTATTCCGGAAGCCCTGCTGTTCTTCGCACGCCCCTAACTTGTCTACGATCCGTTGTGACAGTATTTTGGTTAACAATTTGGCTGAACTATTCAGTAGGCTGATTCCCCTGTAGTTTTCGGGTTGTTTCTTCGATCCTCTTTTGTGGATCGGAATTGTGATGCTTTTCCGCCATTCGTTGGGTACTGACGTTGTGCGGAGTATTTTTTGAAATAGAACAGTGAGCTCTGTGACAAGGCTGGGGCCTCGGTACTTTAGCGTCTCATTCGTAATTTGGTCGGTACCAGGTGATTTTCTGTTTTTTAATTTCTTAATTGTCAGGTGCATCTCTGCTTCACTGATGTTAACATCTGTTAGTTCTGTGATTTCTTGTTGGTTTTCGTCTACGTTGTTTTCTGTAGCTGGTGCCTGGAGTAAGTCCTTAAAATGGCTGACCCATTGTTGGCTGTCGATTGGACTTAGTTGAACGTATTCATTGATTGGTTGTTTTCTGTTCCTCAGCATGTTTCATATTTTCTTTTGTCCTCCATATAGGTCGTGTTCCATGTCTTTTGAATACTTTTCCCAGTATTCTTTCTTTAGTTGAACTATTTGACTGTTGATTCTGTTTCTCACCGTTTTGTACTCTTCGAAGATAAGATATACAACCTAATCGAAACGTCGTAAAAATAAATAAAAATAAAGACAATGCAAGTCCGATCACCACATTTTAGTCAATCTTCAGCATGTCTACAACCGTCAAACAAACATTGTTAATCATTGTAAAAGTTTTTTTTTATGTATTTTATTTCCTTTCTATTTGAATTCTCCTCTCCTGTACCCTATTTTCTCTCCTTTTTTCTTTAGATTCTTGTTGCTACCTTCTTGCTTCCTTCCCGTTACTTTTAGGAAATTTGTATTTAGAATTTATCAATTATTATTTTTTTGTGAATTATAATATAAATTTGAACCCTCTAGGTATGAGTAGCAGACGTAATGTCAAACCTCGCGTGTAGGTGTATATTTTGTTACAATAAAATGCGATTAATATTATAATAAAAATAAATAAAATACTACGTGGTTTTTAGTTTCCTTTTGTAACAAAATCAAGCAAATTGAAATTTTATTATTTTAGATACTGTCCCATGGTTTCCACGTCGTATCAGAGATTTGGATCGTTTTGCCAATCAAATTCTTTCTTATGGAGCAGAATTAGATTCTGATCATCCTGGTTTTACCGATCCTGTGTACAGGGCCCGACGAAAGTATTTTGCTGACATAGCATATAATTACAGGTAATTTAGCAGTCAAGAATATTTTAATTAACAGTCTGTAGCAAGTAAATACAGGGTGTCTCAAAAGAAAGTACACATTTGTTTTGCTTATTGCGTGAACGCAACTATTCCGAGCGGCGCGGGGGGTATGTCAATCGGTAGCCTGGCTCTTGGGAATTTAGTCGCTATGGAGCGTTTCTCGAGAGCGGATCGTGCTTTGTGCGTACGTGAGTTTTACAAAAACGGCAATTTTCGACATATTCGTCACTTAAATGATGCGCCAAGCGCTCGGCTTATTGGAAAATGGGTCCAGAAGTTTGAAGAGACCGGTTCAACACTAGATAAACCAAAATCCGGGCGTCCGAGGTCTTCGAGAACGGTCGAAAACGAGAGTGTTATTCAGTCTGTTCGTGACGACCCAAACGTTTCGATTTGTAAGCGTGCTGTTGCTTTAAATGTGCCTAGGTCATCATTATTCCGCATTTTACACAAAGATTTAAAGCTGAACCCCTATAAGATTCAGTTGGTGCAAGAATTGAAGCCTCAGGATGCTGGTCAGAGGCTTGACTTCGTAAACCAGATGACTGAACGCTTTTCAACGTTTACCAACATCTTTTCAGATGAAGCCCATTTTCATCTTAATGGTCATGTAAACAAGCAAAATTGCCGCTATTGGGGTGCAAACAATTCAAAACACAAACATCAGAAACCTCTACATTCGCCGAAAGTGACTGTATGGGCTGCGATGTCGGCGCGAGGAATTATCGGCCCGTACTTTTTTGAAGATGAAAGGGAACGCACAGTAACAGTGACTTCAGAGCGGTATGTGGAGATGTTAGACGACTTCTTCGTGCCTGAACTGCAAAATTTTCCTGGCTATAACCAAAGAACATGGTTCCAGCAAGACGGAGCAACTTCACACACGTCCAACATGTCTCTGCCATGAGTGCATGAAATTTTTCCTGGCTAATTGATCTCAAAGAAAGGTGACATAAGTTGGCCTCCACGCAGTCCTGATTTATCACCTATGGACTTTTTCCTATGGGGTTATGTCAAATCAAAAGTTTACGCAAACAAACCGACTTCCCTGGCACAATTAAATGAAACTATCCGCAACGAAATGGCAGACATCACGGAGAATACCTGCCGAGCCGTCATGGGCAATTTTAGTGCTCGATTAAATGAATGCCGTGAGCGCACGGATTACATTTGGACGATATCATTTTTAAAAAATAAATTCCCAAACAATGTATTTTAATATGTAATAAACATTTTTTCAATAAAGTCCTGACTTTATTTTTAATGGTGAACTTTCTTTTGAGACACCCTGTACTTGAACAGGTACGATCCAGTTATATCAATAAGGTGTCAAGACCATTTTTAAAATTATATTCAGGATTACTCACGGAATATTCCGGTCAAAATCCGTGACTTTCAAAAAGTTACTTTTTAAAATTATTTTTATAGTATACAGGGTATCCCGAAAGCTCTGAAAGTATCAAAGTTATGTTTCCTTAAAATGAACCCCCTTTGTATATTATTGCATTTTTGGATTCTCCGATCAAAATAGGTGCCTATTTTAATAAGGTTTATAGTATCTAAACTTTAAAGGTTTTTAAATAATTTGAATTTTGACAAAATCTAACCTAATTTTCATATTTCAAACACTTAAAAAGTATTTTAGTTATGTACTCGAAATTTACAGTGAAGTGTAACAATAAATCATATTTTATATCCCAATTATAATAAACTTGCTATATTATACAGGGTGTCCAAAAATTTAAACTAATCAAATAAGAAATTTAAATGGCTATACCTTGATTAATTTAAATAGAACGCTATACTTTTTACCCTATCAGAAAATGTACCTTTTAAATACATATCGAATAGTATAAGGGTGTTCTATAGCTAGGTCTTCGCGTTTTCACAGAATACGCCAAATAATCGTTTTTTGCACTATTTTGTATTTTTTGAATAGATGTTCTAATGTATCTAGTTGCCTATGGCATTTGGAAATGACAGCTAATTCACAACTATAACAATAATAATCAGGAATATGAAATGAAAAGCGTCTCTTATGCTTATTTTCATATCTTGTGGTGTTGTCGGGGGCGCATTGTAGACAATTCCTTTTATGTATTCCTCCCAACAAATCATCTTGCACTCACTTTTGTAGGGAAAGGAATTGCCCCAGAGTACAAAATTTGGAAATGCAAAATATTCCCATAGCCAACAATCCTTCGACTAAACTTTCGGGCATAATATTCGATAGCAGGTTAAATTGGATAGAACACATCAAATACATCAAAACAAAGGTGCTTTAGAGATGTAGCTTTACTGAGAATGTTATCAGGAACAACATGGAGCACAGACTCTTTCTCATTGTTATCCCCATACAAATCTCTTATCAGATCTAAAATAGATTATGGTAGCCAAATATATGTAATTACACGAATATCTTATATAAATATGTTGAATACTATCCAAAATACATCGATTAGACTGGCATTAGGCGCATTTCGTACAAGTCCCATACCAAGCCTTAATTGCATCAGCAGAATTCCTCCTCTTCACTACAGAAGACTGACCTTACTTCTTCGTTATTCCACAAAACTATGGAGTAAGCCTGAGCACTCTCTCTACGATAAATTCTTCAATCTGCATAATATTCAACTTTATCCTGCCAGCATCTCAATGCCAAATTCACCGAACACGCTATTACATAATATCTTGTTAGATCATAACTTACAATTCCCTCTATTCCTGACAACTCATCTCATGGACAATACCCCCTCACAGAATTAACTATTCTCTTCTATCCCATGACAAAAAATCTACTAATCCTATAATATTAAGAAATGAATACAATAATATTACTATAATTTAAAATTATTTACACAGATGGGTTAAAATCCCCTAAGTCGGTGGGCGCAGCTTTCCATCGTTCTTCACATTCAGAATCATTTAAGCTTAGCGATACATCAAGCATTCTCTCTGCTGAATTGTTTGCCATAGAAAGGGCAATTGCATTCATTCACAAATCTCCAATTACCAGATAGCTAATAACATCCGATTCTCTCAACTCTCTTATAAAAATAGAATCCTTTTCGTGGGATCATCCTTCCTTAGACAGAATTAATTACCTGTTTTACAAATGCCATAGGTTAGGACACACTATCAAATTTATGTGGATACCTAGCCACATCGGCATCAGGGGCAATGAAGGAGCAGATCATCTCGCTAAAAATGCTAGTGGCCCTATATTTTAAAGATTTGCACCCAAGCATTCATAGATTTATATCTAATCTCGTAGAGTCTAAATGTGATATATTGGAGAGAAGCAAAATTACGTGAAATTCTCAGCTCTATCCACAATATTTTCTTAGAACTCGATTTAAATAGAAAAAAAAACAATAAAAATTTTGTTGCCTCCTAATAGGACATACCAAGTTTACTCATTTGTATCTACTGCAGAGAGATGATCCCTTGAATGTCCCCACTGCAACACAACACTAACGATCAAGCACATATTTACAGAATGCGAGGAATATTCCATAACTCTTCATAGACATAACATACCTTCCGAGTCTAATAATCACTCTTTATCCATTAATCCAGCCAACATAATTAAAGTACTTGAATTCTTAAAAGAGACACAATTATTTGATAAAATATAAAACGTTAGTACGAATCAGGCATGCAGGATTCAAGAGTTTAATCTTCCAATCAGTGACCTAAACCAAAGAAGTGACACTAAATTACTTCGTTGTCGATGCGTCATTAATTAAAATTCTTTCTCTCTCTCTTTTCTGTATCCCCATAAAAAAATCTGGTGGAGTTAAGTCCGGAGATCTCGGGGCTAATGTTAAAATCCGTTTCTCCCAACCCACCTATTTCGAAAGTTGATATTTAAAAATTGCCGAACCTCGCGATGATAATGAGGCGGAGCTCCATCCAGCTGAAGCCACATAGTTGCTCAAATATTTAAAAGGATATCTTCTAATAACACTGGAAGTTGGTGTAAAAGAAAATCGCCAATCATCAAACTATTTAATGGCCCTTCAAAAAACTAGGGTCAATTTAAGTATGGACCCAGTATTCCTCCCCACACATTAACCGACTACCTATTCTGGTTTCTCATAACTCTGTATTCACGCGGATTTGAATCAGAATAGTAATAGAAGTACATTCATCATTAAACAACACATTATCAAAGAAGTGTTCATTTTCTGCCACTTTATCAAACACCCACAAGCAGAATTCAGTTGGATTATCAAAATTATTTCCGTGAAGCTCTTACAAAGCTGGATCTAATAAAAATGTAATCTGTATTTGTTAAGAATCCTTGAAACACTTGCTTGGCTGATGTTAGTATTTTCGATATATGAGTCTGACTGATATTGGGATTTTCGATCACTGAACCAAGTACAGTAAAAACATTTTCTTCATCCTCAGTGACAGATTTTCTTATAACAGCTTTTTTATAACAGATACTTCCGTTTTCTCGAAACTGGTTTAATAGTTTCACAAAAACGGCTAGTTTAAGATGGTTTCTTTCAGGAAACCTTTGAGCATAGACTCGAGAACCAACAAACTATTTTGATGACATTCTCCAAGGATAAAAATCATATCAATACGCTCTTCCTTTGGATAAATCTTCATTTTCACAAAGCAATAACACAACAATATTCAAATAATTCAGTTCAATAAATGAAGTCTCACAGTTACATAAAATAATGCAGCTATTATAGCAACAGGCTTTGCAGACTAAGCTTATAGATTAAATGAATTATCTGACGTTTCTAAATGCCATAGGCAACTAGATAAATTAAAACATCTATTCAAAAGACACAAAATGGTGCAGAACACGATTATTTAGCGTATTCTGTGAAAACACAACTTTGATACTTTCAGAGCTTTTGGGACATCCTGTATAATATGAAGATAATTTTAAGGGTAACAATATTAGACCCCCATATATATATATATATATATATATATATATATATATATATATATATATATATATATATAAATAATTGATACAAAATTTATTGCAGCTTTCTTTAAAATATAAACATAAATGAACTAAGATATGATGCTGATATAATCACCAAACGCTGCCCTGCCTTTTTATAAAAAGTATTTTTTATCTTTTAGACACGAACAGAAATTACCCCACGTAGACTACACTGAAGAAGAAATAGAAACCTGGGGAAAGGTTTTCAAGAAATTAAAAACTCTGTATGCTACATATGCATGCAAGGAACATAATCACGTATTTCCCCTCTTAGAGGAAAATTGTGGGTATAGAGAAGATAATATTCCTCAGCTAGAAGACGTATCGAATTTTTTAAAAGGTAAAATTTTTTAATTTTAATGTAATTTTAAAATTGCAGATCATTTTCATTTTCCTAATTAATAATAAGTATTGAGTTACCAGCAAAAAATCAGAGATTATTTAAATAAATAACATATGCATTCAATGATAGGAAACCTTCCACATAGAAGAAGTATACCAAGAATGTCTATCCTATGCTATAATTTTGACGCCAAACTGGCACGCCATCTCATTGATAACAAGCTATTTACAATGTTGTCAATAATTAAATATCAGTATTTTAATATGATATACATGCTTTTATTAGAAACAAGTATAAAAGAATTTCAATTTGTGAATATACGTTCAAAACGTGGCAATACTGCATATTCCTTTTTACCGACTAAGAAGAGTAAGCTCCTCCTTATTATCGACCTGTAATGCAAGGTTGCCGCATTCTAGTGACGTTTTACTGAAAAGTTTAATCATTACAACGTTGTTAATACTTAAATATTATTAATAAGACGTTACATGTTTTTATAGAAGAACAGGTACAAAACTACGAACAAGGTAACACAAGTATAAAGTTGCTTGAGAAAAGAATCTTCTGAAACAACTGTAAAGTATATGCTTATTATTAAAATAATGCTCACAATCGTACATTTATGATAAAATAAAATCCTAATTTTTTTGAATGTTTCTTCGAAATGTGACAACATTGCACATTCTTCAGTAATGAAAATAGGCAGCCTCGAATACATTCACCCCACCTTATTTAACACATTGTTTTCTCTGTTTTTGCAGCCCCGCATTTATTTTATAAAATTCGGCTTTTGGAGTGGCGTCATTTTAGTTTGTATTTATGTGAATGACTTGTTTTTAATACTTAGGAATCCTCGGCATTCACCAAAAGTAACAATATGTGCTTCCAATCCTCCCATAAGAATAAAACGTCTTGGTATATTTCGTCAATGCCTTCCAGTAAGCTTATGTCAAGCACATATTAAAGTAACTGTACTGATCGTCTAATAAACAGAAAATGTCCGGACGGAAGTGAAGTTATAACAACAGTGAATACGCTGTCGCCACTGAAAAATTATACCGACTAAACTTAATCGTTTACCTCCCACTGACAAGGTTTGAAGCAATTAGCATACCTTTCGAATGGTAGAAAGAGATAAAATGACAGTTTTACGTTATAACCTCACCCAACTGATCCAATTCGTGTCAATTAATTGTTAGGTGTGGATGTCTACCATACTGTTGGACGGTCGTAAAAATAGATTAAAAATTTTTGGTTATTAAATATAACTAGTTATTAAAATAAGCAATACGTTGACGAACCGTTTCTTCAAAACGTTTTATTTTTTGAAAAAAAACAGTTGAAATGTTAATTAGGTGGTAAGGGAAAAACAAAGATTTTAATGACAATTAATTAATTCATAATAATAACAACAATGACACTATTTTTTTGACTTTTGACGGTTAATTTGACGTGCCAAAACGTCACTTTCGCCAAAATGGCGCCGAGCATACTTCGAGGAATCTGTCATCCATTTTATTTTAAGAAATCCGTGGTTTATGTTTAGCTAATCATTTTTTATGCTACCTTTTAGAAATGCATTTTTTTAACATGCAGTAATCTATGGTAAAACAAATCAGTTTATAGAAATATTTGTTTTCAGACTGTACTGGTTTTACCTTACGCCCAGTAGCGGGACTTCTTTCGTCACGAGACTTTTTGGCTGGATTAGCGTTTAGAGTATTCCATTCCACACAATATATTCGTCACCCAAGCAAACCTTTTTACACACCCGAACCTGACGTGTGCCATGAGCTTTTAGGTCATGCTCCACTATTTGCAGATCCAGATTTTGCACAATTTTCTCAGGAAATTGGACTGGCGTCCTTGGGGGCTCCAGATGATTACATTGAAAAACTTGCCACAGTAAGAAATATGAGATATTCTTTAATGTTAATGTCGATTTGTTGAAAATCATTACATTTCTATATTAATTATTTTAGTGTTTCTGGTTTACGGTGGAATTTGGACTTTGCCGAGAAGGAGACGGTTTAAAAGCTTTTGGAGCTGGACTTCTCTCCTCCTTTGGAGAATTGCAGTATGCTTTAACAGACAAACCAGAATTACGAGCCTTTGAGCCAGCCAAGACTGCTTTACAAAAATATCCAATTACAGAATACCAGCCAATATACTATGTGGCTGAAAGTTTTGAGGATGCCAAAGAAAAAATGATGTAAGTATTTATAGAGATAAAGAGAGAGAGAAAATTAGGGAAATATGCAGGGTCTAAAAACTATTGTAAAAAAGAAAAGAGAAAATCAAAGACAGAAAGAGTTTTTAGAAACATTGGTTTGAAAGTGCAGGTAAGTCAAGAGTTGTTCATAACAAAAGAAAGGATCATAGATTATGTTAGTGTTATCTAATTTTTTAAAGAAGGATGAAATGGTGAAAATCGCTTTTAATAGTACACTGATCCAGGGGCGGATCCAGCCTCTCTCCTTGGGGGGGGGGGGGAGGGCGGTGATCATTCTCATTTCTAGCGTCAAAGGCAGGGTCGGGTTTCTTTTCCTGAATTTGAAGCTCTTGAGGGGAGAGGGGCGATCACAAGAAAAAACAAGTTGCCGACAAGGAAGTATAAGAGGCAGAATCAGGTCTATTTTCCTGAACTCAAAGCTCTTCGGGGGAGGGGGGGGGGCTATCGCAAGAAAAACAAATTGAAAACGGAGGGGGGAGTGCCAGCAGTATACATATGCGTAATATAAAAGGCAGAATCGGTTCTATTTTCCTAAACTCAAAGCTCTTGGGACGCGAGGGGCGATCGCAAGCATACACATTCCTATACCCCATTCAAGAACTAGAGAGAGTAATAAAAGTGTTACCGAAATCTCAAACGTACCTGCTTCAGTGCCGCAGGCAACTGAGGTCTGCCGTAAATCTAATTATATTTAAATATTATAAGCTTTTATAAATTTATTGCAACAATATAATTTCTGATATTTCAATTTAATTTCTGTCAGTGAGCATCTATATTTATTCCAAAATCGTTAAACCAGGGAATTTTTTCCTCAACTAAAAACTTATTATGATGATTGTTTATGATGCCTTAATTTTGCCAATATTTAGATAATAATGTTAAAAGCTCTGTTAAGATGTGTTCCAACATGATAGGAGTTGGAAAATCTAGTATATACCGAATACTGAAGGAGATAAAAACGACTGGAATTGCTAGTTCTCCCAAGCCACATTCGATCACAGGCAGACGAAAAACCTCGTTGAAAGAAGAGATGAAAACTGCAATAAAAGGAGTTGTACATACATTTTATTATGAGAAGCAGATCCCAACCGTCGACAAAATTCTAACTAAAATCAATGAAGATCGGGATTTACCTGAAATTAAAAAAACTGAGCTCTGGAAATTGCTCAGAGAACTTAATTTTTGCTGGAAAAAACCAGATAGGAAATCTGTTCTTACAGATCGTCCGGAAAATGTCCATTGGAGATGGAAATATCTTTCTTAAGTAAAGGGTAGAGTTATTAGAAACAACACAACTAACAAAATTAGTAATTTAATGGAACTTTTGAAAGATTTTTTTTGAATAAAGTTACTGCAGAAAATTGGGAAAAATCCATATAACAAAAGAATAAAAGAAAATGTGGAAACTCGATCTCATGATCGGTGAGATGGAGGAACCAATTATAATTAATTTGGGCGAAGATAGCTTCACTGGCTTTGATTACGCATTAGATACGTAATGTTTACCAGCGTAAACACAATATATTATTTAAATTTTTGTTACGTATAAAAATTAATAACATTTGAATCCCGTGTTATTATTTAATTGTAATTCTGAAGATGGTTTAATAAATAAATAAACTGAAACGTTAAATGTCCTAAAAATGTTTTTAATTAATAATAAAATGACCGATAGCCCCAAAAAAGTTTTAATATTATATGGACAAATTTATATTTTTATTTTTGACAACGGATATTTTGTAAGTATTTAAATTTTAACTTAGAATTTTTTGAGAGAAGAAGGCTACGTTTTAGTCTGAATATGCTTAAAGCGGTTTCAATGTCAAAAGTAAAAATAATAAAAATACAGTTGTAATTCGTGTAAAATATGTCAAAATTATCTATATTTTCTAATGTATATGAATTATTAAGAAATCACAAGAAATAAAATAATATTATAAAAACTTTTTATTTTAAGTTTATTACCGAAATAATATTCTATGCCATAAAAATTTAGTGATAAAATAAATCCTTCCGATGCCTATGACAAGGATTAAAATCCTTTTTAATACTTTATACTTCTAAATTTCTATTGTTATCCAATCCAAATAGTCCATTATTATAGACCGGCATTTTTAATTATAAAATTTCTAACTCATTCCTATGCAAAATATGTGTCTAATAGATTTTGCTAAAGTCACCGGACTAAAGACCATAGGTAGTTTGCGAAGAAAAAAAGGGTAAAAAATGATTTATTACTCTCTCTAGTTCTTGAATAAACTATAGTATAAGAGACAAAATCGGGATCGCCCCCCCTTGGATCCTAGCCTGGCTGAGGGTGGTCATTTTCAACATTTCTTGTAATTTCTGTTATTAATATTTGTTACTGTTGTTCAAATTCTGTTATTATTATATTGTATTTTTTTCTTAGTCCCTGTTGGTTAAAACAAATATGAATGAAAATTGATTAAAACAAATACATTATGATTTTTTACTTACGTATTTTTCTTTTTTGTGGAAAAACTGTTGAATTTTAGAGGAAAATTTGAGAGACAAGAAATTTCACAATACGATGAGAAAGCTAGCTGAATAATAACTGAAAAAGGACAAAATTGAAGTTAGAGTATTCAGTAATACCTAATTTCCTAAGATAGGAACATGCAATATTTTTAATATGTATTAAGCGAATTTAAAATATTATAAATACAAGGTGAGTCAACGATTGGATGAAGTAGGTTTGTGCCTTTTCGGTGAAATTAACAAAGAAACTATATTTATTGTTTGATACAGTTTATTTTTACGCAGATGTTAAAAATATTTAGGACTCTACAGGGTGAGCCAAAAAACTAGGACAGCATAAAGTTCTATTTTTTTAAATAGAACACCCTATATACGAATCGTATTTTCGATTTAGCTTATAATTTTAAATCTTTTTTATTAAGGGTATACTATAACAAAACTTTATAGTTTCTGAGATAATTAAGTTTAAAAAAAAAGTCACATTTTCAAGTATCAATTCAATCCTAAATAACGTTTTCAATTTTGTGACAAATATATTCAAATTTGGAATTTAGCAAGGCCAAGGACAAGTTAATATAATTTTTACCTAATATTTGCAATAAAAGCTACAGGGTGTTGAACACATCAGCTCAAATTTGAACAAGTTTAAATGAATAAATATCTTTTTTTTTTTAAATGGTACACCCTGTATATTTTCATGTTATTTAATAGAGTAATAAAAACCCTAAAAGTTTTGTTCAATATATCCTATACCTATTTATAATAGTTTTTGAGATATTTCAGTTTTTCTTATTTTCCATACTTTTTTACAGAAATAGTCTTCATTATCATAGTAGCCATGGCAAAAACAATGTAAAAGAACATTTTTCTGTGTGTCAAATTTATACCCGCAATCGCTTCTTTTGGTTTTTATGTAGTGTAGTTTGGTTTTTTTTGCATTCATCTTATATTGTAAAATGAATTTTCCAAAGAATGAGTTAATAGATATGATTTATACAATAGGAGAGGCTCAAAAAAATTGCCTTTTTGCTCAAAGAATTTACAAAATGAAGTATCCTGATCGACGCCAGCCTAATACCCATACTTTTCAAAACTTAATGCAAAGATTTGATTCTTATGGTACTGTTGATTATCCAAAACGTAAAGTGGTCAACAAACCAGTAACTAATGAAGAAAAAGAACTACAAGTATTCTTAAATGTTCAGGAAAATCCTTATATTGGTAGCCGTCAGTTAGCAGCATTATGTGAAACATCACAATCCACCGCTAATCGTACTACCAAGAAATATAGGTATCATCCATATCACATGGAATTACACCAAGAATTGCATGGACAGGATTTTGAAAGTCGTGTAAACTTTTGTCGTACAATAAATGCGGAGATTCAATTAAATCCAAATTTATTATGCAAGGTAATGTTTAGTGATGAAGCTACTTTTAGAAGTAACGGTGCCGTAAATAGACGCAACATGCATTATTATACCACAGAAAACCCATTTTGGATTAGAGATGTGCAACATCAAAACCACTGGTCATTAAATGTTTGGTGTGGTATTCATCATAAGTAGTGAACATAACCCGATTCTCTCAATCCCCCCACTCCTCGACCTTGACCTTGACCTTGCTTCACCCCTCTTTGGCCCCGCCCACATGTCCTTGTCATTGACCTTGAAAGTGCACGTGTGCTTTGGCCTTGGCCTTGTGTTCAAGGTTGTGTGTGTGACCTTGACCTTGACCTTGGTCGAGACGACCTTGACTTTGTTGAAGGTCATCTTGGGTGTGTGACCTTGAAGATATGTTACGTGGTTGGGGGTGACCTTGAATGGTTTTATATAGAGTATGGGGCAGTTTCATTCATCAGTTGGCTCTGACTTGTATAGGTAGTACATGTGTTAATATTTGACAAATCATGGCATATGTTTGTGAAAATTGCGGTTCTAAGTTTACTAAGAGTTATAATATGAGACGTCATAAAAGAGAATCGTGTGCGGCGAGATTTAATGAAGTGCCTGGAGGAAAACGGCTCCGAATTGAAGAGTATACATCGACGATTCCGGTAATTAATTGCGCTACATGTAATGTAGATGTTCCAATAAATCATATGTCAGCGCATAAACGAACACAACAACATAAAAATAATTCATGTTTGCCGGTATGTCATGGTGTGCAACTCGTTCAATGTGCCTTCAAAAGAAGAATTGCAACCTATCGGGTTAGCAGTGATATGGAGCATTCCGATTACGTAATGTTCTTTGCAGACATTAAATCCAAGGTGGTGGAACTTGTTAATAATTTATTGCGTGTGCATCATGCTTTAAAAGTTAACATGACAGCTGTTGGCGAGTACATGCTTCCATCACAAGAAATATTCAGTGAAAAATCCTTCAACACTGCTAATCAAATAATTAGTGTAGAAAGTGATTTGGATGCCGTTTACCATTCTTTCACCGAATCAATAAAAACGCAGGCGACAGAGTTCCAGGAGAAAGATTCAGGTATGGAAAAATCAAAACCCGATATATTAAACTGATTTTTATATATTATTTTTCTTGTTATAGGATGGGCTCTTGTGCGAATTTTATACTTGGAAGTTGGTATCAACAAGTATATGCCTATGGGTGGCTCATCATACATCAAGTTGCCGTGTTCTATTGAAAAGAAAGGAGCTGTCGTCAATGTGATTAACCAGGACGAATTTTGCTTTGCGTGGGCTGTAACATCAGCATTGTTTCCTCCAACAGCAGAGCCTTCACAGAAGACATCCTACCCCCATTTTTCTAGAGTGCTAAATGTAACAGGTATGGATTTTCCAGTAAAATTACGTGACATTAAAAAATTTGAGGAAATGAACAACATATCAATTAACGTATACGGTCTGGAATCTAAATATGAAAATAATGAAATAATACATGAAGTTATTGGTCCACTGAGGTATGCGTCAAAAAAGTTGGATAGGCATGTAAATTTATTGTTAATTACAAAAGACTGTAGTAGTAAAGATGGCGGTGAACATTTTTGCGATACGACTTGTTCAAAGAGTCATTATTGTTGGATTCGGGATTTATCACGTTTAGTTTCAAGTCAAATTAGTTGTCAACAACATAAAATATATTTCTGTGATGGTTGCCTCATTTATTTTAGTACACCGTCAGCTTTAACTTTACATCAAAGCTACGATTGTAACCACATTTTCACGCAAACACCCTCAGTGGATTTAAAAATCGATAAATTTGGAAAGAGTGTGCCGGAAAATATTTTAAAATTCGAGGGTATAGAAAAGCAAATGCGCGTTCCATTCGTGGTTTATGCAGATTTCGAATCTGTTTTAAAACCCATTGAAACGGTACAACCAAACCCACAAAATTCTTACACTGTAAAAAGTTTTAAACATGAACCATATTCTTTTGCTTATTTAATTAAATGCTCTTTTGACGACTCACTTTCGAAATTTGAGCTATTTCGGGGGAATAATGCAGCTCAAGTCTTTGTGGATCGTATCGAGTGTGATTTAAGGGCTCTATACAACACATATTTAAAAGACATTAAGCCTATGAAACCGTTAACGCCTGAAGAAAAAAGGGAGTTTAATGATGCTAAAATATGTGGTATATGTGAAGGCCCTTTTGAAGAGGGTGAGATTAAAGTACGAGACCACTGTCACATAACTGGTGCAAAAAGATTTGGTGCTGCACATTCCGTTTGTAATTTAAATTATAAATTACCCTCTTTTATCCCTATCATATTTCATAACTTAAGCGGCTACGACAGCCATTTATTTATAAAAGAGTTATGTAAATATGGGGATAAAATTGGTGTTTTGGCTCAAAGTAAGGAAAAGTACATATCATTTACCAAAAGCATTTATGTGCACGATTATTTTGATAGTAAATGTGGAAAAGTCAAGAGGAAATATTTAAAGTTGCGATTTATTGATAGTTTTAAATTTCTGTCAACGTCTTTGGAAAATTTAGGCAGCGGTTTAAACGACGACGATTTTATTGAAACGCGGAAACATTTTTCAAATATCAACCAATTTAATTTGATGCGTCAAAAGGGTGTTTTTCCCTATAGCTTTATTGACTCTATAGAAAAAATGGAAAATACATGTCTTCCAAGTAAAGATGAATTTTATGATAATTTACGGGAAGAACATATTAGCGATGAAAGCTATAGAAGAGCAAAAGAAGTATGGCGCTTGTTTGGGTGTAAAACTTTGGGGGACTATTCGGACGTGTATTTAAAATCAGATGTGTTGCTATTGTGTGATGTTTTTGAGCAATTTCGGAATAATTGCTTAAAATTCGATAAACTTGATCCAGCACATTACTATACCCTTCCAAGTTTATCATTTGATTGTATGCTACGTATGACTAAGGTAGAGTTAGAGCTCTTAACTGATATAGACATGATACATTTTTTTAAGAAAGGTATACGCGGCGGCATAAGCCAGTGTACAGAAAGGAAGCACATCGCTAATAATATTTTTTTACCAGACTATGACCCAACAAAACCTTCTTCATTTATAACATACCTTGATGCTACAAATCTATATGGTCATAGTATGTCACAAGCATTACCATATGGTGGTTTTCGATGGTTAAGCGAGCGCGAAATTCTGGATTTAAATATTATGGCTGTTGGTGATGATAGTTTACATGGCTACGTTTTGGAAGTGGATGTGCATTATCCGACTGAGTTGCATGATGCACATTCTGATCTTCCATTTCTAGTAGAAAATATCATACCGCCAACAGAAAACGCTAAATTACCGAAATTAATTCCCAATTTACAAGATAAAAAAAAATACATTGTACACTATAGAACTTTAAAACAAGCCATCGCCAACGGCTTAGTGGTAATGCAAACCCATCGAGTATTACAGTTTGAGCAATCAAAATGGCTAAAATCGTATATTGATTTTAATACCAATTTACGTAACAAGGCCACCACAAAATTTGCGAAGGACACTTTTAAATTAAAAAATAACGCGATATTTGGTAAAACTATGGAAAATGTGGAAAATCGAAAGGATATAAAATTAGTAACACATTGGGAGAACAGTGTAGGCAGAAATGGAGCTAGAGCACTAATATCCCGCCCCAATTTCAATAGTAGCTCGATATTTACCGAGAACTTTGTTGCTATACATATGAATAAAGTTAAAATATTGTACAATAAACCAATTTATATCGGTTTTTCCATATTAGATATATCAAAGACTGTAATATACGATTTTTATTATAATTTTATTAAATCCAAGTTTGGCGATGATGCTTCGTTACTTTACACCGATACTGACTCGCTTATATTAAAAGTGTATACGGAAAACTTTTATCAAACTATATCAGAAAACCCCGAAAAATTCGATACATCAAATTACCCCGAAATTAATAATTTCAACATAATTAAAAGTAATTCTGTAGTTGGTAGAATGAAAGATGAGTTTCCTGGTGATCCGATAATAAGTTTTTATGGTACCGGCGCGAAGGCTTATTATGTAAAGTCCATTAATAATGAATTAAAAAAAGCCAAAGGTATCAAAAAATGTGTTATCGAGAAAGACCTTCATCAGGAAGACTACCAAAGAATTGTTGAACGGGGTGGTTTGATATTAAGAAAGATGAAGACATTTAGAAGTGAATTACATAACATTTATACCAACATAATAAATAAAGTAGCATTGTCACATAGCGATGATAAACGTTATGTAATTCCCAGTTCAACCAAAACTCTACCTTGGGGGCATGCAGACATAGATTTTTACAAAACAGACCCGGAAGAAAACTTAGCAAATTTAGTCACCGTGTTGGAATCATTTCTAAGTCAGGACAGCACGTAATCTGGAAAATCCATATTTCATTATTTGTATTGTTTTTATTATTTCTATTAAACATACAACATTAATATGTAACGATAGTATTGTAATTTTTTTTTTTTTTTAAATAAAAAACATGTATTCATTACTTGATTGCTTTTTTATTGAACCTTTATTTTAAAATTATAAATATAATGAAGTGTCGACAAATAACAAACTGTAAAAGTTATTGTTGAAAAATTTGTCTAATAGTAAATTAAACGCACAGGTCTACGAGTAAATGTTTAATGTGAAACAGGTTTGCTGACAAGATCCTCCATAGTCTTTTCAATTTTCAACATTCTAGAGTTAAGTTCATCACGCAGTTCGTCTTGCCTAAGTTCATATATTGCAATAACAGTATCATCAATGTATCCTCTAAGTTCTTGACCGGTTTCAATTAATTTCTTGCGTACGTAACCTTCAAGTTGGTTTCTGAATATATCTTTAATAACAATTGTTGAGTCATGTAAAGCTTTCTGCGTATCTTGCACACACTGAGCAAGGTTATTATCAACATAATTTCGTGTGGTCGCATCGTCTCCTTCAAGAGGTTCTGCTAAATAGCACAATCTTTTGCTTCCCATGTCGTAATCTCCATTAGGTGTAAGTTTAAAACCTATTCCTGAAGGACCTCGCATAAAGTTAAAATCCTTAAATTTTCTTTTGCGACCGAACTTATCAATAGTGTTTACTTCTGACATTGTTATGTGAGACTGATTTGAAACCATTAGATTTCACCCTAATATATGGTTCTATTTCATTAATAAACGGACTCTGCAGAAAAATATGGATTGCAAAACGTATTTTAGGTGATGTTTAATAAATACACATACAGATTCATTTTACTATTGTTTTATTGAAAAAAAATTAAAATATAACAAAAGATTGAGTTTACTTTTTATTATTAAAAAAAAAAATAAAAAAAATAACAAACAAAAAATTAAAAATTAAGAAATAAAATACATGTTAATTTCTTCTGTACAGGTAAGCTTCTTCTATGACCCAATTTCTTCTCTGGATGGCACGTTCATTAATGTCCTTGTTTTTAAAATAACCTTGACAGGACCAAAAAAAAATCCTTGAAAATTACAACCTCGAAAACGACCCTGACATTGACGGGTACTTTGACCTTGGCCTTGGCCTCGCATCTAACAAGTTTAGTACTATATTTATATGCTTCTTTAAAATAACCTTGACAGGGACAAAAAAAAAATCCATGAAAATTACAGCCCTGAAAACGACCCTGGTATTGCCGGTTACGTCGGCCTTGGCCTTGGCCTTGCATCTGACAAGTTTAAATATTATACTTAATGCATCGAACAAAAGGAATAAAGGCGGTGTAGTGGGGGAAATGGGCATAAAAGCAGACTTGCTGGCTCGAGCTCTTCACAGTTCGTCAGAACAGCAAACAGTACAGTGCTAAGAAAAAGTTAATTGTGTGAGTTGGAATATCGAAAATGTCTAGTGTACGGTCTCTTTTAGATGCTCTTGACGTGAGCTGCGGTTCACAGCAAGGCATGCTGGATAACATGAGTGGTTTAGAGGTGCTAAGTCCGGGGGTGTTCGAGAACTGGAATGGCGTGGAGCATGAAGATGCCGAAGACCGAGCCCTCAACGATGGTCGCGACGAGGAGTTGGTTCAGTCGGCAGCGCAATTCCTGGAATGCTGGACGGAGGAGAAAGAGCCAAAAATTAATGTGATTAGTGATGTGGTTGTGCGAAAAGCATCGCGGCCTAGGGAATCTTCTCCGAAAGCGTCGAAACTGCAAAAGCTCTTGACTATGCGGAAGTCGGAAATCGCCGATAAAAAAACATTTTATTCGGCGATTAAAGGTGTGGGACAAGGGAAGAAGAAAAAGTTTAACTTTAAGCGTCCCTCCACCCCTGTTCCATTACCCGACTTCCTAAAAACAGCACCGCAAGAGCCATTGTCAGTAGAAGTGGAAGTCATAGAAGGCCCCGATGGACCAACACCACCAACGCCACCAACACCGGCCAGCGTCGAGAATGTAATAGTGTCGGAGGTGAAGTCTTCCCCAGCGCCAGCACCACTGTCGCCGATATTGGGGTGCCGGAAACCCATGAAGAAGCGGTTTAAGCGGTGTTTTGAAGGCGATGAAGTTTCCGCTGCTTCGTCGTCGTCGTCGTCGTCATCGTCTTCACCAAATAAAACCGCGTCTTCTTCCGAGCCATCACAACCGGAGTGGGTCGAAGACTTCACCAACTCTCAGAAGACCAAATTGACTGACATTTATGCCATGAAAAAACGGTTAGTGAATGAAGTGAACGAGTGTGCCAGTGACATTATAGAACTTGAAAAACAATTAGAGATAAAAAAGGTGAAATCTGCGCGGTTAAAAAGACAATTAGAGGACTTTAATAAATTATGTAGTAGGTGTTAGGTAGTTGTAGATATTAGCTTTTAATTTATAGTATTAAGTTTGTAAATATATATATATATATATATATATATATATATATTGTAGTTAATAAAAAAGTGTTTGATCAAATTTTTTATATTTTATAATGAGAATAAAAATGACTTGAAAATTTATTTTTGTGTGTTATTTCATATAGGCCCTGTCCCACATAATATTAGGTAATAAAAAAAAAAAAAAAAAAAAAAAAAAAAGTGAATAATCCACTAAAACTACGCAATAGCAATAGTTGTAAATATTTTCTGATAATATTTACAAGTATGCTAAAACATGGTTCGGTTTATGAAGTTAAGGTTCTGTCGCCAGAACTTCTAATACTTTGTATCTCAATATTGTATGTTTTTATGAAAAAAACATAAAATATTGGTTACAAAGTATTATAACCAACTAAAACTACGATCAAATTATTTTGTGGTCCTGAAAAGGACCGTTTGGTTTTAAAACATGTGACTCTTTTATTGAGTTGTGGAGTCGCACGGCCCGTCATCATCATCAGCGGGGGTGGCGGTGCTGTCCTCTGTGTATTCGATGATGAACCGCCAAAGTTCATCCCATCTAGGATCGTTCGGCTCCCACTCCAAACAATTCTCTGTGGTAGAATCTACCACAGGGCATTGGATGGGTTGTTGTTGTTGTTGTTGTTGTTGTTGTTGTTGAGTCCCTGACATGTTGAACTAAAATGATTGTAATAAGTATTGATGGTCGTATATATAGAGACAAATTAATGGTGGGGGGTGAAAACAAATGTCATATTACGTATTGAGACCAAAAGTTGTTTGTGGTCTCAAATACGAACGAACGATTTAGCTGGGTTCCACCAGCACTTAAAGTTTTAATACTTTGTATCTAATATTGTATATTCTATAAATACAATATTAGTAACAAAGTACTAATATGTACTAAAACTACGATCAAAGTATTTTGTGGTCCTGAAAAGGACCGTTGTTGTGTGCCCTTAAAAAGGGCCAGGGAGAGTGTGGGGCTTATGGTGCCCCATCCTCGCTGGTCGACCACCAGCTTGACGAATCGCAGGGGCCTTGTGGGTCGTCGGGTGTTGGTGATGCTGGAATTTCCAGCACCGCATCTTCCGTCGAGTCCGGCTCTGGCTGCGGCGACGGAGTTTCGAGTCTTTGTAAGACCCAATCACCCGCGTCGTCTAATTCCACTAGACCCGGATCATGGTCATATACTAGCGGAATCGGCTCATCCAAGTCGTCCCAACGTAGGACGTCAATTTCAAAATCCACCTCGTCGTCGTCGTCGAAGACTTGCAGGTCTCCAACGTTGTCGGCTACGGTGTCATCACTAAAGATGGATGAGCCTCGGCTGGCGGGTCTTTCTTCCTCCATGTTTATCGTATGAGGGTTGATGAATATATGACTGTGTAACTGACCCAGTCTCATATATATAGAACTACCCCCACCCCACCAACGGATTCTAAATGTTATGTATTGGTGAGAGCTTATAGAATTATTGATTTTTTTCAAAAACTTTAAATAAGGAATTAGATTTGTTTAGACAATAAGACTTATTCTTAATATTTTGTGAAGAATACATTACAAAAAAAAAATAATAGAAACCTTGTTTGAACTGTTAACATTTTCATAGGTTCTCAAGCATATAACTTGGCACTTAAGCTACGAGACAAATCGTCGTTAAACGAATATCTCGCCCCATAAGTGACGATTACTAAACTACGATCAAAATATAATGTGGTCCTGAAAAGGACCGTTTTTGTGGCCCTAAAAGGGCCTGGGGGGAGGGTGGGGTGCCTACCGTGGAGTAATACCCAACGATATTAACACCGACCTAGGTGCAGCCCTTGGTCTTCTCATTGGCGGCACCGTCGTCGTCGCTGGTGGTGTCGGCGTTGCAGGCGGTGCCGAAGGTGCCGCTCCTGGTGCGGTACCCCCGCACTCCTCACACTTGCATATCTTGCCGGGCACGAATGGCCTGACAATGCCAATGATCCTTTTTGGTATATCTTCCATCTTGGCGATCGAATGTGTAATGATGAAATAATTCTAATACCGGCCTCTATATACATTCAAAAAGTTGGAGGGGGTAAGGTGGAGTGCATATATGCATTATATAAGTTTGAGAATAATATGATTTTATAACTCACCGTATCTCTGGTATGGACACAAACTACCCCCCTCCACTTTTCTAGCATATAGTACTAGACTTTCTCTACATTTTTTTCAAATAAATTTTTTTGATATTTCTAACCATTACTTTGCTACATATTTACAAAAAATGCAAATTATGCATATATTTTAATTATTTTCAGGCAAGGTAAGGAAAATTTTGAAAATGTTTTGACGGAATCGTAATAAGGAAGAGTTGAAGTATATCACACTATTTTTCCCGATTCGCTAATATAAAAAAATTTTTTTCATCGCATTTTGGATGGGCTCTGGCATCGTAACGGTTGACGATAAAAAATTGGAAAAATACATATATTGTGGGAAATTTTCTCTAGAATCCAAAAAAAAAATTTCCGAACTTCTGTCACCGCAAATAAAAAAATCGATACCTCAAAAATTGCGAGAAAATGGTGAAGGAGCCGCGCAATCGCTCTGAAACCATCAAAAATCGATTTTTTTTCCCTCCGCGGGTGGGAGGGTGGGGGAGGCGGTGGTGGACTTAGGAAAAAAAAAAAAAAAAAAAAAAAAAAAAAAAAAAAACCTCCCCCTACAACTTCCACATACTCCCGTTCGGCGGCCCTAGCCTCATAACTCGAGAATTTCAATTTTTTCGTCTAAATTTTTTGTCATTTTTAAGATTTTCCAAATTTTTTTTTCACCATTGTATTCTACTCAAAATTCTAGGTAATTAAAGTGCTTTTATTTTTTCTCTATCTTGAACGGTTCCCGAGCTACAGCGCTTTAAAGAATTCAAATTACTAACTTTCTATAACCCTTTTTTTCAAATTTCATTTTTTCGAATTTTCAAAAATACTACAATATGTAGAAAAAAGTTCTCTCTTTAATTTCCCAATACCGTTTTTCTCTAAATCTTCAACTTTAGCGCGTATTCAGCATTTTCAAAAAAAAAAAAAATTATAATTTTTTTTACACCATCGCATTCTCCTCAAAATTTTGGGCTATCAAAGTGCTTTTATTTTTTTTCTATCTTGAACGGTTCCCGAGCTACAGCGCTTTAAAAAATCCAAATTACTAACTTACTATAACCCTTTTCTTAAAATTTCATCTTTCCGAATTTTGAAAAGTACTACCATATGTAGAAAAAAATTCTCTTTCTAATTTCCTAATATCATTTTGCTCCAAAACTTCAACTTTGGCGCGCATTCACCATTTTTCAATTTTTTTTTTGAAAAAATTTTTTTTTACGTTTTTACTATCGAGAAAAATGCTTGCTTATAGTACTCGATTTCCTCTATAATTTTTTCTTATAACTTTTTTCCCTATTCCTAACCGTTACTTTCCTACAAATTTTCTAAATCGTTGTTTTCATATTTTGCCTTAAAAATTTTTTCTTGTGTTATTTAAGCTCTTTTTTCCACTTAATAAACCACCATTTTCTAAATTCCCGTACTCTTTTCTTAAAGAGCGGGCTTTTCCGCCAGCTTTTTTTTTGGTTGGGTTTCAAATAAATATAAAACTACTACTTCACTCATTACAAATTTATTGATTCAAGAACATTATTTTGTGTTACATATAATAGATACATTAAAATATAGATTTATTGGTCACCGAACCGTTTAATACATTATAACTAAAAAATGAGTCGTGAATAACTAATGCGTACACTTTAGTGTCTTTGGGGAATTTATTCTTTCTCGTTTGGAACTCCAATTTTACATCCACTGTCGATGAGTTAATCGCCTCTGGTTGATGACTGCAATTGATAATAAAAACGGGGTTTTTCATATATTCCGCGAACGTTATCATCGGATCGTTTATCTCGCGCCCGTAGTAGCTGCTTTGGAAGTTTTCGTAATTGTAATAGGCTGCTGCGTACAGTTTCTTGGCGAAATCTAAATTCCATCTTTCGTATGGATAAACGGTTGAATTCAGATACAGTCTAATGTCGCATACGTCGGCGTGGGTAAACTGGGTTGCGTTTTTTTCTTTCTTGTCGCAATTATTGCTGTCTTGAAACCCGACGATTATATAGCGCGGTCTTTCCAGACTTGTACTCGTTCTCAAGGCCCACACGTCGGAAGATGTTTGCCTTAAAGCTGGTAATTCGTACAGATCCCATTTACGATATGCCATTTGAATACTGGCATTGTTTCCTCCTTTATTAATGCGAGACAGTATTTTCAATTTTTGCTTGTCGTCTGGAATGATGTGACGAATTTTCCATTCGATTTTGTCGATACTAATTTCTGCCTCTACTTCGCCGACGTAACAATTGGTAAAAGTGCGAGCTATAATCATAATAAGCTCTTGTTTTACGTTGAAAACACCTTTTGCGTAATCTTCGGCGAATCCCATAAGATATTTTAAGGGTAATTTCCCGGAGAATACGTTACTTGCCGTGTCTACGATATCTTGGTTTGCTTCGTCGAGACCCCATCCGCACGTCATGAGAGATCTTTGTTGCAAACTTCCGAATGAAACCATGGTTTTTAATGTCGTCGTAACTCCAGGTTTACGAACCACGGCGACCTGTTCACCTCCCATCTCGTAGCGAATTTCATCGAACAAAAATGCGAGGGCATTATTTGATAAAAAACATCTTTTCGTTGCGTCTATGGGTTTAAATTTTCCTTCGATATATATGTAACTTTCGGCGATATCCAGTATAATATCTTGAAAATTAATGGGGATACGGACTTCATCCGAATTGTTGAATGATGGAGATCCGTATGGTTTATACGTATGCTCTTCTAGACTAATAATGGAATTGTCCAAGATGGGCTCGGAGAAAACCTCTATTTTATCGCTGGTGGTGGAAATCATTTTCGCACTTTAAGACCGATTGATTTTAAAAATTTATAGTCTTCGGCAGATAACTGTTGAGATGTTTGTGATCTAACGTCTGGACGACGACTAACCTTGACGTTAACTCTTCTTTTACTTTTATTATGTTTCGGCGGTTCCCCCATCTTAGTCGACAGCACACACAATTGACGATTGAAGCAAAAACCCATTTCTATGAAAGTTTCTTCAGTTCCAATTTCACGATTATTTTCTCGCCTTGAAAATTGATTAGATCACCGCTATCGTCCAAGATGCGAAGAGTAATGTTGTCGATAAACTGACGTCCTGCCGGCATTAACGGCATATAAATATTATTTTGTGGTTCTTTACTGATTTTGTAACCGGGCTCCACGTCGATATCGAATTCGAACAAGGTATGACCTTCCACCGAATTCATATATGCTCCGGAAATTATATTACAATCTACGCGTATGATGCGTACTTTCATTATTTCCACCATCTCGGTTGATTCGTGCTTTTTGTCTCTTTTTAACACTGTATGATTAAATCCTAGCATTTTACCGATACTCGCCTCTCCCCGGAAATCTATAGTATATTGGGATTTCAGTTCACATTTCAGCGTATTATTATTAGCAACCAAGTAAAAGATTCCATCGTTCTTTTCTTCAGTTGAAATCCTCAAAGCCTCCAACATAGCTTTACCTATCTCATCTATTTCATAGGCCCCAGGTGGAATCTGCAATTGTATCGGCTCGGTGGTGTAACCCTCCTTCATGTAGGCAAACTTATTGTTGCTTTCGTCCACATTAAAAATTGAATTGTATGTGTAAAATCCCAGCAATGCCAGACCATATTTGTTTTCTCTATTTAATTCGACTGGTGGATAAAAATCGGCGCTTAAGACGCTCGAGTGTCCTGTTAGTGTGAACGTATAAGACATGACTAACCATTAAAACATCACACATCTCGGTTTTATTCTTAGCGGCAACATTTAAAAAGATTCATCGTCACACCTTTTCTCACTGCATTAGATAGTGATGTTTTTATGCTATTTTCTGCTTTTATGCGCACATCGCTGATTTTGCAATAACAACAAAATATTTTTCTAGCCGTAAGATCCTCATCAGTCATAACCTCGTTTAAATTGCTGCTGCTGCTGCTGAAATAATGTTTGCAACCGCACTGATATTTTAATATATCGATATCGCTTTTAAGGTGCTCCGGCAACTTTTCCCAAACGAATGGAATTTCATTTGGGGCTAATGCAATCATTACTTCCTTGGGCATGTTTTCTAACTGTTTCACGGTCATTTTCCTTAATCCACCGGCTAGATGAAATGCTTTCAGTGATTGCAACATTTTAGTATAGTTATTGCGATCCATTTGCGGTGTTAATGGTGACGATGATGATGATGACATCTTTTACGCTGATGATTCGACAAGAAACTTTAAGCACAAATGTCCACACCAGACTGTTCCAAAATCCTGCTGACGATCGTATGTATAGTAAATAATTTTTGATGGTTCCGATCCCGTTTGTAGATATCGTACCAATTCGATCGGTGGGGGTAAATCGCCGAAGCTGTCATAATATGTTACTTTAGAATTATTTTTTCTATAAGCTACCCAATGAGTCCCTGCACCACGCGTACTATCCAAATTCACTATTGCTGCTTCGTAACGTCGAGGACCTTGTCTAGGTAATAAATCCCTCATATAAACGCCTCGAAAGTGTCCTATTCTTTTCTTTTTGGCATATTTTTCTATATCGATGTTAGATAGTGGTCTTCGAGGTAGGGATTCAATTAGTTTTTTGATCTACGATTTAAAAATAATCCCATACCTTTACGATATGGCTTTAGAAACAAACCATTTCCTTTCGATTTTAAATACAGGCCGGCACCGGTTTTATCTTCGCTGCTTTTTTTTACTGCTTTTATGGCGCGCACAATTCCCGCTGCCCCACCGGCTAATGAACCCAAAGCTGATAACCCGGCAAAAATTGGTATTAATGGTAATATTCCACCAGTTTTAGGAATCGGTATTATTCTCGGTGTACGAACCTTCCTTTTGCCACCTGCCGCTTTTACCGATCTACGTGCTGCCGACAGAGCTATTTTAGATGCATTCATGACATTTTTTTCCAACACATTTTTACTTCCGGCTTTTAATAATTCTCTTCGAACTGCTTGTCGAATAGCTGTTCCGAAACTGGCTTTCCGAACATGTCGATTTTTATTAACACCTTTCCTTTTTGTATGACGCGTGCCTTTACTAGATGTTTTTTTTGTTGATAATGATGATGGTACACCCATACCAAAACGTTGTTTTCCTTTCATAATGTTTGTAACTAACCAAGCTGCTGTTTTTTCACCTAAACTGGAATCTTTCGATTTTACTCTATTCCAAGCACTTTGTTCGAGCTCGTAATCCGCTCGATGTCTCGCACTTATGTTGTCTTTATTATGTAAATAGGCTAAATCGTGTTTTTTGCATGCGGTATCCAAAGGATTAATGCCTGGATCACCTCTTGTCACACGTTTTATTACTTTTGTTCCGGGTCCGCAGTATTGATAACCAGGAATGTGTACCTCGAATGGTAATTTATTTATTAACGAATTCACAATACCGTATCCAGTTTTGTTGGAAACGTGAGACCGTCCACTTCGTTTGACGCTCGGCATCTGAATGACAGTTTTTGTGAAAAATTGCCTATAAAATATCAAATTTTCCTAAGATGCGCGTTATCGATCTTAAACAAAAACTTCCTATTGACAATCTCGATGAAAAAGTCGGACTTGGATTTGAAAAGAAGATAATGAAGAGACACGGTCCTTTACTTCCTTCCTCTATTCGCGGCCTGTTAATTGGTCCATCCAATTGTGGAAAAACTAATGTCATGATTTCGCTGCTTACACACCCCCTTGGGCTACGTTTCGAAAATGTCTATATTTACTCGAAATCTCTGTATCAACCGAAATATGAGTATTTAAGGAAAATTTTAGCGCCCATCAAAGGTTTAGGCTACTATGCCTTTAGTGATTCCAGTAATATTGTGGAACCGTCCGATGCAAAACCAAACTCTATATTTATCTTTGATGATGTTATATGTGAAAAACAAGATGTTATAAGATCGTACTTTAGCATGGGACGTCATAAAAATATCGACTCCTTTTACCTAGCGCAAACATATTCGCGAGTGCCTAAACAGCTTGTGCGAGACAACGCCAATTTTATTATTATGTTTAAACAAGATGAGTTGAATATGAAACACATATTTTCCGACCACGTTTCACCGGATCTAACTTTTACTCAATTTCAAGAAATGTGCTCAAAATGTTGGGATAATAAGTATGGATTTTTAGTAATTGATAAAGACAGTGATGTGAAATCGGGAAGATACCGCAAAGGATTTGATAGCTATATATTACTGTAATAATAAGAGAAAACGCTCATTTGATTGTTGAAACGTCCTTTGTTAACATCATGAATAACGCGATCGACTTAAAACGTAAACTAGTGGAAGCTACCAATGCCGTCAGAAAAAAATTTAAAGAAATTAAAGCGGCTAAAGAGTTTAATGTTGTGGAATTGGAAAAGTTTTACGAACCCATTTCTAAGCCGTTGACAACTATATCTGATGTGGTTAAGCAACGTCAGCAGCAGCAGCAGCAGCAACAACAACAGCAACAACATTATCCAGCTACAAAGCCACATAGTCTCAGTACATCAGTGCAGTCGACTCAAATATCAGGTTTTCCCCAACCTACACATTCCTTTCAAACCTCCACACCTATTCAGCAGCAGCAGCAGCATCGCATTTCAAAAGAAGATATTAGCCAATCGGTGTTTGATACACCCTCGACATCAACTAATACATCTCTCGCATCCGCTGACACCACAACTTCCGATACTTTAAACGCACACCTGAAAGGATTACGTTCGAAACCATCTCTATACGATACTGTATATGGTGTACGTTTTGGTTCAAAAACAGATCATAACAAAAATTTTATTGGTAATTTAGAGGTGCGTTTTCGAAATGGAAATATTGTCTTATACAAAAAAGGGAAAAATATTGCAGAATATGGTGGATCACCGGCACTTTATGATTTGTTATTTCTTAAAACACCCCCAAGTGTAGGCAAGGAACAACAACAATTAAGTGATAATGTACTTTCAACGTACAAGGAAATTTTGGAATCAACGAATGCTGTCTACAACAATTTTAAAAAAAGTGATGGTTTACGGGAGACCAGATGGAACAAATATTTACGAATTATTAAACCTCTGATAATGGGCACAAAATTAGGTGGTACTATTACAAGAAAAAATCTCTCGGAAAAACTACAGTTACCCACAAAAAAGAAATTATCTTCGAAAAAATTTCAATATGTCTACTGGAACAAAGCTAAAGAGTTGGTGGATCGTTTACGTTTGTTGTGGAGTTCCAAAATGGCCGGTCACACTGGACACGAAAATGAAATTATGTCAATCATAGAGGAATTACGAGAAGAAGATATAATATATTAAGCTCAATATTTAATGATATTATTCAGTTCTTCCTTCGATCTGAAACCTTTAGTATTACTAATAATATGGAGCCCAGTCTAGAAAAAATCAAGATTGTTAATGAACTACATAGAACGGCTAGAAAAAATTTTGTAAGACGGCGCACGATAATAAAAGGATACAGAGATTTGTGGCAAATTGATTTGGCTGAAATGCAACAGTATGCTGATGAAAACGATGGTTATCGTTATATTTTGGTCTGTATAAATTGTTACTCGAAATTTGTCTATACCAAAGCCATAAAAAACAAGACTGGTATAGAAGTTACTAATGCGATGAAAAGCATCATTGAAGAGGCATCATATACACCAACAAATCTGCAAAGTGATCAAGGAAAGGAGTTCTATAATACAAACTTTCAAGCCCTGATGAAAAAATATAATATAAATCATTATTCCACTTACAGCACAAAGAAAGCTGCAATTGTTGAGCGAGTCATAAGGACTTTAAAAAATAATTTATTTAAACAATTCTCGACAAGAGGATCTTACAAATGGATACATATATTATCGGCAGTAACAAAAACCTATAACCATTCGAAACATCGCACCATTGGAATGAAGCCTGCAGACGTGCAAGAAAAAACACATATTAAAGCATATGATTATTTAAAAATTATACCTAAAAAATTTAAGTTTTCCATGGGTGACATTGTGCGTATTAGCAAGTACAAAAGCTTATTCGAGAAAGGATATACGCCCTCTTGGTCAACCGAATTGTTTAAAGTTGTAAAAGTTAACGTTACAAATCCACCTACTTACTTGTTGGAATCGTTAGAAGGTCAGCCTATAAGAGGGTGTTTTTACGAATCAGAACTACAAAAAACAAGCAGTCCTGACGTTTATCTAGTAGAAAAGGTCCTTAGACAACGCAAGAAAAATCACATCGAACAATTATTTGTCAAATGGCTAGGATTTCCCAACCATTTCAACTCTTGGATAGATAAAGCTAATATTGTTTAAATAACATATTGTATGACTATATTTTTTATTTAAAATGTGAAATAAATAAACAATATATTGTAAAATAAAGTTTTTTATTTCAATCTTCATTATTAAAAACAATGACAATAAAACATCATACACATAAATAACATTTCAATATTCTTGGAGGGAAGGTCCAATTCACCGACGACTACGACGTTATCTTCAAGACTATGCCACTCGGAGTGCGTTCTCCTATTCTTTAACCTGCTTTTTTTAGATTTTTTTTGAAGTCGAGTCGTACGACAGTGCGCTTAATGAGTCATTTAAAGACTGATGATAGAGTATTTTCTGCATAACTTCAATTTTTGTTTTAAGCTCACTATTATTTTTGTATATCATGGGGAGGACATCCTTGTTAAATATGTCACATATTACAACTGCAAAATTGTAAAACTTTCTATTAACAAAGTGTTTTGTCACAGCATCGTCATCATCTTTAGGTTCGCCTAAGTTGGTTATGATTTTTCCACCCATATCATACTGCCCATCCGCTGTAAGTTTAAAACCAATCCCTTGTGGCCCAGATAATATATGATATTTTTCATTATATTCCTGACGACCAAATTTATCAATTGTGTTGTTTCCTCGACTCATTTTCAATCTTTACTAAACTATTTTATTTTTATTTGCCCTACTTATATTAAATATTTCAGCTGAGAAAAAGAAACACTGACTATGATCTACTGGGTTGGTATGTTTATAAAAGAAATAAAATAAAACTGTGATTGTAACAGATATTTATTTACAGTTATTTAATTGCACAAATACAAAAATTATAAAAAATTAATTTTCCATGTCTTCGTTTTCGTTGCTCAAAATTCTATCCCATCCGACACTATTTCGATCGTACAACGTCTTGGGCTGTTGCTGTTGCAGAAACCAATTCATATTTTGCAGCAAGCTCACCTGGTAAATGTGGAATATTGACGAGGTATTCTTTTAATTCTTCTTCAACCATTTCAGCACAAAATGTATCCATGTCTATGGAACCATATAAAAATTTGTCGCACAAGTGTGCCCCAGCCATAAAATTGATTGTATCCCTGATCTCGTTCTTATATTGATCTTTGGTTACATCAATATGCGACCAATCATTTACGCTATCTAACATATCGTGAGCCCTATTTCTTAATTCTCTCCCCAACCAAAATATGTATCTATCTACACATTCGTTGGCGGTCGTCGTCGTCGTCGTCGCATCAGCAGACATCTTTAACAGAAATAATGAACACGCGTAAGTATTCTGACATGTGCAACTATATTTTAAATTTAATTACATCCTTTTTTTTTCAAACAATTTACATACAATTTACTCCAATGAGCCAAAACGTAATAATGTTCGAGTATTGTTTCCAAAAACTCTAGTGCCCTGCCCCAAATAAGTTAGAGTGTATTTATCTTTAGTTTTACTCATAATATCTACAATATCGTCAGATAGTGTTTCGGCCACACGTTTTGGTAAAAAAGTCTCAAATGTGCTATTATCACCGTCATCGTGTAAAGCCACTAAAAGAGTTTTACCAAATCGTGTAGTCATTGAAACCATCTTTACAATTTTATACACTTTGCCTACAATCATTTCGGTAACCTTTTTTTTCTCTAAAACCTCGAAATCTTTGCTAAACATTTCATTAATTTCATCTAGAGTTTCTTTTGCAATACTCATTATTGAAAAAAATGGTATATAAATCCAAAAATTACCGTGAATATAAAAGCACTTTCAGAACACTACACGAACACAATATTTGATGTTTATGCCACTGATATCTGCGACTGTTTGAAGTCACTTCTTCTCCCACGAACCTTTATAGCGGGGTTTCAAGGTCGAATTGTAACAATGGTGGGGGTAGCTTAACGATAGAAATAGTGGGAGGAGTATTGAAGGTCAAATGATGTCACATATTTAAATTGGTATAAGGATAACTTCAAGGACAAAATATAATGAAACAAATAACTACATTTTATGTACTTTATTCATTGATTTTTTTCTGCCATTCTTCTATGCGTTTAACATTATCACCTAAACCTAATTTCCTTAATTTGTTCAATAATAATTGTTTGTTTTTATATCTAAGAAAATTCTTACAAACTATACTAGCTAAAAGACACACTTCGGCATGGTCCATATACTTAAAAAATACACTAAAGTCCTGAGCCTCCGAATCTTGCATTTCATATGCGTAAAATTCCGAACAGGCTGCAGAAATTAGAAATTCCTCGTACATTTCTCGCACTAAACTTTCCATATTAACTACTACTACGTTAAACTTAAGTCCTACACTCTAATTTCATCTAACACAACCGGATCTGCAATGAACCTAATCAGTTTTTCCAAACAGTCACTAAACCCCAACTTTTTTATCTCACGAACAAAGTCTTGTAAATTTATTGTTTTGCTGCAATATTTACGACATGCATTCGCAGCCTTTTCATATTCATAAGCCAAATCACAATAGCGCGACGCCCATTCTGCTCGACTTTTCATTGCATCATTGAAATAATTATTAGCCGTTTCAGTGAACTCATCGCCCAATTTTTTTACTGTCTCTTGCAAAGCACTATTCATATTATTCACTCATTTTTACATTCACACTTTTTTATTGCTGGTGGTGGCCCATCTATATGATGACGATATATTTGTTCATAGTGAATGTAACAGGGTAAGCTTAACTGTAGTTCCTTGTTACACCGATATGACGCTGGCAGCTTATCCCAAATTTGCCGTAAACTCAGCGTATCAACGCAAGTTTTTAAATATTCGAGAGGAAAAAATGCTAGATCCTTCTCTTCAAAATCACACAAAGTTTTTTAAATTACTCTGATATAAACAAATTACTCTGCCGACTTGCTCTATAATTTTTTCTTTAGATAGTTCCGTATCTGACATTTCACACTGAATGAATGCAAGTAGACTCGCACAATTTATAGAACAATTTGCAAGGTCAAAATCATTTCAAGATCATCCCACACTATTACAATGCACAAATAACTACTTCAAGGTCACACACCCAAGATGACCTTCAACAAAGTCAAGGTCGTCTCGACCAAGGTCAAGGTCAAGGTCACACACACAACTTTGAACACAAGGCCAAGGCCAAAGCACACGTGCACTTTCAAGGTCAATGACAAGGACATGTGGGCGGGGCCAAAGAGGGGTGAAGCAAGGTCAAGGTCAAGGTCGAGGAGTGGGGGGATCGAGCGAATCGGGTTATGTTCACTACTATCATAATCGAATTATTGGACCCCACTTTTTTAATGAACCACTAAATGGCCATAGTTACCTGAACTTTCTACAAGAAGAACTACCCCAACTGCTTCAAGGTCTCGATAGGGATGAGCTCGACAGTATGTGGTTCCAGCACGATGGTGCGCCTCCGCATTACCATCGTGAAGTTCGTGCGTTTTTGGACCAACGATATCCGCAAAAATCAATTGGACGTGGGGGTTTCATTGAGTGGCCACCAAGGTCTTGCGACATCACCCCATTAGATTTCTTCCTATGGGGTTATATTAAAAATAAGGTGTATGTTAATCCACCAACAACAGTGGAAGATATGCGAAACAGGATTAGGGATACCTGTAGAACAATAACGCCACTAATTTTGTCCAGGGTCCGAGAAAATCTGCAAAAAAGACTAAATTTGTGCATTGCACAAGAGGGTCGTTTATTCGAACATTTATTAAAAAGAAATAATTAATCTCAGTATTTAATAGGTAATTTTTTTGTTTCAATTTAGTATAAAAGTAAATATGTATTTGCCTTGTCGTTATTGTTGTGTTAATTTTTTCACATTATGTTTAATTAAACTATTGCCGTTGTAATATAACGAATAATGTATTTCATCATATTTAACCACATTCTGTTTGTTTCTGTAGTTTCTTTTTATTATTTTACATGGCTACTATGATAATGAAGACTATTTCTATAAAAAAGTATGGAAAATAAGAAAAACTGAAATATCTCAAAAACTATTATAAATAGGTATAGGATATATTGAACAAAATTTTTAGGGTTTTTATTACTCTATTAAATAACATGAAAATATACAGGGTGTACCATTTAAAAAAAAGATATTTATTCATTTAAACTTGTTCAAATTTGAGCCGATGTGTTCAACACCCTGTAGCTTTTATTGCAAATATTAGGTAAAAATTATGTTAACTTGTCCTTGGTCTTGCTAAATTCCAAATTTGAATATATTTGTCACAAAATTGAAAACGTTATTTAGGATTGAATTGATGCTTGAAAATGTGACTTTTTTTCTTTAAACTTAATCATCTCAGAAACTATAAAGTTTTGTTATAGTAAACCCTTAATAAAAAAGATTTAGAATTATAAGCTAAATCGAAAATACGATTCGTATATAGGGTGTTCTATTTAAAAAAATACAACTTTATGCTGTCCTAGTTTTTTGGCTCACCCTGTAGAGTCCTAAATATTTTTAAAATCTGCGTAAAAATAAACTGTATCAAACAATAAATATAGTTTCTTTGTTAATTTCACCGAAAAGGCACAAACCTACTTCATCCAATCGTTGACTCACCATGTACATATTCGAGTTAATTGGCTTGGATTCTGATATCATTCTTTGCTAAAGTTTCTTTGAAAATTTATCGAAATCAAGCGCTTTTCGTTTACCTGCAATTTTATTTGCAAATTTTGCCTTTATGGTAATTTTATTATTGCTGCTATTTTTAGAAGCATCTATACATATTATAAACCTGTTTTTTCTTTTGGTTTCAGTAAATACGCAGCCACTATTCCCAGGCCGTTTGGTGTAAGGTACAATGCCTATACCCAAAGTATAGAAGTTTTAGATTCCAAACCACAAATTCAGCGATTGGTTGGCAACATTGGTTCAGAAATGTCCATATTGACAGATGCTCTAAGAAAACTTTAACATTCGTTGGATATCAGTAAACTTCTAAATACCAAAACTAAATTATAATAGTTTTCGTGTTATTTTAGTGACATGGTTTAGTTATTCAGAATTTTTTAAAATAAATGAAATATTCTGAAATTAAAACTTAGAAACTAGACATAAACGGGTTTTATTCATAATTAGAAGGTATACCGTGCATACATCCATAAGACTTAATTAAATTAAACTTTAGAATAAGTTTATTTTATTTTAAAAACAATTTTTTGACACACACCTACACACACACACATACAGTCATAAAATGTTGGTTATCTAACAAAGGATGCTAGGGGTTCTGAACTGAAGTAATTATTGTATTTTAAGACCCTGAACAAGAATTTTTTGGGTTGAAGTCCACCAGGGTAGTCATAAAATTGTTATTAACAAATAATTGCTTAAACTTTTAAAAATACAATTTTCGTAAAACTATTACGTCCTATTATTTAAGTGATTTTAAGCAAAAAAATTCCTTACTAACTTTTTCGTTCGACGCTTTGTTTTCGAGATAATTCAAGTTAAACAATTAAAAAAATGCTATTTTTGAAAGGTAATAATTTTTGACTGGATGAACTTATTTTAATTTTTAAAAATGAAAATTCCAGTAAAAAATAAATAAATCTTTCTGCCATATTTAAATAGTTTGTTATATATGTAACTAGCGACCCGCCCCGGCTTCGCATGGGTGCAATGCTGATACTAAATACACTACAGAAAAACTGTGACTATTTATTTTATTTTTACAACAATTATTACATCGGCCTCCGACGCGCTATTTATAGGCACGCTGCCGCCGCCCCGGTCGGCCAGTACCGCCGCAAGCGCTACTTCCCGCAATTTTAAATCTGTAATATCTTCGAAAATATTCATTTAAATCTTGTGCTGTAAAGGACCATATAGATCTATATTAAATCAACAATGTATTTAAGCTATTTAATTGGATAAGGATTAATGCTGTATTGGTTAAAATCGCTTCAAAATTTGCCATTATTTGTCGTAAAAAGTAAATGACAAAAAAATGTTATTGTGGGATATCCATGAGAGATAGACATATACCATCGCGGAGTTTTCTGTAGACCTTTTCAATGTGTACATATAATTAGTACATTATTTTGATAAATCTCGTAGGGTTCAGCCTGCGTTTGCAATGTAAGCGGAAAAAAATATGATAATTAACGACATCACATTAGAAACCTCAAAAATAACAGTATTTCTCCACTATTTAATGGATGTTATTATACATATAAACCTTCCTCTTGAATCACTCTATCTATTGAAAAAAACCGCATCAAAATCCGGTGCGTAGTTTTAAAGATTTAAGCATACAAAGGGACATAGGGACAGAGAAAGCGACTTTGTTTTATACTATGTAGTGATTCTCCTTTCAGACAAAGAATATGAAAAATATATATATAAACAGTTTATTTCCTGCAAATATCGTTCTAGTCCTCTCTCCATACGCGTTTCGATCACCTCATGATCTCGTCAGTGGAGCTGTATCGGACCGAGAGCAACATTAGCAGGAAATAACTTATATATGAACCATAAATTTCAAGGTATGTCGGCAGGATATTGCACCTGCCATCTACCAACTTCGACGTCACACTGAAAAATATCGCCAGTCGATATTTATGAATCATCGGAGTAACATGAAATTTTTAAAAATCAAAATTTCTTATTTGCGAAAATGTATTTTTAAAAATTTGTTAATAACAAATCTGATGACCATTCAGGCGGACATCTACCCAAAAAATTCTTGTTCAGACATCAAAATAAATGAAAAAAAAATGGGCATATAAATTAAAGGGCGACTGGGACCCCCTTGGCTCTTACAGTAATATTTATAACATTTTTATAAATTTATTTTATTAATTGTTTTTTTGGCTGTCGAATGATAAAGGGTCTTATTAAATTGGCCTTCAGATAAACTTAATTGCACCACTTTTGTTTATATTTTAGATTTAAGATTAATTAGGACGTATTTTATAACAAACCTAAAATGAAGATGATTTTTTTTAGTAAATAAAAGCTGGAAATTTATATTGTTTTTTTTTTCAAAAAAAAATTACTTTGTAGCAAAACATACACACCTATTTAATACCTACAGTTTCTCTAATTGATATTAAAGGGTGTTTTTTATAGAGGTATAGAACTTTAAGTTGGCAACACTTTTTTAACTGGCGGCCATTTTGTCAGCTGTCAAGTGATTTATGTTTAGTTTGGTTTGGCATTTCAACATGAATAGACTGACGCCTGAACAACGCTTCCAAATTGTGCAAATTTATTTTGAAAATCATGGTTCTGTTCGAAATACGTATCGCGCACTACGTCCATTTTACGGTCAACATAATCGTCCATCAGAGCAATTAATTCGATTAACTATGGAACGTTTTCGCACCACGTTTACTCTCAATGATAATACGCATCCACAGAGATGTCGTACAGTGCGTACAGAAGAAGTCATTGCTGCTGTAGGGCGTAGCGTAGAGGAAGACCCGAATCAGTCTATCCGCCATCGTGCACAGGAATTGGATATGTGTCCATTCACTTTATGGAAGATTTTGCGGAAAGATCTTGGTTTGCGTGCTTACAAAATCCAACTCGTGCAAGAATTAAAGCCACACGATCACCTAGCAAGGCGTAGATTCGGTGAATGGGCCCAAAACAAGATTGCCTTTGATCCCGATTTTCATAAGCGAATTTTGTTTAGCGATGAAGCTCATTTTTGTTTCAATGGATACGTCAATAAACAAAACTGCCATATTTGGAGTGATGATAATCCTCAAGTGTATGTTGAGACACCGTTACATCCAGAAAAACTGACTGTTTGGTGTACTTTATGGGCTGGTGGAATCATTGGTCCGTACTTCTTTAAAAACGATGCTGGTCAGAACGTTCAAAGTCAATGGTGACCGCTATAGAGCCATGATTACTGACTTTTTCGTTCATCAATTGAACAACCATGATGTGCAGGAGCTGTGGTTTCAACAAGACGGCGCAACATGTCACACAGCTCGTGCCACAATTGATTTATTGAAGGAATCGTTTGGTAACCGCATAGTTTCACGTTTCGGACCCGTGAATTGGCCTCCAAGATCGTGCGACTTAACGCCGCTAGACTATTTTCTGTGGGGATATGTGAAGTCGCTAGTCTACGCCGATAAGCCCGAAACGATTGATCATTTGGAGGACAACATTCGCCGCGTTATTGCCGATATACGGCCACAAATGTTGGAAAAAGTCATCGAAAATTGGACCTCCAGATTAGACTACGTCCGAGCCAGCCGTGGCGGTCATATGCCAGAAGTCATATTTAAATTATAATGCCAGAAGGTTATCTTTCGAATAAAGTAAATTTAATGTCAATTTAAAAAATTCATCTTTGTTTTATTCCATTTAAAAGTTCTATACCTCTATAAAAAACACCCTTTAGTAGGTTTAATTTTCTTAAACAATTATAATTTCATTCTTGTTTCAATTAGCCTTTAAAATGGGCACGTCTAATAATACGACAGGAATGCAGCAGGAAAGACGATTAAAAGTGAAGATACCGTGTAAATTTTTTAATAGGACGTTCTTGTAAATATCCGTTACATTATGCTGGAAACCGAATCAAAACATATTATTTTATCACAAGTTGTATCCAAAGAAGTTCGCCCGTTATCTGTCTTCCTCTTTTATAACAAATTTCCTATAGAATCGATCTTATAGGGTAAGAGTTCGCGGCTCTCTTTCGAATTATTTTCCCCAAAACAATGGTATTCCTCAGGGATCTTCAATTAGCCCCACATTCTTCCTGATAGCTATAAACAACATCAAAAATCATATTCATCCAACTGTTCACCTTAAACTATTTGCGGATGATATCCTACTATATCACTCCTCGGACAATCAAAACTCCCTACAAACATCCCTCAATTCAATCCCGACATGGTCTCACGCTATTGGATTAACCTTCTCACCAACTAAATCATCCTCGTCCACTTTTGCAGGAAAAGAAAATGTAACCTCAACTCTAGGCTTACTATGAATTCTCAAAACATACCTCTAAACCTCCAGCACACATTTCTTGGACTAGTATTTGATAAGCGTCTCAATTGGAATGCCCACATCCGATACATCAAGACGAAATGTTCTAAAGACCTAAACATCATTAGAATGCCATCAAATACTAAATGGGGATCAGATAGGGCATCGTCATTGAAGATTTACAAATCTTTAATCCAATCCAAGATGGATTATGGATGTATAGTCTATTCTTCAGCCCCTACCTCCTATATCAAGAAATTAAATCCTATCCATAATAAAGGCATATGCCTTTCCATAGGTGCTTTTCACACCAGTCTAATCAATAGTCTATATTGTGAATCGGAAATCCCATCATTAGAACATAGAAGGATGCAACTTACTTTTAACTATGTGAGCTCTCTCCACTTCCGTCCTTACATCCCGCATTTTAAATCCTTTTTCAACCCCCCCAATAACAGCATCTCTTTGAATAAGTATCCTCCTATTATTCATACTAGCTTCGCTGAAACCAGGAAACGTCTATCAATAACTATGCCCTAAGTAGATAAAATAAACACCTTCCTATTCCCACCCTGGAGTCATTTCCCCATCAGTTGTAACTTCGAACTTACACTACTAGATAAAAAAGAAGTTAACCCAAGAATAATCCAATCAAGGTACCATCAAATAATTCAATTGAAATACAGTAATCAGGAACTCATATTTACTGATGGCTCCAAAAAAGCTAATACAGTCGGAAGATCATACTATACAAAGAATGCAGAAAAAATGTTCTCCCCTCATGAATCCTCTTCAATCCTTACTGCTGAGCTTTTCGCGATACTTAAAGCCTTACAATATTGCATAAATACCTCTGAATCAAACTGGCTGGTAATTTCAGACTCTCTAAACTCCCTCAAACTAATCAAATCATATAATCCTAGTTATTTAATAGCTCATGAGATCAAAACCCTAATAAAATACTCCCATATCAGGAACAAATCCTTAACCTTCCTCTGGGTACCAAGTCATACTGGAATCTCAGGAAATACTAAAGCCGACACCCTCGCTTCCAATCATCAAAACTCTCCTAATAAAGTAAACAAAATATTCCACCCTCAAGACCTTAAAAACTCTTTACATCATATGTCTTGAAACCTCATTCAACTAGAATGGGACCTTCAGGATTCAATCAACAAAATTCAATTAGTTAAAATGACTTTTTTTAGGGGCATTTCTCTCCCTAATCTACCAAGACAAGAATTAACCATAATGACTAGGCTCCGAATTGGCCACACGAAGTTAACCCATGAATATCTTCTAAACAAATCCCCTGCTCCTTACTGCGAAACCTGTCATACCTCTCTATCAATCAAACATATCATCACTGAATGCAAAAAATATGAGCATCACCCATTCCGTCAATTACAGGAAAACAAGATTGATGTTCTCCTCTCCTACCAAAATTCTAACAATGTTATCAAATTTATCAAAGACTTTGGATTATACAATCTAATGTAGAACAAACAATATATGTATCAAGGAAACCAAAAAATGGACGCTAAAAGTTCTAGTAGTCGATGCGTCCCTAATCCATATCTCTCTCTCTCTCTCTCTCTCTCTCTCTTTTCCAGTTTTCAACCTCTTTACACAAACGAACCTAAGAAATATGGTTACGGTTTCCTATGAAAAGTACCCTTTTAAAATATTGAAAACCACAAGAAGACTGTAAACCAGCAACAGTCACACCCCAGGTGTAATCTTCTATGGATACGTTTCGGAAAGGATGTGTATATATATATATATATATATATATATATATATATATATATATATACATTTATTTTCTTGATTCTTAAACCATAGATTATATCATTTTTCTTTATTTTGTCTTTTCTTGGGTTTAGGTTATATATTTAATAAATACACAAAACGATTGACGTTTCGCCCTTTATTCAAGGCATTATCAAAATTCTTTCCTCCTTAACATTTTGCTGTTCTGTTACTAAAAAAAAAAATTTAGTAACAGAACAGCAAAATGTCAAGAAGGAAAGAATTTTGAAAATGCCTTGAATAAAGGGCGAAACGTCAATCGTTTTGTGTATTTATTAAATGTAGAACCTAAACCCAAGAAAAGACAAAATAAAGAAAAATTATATATATATATATATATATATATATATATATATATATATATATATATATATATATATATATATATACATATATATGAGATAAGTTTTCGTCAGTGTAATTTTAAAACAAAATAGAAAATTCGCGACTGTGCAGGCATAAGATTGTTGATAAACATTATTCTCGTATTAAAAAGTGTGGAGAACTCCAAAACTCCAAGATAATGGAGAGGCTCTGGGTCTGAAAATTGACAACAGTGCTGTTTTGCCCTAGTATGGAACTTATCAGGCCATTGCCTTCAGTACAACCCATCATCTCGCAATTGTGCCCTATAAACTGATTCTAAAATTAAAAAATAGTAAACAAGACACAATAGCGACATCTCGTCGAATTACTCAATAACACAAGAGCAATACAACAACGTTGTATGAAACCGTCATGTGCTTGCTAAGTAGGGTTATGTCCATATTCATATTCTTTTTTAGGGTTAAATGCACTATTTATATGGTTACATACACTATAAACGTTTGGCAACATAGCTTACTAGATTTTGTTTCCGATCTCCCATCATATCGTACGAGAATACAGTAATACACGACCGAGAGAACAATCGTGGGATGGGATTGTTCCTATTCTCTCAAGAGAATGATCATTGCGTATGAAGAACCAGAATAGCTACCCTGATAGAGTCATGAAATTTTGGAAAAAGGTTGGCAATACAATATAGACACCCACTAAGAACGAAGCTTTCAAAATTTGCACTCCAAAACGAGGAAAAATTGTTATTTGGTTAATGTATTAATATCTCCTGATCAAATAGAGATATAATAGTTCTTATTTATATTAAACAGTATAGGTAAAAGATTAAGGGACAAAAAAAACTCAAAAATAAATTTTGTATGTAAAAACTTCTTCTATAAAACCAATCTACAAATATTTAACAATAAAATTTCTAGAATATATACAACTACTTTGTAAAATAATTTAAATCAGTCTATCAGCATCAATTATCATCGTACTGTTTTAATATCTAAAATCTAATAATCACCAAAAATGCATTTTAATCCTAATACACAATAAAAAAAAGAATGGCAAGGATACACAATAAACTACATCTAATTATATACATTTTTACTAAGACTAAATAGTGCTCAAAAGAAATGAATTGTTTAAGTATATCGCACCAATAGCAAACTATTGAAACAAATGATGTACAACAATAGTTCAATAAAAAAAAATTGAAAATTGCATGATGATGATGAAAAAAGTAAAGAATTTTCTTTTAAGTTTTTTTTTTCAAACCGGCCGCTCCATCACATCAGATTTTTTAAGTATCCTAACCTAAAAGGGCAAAAAAAAACGCGATTTTCACCTATATTTGAGGTTATATATCATCGCGGATCTCAAACAACTATACATAGCATCTCAAAGTATGTCTTACTCTTACAAATGCCGTTAAGTTTGTACAAATATCTCTCTTTTTTTTTCGAGATATTCAATACGCCAAAATCGCCTTTTTACACTTTTAGGTATTTAGATATTTTAAAAACCTGATGTAATATCAGTAATAAAAACTTTAAAGAAATTCTGTTTGATAAAATAAAATTAATTTCATTTATAAAATAAGATTTAAAATTTTTAAATAATAAATATTTGGTCTCCGATTTTTTAGGATTTTTCATGATATAAAAATTATTTTAAATATATAAGCGTATGTCTAGAATTTAAGTGTTTTTTTTGATATGTGCTTATCAAAATATAATGGAGGTACATACTGAAAAAAATCACCTTTTCTTAATGTATGTACTTCTAGACTTCTGGAAAACTTACTGACAAAAAAAATTGTCGCATAGAAGGCAATAATAAGGGGTATAAATAAAAACCGGTACATTTTACAGTTTCTATTCGCTCTAATCGAATGCTGGTGTTTTAATATTTTAGTGTTACCTAAGAAACTATTTTTTAAAATAATATTTCTTTGATCATGGTTCTACTTTAGGATCTATACCGATACCGATGCCATATTTCCATTTTTTACATTTTATCGATAATGCAAATAATGTACCAGAAAGGTGTTGCCAAATCTATATATATATATATATATATATATATATATATATATATATATATTTTATAATTTGTTTCGTGCTATTATCAACACAGTTTCATAAATATGTTTCAATTTCTCCCAAAAGACAGCAGTACTGCAAGTTCAACAGCCCAATATGAAATTACTAATTTTAGAAAGTAAAAAAAAAAGTCATTGCTATAAAGATTAAACAAACATAATACTCCGTGGTCATAAAAGTTAAATTTTAGATTATTTACCAGAAAATATTAATTTCAAGTTTAATTAAAAACATGATATTTATTTATTGCTGGTAAAATTGAAATTAATATTTTTGAATTCAACATAAACATTTTACATAAAAATGTGCGATTAATTTTATGTTTTAATACGCTTTAAATGTCATAATATCTGATAGATTCTTCACTAAAATTTTTGTGAAAATTTTGCCTTTATATTTATTGCAATAGGCATTTTTCAATTAACTTCTATATACAGAGTGGCGCAATAAAGTGACAAAGTACTCTATCTTCCTTCTTTTTCAAAAATTGGAAAAAATATTTTAATAAAAGTTGTATAAAATGTCGATTGGTTTTTTAATCATTTGTTTTTTGATATATGTACATAACCAAAGTTGTCTTGTTAAATGATTTGCATTTTCATTTACTAAAACAAAATTAGCAACAATATAATTTAGAGAAAAAAATTAATAGAATTCTGTATTTATTTCAGTATTAAAATCAAATCAATTATTTAATTTTAAAAATTAAATATTTAAGAGAAAGTTTTCAACAGTACTCTTTACTAGTGACAGATAAACCAAAAATATTACTTTGACGTTTATACTTCTTTTGTTAATTACTCATGGCTAACTAAATATCAATAGTTTAACATATTTTTGTAAACAATTAATAAAAATGAATATACCGGAAAACCTAGCGCTGAGATATAGGAAAACTTTAAGAAAAGTGAGAGGGAAACAACTCTTTATGAGATAATTGCTTATTAGACTATTAATAATACATTTATCTTTCTCAATGTCAATTTTGTGTACCCTAACTCTTGTAGAATGAAAAATATAGTAGATAATAAAGGACCATATTTTTTTCCTAAATTTGATGATTTTTTTATAAATTTGGCAACTTTGCAATTCAGAACCACATCTGCTATCACACGGATAGTTGTTAAGGGAATCTAAATGTTCAAAAATATACAGGGTAGCCCGCTGTCATGAAACACTACATATAATTAAAAATATTTTCAGGTTGTAGAAATTTTAATATTATACAACTTTTATTAAAACATTTTTTAAATTTTTGAAAAATAAGGGGAGGAGAGTACTTCATCACACTAAACTCAGCGGTAGAACGTACTGAAAAAATTACTTTTTCTATTGTATTTACTTCCGGTAAACTTAATAACAGAAAAATATTGCTGCGTAAGATGTAAAAAAGTGAAATGACCACTGTTTATAATTCTGCATAGAGTATATTTGAAACAAAAGTATAAAAGCTCTCTCGCTTTAAACTAGAAGCTTCTCAGATGTCGATATCGTAAAAACAAATTTGATTCAATGTTGTATTGAATTAACAAAATACTGTGTGACCAGAGAAGTCCGTATCATATGGGATTTTTTTTATTAATTAATGACTTTATTCGAAATTTGACTTTGGCATCAATTTCTGCTTCGATTGAGGTGAAAATTAACCAAAAAAAGAGGAGTCACGTGATTAGCATTATCTGTCAAATTTTAATTTTTTTCCAAAAAAAATTTACAAGTGGGGTTATATCTCAAAATATCGAAAAAAGTTATTAGAAAAAGTTTTTTTAAATGCAAGTTTTAACCTATATGCAAAATTTCAGCTGTATAAGATGATTTAGATTTTTTGCCCTCATTTTTTTGTAAATTGCACCACTGTTGCAATATAGGACTCGACGCAACCTACATAAAACTTCTTAGTTTTGACAATGCTTCATCCCAGGCATATTTTGTTTAAAGTAGCGCTATATTATATGTGTGTTTTTCTTCAAAATCCAAATAGGGCTATTAAAATTTGGTCACAAGTGATGCAAAGTTTATCTATTTCTGACCCTGTAGGGGATAGTGGGGGAATCCCGGACGGCGGGTAATGGCGGACACGTCAGTATAGCTATGTTAGAAAAAGATAGCAGATATTTTAACCGCCACAATCGCGAGTCGCGCCCGAATGCAGTGCCGAACAGTGAATGGTGAGGTGAGGTCGCGTTCGCCGTACAAGATAAGTTAAGTCGATTATTTTTCAACATTTTCATCTTATTTTTTAGTAAAATTGAATACGTGTATATTATTTCAAGCCAAACATAGGATTCACGTTTTTTTTAAGTGAACTAACGTCTAATTAAGCAACGTTTGTAAGTAATCACCAAGTGCATTACGATATTCTAACCTCAAATAAATATATAGTTTTTCGTTTTTTTGTGAGTCGGGTAATGGCGGACGATTTGTGTGGGGTAATTACAGACATCCGTAATTACCCCTATATGGGTTATTATAGGCCGAATACCCAGTTACATAGACTTTTTATAAACCTACTCAAATAATTTTTTATAAACCTACCTAAACCTTTTTATATTTCAGATGCCTCGAAATTACCAAAGAAAGCTGGACTTAACATATTTTGGACCGCTCAAAATTGCATACAACAGAGAATGTGACTTATACATGGCTTCAAATATAGGCCGAAAAATTACACAGTATGAAGTTGTCGAGCTTTTTACTAAAGCTTTCAATCGAATCAGCAATATAGAAAAAGCTGCAATTTGGCCATTAGATACAACAAAATTTGACGAACATTTCTTTGAATCGACATCGCCTGTTGTGCAGACAGCATCGACATCAAATATGCAAAGAGCAGTAACACCTGATGACCAGATAGCACCGACACCATCTGTGCAACGAGCAGTAACACCTGATACTCAGATTGCACCGACACTATCTATGCAGAGCGCAGTGTCACCTAATGCACAAGTAGTTCCATTATCAGTTGCGCAGCAGCGATCAGTAACACCTTTACCTGTGTTGGACAAATCAATTCCACTTCAAGATGTTGTTAATGTTCCCCAACTGCCACAACAGAAAAGTAGGCAATGTTCCAGAAAGAAACATTCAATTATAATCACTAATACCCCTATGAAAGACGCTTTAGAAGAAAAGGAACAAAGGAAGAAAAACAAAGAAGAAGCACAAGAAAATGATAAGTCGGTACGGACCACTGAAAGAAAGAAAGGTATAAAGAATCTTAAAGCATTTGAAGATGATATGAAGGCTAAAGATAGGAACGTACAGCGCAAGAAAAAGAAATTCAACAAAAGTGCTACAAAGGTTGATGAAGGGTATTATTGTCTTATTTGTAATGAAAAGTATGAAGAATCAATCACAGAAGATTGGATAATATGCATCAAATGTAAATTGTGGGCCCACGAAAATTGCACGAGTGGTGCAAGCACAGCAAGGGGATTTATCTGTGATTCTGTGCCAATTAGACTATGTCCGTGATTACCCCATACACCATCGGTAATTACCCCCCAAGCTGTGGGGTAATCCCAGACACCAGAGGTTTTGTTTTTTGTTGAAATTTGATTTTATTTTTGAAAATTTATCTAAGTTGAATATGAGAACATAAGAATGATTAGTTTAAGTAAATATTAAGCAATAAATAAGCCTTGTAACTTCATTTGGTTTTATTGTATTTCAGTTCTCCCTTAAGTGTTCGCAATTACCCCACCTTCCCCTATAAGGTAACTTCATTAAATAACTATTTTTGAAAACGTAATTTGTATCTGAAAGCAATATACATTATAATTAAGACAAACAAGTACACAGTTTCATCGGTAAAGTCTGCATTATGGAAAATAAATATTTATTTGAACCTTTTTTATATTGTGATTTTTTTATTAGAAAATTTTAGTCTTTTCAAATAAACTATTTTCTTAATTATGCATTACTTTCAGACACAAACTACGTGTTGTGTTATTTTATGAAGTTACCTTATAAAGAGTCAAAAACATATAAACTCTGCAACACATGTAACCAAATTTTAGTAGTCCTTTTTGGATTTTGTAGAAAAAAACACATTTAATTTGGAGCTACTTTAAACAAAATCTGTCTGGAATGAAGCATTGTCAAAACTAAGAAGTTTTATGTATGTTGCGTTGAGTCTTATTTTGCAACAGTGGTGCAATTTACAAAAAATGGGGGCAAAAAATCTAAATTACCTTATACAGCTGAAATTTTGCATATAGATTAAAACTTGCATTTAAAAAAACTTTTCCTAATAACTTTTTCGATTTTTAAAAATATAACCCCACTTTTAAATTTTTTTCTGGAAAAAAATTTAAATTTGACAGATAATGCTAATCACGCGACTACTATTTTTTTATTTAATTTTCATCTCGATCGAAGCAGAAATTGTTGCCAAGGTCAAACTTCGAATAAAGCTATTAATTTGCGGAGTTTACCGATCACACTATCAATCTTTCCTGGAGTGACTACGCACACAACAGAACCCTTTCTACCATTTCAAGAATTTCTTAACTGTTATGTTTGTAACTATTTCGATGAAAACCTCTTTTCACATTTATCTAAAAATTCCGTAGGTATTGTAATAATAGGAATAGCAACGTATTCGGAATGATTTATGCTAATACCTCCTGGTATCCTTACTTTAGTTTTAAACAAAGTATACATAGCTGATCCTGAAATCAATGCTAATCCCACAATTCCTAATAAATACTTTACAATTTCTAAAACGATAGGTAAAATGTTACAAATTAATTGTAGAACAAGTACAATTACACTCGGTAATTCTTCTACTGTGATTTCTAACCAAAATAAAGGTACCTGGAGCCCGTTAAATACTTTAAGTCTACTGTTTCCTTTCGTTTGCCCTACATCCAGGTTAATTTGAATTTTTAAGCTGCCTCCTAATGGTACTCCGACCTCTGGTTGAATAGCACATGAACTACCATGAATGGTTCCATCGGGACTTAAACCATTGACAGTTTTTAACATTTCGGGGTCGGCATTGTAAAAATGAGGTTGCGATAGTGACACTGGTATGCCATAGTAGCAAGGAGCTATATTTTGAAAACCTTTCATACATCGATTTTTATAGCAAAAACATTCGTTTTCTTCGCTGACATCAAACATATCATCGGATAGTTTGTATTCGTATTGTCTAAAACCTTCTTTACCTATTGCTTCTCTGACGAACACTAAAGGAACTGGTCTACAAAAAGCTTTTCGAAATAGATTAAGTGTTCTGTTTACTGGCATGTTTCTAGGGAAAATTGTGCCATCAAAAGCTCCTTCAACTAAGTGACATTTTTTTACTTTTTCTGGGGATAATTTTTCATAGTCCCAGTCCTTAAGTCCTGGTGAATCATTCCATTTGACAACATGATATTGAGCCATTTTTTCTTCTTCGGTTAAAAAGTGATCTGTTGTCGAATGATATTTAGTTGGGTCCTTTACAACAGTGACCTTATTCGTATTGTCTCGACTTAGTAACTAAAATAGGAAATAAAAAGTTGTTTGAGTGTTTTCGTAACAATTTTTCCTTTTATAAAAAATGATAATCGCTTTTATATAAATTTTATTGATTGTAGATCTGGATTATAATAATAACAGATCAAAAAAATTGAAATTTTTGAATAGTCCCCTACTTAATGCATTCTACAGGGTGTTCAGAAAATACGCATGCAACGTTTGATGACAGATTCTTGACGTCAGATGTGGAGGTAGAAGATGTCAAAGTTTTAAGAAAACATTGATATTTGTCAAATTTCTTGAAAACGTAGTAAGTGAATTTGGTGATTCTTGATGTGTGGTCTAACACTATATAATGACGTTTTCTAATAGTATAGCGACCACCTATAAAGTAGTGTAAGTGTTATAGAAGTGACGTCATTTGTAAAAATCGCTTTTATTTCTTACGTCGTCAAAGTTATGACAATCCAGATATTTCTCTCGGATAACCAATTTTTATTGAATGAGCGGTTTTCATTATTTAGCTTATCCTGTGCACTCCCTTAATTCCAGCCATCTCTTTCTATTTTCTGTCACTTGTATCCAATTTCTAGCAACTCTTTTTATGTCGTCTGTCCACCAACTAGGAGGTCGTCCTCTACTTCTATAGGTCTCACGTCTTGGCCTCCACTCCATAAGTCTCTTTGTCCACCGTCCATCAGTCATCCTAGCCACATATCCTACCCATGCGAAGTAGAAGATATCTGTGGGACTTCCACTGTCTTTATTTTTAGTTGAATATCACGACGTTTCGGCTAGTAGTTATCTCTAGCCATTTTCAAGTGAAACAAAATAAATTCCTTAGCTACATGACTATTTATACTAAAAATAAATGCAGTGGAGTGTGGCTGAGATGGGTGCAGTCATGCCTGCTACGGCAAAATCCCATTTAGTGTTAGTTTACAATTGTTAAGAAGTGGTTTCCACACTTCTCTTATATCTAAAGATGGTTTACTAAAACAACTCGGGTTCTGATGTATAACCGCGGCTTCTTTGAATTTCCGTTTTCTCCAATGTTGTTCTCGGTGTAGTAATTTAGCTTCAGACCATTTTAAGTGGTGTCTATGAGTCCAGGCATGGTGGGTGGCACCAACCTGTTTCTCCTCGAGATGTGCATTTTTGGTATTCTTTGATCCTTAGGTCAAGAGGTCTCTTTGTTTCGCCAACGTAGGAATTGCCACATTCACATGGTATCTGATATACACAGTTCTTCATGTCCTTTTCAGTTGTTGGTTTAACCCTAGTGAGCCGATTTCTCAGAGAGTTTTTTGATTTGAAAACAACGTTGATTTTATATTGTTTTCCTATCTTTCTAACTTTTTCTGAAATGCCTTTAACATAGGGGATGTTCAATACTGGTTTTCGTTCTTCATTCGTTGTCGATATTATCCTATTTCTGCGTTATTCTAGAAATGTATCCACTAGATATACTGGGTATCCGTTGGCTGTCATATCATTTTTAATGTAATCTATCTCTTTCATCAAGCTCTCGTTGGAGTTGGAGAGAGTTAAGGCTCTATCAACGAGATTTCTTATAATTCCTTGTTTGCTGTTGTTGGAATGATTAGATGAATAATTAAGATATTGTCCTGTGTGCGTGGCTTTTCTGTAAACCGAAGTTCGAATTTGTCTGCCATTTCTTTCAACCAAGACATCTAAGAATGGTAATTTATTTCCCACTTCTTTCTCCATGGTGAGTTTAATAGTTGGGCTGATATTGTTGAGATGAAAAAGAACGTTTCGAAGTTCTTCCTCGTTTCTACTCCAAATAATAAAAGTATCGTCTATGTATCTGAGCCATAACTTGGTTTCTTAGTTGTAGATTCAATTGCAAACGTCTCGAACCATTCCATGATAACATTTGCGACCACCGGTGTTAGTGAAGATCCCATCGGTAGTCCATCATCCTGGATGTAAAATTTTTCCTTTTCTTGAAAATAGGAATTAGTCAAACGACTTTCCAAGTATATCTAGTGAATAAATTTCTAGAACAACACAGAAGTAGGACAATATCGACTACCAATGAAGAACGAAAACCAGTATTGAACATCCCCTATGTTAAAGGCATTTCAGAAAAAGTTAGAAGGATAGGAAAACGATATAAAATCAACGTTGTTTTCAATTCAAATAACTCTCTGAGAAGTCGGCTCGCTAGGGTCAAACCAACAACTCAAAGGGACATGAAGAACTATGTATATCAGATACCTAACTATCTTAAAAGAAAACATTAATTAAGCAAATGTGTAAAATGGCCGCTATTTTGGAAAAATGAAACTGGACTCTAACTAATATGTTATATATTAGGAAGGGGATGCGACGTTGCCAAATATACATTTTCCCCAAGTTAAGGAAATGTTGCGCAACTTGGCAACAGTACACGGGATTTTGCAGGAATAACACCCCATATATGAAGTCCCAAACCCTCAGGACAGTGGACGCCACATATTTATTATTATGAATGCTTTTCAAGGCTGAGAAACTGGTAAAATAATAAAAAACGATCTATGCGGTTTGTTGCCATAATGATATGGAGAGAGCCTTCAAATAATGTTAATGATTGTTGACTTTAGAGGTGAATTTCGCCCCTTAAAAGTGGATGTCTGCCGATAGAAAAAATACGTGTCTATTATTTTTTCAAGTACTACAACATATACAAAAATGATCAAAATCGGTGAGGTCTGTTTGAAGTGGTTCTCATGTAAGTTGACTTAAATCGACCTAGTTTGACGTCATCAAACGTTGTACACGTATTTTTCGAACATCCTGTAGAACGACAATCACAAATCCAGAGTTACAATCAACGAAAACTAAAATCTTATAGTTAGCTGAAAAATTTTGAAGTTTATTTTACATTTTTATTTATAAGATGACCTATACTCTATTCTAGAAAATATTTACCCTAGAAACTATTCCAAAACTGTTAAAATCAATCCAATTTGGGAGCAGGTTATGGGCATATTTAATTAAACTATCTGTATATCCCCACATGTATTCGTCTATAGTTTTGTTTATTATTGGTTGCGCACCCAAACCTCTTGTAAATGCTGAAAAACCCACGTTACTAAAATATGAGCCATCATTGAGATATGCCTGAATGCCCTGAAAAGGAAATATAAAATAACACTGTTACTATTTTTAATTTCAAAATTTTTAGTCTTTAATATACCCTAAAATCCTACAATAATTAAAAAAAAAAATCAAAAGTCAATTTTTTCAAATAGAAAGCAACTATTTTTATAATTTTATCATATTAAGCATTAAAAATAACGGTAACTTTGTATAAGGTTGTCTATTACAAAAAATTGTAGTTTTCAAAATATTGGTGATTCAACATTTTCCTATTGTAAGAATACTATACGGCTTTTCAGTTTTGTTATTAGTTGGCTATGATGGCGAGGCGTGGCGAAAATAAAACAACCGAACCCTACAGAATTGTTACTAAATTACAGGCACGAAGATTATTTAAACTTATTTATTATTTATGGAGAATGTGATAGAGTTATTTCAAGATAATGTGATACGTTCGCCATTCGATATCCGCAGAAACAGAAACCAATACTACGAACTATTTAAAAGGTTATAAAAAACATCAAGAACTTTTGATCTATAAAAGCTAAAGAAATAGAAATAAACCAGTTGTCAATAAAATAAAGTTACAAAAATTATTTGAGTAAATGTCAAATTGGCGCCCTTGAACTTCCAAACATTTTTCACACCTAAGCAGGAACTCTTTATGGATGGCTCTTCTTATTGACTGAGGATTAAGTTCTTGAAATGCTGGTCTGACGCGCTGCATGCAATCTTTCATAGTGGTTAATGCGGTGTTGTATACTTTATTTTTGATTGTCCCCAAAATAAAAAAATCAAGTACTGTAAGGTGGGGGGAGCGAAGTGGCCAAAGATGTGACCCATTCTTGGCTATCCATTGATCATAACACAAATTTTGCAGATGATGGGTAACTAAATAACTATTATGTGGAGGCGCCCTATCATGCTGATAAAATAAATTTCCATGATCAGCCTGCGGCAAGTTATCTAAATAGTTCACTTTCAAATTTCTCAAAATGTCGAGGTAGCGCTAACCTATAAGTTAAAAAAACGTATTTTGTATCTGTAAGTCTCCAAAAATGGCTAACTTACGTAGAATTCTAGGGCGTCATTCCTTATAGCACAATACGTGTTAAACTGCCAAGACTCTAGAAAATTTAATTATCTAAATGAATGTAGGTTTGAGTCGCTCCAATAGTGAGAATTGCGTCGGTTAAACAATCTATTTATTTATTTTTTTTTTTTGAATTTGGCTTCGTCTGATCAAATAATATTAAACTAAGTAGGGTGCTGGCTTTTACTTGATACGAATATTTGTCAAATTTTCACTATATTTAACTAAAAAACTTGACGCGTTTCGCTAACACTGTAGCTTCATCAGAAGTTCTATTTTAAATGACAAAATATTTGGTTACTTGAAAAACTTATACCTAGATTTACAATAATGAATAAGTGCAATACTCTAATTTACATTTTATTACCTATTATTTAAATTATTGGGAAATCCACATTGGTTTTTGTTAAATGATATTTAGCAGGGGTGAGGTGTTGATATCTGTTTGGTCATGTAATAGATTACCTGTGTTCTTTAATCGATTTATTTCTATGGCTTCTAAAAAATTTATAACCTTTCCTTTCTACATGGAAAATTTCAAAATTATCATCTAATTGATGATTTTGTTCTATTAAATGATTTGCGTATGAAGAACTGTTTTTATTGTGTAAAAAAATATTTCTGTGTTCCTGAATCTTTTTTTTAAAGATCTGCCTGTTTGGCCTATATACACTTTTAGGCAACTTCCGCATTTAAGTTTATAGACCCAAGACTTGTTATTTTTATTTGTTTTTGTTTTATAATTTTTTTAAGCGTTTTCCTATTGAATTATTTCTTTTGAAGGCTACCCCAATATCTTTTTTATTCAGAAACTTTTTAATTTTAATTGATGATTTACCAAAATATGTTAAAGCGGTAAAGTTGCGTTTCTTGTTTTGTTGTGCTATAGGATAAACTTCTTGTGTGGCTTTCTTTTTTAATTTTTTTGTTAAAATTGAGTTGACCATTGATGGTAAGTACCCACTGTTAACTGCAACTTGTTTAACCCAATTTAATTCTTTATTAAAATTCTCTTCAGATAAGGGAATGCTAATAAGACGATGAGTAAAACTATGGTAAGCCGCTAATTTATGTTGCTCTGACTGAGATAAAGTTCTATGTATGGTGTGTCTGTATGTGTGGGTGTGTGAAAAATTCCCAAAGAGTATTTATTTAAAACTTTAGTAATGACTAGATCAAGAAAATTTATTGAGTTGTTTTCGTCTTTATTCCATAGTAAATTGAATATTTTGGTGGATTGAGTTCATAACATCAAAAGATTTATTAAGTTGTCGATATGTGCCTGTGAAACACACTAATATGCCATGCACATATCTGTACCAGTACAAGAAATGTTGGCTTATGTGATTATTAAATATTATTTTTTCTATATTGTCCATAAAAATCTCTGCTAACAGTGGGCTTAAAGGGCTACCCATACTTGCTTTTGTAGACTTTATTTAGCAAAGAAGGATTGATTATGGGTAGCCCTTTAAGCCCACTGTTAGCAGAGATTTTTATGGACAATATAGAAAAAATAATATTTAAGCTACAGTGTTACGCGTCAAGTTTTTTAGTTACATGTAGTGGAAATTTGACAAATATTCGTCGTGATAGAACTCTACTCTTCGTGGAAATTCCGTGCTTTTTAAATGTTATACTATGGATACATGGGATGAAAATTGTATTCCCATAAAATTCTTAAAACTGATGTTTGAGATAATCCAGACTCTAATGTTACTTGCCTTGTAGATATTGTCGGAAATGCTGCGAAATATTCTAAAATTGTAGTGTCAATATTTTAATTATTAACAATTGGTTTATTTCTATTTCTTTCTGCTTTTATGGATCCAAAGTTCTTGAAGTTTTCTATAATCCTTTGAACCGTTTGTGGTGTTGGTTTCTATTTCTGAGGATATCGGATCGCGAATGTATCGCATTTTCCTGAAATAACTTTATCACATTCTCCATAGACAATAAATAAGTTTAAATAATCTTCATACGTGTGATTTAATCGCGCCAATCTGATTATTATTAATGAATGTCAAATGGCAAGAAATAGTGACAATTCTGTGTGGTTCAATTGTTTTATTTTCGCCATCCCTCACCGTCATGGCCAACTAAGAACAAAACTTAAAAGCCGTATAGCGTTTTTACAATAGAAAAATGTCGAATTGCCAATATTTTGAAAACTACAAACCTTATACAAAGTTACCCTTATTTTTAACCCTTAATATGATAAAATTATAAAAATAGGTACTTTCTATTTGAAAAAAATTTACTTTTGATGATTTTTTAAATATAATTTTTAATCTTTTTTTTGACCACTCTGTACTAATAATTTTCAAAATACCATAAAAAGACTACTAAACTCGATCTCTGTTTATAAGAAAACTAACTCAAATTAAATAATAAATACTTTCTTATAGGAAAAATTTATAATTAAGTTTTGGACCGCAAACGTCATTTTTGACATAAAAATTTAAATATGTCGAAAACGGTGAAACTTAAGTATAGAACATTATACATCAAGTATATCTAGAATTTTACGTAGAAATCAAAAATGCAATAATTTATAGGATGTTTCATTTAAAATAAGCAAGTTGACATCTACTTCCGGTCTAATCGGAAGTGCCGCTATCTTAAAAATATTTTAGCCGGCTGTCCCCCATGCACGTTAGAATACTGTTAAATTTTCAAATTCTTCCTAATTATAGTTTTCCCACAATCGATCCATAAAGTTCCAGGAGAATTTTTTTTATTTAAATCATGATTTTTATTGAAAAAATCAAGCGATTTAAATCATTTGATTAAAACCAACTCAACCCAGATAAAGATATCTTTTTAATTTTATTTAATGTGTGCTTACCACCATTGGAATATTTGTCGTCATCATGTAATCTAACTTTGGATTTCCAACCGACCTTTCCTCATCAAGTACAATTTCTCGATGAGGACTGTATGTAACGGTACCATCTGTATCATTAAAAGTGGCATTTCTATTGGTTAAAATTTCTCTGCAAAAAAAAAAATAATAACTAAAAAGTCCATATATTTTTATTTTTTCATATTTCTTCAAAATGGTAAAATATTTTCAGATTGAACAAATTAGTTTTTTTCACGCAAAAGTATTAAAAATACACTCCAATGCTTAATTTTCTATGCAATAAATTATAATTAAAAGTTAAAAAATCATATCTCACCTATATACATATGGCCCCATCTCCGAAACATTCATTTTTTCTTTACCACTTAAAAACTCCTTTGGATTGGTTATATTAAAGGTATAGATTTTTAAGAATATTTCATATGGAGGTTCTGACCACAAGTTAAAAAATATAGAACCATGTGAAAAGGTAAGAATCTGAAACAAGAACATAAAATTAAAATTATTGATAAAATGGACAGCAAATTGATTGACAGTTACATGCAAAGTCGTTATATACTAAAGACTGATAAATCGTACCAAATGATTTGTTTTAGTAACTACTCATTAATAAATGGTGTTTTTTATAGAGGTATAGAACTTTTATATGGAATAAAACAAAGATGAATTTTTTAAATTGACATGAAATTTACTTTATTCGAAAGATAACCTTCTGACATTATAATTTAAATATGACTTTTTCCAACATTTGTGGCCGTATATCGGCCATAACGCGGCGAATGTTGTCCTCCAAGTGATCAATCCTTTCGGGCTTATCGGCGTAGACTAGCGACTTTACATATCCCCACAGAAAATAGTATAGCGGCGTTAAGTCGCACGATCTTGGAGGCCAATTCACGGGTCCGAAACGTGAAACTCTGCAGTTACCAAACGTTTCCTTCAATAAATCAATTGTGGCACGAGCTGTGTGACATTTTTCGCCGTCTTGTTGAAACCACAGCTCTTGTACATCATGGTTATTCAATTGATGAACGAAAAAGTCAGTAATCATGGCTCTATAGCGGTCACCATTGACTGTAACGTTCTGACCAGCATCGTTTTTAAAGAAGTACGGACCAATAAGCATACCAAACAGTCAGTTTTTCTGGATGTAACGGTGTCTCAATATACACTTGAGGATTATCATCACTCCAAATACAGCAGTTTTGTTTATTGACATATCCATTCAAACAAAAGTGAGCTTCATCGCTAAAGAAAATTCGCTTATGAAAATCGGGTTCAACGACAATCTTGTTTTGGGCCCATTCCCCGAATCTACGCCTTGCTAGGTGCTCGTGTGGCTTCAATTCTTGCACGAGTTGGATTTTGTAAACACGCAAACCAAGATCTTTCCGCAAAATCTTCCATAAAGTAAATAGACACATATCTAATTCCTGTGCACGATGGCGGATAGACTTATTCGGGTCTTCCTCTACGCTACGCTCTACAGCAGCAATAACTTCTTCTGTACGCACTGTACGACGTCTCTGTGGATGCGTATTATCATTTAGAGTAAATGTGGTGCGAAAACGTTCCATAGTTAATCGAATTAATTGCTCTGATGGACGATTATGTTGACCGTAAAATGGACGTAGTGCGCGATACGTATTTCGAACAGAACCATGATTTTCAAAATAAATTTGCACAATTTGGAAGCGTTGTTCAGACTCCAGTCTATTCATGTTGAAATGCCAAACCAAACTAAACATAAATCACTTGACAGCTGACAAAATGGCCGCCAGTAAAAAAACTGTTGCCAACTTAAAGTTCTATACCTTTCTAAGTAAAAAGTATTTGTAAATAAATTTTGGATTTTCAAATTTTTTTTTATTCACTATTCTTGAACATTCGAATACTCTATATATACAAGATGGGTAAAATTTCGCTATTAAGCTAAAAATATATAGGGTGTTTCATTATAAAAAAAAATACAACTTTAAGATTTCTGGTAATCGGAAATAAAAAAAAGGGAGCGCCAATGCTCTACGTAAAAAAGTGCAATAGAAAATTTTTTTCCGTTTTTTGATATCTTAGTAACCAAAGAGTCAGAATTTTACTAATTTCAGGTACTTTTTAAAACCAGTTTCAAACAAGAGAACAATAAGATGAAATAATTCAACAAGGGTACATCTAAATTGAATAAGAATAATATTAGCATACATTTACACTTATAATTATTTATAAAATCGTGTCACTTACCAGTTTAACAAAAGACTCAAGAGGATCGTGTACAAACATTATAACTGACGTACAAACCATGAGTAGTCCAACGGCTGCCAACAATAATATTCCTGGAACCAAATAAAAAATTTTTGGTCATAAATAATTATTTTATTTTTTCTTCGTCATCTAACAAATTTAATTAAATTTAATTTAAAAGCCAGAGTTTTTCTCCGATCTGCATAAAATAGAAATTTTGTAAAATAATTTTACCTACATTAAAATCAAACATTTCAAAATTTTAATATCATTCACCATTCTGACAAGAAATTTTGAATCATCAATGTCACCAAAATATTTATTTTTGTAAATTTATTTAAAAGTTCAAAGATTGGTGCAATATTATTATATCACTTTTAGGTAGAAATTCAACTAAACCTGTTAATTATATATGCACTGCAAAATGAATCATCAAAACCAGTTTTTATAAGAAGAAATTTATTACTGATAAATAAGTATAATAAACATTTTTAGCTCAAACTTTTTTTTGCAGATAAGAATAAATAAATAACAAATTTTGCTGAATTTTCGTATTTAGTTCTATTTTTATGTTCACGTCTAAACTACGTTAAGCAATTGCATCTGTGGCAACTGCACATTTCCAAATGTTTGGAGTTACTTGAGTTATATGAGTCGAGGTGAAAGATTTCACGAAAACGTGGTTCAAGAGGTCAGTTATTTTAAAGGAGGATGAACAATAATGTAGAGAAGCATTAGTTTTAGTAAAACAATCGAAGTGCTTGTAATTCAGGGCGGAAATTTCACATGTCAACGATATCTTATTATATAATCATTTATGTTGATTTACGGTCAAAATCTTCGAACATACCCCTGTAGAAGTAGCATAACGTCAGAACTAGGGCCCGGTTGTTTGAACGCTGAATAACGTAATAATATTTTTATTTATATTTGAAAAAGTGTTGATAAACAGTAGATATTTAATTTCTTGGTACAGACATACCGATTTTATGCTATCCTTTTCTAATTGCATTATTTAAACAAGTATCATCGGTACGTCCTTCGAACATACCCCTAGATACGTCAATTCTGAAAACAAAGTATGAATATATGGTTGCCTAAATTTTTATTATTGTTATTTTCTTCGATCATACTCTAGATTTAAACAACAATAGATTTGTCTGAAGGCTGTTTATGGTCGGTGGGGGAGACGCTTTTTTGATGTTTGACAGACATAAACATATTTACTTATCTTGTCTTTCAGTTTAATTGCTTGTCGTGACTTTTTCGGTGTTTTTAAGTGTTAGAAATTACTATAAATGCGAAGTTTACAATTAATATTAACAAAAAGACGATTTAAAAACTTATTTTTATCGGTAAATATTGTTAGATTGTTTACATATTGAAAATAACAATAATAAAAATTTAGGCAACCATATTCATACTTTATTTTCAGAACTGACGTACCCAGGGGTATGTTCGAAGGACGTACCGATGATACTCGTTTAAATAATGCAATTAGAAAAGGATAGCATAAAATCGGTATGTCTGTACCAAGAAATTAAATATCTACTGTTTATCAACACTTTTTCAAATATAAATAAAAATATTATTACGTTATTCTGCGTTCAAACAACCGGGCCCTAGTTCTGACGTTATGCTACTTCTACAGGGGTATGTTCGAAGGTTATTTTCAATATGTAAACCTTCGATCATACCCTAGATTTAAACAACAATAGATTTGTTTGAAGGCTGTTTATGGTCGGTGGGGGAGACGCTTTTTTGATGTTTGACAGACATAAACATATTTACTTATCTTGTCTTTCAGTTTAATTGCTTGTCGTGACTTTTTCGGTGTTTTTAAGTGTTAGAAATTACTATAAATGCGAAGTTTACAATTAATATTAACAAAAAGAGGATTTAAAAACATATTTTTATCGGTAAATATTGTTAGATATTGTTTACATATTGAAAATAACAATAATATAAATTTAGGCAACCATATATTCATACTTTGTTTTCAGAATTGACGTACCTAGGGGTATGTTCGAAGGACGTACCGATGATACTTGTTTAAATAATGCAATTAGAAAAGGATAGCATAAAATCGGCATGTCTGTACCAAGAAATTAAATATCTACTGTTTATCAACACTTTTTCAAATATAAATAAAAATATTATTACGTTATTCAGCGTTCAAACAACCGGGCCCTAGTTCTGACGTTATGCTACTTCTACAGGGGTATGTTCGAAGATGTAAACAATATCTAACAATATTTACCGATAAAAATATGTTTTTAAATCCTCTTTTTGTTAATATTAATTGTAAACTTCGCATTTATAGTAATTTCTAACACTTAAAAACACCGAAAAAGTCACGACAAGCAATTAAACTGAAAGACAAGATAAGTAAATATGTTTATGTCTGTCAAACATCAAAAAAGCGTCTCCCCCACCGACCATAAACAGCCTTCAAACAAATCTATTGTTGTTTAAATCTAGGGTATGATCGAAGGTCAGAATAATGGTGAAGAAATTATTTTTTATATACGATTATGGCAGCTTTCATGCCGCCAGAGATTTTGGAATATTTTTCGGAGAAAAATATATATCGGTTATGCATTGGCCAACAGTTCGGACTTACATTCGATAGAACACCTGTGGGATGAGTTGACGAAGAAAACGCATGCAATAGACAGAAATTGCAAATATCCTACAACTTCTGACAAATGTTTTATTTTAACAGTACTAGGGAGCAGATACTTCAAGACAACATAATATATTCGTTTATTATTTATTCAGTTCATTTTAAGACTTAATAATTATTTAGTTTAAAATAATATCACTAGATAGATTTTTTTAAAGTGATCCCCAATTTATTTTAAGTAGTATATTATAATAATTAGACATACTATATTTTTGGTTAAATAAATGCGATCTTTAAACTTGACAAAAACTTTATTTTTAAGCGGTATTGAATCTTTTACGTAGTATGATCAATAACCTATAAACAAATATACGGTTTACATTTTTGCATTATATGATTTGCTTACACAATTTCAAAAATTGATATACATATAACTGATAAAAAATGTAAATTTTTACCTGGAAAATATTTCGAATGTTCTTTAAACCGTTTCATTTTTGATGGTGATCTAAGTTTATTATTAAAATACACCATACTAGAAAATAATATTAAATAAATCAGATAATAATAAATACATACATTTAAATCACCTGGTTTTTAATAAATGTAGATTAACCTTGAAAAATGGACTATTCCAATAAAATTCTTACAATGTAAACATTGTCAATAGTAATTATTATTTTTTTTTCTCGGAACCTATAAGAAACCAAAGGATATTTGTTTATTTTTTATGTATTTGCTCAAAGTGCTTATTTTGGCATTTTCCGGTTATAAATATTTGGGTGCCTCGGAATAAAAGTCAAATTTCTGTGTCAGCGGCGGTGCGGTATTTGTGCGCATTGTGTTCAACACAATTTACATAATTTAATAATCAAGACTTGCTTTAATTCGCACTCCTTCTCTGTCATTACGTATCTTGTGTTAATATAATTTAATTATCAACTATATTAAGCAGTTATAGCGATTGCTCTTTTTTAGTATTCATACGATAATTTATAAATTTTAGGAAAAAATTATTATATTGGAAATTCCTATGGATATTTAATTTCTGGACTCATTATATATGTGTAATATTCCTAAAATTAGATATAGTAAGTGTGAAGATTTATAAACAAACAATTAAATCTACTTGACAAAATAAGGGTAGAGCTTCATATAATTTTTTTTCAAAATGTCATTCGTTTTCGAGTTACAAGCCGTCCAAGTTCAAGTTTTTATTTTTTGTTTTTTGAATTACTCGCTTACAGGAAAACCGATTTGGCTAATATTTGAAAGATAGGCTAAGTCTTCTGCGCTTCATCATTTTAGTAACAATTCACATTGATTGTTTGCCGCTAGAGGGCACTTTACCTACATTGAAAATTGTTTTTTGTCATAATTTTTTAGTGTTGACAGCTACAGTAGTTTTTGGCATAATTTCTGAAAGACTGATGCCAGGCCTTTAAAAAAGGTGCTCTTTATTTACATCGCTAAACCCAACGGTTTAGACGTAAATCACCCTTAAAAATTAAGTGGTAAATTTACTTTTCTCATTTCATTACCACCAGCTACCAGGTAAATAGCTATCAAAGTATACTAGAGCTGTCAGTTTAACATCAAATAAATTCGCTTTTTAAACTATTTAATTTATAATCTTAAAATAACTAATAATGGCTAATCACGAATATTCAAATATCGAATATTGTGATATCCATTTTTGTTATGGAAAAGCAAATGGTAATGCAGAGTTGGCAAGAAGATATTATATGGAGAGTTATCCGGAAAGAAATATCCCTCATGCTCAAACATTTTCCAGTGTGCACAGGAGGCTTGCGGAATGTGGTTCCTTTAAAAGTTATAATGGAAATAGGGGAAGACCTAGAACTGCTAGAAACGTGCAACAAGAAGAAAGAGTGCTTGAAATTATGGAAGATAATCCAGGTATTAGTACTAGAAAAATTGGGAATGAAGTGCGGCTCTGTCAGGCTAGTTCATGGAGGATACTAAGAGAAGAACAACTCTACCCGTTTCATTCAAAAAAGGTGCAGGCTCTTTATGACGATGATCGGCCGAGACGGTTGGAAATGTGCAATCAGATCCTAGCTAAGTATGAACACGATAATCGATTAATTGGCGTCATATTATTCACTGACGAAACTGGTTTCACTCGTGATGGCATAAGAAATCTACACAACATCCACACATATGCTTACGAGAACCCAAGCAATGTGGTAGAAACGAAACATCAGCGTAGATTTTCACTAAATGTGTGGGCAGGGATAATAGGAGATTACCTTATTGGTCCTCATTTCTTTGATGGCCCATTAACTGGTGACGTATACTTAGATTTTATCCAAAATCGTCTCCCATTGTATCTGGAGGATGTGCCATTGGAAGTAAGGGCCAACATGTGGATCCTCCAAGACGGAGCTCCGCCCCACTTTAGTATACGTGTCCGACAGTATTTGAATGCAACGTATCCTGAGCGATGGATAGGACGAAGTGGACCATTGGCATGGGCAGCGAGGTCACCAGACCTTAATCCTATGGATTTTTTCTTTTGGGGTCATTTGAAACAATTGGTGTACGATATTCCAGTAATCAACGTCGAGGATCTTCGCTTCAGGATAATCGAAAAGTGCCAAATTATTAAAGAAACACCAGGAATTTTTCATCGAGTTAGGCGACATTTTTTGAAGAGTGTTAGGAAATGTATGGAAGAAAATGGGGGACATTTTGAGAATCTTTTTTAGTTTGTTTAGTACTGTTTCATTAATTGTTATCAATTAAATGTATATCGCAATAATCCATAATATGAATATTTACTGATTAGCCATTATTAGTTATTTTAAGATTATAAATTAAATAGTTTAAAAAGCGAATTTATTTGATGTTAAACTGACAGCTCTAGTATACTTTGATAGCTATTTACCTGGTAGCTGGTGGTAATGAAATGAGAAAAGTAAATTTACCACTTAATTTTTAAGGGTGATTTACGTCTAAACCGTTGGGTTTAGCGATGTAAATAAAGAGCACCTTTTTTAAAGGCCTGGCATCAGTCTTTCAGAAATTATGCCAAAAACTACTATAGCTGTCAACACTAAAAAATTATGACAAAAAAACCATTTTCAATGTAGGTAAAGTGCCCTCTAGCGGCAAACAATCAATGTGAATTGTTACTAAAATGATGAAGCGCAGAAGACTTAGCCTATCTTTCAAATATTAGTCAAATCGGTTTTCCTGTAAGCGAGTAATTCAAAAAACAAAAAATAAAAACTTGAACTTGGACGGCTTGTAACTCGAAAACGAATGACATTTTGAAAAAAAATTATATGAAGCTCTACCCTTATTTTGTCAAGTAGAATCACCCCCTTAAGTTTCGTGATCGATTTTTGAATCACCCTGTATATATATATATATATATATATATATATATATATATATATATATATATATATATATATATATATATATATATATATATATATATATATATATATATATATATATTTAGTGGGTTATTTTCTTGGGAATATGGTTCATTTTTATATTAAAACTACATATATAAAGTAGTCATACTTATTGTATATATATTTTTATTTTTCAGGACGTTTCGATTCTTTCGAATCTTTTTCAACTGAGGGTTTCGGCGGATTCTACAAAAATCTACATTTGCTAAGATATCACTGGCCAAAATAATTTTTACGTTAAAGACTCATGGAGCTTTAAAGAAAAAATACAAAACGTTAAAATCCCAGAAAACCACTTGTTGATCTCGTTAGACGTATCTTTCTACACAGATATACCCATAAATGTGTCCTTAAACATAATCAGAAAAAAATGGTCAGAAATAAAAAAATACACTAATATACCATTAGATGATTTTCTTGAAGCTGTAGAAATTTGCCTAACTTCTACATATTTCAAATACAAAAATTTATTCTTTAAGCAAATTGAGGGTTGCGCGATGGGTGCATCCATATCGAGTGTTACTGCTCAATTAGTGTTAGAAGACCTATAAACGAGGTTATCAACAGCTTACGTAGATGATTGCATAACAGCAATACCAAAAAATCAAGATTCATATATCTTAAACAAATTTAACAGCTATCATGAAAAATTACAATTTACCATAGAATTTGAAAATAATAACCACATAAACTTCCTAGATATGACGTTGCATCACAAAAATAATACAATACTAACTGAGTGGTACACAAAATTTACATGGTCTGGTCGCTACCTCAACTACAATTCCCAACACCACATGGCCCAAAAAAAATCAGTAATAATTGGAATAGCCGATAGAGCCACCATCCTTAGTAGCCCCGAATTTAGAAACTGCATCAAAAAAGCAAAAGAGGTCCTTATGTCAAACTCTTACCCAAATAAACTAATTAATAAAATTTTTAAACAAAGGCTAGAAAAATACAAACATAGAAACACTAAAACACAAAATTTAGAAGACAATAAAACCAAAAAACAATATCTTTCATTGCCACACATACCAAAACTTTCCGAAAACTTTCAAACTTTTTTAAAAAACATAATATAACCACTAGTCATAAGGGCCATAACTTACTAAAACGCAATTTCAGCATATTAAAAAGTGACATTCTAAAAAACAAAAAATCAAATGTTGCCTACCAAATACCCTGCAAGGATTGTCCATCGAATTATATCGGCCAAATTAGTCCGTATCTGCAAAATCGTCTAAATGGACATAAATATGACAAAAAAAAAAATATTACAGCCCTAAAAAAACACGAAATGAAACAGAAGCACACCTTTGATTATGAAAATTCAAAAATCTTGAAAACTGAAACCAACAAAGGAAAACGCGAATTTTACGAAATGATCGCAATAAAAAAAAATCCGAATGCCGTAAACGATAAAACAGACATTAATAATCTAAATCAAATTTATTTCAACATATTAAAATAAACCAATATAAGGGAATTGCTAAAATAAATAAAACAATAAATAAGAATAATTCTCCGCTTTCAATTCTTCTAAATTGAATCACGATATTTTTTCAGAAAGATAGCACTTCAATTAAAAGACCCAAACTTTTTACACCACTTAAAGTACCTAAAACATACACCATCTGGGTTCCACATTCAGTCAAGTCAAGGTAGTTATAGGGTTAAAAATGTAGTGTCCATTCTTCTAGCTGGACTTTTAAAAATACTTTTGAAAAGTTAATATACAAAAAAGGCTGTGATTATAATTGCTTTGTGATGTAATTAATTTTTGTTTAAAACAAAAATCTCTGTTCTTAATGGTAAGTTTTTAACCTCTTATTCCATATATAATAATATTAAAAATGTACATTTTTGTAGAATCCGCCGAAACCCTCAGTTGAAAAAGATTCGAAAGAATCGAAACGTAATGAAAAATAAAAATATATATACAATAAGTATGACTACTTTATATATGTAGTTTCAATATAAAAATGAACCATATTCCCAAGAAAATAACCAACTAAAAATATATTTAATGGTTCAAGAAAAAATAATTCATATATATATATATATATATATATATATATATATATATATATATATATATATATATAGGGTGCCCTGAGACGAAAGGCCGCGTATGTAAGAACAAACCCCATATAAAATGTTACGGGAAAAAATAGGTTGTGGAGAAGAGGGGGAGGTCAAAGTTGGCTAAAACAGGTTTTTTGAGTCTAAAAGCCAAGGGACACATTTTGGAAAAAAAAGTTTGAAATAAAAGTTGTTGAGATTTTAAAAATTTACAATTTGAGCTGTTGTGCGATAATTTTTGTTAATTTATTATTGTAAAAAGTCCCTTCAAATCGGCCATTTATTTCATATCAATTATTTATTGCAAGAGTAACTCTTTTTTGCATTTTTTACTCTTAAAGGGAAGCGTTTGTTTTTCTGAACAAAATGATATTTTATAATAGTCAATCAGATTGCTATAACTTTTTTTTGAGTGAACATTTTGACCTCCATGAAGGCCTAAATTTTCATATCTTGTTAGGGGCAAATGAAAAAATTAATTTTCAACCCCTTAAACATCGCCTTAAAAAAAGTGGTGTTTTTTTTTTATAAAGAAATAGAGCTCATGCACGTGCTAGAAAAATTCGCCGTATTTTAGCAACGAATGGACCAATTTCGATGTTTTTTCTTTTATCTAGGGTAGCTCGAAAAATTATGAATATGTCACACTCTTTTTTTTAGAGCGATATTTAAGGGATTGAGATTTAATTTTTTCATTTGCTCCTAACAAGATATGAAAATTTAGACCTTCACGAAGAGATTAAGCCTTTGTGAAGGTCAAAATGTTTACCCCAAAAAAAAAAAGTTATGGCAATCAACATTTTGCGTCTTTGGATAAACAAATAGCAATATATCAGCAACAAATTATCCCATTTATTCTTAAAAGATATTAATTTGTTCACAATGACGAGGGTTTCCCGACAACAAAATATATGAGTGTGTTCCCAAGAAAATTTGTATAGGAGCGACCAGGTTCAAGTATTCCCATTGGTTTTCTTTAAATCTTGTTAAAAAAATAAGACAAAAAAAAAAGTAAACAAAAAAAATATCTGGAGAGTATCTCCTGGATTTTAAGAACTTGAGAACTTTCATTAAAAAACAAACAGAATATGAATATTCAGAGTACATTAAAAATTTAGAGCAAAATGCTAATAATGATCCTTATAGTTTTTGGGGTTATAAAAACTCCAAAAAAGGGGTCAGGTATTCCCAAAGAGATCATCTATAGAGAAATGAGTTTTTCCGGTGATTTTGTAGTTGTTAATGCTTTTGCACAGTTTGTTCAATCTATTTTTGAAGTGGATAACAATTGCTCAAATGCTTTAAAGGATAATATAAAAAAGTAAAGCCTAAAAAGAGTGTTAGAACTGACAATATTCCTCCCCTATATATATATATATATATATATATATATATATATATATATATATATATATATATATATAAATATATATATATATATATATATATATATATATATATATATATATATTTACGTCACAAACAAATTATAATCACACTCTCTCTCTTGTATATTGTATTTTCAAAAGTATTTTTAAAAGTCCAGCTAGAAGAATGGACACTCCATTTTTAACCCTATAACTGCCTTGACTTGACTGAATATGGAACCCAGATGGTGTATGTTTTAGGTATTTTAAGTGGCGTAAAAAGTTTGGGTCTTTTAATTGAAGTGCTATCTTTCTGAAAAAATATCGTGATTCAATTTAGAAGAATTGAAAGCGGAGAATTATTTTTACTTATTGTTTTATTTGTTTTAGAAATTTCCTTATATTGGTTTATTTTAATATGTTGAAATAAATTTGACTTAGATTATTAATGTCTGTTTTATCGTTTACGGCATTCGGATTTTTTTTATTGCGATCATTTCGTAAAATTCTCGTTTTCCTTTGTTGGTTTCAGTTTTCAAGATTTTTGTATTTTCATAATCAAAGATGTGCTTCTGTTTCATTTCGTGTTTTTTTAGGGCTGTAATATTTTTTTTGTCATATTTATGTCCATTTAGACGATTTTGTAGATACCGACTAGTTTGGCCGATATAACTCGATGTACAATCCTTGCAGGGTATTTAGTAGATAACATGTGATTTTTTATTGCGCTAAAAAGTGGAAAATAACTATAAATTTTTATATTAAATTGAAATTTTTGAAGTCAGCACCAAATTATTTTTAAATGAAATAAATAACTACTAATACATACAAATTATGGTTAGAAAGCCGATACAAATAAAGTATTTTTAATCTGTTTATGCGAATCACATTTTGTCAAGTATTAGTTTGGCGCCGACTTCAAAAAGTTCAATTTCCTATAAAAATGTATAGTTATTTTTCACTTTTTAGCGCACCTTTAGAAGCCGGTTCAATTTTTTATTAAAAATTTTATTACTTAAATGGTTTGAAAGATATAGACAAATAAAAATTCCATCCGCACGTGTAACATTGTCACGAATCAAGGGAAGAATGTATGGTACAAAATTCATGTCAGGAAGTTTTAATATTATTCCATGCACACGCTGTAAAATCAACTCATTACGCGTAAAAATTTGACGTAAGACTTTAATGCAATGAGGTTCAAGATGTCTTGTATATGGAGGAACACGTGATGCGAACATGTTACGTTACGACGTACAGTAAAAATTGAACACATCAGAGACAACATAACCTTTCTTCCTTTTTCTAGAAAAAAAAACATTTCAAAAAGTACTGGTTTCTTATTATTTTCTCCGAAATGTCAACTCCTAACTATTAAAAAACTGTAAAGTAAAATTAAGTAGCAATCGAAAAAGTACATTTTCGCAAAGTATTTGCACACCAAATAAAAAGCATATTTACAATCTAAATATTAAATTTCTACGAAAACTGGTGACACCAGTCCGTTAAATTTAAAAATTACCTGTTGAGCAAACAAACTATTTTAATCGTTTTTCTGTTATATTTGCACACCACATACTAACTTTAACATTTCAAAAAATACTATTTAAAGACAAGAACCTTTTTCAAAAATTGAACTTTTTACAAGATGGTGCAACAGTGTGACAAAATGTTCTATTGCCTTTAATTTTCAAAAATTTGAAAAAATGTTTTAATAAAAGTTGTATAATATGATAATTTCTATAATCTAAAAATATTTTCAATTATACATGGTGTTTCATAATAGCGTGGTGCTAAAAATAATAGTTTTTTCAATAGGATACCCTGTATATAAAGGGTGTTTTTTATAGAGGTATGAAACTTTAAGTTGGCAACACTTTTTTAACTGGCGGCCATTTTGTCAGCTGTCAAGTGATTTATGTTTAGTTTGGTTTGGCATTTCAACATGAATAGACTGACACCTGAACAACGCTTCCAAATTGTGCAAATTTATTTTGAAAATCATGGTTAGACGCGCACTACGTCCATTTTACGGTCAACATAATCGTCCATCAGAGCAATTAATTCTATTAATTATGGAACGTTTTCGCACCACGTTTACTCTAAATGATAATACGCATCCACAGAGACGTCGTACAGTGCGTACAGAAGAAGTCATTGCTGCTGTAAAGCGTAGCGTAGAGGAAGACCCGAATCAGTCTATCCGCCATCGTGCACAGGAATTGGATATGTGTCCATTCACTTTATGGAAGATTTTGCGGAAAGATCTTGGTTTGCGTGCTTACAAAATCCAACTCGTGCAAGAATTGAAGCCACACGATCACCAAGCAAGGCGTAGATTCGGTGAATGGACCCAAAACAAGATTGCCGTTGATCCCGATTTTCATAAGCGGATTTTGTTTAGCGATGAAGCTCACTTTTGTTTGAATGAATACGTTAATAAACAAAACTGCCGTATTTGGAGTGATGATAATCCTCAAGTGTATGTTGAGACACCGTTACATCCAGAAAACCTGACTGTTTGGTGTGCTTTATGGGCTGGTGGAATCAGGGGCGGATCCAGCCTCTCTCCTTGGGGGGGGGGCGGTGATATCACAAAAGTACAGGCAAGCGAAAGCAAGTTGTCCCGGGGGGGGGGGACACCAGCAACATTCCCATTTCTAGTGTAAAAGGCAGGGACGGGGCTATTTTTTTTTAATTTGAAACTCTTGGAGAGGGGGGGGGGCGATCACAAGAAAAAACAAGTTTCCGACAGAGGGTGGGAAGATGCGATCAAGATACACATTCCTCGTATAAGAGGTAGAATCGGGTCTATTTTTCTGAGTTCAAAGCTCCTGGGGGGGGGGGGGCTGTGCTATCGCAAAAAAAAGTTGTCAACGAAGGGGGGGGGGGTACCAGCAGCATACACATTCCTAATATAAAAGGCAGAATCGGTTCTATGTTCCTGAACTCAAAGCCCTTGGGAAGGGGAGGGGCGATCGCAAGCATACACATTCCTATTCTCATATTCAAGAACTAGAGAGAGTAATAAAACTGTTACCGAGACCTCCAACGTACCTGCTTCAGTGCCCCCGGTAACTAAGAACTGCTGTAAATCTAATTATATTTAAATATTATAAGCTTTTATAAATTTACTGCAACAATAAAATTTCTGATAATTCAATTTAATTTCTGTCAGTGAGCAAAGTACACCTTACAGTGTGTCCTTAGTGATTTATTTTGTTTGTGCTTGTTTTTATATATTATTTGAGATTAGTGAGATACCCAAAAGATGGAGGGCATTTTTTCCTCAACGAAAAACTTATTACGATGTATGTTTATGATGCCTTAAGATATTAATATCTAGATAATAATGTTAAAAGCTCTGTTGAGATGTATTCCAATATAACAGGAGATCGAAAATCTATCATGTACCGAACACTGACGGGGAAAAAACTACCGGAATTGCTAGTAATTCCAAGCTATATTCGATCACAGGCAGACGAAAAACCTCGTTGGAAGAAGAGATGTAAACTGTAAAAAAAGGAGTTGTACACACATTTTATTATGAGAAGCAGATCTCAACCGTCGACAAAATTCTAACTAAAATCAATGAAGATCGGGATTTGCCTGAAATTCAAAGAACTGAGCTCTGAAAATTGTTCAGAGAACTTAATTTTTGTTGGGAAAAACCAGATAGGAAATCTGTTCTTATAGATCGTCCGGAATATGTCCGTTGGTGAAGGAAATATCTCTCTCCAATAAAAGGTAGAGTTGCTGGAAATAACACAATTTACAAAATTAATAATTTAACTGGACCTTTGAAAGATTTTTTTGAATAAAGTTACTGCAGATAATTGCGAAAAATCCATATAATAAAGAATAAAAGAAAATGTGGAAACTCGGTGAGAGAGGAATCAATTATAATTAATTTGAGCGAAGATAGCTTCACTGACTTTGATAACGAATAAGATACGTAATGTTTACCAGCGTTAACACAATTTATTATTTAAATTTTCTGTAACATATAAAAATTAATGACATTTGACTAAAAAGTGTTTAAATTGTAATTCTGCAGATGGTTTAAGAAATAAATAAACTGGGAGGTCAAATATCCCAAAAATGTTTTTAATTAATAATAAAATGACCGATAGCCCCAAAAAAATTTTAATATTATATTGACGAATTTATTTTTTTTATATATATGTTTAACTTCTTGCATTTTTGATAATGGGTATTTTGTAGGTATTTAAATTATAACTTAGAATTTTTTGAGAGAAAAAGGCTACGTTTTAGTCTGAATGTGCCTAAAACGGTTTCTATGCCAAAATTAAAAATAATAAAACTACAGTTGTGATTTGTGTTAAATATGTCAAAATTATCTATATTTTCTAATATATATGAATTATTAAAAAATCATAAGAAATAAAATAATATTATAAAAACTTTTCATTTTAAGTTTATTACTGAAATAATACTCTATGCCATAAATATTTAGTGATAAAATAGACCTCCTTTTGACGCCTTCCGATGCCTATGACAAGGGTTAAAATCCTTTTTAACACTTCACACATCCAAATATCTATTGCTATCCAACCCAAATAGTCCATTATTATAGACCAGTATTTTTGATTATAAAATTTCTAACCCATTCCTATGAAAAATATATGTGTCTAACAGATTTTGCCAAAAACACCGGACTAAAGAACACAGGGAGTTTGCGAAGAAAAAAAAAGGTAAAAAATGAAAAACTCTCCCTAGTTCTTGAATAAACTATAGTATAAGAGGCAAAATCGGGTCTATTTTCCTGAACTCCAAGCTCTTGGGGGGGGGGGGGCGATCGCCCCCACCGCCCCCCCTTGGATCCGCGCCTGGGTGGAATCATTGGTCCGTACTTCTTTAAAAACGATGCTGGTCAGAACGTTAGAGTCAATGGTGACCGCTATAGAGCCATAATTACTGACTTTTTCGTTCATCAATTGAACAACCATGATGTGCAGGAGCTGTGGTTTCAACAAGACGGCGCAACATGTCACACAGCTCGTGCCACAATTGATTTATTGAAGGAAACGTTTGGTAACCGCATAGTTTCACGTTTCGGACCCGTGAATTGGCCTCCAAGATCGTGCGACTTAACGCCGCTAGACTATTTTCTGTGGGGATATGTGAAGTCGCTAGTCTACGCCGATAAGCCCGAAACGATTGATCACTTGGAGGACAACATTCGCCGCGTTATTGCCGATATACGGCCACAAATGTTGGAAAAAGTCATCAAAAATTGGACCTCTAGATTAAACTACGTCCGAGCCAGCCGTGGCGGTCAAATGCCAGAAGTCATATTTAAATTATAATGCCAGAAGGTTATCTTTCGAATAAAGTAAATTTCATGTCAATTTAAAAAATTCATCTTTGTTTTATTCCATTTAAAAGTTCTATAAAAAAACACCCTTTATTTGCATATTTGGATTCTTCCAAGAACTATGCATATGAAAACATATCTAGTTTTAATTTTATTCCGGAGTTGCTTATTTTTTTTTCAAAAATTTTACTAAATTTTGAAAAAGTATGGTCTTCTGTAATCTATTATATATTTCAATCTACAGCTATTATAATACATAAAACTGATATTAAAAAAAAACGTGCTATTAAAGATCTAATATAGCGCCTAAACAATTATATTGCTAAAATTTGGCCCATTTGATGAAACGTATATTAATTTTTCTTTGATTTTTTAAATGGGACACCCTGTATATAACTACTTAATTAAGTAGAGTTATTGTTTCTCTACCACTTTTTTTGAAGTTTCCCTATACCTATCAGTTTTCTATTCTCGTCGTTTTCAAATTGTTTGCTACTTGATCTCTCTACTTCAGTTTAAGTTTGCTTTTCGGTCTCGCAGTTAAATGCTTCCGTTCAGTTTTCATCTTTGTGGTGTCTTCCTTTTCTTTCTCATTATATGACCACATCAAGTTGTTATTTGAGCTTTAAAGCTCCTAGTTTTATTTTTTCCTCAGTTAGATATCACATTCATAATTCACAAGTGTCTTATAGATTTTTTGCTTTGGGTTTTGTCGAAACCTTTTGTATTTATATATTTATCGATTTAAATGTACGACTTTGTATTATTGTTTGCCTATTTTTTCTATGTGGAAGCACAACTAAGTACTTCTACGCTTCTATTTGTTTAAAGAAATAGTTTTTCACTTTTATATCCTTCAATATGATTTTTATCTACTATTGTAGTGTACGTATTTAGTTTTCTTTGCATGAATATCTTGTTCTTTTTCTTTAGCACCTTTTTTATTGCAAGGTATGCTTCCTAGGTCTTTTCTATTGCTTGCTACTATTGCTATTTCATCTGTACAAGCTATCAATTGATTCTTCTAGCTTTAATTTCCTTATACTCCATGGAAATTAGATCAAAAAAGAGCTGTTTTGGTAACAAAAATGTAACATTGGTTTTTTTTTGCTGGAATGTGTTGATTTCGGCATCCTATAAAACATATCTCGATAGTAACTCTAAAAGACCTCTCAAACAAAAGTTGTAGAGAATTAAAAAACTTATCGACTCATATAATATAATTCACTAGTTATCGAGATCCGGTGAAAAGTTGGTTTTTGCAAAATTTCTCGGCCCACGATTGAAAAAAAAAATTTTTTCAATAGATCTCCAAAATATAAAACAATACAAAAAATTTCCATTAAAATTGATCATTGTATTTTAAGTAGGAAAACGGAAAATTGAGGTTGAATTTTCAAATTTGACATCGAATAACTCGGAAAATGAAAAACTCACAAATTCCGGGTTTGACAAACCTTTTTAAGAATGACAGTACCTACATTTATGTTAAATCGGTAATTTAATTAAATTTAAATTAATAATTTAATAATAAATGTCTTTTTTAAAAAAAAAACCAAAACCATAAATTTTGTCGAAAAAAAAAGTTATCTCGATAATTAGTGGCGCCACCTATAACTTATATTATATGAATCCCCCCTGTCATACTCTCTAAAAAGTTATAAATTTTAAAAAGTTTTATCGATAACATTAAACAAATTCTAAAAACTATTTTTTTTCCTAGTGTTTGTTTTATCCAATGCGCACATAAATTCCACAAAAATACAATTTTCACATTGCGTTTGGAATAATTCATATTTGCTCAAACCATTAAAAAGTGTAGATTGGCAAGGTAAAGAAGACAGTAAAACTATTTATTGTCTTTTTTAATTATTATCAGAATAATTGTAAACACTATAATTTATTTAATTTCAATATAGTTTCCTTGAGTTATGCAAACGATATATCACTTTAACCATTTTATTATTATTTAAGACAATTAGATAAGTATAACATTTAACACCTTGAAACAGAGTTACAAATTTCAGGGTCTAAAAAAAGATACGTATGAGTAATAACAATACCTTTTTTGTTTAAATAAAAGTTTATTTTTGAGTCGTTTGTAGATCTTTGACATCCTTGAAAGACAAAATGGAAAAGTTTGTTCTCTTTTCTATTATCAGTTATACACTGTGGGAATTACCACAGTAATATTAAATGTTACAAATTTATTACACATAAGAAAAATAAAAAATTAATCTGTTACTTGAAAGCTGCATTAAAAGAGGAAGAAGAACCTGTTTCTAGAAGTATATCAAGAACTTATATTCTTCAAATAAAATTTTATTTCTGGGGATTTCCCAGTTCATTCTGGTACAAGGGTAACTACAGTAATGCCGTTAAGACATGTAAAAAGTCATTACCATAAAATATCTAATCTATTATGATAATTATTTTGAAAATTTCAGCAATTAATTACCACAAAAAGAATTTACACTAAAACCTCAACAACTACATTCAATAATAAAAACAAAACTATATCGCGTACCAGAACACAATCCAATTATATATTTACTTCTACCGGAGTCCAAACAGAAGTTTTATAGAAGGTAATTGAAAAATTATGATTAGATTTCAATAATTCACGTATAAATAGGCGAGTTAATTTTTCCCCTAAACCCCCCAAAATAATGCCCATAACAATAATTGAGATGTGCTCCTTCTCAAAAAATACCGCTATATTTATTTATTTAAAAAAAAATGCGAAAAAAATGAAAAACGTTTTTTTTTTTCTTTTCTTCCTTATAACTTTAAAAGTTTTCAGTTTAGAGTAAAGCTGAAGAGAGAAAAAAGTTTTATAATTATATTTTCTATGAGATACTGTTGGTTAGAGATCCAAAAATTTATCACCCTTGTTGCAAAATAGTATTAATTTAAAAAAAAAAGACAAATAATTAGCTTTTAAACGATTTTTTTCGACCACTTACATTTCTCCGGGGACCTTCATATTTGGGTAAAAAAAAATTCATGTTTTTTTCTTTTTTTTTCACTTTTTCTTATATAAATAAATCTTCTTCTTCTTCTTCCTCTTGTTATAGGCTTACAGCCTGTTTTTTCCAACTCAATCATTCATCTCATTTGATGTTGAAATCCAGGACTCTCTCCATCTTTTAGGTGGTCTACCTATTGGTCTTCTGGTTTCCGGTGTTCCATCTCGGGCGATTCTCGCTATCCTATTTTGCGCCATTCTTCCGACGTGCTCATTCCAGGCTCTTCTGCGCTTCCGTCCCCATCTTACTATATCCTGCATTCCATGTTCCTCGCATATTGTTGAATTGCGTATGTGATCTCTTAATGTGTATCCCAATATTCTTCTTAGTACTTTCATTTCGGCAGTTCTTAGAATTGATTTTGTTTTTGTGTTGTCAGATCTTGTCTCTATGGCGTACGTCATTATCGGTCAAATACAGGTCTTGTAGATTTTTGTTTTTGCGTCCTTGCTCATGTATGTGTTGTGCCATATTATATCCGCCAGGCTTCCTGAGATTCTATTTGCCTTGTTTACTTGGTTTCTTACTTCTCTTGTTCTGTCTTGGTTTGCGGATATCTCAACTCCTAAGTGATTAAAGGTCATGAGTTGTTCTATTGGTTTGTCATCCACTACTAGTTTGCATCTTAAGGGCACTTTGCTTATTACAATTGACTTAGTTTTATCGATGGATATTTTCATGTTAAATTGCTTGCTTATGGTGTGGAATGCAAATAGAAGTCTTTGGAGGTCGTCTTCATTTTCCGAGACTATGACGGCGTCATTAGCGTAACATATTATTGTTATTTCCCCGGTATTCATTCTGTACCCTGGTGCCGCTCTTTTGACATTCTCAATTATTTGGTCCATTACTATGTTAAACAGTAATGGACTCAGAGAGTCCCCCTGTCGTATGCCCGACGCTATCGGTACATCCTTAGTTAGGTTGCCGCTTACTGAGATTTGTGTTGTGGTGTTGGAGTTTAGCTGTTCAACTATGTTAATTAAATTGTTTGGGATGCCTTTAATTCGCATTATTTGCAGAATATTATCCAGTCTCACCCTATCAAAGGCTTTAGTGAGATCTATAAAGCACATAAAAGCCGGCTTAGTAAATTCAATAGATTTCTCTGCTATCTGTCTTACGATGAATATGGCATCTACTGTAGATCTGTTTTTGCGGAAACCTTGCTGTTCTTCTGATATTCTGCAATAGTCAGTTATTATACCTTCAAGGATTTTGGTGAATAATTTCATTATTGAATTTAATAAAGCTATTCCTCTATAGTTTTCCGTGATTTTCTTATCACCCTTCTTGAAAATAGGTACTGTTATACTTTTCTTCCAATCTCGGGGTATCTCTTGGTCTTTAATTATTATAAATAAATGTAGTGGTATTTTTTGAGTTAGAGCATGTCTCAATTATTATTATGGGCATTATTATGGAGGGTTTAGAGCAAAAAGCATGTTGGATTTTTACAGATTTAGCATTTTTGTTGCGTTGGCTAGTCGAGTACTGCTTGAAATTTCATTGTTGATTTGACAAAAGTAAACTTATCGGCCTTTTTAACTAACTTCTAAAAGAAGGAGGTTCTCAATTCGTCGACCATATATTTTTTTTATGTATCTACACCGATTACTCCGGAACGGCGGCACCGATTTGAATGAAATTTTTTACGTTATGTTCAGGAAGTTTCTGCGGTGCTCCCAAATTTTTTTGAACGAAATTTTACATTTTTCGATTTTGTTCAAAGGTGGGACTAAATCGTTTTGAGCATGTAAATAGCGAATATAAGTCTAGAAATTTTAAATTTCCGGATTTCATCCAAAATTGGTACTAGAGAGCTTTGAAGGGTTTAGATTAAGATTAGATTAAGACTTAAAATAATTTTTTTTGAAATTCAATATAGCGGATGCAACATGGTGGGTTGAAAATTTTACTTTATTCGTATTTTTTCAGATTTGGTATTAGAGGGTCGTGTATTACGAATATGAAGTTAATTTTTTACAACTATTAGGTTGATAAGATATAATACGAGGGACAGAAAATTTTACATATTCCGATTTTGTCTAAAATTGATATTGTGGGGTTCTTGAGGTGTATACAAACTCAATATGCAGTATAAAATATATCGAGCTAAGAAATATACATCTCAGGGTTTTTAAATATTGAAAATTTATACTGTGGGGTTCTTGAGGCGTATAGAAACTCAATATGCAGTATAAAATATATTGAGCTAAGAAATTTACATCTTAGGTTCTTTAAACATCGATATTGGAAGGTTTTGGGGCCTATATTACCAATCTAAAATTAATTTGAAATTTACGATAGTGGATTTCCTATAACAGACTAAATATTTGTTTAACACAATTTTACTAGGATTTGGAAAACTCTAAGAACCAAAGAATTTTTAGTGGTTCATTTTAGGGTAATTTACAACTTTGGATAAAATGGGTACTTTTTGCCACCTTGGAGTCATTGCGAGGTAAACTAATCTCGATTAGTACTTAGTTCAAATAATTTATGGATATCGTAATGAATTCTAGAACTAAAAATAGAAAAATAAAATTTTTATAAACAAATTGAATCAACTTCTAAAAGTGCGCTAAAAGATGAAAAATAATTATAAATTTTTTTATGAAATTGAATTTTTAGAAGTCGGGCCACATTATTTGTAAATGAAATAAATTACTACTAATATATACAAATTATGGTAAGAAAGTAATTACAAATAAAGTATCTTTAATCTGTTTATGCAAATCACATTTTGTCAGGTATTAGTTTGGCACCGACTTCAAAAAGTTCAATTTCATATAAAAATTTATAGTTATTTTTCACTTTCTCGGTCACTTTTAGAAGAAATACTCTATTTAAATGCCACAAATTATTATTTTAAATTACTAATACACAAGGGGATTCATTAAAATTATAACTATAAATAGAATGCAAATATTTCTTGGCCTAATTAAAATAACTTTACCGTAGTGATTAGCGGAGATAAGTTTACAAACCTTGACCAGATAGTTTTAGATGTTCCTTGAAAATTGACCATCGTTTTTCATTTTTGGCGATAAGGTAAGAGAAATTGCCACTCATTACGTTACATTTTCGCCAAACCAGTACGTAATTTTAAAGGTTGTCTGATGGTTTTGTTTTATATTACACACCTTTAACTTTAACACGGAAATGTTCGAAAGCAATAAATGGATTTGTTCGTAAAATAGAATTTATTTGGCAACTGTGGAAATTTATTATACAGTGTGTCCTGCGATTTCTCGGAAAATAGACCTTGGAAAATTTTTTAAATTTGGCATTTTACTAATGGCGATAATACAAAGTAAATTATGTCCCAATTTTAGATTATATATTAACTTTTGTAGAACAAAGATATTTAAATATTCTAGAAGAGTTGGAGGGCTCCTTTTAAAGCTTAGAGCGTCTACTTTCAAATGCCGAGTGCGCCTTTGAAAAATCCAATATGGCGGCTCCAATATGGCGGTCGGAAGCTGGAGAAAAATCGAATGTTTAGCAAAAAAACTTGTAAAAATAAAAATTCGCAACTGATCGAGTCGTTTTTGGTTCAAATTGTAGCTGATAGACGCCCCTAAAATGCTGGTATGGTAGGTTGATAAAATCCGACATGACGGATCCAATATAACGATCAAAAATTCAATATGGTGGTCGAATTTTGAAAATCAGCCGATTTGCACCAAATTTGGCACACGGGGGTTTTTGGGGTCGCTGATGACGAATCCGATGTCGGATTTGCAAAATTCAAGATGACAGATCCAATATGGCGGACGTATGGTTTGAAAATCAACTGATATGCACCAAATTTGGTATACGGGGGTTTTTAGAATTAGTTACGAATCCGAGGTCTAATTTTCGAAATCTAAGATTGAGGACATAATCTAGTTTCCTCTATATTGAATCTGACATCTTGAATTTTCAAAATATAATCTCGAATTCTTGATCAGCCATCCCAAAAACCCCCATAAAACAAATTTTGTACAAATCGGTTAATTTTCAAAAATGAAGTCCGCCATCTTGGATTCGCCATCTTAAATTTGGTAAACCTGACCTCAGATTCGTGATCACCAACCCTTGAAACTTCCGTATACCAAATTTGATGCAAATCGGTTAATTTTCGAAAAATATGTACGCCATTTTATATCCGCCATATTTACCTTGAGAATTTTGAAAATTTCGTATTTGACGACCCCAAAAACCGCCGTATACCAAATTTGGTGCAAATCGGTCGATTTTCAAAAGTTCGGGTACCATATTCGATTTTTGACCGCCATATTGGATCCGCCATGTTGCATTTTGTCAACCTGCTACACCAGGTTTTTAGGAGCGTCCATCAGCTACAATCTGAGCTAAAAATGGTATCCGATCGTTTAAGAATTTTTATTTTTACAAGTTTTTTTGCAAGACGTTCGATTTTTCTCCGGCTTCCGGCCGCCATATTGGAGCCACCATATTTGATTTCTCAAAGGCGCACTCGACTTTTGAAAGTAGACATTGTAAGCTTCAAAATGAGTTCTTGGTTGATTTTTTTGGTTGCATCTAATTATTGGTCATAGCTCTGATCCGGTTGACGCGGATTGCCCATATATATAATTTTGCGTAAAATCTAAAAATGAATTAACATATAGGAAAGCATTAACTTCTGGTATAACCGAAAATGCCACCATCTTGTAAATATTTCAATCGAACTGCCCCGATTGACTTTAGTAAACTGCCAAATTTTAAAATTTTTCGAGAAATAGATTGCGGCAATTCGTCGTGGAACACCCTGTATTAGCACGTTACTTTCTTCCTCAGAATGGAATTCGAACATTTTAAATAACCCCCTAATTGACTAACATGGTTTAATTTTAAAACCGGTCTAAATTGATAGTAAAGAATTTAAATTGACAAGGGTAACAATACGTCAAGCAAGTTTTGAACCTTTAAAATACAATTAAAACAATATCATAAGAAAACTTAAACTGGCCATCTAGGAAATCTAATTTCCAAGGCAATTAGATCGGGTCTAGGTCTTAAACCTTCTTAGTGAATCTGGCTATTTATGTTTGGTGTCAAAATCAGCCACTTTGAGATTTTTCTAATATCATAAAAAAAAGCGTCTGCAATAAATATTGTAACTGTGATCTTTTCAAATTGATCATATTCTATATTACTATATTATAGCATATTTTTATTATTTTTATTTTCCTCAAATCTCATTCCTACTGATGAGCCCTGATATGATGAAACACCCCTTGGGATGAGTCTGCTGGAAAGGAACAAGTTCGTTTTTTAACAGATTTTAATTCTCGATCGAAATGTGATTTTCAAGGTGTTTACAAGGTTTCCTATGATGGTAACCCATGGTTTTTTAGAAGGTTTCCATATTATAGATGCTTCTCGTAAGATTATATTATATAAGGAACGTAGAATTTAAATAGTATTTAAACTGAACAAGAAGAAATGGCAATGACAGGAAATAATTAGGTTATAAAATAGAAATTATGAGACAAGAATAAACAAATATTATATCCACATTTGTTTTTGATTACTAAGCTTTTTTTAAATATTATTTATTCTAAATATTCTTAAGTTAAAAATTATTATTTTAATATAAAATCTGGTCAAGGTAATTTTACTGCCACCGATCCTTAGCAGTGGTGAAAGCAGTAGTAGCACAAACTCTTAATATTGTTATGTAAAACATAATTTTTCCATTGCATGTATTGATCTAAATTTAAACCGCTTTCTTATATTTTTATATGGACAATATAGTTTTTATAGTTTTAGTGGATGTGTAGCTCAATAAAATTATGTAAGCAATGTCCTTGATTATTTATCATGTTATGATTACCCCGAACTGGTAAAAAGTAAGCATCAAGCGTACATTAAACGCTTTCTAACATATTGCAGACTCATATATATATATATATATATATATATATATATATATATATATATATATATATATATATATATATATAAAGGGAACAAAGAAAAGACAACGCGACACTTATCTATGCTTCAATTGACGGCTTCAATTTTTATTCCAATATCTAAGAATAGTATTAAGTTGTAACTAGAGATGACACTTGTTTTTTTTATTATACACTGTATATATATATATATATATATATATATATATATATATATATATACAGTGTACGACAAAACAAATGCACGAACTTCTACTCGTTAATATATGGCTAAATAACATAGTCAAATGCACTTAAATTTAAATTCTTTTTACTTATTTATGATCGCGATGGACTCTTCTGCTGAAAAAAAGACACAAACAAAATTAATTTCTTTTTGTATCAGAAACAAATTAGTCTTATTTACAACATCACTTTTTGTTTATGACAAAACATATGCACGAAATAACAGGAATTTACATTCTTTATGAATTATAAAAAATTATCAACAAGTACCGTTTCTCTCTTTTGAACATTGTAAGAATGTTTATAGAAAACTTGCACGTGTCTATAGTCGTTCCTGGTCTTTCAAAGTTATCGGTCATATGGTACAAATTTTAATGAAAAAAATGGCTAATAATAAGTACTCAGTGCAAGTAAAGGAAAAATAATTAAATATTTTAATAGTGGTGAATCAGTGACATCAATTGTAAAGAAATTTGGAATTCATCACAGCGTAATTTCGCGAATTATAAGCCGCTTTCGTTCTTCAGGCTCGTTGACCACTATCTACAAAGGAGGGTCGTCCACGGAAAACTCGTAAACGGGACGACCAGACAATAATTAGATTAATAAAAAAAATCCGTTCGTATCAACAAGATCAATTGCAAATCGATTACCACTATATATTTCTGAAAGATCCATCCAAAGACGAGCTTGTTGAAGGTGGATTGAAATCATACCGAAGTGCCAAAAAACCATTTATTTCCGCCAAAAATAGACTAGCCAGAATTCAATTTGCAAAGGAACACTTAAATTGGAGTACAACCCAATGGAAGATCGTACACTTTTTTGACGAGTCGAAGTTCAACTTGAAAAATTCTGATGGATTTCGGCTAGTACGCAGACCTAAAGGGCAACGTCTTAACCCTCGCTATACGCAAGGCACAGTTAAGCACGGAGGAGGAAATGTTTTGGTCTAGGGATGCTTTTCCGGACATGGAATCGGACCAGTTCACAAAATTAATGGTATAATGGATCGTTTTGTGTATAAGGATATCCTAAATAATGTTATGTTGCCACACGCAAAGGAAAAAATGCCCCTTAAGTGGAGGTATCAACATGATAACGACCCAAAACACACTGCTAAATGTGTGAAATTGTGGTTCATAAACAATAAGATTAACGTTTTGAAATGGCCAGCGCAATCGCCTGATCTCAATCCCATAGAAAATCTATGGGATATTGTAGATCGCAAAATAAATCGCGATAATTGCAAAAATGCGGATGACCTTTTCCGACAAGCGGAAATTGCATGGAATGGAATTTCCGATGAAATTTTATCTAACGCAGATGCGAGGAGGTTTTAAAAAATAAAGGCTACGCAACTAAATATTAGTTAAATTTTTATTTAAATGGAATAACCTAAAAATGTGCTACTGTTTTGTCGCATAAAGAAAGTATTGTTAATTATGAAATATGGTTTTTCTTGGTTTTCATAACAAATGTTGGAAATTTTTGTTTTTTGTTTTAGTAAATTTAGTTTGTTAATTTTGTAAATAAATAAAACAATTTGAAAAGTAAAGTGTTTTTGTCTTGTTATTAAGGCATATTTTAATATCCACAAGTTCGTGCATATTTTTGTCGCACACTGTATATATATATATATATATATATATATATATATATATATATATATATATATATATATATATATATACGATGCTTAAAACCGAAGATATCGTCAAAAAACGAAAAGAGACGTTTACGTATTTTTTGAGGTTATGTGACGATAAAAGTGGCTAAAAATTTTTTTGTGTGGGTACTTTTTGATGTAGAACAACCGGATGTTTTTTATTTTTTTATTACCGAGGGGGCTGTTCTGACCCACTTAATCGACTAGACCCTTTGAAATTAAATGGGTTTAAGTGGGTACTTCCATTATTTAAGCCCTAGGGAGTTGAAACTGAACAACGTGTTGTTGCCAGATTGTACACAATTTCGTTAATTTGTGGACGTAAATTTGGCAACGTAGCGCTCCGGTATATTAGAAACTACTTTTTAAAATAATGTGATTAAAATACTCAATCATTTTTGTTGAAAAAATCTTAACTTAAAAGTCTTACGTGTTAGGAAGAAATTAACCAAATACTGCCTTTTACATTACAGTAGCAAATTGTCTGTAAAGAAGTGTTATTTAATAATTTTCAATAACACTATATTTTATAATTCCTGTTTTTATTTGACTAGCCTACGCATAAACAATATTTTTATAAGATGCAATAACAAATTTAATGACATCGGTAATAAAGTTGTTAACATACAATGCATTTTTTATTATTCCTTAATTTTGTCGTTACAAGCTTTCTTCGTATTATGAACGAACCTGACCTTTATAAACATGTCACGATGGTTAATAGTTTTAAAATGAAATTTATTGCGTAAATGTCAATGTCATAGGAAGCTATCAGTATTCTTCCTTGCCATAAGCTGAAAAATATATTATTTTCTTCGTGACCTAGCGCCTGTGAATTACTGACCCTGTTTAATAACCTTACGTTTGTTTATATTTTGTATTTATGCTTAGACAGGGTAACAAATATTGACCTTGCAGTTTTAATGCATTTTACAGAAAAAAGCATAAAACCTTTATTATTAAATTATATGGTTTCTATTAATTTTAATATTTCTTTGCATTGTTGAAATTTAAGATTACGATAGAATAACTGTTTATATTTGGTGCTTATAGAGAGTACTTCGCAATATATTGCAGAAATCGTAACTAAACTTGCTCCAATATTCTATGAAATGAGGTTAGAAATTATCAATTTTTCGATGGTAGGTGTTTATATTGTTTCACATGCAATGACAAGGAAGATATCCGAAATATCTTGCTCCGATTTTAATGAAACTTCAATATGTTGTAGAGGGTACAAACATAAAAGATACGTATTTTTTTATCTGCGGAGATTCATTAAACAGGGTCAAAACTGCTCCTAAAGTTTACCCCTAAAAAACAATATTTTTGAAATATCTCGGGTTCTAAGTAGGGGCGGATCCAGCCTCTATCTTTGGGGGGGGGGGGGGCGGTGATATCACAAAAGCACAGTATGGCAAGCGCAAGCAAGTAGACAACGGGGGGGGGGGGGGGGTAAGATACCAGCAACATTCCCATTTTTAGTGTAAAAGGCAGGGTCGAGTCTATTTTTCTGAATTTGAAGCTCTTGGAAAGGGGGGGGGCGATCACAAAAAAAAACAAGTTGCAAAATTATTTATATTTATCTGCTTAATCAAAAGAAGACAAAGCATTAGTTAAGTTTTAGTAATCGAAATATGTCAATATACTATATACCTATTAAAAAACAGTTAGATCCAGCCCTGATTGCAATATATCACCCCGAAAGAGCCCCAGGTATAAAACTATTAACTAGCGTCAAAAAGGAAAAAGATAGGAGTTTGTGCTTTCTACAATAAATTTTTTATCCAGCTTTACTTTTACGTTAAATAATAAGCAAAACAGCAATGCATACACCTTCAATTTGGAGGAGACACAGTACTAATTTTAGAACGACTTTTTACCGTCCTTTGTCGAGGTGGTCGTTCATTATTTCTAGGAACCATTTGCTGATAATTGTTTAATGCACTTTTTAATAGTATAATTACATTACTCTTACTACAAATATTTCCTGTTAGGCTATTTACGTACCTTTGGTTAACAAAATGAAACTTACACGTAAAAAAAACTATCTTAATGAAAGCGAAACATGATGTTTTATCGAAAACATGGTAAAATTCGAAAAAAAAGCATGTTGCATTGTATAATTTTTATTTGGTGGTAATGAGTAAATACATTTTTTGCTCCGAATTGGTATCATGACAATTATAAAAACATAAATTTATACTGAGTAGTCGAGACGAAAGATATCGTCGATTTTGTGAAAGATTAAAAAAGCGTTTTTAGGGAAGGGCTCAAATTACAGATAGATATTGCTATGACTTATTTAAAGGTAGACCCTTTACCGGGTCGAAACTGCACCCTAGGTAATAAAAAAATAAAAATCACCCGGTTGTTCTACATCAAAAAGCACCCACATAAAAAAATTTTTAGACACTTTTATCGTCACATAACCTCAAAAAAAAATAAAACTATGTTCGTGAATTTTTTCAGATTTTTAAAAGTGGTAAAACTTAGTCAAAATCTCAAAAAATGGCATTTATTAGCATTTTTATCGAGTTTTGAAGCATGAAATTTTATAATAAATATATATATATATATATATATATATATATATATATATATATATATATATATATATATATATATATATCTTCTTCTTCTTCTTTAGGTGCCATGTTGGTATTCAGACGTTGGTGGTCATCATGTTTACAATTTCCTGAAATCTTTCTCTATCGGCTGCAGCGCGAAATAGTACCTCCACCGTGCAATCACACCACTGCCTGATGTTACGTATCCATGAAAGCTTCTTTCCTCCTATCCATCTTTTTCCTTTCACTTTTCCTTGTATTATAAGGCGAAGTAGATGGTATTTAGGTCCTCTAATTATGTGGCCGAAGTATTCTGTTTTCCGCCTCTTTATAATGTTCAAGAACAGTCGATCTGTATCCATCATTCTGAGAACATCCTCATTGGAAGTGTGCGAAACCCATGATATCTTTAGGATTCGACGATAGTACCACAATTCGAAAGCTTCCAATTTGTTTAGCGTTGTGGTTTTTAGTGTCCATGTCTCGCAACCGTATAACAGAATAGACCATACATAGCATATCAGGACCCTCTTACGAATATGCCTTGACAGGTTCCTGTTGCATAGAACTGGTTTCCATGTCATAAAGGGCTTACGCGATATTTCGATCCTAGCTATTATCTCTTCATCTGAGTCCGCATTCACATTCAACCAACTGCCAAGGTATCTGAAATGGTTTACACGCTCTATCCTCTCTTCATCGAGCCAAAGTTGACATTTATCTACATTAATCTTTCCAACAGGCATCTACTTTGTTTTTGAGATGTTGATTTTAAGGCCTCTTCGGCAGCTCGCCTCATTGACTAGATTTACTAATGTTTGGAGATCCTCGATGCTTTCTGCAAGAATGGCCGTATCATCAGCAAATCTAATATTGTTGATTACTTCTCCACCCAGTCTTACTCCCTCTTTTCTGTCATCCAAAGCCTCCCTAAAAATTTCTGCAGAGTATTTAAAAAGACAGGGTGACAAAACGCAACGCTATCTTACTCCACGTTTGATGGATAAGCTTCGAGTACTACTGTTTTCAATTTGGATAGAGGCTACTTGATTATAATACAGATATTTTAGCAGTCTTATATCGTAGTGGTCTAGACCTGCAGCTTGTAGACATTCGAAATGTGTATCGTGTTGTACTCGGTCGAATGCCTTTTCAAAGTCGATGAAACAGACGTAGATGTCCTTTGGGAATTCACAACTTTTTTGTAGGAGAACGCGCATACAAAATAGTGCCTCTCTGGTTTCTAGACCGAGACTAAATCCAAATTGCTCATCACTCACTCTATTTTGCATAGAAGGAATATATATATATATATATATATATATATATATATATATATGTTTATACGGATTTCACGGATTCCTCCGTGTGAGCTGCATTAGCAGTGTTTATATCCACATTATGCTGTTGTAGTGCTGAAATCACATTCAGCAAACGTACAACTATATGCAACTCCGTATGTAAGTGAAATAAATGCGAAACAGTAAATGCAAACTTCTCTCCATCATATCCCTTCTGTGTTAGAGGTTGCACAGTTAGAATAAACTGTAATAAAACACAATTCATCCTATTCCACCACCATCGAGATGGTGGCCTACCTGTACCACCATACCGAGAAGAAAGTCAAAGCTTACACTCCCCGCCACAGTGATACGGCAGAGATACATGTTTCGTCTCTCACTAGACTCATCAGGGTACCGACATGCACCTGGCTGTGCAAAGGACAGATCGGAAGGAAGTATGCAACACTGAACGCGGCTTCGCCGACCTCTCGTCGGATGGCTTAAATATGTTTATACGGATTTCACGGATTCCTCCGTGTGAGCTGCATTAGCAGTGTTTATATCCACATTATGCTGTTGTAGTGCTGAAATCACATTCAGCAAACGTACAACTATATGCAACTCCGTATGTAAGTGAAATAAATGCGAAACAGTAAATGCAAACTTCTCTCCATCATATCCCTTCTGTGTTAGAGGTTGCACAGTTAGTCCTTTGCACAGCCAGGTGCATGTCGGTACCCTGATGAGTCTAGTGAGAGACGAAACATGTATCTCTGCCGTATCACTGTGGCGGGGAGTGTAAGCTTTGACTTTCTTCTCGGTATGGTGGTACAGGTAGGCCACCATCTCGATGGTGGTGGAATAGGATGAATTGTGTTTTATTACAGTTTATTCTAACTGTGCAACCTCTAACACAGAAGGGATATGATGGAGAGAAGTTTGCATTTACTGTTTCGCATTTATTTCACTTACATACGGAGTTGCATATAGTTGTACGTTTGCTGAATGTGATTTCAGCACTACAACAGCATAATGTGGATATAAACACTGCTAATGCAGCTCACACGGAGGAATCCGTGAAATCCGTATAAACATATTTAAGCCATCCGACGAGAGGTCGGCGAAGCCGCGTTCAGTGTTGCATACTTCCTTCCGATCTGTCCTTTGCACAGCCAGGTGCATGTCGGTACCCTGATGAGTCTAGTGAGAGACGAAACATGTATCTCTGCCGTATCACTGTGGCGGGGAGTGTAAGCTTTGACTTTCTTCTCGGTATGGTGGTACAGGTAGGCCACCATCTCGATGGTGGTGGAATAGGATGAATTGTGTTTTATTACAGTTTATTCTAACTGTGCAACCTCTAACACAGAAGGGATATGATGGAGAGAAGTTTGCATTTACTGTTTCGCATTTATTTCACTTACATACGGAGTTGCATATAGTTGTACGTTTGCTGAATGTGATTTCAGCACTACAACAGCATAATGTGGATATAAACACTGCTAATGCAGCTCACACGGAGGAATCCGTGAAATCCGTATAAACATATTTAAGCCATCCGACGAGAGGTCGGCGAAGCCGCGTTCAGTGTTGCATACTTCCTTCCGATCTGTCCTTTGCACAGCCAGGTGCATGTCGGTACCCTGATGAGTCTAGTGAGAGACGAAACATGTATCTCTGCCGTATCACTGTGGCGGGGAGTGTAAGCTTTGACTTTCTTCTCGGTATGGTGGTACAGGTAGGCCACCATCTCGATGGTGGTGGAATAGGATGAATTGTGTTTTATTACAGTTTATTCTAACTGTGCAACCTCTAACACAGAAGGGATATGATGGAGAGAAGTTTGCATTTACTGTTTCGCATTTATTTCATATATATATATATATATATATATATATATATATATATATATATATATATATATATATATGCCTGAAAAGGAGAATAACATATAGACAACAATACAAAGAATGTATTCATACACTCAAACAGTATAACAATACTGTATACATACAAAATGAGAATAAACCCATTGGTATAATTTGCATAATTAAAATTCATTATAAAATCCTTAATCATAAATTCTGTAATTAGGTATCGTCAACTCAAAACAACTTCTAATGACGCAATGGCAGAGAATGACGTTAATACTAGTTTTTTACTCTTATTTGGTCATAAATGAAAAGTAAATATTTGACTTTAGAACAAGTTCTCTTTTATGGTACTTTGTTAAAAATTCAAACATTCCTTGAACAGGGTTATCTTGTCAACTTTGTCCCTTGAAATTGATTTGAAATATTGTCTAACCTGAACTAACTTCAGTTAGTTAATGAGTAAAGTACAGTTCCCGCCACGTACTTTTATCCCCCCCCCCCAAAAAAAAAACAGTAAAGTTTCAAAGTTTTATATTTCAATAAAGAATAATCGTATGACAATTTTCGAAAAAGCATTTTAAAGATCTTCCCAAGTACTTTCAGGTAATGTAAAGGGAGATTAAGTTTTTTTTATTTTTTAAAGGTTTTACTTGAGAATAAAAAAGATTAAAAAAAAACGTTTTTTTCTTGGTTTTGCTAATATTAATACAGTCTCGTGGGAAATGCTAATAGGAAAATTCTGGTCAGAGCGTTTTTTGGGTTTTTTCGAGCTTTAAAATGCTTTTTTAAATTTTATTCTAAGTGCATTTTTAACCAAAATACGATCTTTTAACGAAAAAAATTACTATTTTTTCAATGCTTGATATGTCTGTAACTACTAGAAAATAGAAAAAATGTTTGTTTTTACACACAAAATCATTTTAGATTGTTCCGGATTTTTTCTATACCTTTTGTTTTTTTCGATTTTTTGATTTTAAAAATTTTTCAAAAACATAATAATGTGGTAATGCCGTATTTAAAAACAAAATTGGAACAACTCAAGGTCGTATTGAGGCTTTTTTACAAAGTTATGGTTTTTCTTATAAAAAAAAAGCATTTTTAATAGCTCTTTTTTAATAAAAAAAAAGCCTCTTTTAATAGCTTTTTTTCATAAAAAAGACGATAACTCTGTAAAAAAAGTCACACCATGACACTGAGTTGTTCCAATTCTGTTTTAGGTACATGCATAACGATTAATATTATGTTTTTGAAAATTTTTTTAAAAATTTTAAATTAAAAAATCAAAAAAAAATATCTAAATCACAATCTATCTGGCTTTTTCATTTTGACATAGAGTATGGTGTATCGTTATAAACCTAATTAAAAACTATACATTATCATCTAAAAATATATAGGGTGATCCATTTGAAATAACCCAATTGCGATGAATACCTTTTTAACCATACTTCGTATTAAAGTTGCCATTACACCGTTAGATTACGCTTAAAATTGTTACAAAAATAGATTGTTTAAAATGTTAAATATTTTCAAATAAAAACGTTACAGGGCTTTATAAAAATGGCCACTTTTTGTATTTTATCCTATATCTTCAAAACAAAAGGAAATTTTTTGAGTTCTGTTGGCAGCATTTTACTTTCCCTAAAAAACAGCTCATAACGTTACATTTGTTTTTTCCTTTAATATTTAACAAGAAACCCCCATAAAATAATCGAATTTTGGGATACCCTGTACATACATAAAAAAATACATGCCAGATTTTAAAATCAACGTTGGGTGAAATACTTGTTCTGCTATTTCGATTATATTTCTATAAACTTAATGTGCTTGGCCACGAGGGGACGCCTGCAAGTAGGCTCTCACCTGCGCGCCACACACGGGGACGGCGATTGCAAATAAATGGTCAAAAGTTGTTTGATTAAAACCGACATAAACAATTAAAGAGCTATTTTTTGAGTCATTATCTCTTTCAGTTCTATCACTTGAAGTAATCATGATCACTTCCACCTAATGACAAGTAAATACATATTCAAAAGAACATGAGTATCAGTTGCACTTTTTTCACTTTTGATCATTTGATAATTACTCTAAAGAATACAGCCTAAAACGTAATTTTTTGTATGTTTTTGATTTTAGCTTGTAGATGTTGATTATAGCTTTCGATCGTTGCCAACCGAACTAAAAAAAGTTCATCCAGTCAAAAGTTATTGCTGTTCAAAAATCGCAAATGTATTTTTAAAGGTTTAATCAATTATTTGTTAATAATAATCTTATCGCCATTCTGGCAGACTTCTACACAAAAAATTCTTGTACAAGGTACAAAATACATACAAAAAACTTGGGTACGTCCATATAAATTAAAGGGGCGACTTGGACCCCTTGGCCCTTATACTAAAATATAAATATATGACATAATAAAAGATATTACAGAACATTAAATTGTATCAAACCTAACAAGTTTTAACTACTTCAGTAAGCCTGTTGTGTTCATAATTAATTTCTAATAACATTGACCGTCCGAACAATTGAAGTAAAAGGTAAATCAAGTACAAAATTTGTAGCCATAGATAAAATTAATTTCATTTAATTGAGGTATAATTATATCAAGTTTTGTTAATTGTTCAACCTAAAACTTTTTCAAGTACATTCAATTTATAAATATAGTATTTTGTGAAATAACCTTTCTGTGAGATGACTTTTTAATTAAAAAAGTTACATAAAACAAAATTATCCAAAACAAATATTACTGAGATATGTTTTTGCATTCATAATAAGGTATTTAAATAACAAAATTTATAAAAATTTAGGTCATTAAAAGTGGAGATAGGAGATATGTAACACGATCTCTTAATAACCTTGTAAATGAAACTTTACCACATAAAATTTTTGTTTACATAAACATAAAATTAAGTTGCTTGAACGCATTCAATGCAAACGGGCTACCAGCGGCAGCAGGAAATTTTTTTCATTCAAAATATGCATATTTCTACCTATAAATATTGTTTATTTTTTAACGCATTTTTGTGGTGACAGACAGGAAAAAATATTTCTTTAATTAGTAAAAACAAATAACATATTTTTAAAGAAATTTGTTAATACTTGATGCGGGATGTTTTGTGTATCAGGAAACTGTCATTAGTATTAAAAAAGCTATACTTGCAAAATTTTTATCAAAATATAGAATAAAGTCTTAGTTATATTTTTTCGATGGCCACAGCATAATATATATATATATATATATATATATATATATATATATATATATATATATATTTCACGGATTTCTCCGTGTGAGATGCAATAGCAGTGGATATATTCACATTATGCCGTTGTTGTGATGAAATCACATTTAGGAAACGTACAACTATATGCAGCTCCGTATATGAATGAAGTAAAATGCGAACAGTAAATGCAAACTTCGTTCCAACCATATCCTTTCCGTGTTGGAGGTTGCACAGTTGGAACAAATTGTTAAAGAACACAATTTATTCTATTCCACCACCATCGAGATGATGCCCTACCTGTACCACCATACCGAGAAGAAAGTCAAAACTTACCCTCCCCGTCACAGTGATACGGCAGAGGTACATGTTTCGTCTCTACTAGACTCATCAGGATACCGACGTACACCTGGCTGTGCAAAGGACATGTATACATGTATAAGCCATCCGGCGGGAGGTCGGCGAAACCGCCTTCAGTATTTGCATGCTTCCTTCTGATCTGTCATTTGCACAGCCAGGTGCATGTCGGTACCCTGATGAGTCTAGTAGAGACGAAATATGTACCTCTGCCGTATCACTGTGACGGGGAGGGTAAGTTTTGACTTTCTTCTCGGTATGGTGGTACAGGTAGGCCATCATCTCGATGGTGGTGGAATAGGATAAATTATATTCCTTAGCCATTTGTTCCAACTGTGCAACCTCTAACACGGAAAGGATATGGTTGGAACGAAGTTTGCATTTACTGTTCGCATTTTACTTCATATATATATATATATATATATATATATATATATATATATATATATATACAACAAAATTAATAAGTTAAATTTAAACATATCTTATATAAGTGCCGCATCTTTATTTTAACTGATTTTTATTTTATGGGTTCCAGTAGTCAAGGGTTTGGATTTTTTTTCGTCTTAAGGGTCCTTGCCTGACTATTATTATTTTCTTATTTTGTGTATATTTAATTTGTCTGGGGGGCTATTTTAGGATGTTATAATATATTTTGCTTAGATGTTTTGTATCAGCTTTCGGATTTATAGATTTCTTATTTTTTTGAATTGCGATCATTTCGTAAAATTCACGTTTTTTTGTATTGTTTTCTGTTTTGAGAATTTTTACATTTTCAAAATCAAAGTGTGTTGTTTTTCTGTAATGTGGTTTGTCAATGTGGTCTTATTATGTTTTTCGTATTTGTGTCCATTAATCCTGTATTTAAGATGTTGACTGGTTTGGCCGATGTAAACTCTGCCACAATTTTTACACGGGATCTCATATACTACGTGTGTTTTTTTGTCTTTAGGTATTTTGGATTTTTAGTTACTAAAATTGTTTTTTAATAGATTGTGTCCTTTATGACTAACAATAATATTATGATTTTTGAGGACATTTTGAAGTTTTTCTGAGAGTTGTGGTATATATGGTATGAAAGATATTGTTTATAATTTTATGGGGATAACTGTTTAATAATAAAGCTTCCTTTGCTTTTTGAATTGCTTCGTTTCGGTATTCTAGATCGGATAATTTTATGGCTCGGTCTGCAATTCCTATCACTACCGATTTTTTTTGGGATTGAGAATGTTGGGAATTATAATGTAGGTATCTAGAGGACCATGTTGCTTTTGTATACCACTGAGTTTTAATGGCGTTATTTTGGTAGTAAATTATATTGATGTCTAAATTGGATATAACAGTTTCTTCGAGGATCTCCAACGCTAGCTGGGCTATAACACTAGATATCGAGGCACCCATAGCACAACCCTCTGTTTATTTATAAAATTTATCATTGTAGAGAAAGTATGTTGATGTAAACGTTTGTTCTACTGCGTTTTAAAATTCATTGAGCGGTATGTCTGTAAATTGTTTTATTTTCTCCCATTTTTTTGTTATTATTTTTTTTTTTGCTAGGTGTATAAGGAAATTAGTCTAAAGATATCAGTATGTGGTTTTCATGTTAAGTTGTATTATTAATTTTATTTTTAAAATCCGTCGAATCTTTTATGTAGTATTGATTTTTATTGACCACATTTTGCAGTATGGCTTTTAGGAACTTTGACAATTTTTCGTAAGGTGATTGTATACATGAAACTATAGGTCTGAGAGGAATATTTTGTTTATGTAATCTTGGTAGTCCATAAATTCTTGGTGGTTGTGCGTTTTGAATTTTTAATTGTTTGGCAGTATTTGGAGAGATAAACATTCTATTTTCCCAACGTATGATGAGTTCGTTATTGTTTTTTTTGCAGGATCTTTGTTTAAATTGTTATATGTGGTATTGTTTTGTAAAGGGTAACTAATTTTTTGATCGTATTCGTTAGTATACATTAAAACGGTTTTGTTTGATTTGTCTGGTTTTAAGATCTTTATATTTTTTATTTGGTTTTACATATTTTACATCCAAGAAGATATATATATATATATATATATATATATATATATATATATATATATATATATATATATACTTTTATGTAATATTTTCTTGGGTATAGGTTTTTCCATTTAGAGAAACAAAGGGCAACAATTTTTCTGACGTTTCGCTCTATATAGTGAGCTTCTTCAAAGTTATGGTTTACTTATCTTTCATCCTGAAAAAATATACAAGAGCGGATCCAGAAAATTTTTTGTGGGGGGCCACAAGCAAAAAACCCAAGGTCCCAACCCAATAGATTTTCGTAGTAAGTTTCGTTTTTAAATCGTTTGAAATACTTTATGTAGCATTTTCGACATATGGTTGATGTGAGTAGATATAACATGAACATTTTTCTTTAAAAAAATCTTTGTATTAAATACACTTACTAAAACGATTTTTTTGAGATTCACTGACTTCAGTTTTAAAATTTTCCATTCTTTTATAGCATATCAATTTTGGGGGGAGGGCATTGCCCCCATTGCCCCTGCCTGGATCCGCCCTTGATATATATATATATATATATATATATATATATATATATATATATATATATATATATATATATATATATATATATACAGTGCCTTCATTTCAAAACGAACCATCCTTAATAACTTTGTTAAATAGAAAAATTAAAAAAAAAAGAAAAAACACGTCAATTTAGATATACAGGGGGAAGTTTAATTTTGCATTTGTTAAAAGTCTGTCAATCACCTCCTCACCTCCAGCTAACCTCACTTTGATATGTCAAATGGGAACCCCCACCTTGTGACACATCATTGTAAGCAGCATAAAATTGTCTATCCAACCGTATAAAAAAAATTAAATCGGTTGACGTACAAGCGAACAGTGTGCAAAAATGTCTTGTAATAATGCATAATATATCGGCCTCGAACTTTGGTATGTCAAATGATTACCCTATAGTGTGATACATCATTTTAAAGGGCATACTATCTCCTATTTAGCCAATAAAAAAAAACAAAATCTGTTGATGTACAAGCGAATAGTAAGAAAAGATGTGTGGTAATAATAGACACCTTATCACATTAAACTTTATTATGTCAAATGGCTACTTCATAGAGTAAAATATTATTTTAAATTTAAAATAAATATTTTTTTAAAATAATAAACAGTTAAAATATTTGCGAGAAAAAAACTAAGCCTGTTTTAAAATTCATCGCAAAATTCATTGCAGTCTAATCAATCTAGTGTATTTATTTCAATGATATTTTTTGCGGTACCTGATAGGTACAAGAAATCACTGCAATAAATAAAATTTTTAAGATCTTTAAACACCAGTTGTTTATTATTGTTAAAATTGTCATTGTGACGCCTAGTTGAAACGTGAATATAAATGGTGTATACGCTAGCCGAAAGAATAGAAATAATTTTTCTCTATGAAGCTGAAGATCGGTGCGCTCGTAGAACCGCCAGATGGAGCTCCCCCGCACTACGCTTTGGCAATTCGAGAGTGGCCTGATGAACATTTTCCAGGAACGTGGATTGGCAGACGTGGTGCAATTGAATGGCCAGCACGGTCTCCAGACCTAACCCCTCTAGACTTTTTTCTTTGGGGGTATTTAAAAAGCAAGGTTCATAAAACCCCACCTGAAAATATTGACGATTTAAAAGATCGAATTGTTCGGGAATGTAGAGGAATTAGCAGAGAAACCCTTGCCAATGTTCGTGGGGAATTTCAAAACAGGCTTTGTTATTGTCTCGCTAATAACGGCGCACATTTTGAACATTTAATAAAATAATTTTCTTCAACTGAATAAAACTGAATAAACTGCTTATATTTAACACACATTTTTGCATCCTAATTGCCTATAACGTCTATTAACTTAATTTTTTTTGACATCATTGGATAGCAGATCGTACGTCCTTTAAAATGATGTATCACACTATAGGGTAATCATTTGACATACCAAAGTTCGAGGCCGATATATTATGAATTATTACAAGACATTTTTGCACACTATTCGCTTGAACGTCAACCGATTTAATTTTTTTTATACGGTTGGATAGACAATTTTATGCTGCTTACAATGATGTGTCACAAGGTGGGGGGTTCCCATTTGACATATCAAAGTGAGGTTAGCTGGAGGTGAGGAGGTGATTGACAGACTTTTAACAAATGCAAAATTAAACTTCCCCCTGTATATCTAAATTGACGTGTTTTTTCTTTTTTTTAAATTTTTCTATTTAACAAAGTTATTAAGGATGGTTCGTTTTGAAATGAAGGCACTGTATATATATATATATATATATATATATATATATATATATATATATATATATATATATATAATATGAAAAATTGATAACTAAATTATTCTAATAACAAAAAGTTAATTATATTTTCATGTATTTGGTTCACAACACAACAATTACAACCATTCTTTGAGTAGATTTATTACATTGCTCATTGCTATAGCGATTTTACTGCATAAGTTTTTATGTTAATTGATACGTTTTAATTGCTATTTAACATTTTTATTTTTCTAACAGTCGAATAAAATTTTTAGTTTTGTTGTAGGATTGTTTCTATTTGGAACAGGACTTTGTTTACTTTAAACCATACAAAGTTCGAAGAAAATACATAAATTGATGTTTCTATTCATCATACTTTAAAAAGATATTTAAAAGTATTGTTGTGTAATTGCGTAATCTGCGGTTTCACGCTTCCTCTTTACGAAACGCCGACGAATACATTTGATGTTTTCATGTAAATATACCTGGTGATTATCCGATTCTTTCGATCGATTGTGGGAAAACAACAATTAGGAAGAATCAGAATGAAACACCCTATATATTATCCCATTTTTGATTTCTACGTAAAATTCTAGACATATTTTATGTATAATATTCCATACTAAAGTCTCACCATTTTGGACATATTTAAATTTTTATGTCAAAAATGACATTTACGAACCAAAACTTAACTATGCATTTTTCCTGTAAGAAAATCTTTGTATGTTTGGTATTGTTTACCAAAAGATGTGTCCTCTTTTTAGGCATGTGTTAGCAACTTCACAGCATGGCTTTATGGCAGGTCGATCGACTACTACTAATCTCCTTGTCTATGAGCAGTACTTGGTGGAGGCTTTGGAGGGGAGGTGTCAAGTGGATGCTATTTACACTGACTTCTCTAAGGCTTTCGACAAGGTTAATCATCAGCTTCTCATTTACAAGCTGGAAGGCTTGAGCATCCATGGATCATTTCTACAGTGGATAAATAGTTACCTGCCTGGTAGAGTACAGCGAGTAAAAATTAATAACTGTGAATCATCTGATATATTTGTTACCTCTGGTGTTCCTCAGGGTGCTCACCTCGCTCCGCTCCTTTTTAACTGCTTTATTAATGATATTGAGGACATCATAACTTTCAGTAGATGTCTTCTTTATGCAGATAATTTAAAGATATTTCGGGTTGTCAGGAGTAGCAACGATTGCGAAGGCATTCGACAAGATCTAGCTCGGTTCTCTGAATGGTGTAAGTTAAATTTTATGCACCTCAATGTTAATAAATGCTCCATTATAAGTTTTTATCGTAAAAGGGATTGGATAACTTTTGATTACTTTCTTGATAATAACATGATTAATCGCGTTGAATGTGTGAAGGATCTGGGTGTTACATTTGATCGGGTCCTTTGCTTCAACACACATATTGATAATATTGTGAACAGGGCTTTGAAGTTGCTCGGGTTTGTGAAGAGAATGCTTACAGATTTTAATAGTGTAGAATGTTTTAAAGTGATATACTGCTCTGTAGTTCGATCAATCTTAAAATATGCGTCCCAAGTTTGGTCACCTCATTATTTTACATACAAAGAAAAAGTAGAAAGAGTACAAAGACAGTTTTTCAGTTTCATTGCCTTTAAACAGAGAATGCAGCAGGAGCGGTCTGTATATGATGATACGGCCGATGCTTTGAGGTTTTTACCATTGTGTGTAAGACGCATATATCTTGACCTTGTTCTACTTTATAAGATTGTTAACTCTTGTATTGATTCTCCTGAACTACTCAATAATATTGGATTATCGGTTCCTCAAAGACCTTTTAGGGCGCACAATTTGCGTGATGTGATATATCACCGAACGAATTAGGCATTAACAGTCCTATTTCTCGAATGTGTAGGGAAATGAATTCAGTTCCTACCGAGATTGATATTTTTCATTTGCCAATTAATGTCTTTAAATTAAAAATTTTACAACTTTTGAAAGACTAGTTAATATTGTTAATTGTCAATACTAGTCTTTTGAAGCACTTTGATATATGTTTAGATTTGTAGGTTTTTTTTTATTTCCGACTGTTTTAAATAATGATATTTGTAAGTTTTTTTAATTCTGACTGTTTTAAATAGTGCTTGTATTTTTTATTTTTGAAATGGATTGTATTTATTCGATCCGTTAATATACTATACTATACTATTATTTAATTTGGGTTAATTTTCTTGTAGACGAAGATCGACTTTAGTAGTCTTTTTATGATATTTTGAAAATTATTAGTACAGAGTGATCAAAAAAGAAGAATAAAAATTATATGTAAAAAATCGTCAAAAGTCAATAAGCATCTATTTTTATAATTTTATCATATTAAGCATTAAAAATAAGGGTAACTTTGTATAAGGTTGTCTATTCCAAAAATTTGTAGTTTTCAAAATATTGGCAATTCAACATTTTTCTACTGTAAAAATCCTATACGGCTTTTAAGTTTTGTTATTAGTTGCCCATGACAGCGAGGCGTGGCGAAAATAAAACAATCGAACCCTACAGAATTGTCATTACTTCTTGCCATTTGACATTTATTAATAATCATGCCGGTGCGATTAAATTACACGCATGAAGATTATTTAAACTTATTTATTATCTATGGAGAATGTGTTAAAGTTGTTTCAAGAACATGCGATACATTCGCGATCCGATATCCGCAGAAACAGAAACAAACCCCACCAACTGTTAAAAGAAAACTTCAAGAACATTGAATCCATAAAAACAAAAAGAAATATTAATAAACCAGTAGTTAATAATGAAAATATTGAAATTACAATTTTAGGATATTTCGGCGCATATCCGACAATATCTACAAGGCAAGTAGCATTAGAATCTGGATTGTCTCAAACATCAGTTTTAAGGATTTTATGGAAACACATCTTTGGTCTCCTCGCTCTCCCGACCTAACAGTATTTAATTTTTTTATTTGGGGGACGATCAAAAATAAAATATACGACAACGCATTAACCACTATGGAAGATTGCATGCAGAGTGTCAGAATAGCATTGGAAGAATTTAATCCTCAGTTAATAAAAAGAGCCGCCCATGAAGAGTTCCTGCTTAGGAACGAAAAAAATTTGGAAGTTCAGAGGCGTCAATTTGAACATTTACTCAAATAATTTTTGTAACTTTATTTTAAGCAGCTGGTTTATTTCTATTTCTTTCTATTTTCAGATTCTTCCTAATTATAGTTTTCCCACAATCGGTCGATAAAGTTCCTGGAGAATCACCCTTATAGATAGTACATTGCGATGATCAAATTAATGAAAATTACTGATAAGAAAAATAACCTGTACACAATAGAACCGGTATAATAAAAGAATGGATGCGTGTCAACTCAGTTCAACAAAATGAACTGCTTTCGTTCGCGATAATTATTTGAAGATTAGGTATTTAAAAATTAATTTAAAGTATGAATCACTAAAACGCTACAATAAATAATTAAAATATTATAATAGTAAAAACAATCAATTAGACTAGGTCGACGTGACATCATTGAAATATCATTATAATTCATGTTGCTCATTCCATTAACAAGAATTACAATATTAAAAACCCAGATAAGCTATATGGTTCAATTTTTTGAATTCTACGCACAGCAACTAATAAAATTAAGCTTTTTTCAATTTGCGTCAGGTAACCTTTAGCATTACCTAGATGTGTTCCTGTTAAATACAATAGAATCAATACAGTTTCTTTGAATAGAATGATATTATGAAACATTTTGCCCAAGAAATAAGTTTTGCAACAAAAAATTTCGATTTCAGTAAGAAATAAATAAATCTATCCAGCGTGTTCAAATAGTTACATATATGTATTCTCCTTTCAAGCAGAGAAAATGAAGATAATATATAGAAGCAGCTTGTTTCCTGGAAATATAGCTTATGGTCTCGTCAGTGGAGCTGTATCGAACCGAGAATAACATTCGCAGAAAACAACTCTTTCATATAATATAGATTCCGAAACAAATTACCATCATATTATAAACCTGCCATGTTTCAGAATTTATCTCTCATATAGCAGTTGTTTCCTGTAAATATTGCTCTTGGTTCGATACGGCTCCACTGACGAGACCATGGGTGGTCAAAATGCATATGGAAAGAGCCGTATTTGCAGGAAATAAATTGTTTCTATATATCTCTGCTTGAAAGGAAAATACATATATATATATATATATATATATATATATATTATATATATATATATATATATATATATATATATATATGTATATATATATATATATATATATATATATATATATATATATATATATGAAATCGAAGGTTTTCGGGCATCCCGTGTATGTGCTGAGTCCCTCTCAGGATTTTAAGGCAGTTGACGTTTCGGTGAAATCTCATTCACCATTTTCAAAGCTCACTGTATGGCGTCTACGAGCGAACTGACGCCTGCGGCTCGGGTGCTGTCGATCCCGAGTGCGCGTCGGACGTGTTCGTTTTCCGAATGGTTCCGGCCAATCAGATTGCGAGACCTGCTGCGCGTCATCGGTCCTGATGCCAGTGTTTGGGGTTGCATTGGCGAGTTGTAATCTGTTTCGTTACTAAGTAGTACTGGTTGATGTTTTGTAAGCAGATTTTTCCAAGTATTAGGCACACGTTGGCTATCATCTCTGCTATTTAAGTTGTTGGGCCTCTTTGCAATTTCAATGGCTTCCCTTATAACTCTTGTGGACAGGTTTTCACATCTCGATAGCATTTTTGTTCCTGAGAAATATATCTTATGTCCCGTGTTTAACCAGTGTTGGGCCAGAACAGAAGAAGTTGTTTTTTGCTTGACAGCGTTCATATGTTCGTCTCTTCTGGCGCTTATTTTACAGTTGGTTTGGCCTACGTAAGATGAGCTGCATTCTGCGCATAGAATTTCGTACACTCCCTGGTTTTCTAGAGGGATTCTTTCTTTAGGTGTTGGCAAGAGATATTGTACTTCACGGTCTGTGGTGAAAATGGTTTCAATGTTGTGTCTCCTGAGAATTCTTGCGATCTTGTCTGTGGTGCCTCTTACATAAGGAACAAAAGCCTTGGAGCTATTCTCTTGGTTTTCGCGATTTTTTGGGGCCACGTGTTTGTTTTTTAGAACCTTGTCTTCATATTCTTTTTTATAACCGTTCTTTGTTAGGGCTTTCTGCAGTATGTCCATCTCTTTGTGATAATTTTCTGGATCTGTAAAGGACTGCGATCGAAACGCAAGTGATTTCACTACTGCAAATAATTGGGCGAGGTGGTGATGTCAATCAGCGTTGAGGTACCTGTTGGTGTGAGTGGGCTTTCTGTAGACAGTGTGCGAAACCAAGCCATCCTCTTTTCTTTTCAGTAGGATATCCAGAAACAGTAGTTCTCTTTCCTGTTCTGTCTCCATGGTGAATTTGATTTTAAGATGAATACTGTTTACGTGATCCAGGAAACTTTTGAGATTTTCTTCTCCATGTTGCCAGATAACGAATGTACACGTAACTCAGCCATAGTCGTGGTTTGTGTGAAGAGGTCTCCAGAGCTTTTGATTCAAAGTCTTCCATAAATAAGTTAGCGTATATATATATATATATATATATATATATATATATATATATATATATATATATACACAACTATTTGAACATGGCGTTTATTTATTTCTTACTGAAATTTTGATTTTTTTTTATTTCGCACTACTGTGAATGTGTATATATTGAAACAAATCTTTCTTGTTTGTTATACGCAGAGACAGAGCAGAAGACCATTATCGTTTCATTAGGCAACCTCTAAAACATGTTTGTATTGCAAGTGAACAACTTCTCAAATTTTTATTGCTTATTTTAGTCCTGTATAGATAGATATATCGAGAATTGGTGTATTTCTATTTAAAAAGTTGTTCTTAGAATCGTTTTTTTTTCCAAAAATCGGCCAAAATTCGGTATAATTGAATGGTATTTCAGTAGATCGGGTAATTAAAATAAAAAAAATAATAGATTTACCGAAAATTCGGTAGAAGTGGTAACACTGATTAGATAGGATGGCAATGAATAAATTTTATCCAAGGGAATGTCACGACATTGTCGGATATTTTACAAAAACTCTGTATTGTGAGTTGTACATTGTAGCCCATATTATCAACCGGTCTGTATTTGCTTCCAGTACCTGATATCAATTTCAGATTTTCATATACGTTATCTTTTTTTTGGGAAACTATTTATAAAAAACAACTTTATAAAACCTTTATCTTCTATCTCGTCATATTTAATAGCTTATGTCAAAAATCAGTTTATCAAGTTTACATAAAAATAAGGTGTAACAGAAAAAATTATAATGTAATCATCATTAAATCAACATCTATTTTATAAGTGGCACGTACTAAAGTAATTAAATATAATTAAAATATAAACATATAATAATTTTCAAATTAGTGAACATATTAACATCATTTCTTCGAAATATATGGGTTAAAAATATTAATTCTCAAAACCAATATTTTGATAATTATTTAGATTAACTACATTGGAATTTAGTTTAATGTTAATGAATGGTAACGACCTGAAGGAAAAACCTTTCAAAGGGTTGATCGAAGCCTAATGAAAACAGGTAAAATATCATGTATAAACTGCTAACTAAAATACTAATAAACAGACTCACCCCAAAATTCAATGGCTACCAAACACGAGAACAGGCTGGATTTAGGAAGGATTTCAGCACATCCGACCTACGATCTATCATGAGTTCCCGAAACTCTCCGACTTCTGGACTTGTTGGAAAGTTGTTTGACTAATTTATATTTTCAAGAAAAGGAAAAATTCTACATCCAGGATGATGGACTACCGATGGGATCTTCACTCTCACCGGTGGTCGCAAATATTTTCATGGAATGCTTCGAGACGTTTGCAATTGACTCCACAACTAAGAAACCAAAGTTATGGCTCAGATACTTAAACGATGCTTTTATTATTTGGAGTGAAAACGATGAAGAACTTCGAAACTTCCTTTTTCATCTCAACAATATCGACCCAACTATTAAACTCACCATGGAGAAAGAAGTAGAAAATAAATTACCATTCTTAGATGTCTTGGTTGAAAGAAATGGCAGACAAATTCGAACTTCGGTTTACAGAAAAGCCACGCACACAGGACAATATCTTAATTATTCATCTAATCACTTCAACAACACCAAATAAGGAATTATAAGAAATCTCGTAGATAGAGCCTTAACTCTCTGCAACTCCAACGAGAACTTGAGGGAAGAGATAGATTACATTAAAAATGATCTGACAGTCAACGGATACCCAGTATATCTAGTGGATAAATTTTTAGAACAACGCAGAAATAGGGCAATATCGACAACGAATGAAGAAAATAACCAGAATTGAACATCCCCTATGTTAAAGGCATTGAAAAAGTTAGAAGGATTGGAAAACGATATAAAATCAATGTTGTTTTCAATTGAAATAACTCTCTGAAAAGTCGGCTCACCAGGGTCAAACCAACAACTCAAAGAGACATGAAGAACTGTGTATATCAGATACCATGTTAATTCCTACGTTGGCGAAGCAAAGAGACCTCTTGACGTAAGGATCAAAGAACACCAAAAATGCACACCTCGAGGAGACATAGAAAAATTTGGTGCCGCCAACCATTCCTGGACTCATGGATACCACAAAAATGGTCTGAAGCTAAAATACTACACCGATAACAACACTGGAGAAAACGGAAATTTAAAGTAGCCGCTATTATTGTTGCAGTAAACCATCTTTAGATATAAGAGAAGTGTGGAAACCACTTCTTAATATTTGTAAACTAAAATTAAATGCAGCATAAAAATGCCATTTTGCCATAGCAGGCATGACTGCACCCGTCTTAGTCACACTCCACTGCATTCACTTTTAGTATAAATAGTCATGTAGCTAAGGGATTTATTTAGTTTCACTTAAAAACGGCTAGAGATAACTACTAGCCGAAACGTTGTGATATTCAACAAAAATAAAGACAATGGAAGTCCAACAGATATCTACTACTTCGCAAGAAACATCATTGTCTATGACCTTCAAATCAGCAAAAGTATGCGATGTCTCGACAAAAGTAGCCAAGATTAAATGGAAATTCGCCAGGCATACTTTAAGACAGAAAGACAATAGATGGAACAAAATAATCCTAGAATGGAGACCTCGGCAATACAAACGAAGAAGAGGAAGACTGCAAATGAGATGGACAGACCGCTAAAATAGAGAACAATGGAGAAAATAAGGGAAGGCCTATGTTCAAAGTTGGATGATTTAGAGGCTCATTAGATTGATCATCTGGAGTACTGATATCATCCAAAAAAAAACAAAGTAAATAATATATGAAACAATGAAGAAATAGTTCCAACGTATGGAGTAGTAGTATGAAAATTTACAGAACCAGTTAAAAAAAAATAACCTCCACAGAGATCTTAAGATCAAGACCAAGAACAAAGAGAATGAGAAATAAAAATATTAAAATAAAAAAGCACTATAACAATTATAAACGAGATAACTCAACGAATTTGGTATGGTCACATACTACCAGTATCATGAAGAATTCAAAAGCCATATCAGCAAGAATTCTACAGGAAGTCGATAAAGAAACCGTCATCAACAGAAACTTATGACCGGAAAACAATAAAATTAAGCTGTTTTCAATTCGCTTTAGTTAACATATTGAACCTTAACCTAGATATTTTCCTATCAGACGCAATGGAATTAAAAATACCGTGTTTTTTAAATGCAATAATATTATAACAAATTTTACCCGAGAAATAAGTTATACGTTCAGAAGATCCTCACAAATATTTCAATTTCAAATTTTGTACCAAGAAATTATGGTTGTTTTCATACATGTTATCTTTTCTCTGTGAAACTGTTTATAAAAAAAACTAGCGACCCGCCCCGGCTTCGCACGGGTGCAATGCTGATACTAAATACACTACAGAAAAACTGTGACTATTTATTTTATTTTTACAACAATTATTACATCGGCCTCCGACGCGCTATTTATAGGCACGCTGCCGCCGCCCCGGTCGGCCAGTACCGCCGCAAGCGGTACTTCCCGCAATTTTAAATCTGTAATATCTTCGAAAATATTCATTTAAATCTTGTGCTGTAAAGGACCATATAGATCTATATTAAATCAACAATGTATTTAAGCTATTTAATTGGATAAGGATTAATGCTGTATTGGTTAAAATCGCTTCAAAATTTGCCATTATTTGTCGTAAAAAGTAAATGACAAAAAAATGTTATTGTGGGATATCCATGAGAGATAGACATATACCATCGCGGAGTTTTCTGTAGACCTTTTCAATGTGTACAAATAATTAGTACATTATTTTGATAAATCTCCTAGGGTTCAGCCTGCGTTTGCAATGTAAGCGGAAAAAAATATGATAATTAACGACATCACATTAGAAACCTCAAAAATAACAGTATTTCTCCACTATTTAATGGATGTTATTATACATATAAACCTTCCTCTTGAATCACTCTATCTATTGAAAAAAACCGCATCAAAATCCGGTGCGTAGTTTTAAAGATTTAAGCATACAAAGGGACATAGGGACAGAGAAAGCGACTTTGTTTTATACTATGTAGTGATTACTTTCAAAAAATTTTATTTACCCCATATCTCGCCAAGTTTATTAATTTGCTTCAAATTCAGTTTAATAAGAGAAAAGTGTATTTTAAGAATAATTAAAGTGACTTTAAATCTTCTATTTGTCGTTCGCGAATATAATTAATTAGCGAAATGCATATGCATATATTCAACTCGTTATATTGTTACAGAAGGTCTGAGAACCATCTCTGTAATAATATAGTAGTCCTTGAGAAACAACTATAAAATATATATATATAGCTTTTTCGTATTTTCAGCATAAGTCGGTGTAAAAATAAACTTAAAATACGTTTTCTTTATACAGAGTGTCCCTTAACGAACTGCCATGACCGATTTCTTGGAAAATGGACTTTGGAAATTGTTTATTTCGCTACAGATCAAATTCAACGAAACCCTTGGTATAATTATAAAAATTCTTTCAAAACGCTTAGATATTTTTGACCACATGTGAAGTAAATGACCAACACATAAGGTACATCCTATAACTTCAAATTTATTTAAAAAATCAACATAAAACAATAAAATACAACAAAAATTTAAATAATAAATTGTGTTTACACTGCTAAACATTACGTATCTAATTCCTAGTCAAATTCAGTGAAGCTATCTTCGCTCAAACTAATTGTAATTGGTTCCTCTATCTCACCGATCATGAGATCGAGGTTCCACATTTTATTTTATTGTTTTATTATATGGAATTTTCCCAATTTTCCGCAGTAACTTTATTCAAAAAAATCTTTCAATAGTTCAGTTAAATTACTAATTTTGTAAGTTGCGTTATTTCTAGCAACTCTACTTTTTACTTAAGAGAGATATTTTCTTCTCCAACGGGCAGTTTTCGGATGATCTAAAAGAACAGATTTTCTATCTGGTTTTCCTAGCAAAATTAAGTTCTCTGAGCAATTTCCAGAGTTCAGTTCTTTTAATTTCAGGTAAATCCCGATCTTCATTGATTTTAGTTAGAATTTTGTCGACGGTTAGGATCTGCTTCTCATAATAAAATGTATGTACAACTCCTTTTATTGCAGTTTTCATATCTTCTTCCAACGAGGTTTTTTGTCTGTCTGTGATCGAATGTGGCTTGGGAGTACTAACAATTCCAGTCGTTTTTTTCTCCTTCAGTATTTGGTACACAGTAGATTTTCCAACTCCTGTCAAGTTGGAACACATCTCAACAGAGCTTTTGACAATATTATCTAGATATTGATATCTTAAGACATCATAAACATTCATCGTAATAAGTTTTTCGTTGAGAAAAAAATGCCCTGGTTTAACGATTTTGGAATATAGAGGTGGAAGCCATATCTTTTGGGTATCTCACTAATCTCAAATAATATATAAAAACAAGCGCAAATAATTCACTAAGGACACACTGTTAGGTATACTTTGCTCACTGATAGAAATTAAATTGAACTATCAGAAATTTTATTGTTGCAGTAAATTTATAAAAGCTTATAATATTTAAATATAATTAGATTTACGGCAGTCCTCAATTACCTGCGGCATTGGAGCATGTACGGTGGAGGTTTCGGTATCAGTTTTGTTACTCTCTCTAGTTCTTGAGTAGAGTATAGAAATGTGTATGTTTGCGATCGCCCCTCCCCTCCCAAGAGCTTTGAGTTCAGGAAAATAGAACCGATTCTGCCTTTTATATTAGGAATGTGTATGCTGCTGGCACTCCCCCCGTTACCAACTTGTTTATCTTGGGACAGCTCCCCCCCCCCCAAGAGCTTTGAGTTCAGCTGCCTTTTACACTAAAAATGAGAATGTTGTTGGTGTCTCCCCCCCCCCCCCGTCGACAACTTGTTTTCACTTGTCATTCTGTACTTTTGTGGTATCACCGCTCCCCCCCCCCAAAAAAAAAAAGAGAGGCTGGATCCACTCCTGTGGGACACCCTATATATTCCATCACATATTTTAAATAGACCAAATAACTTCTGCTTGACTGATCATACCCGTTTATAAAGCAATATATTTAACGTCAAAATTGGAGGATATTCTTTAATTATTTAGCTGTTAAATCGGTAAAAAATGAAGTTGCAAGGATGACCACTGTCGTCGCCCTATAAATAGGCTTGAATACCACATTTTTACAAATATTTACCGGTTCGAAACGTTCATTAATTTCACGTAAAATTATAGGGTTGAATAAACATCTTCAAGTCTATTTACTCCAAAGCATCGTATTTTTTCTATATAGCGAAAATAATCCGTTTTATATATCTCTTCTTTTGAAATAAACTATTCGTGTAAAGCATATAAAATATACTGTAAAATATGTAATATATAATTGAATATTTTTACTATTTTCTCTATAATTCTTTGTAAAAATTTTGTTAATAAACAAATTAATATTTATTATGACTAAAGAAATTGTTATTATCATATAAGTTAATAAAACAACATCAATATTATAAATATTATTTGTGATGCATAAGTTTCCTTGAAGCGCCAATGAATAATGCGCCTGAACTATGGCAACCCGTCGACAGCGGCCTGCAGCAGCTACTTTCGATTAGAATCGGCCCAATTTTCGAAGGTTCACAGATCGTATGAAAATGTACTTCTTGGATCCAAAAAATTTACAGGTAAATTACAAGCATTAAAAAGCATCTTCTGCAAATTTGAGCCCTTAATATTCATTTGCCACGCCATTATGAATTTTTCAAAAAAAAAAACGTTTTTCATCCAAAATATTTTTTTTTCTTTTTGAGATCGGAAATGATACATCTAAATCCAATGCACGCATTAAAAAAATATTATCTCCATCCGGTGAAAAGTTATCGCGATTTTTCCTGTGGAAAAATTGGTTTTTGCAAAATTTCTCGGCCCACGATTGAAAAAAAAATTTTTTTAATAGATCTTCAAAACATAAAATAATACAAATAATTTCCGTTTAAATTGAGCATTGTATCTTAATTAGGAAAGCAGGAAATTGAGGTTGAATTTTCAAATTTGACATCGAATTTCTCGGAAAGTAAAAAACTCACAGATTCTGGGCTTGACATACTTTTTTAGAATGATAATACCTATATTTATGTTAAATTTTAAATCGGTAATTTGTTAATAAATGTCTTTTTTTTAAAAAAAAACAAAAACCGAAAATTTTGTCGAAAGAAAAATATATCTCGATAACTAGTGGTGCCACCTATAACTTCTATTATATGAATCGATAAGTTTGTTAATTCTCTACAACTTTTGTTTGAAATATTTTTCGATACAACTCTTACTTTTCGAGATAAACTCAAACAACCGAAAATCGTGACCATTTTTGGTCCGCCATTTTTTTTTGCACAGGTCTTTCAGAGTTACCATCGAGATATGTTTTATAGGATGCCGAAATAAACACATTTTAGCAAATAAAACAATGTTACATTTTTGTTACTGATGAAAGTCTATTTTCCATGGAATAAATACATTATCTCAAAAATATATATATCGTTGGCCAAATAAAATAAATTAATTATTTAATAGAATCATTGAGCTTACAAACAAATTTAAAGATAATCATATTTAATATTTAGGAAAGTTTAAAAGATTACAAATACGATCATTTGTGAAGGAAATAACTATTAGGAAGGTTTCTGTCTTGTCTGCACATTGATCTCTTTTGTTAGTCATGATATATGTATTTCAACTTTATTGAGGAAATTAAATTATGTTACCTAAATAAATTAATTATACAAATAGAAACTAATTAATAATATGTTCTTAATTAGGAGATATTTATAAAGGTCACCAAATATCTACTATTAATTATTACAACAAAATCTCAAAAAACTAAAAAGCAGGTAAGTCTGTGTCACAAGGTTTTATTTTTGTGCCCACAGGGAAACATTATTCATAAGATTATTTCAGTTAATTAGTAATTGTAGTATTCCAGAAAATTTATTTTTGATTTTCTTTTAAAAATTTAATCATTTCTTGGAGATTTTTTACCTTTATCAAAATAATAGAATGATTCAATTTAAAATCATATGTGAAAACAATCAAAAAATTAAAATTCTTTCTCCGTGAAATATATTATTTTGGAACACAAAAAAGAGTACACGTATTTTACTGTTTGGCGTAAAAATCATTTTCAATGAAGTTATGGAGATTTTAAGGTTGAGCTTACTGTAAGTAAGTAATTTTTTTATTCAAAAATGTATATTTTTATGTCTGATCGGCGTAATTCAGTTCTCCCTTTTAATTAAAGTCACATGGTCATAAAACTTTCAGGGAAAAATTTGAAAACCGAAAAATTTTCAAAATTATCAAAATGGCGGCCGTTTTTCGAAAAAAAAAGACGTATTTTCTCAAAAACTTTACTTTTTTTGGCCAATTTTTTTTTCGAAGATTTCTTGTTATGCTTTTTCAATTACAATTGTTTTTATGGGTGCTAAAATATACAGGGAGACACAAAAAATTTCTTTCTGCTTTCTTCGTGAAATATAGTATTCTAGAGCCCAAAAAAGTGTATTAATTTTTTACCGTTTTGGGAATAAATGGTTTTTAACGAAGTTATCGAGATTTTTAGAGTTGACCTTAGAGCTTTTGCAGTGAAGAAAAATATAACCATTGTTTTATTAAAAAGTTTATATTTTTATGACTAATAAATATAATTTGATTTTTTTTTTTGAGGCCACATGGGTCATAAACTTAAAAACAAAAAAATGAGAGGCGGAAAAATTTGCAAAAGCACCAATCTCAACTTTACAATCTGGAAAACTTCGTTGAAAATGATTTTTTCGTAAAAGAGCAAAACACGTGTGCAGCATTTTTCTTTGAAAAAATCTAATTGCATGATTTAAAATGAAAATTGAAAAAAATAAAAAGATTTATTGTGTCTCTTCCTGCATTTTACCAGACATGGCAATAATTGTAATTTGAAGGAGCATATAACAAGGAACCGTCGAAAAAATCATTAAAAAAAAAGTAGTTTTTGAGAAAATTACGTTTGGTTTTTTTTTTCGAAACACGGCGGTCATTTTATTTATTTTAAAAATTTTTCGGTTTTCATTTTTTTTTTTTTGGAAAATGTATGACTCATGTGACCTTAATCAAAAGAAAAAAACTAAATTATGTCGATTTATCATAAAAATATACAATTTTGAATACAAAAAAAAAATTTGAAAGCCGAAAATTTTGCAAAAATACCAGTCTCAACTTTACAATATGGATAACGTCATTGAAAATTTTTTTTTCGCAAAACGGCAAAATACATGTACACATCAAATTACTAATTGAAAGATGTACAGAATATAATATTCAAATCCACCTAGCATTTGGATTATAGCAAGGCTTTTGACTCTGTCGAGCTATGGACAAAGCAAGGATTGACTCCAGATACAGAAATATATATATATTACGATAATTCCACACTGCAAGTAAAGATAACAGAGGACCTAGAAACACAGGAGATAAAGACTGATGGAGGGGTGCCAAAAGAAGAATCGATTTCTCCTAAACTCGTTACTTTAACACTGGAAGATGTCTTTAAGGGACTAAACTGGGAACATAAGAGCATTAGCATCGATGGTAGATATTTCAGCCATTTATGTTTCGCAGATGACGTGGTATTAATAAGTAAAAATTTAGACAAGTAGGATATGCTCTCTAAGTTGAAAAATTCTTCAGAGAAAGTTGGATTAAGCATGAACTCAGCAAAAACCAAAATAATGTCTCCAGAAGATACACCACTTTATGTAGGGAACAACGAAATACAAAGAGTCGAGGAATATGTGTATTTAGGTCATCTAATTAGACTTGGGAAAGAAATAAAACAATTTAAATGTCATGGGCAACCGTTGGAAGATTGAGATACGCTCTTAAAAACCCTGATATTGCCATTAATTTGAAAATAAGAGTATTTGGCTCCTGAAGACAATCACATTAACAGTTAAAGCAGCCAATAAACCGCGTACTATACAGCGAGCAATAGAAAGAATCACGCAGGGAATATCACTAAGTGGCCGAATAAGAAGCAAAAAAATAAAAAGTCGAGGATGTCATAAAAGGCATTGCTACTTTGAAATGGACCTGGGTGGGACACGGTATACAAGACTATTCAAGATGGATAAAACATATATTGCAATGGAGACCTAGATCGTCAAAAAGAAGTATCGGAAGACCCCCGAAAAGATGGATGGACGACATAAAAAGGAAAGCAAGTAGAAACCGGCACCGGATTGCAAAAAATAGGTTAGAATCGAAGAGGGGACTAGAGGAGGGCTATGTCCAGGAGTGAATCAAATTGAGCTGCTAGAGAGAGAGAAAAAGAGAGAGTTTATTTAACTCGCACTGGATTGCAGAAAATAGACTGGAATGGAAGAAACTAGAAGAGGCCTATGTCCAGGATTGGACCAAATTGGGCTGATAGAGAGAGAGAGAGAGAGAGAGAGAGAGAGAGAGAGAGAGAGAGAGAATCTATTTATATGCAGAAGAGTACTTAAAATATGCTACTGAGTTCTTAGTTAAAAACGGAGGTGGATTAAGTATTACTCCACGACTATATCTACACATCTATACAAATAAATAAAACTGAAGTATATGTTTGTCTGTCCGTCTGTCTGTATGGGCTAATCTGCGAATTGGCTGAACTGATTTCAATGAAACTTTGCAAACATGAAGTGGAGATTATCAGCAGTGATATAGGTTGCTCTTTTTCTGTCTGTCTGTGTGTCTGTACGGGTAATCTTCAAAATGGCTAGAGAGGATGTCGTCAAGTGTAATATAGGCTGTTTTCTTTAACTGTTTATTATTTATAAAAATTATATTTATTATATATCTACCAAGCTTCGCGTGGACGAAGGAGCAGGTAAAAGCTAATATTGAGTCAATGAGCAAAAATGTATCCATAATATTATTTCTCATTTAATTTCAATTTATCTTGAGAAGTTTAAAAAGTGTAAATTGTGTGGACAAAATCAATAAAATCATGCTTTTTTTATTTATATAATTAATAATTTATTTTTCCAAATTATTCTATTATTGATTAGTAATTTACCAGAATTAAATTAAAAAATTATTTTTTATTGAAACACTCCATCTATATATAGCATATTTACAAAGCATAGAAAAATTAATATTAGGAAAAATTTGTCGATTGCAAATTACAATGGAAACGTGTTTTACGTCGCTAAAACACTTTTTGTTTGGAATAAAACAAATAATAAAAAATTAAAAATAAAATGATACTGCTTTCTCGTCAACATGATTCAAAATAGTCGAAAAAATTTAAATTTATCGATTTAACTCAAAAATCCAAGGAAAGAAGCGAAAGAAGAGTGACGAAAAATTTTCACCACTTACCTGAGTAAACTTTTTACAATAATTTGATGTTTTTCATACGATTCATAATAAAAGTATGATTTTCATACATATTTTGTTCTTTATTGAAAGTAAATAATAATCATAATTGCCAAACAGGATATATAATCAGACTTGCTTTGTTATTTTGTATGAGGCTGAATTATTTGCAAAAAAAAACTTTATTAAATTATTTTTTAATTAATTCAATATTTGCAAAACTCATTTTTGTAAAGAACAATTTGAAACATAAAATTTTCAATGGGTAATTTTATTCCTAAAATGATTAATTACTTCGTCAATTGATAATATTAAAAGTGAATTTATGAATTACTTTATTAATTGATAACTATTAGAATAAAATTACCATATACTTTATTAATTGATGATTTTAGTTCAGAAATTATTAATTGATAGAGTAATTGATAATTTCAATTATCAGATTAATAATTTTCCAGTAATTGATTAACTGTTAATTATAAATTTTTCTGCCGATATCTGCTCTAAACGCAACTCATTGGAGGAAATTAAATAATAAATAAATTAACAATGTTAAATTAGATGTTGTTATAGAGAAAGTTATTCTTTCCAAATTTTTGATCAATGTTTAATTTTTAAAAAATTGAGATAATAAATCATTTATCTATGAATTAAAAAAAAAAACAGAGGAAAAATACTTAGGTTTTTGTTTGTAGCTAAAATATTTTTTTCTTGTATTTGAACAGAAACTCAAACATAGAGCAAATAGAGCGAATTGTAAACTACAAATAATTCCTTAAATCAAAAAAATAAACTTACCTTTTTGCATTCCATATCTTATCTCCATTTTAATATAATGCTGCACTGCAATTATCACAGTCTAAATATAACTGGCACTTTTCTCAAAAAAATTTCTCTCGATAAACTGAAAATTTGCTGTAAAATATTCAAGTTGACAATTTCTAACTTGTTAAAATACTTTTTAAGAGAAAACACACTTCTTAGGGTGTATTCTAAATAAGAACAAACTGAAAGATAAAATGGTTTTTAAAATCCACCGCTTAAAATTAAATAATACCTATGGAGGGGGGTCCAAATGCATTAGTATACGTACTATCGGAATGACGTATTTGGTGAACTCTTCTTGATACCAGTTTTATTTTTCAAGATCAGTGTCGCGGCTTTTTAGCGGTAGATGGCAATGAAAACATTATGCCTACAAGGTAATATTATATGCATTTAGTCTAGTCGGTAAATGAAAATATCATTAATATTGTTGTAACGTTGCAACAAGACTGATTATTTTTTTTATATATGGAATTCTAAAAATGAATAGCTAAACAAAAACCTAATTTAAAACTGTTTAATTGCATAAGTATTTATTTTGTCTTAATCGACAATTTTATTATTTATTGACCTGCATGCGTCTAAAATAGTTTTGGTGGCTATTTATCCTCAATTATAGAAAGTTAATTTCCATCTACAATTTCGAAGTTCAACTTGAACAAGTTTTGAAAATAAATATTTACCAGATAGCTGTGCCCATATTCAATACGTAAATGAACGCACATGGATTTCTAACTACAATATTATTATTCAGGATGATTCCCCGGAAATTTTATCTATCGATTGTGAGAAAATTATAATTAGGAAGAATCTGAAAATTTGATAGTGTACTAACATGCATAGGGAACGGTGGGCTAAAATATTTTCAAGATGGCGGAACTTCCGGTTATATCTGAAGAAGATGTCAACTTGCTTATTTTAAATAGAATACTCTATGTATTATTGCATTTTTGATTTTTACGTAAAATTTTAGACATATTTTATGTATAATATTCTATACTTAAGTTTCACCGTTTTGGACATATTTAAGTTTTTATGTCAAAAATGACGTTTGCGGACCAAAACTTATGGCGGACAAAAAAATTTAACTTTGTCTGATTTTCTCTAAAACTGGAGTGGGGGAGTTTTCGAGGTCGAACATAATGAATCCAAAATATAAAAAAAATCAATATCGGATCCAATATGACGGACAAAAAAATCAGTTTTGTCCGATTTTCTCCAAAATTGGTACGAGGGATTTTCAGGGACGCACATAACTAAACTAAAATTACTTTTACAAAATTCAATATGGCAGATCCAATATGGCGGACGAAAAAGTCAATTTTGTCTGATTTTCTTCAAAATTGGTACTGGGGAGTTTTTGGGGTCGCACATAACGGATCTAAAATTATTATTTAAAAAATTCATTATGGCGTATCCAATATGGCGGATAAAATATTCATTTTGTCCGATTTTTTTCAAAATTGATATGGGGGAGTTTTTGAGATCGCACATTACGAATCTGAAATTATTTAAAAAAAAAACTAAATATGGCGGATCCAAGATGGCGGATTAAAGATTCTACATCTTCCGATTTTGTCTAAAATTAGTATTGGGGTATTTTTGTTAGTGTTAATTATGAATTTAAAATATTTTTTGAAAAACTCAATCTGGCAGATTCAATATGGTGTCTTAAAAATTTTACATTTTTCGATTTTCTTCCAAATTGATATAGGGGGTTCTTGAGGGTGTAAATTATGAATTTAAAAGTATTTTTTCAGGATTCAATATGGCGAATCCAGTATAGCGGGCTACATATTTTACATTTTTCGATTTTGTTCAAAGGTGAAACTAAATCGTTTTTGAGGATGTAAGTAGCGAATATAAGTCTAGAGATTTTAAATTTCCGGATTTCATCCAAAATTGATACTAAGGGGCTTTGAAGGTTTTAGATTTAGATTAGATTAAGACTGAAAAAATTTTTTTTGAAATTCAATATAGTGGATGCAATATGGAGGGTTGAAAATTTAACCTTATTTGCATTTTTTCGGTTTTGGTATTAGGGGGTTTTCGGAGTCATATATTACGAATATGAAGTGAATTTTTTACAACTCTTAGGTCAATAAGATACAATATGAGGGACAGAAAATTTTACATATTCCGATTCTGTCTAAAATTGATATTGTGGGGTTCTTGAGGCGTATACAAACTCAATATGCAATATAAAATAAATCGAGCTAAGAAATTTACATCTGAGGTTCTTTAAACATCGATTTTGGAAGGTTTTGGGGCCTATATTACCAATTTAAAATTAATTTGAAATTTAAGATAGTGGATTTACTATGACAGACTAAATATTTGTTTTGCACAATTTTACTGGTATTTGGAAAATTCTAAGAACTAAAGAATTTTTAGTAGTTCATTTTAGGGTGATTTACAACTTTGGATAAAATGGGTACTTTTTTACCACCTTGGAGTCATTGTGAGGTACACTAATCTCGATTAGTACTTAGTTCAAACAATTAATGAATACCATAAAATAACTAAAAATAGAAAAAAAAATTTTTATAAAAAAATTGAACTGACTTCTAAAAGTGCGCTAAAAAGTGAAAAATAACTATAAATTTTTATATAAAATTGAACTTTTTGAAGTCAGCGCCAAATTATTTGTAAATGATATAAATAACTACTAATATAGACAAATTATAGTAAGAAAGCAATTACAAATAAAGTATTTTTAATCTGTTTATGCAAATCATATTTTGTCAGGTATTAGTTTGGCGCCGACTTCAAAAATTTCTAGTTATTTTTCACTTTTTAGCGCACTTTTAGAAGTCGGCTCAATTTTTTATAAAAATTTTATACGTGAAACGAAAGATGTCGCAGACAGAATTCTCACAGCACTCTTAGTTTTTTAGATACAGGAGTTTTTTGTAAATTTGCCATTTTGGAACACCCCTTATATTTCGGATATCTCTTTCGTTATCGAAAAGGTAAATATTGGTTTGGATAAAGGTTTTCACGTAAAATTCAGTTGCGTCATTAATTTGTGCTACTGTTTTTTAAATTTAAATCAAACTTTTTTTTTTTTTTTTAATGTAACACCCCGTATATTCATAGACCGTTGCATTCTGCGTACTAAGGGCTGTTTAACGATATATAACACTTTTTTAAATTACACTTTTTACTTTTCATGTTTTAACTTTTTTAGGACGCCGCGAAAAGTAGTTCAAATAATTATATTTTAAACAATACCTTGTCAAATATATAACCAACCAAACCACTTATAGAAAACATTTTATTATACATTAATTTATTCAATTATTAATACATTATACATTATAAGGATAATTAATTAAGAATAACAAAAATTAAAACAAAAATAAATTTTAAACCATCATATTGAATACACCAGTGACATACTCATCTTACTCTGCGTAAAGCATTGAATAAAGCAAGGGGTCGACCTGCTAAATTTCTGAATGATTCGAAAATCGTGGGCAGTAGCGTCATCTTGCTGCAAGAATACGCTATTTAACTAATTCAAAGGTACATATTCACGAATATCTGTTATTCTATCTACTTAATACATCTATCTCTGTTTAAATTTTGTAAATACCAGTTACAAAAAATGGCTCTCCGTTGTGTGTCTTCAAAATACACAGTAAAAAATAATTTAAAAAATTAGAGAAAATTGTTAAAAATTCATATTAAAAGAAGAAATGTAAAATATTTTAAAAAATTAATTATTCTGTTTTTTTCTGTCTGACCTGTTTATAAAACTTGGGCATTATATTTGGTTTCACTTGAAGGTTACTATTTAATAAAATAATTTTAAAAATATCGTCTATGACAGTTGACAAATAAAAATGTAAGCAAATTTATTATTGACTGGCTGGACCGGTTGATATTACAACATCTTGTGGAAAAAAAATTTAAAAACCGACTTAGCTCGGAATACATATAACCGACGTTATATAGCGAAAAAATTTTCTATGGGAGTTCACATGCAAAACTGCATTTAAATTGTATATTGATGGGCAAAGTATGTATTTCCTAGGGCCCCTAATAAAAAAAAATTAAAATAATTGCGGACGGGACTAAAAATATATAATATAGTTAAAAAATCGTTTATGTGTATTCAGAAGTGAAAGTATATAAAAATTTTGTATTGACGAGCTAAGTATTTTTATATTAAAGCCGTCTACAACTTTTATATTGAGGTGCTAGGTTTTTAATATGAATATATCTAGCCCGTTAATATAAAATATGTGCGGATTTTAACTTGTGAAACGCCACAGACGATTTTTTTAAATGAATTTAAGGTTGATCATATGTCCCATCCTTAAGCATTTTTAGAAATATCTGTTAATACAGGGCTTTAATATGAATATACCTAGCCCGTCAAGATAAAATATGTGCGGATTTTAACTTGTGAAACGCCATAGCCGATTTTTTTTAAATGAATTTATGGGTGGTAGTGTCCCATCCGCAAGCATTTTTAGAAATATCTGTTTATACAGTGCTTTAATATGAATATACCTAGCCCGTCAATATAAAATATGTGCGGATTTTAACTTGTGAAATGCAATCGACGATTTTTTTTAATTGAATTTAAGGGTGGTAGTGTCCCGTCCGCAAGCGTTTTTAGAAATATCTGTTTATACAGGGCTTTAATATGAATATATCTAGCCCGTCAATATAAAATATGTGCAGGATTTAACTTGTGAAATGCAATCGACGATTTTTTTTTAATTGAATTTAAGGGTGGTAGTGTCCCGTCCGCAAGCGTTTTTAGAAATATCTGTTTATACAGGGTTTTAATATGAATATATCTTGCCCGTCAATATAAAATATGTGCGGATTTTAACTTGTGAAACGCCATAGACGATTTTTTTTAAATCAAATTGAAGGGTGGTAGTGTCCCGTCCGCAAGCATTTTTAGAAATATCTGTTTATACAGGGTTTTAATATGAATATATCTAGCCCGTCAATATAAAATATGTGCAGAAATTAACTTGTAAAATGCAATCGACGATTTTTTTTTAATTGAATTTAAGGGTGGTAGTGTCCCGTCCGCAAGCGTTTTTAGAAATATCTGTTTATACAGTGCTTTAATATGAATATACCTAGCCCGTCAATATAGAATATGTGCGGATTTTAACTTGTGAAATGCAATCGACGATTTTTTTAAAAATGAATTTAAGGGTGGTAGTGTCCCGTCCGCAAGCGTTTTTAGAAATATCTGTTTATACAGGGCTTTAATATGAATATACCTAGCCCGTCAATATAAAATATGTGCGGATTTTAACTTGTGAAACGTCATAGCCGATTTTTTTTAAATGAATTTATGGGTGGTAGTGTCCCATCCGCAAGCATTTTTAGAAATATCTGTTTATACAGTGCTTTAATATGAATATACCTAGCCCGTCAATATAAAATATGTGCGGATTTTAACTTGTGAAATGCAATCGACGATTTTTTTTAATTGAATTTAAGGGTGGTAGTGTCCCGTCCGCAAGCGTTTTTAGAAATATCTGTTTATACAGGGCTTTAATATGAATATATCTAGCCCGTCAATATAAAATATGTGCAGGATTTAACTTGTGAAATGCAATCGACGATTTTTTTTTAATTGAATTTAAGGGTGGTAGTGTCCCGTCCGCAAGCGTTTTTAGAAATATCTGTTTATACAGGGTTTTAATATGAATATATCTTGCCCGTCAATATAAAATATGTGCGGATTTTAACTTGTGAAACGCCATAGACGATTTTTTTTAAATCAAATTGAAGGGTGGTAGTGTCCCGTCCGCAAGCATTTTTAGAAATATCTGTTTATACAGGGTTTTAATATGAATATATCTAGCCCGTCAATATAAAATATGTGCAGAAATTAACTTGTAAAATGCAATCGACGATTTTTTTTTAATTGAATTTAAGGGTGGTAGTGTCCCGTCCGCAAGCGTTTTTAGAAATATCTGTTTATACAGTGCTTTAATATGAATATACCTAGCCCGTCAATATAGAATATGTGCGGATTTTAACTTGTGAAATGCAATCGACGATTTTTTTAAAAATGAATTTAAGGGTGGTAGTGTCCCGTCCGCAAGCGTTTTTAGAAATATCTGTTTATACAGGGCTTTAATATGAATATACCTAGCCCGTCAATATAAAATATGTGCGGATTTTAACTTGTGAAACGTCATAGCCGATTTTTTTTAAATGAATTTATGGGTGGTAGTGTCCCATCCGCAAGCATTTTTAGAAATATCTGTTTATACAGTGCTTTAATATGAATATACCTAGCCCGTCGATATAAAATATGTGCGGATTTTAACTTGTGAAATACAATCGACGATTTTTTTAAAATGAATTTAAGGGTGGTAGTGTCCCGTCCGCAAGCGTTTTTAGAAATATCTGTTATACAGGGCTTTAATATGAATATATCTAGCCCGTCAATATAAAATATGTGCAGAATTTAACTTGTGAAATGCAATCGACGATTTTTTTTTAATTGAATTTAAGGGTGGTAGTGTCCCGTCCGCAAGCGTTTTTAGAAATATCTGTTTATACAGGGTTTTAATATGAATATATCTTGCCCGTCAATATAAAATATGTGCGGATTTTAACTTGTGAAACGCCATAGCCGATTTTTTTTAAATGAATTTATGGGTGGTAGTGTCCCATCCGCAAGCATTTTTAGAAATATCTGTTTATACAGTGCTTTAATATGAATATACCTAGCCCGTCAATATAAAATATGTGCGGATTTTAACTTGTGAAATGCAATCGACGATTTTTTTAAAATGAATTTAAGGGTGGTAGTGTCCCGTCCGCAAGCGTTTTTAGAAATATCTGTTTATACAGGGCTTTAATATGAATATATCTAGCCCGTCAATATAAAATATGTGCAGAATTTAACTTGTGAAATGCAATCGACGATTTTTTTTAATTGAATTTAAGGGTGGTAGTGTCCCGTCCGCAAGCGTTTTTAGAAATATCTGTTTATACAGGGTTTTAATATGAATATATCTTGCCCGTCAATATAAAATATGTGCGGATTTTAACTTGTGAAACGCCATAGCCGATTTTTTTTAAATGAATTTATGGGTGGTAGTGTCCCATCCGCAATCATTTTTAGAAATATCTGTTTATACAGTGCTTTAATATGAATATACCTAGCCCGTCAATATAAAATATGTGCGGATTTTAACTTGTGAAATGCAATCGACGATTTTTTAAAATGAATTTAAGGGTGGTAGTGTCCCGTCCGCAAGCGTTTTTAGAAATATCTGTTTATACAGGGTTTTAATATGAATATACCTAGCCCGTCAATATACAATATATGCGAATTTTAACTTATGAAACGCCATAGACGATTTTTTTTAAATGAATTTAAGGGTGGTAGTGTCCCATCCGCAATCATTTTTAGAAATATCTGTTTATACAGTGCTTTAATATGAATATATCTAGCCCGTCAATATAAAATATGTGCGGATTTTAACTTGTGAAATGCAATCGACGATTTTTTTAAAATGAATTTAAGGGTGGTAGTGTCCCGTCCGCAAGCGTTTTTAGAAATATCTGTTTATACAGGGCTTTAATATGAATATATCTAGCCCGTCAATATAAAATATGTGCCGAATTTAACTTGTGAAATGCAATCGACGATTTTTTTTTAATTGAATTTAAGGGTGGTAGTGTCCCGTCCGCAAGCGTTTTTAGAAATATCTGTTTATACAGGGTTTTAATATGAATATATCTTGCCCGTCAATATAAAATATGTGCGGATTTTAACTTGTGAAACGCCATAGCCGATTTTTTTTAAATGAATTTATGGGTGGTAGTGTCCCATCCGCAAGCATTTTTAGAAATATCTGTTTATACAGGGCTTTAATATGAATATATCTAGCCCGTCAATATAAAATATGTGCCGAATTTAACTTGTGAAATGCAATCGACGATTTTTTTAAAATGAATTTAAGGGTGGTAGTGTCCCGTCCGCAAGCGTTTTTAGAAATATCTGTTTATACAGGGCTTTAATATGAATATATCTAGCCCGTCAATATAAAATATGTGCCGAATTTAACTTGTGAAATGCAATCGACGATTTTTTTTTAATTGAATTTAAGGGTGGTAGTGTCCCGTCCGCAAGCGTTTTTAGAAATATCTGTTTATACAGGGTTTTAATATGAATATATCTTGCCCGTCAATATAAAATATGTGCGGATTTTAACTTGTGAAACGCCATAGCCGATTTTTTTTAAATGAATTTATGGGTGGTAGTGTCCCATCCGCAAGCATTTTTAGAAATATCTGTTTATACAGGGCTTTAATATGAATATATCTAGCCCGTCAATATAAAATATGTGCCGAATTTAACTTGTGAAATGCAATCGACGATTTTTTTAAAATGAATTTAAGGGTGGTAGTGTCCCGTCCGCAAGCGTTTTTAGAAATATCTGTTTATACAGGGCTTTAATATGAATATATCTAGCCCGTCAATATAAAATATGTGCCGAATTTAACTTGTGAAATGCAATCGACGATTTTTTTTTAATTGAATTTAAGGGTGGTAGTGTCCCGTCCGCAAGCGTTTTTAGAAATATCTGTTTATACAGGGTTTTAATATGAATATATCTTGCCCGTCAATATAAAATATGTGCGGATTTTAACTTGTGAAACGCCATAGCCGATTTTTTTTAAATGAATTTATGGGTGGTAGTGTCCCATCCGCAAGCATTTTTAGAAATATCTGTTTATACAGGGCTTTAATATGAATATATCTAGCCCGTCAATATAAAATATGTGCCGAATTTAACTTGTGAAATGCAATCGACGATTTTTTTAAAATGAATTTAAGGGTGGTAGTGTCCCGTCCGCAAGCGTTTTTAGAAATATCTGTTTATACAGGGCTTTAATATGAATATATCTAGCCCGTCAATATAAAATATGTGCCGAATTTAACTTGTGAAATGCAATCGACGATTTTTTTTTAATTGAATTTAAGGGTGGTAGTGTCCCGTCCGCAAGCGTTTTTAGAAATATCTGTTTATACAGGGTTTTAATATGAATATATCTTGCCCGTCAATATAAAATATGTGCGGATTTTAACTTGTGAAACGCCATAGCCGATTTTTTTTAAATGAATTTATGGGTGGTAGTGTCCCATCCGCAAGCATTTTTAGAAATATCTGTTTATACAGGGCTTTAATATGAATATATCTAGCCCGTCAATATAAAATATGTGCCGAATTTAACTTGTGAAATGCAATCGACGATTTTTTTAAAATGAATTTAAGGGTGGTAGTGTCCCGTCCGCAAGCGTTTTTAGAAATATCTGTTTATACAGGGCTTTAATATGAATATATCTAGCCCGTCAATATAAAATATGTGCAGAATTTAACTTGTGAAATGCAATCGACGATTTTTTTTAATTGAATTTAAGGGTGGTAGTGTCCCGTCCGCAAGCGTTTTTAGAAATATCTGTTTATACAGTGCTTTAATATGAATATACCTAGCCCGTCAATATAAAATATGTGCGGATTTTAACTTGTGAAATGCAATCGACGATTTTTTAAAATGAATTTAAGGGTGGTAGTGTCCCGTCCGCAAGCGTTTTTAGAAATATCTGTTTATACAGGGTTTTAATATGAATATACCTAGCCCGTCAATATACAATATATGCGAATTTTAACTTATGAAACGCCATAGACGATTTTTTTTAAATGAATTTAAGGGTGGTAGTGTCCCATCCGCAATCATTTTTAGAAATATCTGTTTATACAGTGCTTTAATATGAATATACCTAGCCCGTCAATATAAAATATGTGCGGATTTTAACTTGTGAAATGCAATCGACGATTTTTTTAAAATGAATTTAAGGGTGGTAGTGTCCCGTCCGCAAGCGTTTTTAGAAATATCTGTTTATACAGTGCTTTAATATGAATATACCTAGCCCGTCAATATAAAATATGTGCGGATTTTAACTTGTGAAATGCAATCGACGATTTTTTAAAATGAATTTAAGGGTGGTAGTGTCCCGTCCGCAAGCGTTTTTAGAAATATCTGTTTATACAGGGTTTTAATATGAATATACCTAGCCCGTCAATATACAATATATGCGAATTTTAACTTATGAAACGCCATAGACGATTTTTTTTAAATGAATTTAAGGGTGGTAGTGTCCCATCCGCAATCATTTTTAGAAATATCTGTTTATACAGTGCTTTAATATGAATATACCTAGCCCGTCAATATAAAATATGTGCGGATTTTAACTTGTGAAATGCAATCGACGATTTTTTAAAATGAATTTAAGGGTGGTAGTGTCCCGTCCGCAAGCGTTTTTAGAAATATCTGTTTATACAGGGTTTTAATATGAATATACCTAGCCCGTCAATATACAATATATGCGAATTTTAACTTATGAAACGCCATAGACGATTTTTTTTAAATGAATTTAAGGGTGGTAGTGTCCCATCCGCAATCATTTTTAGAAATATCTGTTTATACAGTGCTTTAATATGAATATATCTAGCCCGTCAATATAAAATATGTGCGGATTTTAACTTGTGAAATGCAATCGACGATTTTTTAAAATGAATTTAAGGGTGGTAGTGTCCCGTCCGCAAGCGTTTTTAGAAATATCTGTTTATACAGGGTTTTAATATGAATATACCTAGCCCGTCAATATACAATATATGCGAATTTTAACTTATGAAACGCCATAGACGATTTTTTTTAAATGAATTTAAGGGTGGTAGTGTCCCATCCGCAATCATTTTTAGAAATATCTGTTTATACAGTGCTTTAATATGAATATACCTAGCCCGTCAATATAAAATATGTGCGGATTTTAACTTGTGAAATGCAATCGACGATTTTTTTAAAATGAATTTAAGGGTGGTAGTGTCCCGTCCGCAAGCGTTTTTAGAAATATCTGTTTATACAGGGCTTTAATATGAATATATCTAGCCCGTCAATATAAAATATGTGCCGAATTTAACTTGTGAAATGCAATCGACGATTTTTTTTTAATTGAATTTAAGGATGGTAGTGTCCCGTCCGCAAGCGTTTTTAGAAATATCTGTTTATACAGGGTTTTAATATGAATATATCTTGCCCGTCAATATAAAATATGTGCAGAATTTGACTTGTGAAACTCCATAGACGATTTTTTTAAATGAATTTAAGGGTGTGTTTAAAATCTTTTTTTTTTTGTTATATAGTGTCAGTTAGGTGTCGTAAATTACTATAAGATTTTCCAAGACAGTCCTAATCAATAAAATTTGTTTTTTTACAACAATATAGGATGGAATACTATGGTAAATAAAATTTTGTTTCTCATTTTTTAGTAATATATTTTTGAGTGTATAATTCGTCTCGTGAAGTTCCAAACTTCAGCCGCATAATTGTATACGATTTTAAATTAATATTTCTTTAATATTTCCTGATCTCTAGATTTTGGCACTCCTACTTCATTTTCAAGATGACGACACGAAGTTGAAGGGTTATTTTCTATGCTTGCCAAGATATTTTTTTCCTGGATTTCTTGTTCTGGCTTATTGTAAACTTTTGGCCGCGGCTTGAAGAAACTGTTAGATTAGGCTTAAAATATTATAAAAATAAGCGTTGAAAATGTATATCTTTTCAAATACAGGGCATTATAAAAATTATTAACTTTTGAATTTTACTCTGTATCATTAAAACAAAACGAAATTTTTAAGTTCTATTGGCGGCATTTTTTGTTTACTTAAAAAACAGCTCGTGACTTTAAAAGGTAACGAGAAACCCCAAAATAGTATGGAATATGGGATACTCTGTACAGATAAACGAGTCAGAATAAGGAGTTTAAATCATAAACAAGCTAGTATTTGATAAAACGAAACGTTGTAGTACAAACTTCATGGAATGATTGATGAGAATATTAGTTTTAATGAATTAGTTATAATATGCTTTTAAAAAACTGTAAATAACTATGAAAATGTAATTAGCCTTAAGGAGTTCATGACACAAAGTGACAAATCAAAAAAGTGACAATCTAAATTAATCTTAAAAGCTTTTCTTCACAAATATTTTTTTATTAATCTGCATGGAACAACAATAGATGTAATATATTTTAAAATAGACGTGATGACAGTAACCAAGAATCTCCAAAATTATATATTTATGTAATGTAATGGAATGAGATACATGAATTATAAGAAACATATTTATTTTTATATTATGGGAGCGAGTGACACTTTTTTTGATAAAATCTTCTTTCTAACACAGTTAACCATGCTGGTAGGCTATTGTCTGTTCATTGCTATCACGTCTTCCCCGAAAGATGAGGTCCAGCATTCTCGCCATCGTTTTGGTGGTCTTCCCCGTGATCTTTTTCCTACTGGGTTATGCATTTTTGCGCTTTTCACGAGTCTACCGCCCTCCATTCTCCCTATGTGTTTGTTTCAGAATCTTCGCCTTTGTCTAACCCATCTTCCTATGTCCTGTATCCCGCATTGTTGTCTGATATCTTCATTCCATATTCTGTCATGTAGAGTTTTGCCTTGTATACTTCTTAATGCTTTCATTACGACTGTCCTCATCATTTGTAGAGTTCTGCCTGGATCAGGTCTTGTTTCTGCCGCGTATGTTATGATGGGTCTTAGAGCCGTTTTATTTATCTTAGTTTTGTTCTTCCAGACAATTTCTTTTAGGCATCCCGAAATTCTAGCCGCTCTCATTGCGTGCTCTCTTACTTCGTTAAAAAGGTTTCCATGATTCGTTATTTCTGCTCCCAGATATTTGAAGTGATTTACCTGTTCGACAATTTTGGAGTCGATTTCCAACTTGCACCATATTGGTGCTTTGGATGTTACTAAGCATTTGGTTTTCTGGGTGTTGATGAGCATATTTAATACTTTCGCTTTAGTGTTAAAAGAGTACAATAGTCTTTAGAGGTTATCTTCAGAGTCTGCAATGAGAACAGCATCGTCCGCATAGCAGACGGTTGGAAGAATGTGTTTCCCATTTTGTATCCAGCTGTTCTGGGGAGATTGTTTATTATTTTATCCATTATTACATTAAATATGAAGGGGATGAGCGAATCGCCCTGTCTAATTCCTGTGTTTACATATATGTCTTCCATTGTTATATGTCCTACTCTGATTTTTGTTCTGCACTGGATGTTAATATCGTATATTAGATTAATTAGCCTATGATTTAGACCTTTTGTTCTCATTATTTCTAAGACGTCCTTTAAGCGTATTCTGTCAAAAGCCTTGGTGATATTGACGAAGCACATGTACGCAGATTTATTGGATTCTAGGGATTTTTCAGTTATTTGTTTGACAATGAATATTGCGACAATAGTGGATCTGTTCTTTCTGAAACCTTGTTGTTCTTCTCGTATACTTATGATTTTGGTGATTTCTTCCAGTATAGTTTTTGTGAATGCTTTGAGAATGCTATCAAGCAGTGTTATTGCTCGACAGTTTCCTGGGTGCGTTTTCGGTCCTTTTTTAAAAATGGGTGTTGTTACACTATTCTTCCATTCATTCGGCGTTTTTTGTTCTTCTATGATATTCTTGAAAAGGGTTAATATTTCATTCTATAGCTTTTTCCCTCCGTATTTAAGCATCTCATTAGTGATCTCGTCTGGTCCGGGGCTTTTTCTGTTCTTAAGGAACTTTAAGGTGTTTTCTATCTTGTCATTTGTTAGTTCTATGCTATCGTCCTCCTCATATTCATTTTGTGTCTGTTTCATGTTCTCCTCTTCCTTACATAGACTTTTAAAGTATGTGTTCCAGTGTTCTAATTTGATTTTATTATCCCTTTTGTAAACCTTCCCCAATGTTTTTTTTAGTTCTCTTATTCTTGCGTTTACCTCGTTATGTTCTTTCCGGTAGTTATTCCAGTTTTCCGCCGATGGTAGCTGTTGGGTGGACTGAGTAACTCAACAAGTGCCATTGCCGGTCCCAAGCCCGGATAAAGGAGAAGGGTTCACAGGCCAGGCCAACCCCCTACCTGTGGTAAAAACCCAGTACGGTTCACAGAACCGCAAGTCAGCCTCGAATCTGATTTTGATAAAATGAATCTACGAAATACCGCAATCCGTCATGATAGGTTGGACACCAGAGTGATTGACGTCACGTCTATGTAAACATTGTAAACGTCATTTTGTTTTGTTTGAACTCCAACAATTTGCACTATTTACACCTGCGTTTACCAAGTATTTTGTAATTTTCAAGATCAGTTGCCTAGTTTTGTAGTACCAAAACCAAAATCAACCCAGGCAAATAGCTCTAATTTGTCTAGAGTTGATTGGTTCATGCTGAGAGAGTTCCTTGCTTCAAAGAAATACTTTTTGTCAGCAGAATTTAGAAACATTAAAACTTTTATATACGTACATTAATACTCTATAAAAGCACAATACTTTAAAAGTCCAAAACTAGTAAAATCTGCTTCTTATATTCACATAATGAAAGGTTAGTATTAGAGGTTATGTTATTAAAATGTTTTTTTAAATACATCATATACTTACACATTGATTTCTTTATTTTAGGTCCTCCAAGGCATCCTAGTAAAAGGTAAAAACTGCCCAGAACATAATTTCGCAAAATTATATAGAGTAAGGTTAATAGTCGACGAGGAGAATGAATGAAACCGCCAAATCAATAGGATGCTATGACTGTGTTGCTTCACACGGGGGCTGTAAACATGCCGTAGCACGTCTGCCGACAACGTATGCTTTTTAATGCGATTCCCTGAATGATTTAAGTCAGTAAAACCTACTTTTATCCAGGAAGTTTCTCCTCCAAATAATAAACAAGGAAAACCCAATAGAGCATTTTTAATTTCACAACCACAAAGCCACGTATGTTTATTATAAAGATCCCGTTTAAACATCCTTGCTAAACACGGATTGTTCTATTTTTAAATCCGGAGTAGGCCTTTCAAGCCTTTTTATTTCAGCCTTATCACTTAATGACGGACCCTGAACGTAATTCATTTTTATTTATACGATAACCGACACTCAAAACGTAAAAAAATACAATTCCATACCTCACAACAAACTAAAACACCTACGACTACGAAATCAACGGATAAATTAAACACAGGTTTGCAGTCGATTTGCAATCTACATGAAGCATATGAGACTGAATTAATCTTCACGTCTTAGATAGGCAACTTTATATACGCTCCACTGGATTTGCTTGGATTGTATTAAAATTGCAAACTAGCAAAACGATAACATTTTCAGGTGCAATACTGTAATACATACAAATTATTAGTGATATTTAGGCATAGTAAGTTAAATTATTTCAGTAATTGACTGCTTTTCGTGTATAATCTAAGTAAAACATTGATTTAAATGTAATCATTAAATTATCAGTAAACATTTAAAAAACAACATTTGTATTTATATTTATTAGTATATTTTAATCGTACACAGCAGAGACGTAAGAATTATTAAAAATCTATATTGGCGACAGAAAGCTAAGGCTAAATGGAAAACTCACAGAAGACAGTAAAATTCTGCGAGGCGTCAGACAGGGCTGCATACTATCTCCACTGCTTTTTACTATATATACAGATAAAATCTTTAAACGGGCTACTCAAGAACAACGAATGGGAGTACAAATCAATGCAGAATATATAAATACAATACGATATGCTGACGACACTGTTATCCTAAGCGACAAACTACAAGACCTGCAACATCTATTAAACTGTGTTAACACTGAGGGTCAAGAAATGGGGCTCAACATAAATATCAAAAAGACAAAATTTATGGTCTTTAATAGACAACCTCATTTTAACACTTCAATACAAATATAAGGAAAAATTATAGACAGGGTGACTCATTTTAAATATCACCGAAAATCTAAACCCAGATAAAGAGAAAAGGTGTAGAATAGAGACTGCTAGAGCAACTTTTCAAAAAATGAAACCACTTTTCTGCAATGGTAACCTCAACCTAAAACTACGACAGAGAATGATAAGATCATACGTCTGGCTAGTGTTACTATATGGGGCAGAGATCTGGACAATTAAAGCTGCCACGATTAATCGGTTGGAGGCTCTTGAAATGTGGTTACACCGGCGAATGCTGAGAATACCTTGAACAGCTAGACAGACCAACGAAATGGTACTCAATAGGGCCGACATAACTCGTCTACTATTAAACACTGTAAAGTGTAGAAAATCTCATATCTTGGACATATATTCAGAGAGGAGCGATATAGAATTCTTCAGCTAATCATGATGGGTAAAGTAGAGGGACGTAGAAGGGTAGGAAGGAGACAGGCTTCCTGGTTGAGGAATGTTCGTGAATGGACAGGTATACGTAGCGCGGGGGAGCTGTTCCAGCTGGCGCAGGACCGTGAAAGATTTGCCAATGTAATTGCCAACGTCAGGGGGACCTGATATGGCACTTGAAGAAGAAGTATGTTTCATTTTAATTTACAATTTTTTGAGGGGTTGTACAAACCTGCAAATCTGAGGAAAATCCGCCAATGATAGATGAGTCTGGTTCGCTGGTCTGGGAAAAATTTTTTTTGTGGTACTATGTTATTTAACATATTCATATCATATCAAATTCTTGCTGGTAAACAAAACTTAAAATAACAATGAACTTGGCCTGTTAATTGATTCTTCTTCTATGACAAATCCAAATTTCCCATAGGAAGCACAAGTGAACCGGGAAATTATATGTATTAAGGTTAATAACGTTAGGCTAATCTATAGGTAATTGATATTAAAATTGTAAAAACAAAATTTCCCATATAACTTGTTTGGTACAAAAATAATTAATCAAATTGTGAAACTTTCTTTGAAAAAATATCGACGCTTCTTTCTTTTATAAATATAGTTCAAGAGTACATAAATATTATTCAAACTGAGACATTGTTAATAGGGGGACCGAAAAGTAATGTCGTTTTTTTTACACTAAATCCAAACAGATAAATTTTTAACAAGTTTTATTATTAATCAATGATATAATCACTCTCTATATCAACAATCTAATATTAAAAAGATAAGTTTAGTTTCGGTAGAGAAGATCTTTACACTGAGACCTGGTAGATCTATTGTGCTGTTTAGTCGTAAGAGTTACCTTATCGGCTAGAGTACGTCCTCCAGTCCTATTTCCCTCAGGAACCTTACGATGTTGGACGGCTTCAAGGTGGGTAGCTTCTCTAATGTTTTCTGGAGCGTTGCATCTTGAAAGGAGATGAATAGAGGTTTGGTCCTCCTCCCCACAGAATCTGCACTCTTCTCTTTCTACTAGTCCGAGTTTCTTGAGGTGTCCTTTCAGGTGGCAATGCCCGGTCAGGACCCCTGACAGAACTCTGAGATAAGATAATCTCGAAGACCTTGGAAAAATTACATAAGATTGTAATGCCTCAAAAGTTTTCAACTAGAGATGGATCACCTTTTTTTCAGAATAGGACAGACTTTGGTAATCTTCCAGACCTCTGGAAAAACTCCGCTCTTCATAATCAGTTGGAAGATATGACAAAGGGGAGCGCTCAGAACAATGGAACAGTCCCACACCAGAAAACTAGGAACACCACTTGGGCCAGATGTAGCATTATTTTTAAGTGACTTGCAGGCCCAAGAAAGATCTGTGGGAGTAATTATGGGAATGTTACCAGCACCACTCGAGCAGGTACGTTGAAGGTTTCGGTAACAGTTTTATTACTCTCTCTAGTTCTTGAATAGAGTATAGAAATGTGTATGCTTGCAATTGCCCTCCCCCCCGCTCTCTCAAGAGCTTTGAGTTCAGGAAAATGGACCCGATTCTTACTCTTATACTAGGAATGTGTATGCTGCTGGCATCCCCCCCCTCTTGTCAGTAATTTGTTTTTTTCTTGTGATCGCCATCCCATCTCCAAGAGCTTAAAATTCAGGAAATTAGACCCGACCCTGCTTGTTACACTAAAAATGGGAATGTTGCTAGTGTCTTCCCCCCCCCCTCCCCCCGACAGCAAATTTCAATTTTACACAAAAAATAATATTGTTATTTGTAATTTTTAGCGCATGTTTTGAGGTAGGTTTTTTTTTTAAATTATTAAAAAATAAAGACTGCTGTCGTCATTCACAAAAATATACTAATTAATTGAAAGATAATATCAAAGTTAATATTTAAAAAAAATAATAATTGTATCATCTTAAGCATCTTGTTATAATTAATAATTATATAATTTACATATACACCACGTGTCTAACAATTTTACATTACTAAATTAACTGTTCTAGAACAAACATATTATTTTTTCCAATAATTTTTTACGCAATAACACAAGAAATATTTCCGTCCAATTTATTTACTACTGAATTTTTTTCACAATACTACTTCTTTAGTATGTGATTCCAAGTTCAAGGCGCCTATTCACGTAGGGGACATTGAAAATTGTATTAATAAGGACGATTAAAATACGCTTAGAGATGGTAACCTTTGATAATGATCACGTTCGCACAATTTGTTTATCAAACTGGATCTGTGAAATATGTCTAACTAACACCTAGTCGCTCAAAAAAATTTTCGGATAATTATACGGGGTGAGTCTCCGAGCAATTTATTAAACGATTGTGGGAAAAATATAATTCGGAAGAATCTGAAAATTTGAAAGTGTACTAACGTGCATGGGAGACAGACGACTAAAATATTTTCAAGATGACGCCACTTCCGGTTATACCGGAAGTAGATGTCAACTTGCTTATTTTAAATGGAACTCCCTATATATGATTACATTTTTCATTTCTACGTAAAATTTTACACATATTTCATGTACAATATTCTATATTTAAGTCACCGTTTTGGACATATTTAAATATTTATATCAAAAATGACGTTTGCAAACCAAAACTTAACTATAAATTTTTCCTATAAGGAACTCTTTATTATTTAATTTGGGTTAGTTTTCTTGTAGACGAAGATCGACTTTAGTAGTATTTTTATGATATTTTAAAAATTATTAGTACAGAGTGGTCAAAAAAGAAGAATAAAAATTATATTTAAAAAATCATCAAAAGTCAATTTTTTCAAATAAAAAGCATCTATTTTTATAATTTTATCATATTAAGCATTAAAAATAAGGGTAACTTTGTATAAGGTTGTCTATTCCAAAAATTTGTAGTTTTCAAAATATTGGCAATTCAAATTTTTCTATTGTAAAAATGCTATATGGCTTTTAAATTTTGTTATTAGTTGGCCTTGACGGCGATGTGTGGCGAAAATAAAACAATCGAACCCTACAGAGTTGTCACTATTTTTTGACATTCGACATTCATTAATAATAATCATACCGGGGCGATTAGATTACACGCCCGAAGATTATTTAAACTTATTTATTATTTATGGAGAATGTGATAGAGTTATTTCAAGAACATGCGATACATTCGCGATCCGATATCCTAAGAAACAGAAACCAACACTAGCAATTGTTAAAAAGATTATAAAAAAGTTCAAGAAATTTAGATCTATAGAAACTAAAATAAGTATAAATAAACCAGTTGTTAACAAAATAAAGTTACAACAATTATTTGAGTAAATATTCAAATTGACGCCCTTGAACTTTCAAACATTTTTCGCACCGAAGCAGGAACTCTTCAAGGGTGGTTCTTCTTATTGACTGAGGATTAAGTTCTTCAAATGTTATTCTGACGCGCTGCATGCAATCTTCCATAGTGGTTAATGCGGTGTTATATGCTGTTGTAGAATTCTATCTACAAGAAACTAAAAAAAAAATCATAAAAATAAAATGAACCTATAAAGACGGTTGAAATTCCGAGAAATAAACTGCAAGTTGTCGGCGGTAACGGCGCATAGATACCGACAAAGACGCCGGCGCAGACACAAAGCTTTGGCGGACCGCGCTAAGCGCCCAGATAGCACAAGATTTCCATTGGATATCCAGAATAGGTACATATAATGTCCCGTATGTCCATGGACCGTTTATGGATGTCCATTAGATGTGATGACCTGTAATCTATATGGACGTCCATATCTGGATGTCCAGTGTAAGTCCGTCAGACGTCCATTAATTAAATTTCGGGTTGTCGGTAAAATCGGATACTGTAATATCGGCCTGTAGAATTGTCATTTCTTAACCTGCCGGCCCGCTATTATCACAAAATATCCCTTCAGATATTTTGTGCCCATTATTGTGTTGACGTCGAGCTAAAAAAGACCTTTGGAGTTTTAGTTGAGCTAAAATCAAGTGTGCTTTTTATTTGAAGAAGATGCCATCGTTAAAGGTAAGTATAGTTATTTTTAATTTAATTTTTTTAATTATACCAAAAATTACCGAACGAAACTACAGACATGCCCGACGGAAAGCTGATAATTTAGTATCAAACTCGCACAAATTTGAAAGTGAACAAAATATTCAGTATCAAAACACGTATGTTAAAATATAGCTTTTGTAGCTATACTTTTTCATACAATCACTTATTTAAATGCAAATTACTACAAATAAGTGCAAATATTTTGATAGGCCAATGAATTTTGTATCTTGTTGGTTAAAATGGAGCACAGATAGAGTTGTAAATTTGTGTAATAATAAAATTGTAAATTTTGGAGAAAATTCTCTCTGACAAAGTCATTATTGAGTCATCAGTCTAATAAGATTGCTAGCATTAATAAATGTTTTTAAAATTTATAATGGAATAAAAGCTATAGCAAATTTGAATAATTATATTAATTTTTTTATTTTTTTATGACTATTTTGGATTAAACGCTAGTAAAAGTTTACATTGATGTGTATTTTTGTGCAGTATAATTGTTTAAAAATATATAATAAAGTTTTGACAGTTCGATTCTAGGTTTAGACTTATAATTTAATTTATTTTAATTATTTTTTAGATGAATTTTTCACAGATTGGTCCAAATAAAATTCCTATGTGAAAGCCAATTTGTACCAAATTAGAGACGATATTCAGGTAATCTTAAATAGGGAAAAAACAACAAGTTTCTACAAAGAATGTTCTGCAGGAGTTCAACTATCCTTTTACTCAAGAAAATAATCAGCTGCCTCAAGTCACATAAGATCTTCAGGACAATTTAAACTTTAAAGATGCAGTAAGTTTATTACACTTCTCCTGAAATAAAAGCTGAAACTTATTCGAGTAATGCTTCTTTATGTGTATGAGTTTATTGATAAAAAAAAAACTTAATTTAAAGGATTATTTTATATATATTTTTTTACTTTGATTCTTAAAGTCAAAAATATTCTTAGGTTAGCATATGTGGAATTAACGTTTAATTATCTCAATAAAGTAATATAAATTTAGGTTTTACAATTAGCGAAAATTGGAGGAAATTATACCTATTAACTTATTAAAAGATATTTTATTGTAACAATGACAGATAGCCTTTCCAAGAATTATACATATGATGGAACAGTACAGTGCCCTTTAAAAAACTTATGTTCCCTATTTGTAGGTAAGTTACCACTTAAATATAAAAATTTGATGAAAAAAATCTCTCTGTTTTATTTGTCATACTCGTAAATAATAAGAACAAATTGGGTGTCAGATTTCACACGTTGAACTCTAGATCCTCTTGTTCTGATAATACCCAGACAAAAAGTGTGTTAAAATTTTTTTTCTGGTCTGTTGGTTTAAGCACTCTAAGCAATAACGATTTGGTTTTATAGGGCCATCTATGGTTACTTGTTATCGACGTTTTGATGACATGAGTGGTCTGTGTCTTCAGAAGTGCAGATTAATTAGGTACTGTAAGCTCTCGGACCCTAAACAAATTCTGAAAATATCTACCATTCACGTTAGCGGAACGTCAATAAGAGGGAACAATAGATTATGACCTATTTATCCAAAAAGCACAATACCATCGGATAATATGTCCACAATCGGGTCAAGAATGTACAATATATGGACATCCAAAATTAGTCCTATTAATATCCAAAAATGATCCATACTTGGACAATATATGTAATCCAAAAAGACATCCATGAGTGGGACAATCGTATCGTCCAGTGGATATCCATAGGATGTTGGTGAACAAATTCTGGACATCCCATGGATACCCAGTATGTCCAGCTTTGGATAAACGATGGATATCCAGTGGACTGAAGTGTGCTATTTGGGCGCTGATTGGTTCCTTTTGGAAGACCCGACGGAGTGCCGAGAAAGTATAAATAGCACCCGATGTCGCGATTCTTTAGCAGAATCTGATTGTCTATTAAAGAGCACAGATCTCTCAAATTTTTCTTACACACGCGCACACGAGTATCTAAGTCTTTTGAAGCATTTACTCGGGCGAAACGTGAGATTCTCTGCCGTTGCTGATTAGTCTGGCACTTGCACCACGTCAGACAAAGGCACGGGGAATCTTGCAAGAGATTATTGTCAGTTTCCCTTCCAGATGAAAAAATTCAACAGATTAACACGTGAATAGGGAGTTTCAAATTTCTTAGAGGTTTTCCTGGAGTGCCTCTTTCGGCATCAAGAGGACCACTAAGCTGTTTACGCTAGTGCAACGAGGGAGGCCGCTCTGCTTACGACGGCTTAAGAAGAAAGGTTCTTGGTTGTCCTAATAAGACGATCAAGAAAGAAGATATGAAGATTGCGGTACTAGAAAGGCCAGGAAACCTCATCTGTTAGACGGAAATTCGTTAGAGGCGAACTCTAGTAGCTGATATCAGTTCAGTGCTAGGGGAGGAACCTCAAAGTAAAGTCTTCAGTTAAATAAAAGCCGTGGAACTCAAATTTTAGTAAAATTCCAGCGCCGTCGTAAAAAAAAATAAGATTCTCTAAAAACCTTTCCACGCCGATTTTTTTTATAAATTCTTGTGGAAAGTGTTTAAAATAAATAATATACGGAGTATTCATGCATCTGCTCCTACGAATAAAATAATTTGCGTATAGGAAACCTGATAGTGACATACCCGATTTAGATATCCCGATTTTTCCGTCAAAAGAAAATTAGTGACAACCTGATAGTGACATCGTTAACGGATCTAAAAACACTAAACGTGCCTTAGTTTGCGCTTTAGAGTTTCAAAAATTGTAAAATACACCAAAGTTTGAAACAATATAAGTAAAGCTGTTTTAGAAAATCATCTGGTAGGTAATTCGACTAGATTAGATAAATTTATTTTGTGAGTTTTCCAAACAATGGTAACCTCACGTTACGACAGAGATGATACATTTCTGTAGAAAAAGCAATAAATTTTGCAACCGCTGTGCTAGATGTGAAAATTTCCGACTTGTCTGTTAGGAAGATTATGATGCCCTCTAAGATTATGATAATGAACATTTTATTGAATATGTCAGGGACAATTGTACCATTAATAAAATACCATTGCTTCTTAAATATGGAAGGAATATTAAATAAAAAGAAGAGATATATTTTGAAAGTTTTAAAGTTATTTTTAACGGGTAAAACTAGAATTTTAGAAAATATATGAGGTTTAGGATATTTCATGAAATTTATTTTTAGAATTTGTCATTGCGTAGTCGATTCGAAAAACGAAATATTTTTATTTAATCTGTCAAAGTTTCTTTTTGAACCGGGTTACACCCACATTCTATAATTTTAAGGCTGGTTTAACAGTAAATTCAGGTTTTCATTACAACTATATTACAAATAGCAACCGGGCAAAGTTGTTGTAATCTCTACAAACATATGTTATCTTAAGTAATACATTAACCGACAAGTAAACATTTAATATTAGATCCTATCTATATGATTAGAGAGAGAGTATACATACCAATGAAGGCAACGAGAAATCACACTGCTAATAATTTGTCAGGATATTGCTATGACAAAAAATAGAAATTTTACTGCCCCTAGTCCCGGACAGTTGTCCTAAAAATCTCCCGGCTCCAAGTAGCGATCCAATTTAAGGCTAAGCAAATGGAATACTAGAAGCCTATAAGCAGCTGGTAAGTGTGATAAATTAGTTCAAGAGACTAAACTTACGGGGATGTCAATCACAGGAATAAGCAAACAGCGATAGATAGATACGTGGAGGGTATTTTATACTATTCTAGTAACGAAGACTTCAATACACAACACAGGAAGGGGTTAGGTATTAAGACACATGCAGGATCTTTATTGTCAGTAGAATGTTATATTGTCAAAGACAATCTACTTTAAGAATTACGAGTTGCGTAAAAATTACAAGAGTCAACGTGGCCCCTGGGAGCTATGCACGATCAGAAAAAAAACGAGTTGACTCCAAAAAAGCAACCCGTAATATCCTTAGTTTCATCCCTAAATTTTCGCTTTTATAGCAGTGGGGAAACGCCAAATCAAAGTGCCGGCACCGTGCCGTATCAAAGTGCCGCTACCGCGCCGTTTAATGTCTGGGTTTCCCCGCTTCGACAAACGAAGTTTGGGAGTTTTTGCACTGTATGCCGTATTATTTAATTTATTTTATTTACTGAGGAAGCGTGGGCATAATAAACCTGAAATTTAATATTTTTTCGTAAAATAAGCATGTATTCACAACAGGAGCGAAGGTATAGACCCGTATCTTTGCCATCAAAATTGCAAAGAGGCCCAACAACTTAAATAACAGAGATAATAGCCAGCGAGTGCCTAGTACTTGGAAAAATCTGCTTACAAAACATCAACCAGTAGCACTTCGCAACGAAACAGATTACAACTCGACAACGCAACCCCAAACACTGGCAACAGGGCCGATGACGCGCACCAGGTCTCGCAACCTAATTGGCCTGGACCATTCGGAAAACGAACGCGTCCGACGCGCACACGGGACCGACAGCACCCGAGCCGAGGGCGTCAGTTCGCTCGTAGACGCCATACAGTGAGCTGACTTCTAAATCGAACAGCCGTCGAGGAAGCATCACTTGAAAATGCCAGCTGAGATGTTGGCGAAACGTCATGAAGATATTTCTACTGACGAATGGATTGAAAACCGGAAAACACCAATACCCATTCCACCATCCGTGAAAACCTACGATACAACATATATATATATATATATATATATATATATATATATATATATATACGTAGTAGATTATAAAGGACCAAGTTTTTTAAAAATTTGGTGAATTTTTTGAAAAAGTTGGCAACTTCGCAATAGAATTTGAATCAAGATATTTGCTATGAAAGTTGCCTTCTTCTGTTGGTGCCTATCCTCTGTGGATGTTGGCAATCACATTGCCCATATGACCTTATTGACAGCTGTTCTAAATAAATGTACCGTCGTCATTCCTGACCCTGAGTTCTTTTACCCTCTATCTTACCTTGCAAAATTAACTGAATTAGTTGGTATTTCTCATTGCGCATTACATGCCCTAAGTATGATATCTTTCTGATTTTCACATTGCGCATAATTTCTGGGTCTTTTTTCATACGTTGCATCACGGTGTTATTTGTGACACGATGGATGTATGAAATTCTGAGCATGCGGCGGTAACACCACATTTCGAAGGCTTCCAGTCGTTTAGATGTTGTTTCTATCAAAGTCCAGACTTCCATTCTATACAGAAGAGTTGAAAATACATAACATCTCATCTCATCTTGGTTGTAGATTGACTAAAATGTAGTTGTCGCTCTTGCATTATCTTTATTTTGTTTGTTATCACGACGTTTTGATTAGGTTGTGTTTGTAATCGTTATCAAGTATAAACAGTTTATACTTGATAACGTCATAAAAATAAACAATAATAAAGAGAATGCAAGACAGACAACCACATTTTAGTCAAGGTATGGATGGTTCCTGAGATAACCCAAATATGCAAAAATATACAGGGTATCCCATTAAAAAGAAAATTTTTTTAACGCCACACTGTCATGAAATATCATGTATAATAAAAAATATTTTTAGATTCATATTATATAACTTTAATTAAAACACTTTTTTACATTTTTGAAAAATAAGAGAGATTAAGATATTTTGTCACGCCATTGCGCCACCCTATATATATGTAATTTTCTTAGCGTATTAAAAATTTATAAAAAAAACCCTAAAACTTTAGCATATCCAGTTTTTGACATCCGGTGGAATAACGTCATTTACTTTCAGAAACAACCGGTACAGAAAGAATTAATTACAAAAATAAAAACTATTAAAAATAAATAAATTATAAAAGTTGAGTTGATTTTGATGACACCTTCGTCTTTATTAATTCATTTTGTATGTGCACAAATGCAGGTATATTAAAACAACGTTTAGTATCAAATGCGTATATATATGAGTCACTAAATAAAAAAACTTTAAATAGGATCAAAAGGTGACCTTTTGTTGCCTAAACAGAGCGATTCTTCATCGTTAGTGGATAATTTACTTTTAAATTTCAATATTTTGATGGATTTATGAAAAAAAAACATAATTTTTACTTAAGAGATAGTTAGCCTCACATTAAACGTACTGACAAGACGTAAAAAGTTACCTGAACTAAATGTTTCTTAGCTTAAGTATCTTAACATTTTTTCATACGTATACAGAGTGTGGGAAATCTCCAGGATATGGAAAAAAAACCGTGAAAGGAATACTACAAGATCATGTAAATTTTTTTCGTATAGGTGTCCTCTTCGGAGACATGGACTCCCAAATAGCTGCAATGGAATTAAATTTGCAACTTGCACCATATAAAAGAGTTCTCTTTGCCACCTGAGCTTCAGTACAGTACAACTTATCTATGACGATGATAGACGGCTAGGTGAATGCTTTGGCTGGAGCGAAATCGGTCCAACGTTGTTACCTCTGCCAAACAACATCTCAGTTCAACAACATTGATACTGTGTCCCAGTAAATACAGAGTATTTCAAGCTACAACTGTTAACTCTACACGCATGTATTCGATTCTTCGAATGCTGCTTGTATTTGTCGTATCAACGTAACACACAGCAGTGGCAAGCCCGTAAGCATAAAAACAAAGAGGTGAAAGCACAGACAAAGGCTACCATCCAACAGGTCTTTTAAGAGAAAGATTAGGACTTCTTACTGACATGCCAAATAAAGGTTTAGGAAGTACTAACGATGGCAACATAGTTCGACGTTTCTTCGAGAACAATGATGAGTCAGCCATTATAAAAAAAGTAAAGCGAAAACTGATCCTCCGGTTTCCCGTCATTTTGCATTTGGAAGCGGACATTAAACTGCAATAGAGAAGATTTGGGAATACAAACTTCAAACAGCAAGATTATTTTTCAGATATTCTTGGTACAACATTCCAACAGGAATCCACAAATGACTTACTCCATTGACCAGACATCATAGCATTTGCAATATAACCGATAGGTAAACTATCGAAAGATGCACAAAAATCAACGGACAAGTTAATAAGAAACTATCGCCTAGATTTTGCTCGAAAATCCTGTCGAGAAAAATATGGAGGATGTCTTCCAAAACTTTTGGCGTCGATGGATCCTTACACTGTTTCTTGACATCGTAAGGATTCGTACAACAATTCGTACGTATTGAAGAATGAGAAAAGAGCTGTTAACAAAGAAGGCAGTGATTAAAAAGTTCTTTTTATTATTTTCAATACAGTCGTACTATTTATTCATTTATGTGAATCAATAAATATTATATTACTTGCATTGGTATTTGTTAAGAAGTCCTAAGCATAGAGGAAAAAGTACTTTTACCTTTTTAACGATTATCGATATCCACGTATTTATTATTATAGTATTATTTTTAAAATGCACCTTGGACTCAAGCGCAATATTTTATTCATGGAAATACAATTATTCTTTTTATTTTGTTTTTAAATTGCATATTTAACAGCTATTGAACCATATTAGACGCTTTTCGAATTTATTTTCATGATTTTAAAGATTCAGTCTGCTATGTTAGATCCGATTTTTATTTTTAATATTAAATCCGTGCTTTCAACCCACTGTGTTTTGACGACCCCCCCCCCCCCCAACCATCTTTGCTGGAAACCAGAAAGCAAGCTACGATACAACAGTATGCTTTATTTCACTTCTTCAACATGGATAAACGGATTGTCCGTCTCTTCTGTAACATTCCCATTATTTAGAGGTTCTGTTTTGGATTTTCCACACCTGTATATATATATATATATATATATATATATATATATATATATATATATATATATATATATATATATATATTGTCGTATTATTCAACATCTTACCGCCATCCGCCGATCAGATTTAACTTCAAATAAGAGATCCGAACATAAATAAGTACGAAGACGGGTGTCTGGGAAGGTGTCAGTCGGAATCCCACTGACGAGTCCTGCGACTGGCACCGGGACGAAACACCCAAAGAATTTTTCAACGAAGCGCAAATTAGAGCCGCCTAACTGCGACATGGCATCCCTGGTGGGGACGGATTGCAGCGGGTCATAGAGTCTCGATATTTGTGTGATGGGGGGACGGTACTACCGGATCGGCCTTGATAAGTACTTTCGGTATCACTATCTGATGGGGGGATGAAAGTGTGGATCGGCCTTGATAAGACTCTCGGTTTCAACTGTGTGATGGGGGAAAGGGAATGCTGATCGGCCTCGATACACAGAGACGTAAATAACAGGGGAGACGCATTACCCGGACTGCCCTGATGGGATTCACGATAGCAACTTAAATGATAGGGGTGAAGCACTTCCTGACGGCCCTGATAGGATATTCGAAGAGTAACTTAAATGTTAGGGGTGAAGGGTGCCTGACGGCCCTGATGAAGTCTAAGATAATACGATCCCTGCATGGAAAGGCATAAACTAATGCTGATCCCACGAAAGACCACGTTGCCCACGAAAGACGACGTTCAATAATACGTAATTAGGGGTGTTAGTCCCCGCAGTTCCTGGGCATCCAACGTTCGGAGTTCGTTCGAGATCAGGACTTATGAAATCTCAAAGAACAACGAAGTTGTCTGGCCTAAAGGGGGGGGTGTCGTATTACTCAACATCTTACCGCCATCCTCCGATCAGATTTAACTTCAAATAAGAGATCCGAACATAAATAAGTACGACGACGAGTGTCTGGGAAGGTGTCAGTCGGAATCCCACGTCCTACGACTGGCACGACAAAAAACACCCAAAGAATTTTTCCACGAAGCGCAAATTAGAGCCGCCAGGGGCCGGCCTAACTGCGACAATATATAAAAAAAATTAAATCGGTTGACGTACAAGCGAACAGTGTGCAAAAATGTCTTGTAATAATGCATAATATATCGGCCTCGAACTTTAGTATGTCAAATGATTACCCTATAGTGTGATACATCATTTTAAAGGGCATACTATCTCCTATTTAGCCAATAAAAAAAAAACAAAATCTGTTGATGTACAAGCGAATAGTAAGAAAAGATGTGTGGTAATAATAGACACCTTATCACAATAAACTTTATTATGTCAAATGGCTACTTCATAGAGTAAAATATTATTTTAAATTTAAAATAAATATTTTTTTAAAATAATAAACAGTTAAAATATTTGTCAGAAAAAAACTAAGCCTGTTTTAAAATTCATCGCAAAATTCATTGCAGTCTAATCAATCTAGTGTATTTATTTCAATGATATTTTTTGCGGTACCTGATAGGTACAAGAAATCACTGCAATAAATAAAATTTTTAAGATCTTTAAACACCAGTTGTTTATTATTGTTAAAATTGTCATTGTGACGCCTAGTTGAAACGTGAATATAAATGGTGTATACGCTAGCCGAAAGAATAGAAATAATTTTTCTCTATGGAGCTGAAGATCGGTGCGCTCGTAGAACCGCCAGAGCATTTAACGAGAGGCATCAAGACAAAAACGTGGGCCATAAATATGTACTCGAATTGGTACGAAAGTTTGAAGAAACGGGATCCGTTTGTAATAAAAAATCTATTGAGAAAAGGGTTGTAGATGAAGCATGCCAAATCGAGGTACTAGGACAGTTTGCAATAGATCCAACTTTATCCATCTCAAAGGTCGCAGATTTAACCAACATTTCTGCTGGCTCTGTGCATAAAGTTTTAAAACAAAATAGGTTTTTTCCCTACAAAATTCAAATTCTTCAAGAACTCGGAGAAGACGATTTTGATAGGAGAATTCAATTTTGCGAATTAATGTGCCAACGAATTGACGAGGACCCCCATTTACCTAAGAATATCTGCTTTAGTGATGAATCAACTTTTTTTCTAAATGGACTGGTTAACAGACATAACTGCAGATACTGGGATAATGAAAATCCGCACCTTTTTCGAGAAGGGCATACTCAATATCCCGAAAAAATTAACGTGTATGCAGGAATTTATGGCAATGAAATCATCGGGCCATTTTTTTGGAAGATAATTTAACTGGGCAAATTTATTTAAACCTTTTAGAAAACACAATATACCCCGCCATTGTGCAATCTTTAGAAAATCAAGTGGATGAAAATGCTGTTATGGTACTAAATGAAAATAATTTGCATTTCCAGCAAGATGGAGCTCCCCCGCACTACGCTTTGGCAATTCGAGAGTGGCTTGATGAACATTTTCCAGGGACGTGGATTGGCAGACGTGGTGCAATTGAATGGCCAGCACGGTCTCCAGACCTAACCCCTCTAGACTTTTTTCTTTGGGGGTATTTAAAAAGCAAGGTTTATAAAACCCCACCTGAAAATATTGACGATTTAAAAGATCGAATTGTTCGGGAATGTAGAGGAATTAGCAGAGAAACCCTTGCCAATGTGCGTGGGGAATTTCAAAATAGGCTTTTTTATTGTCTCGCTAATAACGGCGCACATTTTGAACATTTAATAAAATAATTTTCTTCAACTGAATAAAACTGAATAAACTGCTTATATTTAACACACATTTTTGCATCCTAATTGCCTATAACGTCTATTAACTTAATTTTTTTTGACATCATTGGATAGCAGATCGTACGTCCTTTAAAATGATGTATCACACTATAGGGTAATCATTTGACATACTAAAGTTCGAGGCCGATATATTATGCATTATTACAAGACATTTTTGCACACTGTTCGCTTGTACGTCAACCGATTTAATTTTTTTTTATACGGTTGGATAGACAATTTTATGCTGCTTACAATGATGTGTCACAAGGTGGGGGTTCCCATTTGACATATCAAAGTGAGGTTAGCTGGAGGTGAGGAGGTGATTGACAGACTTTTAACAAATGCAAAATTAAACTTCCCCCTGTATATCTAAATTGACGTATTTTTTCTTTTTTTTAAATTTTTCTGTTTAAGAAAGTTATTAAGGATGGTTCGTTTTGAAATGAAGGCACTGTATATATATATATATATATATATATATATATATATATATATATATATATATATATATATATATATATATAATATGTATATGTATATATATATATATATATATATATATATATATATATATATATATATATATATATATACTGATGTAACTATTCTCTCAAATTTAAGACCCTTACAAGTTTAATCTATATCAAAATTCAATCAATTTGCCAAATAAGTACCGATGGTGCATGACTATTTATGTATTAGCGACACCTAATGACAACACTAATTTAACATTAGTGAGTTCTTTAGGTGGTAATTATTTAACACACAAATTGAAAATAATACTGTTTACACATTTTACGGTAGACAATATGGTTAATTAATTGATTGTGTTATAATTTGCATTAGTAACATGTTACTTATAAAGAAAAATTGTTTCAATTAAATATGGAAATGTAAAAACCCAATTATTTATTCTAGATTATTAGAAAACTACTATGACAATTAAGAACAAAAAAAAATTATGGCTAGAGCAATAATAATGAACATAATGGTACACAATTTTATGATCATGTTGCTGTTAGTAGGCAAGCGTGTGGAAAATTACTTTTAATTATCAACGATATAATAAAATAATGATAGATATGTGATTGTCAGGACAATATTGTTTGATGTTAGATTTATAGGCTATTGACTATTGCTTTTTGTAAGGAACAAATTAGTAACAGCATTTTGATGATTGAGTAGGGGAGACTGGACACAAAAGTAACAGCGGGTAGAAAGTAACAAAGGCGCATTCAATCAGTCGCTGTGCCCGCACCGCACTCGTAGGTTGTGTTAGAAGCACTGACCTCTACTATGGACCCCTACTCTTGTCGGCTGCTAAAGCCACAAAATGGCAAACCATGGGCGAAAAAATGCGTTTCTGCACATCGAGCGCCAGTCATATTTTTGGACGTTGATCAGATAAGGGCATGCGCATAAGCGACTTCCTATTATCGATCGGTTGTTTCGTAACGCCACCCGTAAACAGCACAGTATCGGCTCAACACCATTTTTGTGTTTATTTTAGCTTTGTGAGTTGCGTGCGATTTAAACGGATTTATAGCGTTTTAAGTGATTTATTTTATTTGTTTTTGTGTTGATATTTAATATAATGGAATGTGTACATATTTTATTTGTTTTATTTTCCTTTTTCTCTATAGGGTAAAAAATAGTGTTGCTTTACGTTTTTGGATTTATAGTGTTTTCGTATAGCATTAAATTTCCGAAACATGTAGTATGATATATTTTAAGCACTTTCCAAATGATTACCAAAACATAAACTGAACTTTTAAGCAATCAATTCTTTAAAAAAAAATTCGCATCAAACCATAGAATAGTTTATTCTATCATATGAAAAAAGTACATTCATCAATATGTCAAGAAATGGTACAATTCCTCCTATCTCTTACATTACTTACATAAATAAAAACATACATCCTCAAAATGAAGTTGGAATATTTTAAAACATACATATATAACTTACAATAATTATAATGCATTATTATTTTGTTATATACGTAAAATATTTCAGTACAAGGTATATATTTTAGCCAGAATCGGCTATTGGCTCTCTAATTTCGAAGCTCTGAATTATTTTTTCAAATTGTCAACCACTTTTTTCCATTTGCTAATTTGCACAATGTCCATATTCTTGCATAATTTCATCCACCTTATATTTAACCGATGTTTCCACTCAGCTCAAATGTTTTTTTTTTTTTGTTCTGCAGCCATTCTATGATTTATTATTTTGTATGTCTGAAGATTGAGGACATGACGTTAAAAAGCGTTGTTCATTATTCATACTAGTTTTGGAAGTAAATTCAGATTAGCTATGTCCATACTCATTTTTTGAAATTGTCATGATTCATGTGGTCATGGCAATCCCCACTTTGAAATCGTCAAATTAAAAATTCATTAATTTGTTAACAAAAACAAAATATTACAAAATATGTTAGACAAATCTGAATTTCTGTTGTTGGTATATTTTTTTTATTCACCTCTAGCAATGACCTTGTTCACTTATTTTATTTGAAATAACATTTTCATCATTTTGTCGAAAAAATTAATACGATAAAAAAATATATGCTCCGTTCACCATTACGGCAGAAAAATGTTATTATATAAAATTGTTTTTAAATCCTGCATATCCGTTGATAAACCCATTTCGTATCTATATTTTCTTAAAAAATAAAAAAAAAGATAAGGAAAAGAAGGTCATTATTTTTTAATAATTAGAGAATAAATTGCCGGACCTTAAAAATGTTAAGTATTCACTCCCACCCTACAACAAGAAAGTTAACGCACACAGACGGAAACAATAGATTAGAGAAATAGTAAGATAAATTTTCTTCATAATTTTACTTTCACAGTATAAGAAATGACTAAACTAACTCCCATCGGTAGACACAGACCGGATTATTCCCTTCTGCTTCAGATATTATTTGTGCCCATATGATGTGACTCCCAGAACAAGAAAGTTACATGACGCCGATTTTTTTACTAAAGATTGCAACTTTGATAACTTGCTTGATTTAGACACCATTTATGACTAATTGAACTCAATAAATAGATTTTCGAAGTTCGGTCCTGTCAATGGTCACCTGATCATTTTGTAGTGCGCATGCCGACATCTGATCTACGATTTTATTGTCGTAAATTTGCCGTTTTTGGGATTAAACTTTGCGGATCTATAAATATTTTATCTATGGTTAGAAGTTAGAAGTGTTTTGTTCGAACGAAAAGTAAGTTTTTTGATGATTATTTCTTTACTGTTTACGTATTAATAAGATAATGATTTCAACGTGATTGTTTGCCTAGTCATTCGTTATTAGATCGCCTGTAGCATGTTATAAATGTCCTTTATGCAGCACATTTATATTTTAGATAACGGCGTTTGTAACCTCAAAAATATACTTGGGTACAAAAGTAACATGACATAAAGGGACAAAAGTAACATGTTACTTTTGACCCCGTTGCAACATATTATCGTCGAGCTTTAATGAACATAATGTGAATTACCTGCACTGGAGTTATTCCATATAATAGGAACTACTTTACCGAGGCTAATTTCGCACCATCATCTGTAACGGATCGTTGCTTGCTTCCTCATAAAGAAACAGCCTGGGAAGGGAATGGGGTTATTGGAAAAAGTAATATTCCAGGACCGTCTTCTGTAACGGATCGTCCCTTGCTAGCCAATAATGAAATGCAACGAACAGTCTCTGAAGATATTATCTCAAGACTAGCCTTAACAGAGCAAATTGCTTGTTCACTCCAAGATATAAGACCTCGTCTTAAAGCTAGTCCAAGATCCGAGAGAAAAAGAGGTGGTAAACAACGTAAAACTACGATACTTACTGATACTCCGGAGAAAAATGCAATTGAAGAAAAATACAACCAAAGAAATAAAGCCAAAAAATTAATATTACAAACTGTTGCAGAGAAAGACAAGAAAAAAATATTATTTGGAAAAGGAAAAGGCTAGGGTAAAAAAACGAAGAATCGACCCAAAGAAATTTATTTATTTACTAACATCAAAGCCCAACAACAATAATTAATAGGGCCGTAATAAAATATAACAAACAAAAAAAAACATCTATTACAAAATAACAAAAATAATATCATAATATCACGTAATAAAATATAACACAAAAAAAACGTACTTATTACAAAATAACAGAAATAATATCACAATAGCAGTCCCAGAATTACAATAATACTGAACAGGAACGTAAAAACTGGGTATAACTCATACTCAGATCACACGATTGCGACACCCTATTAAACACAGAACACATTCGATATATTGGCGACATACAATATACATTAGTCCTAGGTATCCTTAAATGAAAGTATACACCATGCCTGCTCGTCAATCGTGGCACATTAAAATTTAGCTCGCCCAAAAGCTGAGAACAAACAATCTGGCCGTTGACTAGCTTGTATAAAAATAAAACTGATTGTAAGTTACGTCTCATTTCAAGACTTTGCAAACTAAATTTATCCAGCAACAGTCGATTGTCTATCCCGACCGGTGGGTACACTCCCTCAGTTTTCAACCACAAATACTTCACAAACTTGCGCTCAACGTTCTCCATAGCCAAAACATATTTATTATAAATTGGAGCCCAAACAAGTGGACAGTATTCAAGTTTACTTCTTACTAGTGCTATAAACAATAATTTTAGGCTTTCAATATTCTTAAATGATCTACAGTTTCTAATAATTAAACCCATCATTTGATTAGCTTCAGACACTATTCTGCTATAATGAAGGTTAAAGTTAAGTTTAGAATCTAATACAACACCCAAATCCTTAGCTGCATCAACTCTTTTAAGTAGGTCATTATTTATTTGATAACTATATAGAATTGGAGATATTTTACGAGTTATAGACATCACTGAACATTTGCTCACATTCAATAACAATTGATTACTCACACACCACCTCTGGACTGCACTAACACTATTTTGCAATCTACCACAATCCTCCTTCGACTGAACTTGGACGTACATTTTTAAATCATCAGCAAATAGTAGGAATTCAACATCAATTGATTCAGTGATATCGTTTATAAAAATTAAAAACAAGAGAGGCCCCAGATTTGAGCCCTGAGGTACCCCCGAAGAGGCCGCAAAACACTTTGATTGAAAGCCATTATATTGGACATACTGAGACCTATTAAATAAATATGATTTAAAAAACCGCACAAATTGATCAGTAAAACCAAACTTCGCAAGCTTTGCCCGGAATCAAACTATGGCTCATTTTGTCAAAGGCATTTGAGAAGTCGGTAAACACCACATCGACCTGGCCGCCCGCATCAACAGCATCCGCTGTAAACTGCAGAAAAGACGCCAGATTAGTGGATGTTGACCGACCCCTCAAAAATCCATGCTGTTTTGTAGACAACAAATGTTCGACTTTGTTGATAATAAAGTTATACAGCAGCATCTCAAAGATCTTAGAAAAACCACATATCAGAGAGACAGGCCTGTAATTTTCCACTTCGGTTCTATTTTTGCTCTTAAATACTGGACATATTTTAACCACCTTCCATCTCTTGGGATACACCAGCTGCTCAAGAGAGGCATTAAAAATTTTACATAGAGGAGCACCTAAAACATTTATAGTGTCTTCAATAAGAAAATTTGGAACAAAATCTGGCCCGCTAGACATTTTAGGTTTAAGCCCTTTCGTAATTTTTATTATATCCTGTTCCATAAAGACCGGAACTGCAACTGTATTATTGCCCAAATCCCCCAGGAAATGAAAAATCTGTCAAGTTGAACTTCTACTGATGAAGATGATTGCTTTTGCCTAGATTGTTTAGAATTATTAAGCAAGTTTGCCAAATAAGAAGTGGTTACAATGTCTCTCTCACGCTGTGTGTACTAAAGATAATACATATTATATTTGCCATAATTGCGAATCTGAATAAAATTGTTTTATTGATCTCATTCAAGCTGATTTATAAATGCTTGATTACCGAGAAGTACATTATAACATCTTTTGTTATTACATTTTTAAAAGAAAATATTTTATGTTATATTGATTTGTAGCTTGGTAATTTCCCAATAAATAATTTGATATGGTTTTGTGTTTCTTTCTGATACTTATTATTATATTTCCTACGACCTTGAGTGTGTAACTTTTGCGCCGTCCCGTTACTTTCGTCATGATTCTGGGGTCGAAAGTAACAAACGTCATTATTTTTTTGCAGTTTTGTAATTGTTAGAAAACTAAATAATATTGGCTAAAATTGTAATGTACATTTAAAGAGTATAAATGAAAGTTTTGTATGGCTATATACATTATATCTAAAATGTCGTTAACAACCAGAAATCAGAGCAAATGTGCAAAGTGTTACTTTTGTACCCGGTCTCCCCTACGTTTCGCTGGCGCCTGAGTATGATAAAATCACAAAGTGCTGTTAAATTCACTGCTGCGTTTTTGAGAACGGGGTGAAAATAGCACTTTGTCAGTTTTTTAAAAATAACACAAAATCGATGCATTTTCAGTATATACTGTCTACGATTTTCCTTTAATTTCTTGTTCTTAGGCACCAGCTAACTCAAACTAACAATTAGACTCACTTATATGAATATTAGTAAAATTAAACACTCCCACCCAGTTGTAACTTTTTATTTATTCACTTTTAGACAATAATTATTCAAAACTTCTTCAAAATAAAAGTTTAAACTAACGCTTTTATTATTCGATGCGCCGTTCTCCAAAATCATCTCTTGTTCTTTTTTTTCCCGAATGCCGGTGGCGCCATCTCTTAGCATCTTATCAAAGATATATTTATAGGGTGATTATACAAGTTTCGACGACAATACATACGAGGATGGTTCGATAAGTTCTCGGCCTGAAACAGACAGGGCGCTAATAGGATCAAATAACTATATTATTTTGTAAACATTAACCTTGAGATGACGCCCAGCAAAGTTTCAGATGTTTGTGTTCAGTTGCTTATTTGTGGCGATCGAGTGAACACATAAGGTTCAATATTTTGCGAAAGAGGGATAAAATTGAAGTTCGAGCGGTTATAAAATGCTTTGTTTTCCAACTTTTGTCCATAACTGTATTCTGAGTTGATATAGGTATAGGCATTGCTTGAGAGAAAAGAAAGCTGACATTTCAACCGTTAAAAAGAATTTTTGAAAAAATATTTTCGATTAAATTTGGCTGAGATATAGACATTTCAAATTTACCACTTTTTTGCAATTTTTATCGATTTTTCTTTTATATCATTTTCATTGAATTTTTAATTTAAAAAATGTATATTTATGAAAGGAGACTTAATGTTATAATAATTTTAAAATAATAAAACGTGATTTTTAAATGTACCACAGAAATGTTGAGTTTTGTGTTGAATCTAAAATATTTTTATCATTAAATAACACTAAGCAACAAATTTTAATTTATTTCTTGTATCTTGCCCAACACAATAGTGGCGTTTGTCACTTGTTTGTATACAGGGGCTGTTCAGTACAAAGCAGATATAAAAATCGGGGGTTGGGACTTAGTATATGGGGTGTCATCCCTGGAAATTCCCCATGCGGTGTTGTCAATTTGTGCAAAATTTCCCTAACTTGGAAAAAATGTGCAACGTCGCACCCCTCTCTTGTTATAACATTACAAATATACCACGTGCATTCTAACGGTTACATTGTTAATACATAGGGCAATATGACATCACGTATCTCCAAAACTTGAACTAAATTTTGAAAAGATAAGTTGTATTTTAGATACATTTTGGCTATTCTCCAGTGTAATTATTGTAGTAACTTAAAATGAAAACAAAATTGTGCTTTAAGCAATATATTTACCATAATTTATTTAAAATGACCACTCTAAGTGTAACAAAGAACTTCATAACGTAATTTTGTTGGATGCATAAATTTTAATACATGCAACAAAGAGATTTTTATTTGTTAGATGTGACATTTCATAACGTTCTTAAATGGTAGAAGACATGCATTTATAATAATTTTAATGAGTTTAAGTAGGTAATTAATTAGCTTGTCAACATTAAAACAGCCACAACCTGTCCTTGTTTATTTGTTTATTTCTATTTAGAAATATCTTTTAAATATTAATCTGTTTATGCGTTTCGCGCCTAGTAATTAAAAATATATATCAGGTACACAAATATTAGGTACTCGTACTAGTATAATTAACGTTTCTTATCCTGTTTGTTTATGATAAATGACAGTTTGTTTATTTATTAATAATGAAATGAAATTTTAACATCGTCTATTTCGGTACTTAGGATACATGGAATGAGAGTGTGTTTTATTTTTTATATTTTAACAATGGACCAAAAAAAACCGAAAGAACATAAATATTTAATTTTATGTTTAAGAGGATATTCAATTTTTGATGTTTATTAACAGGATCGAATACTTACTGTTTTTCTTTAAATTAGGCTGGTGTAAATGTGGCTTAAATTTCCTATATCCGTTCCCAGATAGCACAAGATTTCCATTGGATATCCAGAATAGGTACATATAATGTCCTGTATGTCCATGGACCGTTTATGGATGTCCAGTAGATGTGATGACCTGTAATCTAAATGGACGTCCATATCTGGATGTCCAGTGTAAGTCCATCAGACGTCCATTAATTAAATTTCGGGTTGTCGGTAAAATCGGAAACTGTAATATCGGCCTGTAGAATTGTCATTTCTTAACCCGCCGGCCCGCCACGATCACAAAATATCCCTTCAGATATTTTGTGCCCATTATTATGTTGACGTCGAGCTAAAAAAAGACCTTTGGAGTTTTAGTTGAGCTAAAATCAAGTGTGCTTTTTATTTGAAGAAGATGCCACCGTTAAAGGTAAGTATAGTTATTTTTAATTTAATTTTTGTAATTATACCAAAAATTACCGAACGAAACTACAGACATGCCTGACGAAAAGCTGATAATTTACTATCAAACTCGCACAAATTTGAAAGTGAACAAAATATTCAGTATCAAAACACGTATGTTAAAATATAGCTTTTGTAGCTATACTTTTTCATACAATCACTTATTTAAATGGAAATTACTACAAATAAGTGCAAATATTTTGATAGGCCAATGAATTTTGTATCTTGTTGGTTAAAATGGAGCACAGATAGAGTTGTAAATTTGTGTAATAATAAAATTGTAAATTTTAGAGAAAATTCTCTCTGACAAAGTCATTATTGAGTAATCAGTCTAACAAGATTGCTGGCATTAAGAAATGTTATCAAAATTTATAATGGAATAAAAGCTATAGCAAATTTGAATAATTATATTAATTTTTTTATGACTATTTTGGATTAAACGCTAGTAAAAGTTTACATTGATGTGTATTTTTGTGCAGTATAATTGTTAAAAAATATATAATAAAGTTTTGACAGTTCGACTCTAGGTTTAGACTTATAATTTAATTTATTTTAATTATTTTTTAGATGAATTTTCCACAGATTGGTCCAAAGAAAATTCCTATGTGAAAGCCAATTTGTACCAAATTAGAGAGGATATTCAGGTAATCTTAAATAGGGAAAAAACAACAAGTATCTACAAAGAATTTTCTGCAGGAGTTCAACTATCCTTTTACTTAAGAAAATAATCAGCTGCCTCAAGTCACATAAGATCTTCAGGACAATTTAAACTTTAAAGATGCAGTAAGTTTATTACACTTCTCCTGAAATAAAAGCTGAAACTTATTCGAGTAATGCTTCTTTATGTGTATGAGTCTATTGATAAAAAAAAAACTTAATTTACAGGATTATTTTATATATATTTTTTTACTTTGATTCTTAAAGTCAAAAATATTCTTAGGTTAGCATATGTAGAATTAATGTTTAATTATCTCAATAAAGTAATATAATTTTAGGTTTTACAATTAGCGAAAATTGGAGGAAAGCAATAACGATGCATTTGGTTTTATAAATATATATATATATATATATATATATATATATATATATATATATATATATATATATATATATATATATATATATATATATATAGAGAGAGAGAGAGAGAGAGAGAGATTTAAATTCCTACAAAACCATAAAATAGTGCATCATTTAACGTTAAACCTTATTAATTTTCAGCTGCGGTAGAAGAATGGGGGACCGATAAAAAACAGCCGAAGACGAGATTAGACAATGGCTGAAGAGAATAAACGACAGAAATAAATCTAGAAAAAAATAATCATTGTAACAATAAAAACTCTTTATTTCAATAATTGGTATATTTTCTATTACCCAATTGAAATTGTACCTATTACTATGGAACCAGATAACTTATTCATAGCGATCCTTCTACAGCTTGAACAATTTAAATCAATTGAAGCTATATTTTGTAGCACTTGCAATTCGACTAATTATAAAATTTTATATTCTTATATAGTATTGTATTAAAAACTTGACAATTGTAATCAATAAGTGTAATATGTGGATCCAGTTCCTTTTACCTGGTTCGCTAATGTAATTTATATCTGTTTAATTTTTGGGACTAATAGGGCCATCTATGGTTAGTTGTTATCGACGTTTTGATGACATGAGTGGTCTGTGTCTTCAGAAGTGCAGATTAATTAGGTACTGTAAGCTCTCGGACCCTAAGCAAATTCTGAAAATATCTACCATTCACGTTAGCGGAACGTCAAGAAGAGGGAACAATAGATTATGACCTATTTATCCAAAAAGCACAATACCATCGGATAAAATGTCCACAATCGGGTCAAGAATGTATAATATATGAACATCCAAAATTAGTCCTATTAATATCCAAAAATGATCCATACTTGGACAATATATGTAATCTAAAAAGACATCCATGAGTGGGACAATCGTATAGTCCAGTGGATATTCATAGGATGTTGGTGAACAAATTCTGGACATCCCATGGATACCCAGTATGTCCAGCTTTGGATAAACGATGGATATCCAGTGGACTGAAGTGTGCTATTTGGGTTCTGTCGTTAACAGCGTTTTTATCTTTTTTAATTTCTATCATTTCTTTCATCTGCAATTTTTGATAATTCATATCTTTGTTTTTGATTATGATACTGTTATAATAGAAGCTATGTTTTCCATCCTGTGTGTTTTTGTTTAACGCTGTCGAGGAGTTTTTCGTATATTTATGGTCATTCAATCTGTTCCTTAGCAACTGGCTTGTCATGGCTATATATTTTTTGGGACAATTTGAGCAAGGGATCGAATATACTACATTTGACTTATTCACGAGAGGAGTTTTACATTTGATCTTCAAGCCCCTACAAATTTTTACAAAATAATAAAAAAGTATATTAAAGGTTGAATGTGAGATCTGCCAGTATCATTAATGGAGGTCTTGTGGCTGGCCTATGGTTTCGGTCCCTGGTCGTACACGGTTCTTCTATCACCAGTCAAGTTACAGGTTTTCTTTCAAACTTAGTTCTCAGGACAGGAAGTCTTGTAATAAGAGGCTGGATGTTTAGTGAATTCATATATGATTGGTGGATAGCTAGGACGATGGATTTTACTCATACTACATAGAGCTGCGGTTTCTACCATTTCAAGGTTTATCAGTTCATCAGCTTCATGCAATTACTGTATGTGTGGGGCATCTATTCCTAATAAAGTCAGTATATTGCTTTGTATATATGAGTTGTTTTTCTTGATATGCCTTTTTCTTTGTATGTTAGTCTCCTAAGATATTTGGCCCTTTGTATACATTTTTGTTTAACAGTTCTAAAGTGCCAATTTAAGATAATTTTCTGGTCTATATTTACACGTAAATATTTGACTGATGGCTTGGTGTTAAGTTATATAAATTACATTTAATCCAGGAAAAAAACACAGATTTTAATGACAATCAATAACTTCACAACAATAACGCTATTTTTTGACTATTGACGGTTAATTTGACGTGCCAAAACGCCACTTTACCCAAAATGGCGCCGAGCATACTCCGGACATTTTTCGTTTGACAGCTCCATTACAATCTGTCATCCATTTTATTTTCAGAAATCCGTGATTTATCCCCATGTTCACAAACCTACATACATTTATTACATTTTGACTAGATATAAAAGCAAACATACCGATGTGAATATTCATACGGTAAATTACAAAAACCAATAAATTCCCACTCATTTAAAAAATTACATATTTAAGAAAAATAAATTGTAAAAAAAATACTCTTTTTATTGCCGACAATTAAATACATTCAATTTTTCGTTACTTATTAACTTAGACACAAGATTAAACCATTACCAGTGACAATTTTATTTTCTTTGGTGATTGATGACTATGATACCGGTTTTACTTTTTTTAATACTATAATTACGAAAAGCGAACTATGTTATTAGTTATTACTAAAATAATCGATAACTACGCCTGAAAAACAATAAGAACTTGCGTCAAAAGTTGCTTTTATGATGAGTGTGTAAGTCCGAATTAACCTCTGAGTTCATAATATAATTAAATAGCGTGTTTTCCAATTATTTTCCTTTTTGCTAAAATTCCCAATGAATCACTAGATAACACACCCTTGGAACGACAGCAAAAACAAGAAGATAATAATTTTTATCAAAAAATCATTTTTACCGACAAAGCGCATTTTCATTTTTCAGGTTACGTCACGCACTTATAAAGTATATGTACTGAATGTCAAATAAACAAAAAATGTCCGGACCATGCTACGCGCCATTTTGGGTAAGGTGAAGTTATAATAACAGTGAATACGCTGTCGCCACTGAAAAATTATAACGACTAAACGTAATCGTTTACCTCCAACTGACAGGGTTTGAAGCAATTTGCATACCTTTCCGAAATTTCATCGACATAAGTAGTTGAACGAAACGAATGGTAGAAAGAAATAAAATGACATTATTACATTATAACCTTACCCAACGTATCCAATTTGTGTCAATTGATTGTTATGTGTGGACGTCTGTCATACTATTGGTCGGTCGTAAAAATAAAATTAAAATTTTTAATTTATTTTCGGTTGTTAAAAATAACTAGTCCTTAAAAAAAGCAATATGTTGACGAACCGTTTCTTCAAAACGATTTATTTTTTGAAAAATCAGTTGATATGTTAATTAGGTAGTACCCCGTTATTTTCAGTATTTTCTAATTAAAATTTCCTTAGAAAGTTGAATGTTTCGCAAATTTCAAGTAAATTTGAGATTATAGACATACAAAATTATTACACTAAATTCTGTTCATATCTCAATAGTATGAGCGTGCTGTTTAAAAATTGTTTTCCTACGGCTAGTTCTAATTATGGATTTAACATAAACACTTGTGTCCCTATATCCCCAAACGGTCGAGTATCTTACTTTGAAACAGTTAAGTGCAACATAATTGTTTTCGTCAACACAACTTATAAAAAATTTGAGAAGTAACAATTTGTAAGATATTTAAAACTTTTATTTAAATAAGTAACATTCAATTTTATATTCAAATAATGTTAAATGCAACATTTTACTTCCTTAGACTGTGTTAAATACTATACTACACTACAATTAAATAAATATTATTGATTATAATTTATTAGGACATATAAATTTGAACCCTACAAGCCAACAAACGAGGTCCTTCAGAATAAAAAGCTTATTTATAGTACGTTTGGTCCTCAAGCCCCTACAAATCTTCACAAAATAATAAAAAAAGTATATTAAAGGTTGAATAGTATCATAAATGGGGGTCTTCGGGCTGGCCTATGGTTCCGGCCCCTGGTCGTACACAGTTCCTCTATCACCGGTCAAGTTTCAGGTTTTCTTTCAAACTTACTTGTCAGGATAGGAAGTCTTGCAATAATCGGCTGGATGTTTAGTGAATTCATACAATAATTGATTGGTGGATAGCTAGGACGATGGATTTTAGTAATACTACATAGAGCTGCAGTTTCTACCATTTCAAGTTTTGAGTGCTGGCTTCCTGCAATTACTGTATATAGGAGGTATGTATTCCTATTAAAGTCAGTATATTGCTTTGTATATATGAGTTGTTTTTCTTGATATGCCTTTTTCTTTGTATATTAGACTCTCCTAAGGTATTTGGCCCTTTGTATACATTTTTTGTTTAACAGTTCCAAAGTGCCAATTTAAGATAATTTTGTGGTCTATATTTACACCTAAATATTTGACTGATGGCTTGGTGCATATTCCTTGGTTATTAAGTTATTTAAAATAAATTTAATCCAAGGAAAAACAAAGATTATTTTACGATAATAACAACGACACTATTTTTTGACTTTTGACGGTTAATTTGACGTGCCAAAATGTCATTTTACCCAAAATGGCGCAGAGCACACTCCGGACATTTTTCATTTGACAGCTCCATTACCACCTGTCATCCATTTATTTTCCGAAATCCGTGGGTTACGTCAACAAACAAAACTGACGGATTTGAAATGATATTTGGTTTCAACAGGACAGGGCAACATGCCACATGGCTTTGGAGACAATGGTCCTTTTGCAAACCAAATTTATGGACACAATCCTTTCCACAAATGGTAACGTCAATTGGCCGCCGAGATCTTGCGACTTGACGCCGCTTGATTATTTTCTATCGAGCTACGTAAAAAGCAAGGTGTGTGTCAACAATCCGCAAACAATTCCCGGTTTAAAGAATGAGATTAGACGCGTAATGAGTTTTTCAAAAAATATTTTAAATTCGTAATTAACACTAACAAAAATCTCATACTGATTTTAGACAAAATCGGGAGATGTAGAATCTTTAATTCGCCATCTTGGATCCGCCATATATATATATATATATATATATATATATATATATATATATATATATATATATATATATATATATATATATATTTAATAATTTCAGATTCGTAATATGCGATCCCAAAAACTCCCACTTATCAATTTTGAAAAAATCGGAAAAAATTAGTTTTTTATCCGCTATGTTAGATACGTCATACCGAATTTTTTAAAATAATTTCAGATTCGTCATGTGGGACCCCGAAAACTCCCCCATACCGATTTTGGAGAAAATCGGACAAAATTGATTTTTTCGTCCGCCATATTGAATTTTTAAAAATAATTTTAGATTCGTTGTGTACGACCTCGAAAACTCCCCCGTTCCAATTTTGGACAAAATCGAATCAAATTGAATTTTTAGTGGTCAGTTCAAAAAAATAACTGGGTTTTGTCTTATACAATTCAAATATGCCTTAAGAGCATTCAACAACAGCATTTTTTAATCTTAAAATATATATATCACTTTCCATTGAATTGATTTTATGTTTCTCCCAATATTTATCAAATAATATGAATAGGATTTTAACTTTTGTGAATAATTTATCAACCGCCAAAATAGATAAACTTTTTTCTAAGTTGGATATTGTTTCGTGTCCAATGTCCATGTGCTAACAAAAAATGTGTGAATGTTTGCCATTTTATTTAGTAATTATATTATACTATATCTACCCAAACAGCACAAATACGTCTTAAAGACATCCATAAAACGTTTGATCTCAACATTCAGGACATCTTATGGATGTCCATAAAAGACGAATGACGTCCATAAGACGTTGTATAGACCTCTTATGTTACAAAAGGTAACGTCTTTAAGACATTTGCTTACAACGTCTTATGGACGTCCCTTCCCAACATTAAAACAACATATTCCACCAATAAAATTATGTATATTAAAAAGGGTCCCTAGAGTTTTTTTGTTTGTCTTGTTTACAAAGTCAAACCGTAATTATTCAAAAGTCCAAGAAATAACTTTAATTAAGAAAAAATCAAGAGCAAAATATACACTACCATTTTAAATAACTACAAGTTCCGCATGAATAATTTGCTTTAAAAAATATGTTCAACATAATCTCTTTATACAAAAAAATATATAACTTAAGCATAATGTAAACTTTTTCTAATTTGAAATTTAAGAAGTGAGGTAGAAGAGCAAATATTTTCAGAACTACTACTGTTCGAACTATAAGTGAACCTATCAAATTTAGGCCTCAGTTGATCCCTTCGATAAAATAACTCTAAAAGGTGGACTATCAACAAAATAAAAGTTTATTGAAATAATAAATACACAAATCTTTAAATAGTTTTAAAAACAAGAATTTTTATTTAGTCGAATAACAAATCTGGTCTGATGCCCTTTTCAGCCATGTTTGGATTGAAATTTCCTCATTCTTCTGACTTTTTGCCAGTCCTGTTGTCTCTGTAGATCCTAATAACAAACTGATTTTAATTTTATAGGATAAAGTTTATCATTTGTGGGAGTAAATTTTTTGATATTTTTGCAAATTTTTATAATTGTCCTCTACTATAGAATCGTGACTTATGCTATTTCAAGGTTAATATGTATAATGAAAGACAGAACCTACTCATAACAAGTCTCGCCAAGTTGGAATCGTAGAACTTCCTCTTTCCTTTTCGTACTAATCAACTGTACATGGTAATTTTACAAGCTCGCTTTACAAAGTCATAAATGCTCCCTACTCCCAGTTTCGAAATTTCTAAAACCTTAAACAAAATTACTTCTTGTAATTAACAAAACTCTATTTTCTATGTTCTTTAAATATAAACCAATCATCAGGAACAAAATAAATCTTACAGGTTTCATTAGTGGAGCACTCCATAAACAGACATTTCGCCTTCCACTTCATTAGTAATATTTCTTGTAATATCTAGGACCGGGTCTGGATGAGCTGTGCAAGCTTTTTTCACACAGATAATATTTTTGAAGATTTCATTTCATACTTCTAATAACATAGAGTTACTACAAAAATATAAGCGGTAAAGCATTCGGGAATTTCCTGTAACACAACCTATAAATAACGTTACTGTTTTTGCTAAGTACATATGATTCTCGATCTTACCTTAAGTATTACATAAACACGAATAAAAAAAATTTTCAGAGGCACATAGATAAATCAACTATTTTAATAAAATTCTTTCAAAAGCTAAATTTTCATAGTCGGCACCCCAACAACATTAAAAATGAATAACGACATGACGAAACACAAATACAAAACTGAAAAATGACAGTTGACAGAAACAAAAGGCGGGTTTTTTTTAAAGTTATAGTTTCGCTGGCATCATATTGTTATTGTTATCGGTACATCAAACAGTCTGTGACAAAAAGCACCAAAGTATTGATAAAAAAGATCACGCAAAAGTTCTATTAACCAAGGTCGTAGTGAGGCTACTAAAATTTTGTCGTTCAATCAAATATTTTAACCTCAACTTGTATTCAGCTGAGCTCTGTGCGGCGTTGCAAACTTATTACCCAACTGCGACAAAATCCATAGAGAAGGAAATGCTTTTTAGTTTTTATCAACTAAATTATACACAACTGTATTTATTTTCATATAAAATGTAGTATGTAGACTTTTAAAAGATATCTTAAAGACGTTGTATATAGACGTCTTATAGACGTCTTTAAAACAACGTCTATAAGATGCCTTATTTATGTCTTACTAGCGACCCGCCCCGGCTTCGCACGGGTGCAATGCTGATACTAAATACACTACAGAAAAACTGTGACTATTTATTTTATTTTTACAACAATTATTACATCGGCCTCCGACGCGCTATTTATAGGCACGCTGCCGCCGCCTCGGTCGGCCAGTACCGCCGCAAGCGCTACTTCCCGCAATTTTAAATCTGTAATATCTTCGAAAATATTCATTTAAATCTTGTGCTGTAAAGGACCATATAGATCTATATTAAATCAACAATGTATTTAAGCTATTTAATTGGATAAGGATTAATGCTGTATTGGTTAAAATCGCTTCAAAATTTGCCATTATTTGTCGTAAAAAGTAAATGACAAAAAAATGTTATTGTGGGATATCCATGAGAGATAGACATATACCATCGCGGAGTTTTCTGTAGACCTTTTCAATGTGTACAAATAATTAGTACATTATTTTGATAAATCTCATAGGGTTCAGCCTGCGTTTGCAATGTAAGCGGAAAAAAATATGATAATTAACGACATCACATTAGAAACCTCAAAAATAACAGTATTTCTCCACTATTTAATGGATGTTATTATACATATAAACCTTCCTCTTGAATCACTCTATCTATTGAAAAAAACCGCATCAAAATCCGGTGCGTAGTTTTAAAGATTTAAGCATACAAAGGGACATAGGGACAGAGAAAGCGACTTTGTTTTATACTATGTAGTGATAGTGAAGACGTTCAGACATAATCTGGATATAAAAATGACGTCTATAATACGTCTAGTCGTTTTTTTTTTTTTAGAATTTAATGATGATTAAACATTTTCAATATCAGTAGTCCTTGTCATTGCAACTATATCTATTTACTTCATACAATTTACGTTCCATTTCAAATTATAAGGTTCCAATTTGATCTATAGTGTACCGATTTTTTTCAACGTGACAACAGTTTCGATATCATTTTATTACTAAAAAATCCATTGACGCAAAATAATTAGTGATGAAGTAAATTATGACACGAACTAGTACTTATACACACCATTTTGTAGTTTTCAATTCTAAGCAGTAAATTTACACACCAAAAATTATCGCCTAATAAAAATACCGAGAGCAAATGTCAAGACTATGTTTTCGATAATACAATGTATTGTTTTTAGTTTACTTAGTCATAACATTTTTAAAGACGAATAGTTAGCTTTTAATGGACACTTAATTGATAGTTTACTCATGGTTCGAGAAAAGAAGATGTCAAATAGCCTTAAAAAAAACGGAAGAAAAGATATCCGTGATTTTTTTGCATTAATGTCTTGGATAAGGTAACAAAAAGGGCTTCTTAAATTGTGTTTCAAAAAATGCATCTTCTTTTTTCAAACAATTAGGCCGAAAAATCGATATTTTCGATATTATGTAGAAACTACAGAATATAGAGAAAAATGATGTATATGCAGTTTGGACGTCTTAAAAAGATCTATACAATGACTTTTTTAATGTTAAAATCGCTTCATAAACAAAAAAGTTATTGCAAAAAGAACGTAAAAATTACTTCGCGAGGTGGCCAAGGTGAGGGTACGCGGAAGAAGCACGACGGGAAGTCATGGTGGGGGGGGGGACTAATTCTCGCGCAGTAAAACCAAGGAAGTGAGAGGGAATACGAAAACCTACAAAAACCCAGATAGCACAAGATTTCCATTGGATATCCAGAATAGGTACATATAATGTCCTGTATGTCCATGGACCGTTTATGGATGTCCATTAGATGTGATGACCTGTAATCTATATGGACGTCCATATCTGGATGTCCAGTGTAAGTCCATCAGACGTCCATTAATTAAATTTCGGGTTGTCGGTAAAATCGGATACTGTTATATCGGCCTGTAGAATTGTCATTTCTTAACCCGCTGGCCCGCCATGATCACACCCATATCACACCCATTATTGTGTTGACGTCGAGCTAAAAAAGACCTTTGGAGTTTTAGTTCAGCTAAAATCAAGTGTGCTTTTTATTTGAAGAAGATGCCACCGTTAAAGGTAAGTATAGCTATTTTTAATTTAATGTTTTTAATTATACCAAAAATTACCGAACGACATTACACACATGCCCGACGAAAAGCTGATAATTTAGTATCAAACTCGCACAAATTTGAAAGTGAATAAAATATTCAGTATCAAAACACGTATGTTAAAATATAGCTTTTGTAGCTATACTTTTTCATACAATTACTTATTTAAATGGAAATTACTACAAATAAGTGCAAATATTTTGATAGGCCAATGAATTTTGTATCTTGTTGGTTAAAATGGAGCATAGATAGTTGTAAATTTGTGTAATAATAAAATTGTAAATTTTAGAGAAATTTCTCTCTGATAAAGTCATTATTGAGTAATCAGTCTAATAAGAATGCTGGCATTAATAAATGTTATCAAAATTTATAATGGAATAAAAGCTATAGCAAATTTGAATAATTATATTAATTTTTTTATGACTATTTTGGATTAAACACTAGTAAAAGTTTACATTGATGAGTATTTTTGTGCAGTATAATTGTTTAAAAATATATAATAAAGTTTTGACAGTTCGACTCTAGGTTTAGACTTATAATTTAATTTATTTTAATTATTTTTTAGATGAATTTTCCACAGATTGGTCCAAATAAAATTCCTATGTGAACGCCAATTTGTACCAAATTAGAAAGGATAATCAGATAATCTTAAATAGGGAAAAAACAAGTATCCACAAAGAATTTTCTGCAGGAGTTCAACTATCCTTTTACTTAAGAAAATAATCAGCTGCCTCAAGTCACATAAGATCTTCAGGACAATTTAAACTTCAAAGATGCAGTAAGTTTATTACACTTCTTCTGAAATAAAAGCTGAAACTTATTCGAGTAATGCTTCTTTATGTGTATGAGTCTATTGATAAAAAAAAACTTAATTTACAGGATTATTTTATATATATTTTTTTACTTTGATTCTTAAAGTCAAAAATATTCTTAGGTTAGCATATGTGGAATTAACGCTTAATAATTTTAGGTTTTACAATTAGCGAAAATTGGAGGAAATTATACCTATTAACTTATTAAAAGATATTTTATTGTAACAATGACAGATAGCCTTTCCAAGAATTATACATATGATGGAACAGTAAAGTGCCCTTTAAAGAACTTATGTTCACTATTTGTAGGTAAGTTACCACTTAAATAAAAAAATTTGATGAAAAAAATCTCTCTGTTTTATTTGTCATACTCGTAAATAATAAGAACAAATTAGGTGTCAGATTTCACACGTTGAATTCTAGATCCTCTTGTTCTGATAATACCCAGACAAAAAGTGTGTTAAAAATTTTTTTCTGGCCTGTTGGTTTAAGCACTCTAAGCAATAACGATGCATTTGGTTTTATATATATATATATATATATATATATATATATATATATATATATATACATAGAGAGAGAGAGAGAGAGAGAGAGAGAGAGAGAGAGAGAGATAGAGAGATATTTAAATTCCTACAAAACCATAAAATATTGCATCATTTAACGTTAAACCTTATTAATTTTCAGCTGCGGTAGAAGAATGGGGGGCCGATAAAAAACAGCCGAAGACGAGATTAGACAATGGCAGAAGAGATTAAACGACAGAAATAAATCTAGAAAAAAATAATTATTGTAACAATAAAAAGTCTTTATTTAAAGAATTGGTATATTTTCTATTACCCAATTGAAATTGTACCTATTACTATGGAACCAGATAACTTATTCATAGCGATCCTTGTACAACTTGAACAATTTAAATCAATTGAAGCTATATTTTGTAGCACTTGCAATTCGACTAATTATAAAATTTTATATTCTTATATAGTATTGTATTAAAAACTTGACAATTGTAATCAATAAGTGTAATAAGTGGATCCAGTTCCTCTTACCTGGTTCGCTAATGTAATTTATATCTGTTTAATTTTTGGGACTAATAGGGCCATCTATGGTTACTTGTTATCGACGTTTTGATGACATGAGTGGTCTGTGTCTTCAGAAGTGCAGATTAATTAGGTACTGTAAGCTCTCGGACCCTAAGCAAATTCTGAAAATATCTACCATTCACGTTTGCGGAACGTCAAGAAGAGGGAACAATAGATTATGACTTATTTATCCAAAAAGCACAATACCATCGGATAATATGTCCACAATCGGGTCAAGAATGTATAATATATGGACATCCAAAATTAGTCCTATTAATATCCAAAAATGATCCATACTTGGACAATATATGTAATCAAAAAGACATCCATGAGTGGGACAATCGTATAGTCCAGTGGATATCCATAGGATGTTGGTGAACAAATTCTGGACATCCCATGGATACCCAGTATGTCCAGCTTTGGATAAACGATGGATATCCAGTGGACTGAAGTGTGCTATTTGGGTTCTGTCGTTAACAGCGTTTTTATCTTTTTTAATTTCTATCATTTCTTTTATCTGCAATTTTTGATAATTCATATCTTTGTTTTTGATTATGGTACTGTTATAATCGAAGCTATGTTTTCCATCCTGTGTGTTTTTGTTTAACGCTGTTGAGGCGTTTTTCGTATATTTATGGCCATTCAATCTGTTCCTGAGCAATTGGCTTATCATGGCTATATATTTTTTGGGACAATTTGAGCAAGGGATCGAATATACTACATTTGACTTATTCATGAGAGGAGTTTTACATTTGATCTTCAAGCCCCTACAAATCTTTATAAAATAATAAAAATTATATTAAAGGTTGAATGTGAGATCTGCCAGTATCATTAATGGAGGTCTTGTGGCTGGCCTATGGTTTCGGTCCCTGACCGTACACGGTTCTTCTATCACCAGTCAAGTTTCAGGTTTTCTTTTAAACTTAGTTCTCAGGACAGGAAGTCTTGTAATAAGAGGCTGGATGTTTAGTGAATTCATATATGATTGGTGGATAGCTAGGACGATGGATTTTACTCATACTACATAGAGCTGCGATTTCTACCATTTCAAGGTTTATCAGTTCATCAGCTTCATGCAATTACTGTATATGTGGGGCATCTATTCCTAATAATGTCGGTATATTGCTTTGTATATATGAGTTGTTTTTCTTGATATGCCTTTTTCTTTGTATGTTAGTCTCCTAAGATATTTTGCCCTTTGTATACATTTTTGTTTAACAGTTCTAAAGTGCCAATTTAAGATAATTTTGTGGTCTATATTTACACGTAAATATTTGACTGATGGCTTGGCGTTAAGTTATATAAAATACATTTAATCCAGGAAAAAAAAAACACAGATTTTAATGACAATCAATAACTTCACAACAATAACGCTATTTTTTGACTATTGACGGTTAATTTGACGTGCCAAAACGCCACTTTATCCAAAATGTCGCCGAGCATACTCCATTACAATCTGTCATCCATTTTATTTTCAGAAATCCGTGATTTATCCCCATGTTCACAAACCTACATACCTTTATTACATTTTGACTAGATGTAAAAGCAAACATACCGATGTGAATATTCATACGGTAAATTACAAAAACCAATAAATTCCCACTCATTTAAAAAATTACATATTTAAGAAAAATAAATTGTAAAAAAATACTCTTTTTATTGCCGACAATTAAATACATTCAATTTTTCGTTACTTATTAACTTAGACACAAGATTAAACCATTACCAGTGACAATTTTATTTTCTTTGGTGATTGATGACTGCGATACCGGTTTTACTTTTTTTAATACTATAATTACGAAAAGCGAACTATGTTATTAGTTATTACTAAAATAATCGATAACTACGCCTGAAAAACAATGGAAACTTGCGTCAAAAGTTGCTTTTATGATGAGTGTGTAAGTCCGAATTAACCTCTGAGTTCATAATATAATTAAATAGCGTGTTTTCGAATTATTTTCCTTTTTACTAAAATTCCCAATGAATCACTAGATAACACGCCCTTGGAAACACAGCAAAAACAAGAAGATAATAATTTTTATCAAAAAATCATTTTTACCGACAAGGTGCATTTTCATTTTTCAGGTTACGTCACGCACGTATAAAGTATATGTACTGATCGTCAAATAAACAAAAAATGTCCGGACCATGCTATGCGCCATTTTGGGTAAGGTGAAGTTATAATAACAGTGAATACGCTATCGCCACTGAAAAATTATAACGACTAAACGTAATCGTTTACCTCCAACTGACAGGGTTTGAAGCAATTTGCATACCTTTCCGAAATTTCATCGACATAAGTAGTTGAACGAAACGAATGGTAGAAAGAGATAAAATGACAGTATTACGTTATAACCTTACGCAACGTATCCAATTTGTGTCAATTGATTGTTATGTGTGGACGTCTGTCATACTATTGGTCGGTCGTAAAAATAAAATAAAAATTTTTATTATATTTTTGGTTGTTAAAAATAAATAGTCCTTAAAAAAAGCAAAATGTTGACGAACCGTTTCTTCAAAACGTTTTATTTTTTAAAAAAACAGTTAAAATGTTAATTAGGTAGTACCCCATTATTTTCAGTATTTTCTAATTAAAATTTCCTTAGAAAGTTGAATGTTTCGCAAATTTCAAGTAAATTTGAGATTATAGATATACAAAATTATTACACTAAATTCTGTTCATATCTCAATAGTATGAGCGTGCTGTTTAAAAATTGTTTTCCTACGGCTAGTTCTAATTATGGATTTAACATAAACACTTGTGTCCCTATATCCCCAAACGGTCGAGTATCTTACTCTGAAACAGTTAAGTGTAACATAATTATTTTCAACACAACTTATAAAAAATTTGAGAAGTAACAATTTGTAAGATATTTAAAACTTTTATTTAAATAAGTAACATTCAATTTTATCTTCAAATAATGTTAAATGTAACATTTTACTTCCTTAGACTGTGTTAAATACTATACTACACTACAATTAAATAAATATTATTGATTATAATTTATTAGGACATATAAATTTGAACCCTACAAGCCAACAAACGAGGTCCTTCAGAATAAAAAGCTTATTTATAGTACGTTTGGTCCTCAAGCCCCTACAAATCTTCACAAAATAATAAAAAAAGTATATTAAAGGTTGAATAGTATCATTAATGGGGGTCTTCGGGCTGCCCTATGGTTCCGGCCCCTGGTCGTACACAGTTCCTCTATCACCGGTCAAGTTTAAGGTTTTCTTTCAAACTTACTTGTCAGGACAGGAAGTCTTGCAATAATCGGCTAGATGTTTAGTAAATTCATACAATAATTGATTGGTGGATAGCTAGGACGATGGATTTTAGTAATACTACATAGAGCAGTGGTTTCTACCATTTCAAGTTTTGAGTGCTGGCTTCCTGCAATTACTGTATATAGGAAGTATGTATTCCTATTAAAGTCAGTATATTCTTTTGTATATATGAGTTGTTTTTCTTGATATGCCTTTTTCTTTGTATATTAGACTCCTAAGGTATTTGGCCCTTTGTATACATTTTTTGTTTAACAGTTCCAAAGTGCCAATTTAAGATAATTTTGTGGTCTATATTTACACCTAAATATTTGACTGATGGCTTGGTGCCTATTCCTTGGTTATTAAGTTATTTAAAATAAATTTAATCCAAGGACAAACAAAGATTATTTTACGATAATAACAACGACTCTATTTTTTGACTTTTGACGGTTAATTTGACGTGCCAAAATGTCATTTTACCCAAAATGGCGCAGAACATACTCCGGACATTTTTCATTTGACAGCTCCATTACCACCTATCATCCATTTATTTTCCGAAATCCGTGGGTTACGTCAACAAACAAAACTGACGGATTTAAAATGATATTTGGTTTCAACAGGACAGGGCAACATGCCACATGGCTTTGGAGACAATGGTCCTTTTGCAAACCAAATTTATGGACACAATCCTTTCCACAAATGGTAACGTCGATTGGTCGCCGAGATCTTGTGACTTGACGCCGCTTGATTATTTTCTATCGAGCTACGTAAAAAGCAAGGTGTGTGTCAATAATCCACAAACAATTCCCGATTTAAAGAATGAGATTAGACGCGTAATGAGTTTTTCAAAAAATATTTTAAATTCGTAATTATAACTAACAAAAATCTCATACTGATTTTAGACAAAATCGGGAGATGTAGAATCTTTAATTTCACCATCTTGGATCCGCCATATATATATATATATATATATATATATATATATATATATATATATATATATATATATATATATTTTTTCTTTTTTTTTCTAATATTTTTTTTTTCTAATATATATATATATATATATATATATATATATATATATATATATATATATATATATATATATATATATATATATTTAAATTTTATAAATACGCGATCCCAAAAACTCCCTCTTATCAATTTTGAAAAAATCGGAAAAAATTAGTTTTTTATCCGCTATATTAGATACGTCACACCGAATTTTTTTAAAATAATTTCAGATTCGTCATATGGGACCCCGAAAACTCCCCCATACCAATTTTGGAGAAAATCGGACAAAATTGATTTTTTCGTCCGCAATATTGAATTTTTTTAAAATAATTTTAGATTCGTTATGTGCGACACAGAAAAAAATACATAGTCGACGAATTGAGAACCTCCTTCTTTTAGTAGTCAGTTCAAAAAAATAACTGGGTTTTGTCTTAATTCAATTCAAATATAGCTTAAAGAGCATTCAACAACAGCATTTTTTAATCTTAAAATATAACCATCATTTTCCATTGAATTGATTTTATGTTTCTCCCAATATTTATCAAATATACGATGAATGGGATTTTAACTTTTGTGAATTATTTATCTACCACCAAAATAGATAAATTTGTTTCTAAGTTGGATATTTTTTCGTGTCCAATGTCCATGTGCTAACAAAAAAATGTGAATGTTTGCCATTTTATTTAGTAATTATATTATACTATATCTACCCAAACAGCACAAATACGTCTCAAAGACGTCCATAAAACGTTTGATCTCAACATTCAGGACGTCTTATGGATGTCCATAAAAGACGAATGACGTCCATAAGACGTTGTATAGACCTCTTATGTTACAAAAGGTAACGTCTTTAAGACATTTGCTTACAACGTCTTATGGACGTCCCTTCCCAACATTAAAACAACATATTCCACTAATAAAATTATGTACATTAAAAAGAGTCCCTATAATTTTTTTGTTCGTCTTGTTTACAAAGTCAAACCGTAATTATTCAAAAAAGTCCAAGAAATAATATAAAATAATTAAGAAAAACTCAATACACTACCATTTTATATAACTACAAGTTCCGCATGAATAATTTGCTTTAAAAAATATGTTCAACATAATCTCTTTATACAAAAAAATACATAACTTAAGCATGATGTAAACTTTTTCTAATTTGAAATTGAGGAAGTGAGGTAGAAGAGCAAATATTTTCAGAACTACTACTGTTCGAACTATAAGTGAACCTATCAAATTTAAGCCTCAGTTTATCCCTTCGATAAAATAACTCTAAAAGGTGGACTATCAACAAAATAAAAGTTTATTGAAATAAAAAGTACACAAATCTTTAAATAGTTTTAAAAACAAGAATTTTTATTTAGTCGAATAACAAATCTGGTCTGATGCCCTTTTCAGCCATGTTTGGATTGAAATTTCCTCATTCTTCCGACTTTTTGCCAGTCTTGTTGTCTCTGTAGATCCTAATAACAAACTGATTTTAATTTTATAAGATAAAGTTTATCATTTGTGGGAGTAAATTTTTTGATATTTTTGCAAATTTTTGTAATTGTCCTCTACTATAGAATCGTGACTTATGCTATTTCAAGGTTAATATGTATAATGAAAGACAGAACTTACTCATAATAAGTCTCGCCAAGTTGGAATCGTAGAACTTCCTCTTTCCTTTTCGTACTAATCAACTGTACATGGTAATTTTACAAGCTCGCTTTACAAAGTCATAAATGCTCCCTACTCCCAGTTTTGAAATTTCTAAAACCTTAAACAAAATTACTTCTTGTAATTAACAAAACTCTATTTTCTATGTTCTTTAAATATAAACCAATCATCAGGAACAAAATAAATCTTACAGGTTTCATTAGTGGAGCACTCCATAAACAAACATTTCGCCTTCCACCTCATTAGTAATATTTCTTGTAATATTTAGGACCGGGTCTGGATGAGCTGTGCAAGCCTTTTTCGCACAGATAATATTTTTGAAGATTTCATTTCATACTTCTAATAACATAGAGTTACTGCAAAAATATAAGCGGTAAAGCATTCGGGAATTTCCTGTAACACAACCTATAAATAACGTTACTGTTTTTCCTAAGTACATATGATTCTCGATCTTACCTTAAGTATTACATAAACACGAATAAAAAAGATTTTCAGAGGTTCATAGATAAATCAACTATTTTAATTAAATTCTTTCAAAAGCTAAATTTTCACAGTCGGCACCCCAACAACATTAAAAATGAATAACGACATGACGAATACAAAACTGAAAAATGACAGTTGACAGAAACAAAAGGCGGGTTTTTTTAAAGTTATAGTTTCGCTGGTATCATATTGTTATTGTTATCGGTACATCAAAGAGTCTGTGACAAAAAGCACCAAAGTATTGATAAAAAAGATCACACAAAAGTTCTATGAATCGAGATCGTGGTGAGGCTACTAAAAATTTGTCGTTCAATCAAAAATTTTAACCTCAACTTGTATTCAGCTGAGCTCTGTGCGGCGTTGCAAACTTATTACCCAACTGCGACAAAATCCATAGAGAAGGAAATGCTTCTTAGTTTTTATCAACTAAGTTATACACAACTGCATTTATTTTCATATAAAATGTAGTATGTAGACTTTTAAAAGATATCTTAAAGACGTTATATATAGACGTCTTATGGACGTCTTTAAAACAACGTCTATAAGACGCCTTATTTATGTCTTAAGACGTTCAGACATAATCTGGATATAAAAACGACGTCTATAAGACGTCTAGTGCTGTGTGGGTAATAATGATAATTATTGATAGAAATTTACAAAAAAAGAGAAATGTTATTTTTAAAGTATCATTTCACTTTTGATAAATATGTGTGTTAACAGTATACCATTGCGATTCGTTTTTTTTTTAATTTAATGATGATTAAACATTTTCAATATCAGTAGTCCTTGTTATTGCAACTATATCTATTTACTTCACACAATTTACGTTCCATTTCAAATTATAAGGTTCCAATTTGATCTATAGTGTACCGATTTTTTTCAACGTGACAACAGTTTCGATATCATTTTATTAGTAAAAAATCCATTGACGCAAAATAATTAGTGATGAAATAAATTATGACACGAACTAGTACTTATACACACCATTTTGTAGTTTTCAATTCTAAGCAGTAAATTTACACACCAAAAATTATCGCCTAATAAAAATACCGAGAGCAAATGTCAAGACTATGTTGTCGATAATACAATGTATTGTTTTTAGTTTACTTAGTCATAACATTTTTAAAGACGAATGGTAGGCATGTAATGAGCATTTAATTAATGCCTTACTCATGGTTCGAGAAAAGAAAATGTCAAATAGCCTAAAAACAAACAGAAGAAAAGATATCCGTGATTTTTTTGCATTAATGTCGTGGACAAGGTAACAAAAAAGGCCTCTCAAATTGTGCTTCAAAAAATGCATCTTCTTTTTTCAAACAATTAGGCCGAAACACCGATTTTCTCGATATTATGTAGAAACTACAGAATATAGAGGAAAATGATGTACAGGCAGTTTATGCGTCTTAAAAAGATCTATACAATAACTTTTTTGAATGTTAAAATCGCTTCATAAACGAAAAAGTTATTGCAAAAAGAACGTAACACTTCGCGAGGTGGCCAAGGTAAGGGTACGCAGAAGAAACACGACGGGAAGTCATGGTGGGGGGGAAGTAAGTCTCACGCAGTAAAACCAAGGAAGTTAGAGGGAATACGAAAACCTACAAAGTGGCTATGTGGAGTAAGCGCAGAAAAAAATTTCATAGTAAATTTGTTGTATGAGGTTGGCAATATGAGAACCAGAAAACAGGAAGATGGAGTTTTTTGAAAAAAAATCCCATTCTTTCCCCCTATTTCGAGGACGTAGAACACGATTGTGGCTTTGATTTTTCATTATTTTTTCTCACTTTCTCGTTAAACTCAAAAAAACACCAAAGCGTCTCTTCACCAAGCACTTTTAATTCTGAAAAAAACAGCGAATTTACATATTTATTTTCAATGGTACTAGTTAAAATATCATGTATGTGACATATTTCAACTATTTTTGCACAAATTTTAGTGAATAAATTTAGAAAATTTTCAATGAAAAACCAAAAATACGTTCCGGAAAGGCCATCAACCATCAGACTCGCGAAAACTACTAATATTCGTTTGACACGTTGCCAGATGTTAAATACTTTCGTAGTATAAACTATAAAGTTTGTCCATCTCAGTCAACAATATAGTTTAATTTTTGTAATGTTTTATACAGTCTCAGGGAAAAATTAATCTTAACCATCCAACACTTTTGGTTAGTTCAGGTTAAGCTTGATTTGGTTAATTTGTATTCGAAATAGGGGGAAGTACCGACATTTTTTTAAAAAAACGTCGTAGATTTCCCATAATGCAAATTTTTACTCAGAGAATTATGTTTAAATCTATTTTGTGTCAGTATTTATTTTGTTAATCATTTAATAATGAACTCTAAATTGTCATTTTTCCAATATAATTACGTAACAAAAGGTTGTTCAAGTCCAGTCCTGTCCCTTGACCTACTGCGCAAGTACAGTATAGCCCCTTTAAGAGGAGCACAGTTCTACATGTCGGACCGAATTTATTTTAGGGTAATCCCCTTCCTTTTACCCCCTCCAACTTCCTTGGTATCAATGTACGCAGTCACTTAGAGGCAGTGTATCAAAATAATTGTATAGGTCAAGGAGGCACTCAACACTGGCTTGCCCGATCTCAGGATCTAAACTATTTGGATTTTTGCATCTTGGGTTTCCTGAAGTCTTTGGTTTATGCATCTCCTGTTGAAGATGTTGAAGATGTGAGAAAACGCATTATTGCGTCTTGCGAAAAGATAAAAAATACTCCAGGATTATTTCAATGAATACGTTCTTCAATAATGTTGGATGTTGAAGATTTGAGAAAACGCATTATTGCGTCTTGCGAAAAGATAAAAAATACTCCAGGATTATTTCAACGAATACGTTCTTCAATAATGATGGTTGACTTTGGACGCAAAATTATTATGGAACAAACATATTAACAAGAAAAAAACAGAACTCAAACTCAAATACAGGCAATATTATTGGCTAATAGGAAGAAGCTCAAAATTACCAATACAGAATAAACTCCTGATCTACAACCAAGTTATCAAACCAATCTGGACCTATGGAGCTCAACTCTGGGGATGTGCCAGCAAGTCAAATATCAAACACATACAAAAGTTTCAAAATAAAGTATTGAGAAATATGATCAATGCTCCATGGTATATTAGAGACAAAGACATTCATAGAGATCTAAAAGTCCCACTCGTTATAGACGTAATCAAGGAAAAGGCTATTAAACATGAAGAGAAACTTCACTGCCACCCAAACGCAGAAGCCCTTCAGCTGCTGGACAACCAGAATCTCGTCCGAAGACTGAAGAGAACCAAGCCGTTTGAACTAGTGTAGTGCCGTGTGAAAGCAGAGCATGTGACTGGTTTAAGTTAGCTTAAGACAACAAAAATCTTTTACCATCATTTTCGCATTAAAAGACCAAAAATTAACCAAAAACTGTCTTTTACATTAGAGTCGCAAATTGGCTGTAAAGTAGTGTTATTTCCTCTAGAACACTAGCTGCAAGTTGTTTTAAAAACTGGAACGAAATATCTGTTTAATTCCATACATCTATTTTCCGTCAATTTAGTGGTAAATAAAAAATTGAACGTCGGTCGGCATTATGTAATATTCCAAATTGTATTTACTAAAGTATTTTACATAATATCCGCCAATAGGGTAACCAAAATTATAAATAAAATTTCACTCTTCGTACTTTTCTAAGATAATATTTGTAACTACTTGTTTTGATTAAATTAAACGTCTTGTAACGAAGGACTAAGATAACTTTTTGATACGCCCTTATATAAAAATATTATTTCGATGCGATATCGATGAGTCTAGGTAGTTTTCGACTTTTATGCTAGCATATTTCGTGTTATTTCTAGTAGGTTCAATAGGTAAATAAATAGGGATAGGACATGAGTTTTAATATAGTTGTTTTTGAATTATGAAGGTATTATTAAGAAATAGTGATGAGATGAGGGATTTAGTAAAATTGTTAAGAAGTGGTGATTATAGCGTTGGGAATAATTTAGTGAAAAGTATCGTGTTTTATTCTGCAGGCCCAGTGGGTGATTTTTAAAGAAATAAAACCATAACAGTATTGCTTTTATATTTTTATTTTTCATTTTTCAATAAAACATGTTTAATTCGAAAATAAACCTATTAAATTTCAGTCTATAACAGAGTCTCTAGAGTTTCTAATCTATGATTTTATATATTTTGTTTTTATTCTTCATCACTCGATGATTGGTATGCTAACTGATCGTTCCACCAGTCTTTAATTTCTTGCATAGCATTTGTTGGCTTTGGCACTGACGTTTTGTTATTTTGAACCTTAAATCAAAAGAAACACTTTTCAAATATACGAGGGTGACGCTGAATATTTTTGGATGTGGCAACACCGTTCAAGCTATGACAACGCCGCTTTACTTGTACGTCACCAATGACAAGAGTAAATGTCAGTTCAAATTTCAAACGCAATGGTCACTTTAGAAAATCAAAGAACCGTTACTAGCGAGTGGTACATTTACCCAGATAAACATATACAAAACAAAAATAAGACCTGCAGTGATGTATGGGTGCGAAGCTTGGACACTAACGGTAACAAATGAAGAACGGCTCCGAGTCTTCGAAAGAAGAATTCTTAGAAAAATATATGGTCCAACAGTGGATGCAACAACAGGACGATACAGAATCCGTACCAATAAAGAACTGGAGGATCTATAAGGAGACACTAATATTGTACGAGAAATAAAATGTAAGCGACTGCATTGGGCGGGACACGTAAGAAGACTACCAGATAGTCGCACAGTCAAACTCGCGTGGGAAGAAGCACCGGAAGGGAAAAGACCACTGGGACGCCCTCGCCTCCGATGGAAAGACAATATTGCCAAAGATCTAAAGGCAATGAATATTGATAATCCGCTAGATGCCATGGCAGACAGGCAGCAATGGAGGAGTATTGTGAAGTCGGCAAAGACCCACCCAGGGTTGTAAGCCATGGAGTAGTAGTAGTAGTAGTTTAAAAAAGTTCAAGAAATTCGACTGAAAGCCCGTTTGTGCGGAACAGGTTTACACCACGACAATGCCAAAACCCATTCTGCTGCTCGAACCCGACCAGGGATCAAATTACTAGTATATGCACCGTACAGTCCAGATTTAGTCCCCTGTAAATTTTTTTCTTCCCAGAATTAAAAAAGAAACTTCAAGGACGCACATTTTTTACTCCAGAAGAAGCAATAATAGAATTTTGTAAGGAAGTAGAGGCAATTTCGAAAAATGTGTATCGTGAGGCTTTCTCTAACTGGTTCTGCTGCATGAACAAATGTATTGAACATAACGGACGATATTTTGGAAAATTATAAATACATCTTTGTTCTATCTATAGTAATTTTCAGCATTGGCCTTGTATCAGTCAGTAATATAAAGGAAATCATTGACTAAACAAACACAAGACTTCCACCGCTTATGGACGCCTTGGCAAATATTTTTGCTATTTTTGGCGAGAGTGCAAGATGAGAAATTTCCAAGTTTTAAATCCAACTCATTCAATAAGTTTTGTTATAGTAAATGGTAGTAAAAAAGCAAGACATCAGACGATGCAGTGTTGTCGTGTTGGATAATAAATCTAAAACACAGGTATAAGTTTTTAATCCCTACATAAATTTAAAATTAGAAAGCAAATATTGCTATGAATCAGACGATCATTTTATATTTATATTGATGAATTTTTATGGATATGAAACAGTACTATATATTATCCATTTAGATTTAACAGGTGATATACTTGAGTTTGTGGAAATGTAAATATGAAAAGGAGTTTCTAAATTCGAACGGTATATATACAGGGTGATTCAAAAATCGATCACGAAACTTAAGGGGGTGATTGTACTTGACAAAATAAGGGTAGAGCTTCATATAATTTTTTTTCAAAATGTCATTCGTTTTCGAGTTACAAGCCGTCCAAGTTCAAGTTTTTATTTTTTGTTTTTTGAATTACTCGCTTACAGGAAAACCGATTTGACTAATAATTGAAAGATAGGCTAAGTCTTCTGCGCTTCATCATTTTAGTAACAATTCACATTGATTGTTTGCCGCTAGAGGGCACTTTACCTACATTGAAAATTGTTTTTTTGTCATAATTTTTTAGTGTTGACAGCTACAGTAGTTTTTGGCATAATTTCTGAAAGACTGATGCCAGGCCTTTAAAAAACGTGCTCTTTATTTACATCGCTAAACCCAACGGTTTAGACGTAAATCACCCTTAAAAATTAAGTGGTAAATTTACTTTTCTCATTTCATTACCACCAGCTACCAGGTAAATAGCTATCAAAGTATACTAGAGCTGTCAGTTTAACATCAAATAAATTCGCTTTTTAAACTATTTAATTTATAATCTTAAAATAACTAATAATGGCTAATCAGTAAATATTCATATTATGGATTATTGCGATATACATTTAATTGATAAAAATTAATGAAACAGTACTAAACAAACTAAAAAAGATTCTCAAAATGTCCCCCATTTTCTTCCATACATTTCCTAACACTCTTCAAAAAATGTCGCCTAACTCGATGAAAAATTCCTGGTGTTTCTTTAATAATTTGGCACTTTTCGATTATCCTGAAGCGAAGATCCTCGACGTTGATTACTGGAATATCGTACACCAATTGTTTCAAATGACCCCAAAAGAAAAAATCCATAGGATTAAGGTCTGGTGACCTCGCTGCCCATGCCAATGGTCCACTTCGTCCTATCCATCGCTCAGGATACGTTGCATTCAAATACTGTCGGACACGTATACTAAAGTGGGGCGGAGCTCCGTCTTGGAGGATCCACATGTTGGCCCTTACTTCCAATGGCACATCTTCCAGATACAATGGGAGACGATTTTGGATAAAATCTAAGTATACGTCACCAGTTAATGGGCCATCAAAGAAATGAGGACCAATAAGGTAATCTCCTATTATCCCTGCCCACACATTTAGTGAAAATCTACGCTGATGTTTCGTTTCTACCACATTGTTTGGGTTCTCGTAAGCATATGTGTGGATGTTGTGTAGATTTGTTATGCCATCACGAGTGAAACCAGCTTCGTCAGTGAATAATATGACGCCAATTAATCGATTATCGTGTTCATACTTAGCTAGGATCTGATTGCACATTTCCAACCGTCTCGGCCGATCATCGTCATAAAGAGCCTGCACCTTTTTTGAATGAAACGGGTAGAGTTGTTCTTCTCTTAGTATCCTCCATGAACTAGCCTGACAGAGCCGCACTTCATTCCCAATTTTTCTAGTACTAATACCTGGATTATCTTCAATAATTTCAAGCACTCTTTCTTCTTGTTGCACGTTTCTAGCAGTTCTAGGTCTTCCCCTATTTCCATTATAACTTTTAAAGGAACCACATTCCGCAAGCCTCCTGTGCACACTGGAAAATGTTTGAGCATGAGGGATATTTCTTTCCGGATAACTCTCCATATAATATCTTCTTGCCAACTCTGCATTACCATTTGCTTTTCCATAACAAAAATGGATATCACAATATTCGATATTTGAATATTGGTGATTAGCCATTATTAGTTATTTTAAGATTATAAATTAAATAGTTTAAAAAGCGAATTTATTTGATGTTAAACTGACAGCTCTAGTATACTTTGATAGCTATTTACCTGGTAGCTGGTGGTAATGAAATGAGAAAAGTAAATTTACCACTTAATTTTTAAGGGTGATTTACGTCTAAACCGTTGGGTTTAGCGATGTAAATAAAGAGCACCTTTTTTAAAGGCCTGGCATCAGTCTTTCAGAAATTATACCAAAAACTACTGTAGCTGTCAACACTAAAAAATTATGACAAAAAAACAATTTTCAATGTAGGTAAAGTGCCCTCTAGCGGCAAACAATCAATGTGAATTGTTACTAAAATGATGAAGCGCAGAAGACTTAGCCTATCTTTCAAATATTAGTCAAATCGGTTTTCCTGTAAGCGAGTAATTCAAAAAACAAAAAATAAAAACTTGAACTTGGACTCGAACAGGTAACTCGAAAACGAATGACATTTTGAAAAAAAATTATATGAAGCTCTACCCTTATTTTGTCAAGTAGAATCACCCCCTTAAGTTTCGTGATCGATTTTTGAATCACCCTGTATATATATATATATATATATATATATATATATATATATATATATATATATATATATATATATATATATATATATATAAACAGTTTATACTTGATAACGATTAGAGATACAACCTAATCGAAAAGTCGTAAAAATAAATAAAAATAAAGACAATGCAAGTCGGACAACCACATTTTAGTCAAGGAGGAGTTTATCCTCTTTAGTCGGTATGAAGGGACATGCAACATTGCCACGTTTTGAATGGAAATTCAACAATTTAAATTCTTTTATACTTGTTACAAAGGCATGTATATAACATTTTATTACTGATATTGAATCATTAGCAACATTGAAATGACTGACTGACTGAGTTGTAGTCCTAACATTGTGTCCATTTTATAAGCGTCGAAATTATAGCATTGGGGTTACAGTCTTGTGTTTATTTAGTCGATGTGGAAATGAAGCAGCAATTTTTTATGTATAGGTGATCAGAGATCACCAATATATTATTAGAAAGAAGAAAAAACTACTAGAAATTATTCTAACACAAGCTATCTTACCTCTCTTGGCATTTTAGTTTGTTCATTATCGTTTAAATGAGCCAGATTCTTATTTACTGGCGGATTTGGCCTGGTACTATTGGTTTTTTTTTTCGTTTGCTGCAACCTTTCTTTTTCTTGTCTTGCTGATGGATCAGATAATGTAGGAGCCAAATATTTTCGACCTAGAAAGTAAAATAATAGTTTAAATTATTTTTTCAGGAAAATTTCGAAATTTGAATTTATAATCTTCATTGAGCAACCGATGAACAAATCATATACCGAAATTGTCATTATCTCTGTAGTTATAATCTATAAAATATCTACAATTTTGGTTACTGCCGAGGCGAATGTGTTTGTACTTCATGCAAACTCTTTATTTGTCAACATAACAACGGGCGAGTTTACAGAAATATGTTCATCGGTCCCTTTTTTTTTGACAGTAACCATGCTATCTACTTCATGCTATCTACAGAACTGTGTGAACGCAGAAAGGGTCTAGCCGATTATATATATATATATATATATATATATATATATATATATATATATATATATATATATTCGGCCCTACTATTTTCCTAGTTTTTATTGTGTCTTTTATACCACTCTGGTACGTATTTTTAATTCAAATTTTCCTTTGCGAAAAGTTAAATCTAAAGTTAAGAAACCCTGGATTACTGAAGGTTTAAAGATTTCAACTATGAACTTAAAATCATTGCATACAATAAGAAAATTTACTGACAGTATCAATTTTCATAATTATTTTAATAAATATAGGTCTATATATAGGATAGTTATAAAAGTGGCGAAAGAAACACATTACAGGTGTTGGATTGATCATTCTAAAAATACAGCCAAGGAAAGCTGGAATATAGTCAACAGCTTAAGAGGCATGGATAGTGTGGTGCAGGATCGGTTGGGCATGGACCTAAATGCCTTGAATAGCTTTTACTGTTCGGTGGCAACTGACATAACATCGAAAATTAATGTACAAAAAAGACCGTTAGATTTATTTAAAGGCATTTCTATAGCCAATTCTTTTGTTTTGTTTGACACTGATGTAAACGAGCTAAAAAACATTATAGCAAAAATAAAAAATAAAAATATATCTGGTTTGGATGAGATCTCGATGAAGGTTTTTGAAAATGTCTTTGACATTGCATTGCATTTCCTGTCTAGAGCTGTAAGTCATTCTTTCTTAAATGGTAAATGTCTTAAAACAGCTACAGTAATACCAATATATAAGGATGGAGATCGGAGTCAACCGACAAACTTTCGCCCAATATCTCTCCTGCCCACTCTTTCTAAAATAATTGAAAAACTGGTTAAGGGGAGATTAACAAATTTTCTTAGTCAACATAACATTCTGCCTGAATGTCAGTTTGGTTTTTAGACTTCCAAGAACACTACGGACGCAGTTTTTTCTTTTTTAGAGAAACTCTACATCAGTTTGAATGAGGGCGATGTCGCGGCTACGGTCTTTTGTGACTTCTCAAAGGCGTTCGATTGTGTGAATCACGAAGTACTTTTGAGTAAGCTCGAATTATATGGTATTAGAGGAGAGGCATTAAATTGGTTTGCTTCCTATCTTTTGAATAGGCAGCAAATGGTTAAGTACGATGAAGAATTTTCCAGTGTCTCTTCTCTGAGTTGTGACGTCCCGCAAGGGCCTGTTTTTGGGCCCCTGCTCTTTCTTTTATATATAAATGACCTGACCAAAATTGATATCCGAGGAACATTTACATTATTTGCAGATGACGCAACAATTTTATGGCGTGGAAAGAATGGCTGTGATTGGAAACATATTATCGAGTGTGACTTGATTAGAGTGGTGTGCTGCAAATTGTTTAAGTTTTAATTTTACTAAAACCAACGTGTTAAGTTTCAAATTTACCTGTAATAGTTTAACTTTAAATAATCATTTTATAGAGAATAAGCTAGTGACTAAATTTTTAGGTATACCTATTGACGATAAGTTGAAATTTACTGACCACATTGGCATTAAATAAGAAGTTGACCGCCGGGTGTTATTAGATTCAAATATGGCTAGAACAGTGTATTTTTCGTTGATTGAATCTCATTTGAGATACGGAATTGCATTTTGGGGATTCTGTAGTCGGCAGTTATTAAGTTCGATTCTTGTCTTACAAAAGCGAGCAGTGCGTAATTTATTTAATGTAAAAATGAAGGAGCATTGTAGGCCTTTATTTATGTAAGGTAAAATATTGACAGTGATAGGCATTTTCATTTTAGAAATAGTGGGACTGATTCATAAAAAACATAAAAATTATTCAACTCCAAACCCATATAATACACGTAATAATGGCCTGCCATTGCCTATTACCAGGACTACTCTCACTAAACAGTCTCTTATCTTTGAGGGAATTAAAATATATAACAAAATTCCTCTAAAGTATAGAAATATTATGGACGGTAAATTGCTTAGGAAAAAACTTAAGGGCTTTCTTGTGACACGACCGTATTATTCACTGGAAGAATATTTTGCTGACCATTTTTAACAGGGTGTGTTTCTGCTTTCAATATATGTATAATGATGTAATTTTATGGCTATTTTGTCTTGTTTTACTTTATTTTATTTGACTGTAAACTTTTAAATTAATTTAGTAGACATTTATTTTATTTTATTTTAGGTACCTGTTTTGATAATTACAGATTTTTGTTTATTTATACTGTTTATTTTGATTACTGACTTTAATCACGTGTTTTTTGTTATCATTGATCTAAGTTTTTAAAGTTTTTTATTGTCACAATTTCTTGTGTTGCATATGTTTTTGTTTATATTTATTTTTAACTTTTTGTTCTGCATAGTGCTTTGTTAACAAGATTGATTTCTTTATAACAATAAAGCTTATTATTATTATTATTATTTTATTGAATTTAAAATTTTTCGAACACCCATAAAAATTTGAATTTTGCGCCAAAAATTCTTGTAAAAAAAAATCTTATTGCGGGCAATAAAAAACCAACAAAGGGAAAAAAAGAAGTTCCAACCAATATTAGAACCGAACATATCGTCAAAAAACGAAAAAAGACGTTTCAATTTTTTTGAGGTTATGTGAAGATAAAAGTAGCTCAAAATTTTTTTGTGTGGGTACTTTTTGAGGCAGAACAACCGGGAATTTTTTTATTATCGGGAGGGCTCTCTTAATCGACTAGAACCTTTTATTTTTTTTAAATATTAAATATCAACTTTTTTATAAATTAAATTAAAAAAATTAAAAACCATCAACAAATCAATGTTTGTGTTTTTGCTTACCTGAACCACTACCAATACTATCCGATCGGGGCAAAGTGACTGTTTTCTGTTTTCTGGGGATCGATGGTTCATTTTCTTTAGCTTCGCTTTCCTGTTCTAATTCTTTTTCTGTTGGAGCGCCATTGTTCTTTTGTTCTTCCTGTTGTTCCGGAGCCGGAATAGCTTCATTTGTAGCTCTTAACCCAGCAATTAGACTGTTTTGTTGTTTCTAACAATAAACATTTATATTTTATTTTATAAAAGTATATGTTATACGATATCGAAAATTGATTAAAAGTGGCAAACTTTTTGGGGGTCCGCATTAAACTAGGAAACCCTACAGTTTCGTCGAGTCTACCCGTCTGTATGTTTTTATCTTCTGCAATGAAACTTTGCTTGCACACTTAACACACATACGAGAATGTTCTAGGAATGTTGACTATTTTTTGGAAAACCTTGCACATGTAGATAATATAGCCCAAAATATTTAATATTACTTTTTTATAACAACTAATACTTTAAAAATCATACGTTTTAAATTCGGTTTGAAATTTCCCTCCAAAAAGCAATACTTGTCACCTGACCGCTGTGACATCGCTTGTTCCCAAACACTTGTAGACTGATAAGGTGCTTGTGCCTACATACTCTATTTTTCTGCAGATCATTTTTATGTGAGTTTTGAAAATATTTGTTTACTTTTTTATATTAAAAGTTCTTATTTTTCAAGTTTTCAAAGATGAAAATTGGAATTTTGAGATTAGAAATAAAATAATCAAAGTGGGGTAATGATATTTTGTACTTGTTTTATTTTAGTTGCTGAATTATATACAGAACATCATTTGATGGGCTCGGTATCACATCTAAATTTTAAAGTAATAAGGTCAACCAGAGATGGCCTATGTTTTATCCAATTTCGTCTATTGGTGTATGTGTGTGTGTCTGCAAGATTTCGTTACAAAAAATGACTGAAACTGATGAAATCAGAGAGCTGTGATTAACCTATCTACAAGTAGCCGATACCATGAAACTTATGGGTTGTTTAAACTGCAATGTATGAAACAAATTTGTCACCAACAAAAAAACACTCCTAACTTAAATATTTATTATCATTTCTTATATCCTATAGTACAGAATGGTAAGCGATTTGTAGCAATATGTCATTTCTAAATCTCCTAATTTATCTTTTGACAGTCTTTATTACAGTTGGTCCAGTGAGAGAAGAATACCGATGCGTCATTAATCTATGAATATATTAAAGACAAATTTGAAACTTGTTCACCTTAATTTGTATAGAAAGCCATACGTTACAAAAAATTTGACATTATGGGTTCAGCAAGATAGAAAGAGATAACCGAAACAACAACAACGAATCATTTCGTTTTATGAATACAAACTTTCTCTTGACTTCAATCAAAACATTATTTTAGTCACAGTCATCGTTCAGACCTTTGTTTACATGGAGTTTTTGAAAAATTTTGACCATTTAAGTGGATTAAAACAAAAGATTGTTTTATATAAAAGACATTAATTCTTATTTTATAATTTATTACCGTTAAGTAGGTATTATTTCTATGGAAAACCTAAATCTAGACATATAAATATTTCTAACCTTCAAATCTGTCGTTGTTTCGCACTACTTTAATCAGTTGTAATAATCAGGCATTAAAAATTACAATAAAGTAATGAAATTCGATTTATCCTTTTAGACAATGGGTAGTGAAACTCTTCACAGGCAAGCACAACAACTTGTGCTTAATTTGTGTGAGTATTTTGAGTTGGAGGAGAGAAACGGTGGTCGTGTGGAATTTGTTTCATTTGTTCAAGAGGAGAAAAATAATTTTATTTTTGAAAATAAATATTTTCAGTTAGGCCTCATTCTTTTTTAAAAAGTACATACTGCTCTTAAAATTTCTGGTTGGCTAGAAAACGCACAGAAAACATAAAACGTCACTCTTTGATTGATCTCTTCTGCGATCACAGAAGAAACATTAGAAAAAAATTCTACGAACTATAAATTTTCTCACACATACAACGTTAAATTTTCACTAAACTCACACTAGTTGATCTGATCTTCTTTAAGCAACCTTCTAACCATGTTCTTATAGTTTGCTTAGCCACCTCTTCTTCAATAATGTACTCAAATTCTTCTCTAGCTAAAAGTTCTTCTAGCTGCAAAGCCTTTCGAATGTCCACACTTCGATACGATAACATGCTAAAAAGTTTAAAAGAACTGCGGTGAACTGTGGGACAATCTGTATTTTGATACCTACTTGATGACATCATGAAATGTAACATCTTCGCCATTATGCAATCTGTCCAGTTCATAGCACATATGTTTAAAAAGTAATCTATCTTTTTGTGGATCTACTTCCAATCTTCCCTTCAGCAAGCGTAATATAAATTTCACCTGTAGATAAAAAATTTAAAATGAACCTAAACTTACCGAAATTATCCGAATAAAAATTAAAGGTAAAATTTCAACACATATAAATAAAATTGCCTGTCTTTGTGTCCGCACGGGTTAATCTTTAAAATGGCTGTCAACAATGATATAGTGCTATACTGATTTTTAAAAGGCACGAAGCGCAAAACCTCACAATGATATGAAAGATAGATTTAATTTAATTCAATACAAGAGAGGTAGAGAAAATCACTAGAGCATAATTGAAGGTTACTAGCAGCACCAGCAAGCAAAAAATGCCAAGCTGACCCCTATGCCGGAGAGTAGGGGGGGGGGGAATTAAGGGCGCCACTGCAACTGAGTCAGGTTGAATGCAGAAACTTTCCACGATTTTATTTGGAATTTAGCTTTCAACCTTACCCTTTAAAATTCGCTATCAACAAAATAAAAGAAATACCAAACGCAAGTAGCATGTGGCTCAAATAAAACTTGTTGGAGATAGTTATAATAAAACTCTTTAATTAAAGTTTAAATCATTAAGATAAAAATCTGTAATCAAAATATCAAACTGTAGCGTAAGCTAGATTTTACAAAATATAAAACAATATCAAACTAGATTAAATATACACAGAAATAGGAAATAAATATAACTGGTTTTCCTGTGTCTGTCAGTTATTTGTCGCTGGCTGATAGTTGTGACGTTCCAACCCGTAGAATGGTTTCCTATAGGTTGGACAACAGCAATTTTTGAAGCCGTAGGGTGAACTAAGTAATAAGATAACCAGTAGGGTGGACTACGTAATGGGGTAGCCACTAGGGGTCTAACAGAATTCCTTAGTTGGCACGTGCAAACTGCCCAAAATCCCTATCTCTAAATTTATCCCGGTAAAAAAACCATAACTGCCAACGAGGCAATAGATACGATACTCCTAAAACTCAACAAAATTGCCAGGATAATTTTCAACTTTCCATCTCAGAATCCCAAAAAACTGGCAAATAAAAATTGAAATGGAAGTATGCAGCTGCTTTGGCCGAATCAAACCAGAAAAAAAGTAAAAATCAATGCAAAATGACCTCCATTTATAACCATGGCTCAGCTTGCGCACTAATCGGCTTCCTTTAAATGCGATCAATTGCCACGTGTGAAAAAAAAATGACATCTCAAAAGGAATGGCACTGAGCAACAACAGTCGGATGAAATACATTTGTTACATGAGACAGTTCGTTAATCATTAGCATTTTCCGCTCAAAAAAAGGAAATTAATAAGTATTTTAAAAGTTATTTTTAAATTAAAGAACTTCGCTTCGAAATTTTCTGCAACCCAAAATACATACAATTCCACTCAAATGGCAGTGGACAGAAAAAAAAACGAGATCAACTGAATAAAAAAAGGTAGCAATAAGTTTAATACTGATAAGAAAATGCCTAAGCACACTGTAGTGAAATACCAAAACAATGATCTATCTGAAAAATAAAATTAATTGAAACTGTAGTTTATGATATGCTTTTCTTCGAAGAATGCCCGGGAAATACTTAAGGAAAATGATACTGTAATGTCCATAACAAGAATATTTGCAAAAATAAAATTAAATTAAATGAATTAACCATAGTGAACTTAAGCAGAAAATTGATTGTGACAATAGGTTGTTTTTTCTGTCTGTCTGTCTATCAGTCGGGCTAATCTTCGAAGCCGTTCAACCGATTTCGATGAAACCTTACACACATAAAGAGGAGGTTGTTAGGAGTGATATAGGGTGCTTTTTTAGTCTGTCTGTCTGTCTGCATGCATAGGCTAATCTTCGAAATTGTTAAACCGATTTCGACAAAATTTTACATTCAAAAGAGATTGTCAAGAATATCAAAAGGCTGCTTTTATTTATAACAATTACATTTATTATTTATTTCCCAAGTTTCAAGCGAACACAGTCACGGGTTAAAACTAATTTTAAATAAAAAAGAAGAATTGGGGAATACATTTTTAAATTGGTGTCTTTTTTACCGAAAAAAATTAATAAGCGTGGTGGTGATGGTTCTATAGAGTTCTCGGTGTTAATGAAAATAAGTGACATGTCAATTGGCAAAATATTAAATTTACTACTGATGTAAAGCATCATATTTTTTCATCATAAAGGTTATAAGTCACCTTCATGCTGGATTATTCCATTTCAATACAATAGAGTCTTTAATATCATATGGAATAAGGGGTTAAAATTCAAATGAATATTTACCCTTTTCACTGGAATAACCCCTCTTTGATGAATATCCACAATGTTCCAAGTATTTTGGAAGTTTCTTATATCGGCATAGGATAACAAGGCGTCTTCTTCGTTAGAATAAAATAAAGAGAAGTTCTCCATAATGATAGCTATAAAAGAAATTTTTACTGTATGTAGATCAACAACTAATACGACATACATATATCATTAAAGGATGTTTTTTAAATGGAACAGCAACTAAACCAGCTTACCCACAAGTAAATTTAAAACGATATACGTTATAATGACGTAAAATGTACAAAAATAGATCAATGAGCCCATAAAATTGCCGCAATCTGTTTCCCAATAATTGGCGGCTGGAGTACAATACGGTGGCTGTATCATACAATCATGCATAATTTTATTCCAATCTTCACCAGTGACTATTCGGAAAAGCATTGCAACACCGGTTACTGGTGACTGAAAATTGGCTCTCCTATAAAGTAAAAGAAAAAAGGAAATTTGAATCTACTAAAAATTCGTTATCTACGTTAACATGGTTTAACGGTTTCAATGCATAAACCAAAAATTTAAGGAAACCGCAGATGCAAAAATCTAAAGGATTTAGATCCGGAGATCGGGCAGGTCAGTGTCGAGTGCTTCTAATGAAATGTGCTGGAGCGCCATCACGCATAAACCATAATTCTTGTCTAACTTGAAGAGGAACCTCTTCAAGAAGGGTAGGTACCTCTTTCCCGAGAAGGTGACAGTACTGGTCACAATTGATCGCCCCCCCCCCCCACCGCCCCCTTAGCCCATCCTCAGGGCTCAAGACCCTAGAAACAAGAGAATATGATCTGTAAATGAGCTTTCTCAGCACTCACCAGCCACACTCACTCATCAAAGAGCACACTTCAACCTTACCATTTGAAAAACAGTCTCCAACGCCCCCGCCGCCTTTACACAGTACAAATCAAGTATACAGTTAAAACGTCGATCCCAAATTAAAATTTAAATGGTTAAAACAATGTGGACATCAATATTATTAAAAACAATCAACTGTCACATTAACAACTTAAAAGATAAAAATGAGGTTATGGCACACCCAGGCATAGCATAATAAAGCAATTAGAAGTGTATAAAAAATATTTTTTAGACACTTCCAATTGCTGTCTTGTCTAAAAATTATTTTTTAGACACTTCAAATTGCTTTATTATGCTATGATTGTGTGTGGCATAACCTCATTTTTATCTTTTAAGTTGTTAATATTAAAGTTGATTGTTTATAATAGTATTGATGTTCACATTGTTTTAATTTTAATTTGGGATTGACGTTTTAACTGTACTTGATTTGGGAAAAAATTCGTAAAGAATGAAATGATAGGAAAATGACGTTTTTTTGAAAAAATTTTGATTCATACCTCCTATTTCGAGGTCGTAGAACACGATTCTGACCTCGGTTTTCCATAATTTTTCCTCAATTTTGCGGAACACAGGAAAAATAACTTTTCACTTTAGGTTCAATATTTTTCACTAAATCGTTAAACTTTTGTTATAACAACGAATTCTACAGTGATAGAAGCTTCTGTATTATACAAAAATTCAAAAATATGCACTTTTTTTATCGAAAAAATCCGAAAAATTATCACGACAAAAATCACAACAAAATCAAAAGAAAACGGCAGGCACCAACAAATAATAGTTTGCATAGTTCGCTAAAGATGGCGTACTGTTGAAGTCGGCGATGTTGCCAGATTGCAAAAACGATTTCTTTAAATATTCTTCTCTTTCTGTTTGAATTGGAAAGAAAAGGTTCCAAAAAGAATTTTTCCTTTTCTTTGATTATTGAAGTACTATTAATTACTCTTATGTCTATGCCTTCCATGTGCGATTTTGACTCTCAATAATAAAGGTTTTAAGGATTATAGTTGCTTTTGTTTGTCTCCCTTCAAATACCAGTACTTTGATTTGCGATTTTGACTCTAAATGTTAAAGGTTTCAAGGATTATAGTTGCTTTTGTTTGTTTCCCTCCAAATACCAGTAGTTTTAAACGGATAGAATGAATTGATCATATTGCTTATGTCCGTTAGCAGAAAGTGTCGAGTGGCAGAGCTTGTCCTGCCTCCACGTGGTCTCTGCTGGACAATGGCATTTTTTAATTAATAATTCTAGGTCAATTTAGGTTAATTCAGGTTAGTTTAGGTTAGTTCAGGTTAGTTCAATTTAGGTTAGTTCAAGTTAATTTCAGTTTTTTAAAGTAACCAAGACTAATGTTAACCTGTACTTACCAGAACTAATCAAAAATTTTGGAAGGTTAAGATTCATCTTACCCCTTTTTATATGTTACAAACATTAAACTATGTTGTTAACTGTAATGGGTAAATTTTAAAGTTTATACCAGGAAACTTTAAATCTAGGTTAATTTTGATTAGTTCAGGTTAATTTCTGTTTTCCAAATTAACCAAAATTAAGCTAAACCTGAACCAACCTATCTTAACCGAAACCAACCAAAAATTTTGAAGTGTTAAGATTATTTTTACTTAGAAACTGTTCGGAATATTAAAAAAAATTAAACTATGTTGTTGACTGAGGACAAATTTTATAGTTTAGATCACGAGAAAATTTTACATCTGGCAACGTTGCACCTTTTTACGTGATTCGGCGGCCCGTTTACATAGTCTGACCGTTGATGACGACGTTTCCGAGACGTGTTTTTGATTTTTCGCTGAAAATATAAGTTTTTATAAATTGGTTTGCTAAAATTTGTGCAAAAATAATTGAAATATATTACGTACAATATTTTTTAACTAGTTCCATTGAAAATAAATACGTAAATTCGGTTTTTAACTGAAAAGAAAGTGCTTTGTGAAGTGATGCTTTTCTTTTTTTGAGTTTTCCGGGAAAGTGAGGAAAAATAGTGAAAAATCAAGGCCAGAATCGTGTTCTACGACCTCGAAATAGGGGGTGAGTATCGATTTTTTTTCAAAAAACCATAATTTCCATGTTTTTCACGCTTTGCAAATTTTTACTTTGATTTGTACTGTGTAATGGCTGCGCTGGCGTTAGAGACTGTTTTCCAAATGGCAAGGTTGAAGTGTGCCCTTTGACGAGTGAGTGTAGTTGGTGAGTACTGAGAAAGCTTTTTTACTGACCATATTCTCTTGTTTCTAGGGTCTGAGCCCCGAGGATGGTCTCAGTAAGACCGAAAGCGGTTGACCAATAATTCAAAAAATATACACTAAAATACACAATAATATCTCTCCTTTTCTTTAATTCCTATTAGTACTCAGTGAATCAAAATTAACCAAAAAAAGTCAACATAAAAAGGGAAATGTAGCAGTCTGCGTTTCCAAATTTACAGATCATATTGCATAAGCAAATAACTACAATAATAAATTTATATAGTGTGGTTACTTTCACATACCTGCCAATTCCTTCTCCATATTTAACCGTTCCAAATAAAATGGTACCAGCCAGAGCGTAAAAGAATACTAGTAAAAACATTCCGAATATAATAAAGAAACTTTTGCACACAGAAACTCCAACAGTTAACATTAGCATTTTCAATGTTGCATGCTTGCCGGTTATCGTGAAAAATCTGAGTACAACTACCATAAAACCAATAAAATAGGTCAAATCATTCTACAACAAAAAGAAAAGAAGGAAATTATGATCTTAAGGTTGACCTCCTGTGCATGTGCATATAAAATCAAGTAAAAAAGTTTTCAAAAGTTACCTTAAACATAATATGGAAAAACATCCAAATAACTCCAACAACAGTTACAAATAAATCATATCTATTTCTTCTCGATTGTAAGTATCCTCTCGGTGTGAATGCGATATTTTTCATAATAACTTCAACCAAAAATATTAGTGTACAGATCATGGAAATTGTTACCAAAGAATCTGTTGTTGGATCATCTTTTTCCCACTAAAAAAGTAATTTTTGTTTTCAGCTTAGACGACAATTAACTGGCCAGAATTCAGAATGAGAAAACGTAATAATAATAAAAATTTCCAATTGCAACCGCCATTCAGCGATACCATCGAAATTAATACAGGGTGTCTCAAAAGAAAGTACACATTTGTTTTGCTTATTGTTTGAACGCAACTATTCCGAGCGGCGCGGGGGGTATGTCAATCGGTAGCCTGGCTCTTGGGAATTTAGTCGCTATGGAGCGTTTCTCGGGAGCGGACCGTGCTTTGTGCGTACGTGAGTTTTACAAAAACGGTAATTCGGCGACTGTAGCGCGTAGAAAATTCTGCAATTTTCGACATATTCGTCACTTAAATGATGCGCCAAGCGCTCGGCTTATTGGAAAATGGGTCCAGAAGTTTGAAGAGACCGGTTCAACACTAAATAAACCAAAATCCGGGCATCCGAGGTCTTCGAGAACGGTCGAAAACGTAGAGAGTGTTACTCAGTCTGTTCGTGACGACCCAAACGTTTCGATTCGTAAGCGTGCTGTTGCTTTAAATGTGCATAGGTCATCATTATTCCGCATTTTACACAAAGATTTAAAGCTGAGCCCCTATAAAATTCAGTTGGTGCAAGAATTGAAGCCTCAGGATGCTGGTCAGAGGCTTGACTTCGTAAACCAGTTGACTGAACGCTTTTCAACGTTTATCAACATCTTCTTTTCGGATGAAGCCCATTTTCATCTTAATGGTCATGTAAACAAGCAAAATTGCCGCTATTGGAGTGCAAACAATCCAAAACACAAACATCAGAAACCTCTACATTCGCCGAAAGTGACTGTATAGGCTGCGATGTTGGCGCGAGGAATTATCGGCCCGTACTTTTTTGAAGATGAAAGGGAACGCACAGTAACAGTGACTTCAGAGCGGTATGTGGAGATGTTAGACGACTTCTTCGTGCCTGAACTGCAAAATTTTCCTGGCTATAACCAAAGAACATGGTTCCAGCAAGATGGAGCAACTTCACACACGTCCAACATGTCTCTGCCACGAGTGCGTGAAATTTTTCCTGGCAAATTCATCTCAAAGAAAGGTGACATAAGTTGGCCTCCACGCAGTCCTGATTTATCACCTATGGACTTTTTCCTATGGGGTTATGTCAAATCAAAAGTTTACGCCAACAAACCGACTTCCCTGGCACAATTAAAAGAAAATATCCGCAACGAAATGGCAGACATCACGGAGAATACCTGCCGAGCCGTCATGGGCAATTTTAGTGCTCGATTAAATGAATGCCGTGAGCGCAACGGATTACATTTGGACGATATCATTTTTAAAAAATAAATTCCCAAACAATGTATTTTAATATGTAATAAACATTTTTTCAATAAAGTTCTGACTTTTTTTTAAATCGATTTTTTAAATGTGAACTTTCTTTTGAGACACCCTGTACAATCCCAAAACGAAGGGAAATATTTCAAGGCGATTCACTAATCCCATTGTGATTCTGCCTTGCAATGAACCCACTCTTATGCCGTTTGAACTCAACCAGATAAAGCTTTAGTATTAGAAATAACAATCAAGAGGTAGCAATATTGAATCATCTTCTAACATGGATGATCTTAAACTGATGGCTGCTACCAGAAACCAGCTCTCCGTGGATATCGGAATGCAATTTGGACTTGACAAGTGCCCTATTTTGAACATCGTTAAAGGAAAGATACATCCGGGAGCATTTGAGATGCAGGAGGGTGAAACTATAGCTGCAGTGGAAGCAGAACAAACATACAAATACCTAGGTATGAAACAGGCTAAAAGAATTGATCATCGCACTATGAAGGCCGAATTGACAACCGAATTTGTCAGGAGGGTAAGACTGGTGTTACGAACTAGTCTAAATAAGAGAAATTTGTTTAAGTTAGTTCACACGCGACAGTAGTAGACAAAAGTAAGTACCAAAAGTTAAAGATTCTCAGGCCTAAAGAATTTTGTTCTTGTACAAGACTATACCCAACACACGTTAACTTTCAATATACAGACACATTCTTATAGAGTAATAACTTAAATTAATAAAGAGAGGAGTACGCCAGGGCTGTATACTGTCGCCACTTCTATTCAACGTATATTCAGAACATCTCTTTAAGGAAGCACTGGGCAACATAGAAGATGGAATTATTGTCAATGGAGAAGTAATAAACAACCTAAGATACGCGGATGATACCGTTCTTATAGCCGATACTGTAGAGGGACTTCAAAGAATTATCGACCGAATAGTGACAGCTTGCAATAGATATGGTATGAAGATAAACTGCAAGAAGACGCAAACGATTATTGTCAGTAAAAACGACGTCGGCAATATACAGTTTACTGCCAACAACGGAACTCTCACAATGGCCGAGACGATCACATATCTAGGCTGCACGTTGAATAAGGACTGGGACCACTCTCGAGAAATAAGAAGCCGAATCGAGAAAGCAAGAGGTACTTTTAATACGCTGCGCAACATACTCTGCAACCTATCCCTCAATATACATACGCGGATCAGGATTTTGAAATGCTATGTACTCTCGACTCTCTTATATGGAGCAGAAGCCTAGACCCTTACCGATGCTTCATGTAAACGTATAGATGCATTTGAGATGTGGTGCTACCGCCGCATGCTTAGGGTTCCTTGGATACTCCACGTATCAAACGAAAACATTTTACAACGTATCGGCGGAGAACTGGAATACCTTACAAATGTCAAACGCAGAAAATTGGAGTACTTTGGACATATCATGCGGAATGAGAAATATCGCCTGCTTCAACTTATCCTACAGGGGAAAATGGAAGGCCAGAGATCAGCTGGACGAAGACGAATATCATGGCTGCGCAACCTGCGAACATGGACTGGAATGACATCAACAGGTCTGTTCAGAGCAGCAGTGAATAAAGTAATATGGACCAATGTGATAGCCAACATCCAAAGAGGATAGGCACTTTAAGAAGAAGAAGAATAACTTAAAATATAATAGATCTGGCAGCGCCGCAAATGTCTATATTGAATGGTCTATAGTGTCTAAGTGCAGAAGTCACCTAAAACTCGATAACATGGAAAGCGTCTCCACAGAGCTTCATACTTCTGGTGTGTGTATACCTGGTATGAGTCAATAGTCCCTGAAGGGAGTGCGAAGCCGTTTGGCTTGTAGATATGATTATAAAAATTTGAAACGCATTAAACTGCTCGCTGATATACTGAACGAAATAAAATCAAGCCAGCTAACTTATCAGTACATTTAAAATGGGATTTATTATAACTTAAAAAATATTTATCGTCAACAAAGTGAAGAAAGAGTCCTCTAATAAAGGACAAAAACTTTCACAGCTTTGGTCAAGTTGAAAATCATGCTTCTTGGATTTAGACCGTGTCAAATTGGAATTATTATCCGATGTTTCGCCTACAATTGCACGAGGAATCTTCCGGGATCTTTACTTCACGAGATTAAAACACTGCGTTAAACTTCCCATAACTAAAAAATTCTGAAATGTGTGCTTACCGTAACACTTAAAAGAGCTGAGTTAATCAACACTAATATAGCTATGCTTCGTTTAAATTTCAAATTTTGTGTAATATCGTAAATAAACGCTCTAAATTTTTTTCCATCCGGTCTTGGAGGTAAATGTAAAGGCTGGGCAATTTTTAATCTTTTTTTAAGGTCGCACCACCTTCTTTGGTCTACTGTTAGTAGAGCAGTACCTTTATTTTCCGAGTAGTTTGCAATTACCACGCCTACGAAGAGCGTCAAACCGATCATACAGCCCAAGAAAATATAGATGTGGATGTAAATTGCGTGAACCTAAAAAACACCATTAAAATGTTGTATAAATAAAATATACAGCAAATAAAAAACATATATAATCATGAAGAGCCTAAATAAAAATAAATAAACTTATTAATAATACACCTTACCGGTCCAAGAGATTTAATTAAAATATCTCTCACATCCAACCATCCTTTAAAAGATAACACCTCAAATAGAGTTAACATTGCGTCCCCAATATTATCAAAGTTAAATCTTCTTGGATTAGCCCTAAAAACATTTAAAAAATGAATCTTTAGCGTACGAGGATGGTTCGATAAGTTCTCGGCTTGAAACAGAGAGGGCGTTTGTAGGATCAAATAACTATAATATTTTGTAAGCATTAATATTGAGATGACGCCCTGCAAAGTTTCAGATGTTTGCGTTCAGTCGCTTGTTTATGGCGATCGAGTGAACACATAAGGTTCGATATTTTGTGAAAGATGGATAAAATTGAAGTTCGAGCGGTTGTAAAGTACTCTGTTTAAAGGGCTTAACTCCTACGGACATTAAAAATTAGTTAGATTCTAGTGTTTGTTTGAAGGTCATAGACAATGATGTTTCTTGCGAAGTAGTAGATGTCTGTCTTTATTTTTTGTTGAATATCAGGCCGAAAACTTATCTAATCATCCTCGTAGATTATTTGGTCCAGAATAAGCATATTTTCAATATTTGTTCACCTCAAATATTTTAAACTTAATTTATGTTTACAAGCTTTCGATAATTTGAAATAATTTTGTGTTGCAGACTGTGAAAAAAGAGGTCATAAGGGGAACTAAAGAGATACGAGGACAGTCCCAGAATTAACCGGCCTGACACACAGATGGTGGTAGTTGTTAAAATATAATGACTGTATTAGATAGTGCCAACCTTGCAAAGATCAAGTTTTAAGTTTGAAGACGCTACGTTGTTTATTACTTGTTTGACTGCCATCAATAATGAACGCTTTCAGTGAATTTTTAAACACTTTCATTTGAAAGGACTTAGTTCAATCAAAGCCAAGCTAGACTCTACTTTGGGGAAATCTGCAGCTTCGTTTTCAACAATGAAGTATTGGGTGGCAGAGTTTAAACCAGGCAGTACGAGTTGCAAAGACGAACATCGCAGTGGTTGACCAAATGAGGTGACTATTCCAGAAATGGTGAAAAAAAATCCACAAAATGCTATTGGATGACCGTCGACTAAAAGTGTGTGAGTTAGCAGAAATGGTAGGAATTTCAAAAAGTGTTGTACATCACATATTGAGTGAAAGTTTGGACATGAGAAAGATGTGTGCAAGAGGGTTGCCGCGTTTGCTCACAATCGAACAAAAACACCGTCGTGAGGATGTTTCAATCGAGTGTTTGGTTATGTTTCGCCGCAACAAAGCCGAGTTTTTACGTCGATTCATAATTATGGATGAAACGTGGGTCCACCACTACACACTTGAGACGAAGGAACAGTCAAGACAATAGACTGAAAGGGGTGTATCGGCTTCATCTGCGGGCAAGGTCATGGCTTCAGTTGCGCATGGTATAATTCTATTGATTATCTTGAAAAAGGAAAAAATCATCAACGGTGAGTATTATGCAAACTTATTGCAGCGTTTGAGTGATGAAATTAGGGGAAAAATGCCGCATTGTTATTGCAGTGACCAAAAAAGTACGAATTACTTCCTCATGCGTCCTATTCACCAGATTCAGCACCCTCGGACTATTTTCTCTTTCCGAACTTGAAGAAATGGCACGGCGATAAAAGATTTACCAACGATGAAGAGGTGATGTTTGCAGTAGATGGCTATTTTGAGAATCTCAACGTTTCTTACTATAAACAAGTTATCGAAGCTATTGAACATTCTTGGAAAAAGTGTATCGAGCTAAAAGTAGACTATGTTGAGGAATAAATAAAGTTTTCCCCCAATATTATGTGTTTTCTTTGTCAGACCAATTAATTTTGGGACTTCCCTCGTATTAGCTTGAAAAAAAAATTGTCGTACCAAACTCGTGGCACCAGTATTTGGGGATAAGTCTCATTTTCACCAGGTTGAACTTTCATTTTAGTTACAAAAACTCTTCTCCAAAATATACCGTGACAATCTTCCCGTCTAGTGATATTGGGATCGTTACATCTTGCTAATCTACCACCTAAAATACGTTAACAATTTAAAAAAAAAAATGAGCGGGAGTGTGTGTGTGTGTCTGTTTAACATTTCTGTGAATATAATAAAATCAAGAGGTATCAACAAGAACTTGCATTTCATATAATGAAAAAAGACATTAATTTAATGAATTTCCTAGAACTTTTTATTAATATATATATATATATATATATATATATATATATATATATATATATATATATATATATATATATATATGTGGTAATTATTTATATTAAAAATGAAATAAAATGTCAAACAAATGATTTCCTAAATTTTGCATTTAGTTTCTTATATGAGTTTATAAATCGTCGTAGCATTGTTCTGCATACACCATCTTCTTCTTCTTTCTCAGCACATTGACGTCCACTCCTGGATATAAGCCTCTCCGATGGTCCTCCACTGGGATCTGTCTCTCGCCTTCTGGAGCCAGTCTTTTCCAGCAAACTGTCTTATATCACTACCCATCTGCGTTGTGGCCTGCCGCGATTTCGGTTCGTTTCTCGCGGTCGCCATTGCAGTAATTTACTCGTCCACCTATCGGGCTGTTGTCTAGCTATGTGCCCCGCCCATTGCCACTTTAGTCGTGATATGTGTTCAATGACGTCAACTACTTTGGTTCTTTATCTTATTACTTGATTTTGTATTTTATCCCGCAACGAGATTCCTAATATTTGTCTCTCCATAGAGCGTTGAGTGACTCGGAGCCTATTTGCATTTTGTTTGGTTAGTGTTATCGTTTCCATGCTGTAAGTAGCAACAGGCAAGACACACGTGTTATACACTTTCCATTTAAGGTTGATTGGTGTGTTTCTATCTCTTAATACGTACTGCAACTTTCCAAAGGCAGCCCATGCCATTCCACAGGAAATAATGCAAACAAATTGAATCGTAAGTTTCTGGCGGCCATTTTTCCTTTCCAAATTAGGAAATGTCACAATCTGGGAAACATCTCCATTTTCAAAAAGTACTGTCCAATGATCGCTTCTGCCCACATAATACACTAAACTATCACTTTTTGAGGATACATCGGAAATCTTGTCGCCAATGGATGGAAATCCTCGTCAAAAATTCCGACGTAGTCGAATCCAAACTTAAAATTAAACTTGAGCAGGAATTATTACTGAATCTACAATATTTTTCCGTTATATTGCGCCTATGGGTTTCTCCATCAGGATGATGAGCTATGCCAACAACGTATGGATAATTTGGTATGTCTTGATCAAAGCTGATGGGGTTTGTATGTAATTCTACATATACCAGGGATATTGGTGTGGCCCCACCAAAACCTCCCGACCTGAATAGCATCCCTGGCTGCCTTACCTATCTTCTCATCTCACCGGGATTTATAAAGTTTTAAGCCATGCTCTTAAGTGTGGAAATAAAGATATATTATTTACCAAAGTAATAAAGGAATTTTCACGAACGTGTCTGGAGAGTGAGCTACGTTCAGGAATGTAAAAAGTTATTTACTTTTATGAGGGTGAGTAGGGAAAAATGACTAGTTATGCGTAAGTATACTTTTCTATCGCCAGATTTTTATGCTCCCCAATTTCTACCTTAATATGAAATAACTAAGTTCATTACATTTAATAATGAACTGAAATATACATACATATATATATATATATATATATATATATATATATATATATATATATATATATATATATATATATATATATATATATATATATAAAATGAAATAGTACTCTTTAAAGTTAATCCAAGCTTCAGGGAGAATCTTTATTTGAGGATGTTGATGTTGATGAAAATTGATTTTTTTAGTTACATGTGACTCGGGAAGGAACAAAATGGTTCCTCCTGTTTTAAAAATTTTTTTATTTTAATTTCTTCTTCTTCTTCTTCTACGTTGACTAGGGATATCTCTGTTTGTCATTCTATCTACACCCGCCTTATTCTGCTGATGAAGAGAACCAGCTCTGGGCCCATCTCTTTGGTGGTCGTCCTGGTAATCTTCTTCCTCTTGGTCGTCCATACATACAAACTTTGGCTAGTCTCTCTTCACTCATTCTCTCAACGTGTTCTTTCCAACCTCTTTTTCTTTCTTTTGTCCATTTGACCACGTCCTGCACAGTTATTTTAATTTAAATTTTAAAATTCAATTTGATGTAACAATTTGTGTGAATTGGTCTGTGACCGTAGTTTTTTAGTCTATTTTACCAATGTACTTTGTGATAAAACCATTTAACATCTTAGTGAACATCCTCAAATAAAGATCCTCCCTGAAGATGAAAATGATAATAAAGATTTTCGAAAGCTTGGATTAACTTTAAACAGTACTCTTTCACTTGCTGTACACCCCAATATTAACTAGTTTATCCTAACTAGTCAGCAACGACTACCCTTTATTTATTTATATATATATATATATATATATATATATATATATATATATATATATATATATATATATATATATGTTATGTCGGATATTCTCACGGGTGTGATGTGTAATCGAAGGTTTTCGGGCATCCCGTGTATGTGCTGAGTCCCTCTCAGGACTGTAAGGCAGCTGACGTTTCGGTGAAATCTCATTCACCATTTTCAAAGCTCACTGTGTGGCGTCTATGAGCTCGTACACGGGATGCCCGAAAACCTTCGATTACATATATATATATATATATATATATATATATATATATATATATATATATATATAATTTCACGGGTGTGATGTGTAATCGAAGGTATCCCGTAAGCAGGTTCTTCCAAGTATTAGGCAATCACTGACTGTCATCTCTGCTATTGAATTTGTTGAGCCTCTTTGCAATTTCAATGGCTTCTCTTATAACTCTTGTGGACAGTGTGTTTAACAAGTGTTGGGCCAGTGAAGAAGAAATTGTTCTTTGCTTGACAGGGTTTATATGTTCGTTTCTTCTGCTGCTTATTTTATGATTGGTTTGTCCTACGTAAGATGAGATGCATTCTCCGCATGGAATTTCATTCACTCCCTGGTTTTCTGGAGGGATTTTTTCTTTAGGTGTTGCCAAGAGATCCTTTACTTTACGGTCTGTGGTGAAAATGGTTTCAATGTCGAGTCTGTTGAGAGAGCTCTTCTCTGGGCTTTGGCGAGTTTTCAGGGCCAAGCGTTTGTTTTTTAGAGCCTTATCTATAAGTTCTTTTTTATAACCATTTTGTGTGAGGGCGATACCTATTTTGAAATTCAAGTTCTTATTTAAACACCCTTTAAATTTCCTCAACAAAGCAGCGAAATTAACTAATCACATTTGTAATTGAATCATTGTATTGTATATAAATAATAGATTATTAACAAAGTTATTAAAAACATAACGTACCATATAACTGCACACCATAACTTGCAAATATAAATATAAGCAATATCAGTAGTGTAGATACCAGTAAAATTTCTTTAAACCCCCGGCATAGCTCATACACCACTTTGCTCATATGAGGTACCAAAGTAAATATCCGTAAGGGACGTAGACAACGTAAGATCATTAACAATTGAGCACCTGAATTGGGAGGGACACTTTTAGGCATCCAACATAAAAATGTTAGACTGACCTAAAAAATATCGCTATTATAATTAACAGTTTATCTTTTCTAATACATTGAAAAAAATATTAGTCACTTTTGTAAGTGGAGTAGCACAACAATGGTATATATACTACCATGTTTCTACAAGAAAATGTCTCCATCTACCCCTATAGTCTCTAAGAGATATAGCTCAAATTTCGCTGTCATCCATAATATGTTATTTCTCAAATCAAAATAAAATTATATTAGGTACCTTAGACCAAATTTTTCTGTCATAGGTTTTCAAATTTTATCACAGACGCGCTGTTATTGCTTCAATTCTGTACTAAATTCGAATGAAATATCAAACATAAAATTTGAATCTAAATCACACGATATGTGACGTATTTTGTTTGGGAACGCTGAAAAATAAATAGACTAAGAAAGGAATGTTGGTCTCCTGACGTAGAAATCACGCGCTTTTAGTAAAGAACCGAAAATTTCAATATATAGACCCTCGAACACGCGAGTTTTTCTGGCAAAAACACGTAGATTCTAAAAAAAGATAGTTAAGAACCAAAGTTAAGAACAGTTAGTCGAAATCAAAAGTTAAGAGTTGAAAGTTAAAATCGGTAGTTAAAGAGTTTGTTCAAAAAGTATATAGATAGTTTTTTCACAGTACTAGGCAAAGATCAGTTTTTAAGTCCACGCGCGTTTTTATTTTTAAATTAGAGTTGTTAAATTTTGAAATATGAACTGCTCATTTTTATTTCATAGCGGGAGTGGTAGTTTAGTGGAAATTCTTAGTGATAGTTAATTATTTTTGAATGTATGAATCAACAATTTTACACAGTGGAAGTGAACATTTGATAAATTTAATAAAATTAATTTAACTTGCTTACTAACATACTTGTCACACTGTGTTCTTACCAAATATATAAAAACATCCAATAGCGCTGCTGCATCTTTAACGTAAGCTTTAGGAGTAAAAAATAATCCGTCTGCCAAGATTTTTAGCGCCAGTTCCATACTCATAAAAATAACAAATCCGTATTCCGCCACTTGAAGGCTGGGATTTTCCATAACTCGGTAGTGGGGAGTTTCAAACATCATAGATAAGCAGGATAAAGTTGTTATGGCGATCATTACCCAGTCCAAATACGTCACTAGGCCCAAAAAGTTACTAAAAAACGTATTTTTTCAAAAGATTTGAATTTGAAATATTCCATAGGAATAGGACGTAAAAAAGAGAAAATACATATTTAAAAAAAATCTTTATAACAGATATTGGTCATTAAATATAAATATTTTAGAATAATGAATGCGCGCAGATCAAGTATTTAAAGTCATAAATATGTGTATTGTTTAAAGAAATATTCTCATTCGCAAAGCCTTCTAACTAACGACAATATCTAGGTAAACTAAAAATAGGTTTAATATGATATATTACTATTTGAACTGACTATAAACCCACTTTTATAACGTATCATAAAAATAAAAGGTAATAATTTTTATTGACATATTAATATTGGCACGTAACTCAATGTTTTGTTTCACAGTTGATTTTTTAGTAGCTCTAACAATTTTCTAATGTTAATTATCATGAGGAAGCTCTAATTATATGTACCAAAAATAAACTGGGTCAAGCCAGAGCTCATCCACTCTGCGTGTGTGGAATTGTAAAAAATCAAATACCTATAATGCAAGAACTTTCAAATATAGAAAGTGTAAAGTGTGTTTCAACTTTTATCATTTTCCTTTTTGACGCCAGTTAATAGTTTTATACCTGGCTCTATACCAAGGCTCGTTCGGGGTAATATATTGAGCTGGGTCCAACCGTTTTTGTAACAGGTAAAATTTCGAGTACTAAACGTTAACCAACTTCTAAATAATTTAGTGTAAATTCTTATATCATCCAACCTAAACTACCCGAACAACAAAAAAAAAACATATTATATGCGGGATCTGTGGCTTTCTGCGAAAAAAACATTAAAGATTCGTCTTTAGATTACTATGAAGATAGAATTGCCGACTTTTTTGAAGATTGGTTTAATGAAGACTTGATACCAAATATTCCTCCTAAGAGTGTGATAATTATGGACAACGCTAGTTAGCACAGTCGCCAATTAAAGAAAGTCCCTAATTCAAGTGATTGCAAAGCGGATATTCAAAAATATATGCTTGTATGTGACGTATTTTTTGAACATTCTTACAAAAAAAAAGAGACCTTTTAGACGTGCTGAAAGCATTTAACCTTAAAAAATAGTATGTGTGTAACACTATGGCAAGAAATATAGAACAGACATGGTGGCATGTTGCCTACATTCAAATTTAGCACCGCACTTGGCAGCACAAAAGTGTTTTAATGTCCCAAGTAGCGACCCTTATTATTGAAGCCAAAAGCCAAACGATAGACCTTGAAACATACATTACATTATATACATGTTAACCTTACAGTATCTGTTTTAATGCCCCAGGTAGCGACCATCATTATTGAAACCAAGAGCCCAACGATAGGTCGTGAAACATACTTTACACCATGTACATGGTAACCTTACAATATCTGTTTTAATACCCCAGGTAGCGACCGTTATTATTGAAGTCAAAAGCCAAACGATAGATCTTAAAACATACTTTAAACTATGTACATGTTAACCTTACAGTATCTATTTTAATGCCCCAGGTAGCGACCATCATTATTGAAGCCATAAGCCAAACGATAGACCGTGAAACATACTTTACACTATGTACATGTTAACCTTACAGTATCTGTTTTAATGCCCCAGGTAGCGACCGTCATTATTGAAACCAACAGCCAAACGATAGATCTTGAAACATACTTTACAGTATGTACATGTTAACCTTACAGTATCTGTTTTAATGCCCCAGGTAGCGACCATCATTATTGAAACCAAGCGCCCAACGATAGGTCGTAAAACATACTTTACACTATGTACATGTTAACCTTACAGTATCTTCTAGATCTGTAAACTCGATTTTCATCTTTTGTTGGTTAAAATCCTGTGAATGTTGTTGCCTATCAGTTGTAAGAAATATTGAATTTAAGCTCCAACAACAATGATCAAAATTAGACTATTACAAAAAAAATTAAAGAGACTTAAAATTCCTAATTTCCTAACTGACTTTTGATATTTATTAGTATTTTGGCGCCTTGGTAAGGATATTCAAATGGTTTATGGTATCTAAATGTTGCAGATTCTTATATAAACCTGACTCTTCGAGGTAGGGAAAATCAGCAACTAATCAAAGATAACTGCTAAAATATATGTTAAAAATATATGTACTCGCCATCCCAAATCTCTTTAACTTATTGAGAATGATGCATAAAAATCAGTTGTATATAAAAATTCGCAGAAATGATGAATCTTCACCGAAGTTTACATTCAAAATCGTTCGACACAAGGTTATATCTCTTAGGTAATTAGAAAGGCTTTTGAAACGTTTTGGAGGGTGGTCGTTAAAAATTCGGATCCCTCATTTGCCTCTCTTCCAAAACGGGAAAGAACATGTACCCGATTCCAAATGCTACATAAACTTTTGGTATCAAGCAATAATAATTAGATTACACCAATGATTTGCAGCATCATATTACCTCTATCGATCTGAAAACCAATTAACTAGATACGGCGACATTATAGTCGATACTTACTGCATTGTTTTGTACTGTACTTTTCGTTCTTTTCCTGTAAGTGGATCTTTCAATCTGGCATCATATCTTGCATAAACAATTAACTGGCAAAATTTTCGAAACTTGCTTTCTCGCGGTACGGCGAATAAGGGCGTGTCAAAAAATGGATGGTTTTCTCTGAGATCTTCCTCTCGCTGATTTCTAAAAAAAAAAAGAATATCACATAAATAAAACCAATTACTTAAAAAGTAACTAGATGTATGTTTGTTACAGATATTATTATGTAATGCTTAAAATGTAGAACAGTGAAACTATAGCTGCAATGAAAGCAGAACAAACATACAGGGTGAGTCAACGATTGGATGAAGTAGGTTTGTACCTTTTCGGTGAAATTAACAAAGAAACTATATTTATTGTTTGATACAGTTTATTTTTACGCAGATTTTAAAAATATTTAGGACTCTACAGGGTGAGCCAAAAAACTAGGACAGCATAAAGTTGTATTTTTTTAAATAGAACACCCTATATACGAATCATATTTTCGATTTAGCTTATAATTTTAAATCTTTTTTATTAAGGATTTACTATAACAAAACTTTATAGTTTCTGAGATAATTAAGTTTAAAGAAAAAAAGTCACATTTTCAAGCATCAATTCAATCCTAAATAACGTTTTCAATTTTGTGACAAATATATTCAAATTTGGAATTTAGCAAGGCCAAGGACAAGTTAACATAATTTTTACCTAATATTTGCAATAAAAGCTACAGGGTGTTGAACACATCGGCTCAAATTTGAATACCCTGTATATTTTCATGTTATTTAATAGAGTAATAAAAACCCTAAAAGTTTTGTTCAATATATCCTATACCTATTTATAATAGTTTTTGAGATATTTCAGTTTTTCTTATTTTCCATACTTTTTTACAGAAATAGTCTTCATTATCATAGTAGCCATGTAAAATAATAAAAAGAAACTACAGAAACAAACAGAATGTGGTTAAATATGATGAAATACATTATTCGTTATATTACAACGGCAATAGTTTAATTAAACATAATGTGAAAAAATTAACACAACAATGACGACAAGGCAAATACATATTTACTTTTATACTAAATTGAAACAAAAAAATTACCTATTAAATACTGAGATTAATTATTTCTTTTTAATAAGTGTTCGAATAAACGACCCTCTTGTGCAATGCACAAATTTAGTCTTTTTTGCAGATTTTCTCGGACCCTGGACAAAATTAGTGGCGTTATTGTTCTACAGGTATCCCTAATCCTGTTTCGCATATCTTCCACTGTTGTTGATGGATTAACATACACCTTATTTTTAATATAACCCCATAGGAAGAAATCTAATGGGGTGATGTCGTAAGACCTTGGTGGCCACTCAATGAAACCCCCACGTCCAATCCATTTTTGCGGATATCGTTGGTCCAAAAACGCACGAACTTCACGATGGTAATGCGGAGGCGCACCATCGTTCTGGAACCACATACTGTCGAGCTCATCCCTGTCGGGACCTTGAAGCAGTTGGGGTAGTTCTTCTTGTAGAAAGTTCAGGTAACTATGGCCATTTAATGGTTCATTAAAAAAGTGGGGTCCAATAATTCGATTATGATGAATACCACACCAAACATTTAATGACCAGTGGTTTTGATGTTGCACCTCTCTAATCCAAAATGGGTTTTCTGTGGCATAATAATGTATGTTGCGTCTATTTACGGCACCGTTACTTCTAAAAGTAGCTTCATCACTAAACATTACCTTGCATAATAAATTTGGATTTATTGAATCTCCGCATTTATTGTACGACAAAAGTTTACACGACTTTCAAAATCCTATCCATGCAATTCTTGGTGTAATTCCATGTGATATGGATGATACCTATATTTCTTGGTAGTACGATTAGCGGTGGATTGTGATGTTTCACATAATGCTGCTAACTGACGGCTACCAATATAAGGATTTTCCTGAACATTTAACAATACTTGTAGTTCTTTTTCTTCATTAGTTACTGGTTTGTTGACCACTTTACGTTTTGGATAATCAACAGTACCAGAAGAATCAAATCTTTGCATTAAGTTTTGAAAAGTATGGGTATTAGGCTGGCGTTGATCAGGATACTTCATTTTGTAAATTCTTTGAGCAAGAAGGCAATTTTTTTGAGCCTCTCCTATTGTATAAATCATATCTATTAACTCATTCTTTGGAAAATTCATTTTACAATATAAGATGAATGCAAAAAAAACCAAACTGCACTACATAAAAACCAAAAGAAGCGATTACGGTTATAAATTTGACACACAGAAAAATGTTCTTTTACATTGTTTTTGCCATGACTACTATGATAATGAAGACTATTTCTGTAAAAAAGTATGGAAAATAAGAAAAACTGAAATATCTCAAAAACTATTATAAATAGGTATAGGATATATTGAACAAAACTTTTAAGGTTTTTATTACTCTATTAAATAACATGAAAATATACAGGGTGTACCATTTAAAAAAAAAGATATTTATTCATTTAAACTTGTTCAAATTTGAGCCGATGTGTTCAACACCCTGTAGCTTTTATTGCAAATATTAGGTAAAAATTATGTTAACTTGTCCTTGGCCTTGCTAAATTCCAAATTTGAATATATTTGTCATAAAATTGAAAACGTTATTTAGGATTGAATTGATGCTTGAAAATGTGACTTTTTTTTTAAACTTAATTATCTCAGAAACTATAAAGTTTTGTTATAGTAAACCCTTAATAAAAAAGATTTAAAATTATAAGCTAAATCGAAAATACGATTCGTATATAGGGTGCTCTATTTAAAAAAATACAACTTTATGCTGTTAGTTTTTTGGCTCACCCTGTAGAGTCCTAAATATTTTAAAATCTGCGTAAAAATAAACTGTATCAAACAATAAATATAGTTTCTTTGTTAATTTCACCGAAAAGGCACAAACCTACTTCATCCAATCGTTGACTCACCCTGTACAAATACCTAGGTATGAAACAGGCTAAAAGAATTGATTATCGCGCTATAAAAGCCGAATTGACAACTGAATTTGTCAGAAGGGTAAGGCGGGTATTACAAAAACCCTTTGAAAGGTTTTTAGACTTGGCAATGTTCGAGCTAGCAATCTTTCAGCATAAAGTCATCTTGTCTTCGAAGAATTTGGCAGCGCTTCACCATAAATTAAATGCATATCACAATACTCTGCGTGAGAATATTCTTCCATTTTTTAAAATTATTTTTATTTCAAGATGGTTTTGAGAAGTTCCATCAATAGTAATGCATTATGTAGGTATTAACAATAAATAAAAATTAGTTTTTACTCGACAAATATTTCACACTGTTATGTAAATGTATATATATATATATATATATATATAATATATATATATATATATATATATATATATATATATATATATATACAGTAATATCTACGACTGTTGGAATACAATCAAGGTTTTTTCTGTTCAAAAACATAAGACAGTCAAATAATCTAATGTTTAATAAACATCAATGTACCTTCTCATCTCGGCTTGCTGCCTTTTAGCTTGCAACAGTTTGATATCCAAATCGTGTGGTCGGGCTCGATTTGACGTCACTCGGTTGACACCAATATCTCCGTTCTCCATAAGATGTTCGTAGGTTTGTTTTAGCTTAATTGATCCAGATCTCACTGAACGCCTAATGGATCTGGAGCCAAATCTAGAGTAAAAAAACGAAGTAAGAATGTGTTTAAATCCATTGATACGACGAGAATAAATATTTATAAAACTATTTCAAATTAGAAGTATGGATTTATAACGCTTTTTTGAGTATACATTTTTTATTGTATTTGGTTGTCGTCGTCGTGTTGCTTTACAATGGTTTTTTGTTTTAGGGCATTAGATATATTTCTAAGGATAAGATAATTTATAAATAGTACTTTTACAAGTAATATAAATAAAATATAAAAATTTTGTCGATTAATTATTATCATTAATACAAATAAAACACTGCACGATATTGATTCTTTCTTAAGAAGAAAGTTTTGGTAAAAAAAGCTAAGAGAAGCTGACAACAGACAAAGACAATACTACAGATTAAAATTAGATTCGAAATACTCCTCAAACGAAAAAAACGCGTTCAGCACAAGGTAGCTCTTGATTTTTTTTGTATTGATTGAAGTTAAGAGCTTTAATTCTAGCTAGCACGCAGTTGTAGAACTTTATTGCTAAATATCTTGAATCATTTCTGGACCTCTCAAGCCGGCCAAAGTCTGGTAGTACAAGATTGTTGTTGTTTCTTGTTGGATAGTTGTGAATATCTTTGTGTGATCTGTATAGATCAAGATTTTGTTTAACGTACAACAAACACTGCATAATGTACACACAAGGTAAAGTTAAAATTTCTAAATTCTTAAATGAATTTCGATAGTCTTCTCTATAACCAAACCCAGAGATAATACGAATGCATTTTCTTTGTTGTCCAAATGCCTTATCAGTATGACAAGAATGACCCCAGGAAAGAATAGCATAAGCCAAAAGAGAACGAAAGTTACTGTGATATGCTGTCAGAAGAGTTTCTTTGGAAGTTACCCGTACAAGACTCCTGAACAGGAACAGTTGTCGGGATAGTTTTTTTGAGAGATTAACAAGGTGTTGCTCCCAGGTTCATCCTGCATCTAGGTGTACTCCCAGAAATTTGATCTTCATTGCACATTGAACTAGAAAGGACTGTACAATTTCACTGTAATTCCTTAGAGTAAAATTAATACTTTGTGATTTGGAGTTGTTCAAAGATTGGCTGGAAACCGTTGAAATATTTTTTTTTCTGAAGTTTGGTAATCAAGATTGTCAATCTCTGAAGAGTGATAACTTATATAAAACGTTGTGTCGTCAGCAAACAAAACAGTGTTGACTCTCTTACCCTTACAGTATACCAAGTCATTTATATAGATGAGGAGTAAGATAGGACTTAATACCGACCCTTGAGGTACACCATACCTTAGGGATTGTTTTTTAAAATTACACTGCCCAAAGTGAACATACTGATCACGATCCGACAGATATGAATTAAGTAGCTGAATGGCATCAGCCTGAAAATTGTAGAATGGTAGTTTTTTTAGAAGAATGCTATGTGTGACACAATCGAAACCCTTTGTGAGGTCTAAAAAGGATGCAAGAGTGTCAAGATACTTTCAAAGTCCTGTAAAACATTACTAGTGAAGTGATCAACAGCTAAAGTTGTGGTCCTGTTCTTCCGGAATCCAAACTGGTTCAAGGCAAATAATTTGTTTCACTCAAAGTGATCTTTAGCCTGATTTTTCAAAATTGGTTCATAAACTTTTGACAAGATTGGTATTAAAGATATGGGGCGATAATTGTTGCAGTCATCAATGGCGCCCTTATTCTTGAAGAGGGGTACCACTTTTGCAGTTTTGAAAACTTTAGGAAATGTACTGCGAGTTATAAATTGATTTATCAATATTGTTAGGGGCTGAACTATTATATCCTTAATTTTTTTAATAATTTTGGTGTTAATTCCGTCAATATCTTTGCTGTTACTATTTTTTATTTCTGAAATGGCCTTATCGACATCACTAAAACTAACTGATTGAAATTTAAAGGACGTGATGTTTTTTCAGTGGTATAGATTTTAGGTAATCTTCAAAAGGCTGTTGAGAACTTTCAAGTTTATTCATCACACATTCAGCAGTTGGACAAAAGTGGTCATTAAAATCATTTGCATTCTGAATTAGAGTCAGAAGTATTATTTTTGCTTTTATTATTATTAAGTTTCCACATAGCTTGTTGAGGGTTACTGGATTTTTTTATAAATTCGTCATTAGCTTTAATTTTTGCAAGCCTAATTGATTTTCTGTCTTTTTTTCTATATTCAATTACGGTACTCGTTGGCATGGTAATAGGTTCTCTTTTATTTAATGCTATCATAAACTGAAGTCTATTACGCATCTCTTTTAAATTATCATTGAACCAGTTTACTCCTTTATTGGGATGATTTTTATTGAATAGTCTTGATTTTTTCTGGAAAAGAGGCATTTATGCAATGTGTTAACGCATCAATTAGCATTTTGAATTTAAGGTCAATATCCAAGTTATCATCATTAACAAAATTAAAGTTGTATATGAGCATGCTTTCGTATAGATTGGAGAAGGCATCTTCTGTTATTGGCCTATAACATGCTCTAGTTTGAAAATTTGTGGATGAATAGTTAGTCTGAAAAAAAAAACCTTTGTGCGTGAGATGTACTGGTTTTGCAATACCATCAATATTTGTGAAGATATTATCGAGACATCTATCATCACGAGTGTTGAATTTAACTTTTTTTTTGAGATTTTTATAAAAATGTATTACCCAAAAAAGCACGATTTTGAAAAATAATCTGTAAAATCGTTTGGTTTAAAATATTATTAAGCCGTGAAGAACTTATACAGGGTGTCTGGGATAATGTGGGAACTCTGCCGGATATAAAAAAAAAACACGTGAAAGGAATAATACAAGTGGATATAAATTTTTTTTGTATAGACCTCCACATTTTCCCAGACACCCTATATAACTAAAATCTCTCTCTCTCTCTCTAGATAGCTATTATAAGTTTATTTTTATCTATAGTTTAAAGTCAAACTCCTAACAAAATTTAGTATGCCAATCGTAGTTATTTTTAACTAAATTTTGAAAGCCAATTTACTTAAATCACTCACTTCTTATGATCAATACGTAACTGTTTGACACTGTTCACTGTTCCTTGGGGTTTCAAGGGTCCTTTGCTACCTGGCACTGGAATAATTGAAGAATCACCCAACATAAGTCGCTGGTTATTGGAGTCACTAGGAAATTGAAATTTAAACTGTTAAATCAATTTTTAGGTAAAGCTCCTGGTGCTATTTATTATTTAATACTTTACCTACTAAGTCAAATAACTTACAGAGTGTCAGATGCCTTATATATGCAGTATTTTATTATACACATCTTTATTTGTCGAAGCTACTTACCAAATTATGTGCGAAACAGTCGTTTTCTTGAGCTTTATGTTAACACTTCTTACTTTGGGTAACTTATTTAAAATATGTAGAGGGCGTTGTTTTCTGTAAACTATTTTAGAATCGAACATTTCCTCTGCCGTTAGTCTTTTTATACCTGTCTCTGCATTTTCCTCATCTTCAGTCTCGTAAACGAACTGTCTCATGAAGCTTTCTCTAACCTAAAATTATACACAATTGGCACTTTCGATATTATTCCATTGCTCAACACATGGTAAAGTTATTTCTTTTGCTTCATCGCATACAACTTCAAAGACTGTAGAGACAAAAACTATGATTTACAAATTGTTAATTGATTTTAAACTTCAAAACTAAAGGTAATTAAAAGGCCTAAACATTATATAATCGAGGTTTAGTTACAACAAAATGATTATAGTGTTAATTAAAATTTAATTATTCCTAGCAGTGAATGTAACGTCTATAAAAGAAAAACATTTACCCATTTCTCGTATATACAATGACAGTATCATCAACATATCGCGAATAGATTATGGGTTCAATATTGTCTGTTTAATCATTAAAACAATATCAAATATATACATAGTTCATTCAAAAAGTTTCGGGGCTAGATTTTTTACGAATGACAACAAGAGATCAAAAAAAAGTCTGCCAGAGCCAGATCTGACGAGTAGGGCGGATGATGAATCAAGGAAACTGACTTTTGGGCTAACAATTTTGTGATGGGTACATTTAAAAAAAAAAGTTAAAAAATGAGAATGAATTATGCAGTGATCATTGACAAAGCTTAATCTGCCCAATTTGACAAAAAAAAAGAATGATAAAAAGAAACAAAAAATTATTTATGACAGTAAACAAGAATAAAGAAAATTAACGCACGTATACTTCAATCTATACCAATACTATAGTAAAAGCAGTTGTCGTCACAAAACTTAACAGAAATGCTGAATCTCACTAAAAATATTGTAATGAAGCATTAGAGGAATTCGGCTGCGTCCTTACAGAAATATTATATCAATGAGTTACCATTATGTGTCATATATTCGACGTTAACTAATAAGCAACACTGGATAAAGCAGGTCTGTCTAAAATGGAGTTTAAAAACATTTTAAAAAAAGTTAAAAAGTGCGAATGAATTATGCGATGATCATTGACAAAGTTTCATCGGCCCAATTCGACAAAAAAAAGAAAGATAAAAGGAAAGTGAAAATTATTTATGACAGTAAACAAGAATAAACATAGAAAGGGCGTTAGACAACACGTCTTTTCAATCAATTATCACTGCAATAAGGAACATCAACCTGGAAGAGACCTCTTGCAGGTGGATCGAAAATATGTTAAAAGACAAAGTGATCTATACAGAACTGCTTGGAGAGACGCTGATGGCACGGGTGACTGGGGGGGTGTCCGCAGGGAGGGGGGTCCTTTCCCCACTGCTTTGGAAACCAGTAATGGATGGGCTTTTGCGAACCCTGAGCAGGGAAGGTCACTCTGTACTGGGATATGCAGATGACTTGGTAATCCTAACCCAAGGCAAATTTGATACAACAGTAAGAGAGAGAATGCAGCGGGCTCTTAAGATTGTAGAAAGATGGGTAAGGCAGGAGGGACAATATAAGTCCCCAAAAGACTGTCCTAATCCCCTTCACAAAACGGAGGAGGATAGAGGATCTCGGTCCCATCATCCTCCAAGGAAACATAATACCACTTTCCAGGGAAGTAAAATATCTGGGAGTGATTTTAGACTCCAGGCTGACCTGGAACAAGCAAGTGGAATACATAACCAGAAAATCGGAAACAACTCTTATGGCTGTTAGAAGATTATGTGGGAAAACATGGGGTCTCTCACCGAAAATGGTACATTGTTATACACCAGTGTTGTGAGACCAGCCATCACTTACCCAGCCTTGGTCTGGTGGCCCAAGTTAATGCAGAGAACAACCATGACAAAGCTGAGCGGAATACAAAGGGTCGCCTGTTTATGTATTACTGGGGGCCATGAAATCAACCCCCACTTCGGCAATGGAGTGCATTCTGGATCTGCCTCCGCTACACATGGTGATGCAGGCAGAGGCGAGAATGGGACTCCACCGACTAAATCACTCAACAGTAAAATCACAAAGGACGTTGTCAGGGCCCCAAGTTGGAAATGGACACAGACCATATGAACTCGAGCTACCGTTATAATATACCGTTTGAAGTCCCAATAGAGGATCGAATGGCAAGTAAAAGAGAAAAACCGGAAACATTCTCGGGTGCAAGTATCTGGTACACTGACGGTTCAAAAACTAGTGAGGGTACTGGAGCTGGGATATATGGGCTACAACCGAGGAAAGAATTAACCCTTCCCCTTGGAAAATACCCAACAGTATTCCAGGCAGAAATATACGCAATCTTACGGTGCGTCGACGAGATAAGCAGGAGAGCTTACAAGGGAAAACAAATCCACATTTACTCTGACAGCCAAGCAGTCCTAAAAGCCCTGAAGGGCGAAAAGGTATCATCGAGGCTGGTTTGGGAATGTCAGAGTGAGCTGGAAATTCTGGCAAAAGACAACAGAGTTATGTTAAAGTGGGTACCAGGACATGAAGGCATACATGGAATTGAAAAAGCTGACGAGCTTGTTAGAGCAGGGTCAGCATCTCAATACATGGGTCCAGAACCGGCCTTTGGGGTACCGCGGTGCGCGGCCCGAGAAGAAGTCAAAGAATAAATCAAACGAGAGCATAAAAACCACTGGATGACCAGACAGGGTTCAAACCACAGCAAGCTATTTATTGGGAATCCTGACCCGAAACTGGCAAGGAAACTACTCCAAATGAGTAGGAACCAACTAAGGACGGGTATAATGACGGGACACATGGCCGTCAAAGTACATCTGAATAGAATGAATCTATATAACGGAAACCTCGGCTGCAGACTATGTGGACAAGCCGAGGAAACGGTGAAGCACATCATATGTGACTTGAGTCACTGGAGAGATTTAGACAACAAACATTCGGGTCAGTAAGTCTGGAACCGGGAGAAATACTCACTCACTTCTTAGCAGGACTGTACAGATTGAGCCATTATGTGTCATATTTCTAGTAGAATTCTAGACTTGTAATAATTCTACAGGTATATAAATAGGGATAGGATATGAGCTATTTAGTTTAGTTTGTATTTTAATATGAAAATGTTATTAAATGACTGTTATTTAGACGTGGAAAGTGTTATTTTTTTTAAATCGAATCCAGTAAGTGATTTTAAAGAGTGAAAATCGTAACAATATTAATATTATACAAAAAAGGTCAAGTTCTTAGTTGATATGTTAGTCGTGGTGACTTGTAGTAAGATATAAAAGTGGCAACGTTCTTACAGTACTGCAAAATATTAATTACCTTTGGAAGATTAAAATCCGACGGGACCTTATGTAGCGTTACCATCAAAGGACTATCAGGAAACTTTTCAAAAATTCGAAGTCTGAAAGGAAGAGTTTCTTTAATTTCTGCGCTTTGTTCTCTATACTTTAGCTGCTTCAACTTCTTAATATCTTCATCCAATTCCAAGTTATCCAAAATAACGGCTACGAACAAACTTAACACAATCTGAAAATAAAGAATATATATTTTATGTTGGAACACATATATTCAGTATATATATATATATATATATATATATATATATATATATATATATATATATATATATATATATATATATATATATATATATATATGGTTATTTACATTTTATACTTTATTATATTGAGAATAATATAATATAAGATAATTACGACAACTTACCAATGTGACAAAAAGATGATACATAATAAAATAAAATGCAACCAACGGAGCAATCATAGATGGCGTTCTAAACATAGTTTCATCCATTACTTCAACCCACGCTTCTTGGGTTAAGATTTGGAACATAGACATAAATGCTTCGGCGAAAGTTTCAAACTTGGTAAAATCCAAAAAACAGAAGAGCTGCATTGATACGCTTGACGATATGATTAACAAGCACATGGTAAAAATTATAAGACTGCCCAGTTTTTTTCCTGGTCCAAAAATTTTGTATACGAAATCTTCCAGGAGAGGGGATGCTTTGATTAATCGAACTACGCGAAGCACTTGAAAAAACGTAAAGCCGGTCATGTAGCAACCTAAAATTTTCACAACGTTAATACTCGTATAAAGTATGGCTTCAATGTACAGGGTACTCCAAATTCTGCAGGGTGAAAAATTATAATTAGGACGAATCTCAAAACTTGACAGTGTACTAACGTGCATGGGGGGCAGCCGGCTAAAATATTTTCAAGATGGCGCCACTTCCGGTTATACCGGAAGTAGATGTCAACTTGCGTATTTTAAATGGAACGCCCTATATATTATTGCATTTTTGATTTTTGCGTAAAATTCTAGACATTTTATGTATATTGTTCTATACTTAAGTTTCACCGTTTTGGATATATTTAAATTTTTATGTCAAAAATGACGTTTGCGGGCCAAAACTTAACTATAAATTTTTCCTATAAGAAAGTCTTTATTATTTAATTTGGGTTAGTTTTCTTATAGACGAAGATCGACTTTAGTAGTCTTTTTATGATATTTTGAAAACTATTAGTACAGAGTGGTCAAAAAAGAAGAATAAAAATTATATTTAAAAAATCGTCAAAAGTCAATATTTTCAAATAGAAAGCATCTATTTTTATAATTTTATCACATTAAGCATTAAAAATAAGGGTAATTTTGTATAAGGTTGTCTATTTCAAAAATTTGTAGTTTTCAAAATATTAGCAAATCAACATTTTTCCATTGTAAAAATGCTATACGGCTTTTAAGTTTTGTTATTAGTTGGCCATGACGGCGAGGCGTGGCGAAAATTAAACAATCGAACCCTACAGAATTGTCACTATTTCTTGTCATTTGACATTCATTAATAATAATCATGTCACAGAACTCTTTTTACTGAGAAAATTTTATGTATTGTAAACCCAATAATATACTCAAAACGGTGTATATCTTTAAAAATTTAGTAATTGTAACGGTTTTTAGTTGCCATACATCAAAAAAAAAATGTTCCTCGTAAATATAACTAGGGTCGTTCATTTCGATTTTCTGTCTTCCTCTCGGAGTAGAGAAAAACAAGTTATTTTTAAAATTGAAACAACATTTATATTTATTTCATAATTTTTAACATGTTTTATTATCTAAAATTTAATAATTCTACAAAATATCCCATTAATATTTTTATAAAAATATGAATGTTAACACGCTTACCTACTCGGTATCTACTCCAGACACAATAGAAATCGGAAAATACTAAAGGAGATGATGATTTTTCCTCCTTATTTCTCTTCATAATAATGAAAGAAATAAAAGATATCTACAGGTTAGGAGCAAGGAACACAAAAAAAGCCGCTGTTATTTACATAACCTTGCCTCAGACTAACTGTGTCTTTATTTTGTCCTTCTATAATAACGGCTATAAAATATTATTAAACGCATTTTTGTCGACAACGTTGCGGTATTTTTATTATATTACGATATAAAATAGTTTAGACACTTTGTGCCGCTATTTAATATTGTAGTGTTTAGTGTTTGTGACTTTAAACACTTGATAGCCTATAAATTTTAGACTATCGTTATTATAATAAAAACACTTTATTAGTACTTGTTTTTATTGGATTTATTTAGGTTTTCTAACTGAAGTTGATAATAAAGAGCTTTTGAAATAATAGAGTGTGTTCAAAGATCCGCCGTCCGGAACAATAAATTTTATTCTTCGATCATACCCTACAGATTTAAACAACTATAGATCTGTTTGAAGGCTGTTTATGGTCGGTGGGGGAGAGGCCTTTTTGATGTTTGACAGACATAAATATGTTTATTTATCTTTTCTTTTAGTTTAATGGCTTATCGTGACTCTTTTCAGTGTTTTTAGTGTTAGAAATTACCCTAAATGCGAAGTTTGCAATTAATATTAACAAAAAGAGGATTTAAAAACTTATTTTTATCGGTAAATATGTTTAGATATTGTTTACATATTGAAAATAACAATAATAATAATTTAGGCAACAATAAATTCATAATTTTATATATTCTAGAATTGACGTATCGATTATTATGTAATACTCGTTTAAATAATGCAATAAGAAAAGGATAGCATAAAATTGGTATCTGTGAACCAAGAAATGGAATATCTACTATTTATCAATACTTTTTCAAGCACAAATAAAAATATTATTACGTTATTCAGCGCTCAAACAACGGGGCTCTAGTTCTGACGTTATGCTAATTCTACATGGGTATGTTCGAAGATTTTATTGGCCAAGTTTTTTTAAAACCCATTTATTATCCTCTCATTATCCTCTTACCTGGTATAACATGAATAGTCGTTCCAATAGCGCACAACAATTCAAATTTATGAATCGAATGCTTCCAATATCCTCTCCACCCCAAACACCATATTTTAAAAGTAACTTCGCAGTTGAGTAGTATGGTAAATCCTAATTCCAAAAAATAGTATTTTTCATAAAACACTTGTCTCGGCCTTTTGTCATGTTTAAAACTCATTGACGCCGTAACTACAGCATTAGCCAAAATGACTCCCATTACTAAGCTTCGGAAATACGGACTTTGGAGGATTTTTTGGCAGATGTCTGGAGCTACTCCGCCGTGTTTGTTGTCGTCAAGAGTAACGAGCTTCCAGCCACGATCGTCGCCTATCAAAATCTTAAAAAAAAAAAAGGTATTTTATAAGGATCATACATATAAAAACCGATATATTGTTATCTGCGCAACGTTTCCGTAAAGAAATTATCATTGACAACATATATAAATATATATATATATATATATATATATATATATATATATATATATATATATATATATATATATATATATATATATATATATATATATATATATATATGATACTTATTGAATTGTTGGGCGCCAGACACAAATAACTATACCCAAGTATAATTGATTGGTACCAAAATTTTTTTAATTTCAATAAAAATTACTTAAATACGCATGTGCTGTATTTCTGAATGTACCCCGTTTTTAGTGATTTGAAGTTTAAAAAATTGATGTCAATTTTCTCTTTCTCAGGTGAGTTCAGATGAAGATATAATTATTATTAGAAAAAATTAAACCAGATTCAAAAACAAAAAATTTTCATAAATGAGACCAGCAATGTTATCTCTAACACAGATTAATCTGCACCGTCTTCCTTCAATTTTTTTTATACGATAACAAATAAAAAATTTTGAGGTTATGGTCCAGTTAATAAAAAAAACTAGCGATTTTTACACTACAACCGATAAATATCCACTCCTTCTTTTACTTTTCAAAATAACAACTGAAAATTTTTGAGGTTATGTTACTTTTTACGAAAAAGTCTAACGATGTTTACTGTAGAACTGATGGACATGTACTTTTTAAAACAAAATAAATTTTGGCTTTTATAGTAAGTGGTAACGCAGTATAAATTTTTGTTTTAATTTTTATCTGATTGGTCGGCCATCTGACGTGAACTGGCAACTAGATGGAATTTTAAGCTTTGAAACACGAAATCAAAATGGATTCCTAATTGTCAATTTATGATAAAATTTTGATATTTTATTGATATTATGAACTTCGTGGATGGCGTATATATGTTAAACATATATACGCCATCCGGGGGGAGGTCGGCGAAGCCGCGTTCAGTGTTGCATACTTCCTTCCGATCTGTTCTTTGCATAAACAGGTGCATGTCGGTACCCTGATGAGTCTAGAAGAGACGAAATATGTTTGCCGTATCACTGTGGCGGGGAGGGTAAGTTATGACTCTCTTCTTGGTATGGTGGTACAGGTAGGCCATCATCTCAATGGTGGTGGAATAGGATGAATTGTGTTCTGTAGTAATTTATCCAATTTGTGCAACCTCTAACACGGAATGGATATGATGGAACGAAGTTTGCATTTACTGATCGCATTTGACTTCATATATATATATATATATATATATATATATATATATATATATATATATATATATATATATATATATATATATATATATAAAAATAAACAAATTCACGGTCTATATATTTGAAAAAGTTGTTTTATTCTCCTTACGACCGTTAAGAAAGGGGACAGACAGTATATTCTCTGCGAATTCCACTCTGGTTCACTCTCCATACTAGTTTCGACCACCTAATGGTCTCATCAGTGGAGCTGTAACGAACCGAGAGTAAAATGCACAGAAAACAAATGTCTACTTAAAATCCCCATATTAAACATATTTGAATATATAGACCGTGAATTTGTTTATTTTTAATAAATTTCCTACCGCTCCGGGGTATATTCAGATGTTCGTTTGTACTGTTTAAGATAGCAGTCCGGCATCAAGTTCTGCAGGTAATATCCTGCCGATACTTTACGATATGGGGATTTTAAGTAGACATTTGTTTTCTGTGCATTTTACTCTCGGTTCGTTACAGCTCCACTGATGAGACCATTAGGTGGTCGAAACTAGTATGGAGAGTGAACCAGAGTGGAATTCGCAGAGAATATACTGTCTGTCCCCTTTCTTAACGGTCGTAAGGAGAATAAAACAACTTTTTCAAATATATATATATATATATATATATATATATATATATATATATATATATATATATATATAAATTTTTTTAATATGATATATTCCAGGTTAGACCCCTCAAATTACTATCTAAGAACGTGTTGTAAATTATTCACAGTTACAGGGACGGACTAGCTGTGACACTCATGACCCCATTTTTTTACGCCCTGTGGGATAAGAATTTTGGACAACGTTATAACGTTGATTTTTCTTGCAACTTTTCGTCGCGTTGTTGAGTTGAATCAACGTTGAATTTGTAGTTATTTCATTTAGTTAATTTCAGCCATTATTCAACGCTATAAACAACGATGTTTAGAGCGACATATTCCTTACAATTCAACGTAGTTTCCTAACCAAAACGTAACGTTTGGTTACAACATTTTTATACGCTGATTCAACGTGAGTGGGCGGCGATTGCCTCAATTATAATCACCTGATTTAACAAATTGTAAATAAATAGTCCTCAAAGCTACTTGTCTTTATCCAAAACAAAAACACATAATTAAAAATTTACCTGCGAAGCTGAACTGTTACTTATGTGCCCTCTGATACCCCACATCTGCTGAAATTGTACTCTGATTTCATTAAAGGTTTCAGTGATAACAGCAATGAAAACGTTTTTCACTAGCCATGCCAGGAAGAAAATGAGCGTACTGAAGTATGACACGGCCATCCATGGAGGAAGGGAATCTATGGCTCTATACATGATAAAAACCCAACCTTCTTGTGATGCTGCTTGATATACTGTGAAGAAACTGGTAACTACAACCAAAAAAAATATATTATGCGTTTAAAAATTTAAATAAATCAATAAAGATTTTAAAATGAAACTTGAAAAATCAATAATTCTCACTTTGAAGCTAAAATCCACAATAACAATTATAATTAAAAATGTACAAGTCAAGTCACTTGCATAGTAGATAAAATATGTATTAATAGATACTCTGTGAATGAGCAACAGTACGGTATTTATATATACATATGTCCAAAAATTCCAAACCTGAATAATAGTGCTACACTGGTTGCTTGGACCTGGCGTTCAACTTGGCTCAAAAAAAAATTACCACACAAAATATCAATAACAGATAGATAACGCACTGAAAATGACAAGAAGTTTACGGGTCAAAAAGATTTAATACTTTATCTTCAGGTGTCATCTCCTATCGGAGGTTGGATATCATCATTGCCACTCTCACTCTATATGCTGCTACTCGAAAAAGTTCTACTGAGCTACAATTGAACCACTCTCAAATTTCTCAACCATGAAATTCTTCTTCTTCCGATATTTATTCTTCCTTCTATTTTGATCAATCTAAGCAACTCGTACCGCTGGCCTCTCATTATATGTCCAAGATATTGCAGTTTCTTTATTTATATGTTGTTAATTATTTCATAGTTTTTGTCCATTGCTAGCAATCCTTCTACGTTTGTTTTTCTCTCCGTCCAAGATATTCTCAACATCCTTCTGTAACACCACATTTCAAACGCTTGCAGTTTATTTATGTGTTCTGGTTTTAGTGTCCAGCCTTCCAACCCATACTGCAGCACTGAAAATACATAACATCTTAAAATTCTCATTCTTAGTTGTAGAATGATGTCTGCTGCACAGAATGATGTTCAGTTTTACAAACGCACCTCTTGCCATTTCTATTCTCGTGCTTATTTCTGTTGTTTGTTCGTTATTTGCCGTTATCCATGTGCCCAAGTATTTGTATTTTTGCACTTTTTCTAAATTCACACCTCGCAACTTTATGTTTGTTTGCATGTTTTGTTTTTTAGTTATTACCATATATTTAGTCTTTTTTGTGTTCATTTTTAATCCGTGTTGCTCGCAAACGTTATTTGTTTCGTTCACTAGTTCTTGGAATTCTTCAGCGGAGCTAGCTATAATAGCAGTGTCGTCTGCAAATCTTATGTTGTTTACAGCTCTTCCGTTTATTATTATTCCCTTACTTTTCGTTAACAGTGCTTCTTCGAAAATCGATTCACTGTACACATTGAATAGTAGGGGTGACAAAATGCATCCTTGTCTCACCCCCCTTCCTATTTCAGTTTCCGGAATTGTTTCGTTACCTACTATTATTTGTGCGCGTTGATTCCATTATAGGTTAGTTATTATTCTTAAATCTTTGTTGTCTATATTTTTTCTTCTTAGAATCTCGACTAGTTTTTCATGTCCAATTTTATCAAAAGCCTTCTCAAAGTCAACATAACAAATGTGTATATCGGTGTTCATATCCATACACCTCTGTGAAAGCACATTAAGTGCAAACAAGGCTTCTCTGGTGCCTATACCATTTCTGAATCCAAACTGACTATCATCTATCCCCTTTTCAAGTTCTTTATAAATGTGTCCGTGTATTACTTTTGAGCACATGGCTTATCAAAGATATTGTTTTTTATTCACTGCAGTCTTTTGCATTTTTGTTGTTTGGAATAGCGCAAAAGGTGGAGAGTAACCATTCTCTGGGTATATTCCCCATTTTATATACTGTGTTGAACAGATATAATACTAATCCTCTTTATTCATAAAAAAAGGTGGTCACTGAAGGATTCTTCCTTGATGAATCCATATACTTCTTGATGAATCCAACTCAGAAGGTGGATTGGTGTTTGTATTCCTAAGGGTGGACCCCAATCTTCTTTCCTTCGTTGGCTCGTGCAACTGCCCAAAATCCCTATCCCCAGGTTTATCCCGGTAAAAAAAAACATAACTGACCAAAGATACGAGACACCAAAACTCAACAAAATTACCGGAATAATTTTCGACTTTCTATCTCAGAATTCCAAAAATTTGGCAACTAAAAATTGAGATGGAAGTCTGCAGCTGCTTCGGCCGAATCAAACAAAAGTGAAAAATCAAGGCAAAACGACCTTCATTTATAATCATGGCCCTGTTTGCGTACTAATCGACTTCCTTTAGGCGCGTTCAATTGCCAAGTGTGAAAGAAATGACAGCTGAAAAAGAAAGATATCGGGCAACAACAGCCGGCTAAAATGCATTTATTAGTTAAGCCAATTCGTTAATCATTAGCATTTTCCAGTCAAAACAAAAATACTAAATCTATACCGGTAGTTATTTTTAAATTGAAGAAATATGTATTAATACATCAATAGAAATTTCCTGATTTCTGCAACCCAACATACATACAATCAGGGTAAGGAATAAAAAACATCTGAATACAAAAAAGATAGCAGTAAATTTGATATTGACAAGAAAATACCTAAGCACAGTGTAGTGAAATACCAAAGTAGGACAAAATAATGGCAAATAAAATTAATCGAAACTGTACTTAATAAAATGCTCGTCTTCAAAGAATCCCTGGGAAATACTTAGGGAAAATGACACTGTGTTGCCCATAACCACAGTATTTGCAAAATAAGGTTAAATTAAACCGTGACATTGGAGATAGATTTGTTATTTTGATACTCACCAAATTCATCAAATCCGTTAAATCCAATAATATATCTGGATACACCTTCCATTTTCATGCATTTCATTCCTTCAGGGCATTGGTATCCAGAGGTAGGGTCCAACGAACAGAAGGTATCTGGTATGGCAAGATTATTTATTGTAACATCCCTAAAATTGATTTAATTACTATGAGGATGCTACTAACCTAAATGTATATACTATTGATACCAGCAATAGATTTTTATTTTTTAAAATACCCATCATGGTATACCAACAGGATTTGATTATTTTCTAAAAAAAAGTAAATATAAGGTAGTTCACTAGTGACAGTCGTAAACAAAAGTATAGCCTTTAAGTAAGTACCAAAAGTTAAAGATTCTTAAGCCTAAAGAATTTTGTTTTTGTACGACTGTACCCAACACACGTTAATTTTCAAGTCACATTCTCATACAGTAATAACTTTAAATATAAAAAATCTGGCAGCGCCGCAAACGTCTATATTGAATGGTCTATAGAGTAAACGTATGTATAGTAACGTTCATATAGTGTGAGTCTCATACCTATATAGTTTGTTATGTTGACATCTCAACACATTGAGAAAATAAATAAAAAAATATCGAGAAATATATTTAAAAAAAATGTCACATTCTGAAGAACTAACCTAACTAACTTAGGTTTGAATTATCGCGCGTTGCCAAGTTGTGATCACTGTACCCCACTATGCGTCAAATGTTTTCAAATAATTTTTATTTAAAAAATCTGTATTTTCTAAACAAAATGGTCAAGAAATTCCATGTTTTTTTTCTAAAAAATCATAATTTTTGGATCTATGTTACATTAGTTTTGAAAAAAGATGGTAAAAACGGTTTTGGAGATATTCCAAGATGTATTGACATTTTGTTATATGTAGTGACCTCCAGCATGTGAATTATGCATATTTTAATTGTTAATATTTCGTCTTACAGACGATTAAAAAAATTTGTTTTTTTTTTACTTTAATAAATGACACTTTTGTAAACTATATATTCAAATTCGATCACACTCCTCACGAGACTCACTATTAATAATAAATATAGAATCCTAGATATTTTTGAAAAGCTTGTAACTAAATCACAACATTCAAAAATATATAAGATTTCATTTAAAAAAAGGTAAGTTTGATTTATTTCAGTTGAAGCTATAAAAAATTATCTACGTTACTGAACCCAACATAAAATAGCCCAATAGTTCTTTGTGATAAGTTATAAGATAACTGAGATACGAGAGGTGTCCCAAAATGCATAACTTTCAAAATCGCTCTGTATCTTATGTCGTAGTAACTAACACCCTACCGTCGTTCCCCGACGCCAGTTCACTACAAATACAAGGTCCGACATACAGTAAATACGACGAATAAGTGACATATTTGACCCGATACAGACAAAATCACGATGATGACCAGTCCGGCAAGAATATCTTGACGTATGACAACCAAAAACCGATTGAGACGTAATTTGAAGTTGAAAATTTTTAATATATGAACGAAAGAGTCAATCAGAAATAAAAGAAGCCAAATAAGAATAAAAATTGAATTAGTACAGATAGAGTTTCAAAAATGAATAGAAATTGTTCGTAATTCAGGGCGGATACAGGGACAGGTCGAAAAGTAAGTAGCTTGTCTTTTGCTCCGATTACGACAGTGGCATCGTTCGTTATCCTTCTATTTTTACTAATATCGTACATAACTCGTAAAACCATCGAAAATTGGACACACCGTACTTTAAATCTGTTTAATTCTTACAGAAATACAATTATTCTTGATTTTTTATTAACATCTGTATATTAAGCAAAATATTATCAACTCGAAGTTTGGTTTTTGGCAAAATTAAAAAAAAAATTAAATGTTTCTTAAAATGTTGAAAGTTTTTACTTGTTATTACTCTTCTGTAGTGTCAGTGTTTCGACTAATAATACAAATTTTGATACGATTTTACGTCATATAACTAATCAGTTCATTTTATCATGTATTCCCAAAAACAATTGTCACGTCTTATTAAATATTTCCTTGACCAATATTAAATAATTTTTAATAGTTTTCTTTTAAATTTGCATTTAGTGTTGTGTTAGCACACATCTTTTATTTATTTATTTATTTATTATTTCAACGGTTACACCATTTGTACACATACAATCAAATAAATTATTTAATATTAAACATTAGATGGCTTAATACTACTATCACAAAATCAGACTTCTTAGCTTATTTCTGAATACATTAAATGACGTGACAAAATAATCAAGATCAGGGAAACTATAAACAGCAGTAACCATTCTACTAATTGGCATATTCTGACCATGTAGGGTGTTATAGAACCCGGAGGACAGAAGTGGACACCGCCTGAGATTCCTAGATGGAATCTTAAAATTAAAACCAGCCAATATATCAGGGGACATTATTAAATTATTTATTACCTTATAGAAAAAAAGATGTTCAAAATATCGTCTGCGGTTCTCCAGTTTGGTCAAACCATAACACTCCCTTACCTCATCAACGCCAAGCTGCAGACCTCTCTGTGCCAATCTATACCGTAGATATTTTAAATATTTTACCTGAGCAACCTCGAAACGTTTTTTATGTATATCAAAGTATGGGCTCCAAATCAAACTACAGTATTCCATTATTGACCTTACGTAACACACAAACAATGAAAAGACACCACACAGATTATTAAAATCCTTGGACATTCTTACCACCATACCCACCATACGGTGGCCCCTATTAATGATTGCATCATAATGATCAACATAACGAAGTCTACTATCTAGAAATAATCCCAAATCTTTAACCACATTGACCATCTGCAATTTACTCACTCGAATTCTGTACTCAACTTCGTTCACGCTCTTATTGCGACTGAATATAATATATGAGCACTTAGCAACATTCAGCTTGAGATTAGTTTTCAAGCACCATGTCTCTAAAATATTTAAGTCCCTCTGAAGCAATTCACATTCACAATCTTTACTGGACTCTATTGCTCTAAAAAGTTTCAAATCATCCGCAAACAGGAGATACTTAGAATTAAAACACTGACCTATCTTTTTATAAGCAGCTGAAATAGTCTAGGGCCCAAGTGCGACCCTTGGGGCACACCTGAGACCACATCAAACTTATGTGAAAGAAACCCTGCATCCAAGAATAGAATGGATCATCCATACCAAGGAACTCAAGTCTGTGAAGCAATACACTTTGATCAATCAAGTCAAAAGTTTTACTAAAGTCCGTGTACACTGCATGAACGTCACAACCCCGATCCATGGCTGCGCTAATGTAGTTTGTATACAAGAAGAGATTAGTCTCCGTAGAACGGCCTCCCTGAAAACCATGCTGCTCCTCCACTATAATACTGTTGAATATACCTAACGAAGGCAGAACCATTTTTCCATAATTTAAGGAATAACAGACTGTATTCAGACAACTTTGTAATCTTACCGCTACTCTCCCATCAAATATGACTACAAATATTAGTTACAAAATCATAATAATTACAACGACGGGTGTCTGAGGAGGGTACCAATGGCCCTACTGCACAAGTCTCTATGGTTGTTAGGACTGGATGCACGACGGGGTGTTAGTCTCCGTAGTTTTCTGGGCATCCAACTGGCTCTGTGTATCAAAATCAAGATATAGATGTTGAACGAATATCACGACTGATATCAAAGGAGGGGGGTCTTAGCAAATATTAGTTACAAAATTATGATGATGACCCTACTGATGAATCCATCATTAGTACCGTGAATATTTAGAAAGTAAATTTGCTCGTATACCTCGTAGTAGCAGGGGCCCACCGAGGATACATTGACATCCCTGGGCTGGGACCTTGCAGTTGGCGCACAGCATGAGTTGTTACAGTTGTTAGGACTGGATCCACGATGGGGTGTTAGTCTCCCCCACCCCACCAAGATACAGATCTTGAACGAACATCACAGTTGGCTGACTTCAAAGTGGGGGGTGTTAGCACACATCTTACCGCCATTCTCCGATCAAATATGACTATAAATATTAGTTACAAAATTATAATAAGTACGACGACGGGTGTTTGGAAAAGGTACCAATGGGCTTTACTGATGAGTCGAACATTGATACCGAGCAATTTTTTTAATAATAAGCTGAAACTACAAATAAAATTGAAAAGAAATATTGCATAAGCGAAGGACGACTAGCGGCAAGAAGATATTTTTTAAACATAGATTTTCTTTGTTTGTCTTTATTATCTGAAGTTTAGATTTAACACGTATTTCCTAATTATTATCAACTGAATTACCACGGTTACCTGTGAGTAAAAAATCACTTACTTCGGTTCTTTGGTGGTGTTAGTAACACAATGATTTTTTAACTCTCCAAAAAATTGTACACCCAAAAGACCATAAAGTGACATGAAGAAGAGGAAGAATAATGTTACGTTGTATATTTGTTGACTTGAACGCCTAAAAAGAAACACATATTTATAAATATTTCTTAATCTTTCACATGGTTAAAATAACATCACCACTTATATTTTTATCAAGACACAAAATAATTTATTAATGCGAGGAAGAATATTTTACAAATCTTGTTTGTACTATGTACACAATTTGATAACTTGTGATATAGAACAGTTCAAAAAATATAGATGGCAAAAATAAATAATAGATACATTCTTCATCATTCAATATTACCACCAAATACTTACTTGAAAATCTGGTTAATCCGAGATTTAGGCATAGAAAACTTTAGGAAGACTCTCAAAAATCTAATCATTATTAAAGGGCGCGGAGCTCTTAATATGGAGAGATAAGAATACGTAGGTACAATTCCAAGTATTTCGAAGATCTGTAGAATAACGGAAATCCAAAGAAAAAATACCATACTCGCATCAAACTGGCACCAGTGATCTTTCAGGTACGATTTCTCACCCTACAATTATAATTTTCAGTTTTTTACTTAAAATAAAGCAAATAATTTTATTTCATTTTCATAGAACATTACAATATTCGCATATACGAGGGTGGTTCGATAAGTTCTCGGCCTGAAACACAGAAGGCGCTAGTAGGATCAAATAACTATAATATTTTGTAAGCATTAACCTTGAGATGACGTCCTGCAAAGTTTCAGATGTTTGCGATCAGTTGCTTGTTTGTGGCGATTGAGTGAACACATAAGATTCGATATTTTCAAAAATCTTTTGATTTCTTTATCAGGCCGAGAACTCATCGAACCATCCTCGCAATTATAAAGTTATATTCAAATACCTTCAGGATTCCTCGAATATGCATCTTGGCAATCATTTCCGAGGTAAAAAGGATAGTTACAGCAGAATCAGCAGAAAATGTAGCCATTTGCATAAAGGGGAAGATTACAAAAGTTTTTGGAGTGTTGCTGCAAACTGAGGCTAAACTTAAGAGGGCACAAGTCCTCATTACTCGTCTTACCCATCTCTGAAAGGTTTAAGAATATAGTAATTTTATAGGATGTCAACAAATAAATACAAATTTTGAGTTTCGAAATCCTGCTGGAACAGCCTTTAACAGTGATATATAAAATATTTAACAAATCAAATTTATATGTTTGTTTTCCCTTTGAACATACCCCTGTAGAATTAACATAACCTCAGACATTAAGGAATTTGTAGAGTATATCTAAAAGAAACTTTAAAAATGTACATTGATTGCTGTCATGTTACCTTGTTCACCCATTCAGTATCGGCACTCTCATTAAAAGCTTCGTCAGGACCGTAATCTGCGAGGACAGGTTCACCCTTAAGGCTCTGCTTGCGGCCAAGCATCATCTTGAGGCGTTCCGTGATTATTTTGACAGGAATTTTGCCTAAAATGTTAAATCACCACTACTTCATTTCATATTGCTATCTTATATATGGGAAGGGCGCCCTTATTATCAAAATTGTCGATAATGTGACTGAACTACAGTACAAAATACTTTTAGGTTGCTTAGCTTCACTCAAAATCCAAACAACTTCTTAATTTCTAAGCTCATAAGTATATTTCTCTAGTATGGTGAATTTCTGTCGGATGCCTTAGAGGGGAGATATTAAATGCACTCTGTGTACACTGACTTTATTTATTTATTTAAGTACAAACTCTATAGATACACAGATCCATTTATAGAGTAGGAAGAATACTCATCTTTTAGGGAAAAAATTTTGTTCTAATAATATTCTAGTATTAATTCCCTAAAGATAATTAAACTTATATTAAAAATGTCATACTGGTTTCTTATTAGATTGTATAACTTACACATTCTTATACTTGGAGGGCCTAAATAATTATTAGTACGAACAGTATTTACATAAAACACTGACGGATTCCTGGTTCTGTAATTTGGTACATTAAAACTAAACATAGACAATAAACAAAAGGAACAACCTTGAACTAATGTTAGATCCTTTTGTAGCAAGGAAGTATTTTGAACTATGTCCTCGAATAAAAACTTTTTGCTGTCTGTCTTTTAAATATGATTGAAAAAATTGTACCAATCTATTACAAAACCCAAATTGATATTTAAATTTTTACAAAAGTATTTTGTGCGAGACTTGGTCAAACGCCTTAGTAAAATCTGTATAGACAACATCAACTTGGTGTTTTTTGTCTAGACCTTCGATATACAACACAAATTTGTCACAGTTGATTTATTTTTGAGAAAGCCGTGTTATCTACATGTTATTTTATTATAAACAGATATATATATATATATATATATATATATATATATATATATATATATATATATATATATATATATATATATCTTTTTCTTTAGGTGCCGTCTTCGTTCCGAAGGTTGGCGATCATCAGAGCTATACGTATTTTCGAGACTGCTGACCTAAACAGCTGGTTATTGCTGCAATTATACCATTCTCTTAGATTTTTTAACCAAGAGTTTCGTCTTCTTCCTACAGATCTCTTTCCCATAATTTTTCCCTGCATAATAGTTCTCAGTAGTTGATATCTTTCTCCTCTCGTAACGTGTCCCAGGTATTGTAATTTTCGTTTTTTAATTGTAAGTATGACCTCCTTTTCTTTATTCATTCTCCTCAGTACTTCAGCGTTTGTGATTTTCTCCATCCATGATATTCTTAACATTCTGCGGTACATCCACAATTCAAAGGCTTCCAACTTGGTAATATCGATCTTTTTAAGCGTCCATGCCTCCATTCCATAAAACAAAACTGACAATACGTAACATCTTGCCAGACGAACCTTTAATTCAAGACTCAGGTCTCTGCCACAGAACACTCTCTTCATTTTCGTGAATACGGCTCTTGCTTTCTCTATCCGGATTTTGATTTCTTCAGAGCTATCGTTGTTTTCATTGATGACGGTGCCTAAATAGTTGTATTTTCTGACGTGTTCTATATTTTGACCCTGTATGCGTATATCTGGGACATTTTGGGTTGATTTGGATATTAACATGCATTTTGTTTTTCTTATGTTTAGTGACAGTTCATATTCTTCACTGACTGTTGCTACTCTATTGACTAAGGTCTGGAGATCCTCGAGTGTTTCTGCGATAAGTACTGTGTCATCGGCGTATCTGAGGTTGTTTATTAAAATTCCATTTATTTTAATACCAACGAATTGGTCTATTCATTATGTCCTCAGAGTAAAGATTGAACAAGGTCGGTGAAAGTATACACCCTTGTCTCACTCCTCTTTTTATTTCGACTTCTTCAGTCGTCTCATGCTCCACTCGCACTACTGCTTTCTGATTGTAATAAATATTCGATATAATTCTGATGTCTCTTTTATCGAGGTTCTTTTCCGTCAATAGACTGATAAGGTGATCATGTCTCACTTTGTGAAAGGCCTTATTGTAGTCTATGAAGCACATATATACATCCTGATTTATATCAAGGCATCTTTGAGACATGACATTCAGTGCAAATAACGCTTCTCTCGTTCCGAGTCCATTTCGAAATCCAAATTGGGTATCGCTAATATCTATTTCCAGTTTTTTATGTATTCTAGTGTGTATAACTTTTAGAAATGTTTTCAGTATGTGATTCATCAGGCTTATTGTGCGATAGTCGGTGCATTGTTTTGCTTTTCCCTCTTTTGGAATAGTTACAAATGTGGATAAAAGCCATTCCTGTGGTATTATTCCTGTTTTGTAGATATGGCTTATATATATATATAATAAAACAGCAAAATGTCAAGGAGGCAAACATTTTGAAAATGCCTTGAATAAAAGGCGAAACGTCAAACAGTTTTTATGTATTTATTAAATATAGAACCTAAACCCAAGAAAAGACAAAATAAAAAAAATGATATATATATATATATATATATATATATATATATATATATATATATATATACAAGCCAATCATGCCTTTAAATTATACGATGGTATATTATCAGGTCCAACTGCTTTGTTAATTTTAAGGCTTTTGACCGCATCACAAATATCATCATAATCAATTTTTTTTATATCAAAAAGCTTAGATATTTTTATCCTTGATGCCAATATTATCCAAGTTATCACCTCTATATACAGATCCAAAATACGAAGCAAATGCGTTCGAAATTGCTCTGCCTTCAACGTACTCTTCCACATTACAATGCATTTTTCCGGGAATACTAGGAGTACTTTTGTTATCATTAATGTACTTCCAGAACGACCTAGGATCCCTACTTATATGTTGCTGAATTTTATTTAAATATTGAAAAAAAAAAACTGGTGAAAACGGCCTCATGATCAAAAAGCCCAGAAGAAAATACAACACAGGAAATATCATAATTTAAGTTCGAGCAGACATAGTGAATAAATTCATTTGGTAATTAATGTAAGTATTTAATGAAATTGTTACTGTAGCTAAGGAACCATAGTTAATACCATATTAACTGTTGAATATAAATAATTAAAATAAATAATCATATTTTGCTACCATCGTCAACAAAATGCAAGCTTGCCGTTGCAAACGGCCAATTAAACAAGTTACTAAATTGTTGATTCAGTAATTATTATTACAAATTACATCAATAAATTTGTTATTATTGAAAATACTTACGTTATTTTCTGTTCAATCCACTTCTGCAAAACGCCAATGGTAATAAGTTAATTTTGAATCTAAAAAACCCGGATAACCAGACTTTCACCACCAGATCAAAAATCATAATATTGCACTTCTGTTTTACTAATATATAGCTCTATAAAGTTACAATATTCTTTGTCACATTATTAAGATATCTATTTTGCATTTTTAATGCAAATTAAAATGCAGAATTTCTGCTTGGATATCTTTCAGCTACAGATGATGTAAGAATCCTGAGCGGATGAAAATCAATACTTGCTAAAGCGCACTTGCAAGAGCTGCGTTCGCAATTTACTACAAATATAAGCAGCAGTTTATGTACGTTTATTTTAAATAAAATTTTTATAAGAAAAATTGAACCGAAGTGCTAAAAAGCGAAAAATAACAATATAAATTTTTATATGAAATTTTTGAAGTCGGTGCCAAATTTAACACCCAACAAAATGTGATTTATATATACAGGGTGATTCAAAAATCGATCACGAAACTTAAGGGGGTGATTCTACTTGACAAAATAAGGGTAGAGCTTCATATAATTTTTTTTCAAAATGTCATTCGTTTTCGAGTTACAAGCCGTCCAAGTTCAAGTTTTTATTTTTTGTTTTTTGAATTACTCGCTTACAGGAAAACCGATTTGACTAATATTTGAAAGATAGGCTAAGTCTTCTGCGCTTCATCATTTTAGTAACAATTCACATTGATTGTTTGCCGCTAGAGGGCACTTTACCTACATTGAAAATTGTTTTTTTGTCATAATTTTTTAGTGTTGACAGCTACAGTAGTTTTTGGCATAATTTCTGAAAGACTGATGCCAGGCCTTTAAAAAAGGTGCTCTTTATTTACATCGCTAAACCCAACGGTTTAGACGTAAATCACCCTTAAAAATTAAGTGGTAAATTTACTTTTCTCATTTCATTACCACCAGCTACCAGGTAAATAGCTATCAAAGTATACTAGAGCTGTCAGTTTAACATCAAATAAATTCGCTTTTTAAACTATTTAATTTATAATCTTAAAATAACTAATAATGGCTAATCACCAATATTCAAATATCGAATATTGTGATATCCATTTTTGTTATGGAAAAGCAAATGGTAATGCAGAGTTGGCAAGAAGATATTATATGGAGAGTTATCCGGAAAGAAATATCCCTCATGCTCAAACATTTTCCAGTGTGCACAGGAGGCTTGCGGAATGTGGTTCCTTTAAAAGTTATAATGGAAATAGGGGAAGACCTAGAACTGCTAGAAACGTGCAACAAGAAGAAAGAGTGCTTGAAATTATTGAAGATAATCCAGGTATTAGTACTAGAAAAATTGGGAATGAAGTGCGGCTCTGTCAGGCTAGTTCATGGAGGATACTAAGAGAAGAACAACTCTACCCGTTTCATTCAAAAAAGGTGCAGGCTCTTTATGACGATGATCGGCCGAGACGGTTGGAAATGTGCAATCAGATCCTAGCTAAGTATGAACACGATAATCGATTAATTGGCGTCATATTATTCACTGACGAAGCTGGTTTCACTCGTGATGGCATAACAAATCTACACAACATCCACACATATGCTTACGAGAACCCAAACAATGTGGTAGAAACGAAACATCAGCGTAGATTTTCACTAAATGTGTGGGCAGGGATAATAGGAGATTACCTTATTGGTCCTCATTTCTTTGATGGCCCATTAACTGGTGACGTATACTTAGATTTTATCCAAAATCGTCTCCCATTGTATCTGGAAGATGTGCCATTGGAAGTAAGGGCCAACATGTGGATCCTCCAAGACGGAGCTCCGCCCCACTTTAGTATACGTGTCCGACAGTATTTGAATGCAACGTATCCTGAGCGATGGATAGGACGAAGTGGACCATTGGCATGGGCAGCGAGGTCACCAGACCTTACTCCTATGGATTTTTTCTTTTGGGGTCATTTGAAACAATTGGTGTACGATATTCCAGTAATCAACGTCGAGGATCTTCGCTTCAGGATAATCGAAAAGTGCCAAATTATTAAAGAAACACCAGAAATTTTTCATCGAGTTAGGCGACATTTTTTGAAGAGTGTTAGGAAATGTATGGAAGAAAATGGGGGACATTTTGAGAATCTTTTTTAGTTTGTTTAGTACTGTTTCATTAATTTTTATCAATTAAATGTATATCGCAATAATCCATAATATGAATATTTACTGATTAGCCATTATTAGTTATTTTAAGATTATAAATTAAATAGTTTAAAAAGCGAATTTATTTGATGTTAAACTGACAGCTCTAGTATACTTTGATAGCTATTTACCTGGTAGCTGGTGGTAATGAAATGAGAAAAGTAAATTTACCACTTAATTTTTAAGGGTGATTTACGTCTAAACCGTTGGGTTTAGCGATGTAAATAAAGAGCACCTTTTTTACAGGCCTGGCATCAGTCTTTCAGAAATTATGCCAAAAACTACTGTAGCTGTCAACACTAAAAAATTATGACAAAAAAACAATTTTCAATGTAGTAAAGTGCCCTCTAGCGGCAAACAATCAATGTGAATTGTTACTAAAATGATGAAGCGCAGAAGACTTAGCCTATCTTTCAAATATTAGTCAAATCGGTTTTCCTGTAAGCGAGTAATTCAAAAAACAAAAAATAAAAACTTGAACTTGGACGGCTTGTAACTCGAAAACGAATGACATTTTGAAAAAAAATTATATGAAGCTCTACCCTTATTTTGTCAAGTAGAATCACCCCCTTAAGTTTCGTGATCGATTTTTGAATCACCCTGTGTATATATATATATATATATATATATATATATATATATATATATATATATATATATATATATAAAGATTGAGAAATATCTTATTTGTAATTGCTTTCTTGCCGTAGTTTTCATATATCTCGCGTTAGTAATTATTTGTTTCATTTAGAAATAATTTGGCGCCGACTTAAAAATTTCAATTGCATATTAAAATTTATATTAATAAAGAACGAAAGATTTCATGCCTTTGGTCAACTTGAAAATCATAGTTCTTGGGTTTAGACCGTGTCAAATTGGAATTATTATCCCTTCGTTTCGCCTACGATTGCACGATGCATCTTCAGGGATCTTTACTCCCTGAAGATGCATCGTGCAATCGTAGACGAAGCGTAGGATAATAATTCCAATTTGACACGGTCTAAACCCAAGAACGATGATTTTCAAAAACTTATATATTTCGCTTTTTAGCCCATTTTACAGAGTCGGCTCAATTTTTGGGTTTGAATTGGTTACAATATCCATAAATTATTTAAACGGAGTACTAAGCGAGATTAGTGTACCTCGCAATGTTTCCAATGTAAAAAAGTACCCATTTTATCCAAAGTTGTAACCCATATAAATTGAGCAACTAAATTTTTTTGATTCTGAGAATTCTCTAAATATCAGTTCTCAATGAAATTGCCATAGTAAATCCGCTACGTTGAATTTTAAGTTAATTATCGTTTCGTAACCTAAGCCCCCAAACACCTTCCAATACCCATATTTAAAGAGTTTGAGTCGAAATTTTTTAGTTCAATCTATTTTATCCTATATATTGAATTTGTACATCCCAAGTACCCTCCCATATCAATTTTGGATAAAATTTGAAAAATGTAAATTTTTTAGTCCCGATATTACAGCTGTCATATTAAGTTAATACCAATTTTGAAAAAATGGGAATAACGTAAAATTTTCAACCTGCCATATTAAATATCCAAAAAATATATTTTAACCTCTTATTTTAATCCAAATCTATACCCTCGACAATCGTCTAACATTAATTTTGAATATAATCCGGAAATGTACGATTTTATACCGCCATATTGCATTAGACACAGGCGCGGATCCAAGGGGGGGATCCCCCTCCAAGATCTTTGAGTTCAAGAAAATAGACCCGATTTTTTCTCTTATACTAGGAATGTGTATGCTGCTGGCGTCTCCCCCCACTCCCAAGAGCTTCGAGTTCAGGACAATAGACCTGATATTTTCTCTTATGCTAGGAATATGTATGCTGCTGGCACCCCCCCCCCCCCCCGTCGACAACTTGTTTTTTCTTGCAATCGCCCCCCCCCCCCTTCCCAAGAGCTTTGAGTTCAGAAAAATAGAATCGACCCTACCTTTTACACTAGAAATGGAAATGTTGCTAGTGTCTCTCCCCCCCTCCCACCGGTTGAGAACATGCTTTCGCTTGCCATACCGTACTTTTGTAATATCGCGCCCCCCACCCCACCCCGCCCCTGATTAGGCAAATTAATTTTGTAAAATAATTTTAAATTTGTTATTTACATCTTCAGATACAACCTAATATAAATTTTGAACCAAAGTCAAAAAAATTTTTAGTCCGCCATATTGAATTTGTTAAAATGAATTTTAAATTCGTAATTTACATCCTCAAAAATCACTTCTACTAATTTTGGAGAAAATCGAAAGATGTAAAATTTTTAAGACGACATATTGAATTTTTCAAAAAAAGTTTTAAATTCGTAATTAACATTCTCAAAAATCCCCCGCCATAATTAATTTTTGAAATAAGTGCTCCATACCAATTTTGGGGAATTTTTTTTTGTCCGCCATATTGAATTTATTAAAAATAATTTCATATTCATTATACGACACCCCAAAAACTCCTCCATATCAATTTTGGAGAAAGTCGGACAAAATTTTTTTTTTTTGTTCGCCATATTGAAGCCGCCATATTGAATTTTTTTTAAATAATTTAGATTTGTCATACGCGACCCCGAAAACTTCTACATACTAATTTTGGAGAAATCGGATAACATTTTTTTTGTCCGCCATATTGAATTTATTAAAAATAATTTCATATTTGTTATTTGTCCATTTTAAATTTTTAAAAAATAATTTCAGATTTGTTATACGCGATCCTGAAAACTTCTTTATACCGATTTTGGAGAAAATCATTCAAAATTATTTTTTTTCCACCATATTGAATTAAAAAAAAACTCCTCCACGCCAGTTATAACGAATTTTTTAAAATAATTTTAGAATTGTTATACGCAATTTCAAATACTAACCCATACCAATTTTGGACAAAATTATTGTTATGTCCGCCATATTACAAGCCCCATCTTGGTTGGATTGTACTGCACCAATTTCGGCGGAAATCATCGAAACCACCTCAGCAATTTCCTGAACATAACGTAAAAAACTTCATCAAAACAAATATATATATATATATATATATATATATATATATATATATATATATATATATATATATATATATATGTTTATACGGGTTTCCCGGATTCCTCCGTCTGAGATGCATTAGCAGTGGTTATATCCACATTATGCTGTTGTAGTGCTGAAATCACATTCAGCAAACGTACAACTATATGCAACTCCGTATGTAAGTGAAGTAAAATGCGAAACAGTAAATGCAAACTTCTCTCCATCATACCCTTTCTGTGTTAGAGGTTGCACAGTTAGAATAAATTGTAATAAAACACAATTCATCCTATTCCACCACCATCAGATGGTGGCCTACCTGTACCACCATACCGAGAACAAAGTCAAAGCTTACCCTCCCCGCCACAGTGATACGGCAGAGGTACATGTTTCGTCTCTACTAGACTCATCAGGGTACCGACATGCACCTGGCTGTGCAAAGGACAGATCGGAAGGAAGTATGCAACATTGAACGCGGCTTCGCCGACCTCTCGTCGGATGGCTTATATATGTTTATACGGGTTTCACGGATTCCTCCGTGTGAGATGCCTTAGCAGTGGTTATATCCACATTATGCTGGGAATAGGATGAATTGTGTTTTATTACAATTTATTCTAACTGTGCAACCTCTAACACAGAAAGGATATGATGGAGAGAAGTTTGCATTTACTGTTTCGCATTTTACTTCATATATATATATATATATATATATATATATATATATATATATATATATATATATATATATATATATATATATACATGTACATAAGGGTCGATTTCAGAACTTCTTTTTTTTTATCGTTATTTGTCGTCTATCCTTAAATGGAACGCCGCCACGGTACAAATGTAATGTTTTATTATACCTTAAATGTACCACTTTTCACACGACACGGCGCCTTCCAAACTGAATCAACAACAAAACCAAATAAAACAAACTGTATATATTACTTTATAGGAGCTATAACTATGTTTATTTTTAACTGATCCCTATTAGGACCGATCAAATAGGGCGTTTCGTGCACTGGCTGCAACGACACTGGCGTATTTAATTCATGAAATGGAATAAGATCATCTATGTTTAAGATTTTGTCTTGTGGTGAAAAGTGATGCGTTTTTTCTATAACTTCCATAACGTGTTCGACTCCTCCTTGAAGTCCGTAGACTAGAACTGAAACTTTTACTCGCATATCTGGTTCAGGAGATTCCCTGCATGTTAAGGACAAGCGAACAGTTCTAAGAATTTCCTCGGGGACTTCTAGGGTACCTAAAAACATTCAACTTGAGCACATATATTTATATGAAATAAATGAGCTATATTTTTACTACAGTCTTATAGCTCAATCATCAAATATTAGATTTTTATTAAATTTAGATAGAAGTTTTCAAAACACTCAAAGTAATAGTGAAGAAACATGAAAGATGTCATTGTAGTCGTAATCGTTTTAAAGCGACATAATCAAAATGACGTGCTGCGAGCGCCATCTCTACAAGGGACCGGAAACTTTTCATCCCATCTTCATCTATTCCTTAGAACTGAATGTCGATTAATAACCCCCAATTTATGAGGTATTGACATTGTTAAATATGTTGTTTTTGTAGTCCCTCCAAAATTGCCTATTCTACAAATTTTATAAAATTTACTCGTTATATATTAACTTACCTTGCCACACAATTAAATAACATCTTTTGAAATGTACACCCTTTGGGTACAGTTCGACCACCCACTCACTAATTTTGTGAGATTCATGCTCAGCTGCAGATAAATGTGAAGAAAACACAAAAGTACTAATATGATAACTTTGCAGGTCCCAAAAGTTTTCGATGTTTAACGATGCGGAACAACTGTCAGATGTGTAGAGTCGCGGAGTGAAAAGATGTCGCTCTTTTTCATAGTATGGTTCCAGCTGGTCGCTATAACCTAAAAATGAGATAAATGAATTGTTATATTTCATAAAAAAAAAATGACAAATAAAATTGGAACTAATGGATAAATTGTGCCATATTACTAAAAGAAATCTGTAAAGACAATCTTTAAAACTGTAGGGGAAGTCAGTTATTTATAAAATTTAAACAAATCAACATATAACATGGCACTTTATCTATCAACCCCAAACTGAAACAAGGATGTAAATATATTACATGATGTCGTCGTGTCCTAGCATCATTTTATCACTTAATAATGTTATTCCTATTAAATTAATTTTGGTAGCGTTACCAAGATAATTATTTCCATTAATCCCTCAATAATTACTTAAGATAAAACATGTTTTAAAAGTATTTGCAAGGTCCCACACATGTTGAGGTTAACCTGCACAAGTGTAAGAGAACAAAGTTCATTACGACTTTTATTTTATGTTGATTAACTCGAAGTAAATTCCACTAAACGGAGGAATTCGTTAGGACCACTCTGTATATGGATTTGCACCAATTGCAATGTATATCTTATGTCTCCACCCAAAAATCGTAGTACATTAAGGAAATATAAATCAATTATCAAACTTGGACCTAGACTCAGTTTTATTACTTTTGGGAAAGTTAATTTGGTTTCTAGAAAATATATAAATAAAGAAAATCTAAACGATCGTACATTCGTTAATATTTTAAAATAAATTTGCCAATGAGACCATATATCCCACTTTGTAAAGCATCTAGAATTAAGCGTTAAAGAAATTTTCAACATGTGGGCGCCCCGACGGAGTCTTTTTTTTTTAAACTGAGCAAATTTACCCATCATAAGAAAACAAAAGAATATTTAAATAAAATCACCACAGAGCAATATAATTATTTGTTAATATGTACAAACCTCGCATCTGTAGCCCATTTTTTTTACTTATTCGACGAAAATAAGAACAAGAAAATGTGAGAAATGGCTAAAAAAGCGATTAGGGTTTTTTCTATGGTTGCCGACACGAATCTTTATTATAGGAAGACTTTTATAAAAACTATTAGATTAAGTTCAGAAAGTCGAGTATTAAAAACTCAATACACGAATGGCTAACGCCCTCTATGAACGAGGAGACTGAAACTTTCAAACTTTCGGCAAGGAAAGTTCCTCGTGGGAGCGATGTACTGCGAAGAACCCTTCTATGGGTGGAGAAATCGTAAAGCGGTACTAATGCAATTGAACCAGGGAAGTTTCGAGGGTTGAAAAGTTAGGTTTTGTCTTCAAAAATCAATTAACAATTGATCCCTATTCTGGAACGAATTTTTTGTAGTAAGTTTGACGTAAGTATTTACACGGAAATTTTGTTTAAATATTATTTTATCGCCACTTTACCTTTCTTGAAAAAGACACTAACTAGTGTCGAAACATCAAATATATATTTTAGTCAAAAAAAAAAAAAAAAAAAAAAAAAAAATATATATATATATATATATATATATATATATATATATATATATATATATATATATATATATATATATATATATATATATATATATATGGTGCATGTATATATCCTACGACCTCCAAAACAGCCTTCCAAATAGTCATCTTATTTTTCTTTTCAAATTGTATCTAATAAATTACACTAGTTTACAAAATTTAACTTTTTGTCTGTTGCCGTGAATTTTATGGATAATAATATTCACTTATGACCTGTTTTTGTCAAATCTAACCTCAAAAATTTTTGTGCAGCTCTAGTTACTTTTTTTTTGATTTTTATCATTTATGCGTATTTATTTATCGATAACGTGCGTATCTTACTGTTTTAAGATTAGTATCTGAAGTTTTTGCGTCATGAGTAGTTCAAGGAAACGTTGTTTAAACAACCCAAATCATTTTTGCTATATATGCAGAGAACATGTGTTTAACAATTGTAGAAAAGTTATATCAGAGTTGGTGAAAAATACCTATTTTGAGTATTTTGGGATGCTCTTGGATAAAAATGAAAAGTCTTCGGTTCCTAATTGTGTTTGTAAATCGTGTATGGAATATTTAAGATTATGGAAAAGTGGTAAATGAAGTGCCTTTAAATTTGGAACACCGACTATTTGGCGAGAACCACAAAATCATCTCTTTTGTAGCGTGAACGTAAACGATCTAAACACTAAAAATCGAGCTAAATGGCAGTACCCAAGTACTAGTTGTGTTCAGCGTCCAGTGCACCATTCACCTGACTTTTCACTACCTAAAAATATATCTGGACCCTTAGAACAAGACAAGGAAGGACCAAGCTCATAATAAAATGATGCTGATTTTGAAGGTATATCAAATGAGCCAAAATGCTTTTCCCAAAATGAGTTAGATGATCTTGTAAGAGATTTAAATCTTTCTAAACAAGCTTCAGAATTGTTGGCATCAAGACTGAAAGAAAAAAATTTAATTTCCTCAAATACTAAAATAACTTTTTATCGTGAAAGAGATAAAGAATTATGGCGTTATTTTTCCGAAGAAAACGATATTACCTTTTGTTCAGACATTAAAAACTTGTTGATAAAAATGGACTTGAAACAATACGAACCAAATGACTGGCGTTTATTAATTGACAGCTCAAAACGTAGCCTAAAATGTATTCTATTAAATAATGGAAATAAATACGCTGGAGTACCTATTGCCCACAGTATAAAATTAAAGGAAGAATATTGTAACATCTCGCAAGTCTTAAATAAAATACAGTACAATGACCATATGTGGCAAATTTGTGTTGATTTAAAAATGGTGAACATTCTTCTCGGTCAACAAAGTGGTTACACTAAGTTTCCCTGTTTTATAAGTCTTTGGGACAGTAGAGCTAAACAAGAGCATTGGCTAAGAAGAAACTGGCCCTTGAAGCCTGGAAAGCAAAATATAGTCCAGAATTCACTAGTAGCTCATGACAAAATTATCCTTCCACCATTACATATAAAACTGGGCATCATGAAACAGCTTGTTAAATCATTAGATAAAGACGGGGACTGCTTTTCTTACATTTGCCAAAAATTTCCTCAGCTCACTATGGAAAAAATTAAAGCCGGTATTTTGGATGGCCCCCAAATTAGACAACTTACGAAAGATACTCAATTTAGAAATTCTATGGCTGAGTTAGAACTAAGGGCTTGGACAGCTTTCGTCTCTGTCATGCAGAATTTTCTCGGAAAAAAAAAATCAGAAAATGATATTGAACTTATAGAAGACCTTCTGTTACAATTAAAAAATTTGAGGTGCAATATGAGCATAAAACGCCACTTCCTCCATAGTCACCTAGACAGGTTTCCGGAAAATTTAGGAGATATGAGTGAAGAGCAGGGAGAGCATATGCATCAGGACTTACGCGTCACAGAAGAGCGCTATCAGGGTTTCTGGGATATGAATATGATGTCTGATTATTGTTGGTCTCTGACACGTCATTTTCCTAAGTCTACACATCAGAGAAGAGCTTTAAAACGAAGTTTTTTAGAACTCAATCATTAACTTGATTTTTAATAAATTCTTTCTTAGTAAATATACATGTTTTTTTCTGTTTTATACCTACATAGCTGAAACTCAGAAACTGGAGCTGATAAAAAAAAATCTACTCATATATTTGAAATTAGCATATCATATGTAGTCAACAACAGCTAAAATTTCGTCGGCAACAGATGTACTGTAAACTAGTGTTATCATTGAATCAATTATTACACCAAATATTGCAATTTTTGTTCTCTAAGCACTATCTGGCGACGATATTTGAAAATTATGTTACTACCATGACGCTATGCCTTGGACGCTAAAAGCGTCTGCAACATAACAAATATAATTGTAATGACAGCTACGTTTGCACTGTTTTGCGTATTATTCGTCATGTCATTGCTTCTCAAGACGTTTTTTTATTCATAAGGAAACCTAAACTTATAAATAAAATAATAGCTGTACGGGGTAGGCCGAAAAACTTAACCTCAACGTACGTAGGGTTCTTAAGGATCACAAAGAAGAAAGCTACAATACATTCGAGAGGATTTTTGAGAAATTCAAACTGAATTATAAAACGCGTATCAAGCGTCTTGTTATTTTCTCGCCTCACTGTTTGAATTTAAAAAAACTGTTATTGAAACTAATGTAGAAACTAACTTACCCGAATGATACTTCATTCCAATAGCCATCCTGTCAACAAAAAATTCCTTGTGTTGTTTAATTAAGGGTGACATTAAAAGTTCAGCTAGTTCTCTGGGTGTCATCATTGGAAATCTTATATTCATCATAACTGTTTCTACTAATTGGGTGTAACTTTCTAGCGAGCCCTCGCCACCTCCGTCACTTCTATTTAATTTTCCTTTTTGCAGTTCCAACCATCTAGTGTTAGGAAGATAATAATATTACCACAATTTAGCAATAAATAGTTACATAAACAAATGCCGATATGGACTGTGACTAATGTAGACCATGTCGGACAAGTTTTATTTGTTTCAGTGAATAACCAGATAATTGAACTGACTTCGTTGTCACTTACCTAACCACACAATTATACAACATCATTTCATTGTGAACGACAACGTCGTTTGAGTTTATAATCTTAATAAAAGTTTCACAGTCAAAGTTACTGTAATCCGACGTATTTGCTACTGCTTCAAAGTTCCATTTAAAATAGTTCTTACAACTGCTAAAAATTCTTTCATGGCCGCAAATGTTGCTATACTGAAGCCAAGAGGACAACTGATTATGAAATGCTGCATGGGGAACATGGCGGCACATATACATTATGCAAATTCGAGTCAGACTCTAAAAACATAAAAATTTTTAAAGCATTTTTATATTTTAATTGTTTTTTATTTATTTTACAAAGTTTAGGGGTAATCCTCATTTTACAAAATAACTTATAAGTCTCATAATCACAATATTTTTATCACAAAAACTATAAAAACACATCACAGGATCTCAGGGTCCTCCTAAAGCCAGAAGGGTTTGACCCAAAGATGTTTGGCAAGTTGGTATTATTGATGAACTTCAATATTCCATCAACAGGAGAGTGCATGCCATAGTTAGTTAAATGATAAGGTATGAAAAACATCATTATTTCTCAACTGTCAAATAAGGATATTAAAAATTATCCTTTCCAAAAGTTCCAGACAGTTAGTGATACCACTGATTAATTTTAATATGAAACAAACATCGGCCACGATTCTCCTTTGCTCTAAAGAGTGTTGAAATTCAGGACATTTCTAACATCGATTAATCATTTGTTAATTATCTTGTGTCCATTATCACAGAGCATTTAAATCAATTTGAAGACCAAGAGCATCCATTTCGCCACAAATTACACTACATAATTCTAGATAGTCAGCGAACATCACACACTTGAAGTAATGCATTCACTCAGCGATGTCATTAACGAAAAGAAAGTACAGAAGGGGTGCATAATGAAATCCCTAAGGCACCCCCGATGTCACATCAAAAAATCGTCGAAACAAACCCCTCAATCCGTATTGCCTGGGTTCTACCCAGAAAAAAACTTTTAATCCACGAAATCAGTATATTACTGAATCCCAGAGCAACAAACTTGACGCTCAGAATACCAAAGTTAACCCGGTCAAAGGCCTTGGAGAAATCAGTGTAAACAGCATGTACCTGTACACCAGTCTCCATGGCCTTCAACAGGGCAATCTGATAGAAGACCCAATCCTCAGTTGTCGATCTGGCCCTACAAAAACCAAACTGGCCATTAGATATGATTCTACTACAAGACCAACTCAGTCTGTCAGAGACAAAACAGTCAAACAACTTTGACATGGACAACTGAATGCATATACTTCTATAATTATCCATGTCACTTAAAAATTGGCATAACATAACTACCTATATTCAGTCTGACATCGAAGTTTGCAGGTTTTTATTATCCTACAGACATGCTTCTTAATTTATATTTTATATAGCAATTGTTTAATGCGAATATTGCTCTTGATTCGATACAGCTCCTCTGAAAAGACCATGGGATGGTTGAAACGCGTATGGATGACCAGAGTTGTATTTGCAGGAAATAAACTATTTATATATATATATATATATATATATATATATATATATATATATATATATATTCTTTCCTTTATCTGCTTGCAAGTAAAATACATATAGTCAATTATTATTTAGTTATTCTGTATTTCACTTACCTTGACCAAGTACTTATCTGCTAGTGCTAAAATTGGCATCACATTCGTGTGAGTTATATGGATTTTCCCAGTATAAAAATATTCCAGAAATGTATAAAACACATTTTCACAAATAGGTAATTCTTGTAATTCTATAAGAGATTCCTTCCATTCTGACCATGCAGAATTCATTAGCATAGCCTAAAATGTGTTTAAAATAAATGTATCAAAAAATCTGTTAAGCCAAAACAATTTTGCATTTCGTGAAAATCTAAAAAAACAACTATTTGGTGATGCAGAGTCATTTTTAATTACTTAATTAAAAATCTTTTTATTTGATAAAAAATAATACAGAGACCTCATTTTGCAATCATTACCTTTTCCCTGTCCAATTCAATTTATTTTACAATAAATAAACAATATAACTTTAAATGTAAAAATTCTGGTCACTTTATGGATTACCAGTATTATTATTATTATTAATGATTAATTATTATAACAATACATTTATCATTTTATCAGTAAGTTACATAATTATAAAATAGAAATGCAAGAAAAGTTAATCTAATTTCATATTTTGACCAAAAATCAATTTCAAATATAAAAAATGTAGAAGAGCAACTACATATAAACATTTTCAGATTGCTCAACAGTATACTTACTTGAAAAACATCACTTGTGGCACATAGTATGAATCTATGAGCTCCAAATTGTTTTTCACCTACTTTTAAATAAATGTCGCACATACTTTGATCTTGCCATAATTTCTTCAGCACTTTAAGTATGTTTTCTGAGTTATCAATCTAAAAATGAATGAAATTCCATATTCCTACATCAATTTAAAAAATTACTTCTTTACTAGCAACTGCAACATGAAATATAGGGCAAATTTAAGTATTTTAAAGTTTGTTTATTAATTTAAGAATAAAAACTAAAAAAATTTATTTTCTATGGATATAATGAAGTTACTTCAGATTAAACAAACCTTTATAACATTTTAAAATTCGTATAATCCTTCAGGTACGTTTGTATAGTGTGTATGTTACAAGAAAAAGTGCTGAAATAAAATATGTAGAAGTTATACAAAGCATATTTTTAATTTAAATTGTACCTAACAAATATGGTAAAGTTAATAATTATTTATTACACTACAACATCATTAGGAGTGAAGTTAAAAAACATGTTTAATAAAATTCTTTAGGCCTTATCACAGTTAGGTAAAATTGAGATGAAAAGAAACTTCTCAATTCGGTTTGTTCTTGAATATGATGACTAAAATCACTTGGACAATAATAATTATCCATTAATGATTGTGATTCCCAATTTCAAAGTTACAAAGCAAGTAACCTTCATTTATAATGTGGCTCCATGAACACAAAAGTTAAGTGTGTAGACTGCGGTTCTGTAGAAGCAAGTTAGCTCACGCTTAGAAAGAAAGAGGGCATTTTCGATGAATAGTATCTATCTTTCTGTTGGAGGAGCTAAATACGATACTCCAAACGTTGGATACCCCTGTCACCTGACTACCTACTCATGAAAGCCATTCCGTATCTTTCTATGCATGAGCCAAATTGCGTCTATATCTAACTTTTAAATCTACGTATGACTCACTTTTTATTAACATTCCGTATCTTTCTATGCATGAGCCAAATTGCGTCTATATCTAACTTTTAAATCTACGTATGACTCACTTTTTATTAACATATAATAAACATTATCAATAAAATATTTAAACATAAATAACATAGACAAATTACCTAGCGACACGTTACTCAGATTAGATACTATATGAAATTAAAAACAAACATATCTTACTGTTATCTGGCAATTATCATTGTAGTCATCATCTGAAGAAGATGAACATACACTTCGAGGTTCGGGGGCTGGTCTTTCACCTATGATATACATACTATCTTCTTCAAAAAACATTTCGTAAAAGATTGCTGCTATGAAGGAATCCACTGTTATAGTTCAGAATCAAAGAAAAGTTAAACATTTGTGGTGATTAACTCCACGTTAAATATTAAAATATAAACTACGAAGTTCTTTGAAAGGAAATAGATTTAAATTTTTAATTGCGTGGGTATTCGAAAAACAAAGAGAAAACTTTCATTCCAAAAATAAAAATCAGGAAAACAAGGAACAAAATAGACAAAACTGGAGAGTACTGTTGGTTTTGAATTTAGGTTATTTGTGGTTATGATCATAGACATAAAAGTTAAGTTATAGACTACTGATCCTAAAGCAGCAAGTTTGGCTTACGCTTAAAGAGAGAGCGTTTTCGATGGGTCGTATCTCTCTTTCTAATGGCACAGCTAAGAACGGCTAATCTTTTGAGTCATTAGGTATATTCTTTTGTGTAATTATCACTTTCAGTTCTGTCACTTGAAGTGATCATGATCACTTCGACTCAGTGACAAGTAAATGCATATGTTATTGCTGTATTCTTTAGAGTAAATTATCACTAATTAAAGTGAAACTGATAACTTAATGTTCTCTTGAATATGTATTTACTTGTCACTAGGTCGAAGTGATCATGATTACTTCAAGTGATAGAACTGAAAGTAATAATAACTCCAACGAATAGCCGTTATCAGTTTTACTTTTTCACTTTGATCAGTGATAATTACTCTAAAGAATATAGCTGTCATTAGATATCCCTTGTCACTTGACCACTTTTAGAAAAAGAGGTACTATTCATCGAAAACGCTCGATTTTTTTTTAAGTGGGAGCCAACTTGCTTCCATAGGATTCGCAGTCTCTATTTAACTTTTACGTCTATGGTTATCATTTCCGTCAAAAAAGACAAGATGCGGTTAATGAATTCGATATCCTAAAATCTTAAAATGCAGTCAATAACGAATCCATGAACCTGTTATATAAAACTAGACTGCTCATATTTCACATTTTAGCTTTTTGGCTAAATAACAGTTTTATTATAAAAATTAAATATATAAACTATCGTAGTATTTCCATTTATTTGTAAGAACTGAGATTCCATGCTTCCTATCTGAAAGTAATAAAGTTACAACGTATTTACGTTCCTCCAAAGAAATAAAAAAATTAACTTTAAAGGAATTGCTTTGAACAGAAAAATTATAATTTTGAGGAAACTAAGAGATGAGAAATTCAATTTAAATAATGTTTTGCAGAGACAATTATCCCGTTTTTTTTTATAGCAATTTATTGCTTTAGATATACTGTAGAAAGAGATAGTTATTGTCTAAATCTGTTAGAATAATGGAATTGACATTCATAAACGGTACATTCACACTAATAAGTATATTCTTTTGAGTAATTATCACTTTCAGTTCTGTTACTTGAAGTAATCATGATCACTTCGACCAAATGACAAGTAAATGTATATTCAAAAGAACATGAAGTTATCAGTTTCACTTTGTTTACTTTGATCAGTGATAATTTATTCAAAAGAATACAACTATAAGAAACTAGCAGGAAATTCAGTGTTGCCATACAAATAATTGCACGTAATGGCGAGCAATATGGGGACGTCAAAACCTATTTATATGAGCAGTCTAGTTTTATATTAATGGTTCGTGGAAGGATTACTTACCAACCATTTAACACTAAAATTCCCTGTTATAAACTGACGTGTACTGGTGCGTGTCCTAACCCCAAATCCGATGTTGCGCATGTCAAAAAAGATAGAATTTTTGGATAAATATAGCAACTGGCATTAACATTGCAAAAGTGGTTTTTAGCCGGTTTTTAAAATGAGTCGAATCAAGTTTATAAATTTTATTAACTTACAATTTATAGTAGTTATTTTACATATATTAGGTTTAGTTTCTTCAAATGTAGAAATTCCCAGGCTTAGAGGTATTTCATTGTCTCGAGTTGGTTTATATGATCCAGAAAAAAATTTTACTTGCTTCGATGGTAGCAAAACCCTTCCATTTAACCAGGTAAAAATTTAAAATAACACATGTTTTTATAAGTAGGTAATGAGTTTTTTTCATTAAAGTTATGTAATTTTGTAAAAAAAAGGTAAGGAAATTTTCCCACTACTTAATAGATATAATTTTAATAAGTAGAATAATAAATTTATCTCTTTAAAATGGTATCCTTCATTACAGATTGACTCAACCCGAGGCCTATTTTTCCTTAATTTTAAATACTTAAAGTTAAGGGGAGCAGGTCTGTAGCAATATCTGTCAATAGTTCGAGAGTAAAACTAATCTTTTGGCCAGGTAATATTATGCAGGGGCAGTTAATATGTCTGTAGTAGTTTTCCAAAGTTGCATAGGGTGGACTATTACCCCAGTGTGGCAAGTAAATTTGAAATCAAGACTGTAAATTTGCCCAAAGACTTACGAGTTGGCATTGCTATGATGTTGAAAAAAAATATTGTAATTGAAAGAATGAGATCTATTGAGGATCTAAGAGGATATGTAACCTGATTATATCCTGCTTGCATACAGCACGTTACTATGTTCAAAGATTACGTCAACATATATAAAAAAATGTTTTTAGAATTAGTTTTAATGCTTATTTTTTATTACTCACAATCGGTTACTTAAATTTTAAATACAAATCGGCCATGAATTTTATTTAAGTAATAAGAAATGTGCTGACAAAAAAAAATTGTGAATTAAAAAATCATATTGGGTCTCTAAAAAATGAAAGTGCAGCAGGTTACGATGGTATTAAAGCAAGTATCATAAAACAGACACATCTAGAAATATTGACGCATTTGTTACATATTTATAATTTAATATTTGAAAAAGGAATTGTGCCATCTCAGTTTAAAACATCAATAATTGCTCTCATACATAAATTCGGTTTAAAGTGTTGTTGGTAATTATCACCCAATAAGCCTCATTCCTAACTTTGCAAAGCTTTTTAAAAAGTGCGTTAAGAATAGAGTGATGACTTTTATAAAACAATTTCAAATTTTGTCTGAGAATCAGTTCAGATTTCTCGAGGGGTATAGTACAACCAACGCCATGCATACGTTAATAACAGATGTCAATAATTTGAATCTAAATAAAAAATGTTTAGCAGTCTTTTTGGATTTGGCCAAGGCGTTTGATACTGTACCTCACGACAAACTACTTACAATTTTGCACAATTATGGAATGAGGAGAACGACTTATAAAATGTTTGAAAATTATCTTTTAGAACGTGTACAAATGGTTAAAATTAACAATATTTTAGGTGGCAAAAAATTTGTGAAAATTGGTGTTCCCCAAGGAACTGTTTTGGGCCCAATACTTTTTATTCTATATATTAATTTAATGCTTAATTTAAAAACAGAGGGGCTGATGGTTTCTTATGCAGATGATACAGCAATGGTTATTTCTGGGGATTCATGGGAAAGTGTAAAAAATAAAACTATAATAAATTTATTGAATATAAAAAACTGGTTACAAACCCAAAAGTTAACATTAAACTTAGCAAAAACAACATATATAGCTTTCTCTCTGACAAAGGCAAATAGAACTTTATATAATAACATTATGATAACTAATCACGTCATTAATGAGACACCAAACACCAGGTACCTGGGCATTGTAATCGATTCCTACCTTATATGGCCACCACACGTCGACTATGTTTTAAAAAAGAATCGTGGCTTAGTACATAAATTTTATTTATTAAGAAACTTTCTGGACTGGAAAACTTTGATTATGGTCTATAAAGCCTTGGTTGAATCAATTTTAAAGTACGTTATTTTAGTGTTGGGAGGACTATACACTAATGCTTTGTTTAAATTAAATTTAATTCAAAAATATCTATTAAAAATTATATTTCACAAAAATAAATTATAACCCACACGTTTACTCTTCGATAAAAATATACAAAATGTAAGATCGATTTATGTTTCATCTCTCTGTGATTATATATATATATATATATATATATATATATATATATATATATATATATATATATCGACATCCAAACTTACAAACTTTTATTGATCAAGATTATAACACAAGAATTAAAACCAACAAGCATATACAGATCCCCATTAGTAATCACAATCTTGACCTAAAGTACATAAATTATATTGGACCAAAGATATACAACTTATTGCCCAGTGAGATTAGAGATTTACAAGGTGTGAAATAATTTAAAGCACATAGTAAAGAGTTAGTTTTTTTTAGGTGGAATCAGTTTAAAAAGATATTTTTGTAAGTTCATATAGTTTAGATTTAGGAATTTTTACTTTTCGTTTTATACATAAAACCAGACTTTGTTTATATTCATTATAATATAGAATCACATTTTAGCACATACAGATGTTTAATCATCTGGGTGCTATTATTCTGTTCTTGTAAATATTTCATATGTTATAGGAATATCTGTAGAGTTTGTGAAATAAATTAATTAATTAATTAAAAAAAAAACACTTAGTTAATTTTTTCACAAAATTCCTTCTTTAATTTCTTAGAATGAATACTTTTTTTTCAATAAGCCTCTTAAGAACTATTTTTTTTCTTGTAGTTATAGATCAGTAGAAACTCGGCTAAAAATTTAGCTCTTAATATAATTTTCTTCAAAATAATTTTTTTGTATTTTCTTTTGACTACTGAATTTTTTTATCTAATATATTTTACATTAATATAAAATATATAATCTACATAATCCTTTAAAGTAAGTTCTAAAAAAACGACAACTAGTTTGGGCTTAGTGAATCTAGTTGTTAATTTATTTTTGTGACAGACCTACAATCTTTACGATATAATATTTACATTTTATGGCTTAAATACTAATAATATGAATTGTTGTTTTCATTTATAGGTTAATGACGATTACTGTGATTGCCCAGATAGCAGTGATGAACCCGGTACTAGTGCATGTGAAGATGGTTCGTTTTATTGCACCAATGCAGGCTTTAAACCTACTATTTTAACATCCGATAGGTAAGTATTCCTTTAACGATGTAAATTAATACTAGAGATGAAATTTTTATAAAAAAAAAATAGCACAGTTATAAAATATAATAATAATTTATCTATGTGTCATCAATCAACCAACTTTTTCAGTGTTTTCAGTAAGAAACTAGTGGGATTGATAGGATAAAATGACTTAGATTTTGTGTAGTCTGTTTTTCCTACATTAGGGATAAAGACTATTTTTGTTCCTCCAAGCTACAGGCTTATCAGATATACACCATCCTTATCAGTGAATTTTATGTTGATTGAGTGAAATACACTATATAAGAAAAATGAAATTGACTTGTTTAATTGTACTAAGGAATTGCGTTTATTGGTAATTCCCTAATTGTCTCTTATAAAACGTTTAATGCATTATTTCCCAGTAGCTTGGGCCATTATGACATCTCTTTATCTACCAGTATGCTGGTATTATTACCTTTTTTTCTCCTCCAATAGGAGTCACAAATAGATGAACATTTTTCTTAACATAGAGGAAATTTTCAAAAATGTATAAAGAGAAGGGTAAATATTCTCAACTCTCCAAAATTTGTCCTACAGTGATCCCTGTAACCCAGGCCACCCACTATTTTAACTGCCTTCTTTTGCAATTGAAACAAGCACCTGAGGCATGACCCCACACAAGTACAGCATAGGAAAGTTGTTCATGAAATGTTGTAAAAGTAAGTCATTTTTAGGGCCTCAAGTGATACATTTTCTGCAAGGCAACGTAACAGATACAAATTTTTGTGTAGTTTTGAGGCTACTACCTCTACATGCATAAAAACTCCAAGGAACTTGGTCTGACAAACATGGTCATTCATACCTCCAACTTCGCTTAGCGAGAAAATCAGTCTTTCCGTCTTGCTCCTGTTTAACAGCAATCTGTTAGAAATAAACCACTTTTTAGCGATTTCCTGTGCCCCAAACACAAGTTTCAGCCGTAACAGAAATAATTGTATCATCTGCAAAGAGAGTGTAGTTGGCCTTTTGATTTATTAATGGCAAATCATTTTCATATATATATATAATATATATATATATATATATATATATATATATATATATATATATATATATACACAAAAAAAGTATGGGACCCAAGATTGAGTCTGGAACACCCCAATTTTGATCTCCTGTCTGGTTGACTTTACACCATCATACTTCTCAATGACCTTGGCAACTTCCTTTAGATCTGAAACTGATTATTTTAGTTCTCCCTCGATATCAAATAATTTTTTGAGACTTTGTTAAAGTTTTCCATATTAATGGTTGTCTTAACTTAAATGATTTTGTCTATATTTAGTTATTTTGCAAGCTTGACCAATGACTGTTAAAAGTTGGATTTTTTATCACTGGAATTTTAAGGATACGTAATGACCTCAGTCAACAAGAACTTCGTTTTTTTTTTTGGAATTAATTTTATAGCTTGCCCATATAAATAAATAGGACGGATGGATAATAATCATTTTCTTATATTGCTCTATTTTTTCAGAGTAAATGATGGTATTTGTGATTGTTGTGATGGAAGTGATGAATATTCTGGGAAAAAAAATTGTGTAAACAATTGTCTAGAGGTCGGAAGAGTTGCGAGAGAGGCAGCCGCGAGATTGGCTGAATTATTAAAAGTTGGTAAGTTTATTACAATGAAAATAGACGTTGTCATACATTGAAAATGTTTTCTTGAGGCAGCACACTTTACATTCGATGACTTGCATTAATGCACTTTCCAAAAGTACAATATTTGTATTTATTAGGCTTTTGTTGTCATTTATTATCGTGTGTTTATTTTCTTCAGTAAGAAAATGTAAAGTATTCATTCAAACGATAAGCTATTTATACAATTGTACAAGGATAAAAACAATATAAATAAGTGAGATTGAGAATTAAATGTGCATTTCCAATAAGTGTATGTAACATTTTTTCAAATGTATGGATTTTCTCACTAATAACAATACTTGTTTATTGGATCCTGTTCATTCTTGTAGAGTGCACAGATTGTATGTCTAACTTTAATAATATATTTTATAGATTGCAAAATTGGTTTTAACGCGTCATTCTATACATTTAAAGCATTTTATTTTGGATGTTTCCAAAGTGCTTTACAGTATTAATATTATATATTTAGAATTTTTATGTCCTTCAAAAATTTCAGTGTAAAGTTTAGGGCTATCTTAAATTGAGGTGCTAGAATGAATGCGGCATGATATTTAGTATTGCCAGGAAGTCTTAGCATATGTATTACAATAAATTATGTGTTTTCAGATGGTAAGGACTAAAAATAAAGACTAGAACAGGTAGAAAAAAATGAACTGGCAAGTCTCAGTGAATATACAGAAATGATAACCGTGTGGTGTGTGATTTTGTTACTAACTTATATAGGCACATGTTCACCGTTTTTCTTACTTGATTGACTATATTATGTTAAACACACTGAACAACAATTCTAGTAAATCTCATAATTTTTTAAATATATACTAGGTTTTAAATTGAGGTCATATTTCTTTTTAAACTTCTTGATGAAATAGTTTAAACATATTGACCAATGGTCTGGAATACCTTGATGTCAAGAAACTTTCTTGTCATATTTTTACTATGAGAAAGGTAATTTTATTTCAGGGGTTATATGCAGTCAGGATTTTCAAAAAATCGATTTTTTTTTTCAATTTTGTTATATACATATATTCAAATATATACACAGAAAATTGGGTTCTTGGATCTGGACCGTGTCAAATTTATTTATTTATTATTTCAACGGTTCCACCATTTGTACATATACAATCAAATAAATTATTTAATATTTAACATTAGATGGTTTAATACTACTATCACAAAATCAGACTTCTTAGCTTATTTCTAAATACATTAAATGACGTGACAAAATAATCAAGATCAGAGAAACTGTTAACAGCAGTAACCACTCTACTAATTGGCATATTCTGACCATATAGGGTGTTATAGAACCCGGAGGACAGCAGTGGACACCTCCTGAGATTCCTAGGAGGAATCTTAAAATTAAAACCAGCCAATATTAAATTATTTATTACCTTATAGAAAAAAAGAAGTTCAAAATATCGTCTGTGGTCCTCCAGTTTGGTCAAACCATAACACTCCCATACCTCATCAAAGCCAAACTGCAGTCCTCTCTGTGCCAATCTATACCCTAGATATTTTACATATTTTACCTGAACAGCCTCCAAAGGTTTTTTATGTATATCAAAGTATGGGCTCCAAATCAAAGAACAGTATTCCACTATTGACCTTACATAACACACAAACAATGAAGAGACACCACATAGATTATTAAAATTCTTGGACATTCTTACCACCATACCCAACATACTGTGGCCCCTATTAATGATTGCATCATAATGATCAACATAACGAAGTCTACTATCTAGAAATAATCTCAAATCTTTAATTACATTCACCCTCTGCAATTTACTCACTCCAATTCTGCACTCAACTTCGTTCACGCTCTTGTTGCGACTGAATATATGAGCACTTAGCAACATTCAGCTTGAGGTTAGTTTTCAAGTACCATGTCTCTAAAATATTTAAGTTCCTCTGAAGCAATTCACATTCACAATCTTTACTGGACTCTATTGCTCTAAAAAGTTTCAAATCACCCGCAAACAGGAGATACTTAGAACTAAAACACTGACCTATATTATTTATAAGCAACTGAAATAGTCTAGGGCCCAAGTGCGACCCTTGGGGCACACCTGAGATCACCTCAGACTTATGAAAAAGAAACCTTGCCAGTCTGACCTGCAGTGTTCTACCCTGCAGGTAGGATGACATCAAAGAATAGAATGGATCATCCATACCAATGGACTCAAGTCTGTGAAGCAATACACTTTGATCAATCAAGTCAAAAGCTTTACTAAAGTCCGTGTACACTGTATGAACCTCACAATTGAACAATGGACACAATGGAACAAATTGGAATTATTATCCGAAGTTTCGCTTCCGATTGCATCAGAGATCTTTACTTCACGAGATTAGAACACTGAATTCAGTTCTGCTAATCCGGTTTTGATTCTACTATTAAAAAATAATACACACAATTTTCTTTAGGACAAAAAATAGAACAAATGGATTGAATTCATGCACAACTTGTTTGGGAACTAATATAAACTGATATTAGTACTTAAGCAATAACAAATGAGATGTACCAATGGTAGGACAATTAATTTTTAAGTTGTTCAGTGCTGTAAAAACAATACTTTTTGTCGTTAATCATTACAAAGCTATTAAGTAATTTGATTAAAGAAATTGGACTTTCTCTTTCAGGAAAACAATTACGAATTGATCTTGGCCAAGAAGGGCAAAAACTTAAAAATGAGAAGCAGCTGAAACTTACTGAACTGCGAACATCGAAGGACGAAGCGGAAAAAATAAAGGGGGAAAAGGAGGAAATCAAGAAAAAAGCTGAAGAAGCTGAAAGTAAAGCTTTAGAGTATTATAGGGAATTGGAAAGACAGGTTAGAGAAAAGGTAAGTGTTGTATTAATATGAAGGTCATTTTGAATTGTTTCGAGTAAAAATTGGTGTTTATTTATTTATTTATTATTTCAACGGTTCCACTATTTGTACATATACAATCAAATAAATTATTTAATATTAAACATTAGATGGCTTAATACTACTATCACAAAATCAGACTTCTTAGCTTATTTCTAAATGACAAAATAATCAAGATCAAGAAAACTGTTAACAGCTGTAACCACTCTACTAATTGGCATATTCTGACCATATAGGGTGTTATAGAACCTGGAGGACAGCAGTGGACACCTCCTGAGATTCCTAGATGGAATCTTAAAATTAAAACCAGTCAATATATCAGGGGACATTGTTAAATTATTTATTACCTTATAGAAAAAAAGAAGTTCAAAATATCGTCTGCGGTCCTCCAGTTTGATCAAACTATAACACTCCCTTACCTCATCAACGCCAAGCTGCTGCCCTCTCTGTGCCAATCTTTACCCCAGATGTTTTAAAAATTTGACCTCAACAACCTCCAAACGTTTTTTATGTATATCAAAGTATGGGCTCCAAATCAAACTACAGTTTTCCATTATTGACCTTACGTAACACAAACAATGAAGAGACACCACATAGATTATTAAAATCCTTGGATATTCTTACCACCATACCCAACATACGGTGGCCCCTATTAATGATTGCATCATAATGATCAACATAACGAAGTCTACTGTCTAGAAATAATCCCAAATCTTTAACTACATTCAACCTCTGCAATTTACTCACTCCAAGTCTGTACTCAACTTCGTTCACGCTCTTGTTGCGACTGAATATAATATATGAGCACTTAGCAACATTTAACTTGAGGTTAGTTTTCAAGCACCATATCTCTAAAATATTTTGGTCCCTCTGAAGCAATTCACAATCTTTACTGGACTCTATTGCTCTAAAAAGTTTCAAATCATCCGCAAACAGGAGATACTTTGAACTAAAACACTGGCCTATATTATTTATAAGCAACTGAAATAGTCTAGGGCCCAAGTGCGACCCTTGGGGCACACTTGAGACCACATAAAACTTATGTGAAAGAAACCCTGCCAGTCTAACCTGCAATATTCTACCCTGCAGGTAGGATGACATCCAAGAATAGAATGGATCATCCATACCAAGGGACTCAAGTCTGTGAAGCAATACACCTTGATCAATCAAGTCAAAAGCTTTACTGAAGTCCATGTACACTGCATGAACCTCACAACTCCGATCCATGGCTGCGCTAATGTAGTTTATATAGAAGAAGAGATTAGTCTCCGTAGAACGGCCTCCCTGAAAACCATGCTACTCCTCCACTATAATACTGTTGAATATACCTAACGAAGGCAGAACCATTTTTTCCATAACTTTAGGGATAGCAGACAGGTCTGTAATTCTTAATATCAGAGCTGCCACCTGATTTAAATATAGGGGAGACGTATGAGTGCTTCCATCTGCTGGGAAAGACACCACTAGATAAGGATTTATTAAAAATAAAAGAAAGAGGCTCTGAATGTGATAATATTTCCGTCGTAAATTTTTAGGGAAGATTATGAGGAAAATCACTAAAATTTCGTATATTTTTAAAAAAATAAATTATCAAATCATTTAGAACTGTTGGTTGGTTGAATCCATACAGTGTGTTTTTGATTGAATTTGATACCTTTCGGACAATAATATTTCTGAAAATAAACATTACTTTTTTAGAGAGCCGAAGCAGAAGCAGAAAAAGAGAAGGAAGAAGCTTTGGAGAACTTTAAGAAATTCGATAGCAATCAAGATGGCTTCATTGACATTTCTGAAATCCAAGCCAGGCAATCCTTCGATAGAGATCGCAATGGAGAAGGTTTGTTTTTCTTTTATACAATTTTTTTTTTTAGATATTTTACCACGTCTTTTTCCATACTTAAAAAGAGAAATTTTTTATCCCATTCTCATATTTTTCTTTGTTGTTGAAATTAGACACTGCCTTTTAAAACATTTAATACAAATCTATTTTTTTTTTTTTAGTATCTGATGAAGAAGCAAAACTGTTCCTAAACAATCAAGACTCTGTCGATTTTGAAACATTTTTGGAAAAATCATGGGCCATAATAAAACCTTTCATACAGTTGGATTCTGGATTATATAAGCCACCTGTAACTGAATCGGAAGCTGAAAATTTGGAACATCAAGGAGAACAAGACGAAGAACAGACTGAAGGTGAACACGAGGAAGGTTTGTGAACAAACGACTTAACAATTTTGGTTTTTATTGTAGTAGCATTGTCTTATTCATTATATATATATGAAAAGAAGTCCCCCACCTAAACCTGGAACTTTTTTTACTTAAAAATAACTACTACACATTTAACAAGATCGGTTAGATCTAACAGCATTGTTACACCATAGTATACACATAAAATTAAAGAAAAAATTTTATAATGAACAGTTTCATACATAGTCGGTTTTAATTTTAAGAGCCTGAAGGTGATACTGATGATGAAGAATATGATGACACAGGAGACAAAGCACAAGAGGAGGAACTGCAAGATGAACACATATATGATGAAGAAACTCAAAAGTTGGTAGATCAAGCGACCGAAGCAAGAAATCAGCTCGCTGGTTAGTATCAAATTGTTTTCTTAACTTTTGTAGTTTTAAAGATTTTTTTTTTTTAATTAATTTAACTTCCAAAAACAAAGTAGAATAACCTACATAAATTTGGACGACTTCCTAGTGCAGATCATCCTTAAACCAGGGTGTGGTGCAATTTAGGTGATACCACTTCACTCGTGCTTCTCTGAAATGGTAATATTCGTCATATATAATTTCGCGGGTTCCTCAGGGAGTGCATTTGGCCCCTCTTCTGTTCAACTTGTTTTTGAATGATGTCAAGTCCTTTTCGCATGGAACGGCACTGAAATGCAGTCTGATTTGGATGCTTTCAGTGTATGGTGCACTACTAACAGGTTGTACCTTAACATCGGAAAGTGCAAGACAGTGCGGTTCTGTAGAAAGGAGACTTTAATCAAGTACAATTATAAGATTAACGCTATGTCTGTGGAATTAACCGATTCTGTATCTGATGTTGGTGTAATATTGGATAGTCAGTTAACTTTTAAAGAGCATTTACAAAAGAACTCAAAGAGCTTATTTTTAATAAAAAAATTGCTCACAGAAAATACAAATTATCAAATCAATGTTATCTAAATTACATAACTTCTGTGGAGGAATCTATAATAACAGATAATAAATGTTTTTGGAAATATGTCCATCAAAAAAATAAAAATTTTGAAATACCAGCAGGTATGTCATATAATGGAGTTGCAACAAATAATTCCCAGGATGTTATAGACTTTTTTGCTGATTTTTTCTCCACCGTTTACAGTGATAAAGTTTGTGATATAGATGTGATAGATGTGTATTATGCAATAATGAATTTGAGTGATAAATCGGGTGTTGGCCCTGATGATGTATCTGTTTCATTTTTTTAAAAATTGCGTCTTTATTCTATCTTATGTACTGTGTAAAATTTTTAATCGGTCTCTATCTAGTGGAGTATTTCCCGAGGCTTGGAAGTTGACATTCATAACTCCAATATTTAAAGATGGAGATAGATCTGAAATATCAAATTACAGAGCTGTCTCTAAATTTTCATTAATATCAAAGGTATTTGAGCAAATAGTAAATACTAAATTGGAATCCAGGCTTCGGGGAATTTTGATTGAGAACCAGCATGGCTTTACTAAGGGCAAATCAACGACTACAAATCTACTGGTGTATGAACAAAGTATTGCACAATCCTTGGAACTAAGAATCAAATTAATGCTATTTATACAGAATTCAGCAAAGCATTTGATAAAGTTAATCGTGGGGTGTTATTTTGTAAGCGTTATGCTCTGGGCGTTATTGGTGATCTACTCAAGTGGTTTAGCAGCTATCTAACAAATAGGTCATAAAAATAAAGGGCTTCCACCCAAAACAAGTTCATGTAAAGTCTGGAATTCCACAAGGGGCACACTTATCTCCCATACTTTTTAATGTTTTTATTAATGATATCTGTAATGTTGTTAACTACTCTTCAGTACTTCTTTATGTGGATGACTTGAAAATATTCAAGTGTATTAAATCGGTCGAGGACTGTAGGGAACTTCAGGATGACGTGTATTGCTTGAAGCACTGGTGTCAAAAAAATGGAATGGAATTCAATACAAAAAAATGTAAAATAATGCAATTTTATAGAAGAAAAAATATCATTAACTTTCAATATGTTATTAATAATGAAAATTTAGAGAAAGTGGAATACATAAAGGACCTAGGTATATATTTTGATACAGAATTAACTTTTAATTATCGTGTTAATAATATTACCTCCAAAGCTCTGAAAATGTTAGGATTTGTGAAGCGTATTTTAAAGGATTTTAATGATTTAAATTATTTTAAAGTATTGGATTGATCTTATAGCAGCTGGAACGAATGCAGAGAAAATTCATAAGATTTATTGCATTCAAACTTAGAATACCTGTTGACGAAATTAATTATGTAGATATTATGAAACTGTTAAATATACCTCCCCTCGAACAAAGGAGAGAGTTTTTGGATCTTTGTTTTCTGTTTAAACTCATTAATTTTCAAGTTGATTGCCCCGACCTGCTGGGACTCATCAGTTTTAATGTGCCACAAAGAAACTTGCGCACTAGTAATACTTTTGAAATTGATTATCACAGAACCAACAGCTAAATGACGTATCCGCATCTGTAGGCCTTAAAATGAACTACAACAAAACAAAAATAATGAGCCACGAACAGGCAAACATAACAATACAGAACCAGAGGATAGAAAACGTCGAACACTATGTATACTTAGGTCATGACATCAGACTAGGGAAATCAAACCAGGATGCTGAAATAAAAAGAAGAACACAGCTGACATGGGCCGTTTTCGGTAAACTTGCATACATCCTGAAAAATAATTCAATTCCCATAAATCTAAAAAGAAAAGTATACAACAGATGCATATTATCGGTGTGTACGTATGGATTTGAGACCATGTCCCTCACCAAAAAGTACGCAAAAAATTAGAAACAGTCCAAAGAGCGATGGAAAGAAACATGCTTGGAATATCATTAAGAGACAGGATTAGAAACACCGAGGTAAGACGCAGAACGAAAATCAAAGACATCGTGAAGGAGGTTACAAAGATGAAGTGGTGGTGGGTTGGTCACATAGCCCGATATGAGGACAAAAGATGGACACGAAGAATCCTGGAATGGAGACCGAGGGAGACAACAAGAAGCACGGGAAGACTTCAAAAAAGATGGGTAGACGACATAAGGACAGTGGCGGACAAACAGTGGATGAGATTGGCGAAGAATAGAGAAAGATGGAAACAATTGAGAGACCTACATCCAGGAGTGGATGGACAGAGGTTGACAAAGAGAAGAGAGAGAAAATTATGGATTGTCATCTAGCTTAGTTAGTAACTTAGCCAATAAAGTTTGTAAAGATATAGACATTTTCAACTTGAGTGTAAATAGTGTTAAACAAAAGGTGCAAAAAAGAATTTTTTATACAGATTTATTTGTCTAATGTATCTGTCTTTCATTAATTTATGTTAAATGGCTGGTCCATCAATAAAATATTTATTTATTTATAATATCACAAATAAGGGAATGAAATTAGTGGGGTGTGTTACACGGAATCTGTCTGACTTCAACGATATTATTTGTCTTAAAAATGTTTATTGCAGTATTGTGCGTTCTGTATTGGAGTATGCCTCACAAATATCGTCACCTTTCTACAATATACACAAATTGGAGCTAGAAAGGGTGCAGAAGCGCTTTTTAAGATTCCTAGCTTATAAATTGGGTATTCCTAAAGAAAATATCAACTATCCTCATTTAATTTGAAGCCTTTTGAACATTGCGGAGAAAACATTGACCTTATCAATTTAAAATCGTTAATAGCATAATAGATCTTCCAGAATTACTAACGCATGTGGGTTTCAATGTGCCTCAGAGAAATAGTCGATGGGTTGAAGGGTTCTTTGTGGATACTCAGAACCAACTACTCCACTAAATAGAATGTGCATTTTAGCTAATAAGTTAAATAGTTTCAAAATTTTTAAAAGCGATATCTGTAGTGCAAATTATGACTTCTCACTGTTCTTCCTATGGTCTTAAATTGTGAGCATACTGTAGTTTAATGGATAGTTTGTATTTGCTTGTTCATTGTTTAATATTTTTTATCTGTCTCGAGGTTTGTTTGTAGGTTACAAAGTGTTATAAATTTTAAATTGGTTTAACCGTTAATAAAACATTTATTTATTTATATGAATATTGCCCTGTTTAAGATCAATTCGAGTTGCGTGGGCAGAGTTGCCAAATTTTTAATCCTTCCAGAGAAGATGTTAAAGAACACTGAATAATTTCAGCTATCTTATCTTTGTTATTGTTGTCCATAGAGTTCAGGAAAATATACCGAACTTGAACCGCTCATGAGTGGTGTACCACCACACCACTACCAATACTGCAAAATAGGTTTTGTTTATATTTATTCTTTTGCAGACGCTGAAAAGGACGTCCGGAATATCAACGATCAAATACGAGACATCGAAGAAAGCTTGAAAAAAGATTTCGGACCAGACGAAGAGTTCGCCACACTGGAAGGACAATGTTTTGAATACAAAGATCACGAATACGTATACAAATTATGTCCGTTTGACAAGACTCTTCAAATACCAAAGTCCAGTTCAATGGAGACCAGCTTGGGCAAGTAAGATGGATATACTTTTGTTACTAATTTACTTATGATAAATAAAGATTGATAAAGCATTGTGGATTGATAAGGGAGGTGGTTTTCTCTTCTTGCTCGTTTTTAACCTCGTTCAGAACGGAATATTTGTATTTTATTTTTTTAGGTGGTCTCATTGGGATGGTCCGAACAACAATCCGTATGCAGTAATGTTATTTGAGCATGGTCAGAATTGCTGGAATGGCCCAAACAGATCTACTAAAGTAAAAGTCTTCTGCGGTACTGAAAACAAAATTACCAGTGTTTCTGAACCAACGAAGTAAGTTCAAAAGTAATTTCTCACATACATTGCCCGAAGTGAATCTTTTCTGCAGATTAACTAATACTATCTACCTACATACATACCTACCTATGTATGCCATCCGATCCGGAAATACTGTGAAAAAATTACCTCTTTTTCAAACCTTCAAGAGTTATAATAAACAATTTTATTAAGGAAATACATTGCCCCCTTTTTACACAGACGACTAACTTTCATGGCAACTAGATCGGGTGTAAGTTTTTAACCTTCTTTGTGAATTTAATAATAATAATCTTAATAGTATATTGACGGATCAAATAAATGGGGCGTTCTACTTTTCTACCGACAATCTGAGTGATATATTTTTAGATTTGTAAAAAAAATAAAAGTGTATATTCTTTTATAAAATGTATTTTAAATTACTGTCTAGTTATCAGAGATTTCAGAAACGTATAATGCAGCGAAGTTTTATTTTATACCTTTTATTTATTTCAAGTTTTATCGGAATAGTAAGAAAAAATAAACACCTCAGTCACAAAAAAAAATAATTTATTAGTTATTATGTAAAATCAAGTGTTCAGTTTTTTTTTTAACTTTGCTTAACTAGAATATGAGCATTTATTATTATTTAGCTAGATTTATCGAAAATCTTATTAGAAATATATAAAAAATGACATTTAATACCACTCTGTCACATTTTTGCTTTTTAAGACAACAAACTTTGAAATATTTTGCAAATAATTGCAATAAACATAGCTGAAATTCTGTTAATACATTGTATGGTCAATATATAATATAATACGTTATTTTAGTATATGTTTTCATTAAACTGAATCATATGCTACTTCGACGTTTAATTACAAGAGGGACAAAATTGTGACAGAGTGGTAGATATCAATTGGCCAATATTTGAACTTAATCCTTTAACATTTCTAAAGTTTTTAAATCCATAACAAAACATAATACTTCTCTTATAATGCTACATAAAATATTATTTCTTAGTAGAACCATCCTTTGGTACACGTAAATCAGACTAATCTTCCCTTTTCTCTTATTCTACTGTTCAAATACTTCTATTAGTTCAACAAATTCGTAATAAACACGCCTTCCTCTTTTGACTTCTTTAGGACTTGGAATTATTTTTATCAATTTTTCAAACATCACATCTGATTTTACTAATTTAAATATTTTTCCAGTGTCATCAACAGTTTTATAAAACATCACCCGAACATCTCCATCTTCATCCACACAACTTTTTGCAACTCCTAAGTAAGTGTACTCTACTTTGTTTTTACTGGGTACTTTTACTAACTTATGTGTACCATTTTTTATTAATAATGGGTGGATGTTGTCTACAGACAGGTCATATGAAGTACCCGGTTTTATGTGCACAGTTTTTCTCAGATTAACAAGGGGCTGACCATCTTCATCTTCTGAACTAGAAGTATAAAGAGTCTCATAAAATCTCTTTGAAGGAACTCTAATTATGTTGGTTATATCAGCCAGTGGTTCTTCTAAATCTGAGGTTGGGCTGTCGCTAACTTCTATCTCATGTTCAAGCAATGGGCGATAAGTCTTCAAATTGTAACAACCACAAAATTTGTTGCAAAAACAACTCAATGTTCGGTAGCTCAGCACTCCAGCTTGCTGAGCCACTAGTTGGTGGACGTCCATAGTGCCTTTCAACGGAATAATTCCACTTGGAATTTCCATTAAAAACAGCTTTATCTTACTGCGGTCTTTAAGTGCTTCATAAAATTGTAAAGCGTTAACAATGTCGTGTCCACTGGCGATGAAATGGTCAGCTAAACGTTTAATAGACCTTCCTATACCGTCAGCTGCTCCCTTACCGTGACCAGATTCAAAAAAACTTCCAGGTTGAACTTTCAAATCTGTATTGCTCAATCTGTCTCGTCTAACTTTTTCTCTTCCCCTTGCGCTAGCTGCGGATGAGGCTGGAGCCAGTGAACGAGATCTAGAATTTAAAGGAAGTGACCTGGAGCTTGTAGAAACAGGTGTGGAAGCCGGAGTATTCATTAAAACGTCCTACAAAGCTTTCTGTTGTTCTCTTCTCTTGTAGTTTTTAACTTGTCATTTTCTTTTCATTTGTCTGTGTTCTCTTGGTGTCATATCTTTGACTACTTTTTCCGAGCATGGTATCTTTCTAAGTCTTTAGGTTTCACTTCTGCAACTTTTTCGGAGTCTTGTTTCCTTTTTTTACGACAACGTCGCTGCTTTTCCGCCGCAGATAACGCCATTTTTTAAATACCCCGATGGTAATACCTTAAATGAATAAAATAATTGATTATGTAACGTATAGAACACAAAAAACATTAATTAACTATTGTAAAAATCAATCAAGGAAAAGTTCCAGACAAGAATTACCACTCCGTCACGAGTTATGCCACTCCGTCACAGATTTTTTGTGACAGAGGTGCCTCGTGACAGAGGTGTAAAATAATAGTGTTCGAGGATCTCAGCGTTCACCTAATTACGAATTGTTCGTAAAAGTGGGTGAATATGACAAATTTACTGGCAAACAATAATATTACGTATATAAATGGGAACTACAATAAGATTTCAAAGTAGTAACTTACGTGACAGAGGGGTCGCCGAATAAATACACGCACCTCTGTTCACTACCTGCGGGCGGCTAACTCGGCTCGCTCCCGGGTGGGGCCTCAAGGCGTGAGGCCAAGGGGGGAGGGGAAACCGTTCTGTTGCTTAGTGTTGAAGGTCAAACAGCTAAAGCGCGTTTTTTGTTTTGCAAAATGCGTGACGGAAGATAGCAAGAAAAAACATATACAGCCGGACCCAACGATAAATTATTTTTTTGTTTAATAGTATGAACCTTTACGTTTATTTCATTCTTATAAATTTAATGATAATATTTCAGAAGTTCATTAAATAATTTTATATTAAAGGGTTCTATATGATTTTTTTAAGCGAGAGCATTTTGTAACATTAGGCGGCGCAAAGAGACACATTTTATTTATATGTAAAACACCTCTGTCACACATTTCGAATACTATGTCACAATGATTTTGTAAAGAGCAAAAACAATAAAAACAGAATTTTAGTATTATTATAACGACTTTTTTGTCCAAAAAAAGCTTGTCAAAATAAAATTTGAGAAACTGCAATTTTGGAAGAATACCGATTTTTTTTCCGGAGGAGACACGTCATTGTCGGTAGAAAAGTAGAACGCCCCAAATACAATCGTTTTCAAAAATAAAAAATACAAACACTATTTAAACCAGTCAGAACTAAAAAAAAAACTTACAAATCCAAACATGCATTAAAGTGCTTCAAAAGACAAGTATTGACAATTGACAATAACTAGTTTTTCAAGAATTGTAAAATTTTTTATTTAAAAACATTAACTGGCAAATGAAAAATATCAATCTCTGTAGGAACTGAATTCATTTCCCTACACATTCGAGAAATAGGACTGTTAATGCCATAATTCGTTCAGTGATATATCACATCAAACAAATTGTGCGCTCTAAAAGGTCTTTGAGGAACTGATAATCCAATATTATTGAGTAGTTCAGGAGAATTAATACAAGAGTTAACAATCTTATAAAGTAGAACGAGGTCAAGATATATGCGTCTCACACACAATGGTAGCAACCTCAAAGCATCGGCAGTATCATCATATACAAACCGCTCCTGCTGCATTCCCTGTTTAAAGGCAATGAAACTTAAAAACTTTCTTTGTACTCTTTGCACTTTTTCCTTATATGTAAAATAATGAGGTGACCAAACTTGGGACGCATATTCTAAGATTGATCGAACTACAGAACAGTATATCACTTTAAAACAGTTTACAGTATTAAAATCTGTAAGCATTCTCTTCACAAACCCGAGCAACTTCAAACCCCTGTTCACAATATTATCAATATGTGTGTCGAAGCAAAGGGCACAATCAAATTAAGACCCAGATCCTTCACACATTCAACGCTATTAATCATGTTATTATCAAAAAAGTAATCAAAAGTTATCCAATCCCTTTTACGATAAAAACTTATAATGGAGCATTTATTAACAATGAGGTGCATAAAATTTAACTTACACCATTCAGAGAACCGAGCCAGATCCTGCTGAATGCCCTCGCAATCATTGCTACTCCCGACAACCCGAAATATCTTTAAATCATCTTCATAAAGAAGACATCTACTAAAAGTTATGATGTCCTCAATATCGTTAATAAAGCAATTAAAAAGGAGCGGAGCGAGGTGAGCACCCTGAGGAACACCAGAGGTAACACATTTATCAAATGATTCACAGTTATTAATTTTTACTCGCTGTACTCTACCATACAGGTAACTATTTATCCATTGCAGAAATGATCCACGGATGCTCAAGCCTTCCAGCTTATAAATAAGAAGTTGGTGGTTAACCTTGTCGAAAGCCTTAGAGAAGTCAGTGTAAATAGCATCCACTTGACACCTCCTCTCCAAAGGCTCCACCAAGTACTGCTCATAAACAAGCAGATTAGTAGTAGTTGATCGACCTGCCATAAAGCCACGCTGTGAAGTTGCTAACACATGCCTAAAAAGAGAACACATCTTTTGATAAACAATACCCTCAAAAATCTTACTAAATAGTAAAAATTTCGAAATCCTACGATAATTTTCGACGTTAGCTCTGTCTCCATTCTTATGGATTGGCGTAATGTAAGTAGTTTTCCATACTTTTGGGAAAACACCCGTTGATAAAGAGATATTAAAAATCTGAGCCAACACTGCAGACAAAACACCCTGATAATTCTAAACAAACATGACTGGTATCCCGTCTGGTCCGGTACCCAATTTACTGTTCAAGTGATCTATTGCATTAAACACGTCCACCGGCTCAACTTGAAGGAAACTAAGGTTTACAGTTTTCATGTAACTAAAAGTACGGGTCTCACAATGCTCATGCGTGTAGACTGTGGAGAAAAAAGCTCTAAAGAGCTCTGCTATAGCGGTTGAGTCTTCCGCTCTAACATTATTATGTGACATACTACTAGGAAGAGAAAATTTCATATTCTTGGCATTAACATACCTCCAGAAAAATCTACTATCAGACTCTATAGAGTCTTCAATGCCAGATATATGGTTTGATAATTGTATTTATATGTGCACTTACATAGTTTACGTAACCCTGAAAATAAAATGTAATCAGAATTGGAATTGGAAACTTTATATTGTTTATGAGCTTTCATTTTTTCAAAAATCAGAGACTTCAATTCTGGACTGAACCATGGCGGAAATTTTTTATTTTTTGCTTTAGCTTTAGGGACATAGATATCAAAGCAAAAATTCAAACACTGATAAAACGTATTTAATATTATATTGGGTGTAATTTTTCCCATAATATAAAAATTACATGTCGTCTTCGTCATACTTGATTACAGTAATAATACACTGTGTCAGTATCATCGTTACTGTTGGAAAAATTATATAATGAATTTGGTCTTCACCCTGAATTAATTCAATTCTTTCAATCATACCTGCATTGTAGAAAGCAGACAGTAGTAATAAGAGGGTATACTTCAGAATCCTTTATGGCTACCTCTAGGATACCGCAGGGCTCCAACCTCGGTCCGTTCCTATTTATTATTTTTATTGATAGTTTATCAAAAATAATTAATAACAATAATGTTCTTTGCTGATGACCTAAAACTATATTCCGTGGTAAGGAACGTAAACGATTGTTTACAACTTCAGGAAGATTTAAAGAGAATTGTTGAATGGTCTTATGTAAACAAACTCACATTTAATGTTTCTAAATGTTTTGTACTTAGCTTTAGTAGAAAAAAGAACATCTTACACTTCAATTATGTAATGGAGAATTCAATTTTAGAACGGGTTGGAGAAATGCGGGATCTTGGAGTCATATTTGATTCTCAACTTTCTTTTAAGTCACATTTTTGTAATGTAACAAAAAAAGCATCTAGTATGTATGGATTTAAAGTCAGAAACTGTAGAGATTTCAGTGATGTAAACTGTATAAGACAACTGTATATATCTTATGTTAGGAGCATTTTAGAGTATGCTAATTTAATATGGAGTCCGTACTATAATACTCATAAATACGCTATAGAAAGAATCCAAAATAAATGTTTAAGGTATCTTTATTACAGGGAAACAGGTGTATATGACTTAACTGTAAGCAAAGATGAACTTAGATGTAAATATAATTTGTTAAGTTTGGAAAAGCGTAGGAATATAGCCTCTGTTATTTTTTTGTATAAAATAATTCACAATAGAATTGACGATATGAATCTTCTCGCACAGGTTAACTTTAATATCCCTACATATAGAACAAGAAATACATTGACTTTTTATTTAAAAAAACATCGCACCAATTATTGTACTAACACTCCAGTCAATATGATTTGTAAATTAGCTAACGATGTTCAAAGTGAAGTAGATATTTTTAGAATAAGTTATAAACAACTAAAACGTAAGCTAATGGAAATAATGTAATTAATTTTTCTTTATTACACTATCTCTTATGCGTGTGTGGGTGTATGTGTCTGTTTGTGTGTATGTATGTGTGAACGTGTAACTATAATTAGGTATCTAATGTATCTGTAGAGTTTGTGTTGAATAAATAAATAAATAAATAAATAAATAAAACGCTAAATATACTTATTTTATTGTTCCAGGTGTGAATATGCTTTTGATTTTGAAAGCCCAGCAGCTTGTCGTGAGCTGGTTGATAGTGAAGCAAGTGAAGGTGATATGCACGATGAATTGTAGTTGCTAAACAAGACTGTAAAATTACATTGATAGTATTAAAGATATTTTAAAAGTACATTTTTGCCTTTTTATGTATATTTTGTGCCCCTTCAAGTATTTACGAATAAGAAATATTATATTTTTCTTTGAAAAAATAAATATATAAAAATAAGTCTTACAGGTTATAACAAATATATTGACGACAATACATAGAAATTAAAAGATACATCAAAACTAAAAATACTTATAAAATATTAAAATTATAAATTGTTTATCACATTAATGTATTGTTACGGAAGACTAGAATAACACCTGCAATAAATCATTTCTTGTCTTGTTTGTAGACGTAAATGTAGCAGATAATTTAAGTTTACTACACTTACTATGTAGTAAATTCAAGATTTAAAGTTAAAACAAAAGATGTAGCTGACAAAACCTTACTTGTAGTCTCCATTTTTCGTATTAGTAATAATAGTCCATGGAAATAGACTCGAAAAGAGCCGTTTTGGGAAAAAAATGTAACTAGCGATTTTATTGCTGAAAAGGGTATATTTTGGTATCACTAAAAACATACTTGAATGGAAATTCATACGGTCCATGGTTTACAAAATGGCGGCCAAAAAATGGTAACTTTTTCCAGTTTTTCAAGTTTATCTTGAAAAATAAGGGTTGTATGAAAAAATGTTTCAAACAAAAGTTATAGATAATAGAAAAACCTATCGATTGATATAATTAAAGTTATAGGTGGCGCCACTAGTTATCGAAATATTTGTAATTAAATTAATTTTAAAATTTTTAAATTTAAAAATTAAATGATATTTATTAAGTATCGCTTCCGAATTCTAGGAAATGGTAGATATTTTTAACCCAAAAACTATTTTTTTAATAAAATGATGGATTGCTAATATAATCAGAAATAACTTTTTATTAATAATATAATCTAAATATTACAATTTTACCATATACTTTACTCCAAAATGTTGCCAGTCGCACAAAGCGATATGGGCATGTAGTCCGTAGCTGAGCGGCACGCCTGCAGCATAGCAACCCGGTGACTAGCTGTATCCGCGCGATTTGACGACCGTCGGATAGATTCTGTGGGTAGTTTTCAGAGGTCCATAGATCTTACAGGGATGTTTTTTTCGTGAAACCGAAAAATTTCTCGATAAACCACAAGTTTTCAACAATGTCTTCTGTAAATTTCAGCCTCTAACATTTATAAACAGCGACGTTGCGATTTTTTTTTAAAAAAAGGTAACCCAAACAGCACAAATACGTTTTAAAGACGTCCATAAAACGTTTAATCCCAACATTCAGGACGGATGTCAATTAAAGTCGAATGACGTCCATAAGACGTTGTATAGACGTCTTATGTTACAAAAGGTAACGTCTTTAAGACATTTGCTTACAACGTCTTATGAATGTCCCTTCCCAACATTAAAACAACATATTCCATCAATAAAATTATGTATATTAAAAAGGGTCCCTAGAATTTTTTTGTTTGTCTTGTTTACAAAGTCAAACCGTGATTATTCAAAAGTCCAAGAAATAACTTTAATTAAGAAAAAATCAAGAGCAAAATATACACTACCATTTTAAATAACTACAAGTTCCGCATGAATAATTTGCTTTAAAAAATATGTTCAACATAATCTCTTTATACAAAAAAATACATAACTTAAGCATAATGTAAACTTTTTCAAATTTGAAATTTAAGAAGTGAGGTAGAAGAGCAAATATTTTCAGAACTACTACTGTTCGAACTATAAGTGAACCTATCAAATTTAAGCCTTAGTTTATCCCTTCGATATAATAACTCTAAAAAGTAGACTATCAACAAAATAAAAGTTTATTGAAATAAAAAGTACACAAATCTTTAAATAGTTTTAAAAACAAGAATTTTTATTTAGTCGAATAACAAATCTGGTCTGATGCCCTTTTCAGCCATGTATAGATTGAAATTTCTTCATTCTTCCGACTTTTTGCCAGTCCTGTTGTCTCTGTAGATCCTAATAACAAACTGATTTTAATTTTATAGGATAAAGTTTATCATTTGTGGAAGTAAATTTTTTGATATTTTTGCGAATTTTTATAACTGTCCTCTACTATAGAATCGTGACTTATGCTATTTCAAGGTTAATATGTATAATGAAAGACAGAACTTACTCATAATAAGTCTCGCCAAGTTGGAATCGTAGGACTTTCTCTTTCCTTTTTGTACTGATCACCTGTACATGGTAATTTTACAAGCTCGCTTTACAAAGTCATAAATGCCCTACTCCCAGTTTTGAAATTTCTAAAACCTTAAACAAAATTACTTCTTGTAATTAACAAAACTCTATCTTCTATGTTCTTTAAATATAAACCAATCACCAGGAACAAAATAAATCCTACAGGTTTCATTAGTCGAGCACTCCATAAACAAACATTTCGCCTTCCACTTCACTAGTAATATTTAGGACCGGGTCTGGATGAGCTGTGCAAGCCTTTTTTACACAGATAATATTTTTGAAAATTTCGTTTCATACTTCTAATAACATAGAGTTACTATAAAAATATAAGCGGTAAAGCATTCGGGAATTTCCTGTAACACAACCTATAAATAACGTTACTGTTTTTCCTAAGTACATATGATTCTCGATCTTACCTTAAGTATTACATAAACACGAATAAAAAAGATTTTCAGAGGCACATAGATAAATCAACTATTTTAATAAAATTTTTTCAAAAGCTAAATTTTCACAGTCGGCACTCAACAACATTAGAAATGAATAACGACATGACGAAACACAAATACAAAACTGAAAAATGACAGTTGACAGAAACAAAAGGGGTTTTTTTTAAAGTTATAGTTTCGCTGGCATCATATTGTTATTGTTATCGGTACATCAAACAGTCTATGACAAAAAGCACCAAAGTATTGATAAAAAAGATCACGCAAAAGTTCTATTAACCAAGGTCGTAGTGAGGCTACTAAAATTTGGTCGTTCAATTAAAAAATTTTAACCTCAACTTGTATTCAGCTGAGCTCTGTGCGGCGTTGCAAACTTATTACCCAACTGTGACAAAATCCATAGGGAAGGAAATGCTTTTTAGTTTTTATCAATTAAATTATACACAACTGTATCTATTTTCATATAAAATGTAGTATGTAGAATTTTAAAAGATATCTTAAAGACGTTGTGTATAGACTTGTCTTATGGACGTCTTTAAAACAACGTCTATAAGACGCCTTATCTATGTCTTAAGACGTTCAGACATAATCTGGATATATTATCAATTAAATTATACACAACTGTATCTATTTCCATATAAAATGTAGTATGTAGAATTTTAAAAGATATCTTAAAGACGTTGTATATAGACGTCTTATGGACGTCTTTAAAACAACGTCTATAAGACGCATTATTTATGTCTTAAGACGTTCAGACATAATCTGGATATAAAAATGACGTCTATAAGACGTCTAGTGCTGTGTGGGTGTTATCGGTACATCAAACAGTCTGTGACAAAAAGCACCAAACTATTGATAAAAAAGATCACGCAAAAGTTCCATTAACCAAGGTCGTAGTGAGGCTACTAAAAATTTGTCGTTCAATCAAATATTTTAACCTCAACTTGTATTCAGCTGAGCTCTGTGCGGCGTTGCAAACTTATTACCCAACTGCGACAAAATCCATAGGGAAGGAAATGCTTTTTAGTTTTTATCACCTAAATTATACACAACTGTATTTATTTTCATATAAAATGTAGTATGTAGAATTTTAAAAGATATCTTAAAGACGTTGTATATAGACGTCTTATGGACGTTTTTAAAACAACGTCTATAAGACGCCTTATTTATGTCTTAAGACGTTCAGACATAATCTGGATATAAAAATGACGTCTATAAGACGTCTAGTGCTGTGTGGGTATTATTTTGATATAATTTTCACAATCTTCATTTACAATAATAGTTAAAACTTTTGTATGGCAGCTGTTCACTCTTAAATTTTATTAAACCCTTTAATATTGCTGACATTTTCAATGTATTTTTCCAAACAGGCTGTCAGCCCGTAGGTAATTAATTGCTTATCGGTTAAAGGGGATTTTCTTAAACCCTTTGTCGCAAGCTAAAATGCTTTCCGAGGTAAATACCGAAAGTAGGGTCTGTTATAAGAAAGAGTTTCTTGTCCAAATAACCTCGAAAAAGTGAACGGACTTTAAGTTTATTTAGGATTTTCCGCCATAAAATTGATTCTTCTAGTGAGCTTTCAATTTATTTTTTTTTTACTTTTAAAGCATTCTTAGCTAGAATAGGCTTTAATTTGTTTGGTAAATGTTATTATGTTATAGAACTTTCAATTATACAGGAAGAATAATGTTTAAATAAATCACTATGCACGGTTTGTTTAAAAGGGCCATAGAAAATACTAGAGCGAATTTCTGTGACTAAAATATTAGAATCTAGTCCAGTTTACCTTAGTTCAAAAGACAAGGTCTCAAAGTTACAATTTCTCCAAACTTTTTTGTAAATATCTTTTTTAATAATAGCTTAATTTGCAATAAATGTGATATTTTGGGTTTTTTAGGTTGAGAAATCTAGATCTGATTACAGTTTCATGATACATTGCAGAGGGCGCCACCACCAGCCCTTTGTCTACACAAAATTCTTATTCTTTGACATTTTTTATCCAAAAAAATTATACTTATTAGGAGTCGTTTCGAGTACTTGTTTCTGAGATAATCAAATTCAAATGTTTTTCTGCATACCCTCCTTCACACTTTATTCAGCCTTAGGACCAGTTCAACAAATTTGGAACGTGTTTAAGGGCCAACATGCAATAAAAATTTACGTAGCAACATAGTTATTAGTTACAAAAGAGAATTGTCAGAAGATTCAGTCCGACAAATTTTTAAGGGTTTAATTTCAAAATTTATTATTTAATTGTTGAATTTCTCGCCATAGTAGCAGCAATGACCGATATGATATTAGTTTCCGATTATTGTCAAGGAAATGATCAGGAGTCGATATAGATCGGGGCTGTTCCGTGTTGAGATGTGGCGAGCCAAGGTCGAAAAATAATTTTTTCCCCGATTTTTTGGATTTTACGAAAAATCTAAGGGATTTAGAGAAAAATGTACAATTGACGAATTGTACGTCTTGAACATATCTTCAAAATGAGTTTATGTTTGTTCAAATCGGTCTGTAAACAAAAAAGTTATTGCAAATTAAACAATAAAAATGGCTTATTTTTCAATTTTTAATAACTTTCTTAATATTTATTGAATTGTTTTCAACTTTTATCATCCTCTCAAAATTGGATTATGGCTCGGTGGCATACGCATCTGCCCCTCCTTACCTTATCAAAAGACTAGATCCCATCCATAATAGCGGATTACGAATGGCCCTGGGAGCTTTCCGTACCAGCCCCACCTCCAGTTTATATTGCGAGTCAGAACTTCTCCCCCTTCATCACAGAAGGAATCTATTGCTGCTAAACTATGCAAACTCTCTGAAATTCAGACTCTTTATATCTCATTCCAAATATTTCTTGCATTTCCCCCCGCCTCCCAACAATAGTATGTCTGGCTCACATATGAGATTCCTTTCACTGTGTCAAACCACCTCTCACCCGCTCCCAAACCCGATCACTCATGAAAGATTCACATTCCTTCCATGGAACCCATCGCCCATCATAACCGATCAGTCGTTTCTGGAATACTCTAAGGAGACCTGCAACAGAGAACTCCTTAGAAAGTACTTTAATGAACTCACTCACACTAAATACAGAGAGAAATACGGATCCAAGACCGATTCTAGAGTTGGTGCAGCTGTCTTTTTTTCCCCTAATAAATACTCTTACACCCTACATCCCTCCTCCAGTATCCTATCTGCAGAACTGTTTGCGATTTTTAAGGCCACTGAGATAATAAAAGGATCCCACAAAAAACTATGGACTATCGCCACTGATTCCTTAAATTCTATTACCTCTCTAAAATCATATAATCCCACTCACCCTTTGATCATAAACATAAAATACAACCTGACAAGAATAAGCATACAAAAAAAGAAAGTATCATTTCTATGGATACCTAGTCATGTGGGCATCGGAGGAAATAAGGAGGCCGACACTTTGGCAAAGGGTGATCTCATCTCTCTTTCTGTTCATCTAACCTTCTGCCCCGGAGATCTTCGTATCTTCTCTAAGCATAAAATAAGAGCCCTTTGGCAGTTAGAATGGGATCTTCAATTGAAAGAAAATAAGTTACATGAAATAAAAGACACAATATACACTAATATTGCTCTTTAGAGCTTTCCTAGAAAACCCCTGTCCGTTATGGCCAGACTCAGAATTGGCCACACTAGACTAACACACGGCCATCTTATTGATCGCTCTTATCCCCCCCCCCCCCTATGTAATCAATGTGAGGTAGCTCTTTCAGTTAAACATATTCTGGACTTCTGCCCTAAATACTCTCGCCATCTGACTGAACTTGATATCAAGTGCCCCTTAAAGGAGAGACTCTCTTATGAAAATACCATGAAAATTTTCTACTTCCTTCGGGAGGGTGATTCAAAAATCGATCACGAAATTTAAGGGGGTGATTCTACTTGACAAAATAAGGGTAGAGCTTCATATAATTTTTTTTCAAAATGTCATTCGTTTTCGAGTTACAAGCCGTCCAAGTTCAAGTTTTTATTTTTTGTTTTTTGAATTACTCGCTTACAGGAAAACCGATTTGACTAATATTTGAAAGATAGGCTAAGTCTTCTGCGCTTCATCATTTTAGTAACAATTCACATTGATTGTTTGCCGCTAGAGGGCACTTTACCTACATTGAAAATTGTTTTTTTGTCATAATTTTTTAGTGTTGACAGCTACAGTAGTTTTTGGCATAATTTCTGAAAGACTGATGCCAGACCTTTAAAAAAGGTGCTCTTTATTTACATCGCTAAACCCAACGGTTTAGACGTAAATCACCCTTAAAAATTAAGTGGTAAATTTACTTTTCTCATTTCATTACCACCAGCTACCAGGTAAATAGCTATCAAAGTATACTAGAGCTGTCAGTTTAACAGCAAATAAATTCGCTTTTTAAACTATTTAATTTATAATCTTAAAATAACTAATAATGGCTAATCAGTAAATATTCATATTATGGATTATTGCGATATACATTTAATTGATAAAAATTAATGAAACAGTACTAAACAAACTAAAAAAGATTCTCAAAATGTCCCCCATTTTCTTCCATACATTTCCTAACACTCTTCAAAAAATGTCGCCTAACTCGATGAAAAATTTCTGGTGTTTCTTTAATAATTTGGCACTTTTCGATTATCCTGAAGCGAAGATTCTCGACGTTGATTACTGGAATATCGTACACCAATTGTTTCAAATGACCCCAAAAGAAAAAATCCATAGGATTAAGGTCTGGTGACCTCGCTGCCCATGCCAATGGTCCACTTCGTCCTATCCATCGTTCAGGATACGTTGCATTCAAATACTGTCGGACACGTATACTAAAGTGGGGCGGAGCTCCGTCTTGGAGGATCCACATGTTGGCCCTTACTTCCAATGGCACATCTTCCAGATACAATGGGAGACGATTTTGGATAAAATCTAAGTATACGTCACCAGTTAATGGGCCATCAAAGAAATGAGGACCAATAAGGTAATCTCCTATTATCCCTGCTCACACATTTAGTGAAAATCTACGCTGATGTTTCGTTTCTACCACATTGTTTGGGTTCTCGTAAGCATATGTGTGGATGTTGTGTAGATTTGTTATGCCATCACGAGTGAAATCAGCTTCGTCAGTGAATAATATGACGCCAATTAATCGATTATCGTGTTCATACTTAGCTAGGATCTGATTGCACATTTCCAACCGTCTCGGCCGATCATCGTCATAAAGAGCCTGTACCTTTTTTGAATGAAACGGGTAGAGTTGTTCTTCTCTTAGTATCCTCCATGAACTAGCCTGACTGAGCCGCACTTCATTCCCAATTTTTCTAGTACTAATACCTGGATTATCTTCAATAATTTCAAGCACTCTTTCTTCTTGTTGCACGTTTCTAGCAGTTCTAGGTCTTCCCCTATTTCCATTATAACTTTTAAAGGAACCACATTCCGCAAGCCTCCTGTGCACACTGGAAAATGTTTGAGCATGAGGGATATTTCTTTCCGGATAACTCTCCATATAATATCTTCTTGCCAACTCTGCATTACCATTTGCTTTTCCATAACAAAAATGGATATCACAATATTCGATATTTGAATATTGGTGATTAGCCATTATTAGTTATTTTAAGATTATAAATTAAATAGTTTAAAAAGCGAATTTATTTGATGTTAAACTGACAGCTCTAGTATACTTTGATAGCTATTTACCTGGTAGCTGGTGGTAATGAAATGAGAAAAGTAAATTTACCACTTAATTTTTAAGGGTGATTTACGTCTAAACCGTTGGGTTTAGCGATGTAAATAAAGAGCACCTTTTTTAAAGGCCTGGCATCAGTCTTTCAGAAATTATGCCAAAAACTACTATAGGTGTCAACACTAAAAAATTATGACAAAAAAACAATTTTCAATGTAGGTAAAGTGCCCTCTAGCGGCAAACAATCAATGTGAATTGTTACTAAAATGATGAAGCGCAGAAGACTTAGCCTATCTTTCAAATATTAGTCAAATCGGTTTTCCTGTAAGCGAGTAATTCAAAAAACAAAAAATAAAAACTTGAACTTGGACGGCTTGTAACTCGAAAACGAATGACATTTTGAAAAAAAATTATATGAAGCTCTACCCTTATTTTGTCAAGTAGAATCACTCCCTTAAGTTTCCTGATCGATTTTTGAATCACCCTGTATATTTATTTCTGAACAGCATACTGAGGAATGAAGTTTTTATTTTAACGCTTTCCCTCTATAGACACCAAAAAAACTCTCATGGGTTGACGTGTCTTTAATTAATATAAATCAATCAATGAATCCTTTAAACTCAATACTTTCAAAGTTATAATAGTAAAAAAGAAATAGTAAAAAAAGCATTTTTTAAATTTTCTTGTACTTTTTATTAAATAAATAAATGTAGCGGTGTTTTTTGAGACGAAGCATGTCTCAACAGCCAAATCATGATGGATTTTTACAGATCAGTTCCAATCTAATAACAATAAAGCTCGATATTTTTCCACCCAGTATTTACTAAAATTAAAAAATAAACCCCACCGAAATCTTAAATACCCCATTCTATCTACTCTTTTCCCCGCATTTAAAATAAAAACCCCGAACTTTTGCTGACAAAAAATTAACCAGAGTGCTGATATAATTCTCTCGGGAGGGTTTAAATGGCCTATCCGTTAACTTTATCTAATTCTTATTCCAAAAGTGCTAAATTTAGGAAAAGGAAGGTTTATTAGTTTTTTTTTCAGCTTATCAGAAAACCTTTATCCTTTACATGGGATTCGTTTTTAATAATAATAAGCCAGATTTTGGATTAGGAAAATTAAATCTCGGGCTACAGAATATAAATAGAGCCGAAATAAAAGGTAAAAGGGACTTAAGGTTTCTCATGGGCAATAAAGCAGATTTTAATGTGAAATTAAATAAAATAAAATTTTATAAAAAAATTGACTTCTAAAAAAGCGGTAAAAAGCGAAAAATAATCTAAATTTTTATAAATGAAATTTTTGAAGTTGGTGCCAAATTAATAACTGACAAAATGTGATTCACATAAAAAGAATGAGAAATAGAAATCTCAAAATTTATTGCAGAAGCAGGTACATAAGGCATAGAGACACTAGATGATTGTTTAAATAATTTGACAAAAAATTTATGATGTCGATGGTATTAGTTACTTTTTGATTTCGATAATGGCAGTGGCAGTTGCAGTGGCAGTGGCAGTTTCAGTGGCAGTTGCAGTGGCAGTTGCAGTGGCAGTTGCAGTGGCAGTTACAGTGGCAGTGGCAGTTGCAGTGGCAGTTGTAGTGGCAGTTGCAGTGTATTTTTTGTAGTGGTGTGGAAATGCTTTTTACGCACTCTGTGTGGGACTCGCGTCTCCAATCTAGAGAGCACCCTACCCACTAAAACCACACCCCTTAGGACACTACGGTTTTCCTCTTCGGAACTACCCTCGGGTATTACTTCAAAGAGGGTGTCTTAGTCATGATGTTCCAAAATTTTTACTATCTTTCTGCCTGTCTAATTTCCTTCTCCTTTCTTTCCATGATACCTCTAGCAAGTTGATTTATTGTTTTCCAACCATCCTCGTCCTGCAGCATCTTTTCCACGATATTTTGTGCGGTTATCTCCCCTATACTACTTTCGGCCGTCTTTCTATCCGTTTCCCATCTAATGCACTTAAAAAATATATGTTCGACAGTGTCTACTTCTCCACAATATATGTATTGGTCACTCTCCGCCACCTTAAAGCGATGCCTGTATGACTGAAAGCATCCGTGACCAGAGATTAGCTGGGTAAGATGATACGTCACACCCATGTTTTCTTTTAACCCATGGCTCCAGGTTTGGTATCAGCCTTTGTGTCCATGTTCCTTTATTTGTATTTTCCTGCCCTTCTTTCTGCCACTTTCTGAGAGTTCTTTCTCTAGATATTTTTCTGTCAGTCCCTTCCTGTATAGAACTTCTCTCTTCCGCCAGTAGATAGATCGGCGTAGTTCTAGCGATAACCAGAATGGCTTTGGTTGATACAGTTCTATAGGCGCTCGCGATTCTTATTGCCGCTTTCCTTTGGACACTCAGCAGGATATTTCTATAAATTGTCCGCTTCATGGCTCTTCCCCAGATTTCTGCTCCATACAGGATAATGGACTCTGCAACAGTAAGGAGTTTTCTCCTGTTTCTCTCTCTGGCTCCTCCGATGTTAGGCAGAATTCTACTTATATTCCCTATGGCGTTTGTTGCTTTTTTAGCAACACTTCTGATATGCTGTCCCATGGTCATGTTTCTATCTAAGAGGACACCTAGGTATTTTATATATTCTTTGCTTTTAATTGTATTATTTTCTAACTTTACAACAACTTCCTTGACAGTGCGCCCACCCGCCAGAATAACTATCTCGGTTTTTTGTGGGGCTAAATTAAGTTGTTTTTGCCTGAGCCATGCCGTTACTCTTTCCAAGACTCTATTTGCTGATTCCTGTAATCTGCACGCATCCTTCTCAACCATCGTTATTCCGATATCATCCGCATATCCAATAAGTTTCACCGTACGTGGAACTGGGATCCTCAATATGCCATCATAGTAGATGTTCCATAAGGTCGGACCCAGGACTGAGCCCTGAGGTACGCCGCATGTCATCCTCATTTTCCCCTTTATTTAACCATCTTTCCTCAAGGTAGCTTGCAATCATGTTGTACAATAGGGGGCAATTTGTCTTTTTCTCAGTTCTTCTAGTATTCCAGCCCATGGAGCTGAGTTGAATGCATTGCAGACATCTACAGTTACTAGTATACACCTTTTCATGGCCCCTCTTTCGTTGGCCTCATCAGCAATTTCTTGAACCTTTTTTAATGCCTGGATAGTAGATCTTCCTTTTCTGAAGCCAAATTGTTTGTCGGCGAGGTCGCCGGTCCGTTCTATTTCCGTTTTAAGCTTTCCTAATATCAGGTGTTCCAATAGCTTTCCTAGTGCGTTCAGAAGGCAGATGGGTCTATACGCCTTGTTGTTCTGTCCCTGTTTAATCTTTTCTATAAGCACTAGCTGTGCGACCTTCCACTCCTGTGGGAAGACTCCTTTCACTAGAAATTGGTTTAGGATCTTAAGTATATTATTCGGGTGTCCCTTGACTGTTGCCTTAATGATTTCTGGGGGCAGATGATCAGGTCCTGGAGCCTTCTTTTCCTTTAGCTTATCACAGGCAGCTATTATTTCTATCCTGGTATACAAAGGAATTTCTGCTTCTTTGACTGGTATTCTATCCCATTTTCTAACTTCGTGTGTAGGGAATAGTTCTTCAGCTACTTTAGTTTGTTCCTCATGGCTGAGCACTATTGGTGATGTTCTTTTGATTTTATCCATAACGATTCTGTATCCTTTACCCCACAAGTCGTGTTCAACTTCTTCTACCACTTTATTCCAAGCATCCCTTTTCGCGTTATAGATAGTTTTCTTTAAGTTCGCACGACTGGCAGTTGCAGTGGCTGTTGCAGTTGCAGTGGCAGTTGCAGTGGCAGTGGCATTGGTAGTGGCAGTTGCAGTGGCAGTTGCAGTAGCAGTGGCAGTGACAATTTCAGTAGCAGTGGCAATGAACATACTTCATCTTCAGCACATTAATTGTTGTTTTGGGACTGTACATGAAAATCACAGTTTTCACAGCAACGGTTGTTTTAAGCAAATCCGTTCTTCAGAAAAATACAAAGATACTGAAGTTACTGATTGCTTAATATTAACTTAGTGCTCCATATAAAGTTTGTATCTTATGAAAATGTTAGTTTTTTATTTGTGTATTATTTATACTGTGCATTATAAACAATAACATATTGCATTTAATAAGTTAAAATGGCAAATACCCTGGCAATTTCATTAAACAGGTTTTCCTTCCAATTAATTGTGGCCACTTTATATATAATTAAATTTTTTCACAATTTTTTTCTATAAATACATTAAATTGAATTGAAAAATAAAGTATTAACATACATTGGGTATAAAAAAATGCTAAGTTTGTTAAAAAATTGCTCCTTATAGGACCATATTCGAGATATGTTAACTGTAGATTTATAGTTGCACGCACTAACAAATTTCAAAAATTTATACCGTTACAATGGAAATAAGAGATAAACGGAACAAATTTAATACCCTCGATAGACTAATAATTCAATAAAAATCGGATAAGTATGATAAAAGGGGTTATTTTTTATATTTTGGGGACCTAAAGCTTTACCATCTATCACAACGTAAGGCAATATACATATCCCTTGATACCAAATTATTTTGATTTATTTTTTACTATAATATTTGCATTTTTATAGGTAGGATTTCGAAAAATAATATGAACGGTTATAAATAGGGTAACTAAAGAAAAATATAAACTATACTTCCTACTGAACATCTAGAGTTTTCACTTAAATCAGATACATTGTTATTTTAGACTAGTATTTTCTATCGCGGCTTCACCTGCACTATTTTTGGACTTGCATGACTGAGCGATATTTAATAATATCCGTTTGAATATAAAAAAGTGTATCCTGGCCAGGCGCAGATCCAAGAGCTTTGAGTTCAGGAAAATAGACCCGATTTTTCCTCTTATACTATAGTTTATTCAAGAACTAGAGAGAGTAATAAATAATTTTTTACCTTTTTTTTCGTCGCAAACTACTTGTGTTCTCTAGTCTAGTGTCTTTGGCAAAATCTGTTAGACACATATTTTTTTCATAGGAATGGGTTAAAAATTTTATAATCAAAAATATCGGTCTATAATAATGGACTATTTGGGTTGGATAACAATAGATATTTGGATGTGTGAAGTGTAAAAAAGGATTTTAATCCTTATCATAGGCGTCGAAAGGAGGTTTATTTTTATCACCAAATATTTATGGCATAGAATATTATTTCGGTAATAAATTTAAAATAAAAAGTTTTTATAATATTATTTTATTTCCTATGATTTCTTAATAATTCACATAAATTAGAAAATATAGATAATTTTGACATATTTAACACAAATCACAACTGTATTTTTATTATTTTTAATTTTAGCATAGAAACCGTTTTAAGTACATATAGACAGACTAAAACGTAGCCTTTTTTTTAACATTATTATCTAGATATTGATATCTTAAGGCATCATAAACATTCATCGTAATAAGTTTTTCGTTGAGAAAAAAATGCCATGGTTTAATGATTTTAGAATAAATATAGATGTGGAAGCCCCATCTTTTGGGTATCTCACCAGTCTCAAATAATATATAAAAACAAGCACAAACAAGATAAATCACTAAGGACACACTGTAAGGTGTACTTTACTCATTGACAGAAATTAAATTGAACTATCAGAAATTTTATTGTGGCAGTAAATTTATAAAAGCTTATACTTAAATATAATTAAAAATAATTAGATTTACGGCAATCCTCAGTTACTTGCGACACTCTACGTAGAAGGTTTCGGTAATAGTTTTATTACTCTCTCTAGTTCTTGAATAGAGTATAGAAATCTGTATGCTTGCGATTGTCTCTCCTCTTCCCAAGAGCTTTGAGTTCAGGCTTTTATATTAGGAATGTGTATGCTGCTGGCACTCCCCCCCCCCCCCCGTTGACAACTCCTTTTTCTTTCGATTGTCCTCCCCCCCCCCAAAAAAAAAAAGCTTCGAGTATACGAAAATAGACCCGATTCTGCCTCTTATACTAGGAATGTGTATGCTGCTCGCATCCTCACCTCCTGTCGGCAACTTGTTTTTTCTTGTGATCGCCCCCCACCTCTCCAAGAGCTTCAAATTCAGAAAAATAGACCCGACGCTGACTTTAACACTGGAAATGGAAATGTTGCTGGTGTCTCCCCCCCCCCTCTTCGACAAATTGCTTTCGCTTGTCATACTGTACTTTTGTGATATCACTACCCCCCCCCTCCCCCAAAGAGAGATGCTGGATCCGCCCTATCCTGACATACCACTGAATGATTGATAACCATACATGGAATATTATTCTTCTGTTGGTGCCTATCCTCTGTGGATGTTGGCAATCACATTGGCCCATATGACCTTATTGACAGCTGTTCTAAATAAATGTACCGTCGTCATTCCTGTCCATTGTCTGATATTCCTCAGCTATGATGTTCGTCGGCGACCCTGAGTTCTTTTACCCTCTATCTTACCTTTCAAAATTAACTGAATTAGTTGGTATTCCTCATTGCGCATTACATGCCCTAAGTATGATATCTTTCTGATTTTCACATTGCGCATAATTTCTGGGTCTTTTTTCATACGTCGCATCACGGTGTTATTTGTGACATGATGGATGTATGAAATTCTGAGCATACGGCGGTTACACCACATTTCGAAGGCTTCCAGTCGTTTAGATGTTGTTTCTGTCAAAGTCCAGGCTTCCACTCCATATAGAAGAGTTGAAAATACATAACATCTCAAGACTCGTGTTCTTATATCAATGTTCAGGTGCATATTGCACAAGATCTTTCTGAGGCGGTTGAAGACAGCTCTCGCCTTCTCTATGCGGCATCTAATCTCCTGTGAGTGGTCCCATTCTCTGTTCAGACTGCATCCTAGATATGTAACTTTGTCAACAGTTTCCAAAGTTTCATTATTTGCTCTAAATTGGTGGTGTATTTCGTCATTTTTGCTTACTATAAGGATTTTTGTCTTTTTACAGTTTAATTTCATGCCGTATCTTTCACAGGCTTCCACTACGCGGTCTATTAGTGTTTGCAGATCCTCTGCATTATCGGCCAACAGAACTGCGTCGTCTGCATATCTTAAGTTGTTAATGCTTTCACCATTAATTTTTATGCCCACTCTCATTCCACTGATAGCTTCCCTGAACAGCATTTCCGAGTACGTATTGAATAACGTCGGCGATAAAATACAGCCCTGACGAACTCCCCGTTTTATTGTAAATTCTTGTGATGTTTCGTTGCCTACACGTACAGTCGCCCTTTGCTGTGAGTAAAGGTTTCTAATAAGGCGTAAATCCTTGTCATCGATACCAGATTCATTTAATATTTGAAGCAGTTTGTGATGTTGCACTTTGTCGAATGCTTTCTCGAAATCGATAAAACATGCATAGACATTGCAGTTTACGTCCCGAGCTCTTTGTATCAAAATTTGAATAGAAAATAGAGCTTCTCGTGTTCCAAGTCCATTTCTAAAGCCAAACTGAACATTGCTAACGTTTTCTTCAAGTTTTCTATATATTCGAGAGTGAATGATACTGAGAAGGACTTACAGCGCATGGAATATTATTAAAACATGCTATTGTTGTGTGTTATTGTTCAATTAAAATAAATATTTGAAAGTTAATTATTTATTTATTTATTTATTTATTCATCTTCCTATATCACAATAGCAAATTACTCAGGATCCGCTCCTGATCCTGGCTTCATTAAAGATGTACAAAGTAGATCCCTTGATAATATTTATCTTACTAAATACTTCATGAGAATTTTTTTATTTTTCATGTAAATTGTCTTTGTAAAGATATGTTTCAATGAATCTAATGAAAATACAAGCAAAGTTCTAGTGGAAAACTTCCCTTTGTTTACTTATCGTTATGGCTTGCTATTCTATATATAGTTTTAAATGAGAGGACATCGGCAGTTTTTACATTATATGACGTAAGCTGATTATAAATATAACAGATTTTTTTATGTTTCATAAAGTGATATTGTATTTCAAAGAACAGCTATGCTAAGTACTCAAATGGCTTTCCTAACATTAACAAAGAAAATTTATTCGAGAACTTTCTTTTTTGGGTATTGCGTCTAGAGATTTTCAAGACTTTGGCATAGGTTGAGATAATTTGAGAAGTAATTTGCATACTGTAACGAACTTTATAGCAATATACACTTCGTAGTATTAGCATTTGTTTCTAGTTTGTAGGTTTATTTTCTACGAGATCATAATGTATTTAATTAATTTTACCTTTTGTTAATTTCTCCATGAGACGTCTATGATAGAAGGTCTGGAACTTTTTAGAATATTTTCTTTCTTTATTTTTAACATGGAACATCTATGACAGAAGATCTAGAAATTGCCAGACTATTCCTTTTTCTTGTTTTTTATTACACCATGTAGTCTGAAAATCATTCTAGGAGATTCGGGAATCTTCTAGTATCTGCAAAAAGGATATATACAGGGTCCAGATTGGCTTTCGTAGACAGTTTAGTTTGAAAGGTCGTTGAAGAAAATTGAACTCTTTGATAAGGTGTTAGAATTTTAAAAATACAAGGTTATAAAAGAATTCAGTATGTATAAAGACAGGTCGTACGGAACAATACATTATCGAACAAATATTTCTCTTTACGAATGGAAGCAGATATTTCTAGAAATAATTCGACATTTAAGTAACAGGACCTTCCATCTATATCAGAAAATAATGCAAGCACGAGAGGGTAATGTCTAGGGTGAGCACAATAGGCCTACTCTGGTCGCAGTGCATCCGGCTTTAGGACGGACCCGGGAATATAATAAAAAAAAAAGCACGAGGGGACATACCAATAACTCCTACATAAAGGGTGTTTTTTTTATAGAGGTATAGAACTTTTAAATGGAGTAAAACAAAGATGAATTTTTTAAATTGACATGAAATTTACTTTATTCGAAAGATAACCTTCTGGCATTATAATTTAAATATGACTTCTGGCATATGACCGCCACGGCTGGCTCGGACGTAATCTAATCTGGAGGTCCAATTTTCAATGACTTTTTCCAACATTTGTGGCCGTATATCGGCAATTACGCGGCGAATGTTGTCCTCCAAGTGATCAATCGTTTCGGGCTTATCGGCGTAGACTAGCGACTTCACATATCCCCACAGAAAATAGTCTAGCGGCGTTAAGTCGCACAATCTTGGAGGCCAATTCATGGGTCCGAAACGTGAAACTATGCGGTTACCAAACGTTTCCTTCAATAAATCAATTGTGGCACGAGCTGTGTGACATGTTACGCCGTCTTGTTGAAACCACAGCTCCTGCATATCATGGTTGTTCAATTGATGAACGAAAAAGTCAGTTATCATGGCTCTATAGCGGTCACCATTGACTGTAACGTTCTGACCAGCATCGTTTTTAAAGAAGTACGGACCAATGATTCCACCAGCCCATAAAGCACACCAAATAGTCAGTTTTCCTGGATGTAATGGTGTCTCAACATACACTTGAGGATTATCATCACTCCAAATACGGCAGTTTTGTTTATTGACGTATCTATTCAAACAAAAATGAGCTTCATCGCTAAACAAAATTCGCTTATGAAAATCGGGATCAACGGCAATTTTGTTTTGGGCCCATTCGTGTGGCTTCAATTCTTGCACGAGTTGGACTTTGTAAGCACGCAAACCAAGATCTTTCCGCAAAATCTTCCATAAAGTGAATGGACACATATCCAATTCCTGTGCACGATGGCGGATAGACTGATTCGGGTCTTCCTCTACGCTACGCTCTACAGCAGCAATGATTTCTTTTGTACGCACTGTACGACGTCTCTGTGGATGCGTATTATCTTTTAGAGTAAACGTGGTGCGAAAACGTTCCATAGTTAATCGAATTAATTGCTCTGATGGACGATTATGTTGACCGTAAAATGGACGTAGTGCGCGATACGTATTTCGAACAGAACCATGATTTTCAAAATAAATTTGCGCAATTTGGAAGCGTTGTTCAGGCGTCAGTCTATTCATGTTAAAATGCCAAACCAAACTAAACATAAAAAACTTGACAGCTGACAAAATGGCCGCCAGTTAAAAAAGTGTTGCCAACTTAAAGTTTTATACCTCTATAAAAAACACCCTTTACAATAAGGACAAAGTGTTGAAACGAAATTTTTTGATCACGTCACAGCCTAGAGTTGTCACGACTACTTCTTTGATAAGGACCGAAGACTGAAACGAAATTTCTCGATGATGTCAGGGCCTTATGTCCCCTTTGATTAAGTAATAATTCCGATAATACGATCCTGGAACAAGTCCCAAAATATATCTGCAGTTAAGGCTGTTAATGGAATTTTTGATTTATCGATATATTTAAATATATCAGTGTACGATAGGATTTATCAAAAAAATATCATATATCGACGAAAAAGGGTCATTTCAAAAATGACTTACGCAATCTTATTTATTAAATATATCAAAGTTACATTATATCAACTTTTTTAAAATATTTAAAAACAAGGGAACTATTTTTCACCAATTAAATTAAATCAACTAAGTCACATAAGTATTTGCTTGTCTCGACAAAAACATTACCATCAACTTATCATAGACGATGAACGCTGTTCAGCCTCTGGGTAATGACGTCACAAATGTGTACTGTGTCCTTTTTTTGTAGGAGTTGTTGGACGTACCAATTACTAAAATGTGATTTAATGTTCTGAAGAAAAAATCGAATTATATCTAAGTATATCTTTAGGAAATTTTTTTCTCCACTTTTATTTACATTTCGAACACGTAGTATACTCTTCCAGTTCCATTGATTATATTAAATTATAAAAAGGCTTTCCGAAATTTCTTAACAAAAAATTGAGGCCTATATCGAAACATAACGGCTGTTCTGCAAAGATAAAAATTGAGTTAAAATTGCTCACGCTTAATTTATCTACCCTTATAATTGAATTAGGAACATTTTACGTAGCATTAATGGTCATTTTTTGTTAAAAAAATCATTTATCTTTTCTTTACTGCCTATTTTTGAATCGGTTCTTTGTCATTCGTACAATATTTAATTCAGAAGAATTTTAAGAATGTGGGGGGGTTTGGAAGCGTTCGGTTGAATGATTGCATGGTATACTTCGGAAAATTAATCAGGGATCACATTAAAAAATCCTAATTTATTATACTGGGTGTCACAATAGTGTGACAGAGTTCCCATTGCAATTTTTTTCCAAAAATTTGAAAAAATGTTTTAACAAAAGTTATATAATATTAAAATTTCTACTATCTAAAAATATTTTCAATTATACATGGTGTTTCTTGATGGCGTGGTGCTGAAAAAATAGCTTTTTTAAATAGCTATACTGCGTATCTTTGCATTTTTAGATGCCTCCAAGAACTACCCAAATAGCACACTTCAGTCCACCAACATCCTATGGATATCCACTGGACTATACGTTTGTCCCACTCATGGACGTCTTTTTGGATTCCATATATTGTCCAGTTATGGATCATTTTTGGATATTAATAGGACTAATTTTGGATGTCCATATATTGTACATTCTTGACCCGATTGTGGACATATTATCCGATGGTATTGTGCTTTTGGGATAAATAGGTCATAATCTATTGTTCCCTCTTCTTGACGTTCCGCTAACGTGAATGGTAGATATTTTCAGAATTTGCTTAGGGTCCGAGAGCTTACACTTATCGATTACAATTGTCAAGTTTTTAATACAATACTATATAAGAATATAAAATTTTATAATTAGTCGAATTGCAAGTGCTACAAAATATAGCTTCAATTGATTTAAATTGTTCAAGCTGTAGAAGGATCGCTATGAATAAGTTATCTGGTTCCATAGTAATAGGTACAATTTCAATTGGGTAATTGTTCAAGCTGTAGAAGGATCGCTATGAATAAGTTATCTGGTTTCATAGTAATAGGTACAATTTCAATTGGGTAATAGAAAATATACCAATTATTTAAATAAAGACTTTTTATTGTTACAATGATTATTTTTTTCTAGATTTATTTCTGCTGTTTATTCTCTTCAGCCATTGTCTAATCTCGTTTTCGGCTGTTTTTTATCGGCCCCCCATTCTTCTACCGCAGCTGAAAATTAATAAGGTTTAACGGTAAATGATGCAGTATTTTATGGTTTTGTAGGAATTTAAATTTCTCTCTCTCTCTCTCTCTCTCTCTATATATATATATATATATATATATATATATATATATATATATATATATATATATATATATATATAAAACCAAATGCATCGTTATTGCTTAGAGTGCTTAAACCAATAGACCAGAAAAAAATTTTTAACACACTTTTTGTCTGGGTATTATCAGAACAAGAGGATCTAGAGTTCAACGTGTGAAATCTGACACCCAATTTGTTCTTATTATTTACGAGTATGACAAATAAAACAGAGAGATTTTTTTCATCAAATTTTTATATTTAAGTGGTAACTTACCTACAAATAGTGAACATAAGTTCTTTAAAGGGCACTTTACTGTTCCATCATATGTATAATTCTTGGAAAGGCTATCTGTCATTGTTACAATAAAATATCTTTTAATAAGTTAATAGGTATAATTTCCTAAAACCTAAAATTATATTACTTCATTGAGATAATTAAACGTTAATTCCACATATGCTAGCCTAAGAATATTTTTGACTTTAAGAATCAAAGTAAAAAAATATATATAAAATAATCCTGTAAATTAAGTTTTTTTTTATCAATAGACTCATACACATAAAGAAGCATTACTCGAATAAGTTTCAGCTTTTATTTCAGGAGAAGTGTAATAAACTTACTGCATCTTTAAAGTTTAAATTGTCCTGAAGATCTTATGTGACTTGAGGCAGCTGATTATTTTCTTAAGTAAAAGGATAGTTGAACTCCTGCAGAAAATTCTTTGTAGATACTTGTTCTTTTTTCAATATTTAAGATTACCTGAATATCCTCTCTAATTTGGTACAAATTGGCTTTCACATAGGAATTTTATTTGGACCAATCTGTGGAAAATTCATCTAAAAAATAATTAAAATAAATTAAATTTTAAGTCTAAACCTAGAGTCGAACTGTCAAAACTTTATTATATATTTTTTAACAATGATACTGCACAAAAATACACATCAGTGTAAACTTTTACTAGCGTTTAATCCAAAATAGTCATAAAAAAATTAATATAATTATTTAAATTTGCTATAGCTTTTATTCCATTATAAATTTTGATAACATTTATTAATGCCAGCAATCTTATTAGACTGATTACTCAATAATGACTTTGTCAGAGAGAATTTTCTCTAAAATTTACAATTTTATTATTACACAAATTTACAACTCTATCTGTGCTCCATTTTAACCAACAAGATACAAAATTCATTGGTCTATCAAAATATTTGCACTTATTTGTAGTAATTTCCATTTAAATAAGTGATTGTATGAAAAAGTATAGCTACAAAAGCTATATTTTAACATACGTGTTTTGATACTGAATATTTTGTTCACTTTTATCAGCTTTTCGTCGGGCATGTCTGTAGTTTCGTTCGGTAATTTTTGGTATATTTAAAAAAATTAAATTAAAAATAACTATACTTACCTTTAACGGTGGCATCTTCTTCAAATAAAAATTACACTTGATTTTAGCTCAACTATAACTCCAAAGGTCTTTTTTAGCTCGACGTCAACACAATAATGGGCACAAAATATCTGAAGGGATATTTTGTGATCATGGCGGGTCGGCGGGTTAAGAAATGACAATTCTACAGGCCGATATTACAGTATCCGATTTTACCGACAACCCGAAATTTAATTAATGGACGTCTGATGGACTTACACTGGACATCCAGATATGGACGTCCATATAGATTACAGGTCATCACATCTAATGGACATCCATAAACGGTCCATGGACATACAGGACATTATATGTACCTATTCTGGATAACCAATGGAAATCTTGTGCTATCTGGGTATTCATATCTGATTTTGAAATTTATTGCGAAGCTGCCAACGTTTTCAAAAAGATCACCAAATTTATTACAACAAATATAGTTCACAAAATTGACATTGAGAAAGGCAAATGTATTATTAAAGATCTAATATAGTGCCTAAGCAATAATTTCATACATGGTGTTTCCCAAATTTTGCTCATTGGATACTATGTAAATTAATTTTTCTTTGTGGCACTACCACTGCAACTGCCACTACACTGCCACTACCACTGCCACTGCGACTGCCACTGCAACTACCACTGCAACTGCCACTGCAACTGCCACTAGACACCCTGTATAATAAAGCAAGTTTATTATAATTGGGATATAAAATATGATTTATTTTTACACTTCATTGTAAATTTCGAGTACATAACTGAAATACTTCTTAAGTATTTGAAACATGAAAATTAGGTTAAATTTTGTCAAAATTCAAATTATTTAAAAACCCTTAAGGTGTAGGTACTATAAGTCTTATTAAAATAGGTACTTATTTTGATCGGAGAATCCATAAATGCAATAATATAACAGGAGGTTCAATTTAAAATAACACGACTTTGGTACTTTTAGAGCTTTTGGGACACCCTGTATAATACGAAAATAATTTTAATAAGTAACTATATTAGACTCCCATATATCCCAAAAGTAAAACTATCTGAAAGTCACGTATTTTGGCAGCAATATTCCGTACCGTACAAGGTGAATAACCCCGTATATATTTTCCAGAATGATATGAATATCAAAACTAAATGGGTTCCCCCTGTATTATAGTAAATTGATCATACACCTAAATTCGGTTACTACGAAACTTGGGTCTAATGAGATTTGCTTTTGTACTTAGACCGGAAATTGATTTTCATCCCTTTTGGCAACGGTTGTTTGCCCATTGTTGCCAAACTAAATTATTTAAAAATCTTATGAAACTAATTTGTAGAAAAGTTTTATTGTACTTTTTTATTGCTTTTAGAAGTATATCGAATTTTAGTGTACAAAATAAATTTAAATTCGAAAAGTTATAATTTAGTTTACTTTCAGACTAAAACAGTTTCGAAACTAACGTTAATATTTAGTTGGTAGATTGTTGATTTATTTTTTTGTCGTTTAAATAATTTTTTAAACTTCTAAATAATCGAAGTTCTAAATTGTGGTTTTCATGTGTTAGTCCATGGAAATTAAACTTTTATAGGGAAAAAATGTAACTAGCGATTTTATTGCTGAAAAGGATATATTTTGGCATCACTAAAAACATACTTCGATGGAAATTCATACGGTCCATGGCTTACAAAATGGCGGCCAAAAAATGGTCGCTTTTTTCAGTTTTTCCAGTTTGTCTTGAAAAATAAGGGTTGTATGAAAAAATATTTCAAACAAAAGTTGTAGATAATTGAAAAACCTATCGATTAATATAATTAAAGTTATAGGTGGCGTCACTAGTTATCGAAATATATTTTTTTTTCTAGGATAATTCCATTTTTCTTTATTTATAATTAAATGATATTTATTAATTAACTATCGCTTCAAAATTTTAGAAAATAATAGATATTTTTGACTCAAAAAAGTGTGTTTAATCCGAAATTTGTGAGTTGAATAGTTTCCGAGAAAATCGAGCTCAAAGTTGAAAATTCGATGTCGATTATTATCCTTCCTAATAAAGATACAGCAACCAAGTTGACAGCAATTTGTTTGAAATGACGTATATTTTTAAGATATATTTTCGAAAAATTTTTTTTTTTTGATTTTCCGTCGAGAAAATTGCGAAAAGCAGTTTTTTGATTGAAAGGGCGAAACGTCAAATTGTTTTTAATTTTTTATTAAATAAAGAACCTAAACCCAAAAAGAGACAAAATAAAAAGAAAATGATCTTTCATACCAGTCACTAAAACTTTGCGATTGTATTTTTTTTGACATCACCTAAGGCCGTTAGATTAGTTTGCGTCCGATCATGGCCACCTAGATGCAATTTTAAAAGTGGCTCTAAAAAAATGAAGTAGACGTAAAAAGTTTTTAAAATGTCACATTCTGATCTAGAATTGTCTCAGAAATCCAAAGATGTTAAAATATACAGGGTGTTCTATTTAAGAATTCAAAACCGGGGCCATTTCCGGTGAAACCGGAAGTGACCGGAAAGTGGAAAATATGCGAAAACTCTCCTCTTCACATAACATTTACCTGGACCAATTCTCATTTTGATACACATAATACTCTAGAAATTATGACTTGCCTAATAGATTCGTTGACACCCGGTATAGATATATATATATATATATATATATATATATATATATATATATATATATATATATATATATATATATATATATATCACTATAAAACAAAGTCGCTTTCTCTGTCCCTATGTCCCTTTGTATGCTTAAATCTTTAAAACTACGCACCGGATTTTGATGCGGTTTTTTTCAATAGATAGAGTGATTCAAGAGGAAGGTTTATATGTAGAATAACATCCATTAAATAGTGGAGAAATACTGTTATTTTTGAGGTTTCTAATGTGATGTCGTTAATTATCATATTTTTTTCCGCTTACATTGCAAACGCAGGCTGAACCCTACGAGATTTATCAAAATAATGTACTAATTATTTGTACACATTGAAAAGGTCTACAGAAAACTCCGCGATGGTATATGTCTATCTCTCATGGATATCCCACAATAACATTTTTTTGTCATTTACTTTTTACGACAAATAATGGCAAATTTTGAAGCGATTTTAACCAATACAGCATTAATCCTTATCCAATTAAATAGCTTAAATACATTGTTGATTTAATATAGATCTATATGGTCCTTTACAGCACAAGATTTAAATGAATATTTTCGAAGATATTACAGATTTAAAATTGCGGGAAGTAGCGCTTGCGGCGGTACTGGTCGACCGGGGCGGCGGCAGCGTGCCTATAAATAGCGAGTCGGAGGCCGATGTAATAATTGTTGTAAAAATAAAATAAATAGTCACAGTTTTTCTGTAGTGTATTTAGTATCAGCATTGCACCCGTGCGAAGCCGGGGCGGGTCGCTAGTATATAATAAAATAGAATAAAATATTGGCGAAGCGGACGTGAAAATTTGTCAATCTACATGATTCTCGTATTAAAAAGTACGGAGCACTCCAAAATATGGAAAAACTCCGGGTCCGACAGATGGCGACAGCGCTGTTTCGTCCTAATATGGGACTCGTCAGGCCACCGCAGTCGGTACAAACCATCATCTCGCCTTTGCATCGTATAAAGCTGAATTTATAATCAAAACACAGCAAATAAGACGACAAAGGCGACATCTCGATGGTCCACTTGATAATACAAGAACCACACAGACTAACAAAGTTTGTAAAAGAACCGTCATATGGTGGCGCGACGGTGAATTAAAACAGAAATATGTAAAATCGAGTACACGAAACGCGCTGCCCAACGGATAGGGGTCGCATTTTTCGGTACTGGCTAGCAAGCCTACCGCTATTTAAGGCTGCTTAAATGACGGTTATTTTACAAACTTTGTTAGTCTGTGTGGTTCTTGTATTATCAAGTGGACCATCGAGATGTCGCCTTTGTCGTCTTATTTGCTGTGTTTTGATTATAAATTCAGCTTTATACGATGCAAAGGCGAGATGATGGTTTGTACCGACTGCGGTGGCCTGACGAGTCCCATATTAGGACGAAACAGCGCTGTCGCCATCTGTCGGACCCGGAGTTTTTCCATATTTTGGAGTGCTCCGTACTTTTTAATACGAGAATCATATAGATTGACAAATTTTCACGTCCGCTTCGCTAATATTTTATTCTATTTTATTTTAAATTACACGGACAAAAACTTATCTACATATTTATATATATATATATATATATATATATATATATATATATATATATATATATATATATATATATATATATATATATCGGCAGGAGAATCGCCAATTTATTCTGGTATTAAAAAGAGGTTCGCAAGAAGAAAAAGGTTGAGAACCGCTGCATTACAGGGTACTTAAACTAATCTATAAAATGTTTTCTGTAGTTTTTTTCACTTTGTAAAGAAAAGACCACTTTTATTGAACAGAGATGCTGAAAACTATAAAAATTGTGTTGCTATGTACTTCGAAATAATAAAACCGAAAAATTTACATAATTGCTTTAGTTTAAAATTAGATCGTCTACAGCTTATTCCTAATACATATTTTCAATTACAATGCGAACACAGGTAATACCCCTTAAAACAGTTTGGGATAATGTTACTTTAATATAAATTTTAAATCTAAACTGTTTTCTTTTGTTTTTTTTTGGTAAATGTCATATGGAAAATTTACGATTTAAGTTATTTAAGTTTCTGTTTTTAAAATTGGAATAAACTCTTCTTGTACTTAGTTATTTTAAATTTGTTTTTACTGCAAAATCATCGGTAATTAATAGAAATTTCGTGAATTAGTTGATGAAAAAATATTTTATTCACAAAGCATTTTTTAAGCTTTTTACCTGACGGAGAACTGTAGGAAAAAGCGTCCGATGGTCTGCAGTTAAAATACGTTATACACCTTCTTTACAGCAGGCAAATTCCACATAACCTCATCAAAAAGTGTTTATAGATTTCTAACAAATTGGGAAATAAAAAGCCATTCAAAATGTATTGCCCATTTCTATCACATGTCTATGTGAGAAAAGATTTTCAACACACTTTTAACAGAAAGATAATAGTACAGTCACTGAAGGCCTTCCCCTCAGAAAAATTTGAATCTTCATCGATTTGCGTGAAAATTGGTGAGTAGTTACAGGGTGCCTCGAGTAACATAGTGTCGACTTGCGTTTTTACCGCCGTAGTTGAAATTATTTTATCAAAAATAACCCCAAGAATCGATAAAGGGACAAATTCTAAGCAAAATATATTCTATAAAGTCTTTTCGATAAGTCAATATTTTTGGAGTTATTAATGGTTAAACATGCTGATTTTTCATGAAAAAATGCATATTTTGAAACTGTTTTTTTATAAATAACTCCAAAACTATGCGTTTTTCTAAAAATATTGTTCTTACTAAAATTGAAGCTAATAAGAAAATAAAGAGATTGTTTTTTTTATGAACATTGTAAGTTGAATCTAAACCGACTTATAGGTAGTTAAACGGATCATTTTTTTTTGGTGAATACTCGAATTCAAGTGTTCGAGGTTAAATAACGGGAAACCGATACATTTTTCGGAAAATATCTACAGGAAACTTTTCAAAGTACTTGGAAAGACCTTTTAAATAAGCATTAAATGGAGTCTATTGCATTAGAACTAAGCGAGTTATGATGGAAATAAGACGGGACCATAGAATTTTTTAAGAAAAACTAAGAAATTAAACCAACGCCATTTTGACCAAAATTGAAATTTAGAGTAATCCCTGTAGAATTTACTTTATTTTAATATAAATAATGAGCTCAAAAATTTTGACTGATTCAGATTGTTTATTTTTGAAAAAAAGTACGATTTAAAAAAAAAAGGAATTTTCCAAATTTCTCTAAAAATTTCTTTTTTTTAATATAACTCTAAAACTGCTAAATATAAGTCAAAAATAGGTTAAAACAAAAATTTAGGTTTTTTCTTAACAAAAATTTTGTTTTTATTTTTATTTCTGTAGGATGAAAAACAACCGAGATATCAGCGTTAGAAAAATAAATTTTATTAGGAGGATCATGTGACCCGATCCCTTTAACCCTTTAACTATTAAAAATGATGAGTTTTAAAATATGGAGATGTAAATGATCTTATAGCCCTTGAAATTATCTTTAAAATGATTTTCGAATGAACCTGATAGCATAAAAAATGAGGGAGTTATCGTAAAAAAGGCAATCGCATTTTTCCAGAGAAATTTTAGGAGCACACATTTTATATCTGTAACTAGCATTCCCCGCCGGGGCTTGATATTACATATATATACATATATATATATATATATATATATACATATATATATATATATATATATATATATATATATATATATATGTATATATATATATATATATATATATATATATATATATATATATATATATGTATATATGTTTATACGGCTTTCACGGATTCCTCCGTGTGAGATGCATTAGCAGTGGTTATATCCACATTATGCTGTTGTAGTGCTGAAATCACATTCAGCAAACGTACAACTATATGCAACTCCGTACATAAGTGAAGTAAAATGCGAAACAGTGAATGCAAACCTCGCTCCATCACATCCTTTCTGTGTTAAAGGTTGCACAGTGAGAATAAATTGTAATAAAACACAATTCATCCTATTCCACCACCATCGAGATGGTGGCCTACCTGTACCACCATACCGACAAGAAAGTCAAAGCTTACCCTCCCCGCCACAGTGATACGGCAGAGATACATGTTTCGTCTCTCACTAGACTCATCAGGGTACCGACATGCACCTGGCTGTGCAAAGGATAGATCGGAACACAGAAAGGATGTGATGGAGCGAGGTTTGCATTCACTGTTTCGCATTTTACTTCACTTATATACTGCCGTATCACTGTGGCGGGGAGGGTAAGCTTTGACTTTCTTGTCGGTATGGTGGTACAGGTAGGCCACCATCTCGATGGTGGTGGAATAGGATGAATTGTGTTTTATTACAATTTATTCTCACTGTGCAACCTTTAACACAGAAAGGATGTGATGGAGCGAGGTTTGCATTCACTGTTTCGCATTTTACTTCACTTATATACGGAGTTGCATATAGTTGTACGTTTGCTGAATGTGATTTCAGCACTACAACAGCATAATGTGGATATAACCACTGCTAATCCATCTCACACGGAGGAATCCGTGAAAGCCGTATAAACATGTATAAGCCATCCGACGAGAGGTCGGCGAAGCCGCGTTCAGTGTTGCATACTTCCTTCCGATCTATCCTTTGCACAGCCAGGTGCATGTCAGTACCCTGATGAGTCTAGACAGAGACGAAACATGTATCTCTGCCGTATCACTGTGGCGGGGAGGGTAAGCTTTGACTTTCTTCTCGGTATGGTGGTACAGGTAGGCCACCATCTCGATGGTGTTGGAATAGGATGAATTGTGTTTTATTACAATTTATTCTAACTGTGCAACCTCTAACACAGAAAGGATGTGATGGAGCGAGGTTTGCATTCACTGTTTCGCATTTTACTTCATATATATATATATATATATATATATATATATATATATATATATATATATATATATAAATTTCGTGAATTATTTGATGAAAAAATATTTTATTAACAAAGCATTTGTTAAGCTTTTTACGGAGAATTTTATTATTATGTAAATATATAAGTTGATATGTTCGCAAATTAAACACAAAACTGTGATTTTTTTTCCGCGATACGAACTTTACAAATAATAACTTTTTTCATAAAAAAAAATTAGAAAAGGTTTTGTTTAATATTAAATTCTTTCGAAACAAATAACGATTTCATAAAAAAATATTATATAGCAAATAATTTTTTCTGTAAGCCATATAATTTAATAACTAAAAAATAATTTAATAAATATATAAAAAAGCGAACGATTTTTTTTAATAAAAAATTCGCCTGATAAATTCTTACCAAAGGATTCTTATGCATATTACACATATTATTTTTAAGTTTATATGACAAGCTGAAATAGAAGTCAATTTTCTGCTTTTTCCACATATCTCGACCTTACCGACCTCCTTGATGTTGCTCTAATAATTGTGTGATAGATACTAACAAATGCATACAGGATGTCCGGTAAATACCTTCTAATTTCTAGGGAGCATATTTTGTCATTCAGTTTCTGGTATCCTTAACTGATATTTCCAAGAAAACTTTCTGTAATCCTGCAGTAATTTTCTTAGAATATATATATATATATATATATATATATATATATATATATATATATATATATATATATATATATGAGGGTGTGTGTGTGTGTGTCTAAAGAAAACTTCTAAAGGTTATATTTATTTTTATTGTTCTTACTTAGTTTTTACTTTTTTGGGTTTCGGTCATATTATTACTTTATAAAAAAAATTAACACATGTTTTTTTTCTGACGTTTCGATTTATTTTATTGATTAAACCATCTTCAGAGAATTACTGTAAATATGAAAAGGAATATGTAAATTTATGCTATATAAACTGAAAATTTAATATAAATATAAATATAGAAAAATTATTTTTTGATGCATTTTTTTTTCACATCTGGTTTGTTGTGCTTTTGACAGAGTACTACCAAATAATAATATATATATATATATATATATATATATATATATATATATATATATATATATATATATATATATATATATATATATATATATATATATATATATAACGATAATAAAACCGCCTTAGCCAAACATGCAATTGATAACATGCACAACATCGATTTTAACAACGTGGAGATTTTAGACAAAGAAATTAATTACAAAAAAAGAACTATTAAAGAAATGATCCATATTAAAAGAACACCCGGTACAATGAATTTCAGAACGGACACAAATGACCTGAGTAATGTATATACGAATCTAATAGGGCAATAAAATTGCAGATGGTCCAGAAACTTTCAAACCCTTTGGTAGTACTCTGTCAAAAGCACAACAAACCAGATGTGAAAAAAAATGCATCAAAAAATAATTTTTCTATATTTATATTTATATTAAATAAGAAGTGTTTAATTATATTATATTAAAGTAATAAAATAGTTAAATGTAAGTTTTTCAAGTGAACCACCTGTTAACATTAGGTAAGAAAGTAAAATTTTCAGTTTATATAGCATAAATTTACATATTCCTTTTCATATTTACAGTAATTCTCTGAAGATAGTTTAATCAATAAAATAAACCGAAACGTCAGAAAAAAACATGTGTTAATTTTTTTTATAAAGTAATAATATGACCGAAACCCAAAAAAGTAAAAACTAATTAATAACTACACGGTCAACAAATAGAAACAAAATTGTTCTTACTGTAACTCTGTCATATACATATATTATACGGCTCCCACAGGAATTTGCCAAATGTATATTCATATACACATATACTCGAGTTACTTTATTATCAGATGGATACTGCCAAATTGGCAAAATTCCTTAAATTCACAGATATCTAAACCCATACAAGAATGTAATTATTTGAAAGGAAACCGTCTTAAATTTTCTAATTTCACGATTATTTCCGCTGCATTTATCTTGAAATTTCGTGTGGAAAGACAATTTCGATTAAAATTATGATCTCCTTTTCAACAGTAAATTAGACTGCCTTTGTGTTTTTAAATTATTATGATGAAATAATTCGGAATATATAGTACAGGTATATTCAAGGAAATTTAATGTTATACCCCTCATATTTTTATTTTCGTATTTTTATATTTTAATTGGGAAATTTAGTAACGGAAATAAATTTTAAGTATGAATAAAAATGAGGAGCTTGGAATATAGAGTGCTTTTAGTGCGGGAGCGCAATGGGTTTTTGATGATTACACTAGTTTACAAAATTTAACTTTTTGTCTGTTGCCGTGAATTTTATGGTTAATAATATTCACTTATGACCTGTTTTTGTTAAATCCAACCTCAAAAATTTTTCGTGCAGCTCGAGTTACTTTTTTTCGATTTTTATCATTTATGCGTATTTATTTATCGATAACGTGCGTATTTTACTGTGTTAAGATTACTATCTGAAGTTTTTGCGTCATGAGTAGTTCAGGGAGACGTTGTTTAAATAATTCAAATCATTTTTGCTATATATTCGGAAAATATGTGTTTAACAATTGTAGAAAAGTTGCGAAGTAGTAGATATCTGTTGGACTTCCAGTGTCTTTATTTTTGTTGAATATCACAACGTTTGGACTAGTAGTTGTCTCTAGCCGTTTTCAAGTGAAACTAAATAAATCCATTAGCTACATGACTATTTATACTAAAAGTAAATGCAGTAGGGTGTGACTGAGATGGATGCAGTCATGCCTGTTATGGCAAAATCCCAATTTTATGCTGCATTTAGTTTTAGTTTACAATTACTAAGAAGTGGTTTCCACACTTCTCTTATATCTAAAGTAGAAAAGAGCTTTAAGTTCAGGAAAATAGACCTGATTTTGTCTCTTATACTATAGTTTATTCAAGAGGTAGAGAGAGTAATAAATCATTTTTTACCCTTTTTATTCGCAAAGTACTTTCTGTTCTTTAATCCGGTATTTTTTGCAAAATCTGTTAGATACATATATTTTTCATAGGAATGGGTTAGAAATTTTCTAATCAAAAATACCGGTCTATAATAATGGACTATTTGGATTGGATAACAATAGATATTTGGAAGTGTGAAGTGTTAAAAAGATGGATACGCCATAGGCGTCGGAAGGAGGTTTATTTTATCACTAAATATTTATGGCATAGACTATTATTTCGGCAATAAACTTAAAATAAAAAGGTTTTATAATAATATTTTATTTCTTATGATTTCTTAATAATTTACGTTCATTACCAAATGTAGATATTTAACACAAATCGCAACAGTATTTTTATTTTTTAATTTTGGCATAGAAACCGTTTTCGGCACAATCAGACTAAAACGTAGCCTGATTCTCTCAAAAAATTCTAAGTTATAATTTAAATACTTACAAAATACCATTGTCAACAATACAAAAAGTTAAACATATATAAAAAAATAAATTCCTCCATATAATATTAAAATATTTTTGGGGCTATCGGCCATTTTATTATTAATTAAAAACATTTTTAGGACATTTGACGTTTCAGTTTATTTATTTCATAAACCATCTGCACAATTACAATTAAACACTCAAAAGGGATTCAAATGTAATTAGTTTTTATAGGTTACAGTTAAAATTAGACCTACTTATTTTTATTTCTATTGTACTGATAACTTAATTTACTTTATTATACGGAAAAAGACACAAATACAATAATAAAATAATAAAAAAATTACGGCTAATTGGAATTAAATATATATAAAATTAAAGAATGGGACACACTAAAATAAAAATATATAAAAAAAATAAAAAATTATATAAACAATAAAATACAACAAAAACAAAAATTTAAACAATAAATTGTGTTTCCACCGGTAAACATTACGTATCTAATTCGTAATCAAAGTCGGTGAAGCTATCTTCGCTCAAATTAATTATAATTGGTTCCACTATCTCACTGATCATGAGATTGAGTTTCCACATTTTGTCCTATTCTTTTATTATATGAATTTTTCCCAATTTTCTGCAGTAACTTTACTCAAAAAAATCTTTCAACAGTTTAGTTAAATTACTAATTTGGCAAGTTGTGTTATATCTAGCAACTCTACCTTTTACTTGAGAGAGATATTTCCTTCTCCAACGGACAGTTTCTGGACGATCAATAAGAACAGATTTTCTATCTAGTTTTTTCCAGTAAAAATTAAGTTCTCTGAGCAATTTCCAGAGGTCAGTTCTTTTAATTTCAGGTAAATCGCGATCTTCACTGATTCTAGTCAACGGTTGGGATCTGCTGTCCAGATCAGCCAAAATCCGTATATATAGAACAGTTATTAGACCGGTAATAACATATGGCTCAGAAACCTGGACCATCACAAAACAACGAATTGTTATTAAGACGTTTCGAACGTAAGATATTAAGAAAAATATATGGGCCTAGAGTAGATGAAACAACGGGACAATACCGCATCCGAACAAACGAATAATTAAAGAGCTTGTATGATCAGCTAGGCATCATTAACGAAATAAAAGCCCAAAGACTTAGGTGGGCAGGACATGTTCATAGGGCCCATGACGAACGTCTCATCAAACGAATATGGGAAGAGAACCCGACCGGAAAGAGACCCTTAGGTAGGCCCAGACTAAGATGGAGGGATAACATCACAAAAGATTTAAATGTACTGGGAGTACGAGATTGGAGTAACGACATGATGGACCGAAGCAAATGGAGGCAGGTCGTGGATGCAGCGAGGACCCACGAAGGGTTGTAAAGCTACAGAGAGAGAGAGTTGGGATCTGCTTCTCATAATAAAATGTATGTACAATTCCTTTTATTACAGATTTGATCTCTTCTTCCAACGAGGTTTTTCGTCTGCCTGTGATCGAATGTGGCTTGGGAGTACTAACAATTTCAGTCGTTTTTTTCTCCTTCAGTATTCGGTACATACTAGATTTTCCAACTCCTGTCATGTTGAAATACATCTCAACAGAACTTTTAACATTATTATCTAGATACTGATATCTTAAGGCATCATAAACATTCATCGTAATAAGTTTTCCGTTGAAAAAATGCCCTAGTTTAACGATTTTGGAATAAATACAGAGGTGGAAGCCATATCTTTAGGGTATCTTACTAATCTCAAATAATATATAAAAACAAGCGCAAACAAGATAAATCACTAAGGACACACTATAAGGTGTACTTTGCTTACTGATAGAAATTAAATTGAACTATCAGAAATTTTATTGTTACAGTAAATTTATAAAAACTTCTGCGGACTGGAGCAGGTATGTTGGAGGTTTCGGTAACAGTTTTATTACTCACTCTAATTCTTGAATAGAGTATAGGAATGTGTATGCTTGCTACCGCCCTCTCCCTCCCAAGAGCTTTAAGTTCAGGAAAATAGAACCGATTCTGGTTTTTATATTAGAAATGTGTATGCTGCTGGCACTCCCCCCTCGTAGACACTTTGTTTTTCTTGCGATAGCCCCCACCCAAGAGAACTTTGAGTTCAGGAAAATAGACCAGATTCTGCCCCTTATACTAGAAATATGTATGTTGCTGGCAACTTGTTTTTTCTTGTGATCGCCCCCCCTCTCCAAGAGCTTCAAATTTGAAAAAATACACCCGATCTTACCTTTTACACTAAAAATTGGAATGTTGCTGGTGTCTACTCCCCCCCCCCGTCGACAACTTGTTTTCGCTTGTCATACTGTATTTTTGTGATATCCCCCCCCCCTAAAGAGAGAGGCTGGATCCGCCCCTGAATGAGTAACAGCTAGTAATGAATAATTGTATAAAATTGTATTTTAATCATTCAAAATGACAAATGTAATATTCAGCTTTAAAACATTATTATGTATTTCTAAAATAATTCTGAATTTTTACAAGTAAAATTACTGTGTTCCGTTGTTGATCTCAGAAAAAAGCTTGAATAAAGTTTTAATAAAAAAAACATCACTGACTATCAATCAGATTTCTCTGTATAACACAGCTTTAGCATCAAACTTTCTTAACTCTTAAAAAAGTTAAAAATAACTTTGACAAAAATATGTTACAATACCCTTTTGATAAGAAAAAACTTTTGGCGTAAAACCTCCGGTGGTGAAAAGAATAATAATAAGATTGTTCTGAAGTTTCGCAGACCTTAATGGCGGTATTTAAATTATCTATAATTAAAAAATATGTTTTTTGCAGATACTAAAAATGGCATTGGAGCACTTCAAAAAAAAAAGCTAAAAGATTAGAAATTTTTTCGATTTTGACGATTGTGGAATTGTAATTTTTATGGGCAATTTTCCCACAGAGTGAAACAATAACTTATATAAATAAGGACCACATGATGAAAAAAACTTTCTGATATCAGTGCATGCTAGCTTTAGTTGTTTGCTTAGATTTCCTTTGGCCTTATAACGACTATCGAATTTTTCGATTTTTTTTTTTGTAAGAAAAAGTCACGTGACTGAGAGTCTACGTGTTGAAATTGTTGGTTCTTTATCCAAAAGCGCGTGATTCCGACGTCAGCAGACCGACATTTCGTTCTTGGCCTACTTATTTTTCAGCATTGCAGAACACAATACGTCACATATTGTGATCCATATTTTATATTTTATTCGAATTTAGTAAGGAGTTGAAGTACGAAGTGTGCGTCTGTGATAAAATTTGCACACCTGTGAATTAGAAAAATTTGGTTAGGTAAAGAAAAGTAAGGATTTCCGATTTATTTATTTATTTATTTATTTTAAAATAAAGTTAATTTTAAATCGGATTTTTCCTTATACAAATTTTATTTACTTCTTTGAAAAATAAAATTAGTGCCAGGGCATCACACTAGTAGCTATCCTTTATTTATAATAAAAACTAATTCATTTAATCAAATTCTTTATAATTATTAAAATACAATTAATTTTTTTGAAGATTACAATAAAAACTTTTAGCGTTGATTCAGAGTTTGGGCTAATGAAATTCACCATTCCTCTTAGCATTCTATCATAATTTATCGCGGCAGAATAAGTGAGCGGGTATTATAAAATTTATGGCATACTTATTCTCTGATACTTGATTAAAATTAAGTTTTTATTATTCTTTTTTATTGACGTTTTATTTTTGAAGGCGTTTTTATAGGCTTTAAAAGCATTTTTTTGTAATCTCCGGAAAACAAACATATATATTTTTTAATTTACAGTGCTGCCATTGCTCTTAATGGCACTTATTAATGCTAGAAGCAAAATTTATTATGTACACAAAATCAAAAAAGCTTCAATAAAAGAGAATTGAACTAATTATACATGGTTTGATAGCCACCCTGAAAACACACTTTTTGAAATAAAAATACTAATTGTCCCAAATTAATTGGAATGTTAATTTTAACAATACAATTTCTTCGCAATATGTAATTTATGGACAAAGTTGTTTATGATAAAAATTATACCATATCAGCGTTTATTGTTAAAGTAGTAAAAACTACACAGTAAAATTATTTTGGAGATAAATTTATCTTTCCCTTTTGCTTAAATTTACTCTATCAGCTCGATTTCATAAGTTTTATTCGTTATTATCAACCATAAAGTTATACGCGTCTTTAATGAGTCAGTTCAACTTTTCAGTGTCTTCTAGCTCGTAAATATTTTCATGAGATTATTTTTCACAAAGTAATAATAAATGAATGAACTTATAAAGAACAATAAGAACAGCACAGAGAGTTAACAACAAACCAAAACAAAAAAATAATTTATTGAACTAATATTATATCGGTCATGTAATCTTCGGTTAGAGTGAAAAATTTAAAAAATAAAATTTCTATAAAAAAATTGTACCGGCTTCTAAAAGTGCGCTAAAAAGTGAAAAATAACTATAATTTTTTATATGAAATTGAACTTTTTGAAGTCGGCGCCAAACTAATACCTGTCAAAATGTGATTTGCATAAACAGATTAAGAATACTTTATTTGTAATTTTTTTCTTACCATAATTTGTATATATTAGTAGTTATTTATTTCATTTACAAATAATTTGGCATCGACTTCAAAAAGTTCAACTTCATATAAAAATTTCTAGTTATTTTTCACTTTTTAGCGCACTAGAAGTCGGTTCAATTTTTTTATAAAAATTTTATTTTTCTATTTTTAGTTTTAAAATTCATTATGATATCCATAAATTATTTGAACTAAGTGCTAATCGAGATTGGTGTACCTCGCAATGACTCCAAGGTGGCAAAAGTACCCATTTTATCCAAAGTTGTAAATCAGCCTAAAAAGAACTACTAAAAATTCTTTGGTTCTTGGAGTTTTCCAAATACCAGTAAAATTGTGTCAAACAAATATTTAGCCTGTCATAGTAAATCCACTATCTTAAATTGCAAATTAATTTTAGATTGGTAATATAGGCCCCAAAACCTTCCAATATCGATGTTTAAAGAACCTAAGATCTAAATTTCTTAGCTCGGTATATTTTATACTGCATATTGAGTTTTATACGCCTCAAGAACCCCACAATATCAATTTTAGACAAAATCGGAATATGTAAAATTTTCTGTTGCTCATATTGTATCTTATCAACCTAATAGTTGTAAAAAATTAACTTCATATTCGTAATACACGACTCCGAAGACCCTCTAATACCAAATCTGAAAAAATGCCAATAAGGTAAAATTTTCAACCCACCATATTGCATCCGCTATCTTGAATTTCAATAAAATTATTTTAAGTCCTAATCTAATTTAAATATAAACCCTTCAAAGCACCCTAGTACCAATTTTGGATGAAATCCGGATATATAAAATTTCTAAACTTATATTCGCTATTTACATCCTCAAAAACGATTCAGTCCCACTTTTGAACAAAATCGAAAAATGTAAAATTTTTAGTCTGCTATCTTGGATTTGCGATATTGAATCCTAAAAAAATACTTTTAAATTCATAATTTACACCCTCAAGAACCCCCTATATCAGTTTGGGAAAAAATCGAAAAATGTAAAATTTTTAGGACACCATATTGAATCTGCCAGATTGAGTTTTTCAAAAAATATTTTAAATTCATAATTAACATTAACAAAAATACCCCAATACTGATTTTAGACAAAATTGGGAGATGTAGAATCTTTAATCCGCCATCATGGTACCAGTTTTGAAGAAAATCGGACAAAATTGATTTTTTTGGCCGCCATATTGGATACGCCATATTGAATTTTTAAAAAATAATTTCAGATTCGTTGTGTACGACCCTAAAAATTCCCTCGTACCAATTTTGGAGAAAATCAAACAAAATAATTTTTTTTGGCAGCCATATTGTTAGCGCCATCTTAGATATTACTGCACCAATTTCGTCCAAAAAAGTATGGGATCACCGCAGCGACTTCCTGAACATAACGTAAAAATTTCATTTCAATGAGTGGCGCCGTTCGGGAGTAATCTGTGTACATATATAAAAAAAATACATAGTCGACGAATTGAGAACCTCCTTCTTTTAGAGGTCGGTTAATAAATGATAAATTTTAATATTACACGATAAAGATTTGTCAGATTGAATCGTTTGACGATACTTTTTTGCAACTGATAAAGATATTTATCATCGTCCTCTTGTTGATATACAAATTTTTATTGTTATTAGCCTGCTGGCCCCTAAACACACTCCAAATTTCTTAGATTAGTCTTAAGCCTGGATAAATTGTGAAGGAAAGTTTCGACGAACCTCAATACATAATAAAACGTTTAAACTCGATTATGTCATAAACGGTAAAGATATCAATAAATAAGAATTTTTAATTAAAAATTTAATATACCAAGGCGCAAAAAAATTATTAAGCTTTAGAGAAATCTCAATCAATCACAACAGAACAACTACCCACCCGAAAATGCATCTGAATATGACGAATACACCAAGGAAGTAAACCTCCAAATGACGAAAGACACGATAGCCAAATTAAAAACGAGAAAAGCCCCAGGACCCGACAATATTCCCAACGAACTAATTAAATATGGTGGAAATGCATTACACGAAGAACTAACAAAACTCTTTAACAAACTAATTAAAGACCAAGAGATACCCCGAGATTGGAAGAAAAGTATAACAGTACCTATTTTCAAGAAGAGTGATAAGAAAATCACGGAAAACTATAGAGGAATAACTTTATTAAATTCAATAGTGAAATTATTCACCAAAATCCTTGAAGGTATAATAACTGACTATTGCAGAATATCAGAAGAACAGCAAGGTTTCCTCAAAAACAGATCTACAGTAGATGCCATATTCATCGTAAGACAGATAGCAGAGAAATCTACTGAATTTACTAAGCCGGCTTTTATGTGCTTTATAGATCTCACTAAGGCCTTTGATAGGGTGAGACTGGATGATATTCTGCAAATAATGCAAATTAAAGGCATCCCAAACAATTTAATTAACATAGTTGAACAGTTAAACTCCAACACCACAACACAAATCTCAGTAAGCCTCAACCTAACTAAGGATGTACCGATAGCGTCGGGCATACGACAGGGGGACTCTCTCTTTGATCCATTACTGTTTAACATAGTAATGGATCAAATAATTGAGAACGTCAAAAGAGCCGCACCAGGGTACAGAATGAATACCGGGGAAATAACAATAATATGTTACGCTGATGACGCCGTCATAGTCTCGGAAAATGAAGACGATCTCCAAAGACTTCTATTTGCATTTCACACCATAAGCAAGCAATTCAACATGAAAATATCCATCGATAAAACTAAGTCAATTGTAATAAGCAAAGTGCCCTTAAGATACAAACTAGTAGTGGATGACAAACCAATAGAACAACTCATGACCTTTAATTACTTAGGAGTTGAGATATCCGCAAACCAAGACAGAACAAGAGAAGTAAGAAACCAAGTAAACAAGGCAAATAGAATCTCAGGAAACCTGGCGAATATAATATGGCACAACACATACATGAGCAAGGACGCAAAAACAAAAATCTACAAGACCTGTATTCGACCGATAATGACGTACGCAATAGAGACGAGAGCTGACAACACAAAAACAAAATCAATTCTAAGAACTGCCGAAATGAAAGTACTAAGAAGAATATCGGGATACACATTAAGAGATCACTTACGCAATTCAACAATACGCGAGGAACATGGAATGCAGGATATAGTAAGATGGGGACGGAAGCGCAGAAGAGCCTGGAATGAGCACGTAGGAAGAATGACGCAAAATAGGATAGCGAGAATCGCCAGAGATGGAACACCGGAAACCAGAAGACCAATAGGTAGACCACCGAAAAGTTGGAGAGAGTCCTGGATTTCAACATCAAATGAGATGAATGATTGAGTTAGAAAAAACAGGCTGTAAGCCTATAACAAGAGGTAGAAGAAGAAGAAGAAATCTTGATTTCTCATCTTAACAAATCTCATTATAGTGCAAATCGAGGTATTGTTAATATAAATATTTACAAAAGAGTTTTAAAAAATTATAACGGTGACACCCTGTATTTCGAAAACTATCAATTTTTCGACGGAGACAAATTGGACTAAATCCTCATATTTTGCTTTAGAAATTCGCACTTTTGTTTTATACAGACATTTTAGAGACACCCTGTACATATTTCGTCAACGGACGTTCTGGTATTTTTATTATTGTATATAGTCCTTAACGAACAGAAAAGCCTATAAACACGTCAAGAACAAGATACATTTAAAACGCGTTTCAATATTGAAAACTGTCTTTAATGAAAAATATTAAGGTTCCTAATTCAGTCAGTTTCAGTGTATTACCCTTTAGTAGTCACCTTTCACTTTAAAGTTATACAACTTTCCGTTCTTAGAGTGTCTTTTTTGTCAAAGAGATCGTCTTTACTCTGATTTTCCTTTTGGATCTGGATCTTTGAATTAAGTTTCGGCTCTTTTGAGTATTCCCTCCTTTGTACTTGATTATTTTTGAGAGGATATAATGACTTAGCTGAGTGATAAGGATTTTATATTGTTTTACTTTATTTATTAAGAAAAAGCAGGTATGAAATAGTAATATTTACCGTAAAAAAATTTGTTTTTTAGAAAATCATTTTAGAAATATTTAAATTTTTTGTGTTTCTAACATGGTGAAGGCAAAGTAAAGCCTTCAAACTTTTCGTGTCTTGTGATGTATAGGGTGGCCAAGTAAGAGAGGACGCCGCTCATATTTATAATAAAGCCGGCCCCAAAAAATCGCTGGAAATAATTTTCCTATACGTTTGCAACTGGGCACGTTGTATTAACGGAGTAGGTATGAATGTTTTAATTTAATTTTCGCAACGTCGATAACAATGGCCTTTTCCTTAGGTTTGCAGGTCTGAAATTTAATATTTTGTCGTATAATATGGGTGTATTCACGAAAGCCATAACAAGCCTGGTAAATTAGGAGAGTCGATTGTTTCCATAATTACAATTTTCTTGGACCATTCCCAAATCTGGATAAAGTGTAACGGGGAATCTACGATAAGTTTCAATAAGCAATAGAATGATTTTACTTCAGTTTCTGTAGACTAATTTCTTAGTTTCGAATCTTTATGAGAGTTTTTTGTTCCTTGCTCTAATGCGAGGCTTATTCTATGTTCGTGAAGCATTGCCGTCATTAATGGAGATACTACATACATCTTCTTTAGGTGCCCTCTTCATTACTGAAGGTTGGCGACAATGTTGGCAAACTCTTCTCTATCTATTGCTGCTCTCAGTAAGGTGTGTGTGTCCAATCCCGTCCACTCTCGTACGTTCTTCAGCCATGAACATTTTCGTCTTCCAGGATCTCTTCGGCCCTCTATTTTTCCTTCCATGAGAAGTCGCAGAAATTGGTATTTTGTTCCTCTGTATATATGTCCCAGATAACCCGTTTTCCGTCGTTTCACTTGCTGCAAGAGTTCTCTATCTGTCCCCATCATTCTAATGACATTCTCGTTCGTCATTCGTCTTGTCCATGGGATCTTCAACATTCTACGAAAGACCCACATCTCGAATGCCTCCACTCGTTGCATTATTCTTTTTCCCATTGTCCAAGATTCCGCTCCATATAAAAGAATAGAGTATATATATGTTTTCACAAAACGGTATCGAGTATCAAGTGACAGGGTAGTATTTGTTAGTAGTTTCTTCATTCTTATAAAAGCAGCTCTTGCATTTTCGATTCTTGCTCGAATTTCGACTTCTGTATCCAAGTTTTGGGTTATCCAAGACCCGAGGTATTTAAATTTTTTAACTTCCTGGATCGGTGTACCGTATATTTGAACGTTAACTCGTAAGTTTTGATTTTTGCTGATGACCATCACTTTTGTCTTTGTTGTATTTATTTTCAGGCCGTGCTGATCTCCTGTGTTCACTACTCTATCCAGCAGCTCTTGCAGTCCTTCTGATGTATCTGCAAAGATGACGGTGTCGTCAGCATATCTTATGTTGTTCAGTATATTCCCGTTCACCCTAATGCCGATGTTAACATTCTCCAATGCTTGTTGGAATATATACTCGGAGTATACATTGAACAGAAGAGGTGAGAGGACACAACCCTGTCGTACTCCCCGCTCTATTGGTGTGTTTGGTGTTGTAGCATCGCCAAATCGTACACAGCCTGTTTGCATCCAATATAAATTCTTTATCAGCCTAACATCTTCGTAGTCTAAGCCCTGAGTCTGCAGCAAGTGTATTAATGTTGGGTGTTTTATGCGATCGAAAGCTTTTTCATAATCTATGAAACAAAGATATAGATCCTTTGATTGATCTCTACATTTTTCAAGTAACACGGTCAACCCAAAAAGTGCCTCTCTGGTTCCCAGCCCTGATCTGAATCCGAACTGTTCGGGGCTTATGTTTTGTTCACATTTCAGAAAGATACGTCGGTGTATGATTTTTAACAACATCTTGAGTGTATGACTCATTAGGCTGATTAGTCTGAAATCTGAGCATTTCCTTGCTGCCTTTTTCTTAGGGATCGGTATAAATACTGATTCTAGCCATTCAGGGGGAAGAGTTCCCTTTCTGTAGATTCTGTTGATGTAGTTGGTAAGTAGTTGAATGTTTTCCTGGTCTAGTAATTTTAACATTTCTATATACACATTATCTGGTCCTACAGATTTCCCACTCTTAGCTGATTTTATAGCCGCATTTACTTCTGATGTTAAGATATTTAATATTGGTTCGTTGCTATGTTCTATTTGGATTTCCCTCCTTTCTTCGTCAAACACTTCACGTATGTATCTCACCCATTCCTCTTTGATTTCTTCTTGGTCTGTGATTATTTTATTGTCTTCCGTTTGCAGGAAATTGGTTTGCATAGCACTCTTTCCAGTTCCGATGATTGTTTTAACTTTCTTATATATATTGAACTGGTCGTGTTTTTCCTGCATTTCTTCCAATTCTTGGCATTGTTCATTCATCCATTTCTCCTTCGCGTGTCTAATCGATTTCTGGATTGTCCTTTGGGTTTCTTTATACTTTTCAACATTTATGTTCTTGTATTTCCTTCGAGTTTCCATTAAATCAAGGATTTGATCGTTCATCCATGGTTTCCTTCCTGTTGTTGGCTCCTTTTTAAGTTTCTCGGTTTGTACTTGTTCGATTGTGTGTTGTAGAAAATGCCATGTTTTTTCGATCGGTTGTCCCTGTTGTAATGCTGTTTGTTTGATTGTGTTATTTAGCTGTTCTGATATTTCACTGCAGAATTCTGGGTCCTTTAGTTTCTCAAAATCAGGTCTTTGTTGTTTATGATGTTTGACTTTCTTCAATTTTATGTGCACTGTTCCTATGACGGGATTGTGATCGGATCCGATGTCAGCTCCAGGATAAGTTTTTACCCCTTTCAATCCATTCCGATAGCGTTTATCAACCAGTATGTAGTCGATTTGATTTCTAGTTGTATTAATTTCTGTGTCTCCCGGTGATTTCCAGGTGTACAATCTCCTCTTAGGTAGCTTAAACCAAGTGTTTGCCACCGTAAAATTCTCTTCCTGGCAGAATTCTACCAAGAGATCGCCTCGTTCATTTCTCTCACCAAGACCCCAATCTCCAACTATGCTTCCTACTCTACCCTCTCCCACCTTGGCATTCAGGTCACCCATGATAATGTTAATTTCGTTCTTTTTTGTTATCTTTAGCATCTGTTTGACTTCCATGTAGAATTTCTGGATCTCATCCTCATGGCTTTCCGAGGTGGGGGCGTACACCTGTATAATGTTAATATCCTTAGGGCTGGCCTTTAATTGTAAGAGAGCTACTCTATCTGATAGCGGAACAAATGATTTAACAGCTTTACTGTTTTCATTATCTATTATTATTGCTACTCCGTTGTAATGTTGTGTTTCGTCATTACCACTATAGTACATTGTATGTTCTTCTATGTTAATTTGTCCTGCTCCGGGCCACCTGACCTCGCTAACTCCCAAGACATTGACTCCCATTCTTTTCATTTCGGCGATTATATTGTGTGTTTTTCCCGCTGCGTATAGCGATCTAGCATTCCATGTTCCAATCTTCAGTGCAGCATTTCTATTCTTTAAGCGTTTTTTATCCTTGTATGTTTCCACTTCCGGGTGGTTCCTAGCATTCTTCGCGGGGATTCTTAGCACCCCTTGACCATTTAAGGTCTGCCACGGACTAGGGGCCTTTGTAGTTAAGCTTGCCATATTATCTTATCTAGGAATGTTCGATGAACCTTTAATGTAGTGGTTTTCCATTGCCTTCTACATCTCTATGCCGTTGACTACCTTGGTAGTAGTTCCTCCGCCTTTGGAGTAAATTTCTTTACCCCAGGACAAAAAGGTGCCCTTATCACTTACCAGTTCATCCGCCAAGAGCCGTTGGCCAGTAAGTGGGGACTGCTTATTCCGGCAGTCATTCGATCGCCAGAGCCTCGTTCGTTATCTAGCAGGTCGCACCAGGATGGCCGAAGTCATCACACGTGCAGGTGAGGTTGGCATTTGGGCTAGACTTGTAATTATGTTTTCGCCCCTTACGCCCCATACATACATATCCGACAATAAATACGTTTGTTGGCACTTTCGAGTATAGCTGAGACCATTTTTCAGTGACTGCAGCCCGATAGCTAGTGCTTACAACCAGATAAGTAGCTATATTGTTTGCATTTATATTGTAAAAGACATTGCAATTTTCATTGTTAAACTATGTCATTTTTGGTTTACTATTTATTGCTACAGCGAACATAACTCAGTTTTCCAGTTAACAAAAATGTTATTTAAATGACAAAAACATAATAAAGTACATACATTGAAATCAATATTTTCCACAGCAGTAAACAGTTTTCAATTTAAAATGAAATTCGAAGGTAATTCAACAATTTTATGCATTTTCAGGGTAAAATATAATAAAGTACTTGAAGAATTTTACTTATATAGAACAATAAACATAAGAAATAAAAAATTGTTTTTCTTGGTAGTTACGTAAAGTTTTCTTAAAGAAATTGCTAAACATAAAATATTTGAAGACTTAAATGAATTAAATTTTAAAACGCGTGTTTCTACCTTTCGCTCATTGATTAATTAACTTCTTATAAAATATTCTTACTAATTAGTAAAAGCAAATAGGCATTTACAAGCAGGAAACTTTACAGAAGAGGATTTTAATAAGAAAAAGGAAATGTTTTGACTCTGTATTCTATCATTTTTAAACTGTGAAAGTAAGTTAATGATGGCTAAGTAAATTGCGGCTATATTTTAGGTACAATGTTGCGCAACTAAATGATACGCAATTCAGTAATTTTTGAAAATAGACTCATTGTATTTGATTTAATGGTATTATTACTAGTTTTTATGTGTTGGTGCGCTGTTCAGTTTGTTAATTTTAATACCTTCCACACATTTTTTTTCATACGATATAAAGCATTGAGAACGATACTTGATTTTCAGAGTTAATAAACTTTCTGGTGAAAAAACTAACATAGGTTTGTTGTAAATGGGATCTCTGCATAATTATTCCATTTGATGTGGTTGAGAATATTCTTCATACCATGTTTTCTCGCAAATAATACATTTGTTAATATCTATCACATAGCTGTTAGTGCGCCTTGTTGATAACTGCGTCCATATTGATGTTATGCGCGCCCTGTACACTTGCTTAATTGAACAAAAGCGCGAGAAAGAAAAATGAATATCATTAACATGAAATAAACTCCAACATTTTTAAAACAAATCAATATATCCGCCTACTGCATGAATAACATCAGCACATATCTCAAAATATCCTACCAACTTTTAAAAAAATTGTGCAGTGCCTTTTAGTAAATACAAATTTAAAGTGGTAACTTAGATTCGTATTCAGCCTAGTTACGTTTAAAAAAACAAATAAAAAACATGAATTTCAGTGAAATAAATCTTGGTGCTTGTTTGCCTTTTGAGATTTAGGAACGCGTAAAATATTTATTAGTGTTGATAGTTTTCCTCCCTTTCATTTCCCTTTAGGGTCTATTTTAGTTTTGCGAAACCGCATACAATAGCAAAATCTACTAAAAGAATTATTATAGGATTGCAATAAAAAAAGCACAACACAAGAAAATGCTATAAAAAGTTAATGTAAGAACATAAAAAAAATATAGAGAAAAATATAGAGAAACTTTTTTTTTTCAATTTTTTACAATATATTGTTAAGAAATAAAACATAATAAGAGTGAAAGTTTTTGATGGATTAATTGTATTACTGTTATATATATACGGGGTGTTTTTTTATAAAGGTATAGAACTTTAAGTTGGCAACACTTTTTTAACTGGCGGCCATTTTGTCAGCTGTCAAGTGATTTATGTTTAGTTTGGTTTGGCATTTCAACATGAATAGACTGACACCTGAAAAACGCTTCCAAATTGTGCAAATTTATTTTGAAAATCATGGTTCTGTTCGAAATACGTATCGCGCACTACGTCCATTTTACGGTCAACATAATCGTCCATCAGAGCAATTAATTCGATTAACTATGGAACGTTTTCGCACCACGTTTACTCTAAATGATAATACGCATCCACAGAGACGTCGTACAGTGCGTACAGAAGAAGTCATTGCTGCTGTAGAGCGTAGCGTAGAGGAAGACCCGAATTAGTCTTTCCGCCATCGTGCACAGGAATTGGATATGTGTCCATTCACTTTATGGAAGATTTTGCGGAAAGATCTTGGTTTGCGTGCTTACAAAATCCAACTCGTGCAAGAATTGAAGCCACACGATCACCTAGCAAGGCGTGGATTCGGTGAATGGGCCCAAAACAAGATTGCCGTTGATCCCGATTTTCATAAGCGAAATTTGTTTAGCGACGAAGCTCACTTTTGTTTGAATGGATACGTCAATAAACAAAACTGCCGTATTTGGAGTGATGATAATCCTCAAGGGTATGTTGAGACACCGTTACATCCAGAAAAACTGACTGTTTGGTGTGCTTTATGGGCTGGTGGAATCATTGGTCCGTACTGCTTTAAAAACGATGCTGGTCAGAACGTTACAGTCAATGGTGACCGCTATAGAGCCATGATTACTGACTTTTTCGTTCATCAATTGAACAACCATGATGTGCAGGAGCTGTGATTTCAACAAGACGGCGCAACATGTCACACAGCTCGTGCCACAATTGATTTATTAAAGGAAACGTTTGGTAACCGCATAGTTTCACGTTTCGGACCCGTGAATTGGCCTCCAAGTTTGTGCGACTTCACGCCGCTAGACTATTTTCTGTGGGGATATGTGAAGCGCTAGTCTACGCCGATAAGCCCGAAACGATTGATCACTTGGAGGACAACATTCGCCGCGTTATTGCCGATATACGGCCACAAATGTTGAAAAAGTCATCGAAAATTGGACCTCCAGATTACACTATGTCGGAGCCAGCCGTGGCGGTCATATGCCAGAAGTCATATTTAAATTATAATGCCAGAAGGTTATCTTTCGAATAAAGTATATTTCATGTCAATTTAAAAAATTCTTCTTTGTTTTATTCCATTTAAAAGTTCTATACCTCTATAAAAAACAGCCTTTATAAACGAAATTTTCAACCACATTAGATGAAATCATGCACACGTACCGAAAAATTGTATACAGATTACATTATGGGGTAATTTTAGAATAAAATATTATATGAAGCACATTTTATTTTGATGATTACTGTACACTGCTGATAGTTTGACATATACTAATTATTTTAGCATCACATAATTTAGTTTAAGTATTATTTGAAACTTTTTTGAAGTACTTTAACTTGCTGACTGTGGATTCTAATACAAAATAGTTTTAAAACATTATTTATTGAGTGGATTTACGTCGTCTAGACGCAGGTAAGTACTTTTACCATTAGCAAATACAAAAAGAAAGCACATTTACAGTAATCTGTATTCTAAGAGCAGGAGAATATTCCTCTAATAATTTTTAAAATATCCAATAAATTAGAATATTAATAAGATAAGTTCTAGCTAAAGCTTTTTATTTTAGTTGATTCAGATTTTATATTCTTTGTGCGATCAAAGGTCTAGTTAGTTTGATAAAAATCTCTTGATGTTTTAAATGTATTAAAAATTCTACATATTTACATAATCTGCACATCCAAGTAACTTTTATTAAACTCTACCATATTTTTCGATCAATATAAATTTCATTATATAGTTTAGTTTCATTGTTATTCGAAATATTTTTTTTATAATGCCCTTACCCTTACGGATGTGAATTTTTATACTAAATCTATATTTTATATTAAATCGTCATTGTATTTATAAATGGTGTTTTTTATAGAGGTACTAGCGACCCGCCCCGGCTTCGCACGGGTGCAATGCTGATACTAAATACACTACAGAAAAACTGTGACTATTTATTTTATTTTTACAACAATTATTACATCGGCCTCCGACGCGCTATTTATAGGCACGCTGCCGCCGCCCCGGTCGGCCTGTACCGCCGCAAGCGCTACTTCCCGCAATTTTAAATCTGTAATATCTTCGAAAATATTCAATTAAATCTTATGCTGTAAAGGACCATATAGATCTATATTAAATCAACAATGTATTTAAGCTATTTAATTGGATAAGGATTAATGCTGTATTGGTTAAAATCGCTTCAAAATTTGCCATTATTTGTCGTAAAAAGTAAATGACAAAAAAATGTTATTGTGGGATATCCATGAGAGATAGACATATACCATCGCGGAGTTTTCTGTAGACCTTTTCAATGTGTACAAATAATTAGTACATTATTTTGATAAATCTCGTAGGGTTCAGCCTGCGTTTGCAATGTAAGCGGAAAAAAATATGATAATTAACGACATCACATTAGAAACCTCAAAAATAACAGTATTTCTCCACTATTTAATGGATGTTATTATACATATAAACCTTCCTCTTGAATCACTCTATCTATTGAAAAAAACCGCATCAAAATCCGGTGCGTAGTTTTAAAGATTTAAGCATACAAAGGGACATAGGGACAGAGAAAGCGACTTTGTTTTATACTATGTAGTGATAAAACTTTTAAATGGAATAAAACAAAGATGAATTTTTTAAATTGACATGAAATTTACTTTATTCGAAAGATAACCTTCTGGCATTATAATTTAAATATGACTTCTGGCATATGACCGCCACGGCTGGCTCGGACGTAGTCTAATCTGGGGGTCCAATTTTCGATGACTTTTTCCAACATTTGTGGCCGTATATCGGCAATAACGCGGCGAATGTTGTCCTCTAAGTGATCAATCGTTTCGGGCTTATCGGCGTAGATTAGCGACTTCACATATCCCCACAGAAAATAGTCTAGCGGCGTTAAGTCGCACGATCTTGGAGGCCAATTCACGGGTCCGAAACGTGAAACTATGCGGTTACCAAACGTTTTCTTCAATAAATCAATTGTGGCACGAGCTGTGTGACATGTTGCGCCGCTTGTTGAAATCACAGCTCCTACACATCATGGTGGTTCAATTGATGAACGAAAAAGCCAATAATCATGGCTCTTTAGCGGTCACCATTGACTGTAACGTTCTGACCAGCATCGTTTTTAAAGAAGTACGGACCAATGATTCCACCAGCCCATAAAGCACACCAAACAGTCAGTTTTTCTAGATGTAACGATGTCTCAACATACACTTGAGGATTATCATCACTCCAAATACGACAGTTTTGTTTATTGACGTATCCATTCAAACAAAAGTGAGCTTCATCGCTAAACAAAATTCGCTTATGACAATCGGGATCAACGGCAATCTTGTTTTGGGCCCATTCACCGAATCTACGCCTTGCTAGGTGATCGTGTGGCTTCAATTCTTGCACGAGTTGGATTTTGTAAGCACGCAAACCAAGATCTTTCCGCAAAATCTTCCATAAAGTGAATGGACAGATCCAATTCCTGTGCACGATGGCGGATAGACTGATTCGGATCTTCCTCTACGCTACGCTCTACAGCAGCAATGACTTCTTCTGTACGCACTGTACGATCTCTCTGTGGATGCGTATTATCATTTAGAGTAAACGTGGTGCGAAAACGTTCCATAGTTAATCGAATTAATTGCTCTGATGGACGATTATGTTGACCGTAAAATGGACGTAGTGCGCGATACGTATTTCGAACAGAACCATGATTTTCAAAATAAATTTGCACAATTTGGAAGCGTTGTTCAGGCGTCAGTCTATTCATGTTGAAATGCAAAACCAAACTAAACATAAATCACTTGACAGCTGAGAAAATGGCCGCCAGTTAAAAAAGTGTTGCCAACTTAAAGTTCTGTACCTCTATAAAAAACACCCTTTATATGTTGGTGGTAGCTGAGATTTTCTTCCTCTATCACCTCCCATTTTTTAACGTGCTTTGCCAGTTTCTTCATGCAGAAGGTTATATCTATGTACGACTCACTACAAAAGTTGGTACATCTCCTCTATTAAGCACTACCAGTTCGTCATCTGCCAGCCATTCAGCAAGTAGTTTTCCTCTGTTATCTTCTACCTTTGAGCACCATAAATAGGATTTGGCGTTGAAATCTCCGCCTACTATTATTTATTTAACTTGTTTCCTCATTTCCGCTTTCAAGCTTTGAAGGAAAGCTGAGTATTGTTGAAAATCTATATTTGGGGATACGTAGCAACCAAAGAATATCACTTTTGGTGTTTCTATCCATGCAAATCCTTTACCCGCCCCGCTGTTTGTGACTTGTATCCTGTTACCGTTTGGTTTCAAAGCAACATCTCCCCTTCTGTCGATGTATAATCTCCTATACCTAAGTCTAATAGTTTCATATATTTTAAATTTTACGTCAATAATTCTATTTGCAGGCCTAAATATAACTATATTATTTAATTTGGAACACGTTGTATATCTTGATAACATTGTTAATTATATAGTTTTCCCAAATCAAAGCTATTTTCTATTTTTTCTTACTTTAAGTATTTATTAACAACCCCCCTATCGGCTGGTATGGCAAACATAAATAAAATCCTAATTTCGATCAAATTTTACTCTATGTCAAAGTAATTCCACCTTTTGCATGTGTATTTTGAAAATATAAACGGAAATATATTATCTTTACATTTTAATCGTTGACCTTTCAGTCTTTCTATTTGCAGTAACTCTTATTTAAGGGTTGAATCAAAATGTTAATGGATTTCTTGGAGAGTGCATTCAGAAGGTCGACTCGCAAATAAACATTTATTTACTTATTTACACGTTACAAGGGAAACTAAAAAAAAAACAACTCCCCACAATTTAGGATTTCTATTAAGGCCAGTATTTTCGAGTATGTATGTAATCAGGGGCGGATCCAGCCTCTCTCTTTGAGGGGGGACGGTAATATCACAAAAGTACAGTATGGCAAGCGAAGGCAAGTTGTTAAAGGGGGGGGGGGGGGGAGACACCAGCAACATTCCCATTTCTAGTATAAAAGGCATAGTCGGGTCTATTTGTGTGAATTTGAAGCTCTTGAAGAGGGGATCACAAGAAAAAACAAGTTGTCGACAGAGGGAGGATGCTAGTAGCGTACACAATCTTAGTATAGAGACAGATATCGGATCTACTTTCCTGAATTCAAAGCTCTTGGAAGGTGCCTATCGCAAGAAAAACAAGTTGTCAACGGGGGAGGGGAGTTCCAGCAGCATACACATTCCTAATATAAATGGCAGAATCGGTTCTATTTTCCTGAACTCAAAGCTCTTGGTAAGGGGACGGGCGATCGCAAGCATATACATTCCTATACTCCATTCAAGAACTAGAGAGAGTAATAAAACTGTTACCGAAACCTCCAACGTACCTGCTCTAGTGCAAGCGTGATAACTGAGGACTGACGTAAATCTAATTATATTTAATTATATTTAAATATTACAAGCGTTTATAAATTTACTGCAACAATAAAATTTTTGATAGTTCAATTTAATTTCTGTTACTGAGCAAGCACACCTTACAGTATGTGCTTAGTGATTTATCTTGTTTGTGCTTATTTTTATATATTATTTGAGATTAGTGAGATACCCAAAAGATATGGCCTCCACATTTATATTTATTCCAAAATCATTAAACCAGGATATTTTTTCCTCAATGTTTATGATGCCTTAAGATATCAATATCTAGATAATAATGTTAAAAGCTCTGTTGAGATGTGTTCCAACATGACAGGAGTTGGAAAATCTATGTACCGAATACTGAAGGAGAAAAAAATGACTGGAATTGTTAGTACTCCCAAGCCACATTCGATTACAGGCAGATGAAAAACCTCGTTGGAAAAAGAGATGTCAACTGCAATAAAAGGAGTTGTACATACATTTTATTATGAGAAGAAGATCCCAACCGTCGACAAAATTCTAACTAAAATTAATGAAGATCAGGATATACCTGAAATGAAAAGAACTGAGCTCTGGAAATTGCTCAGAGAAATTAAATTTTGCCAAAGACACCGGACTAAATTACACAGGTAGTTTGCGAAGAAAAAAAAGGGTAAAAAACGATTTATTACTCTCTCTAGTTTTTGAATAAACTATAGTATAAGAGGCAAAATCGGGAAAATTTTCCTGAACTCTAAGCTCTTGTGGGGGGGGGGGGGGGCGATTGCGCCCATCGCCCCTCCTTGGTTCCGCGCCTGTATGTAATATAGTATACTTACATATAAGTCTCGTTAGATCTTCGCGTTTTCATTGTAACATATAAATTAATGGCACAATCTTATATAGCTGGTTAAAGAAAATCCGCACATGTTGCTCTGAAGTCAGATGTCCGGATCCTTAATAAGGAAAATGAAACAGTATTCCAAAACGTTTAAAGTAAAAATATTAGTAGACAAAATTTTTAAATAGTGCCATGGTACTCTCCTACGAACCATCACTACCAGAATACCCTCGTTCTTAAACACAATGCGCGAGTTCACAACGCAGCCAAAGTTCAGCATATCCCAGATTTGACTTCACTTGATTTCCTTTTATTTAAAACGCCATTTTGCAGACGATAATCAGTTAAAAGAGGTGCCAGCAACTTTATCTTGTCTCTAATTTAATTAGAAACTATCATCATCAATATAACTCAACATTGGTTGATATTTTGATGCAGGTATGCAGAAGGCAAATCACCAAATCAAGTTGTAAATATATTAAATATCGCTTGTCAAATAATCCGTAAATAATATTTCTAATTTTCCCTCGTATATATTTTTTAATTTGTACTCACCTTTAATACGTCAGTGTTATTCTGTTTATATTACGTTTAGAAACTAAATTAAAGAAATTTGGGGTAAAAACCGATAGAATTAAATAAATCCCAACACCGACTTTTATTATAATTGACGTTTATTGCTACGGGTATTAACGTCGGATGCTGGGAGCGAATTTTTTTGCAAGGAAGGAAATTTTGATCACCTTTAAATAGAGACATAATTACATTTTTCAATATCATAATAATATATGCCCATGAAAATTTAATTTTATTTATTCTAAAAATGAAAATAAATATAATATAATAACCTGAACTATAGCCAGAACTCGAGGTCGAACAACAATCAAACAACGATATTCAAGAAGACATTGCTGAGGTCCAGCTCCAACAAAAACAGCAACTGCAACTGCCACTGCCACTGCAACTGCAACTGCCACTGCAACTGCCACTGCATCTACCACTGTAACTGCCACTGCAACTGCAACTGCCACTGCAACTGCCACTGCAACTGCCACTGCAACTGCCACTGCAACTGCCACTGCAACTGCCACTGCAAATGCCACTGCTACTGCAACAGCAACAGCAACTGCGATATACGAATAAAGGTCTATGGACATACAGACTAATTCCACAAATCGAACCATGGATCAAGAGGGGACACGGAGAAGACACCTACCATCTTACCCAATTGATTTCTGGTCATGGATGTTTCCAGGCCTACAGAGAGCGGTTCAAGGTGGCGGAGACCGACAAATGTATATATTGCGGTAAGGTGGACACTGTGAAGCACACGTTCTTTGAGTGCACTAGATGAGCAGAGGAGAGAAGAACGGCGAAAAGCAATATGGGTCAGCTCACATCAGAAAATTTAGTGGGAAAAATGCTGCAAAATGTGAACAATTGGAAAGCCGTATCAAAGCTCGCCAAGTCGATCTTGGCAACAAAAAGACGGATATCAGAAGAATAGAGGGGTGATATTAACAAATTATCTGACCACCTTCTTGAAGTAATGCACGCAGCAGTTCCTAGGAGGACCCTTAACCAGGTCCAAACGAGGAAAGGGTTTTAGTTGGCGGCCCCGTCCGGAAAAAAAAAACACTACTCCAGTGCAACGACATTAATACTGGAGTGTCTGTCAGACAGATTTCCTAAACCTCGATAAAAAAAAAACTGCCACTGCAACTGCCACAGCCACTGCCACTGCAACTGCCACTGCAACTGCCACTGCAACTGCCACTGCAACTGCCACTGCAACTGCCACTGCAACTGCCACTGCAACTGCCACTGCAACTGCCAATGCAACTGCCACTGCCACTGCCACTGCACACTTTTTGTCCATTGGTATTTTTATTTTTAATTTGAAGAAATTTTTTTTTAAATAAGTTATGATTTTTGTGACATATAGTAATGTTCTCATATTTAAATATGTTTTGTATGTTTTGAGGAAGCTTTGGAATGTATGGAAGCGTTAAATACTTTTGGGAATTGTTTTGGTCTCTTCTTATGAAATTACCGTCCTTATTATAACACCTGTTAATATTTTTTTTTAATTGAATCGATTAGGTTATTTGCGTAATTATTTATAGTTGAGATATATGTCTAATTTAGGTGAGGAATCAATTAAAATATAAGATTATAATATTAAATCTTGTATAACCAATTTAGCTATTATACAGAGATTACATTATTCCAATCAACCTGATATACCCTAATAGATTCTATTGATTGGGAATAAATTTGCTCCTGCTCAACAAAAGGTGTAAAAGGTTGGACCTTGGATAACATTACGGTATGCTAATATGAAATTGAGCCTATTTGCAGGGATTTATTGAGGAAAAGGTCGAGAAAGTTTAACCAGCGTGGAAGAGCGGATAATTAAAATTTATAAGTTCGTTTTTTGAGAGTTTTTTTTGTTCCTTTATTAAGCTAGTTATTTTAGGCCTTCTTATTTCAATAGATATAAGATAATTCAGCATTTAAAATTAATATTTAGTAATTTATTGGTAATTTATATGGTACTTTACGTTTCTCAATAGATTTTGGACCATCGGCGTGTTTGCTTGAATAATTAAATCCAATAATGTCCCCTTTCCTGGGTGCATTGATAATTATTTTTGAATTTAAAGAAAAATGAAAAACTTGATACATCATTGGCGTGCATTTTTTGTTAGATATTGTTGGATAATATTTATTTCAATATATAATAATTTTTATTTGCTTCAAAATACAAATGATTTGAAATACTAGACGAGAAGCAGAGGTAATTAAGGGAACCAGAGTGGCTTTCATCGGCTTTTCGATATATCCGTATCTAACAAAGTTATTTTGATGTATTTAGATATGCTGATTACAAATTTCGATGTTGTATCTTCGAAACATTTCAGCGTCATTTCTTTATACCAATTTTCAGTAAACAAATCAAAAATTTCCAAGTTTTTGATTACATTATCATTATTGTGATAGGTGAAATCCATCAGTATTTCCATTCCGTGTATGCACCTTTTATGAAATTTGAAAAATAATAATTATAAACAAAAGTTATTGTATATTTAGTGCAAAAACATCATACACGCGTGTGTGCCATGCTTTAACTTTGTCCCATATCTCGACTTCTAATTAATTTATTGTGTTCCACAAAGTGTTATTTTCAATGGAAAACTTGACTTTATAATTAAGAATCTTATGAAATGTGTTTTTTTTTCTTTTTAAAAGGTATGAACAAGGCAACATAATGAAAAAACTTAATATTTATTAAAGCGTTTTTATTTTGTTTATAAGCTTATAACGGACAGTTGAATGAAAACCTTCTCAAAAAGAAACACTAAAGATTGTTGACATTTTTAACAAAGAACATAAATCTGTTTAAAAAATTCATTATCATGGCAAATTTAATAAAACAAAATCAAATTAGAATAAGTAAAGTTCTTACCTTCCATTTAGAATCCCTATAGTACTCATTTGAAGCTTGGGTGGATTGCTGGTTTAAAATAAAATATTCTTAGTAACAAATAAACGAATACATGGTTTATCCGTTAGAATTCTAGAGTTAATCTAACTAGGGGATTCTGAAATATTCAACCGCCTCCCACACGCATATAACTAGCAATTTATGTAATTAAATTTAATCAAAGTTGCTCAGAATATCCGCCCTCTAAATATTTAAGCATGTGTTATAAAAATAGAGCCTTTGAGAAAGTGTCTTCTCTACCCTGAAATTGGAAAGTTTCCTCGTTTATTTAATGTGTTTAAATAAATCCAATCTATATTTATAATAAAGCCCAAACTATTAAAGACAGAATCTTGAACTTTTGGAAAAAAGTTGACAACACCATATAAACACTCATTACACTTTCAAAATTGGCACTCCAAAAAGGTGAAAAGAGGTAAATTGTCATTTCATAAATTTATCGATACGTCTTGATCAAATATAGATATGGAGTCGATTTGGTTTCAAAAGGTAGTACATATCAATATCTAAAAAGAGATTTTTTGATTTTTCCATATTTGCATTTTAAAAAGGAAAATGGAGGAAGAAGTTGTTCTAAGATTGCTCTTTAAAAATGAAATTTCTCTGCAAAAAATTAATGTACGAACATGCCTTTTAGCTTCACGTATTCCTTTTTGTAAGGCTCTAAAAAATTAAGATGTGTTTACGCTTTTAAAGGCGAGTGATAACGTCAATTATTGCGGTAATCAGCGGACTATAGAACGAAACTAAACTTATCTTGTTAATATTAGTTCAAGTTTTAGAGATACTTGAAGTTGTGTCTCCCTATATATTAATAATGCGACGTTGTCAAATATACGTTTTCTTCAAGTTAAGACAAATTTGTACAACTTGGCAACGTAGCATGGGGGATCTCCAGGGATGACCCCTCCTATACGAAGTCCCAATCTCCTAGGACTTAATATGACAGAAAAGTAGGAACAATATGGCTGACCCTAAAGCGTTGATGTTTCTCCTCTTGTTTCTATCTCAATAGATAAAACTATTTCATAAAGAGTGCGCATCACGCTTGCTGTCAACGCGGCCTTAACAACTAATGTTTTATAAATATTTGTTAAAAGTTGCCTAGTGAAAATGTTTCTCAGTATATAAAATTTATGAATTAATTTTCTGATGTTTGTTAATTTTAAAATGTGCTGATCCCATTTTAGATTTTTATCGATTATTATACCCAAATATTTTATGAATGGTACATTTTTTATTAAGATATTTCCAGCTTCAATTTGGTTAAAGTCTGGACGATTTGATGTTGTTATCGAAAATGCAATATAATGAGTCTTGTCAACGTTCAAAGTGAGTTTAGATGAATCCAACCAGTTTATTATTTTAAGCAGACCAGTTTTTTTGATTCTTTTACTTGAACCCAGGTTTCTCCAGAAAAACGGCTACTGTGTCGTCCTCGTATGAAATTAGAGAACCATGCTCCAAGTACATGCTTGTTAGTGAATTTATATGAACTATAAACAAAATCGGTCCCAATACTGTCCCTTGAGGAACCCCGATTCTAATGTCTAAAGGGTCACTATAGATATTACCAATTTAAATTTTTTTTTTCTATTTCTTAAGTAAATCTCAAAGACACTCAACACAGAACCCCTGACACTATAGACGTTTAGAACCTCCAAAAGTGAGTCATGGGGGTACAGTGTCAAATGCTCTGGCAAGATCCAGAAAGACGGCAAGACATTTTTTATCATTATCAAGATTCATGGTTACTGACTTAGTAAATTCATAAAAGCCGTATAGCATTTTTATAATAGAAAAATATTGAATTGCCAATATTTTGAAAACTACAAATTTTTGGAATAGATAACCTTATACAAAGGTACCCTTATTTTTAATACTTAATATGATAAAATTATAAAAATAGTTGCTTTCTATTTGAAAAAATTGACTTTTGACGATTTTTTAGACATAATTTTTAATCTTCTTTTTTGACCACTCTGTAATAATAATTTTCCAAATATCATAAAAAGACTACTAAAGTCGATCTTCGTCTACAAAAAAACTAAACCAAATTAATTAATAAAGACTTCCTTATCGGAAAAATTTATAGTTAAGTTTTGGTCCGCAAACGCAATTTTTGACATAAAAATTTAAATATGTCCAAAACGGTGAGACTTAAGTATAGAACATTATACATAAAATATATCTAGAATTTTACGTAGAAACCAAAAATGCAATAATATACAGGGTATTCTATTTAAAATAAACAAGTTGACATCTACTTCCGGTATAACCGGAAGTGCTGCCATCTTGAAAATATTTTAGCCGGCTGTCCCCCATGCACGTTAATACACTGTTAAATTTTTCCTAATTATAGTTTTCTCACAATCGATCTATAAATTTCTCGGAGGATCACCCTGTATATATTTTAAATGTAAAACTAATTTTATTAACATTTTATTGTTAAACGATATCCAAAAATAAATTCAAAATCAGCATTTTTTACATTACGTTTCTTCTAAAACAATTTAATGCTGGCAAAGCAGAGTTTAACTGATCTCGTCTTATTTTATTTACCTTATCAATATTGGATTTGTGGGTAAAAACTTTCCTGAACACCTAATCCCTCTCAATTTAAAGCTTTTTATAGAAAGATGAGAAATATATCCCTTGAGTCAACACTTGAAATACCAAACTCAGTATTTTCTTTACGTTTGTACCCTAAATAGCTTGCTAGCCCGCTTTACGGGCCCTTTTGGCACTTAAAGAAAGCAAACGGGATTAGAAAGGTCTTATACTTTACTTTATTCTACTTAAATACTTTCAGTACGTATACCATGTTTACAGATGTATGAGGTAGCGATAAAGTTTAGCAACACTGTTAAAAATAACCTTAATTTTAATGCAAATTTAAAGTCCATTCCATATTAAATTTAATGATTTTTCCTCAAAAAAACGCGAATAATTTATAATTACTTTGAATTTATTAAAGTAATTCATTCAAATATTATTTGCAAATTGCAAAGAGGCCCAACAACCTAAATAGCAGAGATGACAGCCAGCGAGTGCCTAACACTTGGAAAAATCTGCTTACAAAACATCAAACAGTGGTACTTGGTAACGAAACAGATTACAACTCGGCAACGCAACCCAAACACTGGCAACAGGGCCGATGACGCACAGCAGGTCTCACAACCTGATTGGCCAGAACCATTCGGAAAACGAACGCGCCCGACGTACACACGGGACCGACAGCACCCGAGTCGCAAGCGTCAGTTCGCTCGTAGACGTCGTACAGTGAGCTCTGAAAATAGTGAATGAGATACAATATATATATATATATATATATATATATATATATATATACATATATATATATATATATATATATATATATATATATATATATATATATATATATATTGTATAAGTAGTGACCACATCTCAGGTATTATAAGTTTTGATTATGAAAATGTCAAACGAAAAAGGATATAAATAATTAATTAATGCATTTATGAGGTAAGTGTAGATGGTAGAATAATAGTATGTAAGAATTTATATATGAATCATATTTTAAGAAGACATTAAATGCCTATAATTGTGTAATGACATGATAAAATATATAAAAATTAGAGTGCAAGGTTGGACATTAATGCATTTAAAGTAAGAATAATAAATAAATTTCACTCTAAAAGGCATGAATCAAATAAACAATAGATATTTTTAATAGTATGTGACGTGTTATTGACCAGAAACAGTGACTACAAAACGAATTTTAAAACAAAATAGTAAAATCCACAAAGTAGAGAATATTGAACACCCATTTTATAAACAGTGCGGGTAAAAATAATATTACTGACCAAAGACCAAATAATAATCATTTATTGAAATATAGACACTATTTGTCAATAATTATTTATAATATTTTAGTTTCAACGTATGCCAATAACAATCTTTATAAAAACTTTGTTAAAAATATTGTAAATCTGTAAGAATGGTATAAGAAAATGTAGATTATTATTAAAAAGAAACTAGAATAAAATAATACCTAATTGTAGATAAAACATTGTTAAATATGATTATAATATTAATAAAGCAAGAATTATCAATTTCAGTAAGTTACAATTAAAATTTAAAGGTATATGTAATTTTTTTTTAGATATGATCAAATTTTATTTATCAATTTTATGTGCTAAATAATAACCAAAAGTAAAGTGTAGATATATCAAAATATCAGGAAAAGTCTAAAATTTACATAAATCATAATTTATTTTCATCAAATATAATATTTAGTTCATAACATCAATAAAATATCAAATCATAAATTGACAAATAAGAATCCATTTTGGTTTTGTATTTCAAAGCTTAAAATTCTATCTAGCTGTAAGTTCAGGTCAGACTGCTGATCGATCAGAAGAAAATTAAAACAAAAATTTATACTACGTCACCGCTAACTATAAAAGCGAAAATTCATTTTTTTTTAAGGAAGTGCAGGTCAATTAGTTGTACAGTAAACATCATTAGTCTTATTCGTAAAAAGTAACATAACCTCAATATTTTCATTTGTTATTTTTTAAAAAATAAAAGAAGGAGTGCATATTAATCAGTTGGAGTGTAAATATCGCTAGTCTCTGTGATACAGTTAAAATCACTAGTCTCATTCATTAAAATTTTAAAAAGCGAAGAAACATAGAGCGTAAATAAAAATTTTCTGGAGATTAAAAGACAATTTTAAAAGGAGAAGAAGTTTACTCAATTAATAAATAAACAATACCACTAAGCCAGCAGCCCTGAAAAATATCTAACAAATTAGTGATATATATATATATATATATATATATATATATATATATATATATATATATATATATATATATATATATATATATATATATAAGAAGAAAAGTTATAATAGTTGGCAAAGGAAAAATAATTTAGTTTTTTTAAAATAGAAGGAAGAAACCTAGAACGTGGATAAAAAAGAATCTGGAGATTAAAAGATCTTATCTAACGTGTAAGAAATAGAAATTTTAGACTTGTTTGAAAATAGTTAGATAAAATAGATACATACTAATCTTATATTGAATATTTGTAGTTAGTAATAAAATAAATTGTTTAATTTGTACTGTAACAAAATCACTCTTAATATTAATGGCACACACAAATATTTTAGATTTAAAATAAAATTACATATAATAAGATACTAGTCATCATTAACCGTTTAGACATTAATATAACATTGCCAGATGTAATAATCTTACATCCAACAAAAGAAAAACAGTGCACATTAAATAATATTGATAATTTTAATTAGGAATAGATAAGGTGATTTATAAATATTACATAAAACTGCACCCACTGACATAATTGTATTATTTTAATAAAGTTTATACTTGTCTTTATGAATCATTGGTTTGACTTTTCTAATAATAATAATAATTTAATCTTAACTCACCTGAGGAAGAGAAAGTTGACATCAATGTTTTTAAACATCTGATCACGAAAAACGGAGTACATTCATAACTATAGCACATGTGTATTGGTGTATTTTTTTTTATTAAAATAAAAATTTTTGTACAAATGAATTATACTTAGGTATAGTTATTTGCGCCTGGCGCCCAACAATTTAAAAGAGGAAAAATTAGACCCACATATATATATATATATATATATATATATATATATATATATATATATATATATATATATATTCAAAAATGACATAACTTATTTAATAAACCTTTATCCAATCTTGAGTGAAATAAATTTAGAGTCGCAAGGAGCTAAGTTGAATTTAATTAAACCAGAAACATCTTATCATCATCATCATTTGTAGAGAAACTTCTTTTCTTCAAGCGATATTGAGGTGTAACTTGTCATATCTAACCCAAGCGCTGATCCAGGGGAGAGGAGCGCGTTCACCCCCCGAAAAGCTTCGAATTTAGAAAAGTAAACCCGACCCTTCCTCTTATACTAAGAATGTGAATGCTAGTGACATCTCTCCCCTCCCTGCCGACAATTCGTTTTCCTTAGCGATCGTCCCGCCCAAGAGTTTGGAATTAAAAAAAAAAATAGAGTCGCTCCAGCCTGCCGCATTACGAATGTATGTCGCTGGGGTCCCCCCCCTCAATAGACATATGGCTTTCGCTTACAACATTGTACTTTTGTGATATCACTCACCCCCTCCCCAAATATAGAGGCTTGATCCGTCCCTGATCCATCCAGATCTGTATATAAATTTACTCTTTCCATCAGTCTTGTAAATTCAGGATATCTTTAAATTTTTGTGTTTTTTTTTTAAATAAAACTGCACCTTTAAAAAGGATAAGTTGCATCAAAATAATGAAATTAAATTCTAGAAAAAGTATTTCAGAGATCACCTTAATGTTTTTAAGACCCTCAATATTATATATATATATATATATATATATATATATATATATATATATATATATATATATATATATATACTACAATGGCATAATGTGGATGTATCCACTGCTATTGCAACTCACACAGAGGAATCTGTGAAAAGTCGCATAAACATATATACGCCATCCGGCGGGAGGTCGGCGAAACCGCATTCAGTATTTGCATGCTTCCTTTCGATCTGTCCTTTGCACAGCCAGGTGCCTGCCGGTACCCTGATGAGTCTAGTAGAGACGAAACATGTGCCTCTGCCGTATCACTGTAGCGGGGAGGGTAAGTTTTAACTTTCTTCTCGATGTGGTGGTACAGGTAGGCCATCATCTCGATGGTGGTGGAAATGGATGGATTGTGTTCTGTAGCAATCTATTCAAACTGTGCAACCTCTAACACGGAAAGGATATGATGGAACGAGGTTTGCATTTACTGTTCGCATTTTACTTCATATATATATATATATATATATATATATATATATATATATATATATATATATATATATTTCAACTTAATCGGACAATAAAAATTTACGTTGCCCTTGAAATGACCTTGAAATATACCTAGTCGACAGCCCACGACCCATAGGCAGCTGTGAAACTAAATAAAATCATTTAAAAAATAGCAAATGGTGTTGCCAATCTTTTCCCAAAATTTCATGATTCTATTTTTACTTGTTTGGGTTGTGTTGATATGTCAGTTAGTTAGTCAAGATAACGCCGCTTATAAACATAATAATTTAAAAACCATTACGACAAAATTTTAATCCTCGAGTCTAGTCTCGAACCTTAATTAAAAGTTCCCGAAGAGCAGAATGTCTTTTCTGCGAAATAAATTCAAATACAAATATTACATCCATCAAAGGCATAAAAAGCGCAAAGTTTACGAAATACCTAAATAAAAACAAATAAATAACAGTTCCCTTTACATACGAGATTTTCTTTAAATGTCGTTTAATTTTGCGCTTTGATTTCGTAAATATAAAAATACGCTCTTTAAAAGCTCAAGTGTTTATGGAACTTTTGGGACCAACTAAATTTATAAGAGAAACCTCCCTTTCTTCTGTAAGCTCTCTTATTCTGTTTTCAATTACTGACAAGTACCTGTTCTGTATAGCGTGAAATATTATAAATTTAATACTGGCATGTTGAAACGAAGGAGATGACATATGTGTTGCTAAGAAGCATTATCAACTAATATTTCTGCCAGGATGGACATAATGAATATATGTCAGTATCAATGTACAATGGGCCATTAAAGGGCATTAATGTTTTTTGGTTATACGGGGTGAAATGGAAAAGTAAGAGAGCAAAAATATATCTTTTTTTAAATACTCCATGGAAATTAGATCAAAAAGGAGCTGTTTTGTTAACAAAAATGTAACATTGATTTTTCTGCAGGAATGTGTTCATTTCAGCATTCTATAAAACATATCTCGATGGTAACTTTGAGAGAGCTGTGCAAAAAAAATGGCAGACCAAAAATTGTCACGATTTTCGGTTTTTTGAGTTTATCTCGAAAAGTAAAAGTTGTATCGAAAGATGTTTCAAATAAAAGTTATAGAGAATTAAAAAACCTATCGATTCATATATACAAGTTATAGGTGGCGCCACTAGTTATCGAGATATATTATTTTTCCACAAAATTTACGGGTTTTGTTTTTTTTCTTTGTAAAAAAAGACATTTATTAACATATTATCGATTTAAAATTTAATACAAATATAGATATTATCATTCTAAAAAAGTGTGTTAAGCCTGGAATCTGTGAGTTTTTTATTTTCCGAGATATTCGATGTCAAAGTTGAAAATTCAACCTCAATTTTTCGCTTTTCTAATTAAGATACAATGCTCAATTTTAATGGAAATTGTTTGTATTGTTTTATTTTTTGAAGGTCTATTAAAATTTTTTTTTCAAACGTGGCCGAGGAATTTTGCAAAAACCAATTCTTGCCCAAAAAAAATTGCGATAACTTTTTATTTATTTATTTATTTATTCATTGTATCAACAACTTTTACAAAGCCAACTACAGATACAACTAAACCTAATATATTAAGACTATAATCTAAATTAGAACCTAAATAAAAAGGCACTACAATTGCCTACATAACTCATTTCTCACTTCCCTTCTAAACCTGTTACAACTTAAGTTAAAAATGTCAATGGCACCACAATATTTATTAAAATATGAACATAATCTTATTAATGGGGAATTTTTATACAGGTTAGTCCTAGGGGCATTAATATAAAATAAATTTCTGGATCTGGTGTTAACTCGGCCTTTTTTAAATGGAAGCTGTTCTAAAAACTTTTTGTCATCAATTGTGTTCCCAATCAATTTAAACAAAAACACAACACCCGCTTCAATACGCATGTGCTTCAAACTGGGAAAGTTGAATAAAGAACACAAAAGCTTCTGATCAGTTCCTCTTTGAGGGTATACCGAGAATGCCTTGTAATGCAAAAACTTTCAAAATCTCCGCTGAACCACCTTTAAGCTGTAAATTTTATTTTCATACTGTGGATCCCAAATTATACAAGCATATTGAAGCTTAGCAAGCACCAATGACTTATACAAGATAATCATTGTATTGATATTATTGAAATATTTACAGCTCCTAATAATAAAACCAAGAATTTTTACTGCACTTGTAGTTACATTATCAATGGGCCTACCAAAATTCAACTTCGTATCTAAATAAACACCAAGATCCCTATGTAAATCGTTTCTTTTTAAGGGCGTGTTATTTATACAATAATTAAAATGAATTATTTGCTTTTTACATGTAAAAGACATTACTACACATTTATTTATATTTACATTTAAATCATGTTCTTTGCACCATCTCACAACCGCATTAAAATCCTCTTGCAGAGCCCTCGCATCTGACTCATCTCTAATAGCACGAAAAATTTTATAATCATCCGCAAAGATAAGGCCTTTGGCGAATTTTACATTCACACCTATGTTATTGATAACCAGTAAAAACAGAAGTGGCCCAGTTACCGGATGGATATAAAATTTTTTTAATGCGTGTATTGGATTTAGATGTATCATTTCCGATCTCAAAAAGAAAAAAAAACTAATTTTGGATGGAAAAAACGTTTTTTTTTTTTCAAAAATTCATAATAGCGTGGCAAATGAATATTAAGGGCTTAAATTTGTAGAATATGCTTTTTAATACTTGTACTTTACCTGCGAATTTTTTGAATCCAAGAAATACAGTTTCATACGATCTGCGAACTTTCGAAAATTGGGCCGAATCTAGCTGCTGCAGGCCGCTAAGGACGGGTTGCCATAGTTCAGGCGCATGATTCGTCGGCACTTCAAAGAAACTGATGCATCACAAGTAATATTCATAATATTAATGTTGTTTTATTAATTTATATGATGGTAATATTTGTTTAGTCATATTAATTATTAATTTGTTTATTAACAAAATTTTTACAAAAAATTATAGAGAAAATCATACAAATATTAAATTATATATTTCGGATTTCGAATTTCTCGGAAAATAAAAAAAATCACAGATTCCGGGTTTGACATACTTTTTTAGAATGATTATACCTATATTAATGTTAAATTTTATATCAATAATTTGTTATTAAATGTCTTTTTTTTTCAAAAAAAAACAAAACCGTAAATTTTGTCGAAAAAAATATATCTCAATAACTAGTGGCGCCACCTATAACTTACATTATATAAGTCGATAGGTTTCTTGATTCTCTACAACTTTTGTTTGAAACATTTTTCGATATAACTTTGACTTTTCGAGATAAACTCAAAAAACCGAAAATCGTAACCATTTTTGATCCGCCATTTTTTTTGCTCAGGTCTTTCAGAGTTACCATCGAGATATGTTTTATAGGATGCCGAAATGAACATATTCCAGCAAAAAAAACCAATGTTACATTTTTGTTCCGACGAAAATCTATTTTCCCAGGAGTAATATTGAAACGAAAGAGATGGTATATGTGTTCCTACAAAGCATTTTCAACTAATATTTCTGCCAGGATGAACATAATGAATATATGTCAATATCAATATACAATAGGCTAATAACTAACATTAATGATTTTTGGTTATACGGGGTGAAATGAAAAAGTAAGAGAGCAAAAATATACTTTTTTTTAAATGCGATATCCAATATATTTCTAACCGACTTCTAAAAGAAGGAGGTTCTCAATTCGTCCACTATGTATTTTATTTTTTTTAATGTATGTACACCGATTACTCCGAAACGGCGGCACAGATTTGAATGAAACTTTTTGCATCATGTTCAGGAATTTGCGGCGGTGGTCCCATAATTTTTTGGACGAAATTAGAGCAGTAATATTCAAGATGGCGCTGATAATATGGCGGCCAAAAAAATTAATTTTGTCCGAATTTCTCCAAAATTGGTATGGGCGAATTTTTAGGGTCGTACTCAACGAATCTGAAATTATTTTAAAAAAATACAATATGGCGCACAAAAAATTTTAATTTTGTCTGATTTTTTCTAAAATTGGTGTGTGAGAGGGAGTTTTCGGGGTCGCACATTACGAATCTGAAATTATTTTAAAAAAATTCAATATGGCGAACAAAATATTAATTTTGTCCTATTTTTTTTAAAATTGATATGGGGGAGTTTTTGAGATCGCACATTACGAATCTGAAATTATTTAAAAAAAATGTGGCGGATCCAAGATGGCGGATTAAAGATTCAACATCTCCCGATTTTGTTTAAAATCAGTATAGGGGTTTTTTTGTTAGTGTTAATTATGAATTTGAAATATTTTTTGAAAAACTGAATCAGGCAGTGTCAATATGGTGTCCTAAAAATTTTACATTTTTCGATTTTGTTCAAAGGTGAGACTGAATCGTTTTTGAGGATGTAAATAACAAATATTAGTCTAGAAATTTTAAATTTCAGGATTTCATCCAAAATTGGTACTAGGGGGGCTTTGAAGGGTTTTTGAAATTCATTATAGCGGATGCAATATGGTGAGTTAAAAACTTTACCTTATTCGCATTTTTTCAGATTTGGTATTAGAGGGTTTTCGGGGTCGTGTATTACGAATATGAAGTTAATTTTTACAACTATTAGGTTGATAAGATACAATATGAGGAACAGAAAATTTTACATATTCCGATTTTGTCCAAAATTGATATTATGGGGTTCTTGAGGCGTATCGAGCTAAGAAATTTACATATCAGGTTCTTTAAATATCGATATTGGGAGGTTTTGGCGCCTATATTATCAATCTAAAATTAATTTGAAATTTAAGATAGTGGATTTACTATGACAGACTAAATATTTGTTTGACACAATTTTACTGATATTTGGAGAACTCTAAGAACCAAAAAATTTTTAGTGGTTCATTTAAGGGTGATTTAGAACTTTGGATAAAATGGGTATTTTTTTACCACCTTGGAGTCATTGCGAGATAAACTAATCTCGATTAGTACTTAGTTCAAATAATTTATGGATATCATAATGAATTCTAAAACTAAAAATAGAAAAATAAAATTTTTATAAAAAAATTGTACCGACTTCTAAAAGTGCGCTAAAAAGTGAAAAATAACTATAAATTTCTGTCTAATGTCTAAACGAAATAAATAACTACTAATATATACATATAATTATGGTAAGAAAGCAATTACAAATAACATATTTTTATTCTATTTACGCAAATCACATTTTTTCAGGTACTAATTTGGCGCCGATTTCAAAAAGTTCAATTTCTCATACAAATTTATAGTTATTTTTCACTTTTTAGCGCACTTTTAGAAGTCGGTTATTATATATTTGGATTTTCCACAAAATTCTCTATATAATACTGAAATTGATTTTACATTGTTTTGCGGCGTTGTCAGATTAATGAGAAAAATCTACAATGTATCCAGAAACTACGTGTACAATGTTTAATGATAGACCCTTGATGATAGGTAGATTTAAGCCAACTTAGTTATATCTGATACTGCTTCATCTAGGCGCTAAAAGACTCAAAATTTTAAAAAAATATTGATTTTTCCTAAATATTTTGAAGACATGGTAACTAAATGTGATGATTTTTGGTATGTAGTCTAATATTATAATATGACGTTTTTCAGTGTCTTAGCGACGGGCTATACAGTAGTGTAAAGTGTAAGTGTTATAAAAGTGACGTCACGCTTCTGATTTTTTATGTCATCAACGTTATGATAATCTAGATATTTCTATTGGATAATCGATTATTACAGCAGCAATACGGAGACCAATTTAAAAAAAATATATGTTTTTTTCTCTTCTACTTATCATTCTGTATTTTCAAATAACGAAGCTATAAACTTTAGTACGTTAACGGGCTACCCTGTATATTCGCTCTAGACAGCAAATATATCTTCAATATTGAAAGTGAGTCATATTTTTTACTACGAACTTTAGCATTAAACAAAACCAAAATGTAATAACTTTCTTACAAAACTTCCCAAATTTATTGAAATTGTTAATTTCCTTGTATTGACACTTTCATTGAAAACCAATAATATTATACAAAAAGTTCTTGCTAAAGTACAAAGTTATACAAAGTGTTAAACCACTTTTTTTAGTCTGGAAAGTTTTGGGTTATACTGAAATGTTAAAGTACTCGTTTTTTACAGAAATATATCGAAGTTTGAATGAGTTGTGGTTGTATTAGAGATAATTTATCAGGAAGGGACTTTCAATCGAATTTCTGATCTTCCTAAAAAGTGAGATTTATTTGGGAATTTTAATTATTGATAATTCTGTTTAGGGTGTTATTGGTAAATTAAAAAATCCTTTTGTTTCTACTCGGTTCTATAGATTTTGGAAATGGTCTAGGAACCAGAGATGCACTATTTTGTATGCGCGTTCTCCTACAAAAAAACTGTGAATTCCAAAAGAACATCTACGTCTGTTTCATCGACTTTGAAAAGGCATTCGACCGAGTACAACACGATACACTTTTCGAATGTCTACAAGCAGCAGGTCTAGACCACTACGATATAAGACTGCTAAAACATCTGTATTACAATCAAGTAGCCTCTATCCAAATTGAAAACAGTCGTACTCAAAGCCTACCCATCAAACGTGGAGTAAGACAGGGTTGCGTTTTGTCACCCTGTCTTTTCAATGTATACTCTGAAGAAATTTTTAGGGAGGCTTTGGATGCCAGAAAAGAGGGAGTAAGACTGGGTGGAGAAGTAATCAACAATATTAGATTTGCTGATGATACGGCCATTCTTGCAGAAAGCATCGAGGATCTCCAAACATTAGTAAATCTAGTCAATGAGGCGAGCTGCCGAAGAGGCCTTAAAATCAACATCTCAAAAACAAAGTGGATGTCTGTTGGAAAGATTAATATAGATAAATGCCAACTTTGGCTCGATGAAGAGAGGATAGAGCATGTAAACCATTTCAAATACCTTGGCAGTTGGTTGAATGTAAATGGGGACTCAGATGAAGAGATAATAGCTAGGATCGAAATATCGCGTAAGGCCTTTATGACATGGAAACCAGTTCTATGCAACAGGAACCTGTCAATGCATATTCATAAGAGGGTCCTGAGATGTTATGTATGATCTATTCTGTTATACGGTTGCGAGACATGGACACTAAAAACCACAACGCTGAACAAACTGGAAGCTTTCGAATTGTGGTGCTATCGTCGAATCCTAAAGATATCATGGGTTTCGCACACTTCCAATGAGGATCTTCTTAGAATGATGGATACAGATCGACTGCTCTTGAACTTTATAAAGAAACAGAAAACAGAATACTTCGGCCACATAATTAGAAGACCTAAATACCATCTACTTCGCCTTATAATACAAGGAAAAGTGGAAGGAAAAAGATGGATAGGCCGAAAGAAGCTTTCATGGCTACGTAACATCAGGCAGTGGTGTGATTGCACGGTGGAGGAACTATTTCGCGCTGCAGCCGAGAGAGAAAGATTTCAGGAAATTGTAAACATGATGACCACCAACGTCTGAATACGGACATGGCACCTAAAGAAGAAGAAGGTTCTATAGCCGCTGTTATCGGTTATCGAGGTGTAGTTAATGTTCTGTTGCCAGTTAAGAACCTACAATCATATTTAAAATTTATTTTTTCTTACCAATTTTTGTGACTATTAATATATTTAACTAATAACTAACTACTAATAATAATTTATGGTCGTTTTTTTTTTACTAATAATTTTTATTACTAATAAACTTTGATATCTCTCTCTCTCTCTCTCTCTCTCTCTCTCTGTCAAGCTCTGTCCATTCACTCCTGGATGTAGGTCTCTCTCAATTGTTTCCATCTTTCTCTATTCTTCGCCAATCTCATCCACGGTTTGCCCACCACTGTATTTATGTCGTCTACCAATCTTTTTTTTCTTGGATGGATAGAAAATTTGATATACTCCATGGAAATTAGATCAAAAAAGAGCTGTTTTGCTAACAAAAATATAACATCGTTTTTTTTTGCTGGAATGTGTTCATTTCGGCATCCTATAAAACATATCTCGATGGTAACTCTGAAAGACCTGTGCAAACAAAATGGCGGACCAAAAATTGTCACGATTTTCGGTTTTTTGAGTTTATCTGGAAAAGTAAAAGTTGTATCGAAAAGTGTTTCAAACAAAAGTTGTAGAGAATTAAAAAACTTATCGATTCAGATACAATAAGTTATAGATAGCGCCACTAGTTATCGAGATATATTTTTTTCAACAAAATTTACGGTTTTTTTTTTTTTTAAAAAAAGGCATTTATTAACAAATAACCGATTTAAAATTTAATGTAAATATAGGTATTATCATTCTATAAAAGTATGTCAAACCCGGAATCTGTGAGTTTTTTATTTTTCGAGAAATTCGATGTCAAATTTGAAAATTCAACCTCAATTTTCCGCTTTTCTAATTAAGATACAATGCTTCATTTTAATGGAAATTGTTTGTATTGTTTTATATTTTGAAGATCTATTAAGAAAAAAATTTTTTTAATCGTTGGCCGAGAAATTTTGCAAAAACCAAATTTTGCACAAAAAAAATTGCGATAACTTTTTACTGGATGAAGATAAAATTATTTTAATGCGTGCATTGGATTTAGATGTATCATTTCCTATCTCAAAAAAAAAAATTAATTTTGGATGAAAAAACCGTTTTTTTTTTTCAAAAATTCATAATGGCGTGGCAAATGAATAATAAAGGCTCAAACTTGCAGAAGATGCTTTTTATTATTTGTACTTTACCTGTGAATTTTTTGGATCCAAGAAATACAATTCCATGCGATCTGTGAAACTTCATAAATTGAGCCGAATCTAATCGAAAATAGCTGCTGCAGGCCGCTGTCGGCGGGTTCAGGCACATTATTCATTGGCGCTTCAAGGAAATTTATGCATCACAAGTAATATTTATAATTATTATATATTTATTATATATATTAATAGTTTATTAACAAAACTATACTCTTTAATTTTATAAGTTTGTATTAGGACAAATTAATATCATTATGTTTTTCTCTGCACTGCAGCCATAAACTGCCACCCCTACACCTGACTGTCTATGGACCACTCAAAAGTTATTATAACACTGCTGTAACCGATTGGATGGTAAGCAATCCTGGCAAAACGGTGACAATTTATGAAATTCCAAAATTAGCAGCAATAGCCATGCCACTTGCATTCAAGCAACAGAATATTCAAAGGGGATTTGAAAAACCTGGCGTATGGCCATTCAATTCAAACATTTTCTCAGATAAAGATTTCATTTGTTCTTCTGTTACTGATCACTGCTTGCCGGATGAGGATAATGTTCCTACAGAACAATAGATTTCAGATCAAGCTCTTACGGAACAGCCTTCAGCGGAAGAAAATCAGAGTCTTGAGGATCGTACAAGTTTAAATGTGGAAGTCGCTGGGCCATCTCAACTCGAATCTCCAATTAGAAGCCAGACTAAGGACACTGTCATAGTAACACCTGATTTAGTAAGACCGTATCCGAAGGCTGGCCCCAGGAAATTGCGGGGCATGACACGGAAGAAGGGAAAAACTAGGATATTGACGGACGCACCCGAGAAAAGACTTATAGAAATGGAAGAAGAAGAAAGACAAAGAAAAAATAAGCTCAAAGAAGTCAACAAAAATAGGAACTGCTCTAAAAATACAGGACAGAAATCAATTCTGAAGCCTGCTGAAGAATTTACTTCGAAAGGAGAGAAAAACAGGAAAATGAGCAGGGATAATGAAATAGAAAATGTTTCTGTTTCTGACGAAGCCCTCGTTGAATCCTCGGAAGAAGATTTTGATGAAAACGATATCCTTGTTCTGGATAGAAATTTCCAGATCAATAACTTTGTGTTGTTTAAATTTGACACCAAAAAAACTGTCTATCATTATGTTGGGTTAATCGAAGAAGTCACTCCATGGCAACTGTCAAATTTATGAGAGCGAGTAAGATACGAAATACATTTATATTTCCTGACATCGAGGACGTAGCCAGCGTCCCCCTGGAAGATATAAAGACAAAATTGCCAACATCAACGACATGGATGAAATGTGGCAGCTTTAAATATAAATTTGATAAGCCTATCTGGGTCATACCAAATATAAGATAAGTTTAATTAAGTCCAACATCGTGCAGTATTCATTCTTAGACATATTTGTATTACAAGTTTTTATAACAATGTTATATAATACTTAAGCATAGTAGTTTAGTACAGCAATATGTGGCGTATTAAATACAATGCCCAAACCTCCCTACAGGGGTGCCCAAACTACCCGACCACCGGGAGCTTTGGGCACTTTGGACATGTGTCAAAAGATCTTTTGTAACTTTGAGACTGATTACAATACGAAAAATTGTATTTGCTATAATTATTACCAAATATGTGTGCTAGATATATTTGGAATAAAATTTTGATTTTGATAAAAAAATAACAGTTTTATTACCATCTATGCAAAAAAGTGCCCAATGCTACCCTACCTCCCCTACGTCCCCTATTTCCATAATTTTAAACAACCTATGGTTATTAAATTATAATTGAAAAGGCTTATTTAAAAGTTTTTATAAATATTTAACTTATAAATTTCACTTGTTTTATTAAAGTTTTGAAAATCTGGTTTCAGTTTTCATTTTAAGGAAGTATTATAATAGTGAAGTTTAAAATTATCAAAATATTTCCCAAGTGCTGAAACATTACATGTTTTACTTCTCTCTCTCTCTCTCTCTCTCTCTCTCTCTCTCTGTAGCTTTACAACCCTTCGTGGGTCCTCGCTGCATCCACGACCTGCCTCCATTTGCTTCGGTCCATCATGTCGTTACTCCAATCTCGTACTCCCAGTACATTTAAATCTTTTGTGATGTTATCCCTCCATCTTAGTCTGGGCCTACCTAAGGGTCTCTTTCCGGTCGGGTTCTCTTCCCATATTCGTTTGATGAGACGTTCGTCATGGGCCCTATGAACATGTCCTGCCCACCTAAGTCTTTGGGCTTTTATTTCGTTAATGATGCCTGGCTGATCATACAAGCTCTTTAATTCTTCATTTGTTCGGATGCGGTATTGTCCCGTTGTTTCATCTACTCTAGGCCCATATATTTTTCTTAATATCTTGCGTTCGAAACGTCTTAATAACAATTCGTTCTGTTTTGTGATGGTCCAGGTTTCTGAGCCATATGTTATTACCGGTCTAATAACTGTTCTATATATACGGATTTTGGCTGATCTGGACAGCAGCTTTGATTTTAGTATCTCCTGCAATGCATAAAAGCACTTAAAACCTTTTTGTATTCGTGTGCATATTTCACTGCTCACATCATTGTCGTGTGTTATATTGGCCCCTAGATATTGGAATTCTTTCACACATTCAAAATTGTATGTGTCCATAGTTATATTCTGTCCTATTCTATCCCTACCTGCTCTTCGGTTTACGTGCATGTATTTGGTCTTCTCTTCGTTGATGTTGAGTCCTACTTTTTTTGTTTCCCTTTCCATTCTGATAAACATTTCCTTTGTTTTAGTTGTGCTATTTCCTACGGTATCGATGTCGTCTGCGTATGCTAGGATCATTCCGGGGCCCTGGTTTGAGAATACTTCCAGTTTTATGTTAGCCTCTTTGATGGCCATATCTAACACTATGTTGAAGAGTAGTGGCGATAAGCCATCGCCTTGTTTTAAACCACTGGCAATAGAGAATATGTCCGTAGTGTGCTTACCGATTCTGACTTTCGCCCTTGCATTCTCTATACATATTTTAGTCAGATTAATAATCTTCTTTGGCACGCCTACCTTTTCCATGGCGATCCATACACTATCTCTTACAATGCTATCATATGCTTGGCGGAAATCAACGAACAGCTGGTGTACATCTTTGTTAAATTCCCAACTCTTTTCCAGAAGCTGCCTAATAGTAAATATTTGGTCAACAGTTGATCTTCTTGGTCGGAAGCCACATTGGTAGTCCCCGAGGTTTTCTTCTGCGTAAGGGGATATTCTGGTTCTTAGTATGTTGGATAGCACCTTGTAGGCAACGTTTAGTAACATAATTCCCCTGTAATTTTTACATACTGATCGGTCTCCTTTTTTATGTATTGGGATAATTATCCCTTCGTTCCATTCTTTTGGAAGTTCTTCAGATTCCCATATCTTTTCCACAAGGGTTTGTATTGCTTCATGTAGCTGATCTCCGCCATATTTTATAAGCTCCGCGGTTATGTTGTCGCTCCCGGGTGCTTTATTGTTCTTCAGTTGGCTAATTGCTTTTTTGATCTCTGTCAGTGATGGAATTTCTACCTGTTCCTCTGCTCCCTGGTATATTGTATTTGTGATGAGAGCTGTGCCTTTTATATTTAGTAAGTTGTCAAAATATTCGTGCCAGGTTTGTAGGATTTCTGTTATATCTGTTATGAGATCTTTATTTTCTTTCTTTAATATGCTGGTCCGTGGCATATACCCTTTCTTTATGTTCTTGATCTCCCTGTAGAATTTCCGGCTGCTCTTTGTATTTGATCCATGTTTTACTTGGTGTTATTTTATGTTTACGTACACCACTAACAGAATTTTCGCTTCCACTAGTGGAAACTATGATAACAGTGAAGAAAATTCAAATTATTTGCTAAAGGAAGCAGTAAAATTTAAAAACAACAGCGTAAAACCGCCCCTGCATGTTGAAGAATTTAAGCAAAAAAAAGTTAATCTATACATATAAGAACGTTATCACATAAAATATTAAATTTGTTTTTAAACGAACCCAAAAGTTTTTGGTTTTCCCTCTTGTAAAATATAACGTGTCCACAAACAGCTAAAGTTTTACGTTTACCACACATCTGACACCAAAATTTATGATAATGTTAAAAATATACACATAAAACTTATTATCTTGCTCGTATTTTAGTGGCGTTAATGTTGACCTTCTAGAAATTAATTTAAACTATAATATAATTTCCTTGTTTTTTCAATATAATATTGGGTAAATAGGCCTTCTGACCTTTTAATTCCTTCCACATAGTTCCCGCTTGTAGAAATTAAAAAGCAACTACATTACATATAATGGAACAATAAATCTACATAGTTAATCTTTATTGATTGCGGTTTTCTTTATATACTGATTATATGTCTAATTAATTTTAGATTAGATCCGGTAATCTCTGGATGTTGGTGGCATAGTAGGTATTTCCCAAAACCAGAAACTACAACTACATTACATATAATGGAACAATAAATCTACATAGTTAATCTTTATTGATTGCGGTTTTCTTTATATACTGATCATAAGTCTAATTAATTTTAGATTAGATCCGGTAATCTCTGGATGTTGGTGGCATCGGAGGTATTTCCCATAACCAGAAATATCACGTTTTTGCCTAATTTGTGCATTGTTTTAATGTTTTTAGCATATTAATTTGTTTCTTGATAATAACACACAAAAAACTAAATAAATTAGCTAATTCTCCCATATTTTGGTGAACGTATTCCCCTTAAAAAATATATCTAACGAATTTAGGTCTGGAAATCTGGGTGGACATAGAACAAGTGCACCACTACCCCTTAAACGACTATTAAAAGTAAATATTACTTAGCGATGCATTAAATTCTTAAAATGTGGTGGAGCAACATCGCGAATAAGCCACATCTAAGCTCTAATTTGCAAGAGTCAATTTCTAAAATAGCGTTTCTCTAAAGGTAGTTCGCGAATCCCCAGGGGTTCTAATCATCATTGTCTATTACCTTTTTCTTCAGATTCTAAATCACATACATTAAAGTTTTAACATTTAAATTGAAAGTCCCTCTATTTGAAATATTGGTTTATAGAACTTTTTAGATATTTTCTTTTAAATTAATGGAGTGTGTAATATTTGTTTTCGAAAACCAAATTACATTATTTTTTCTGTCAATAGCTTTAAAGGGTAGATTGAAGTTGTAACATAAATAAATCCGAAGGTTTTGAAAAATCTATTTTTCACTCGTGACATGATCATGTTTTGGTTTATTTATATATATATATATATATATATATATATATATATATATATATATATATATATGTATATATATATATATATATATATATATATATATATATATATATATATATATATATATATATGTATATATATATATATATATATATATATATATATATATATATATTATATATATATATATATATATATATATATATGAAGTAAAATGCGAACAGTAAATGCAAACTTCTCTCCATCATATCCTTTCTGTGTTAGAGGTTGCACAGTTAGAACAAATTGTTATAAAACGCAATTTATCCTATTTCACCACCATCGAGATGATGGCCCACCTGTACCACCATACCGAGAAGAAAGTCAAAACTTACCCTCCCCGCCACAGTGATACGGCAGAGGTACATGTTTCGTCTCTACTAGACTCATTAGGGTACCGACATGCACCTGGCTGTGCAAAGGACAGATCGGAAGGAAGCATGCAAATACTGAACACGGCTTCTCCGACCTCCCGCCGGATGGCGTATATATGTTTATATAATGTGGATATATCCACTGCTATTGCATCTAACACCGAGGAATCCGTGAAATCCGCATATATATATATATATATATATGTATATGTATATATATATATACATATATATAAACAAAAATAAAATGAAATCTTGGCTTAGCGCACGTGAAATGTGTCAATCTGTACTATTCTCGTGTTAAAAGGTGCGAAGTATTCCAAAGTATGGAAAGACTCCGGGTCCGACAGATGGCGACAGCTCTGTTTCGTTCTAATATGAGACTCGTCAGGCCACCGCAGTCGGTACAAACCATCATCTCGCCTCTGTATCTTATAAAGCTGAATTTAAGATTAAAAACAGCAAAAAGGCGACATCTCGATGGTTCACTCGATAACACAAGAATCACACAGATTGACAAAATTTGTAAAAACCGCCATGTGGTGGCGCGACGGTGAATAAAAACCGAAATCTATAAAATTTAATACACAAAACGCGCTGCCCAAAGAATAGGGGTCGCATTATTCGGTACAAGCCAACCAGGCTTGCAGCAAGCGTAGTGTTTCACGGATGGGAACATGTGATTTAGAACTAATCCTACTTAGAGAAGAAATACGACAGAAAAGGATACAACTAAGCACTCACTGCTATTGGCGAACAGAAGCTACACAAACCGCAAAAACAGAAACGCATTTAAAGAAATTTGATAATATCATGAAACACCACCACAAACAAGAGAACAAACAGTGTACGACATATCCAAACACTAACTGACTGAAACAGAAAAAAGGTTTTAATTACGCAATAGCTCCGAAAAAGATTCCTACAGAGGAAATAATTACACAAATCGGGTCTACTCTTTGTTCTAAAGACAACCACTAGGCTGAGCAAATACGGCAGGATGTGTCAAGAATTCTTAGAACATTGAATCCTCCGAAACAAAACCTAAGTAGAGCAGAATTTACAGTCTTAAAAGACCTGAACAAAAATGATTTTATATATATATATATATATATATATATATATATATATATATATATATATATATATATATATATATATATATATATATATATATATATAGGCGCGGATCCAAGGGGGGGGGGCACACAAGAGTTTTGAGTTCAGGAAAATAAACTCGATTTTGACTTTTATATTATAGTTTATTCAAGAACTAGAGAGAGTAATTCATTATTTTTTACCCTTTTTTCTCCGCAAACTACCTGTGTTCTTTAGTCCGGTGTCTTTGGCAAAATCTGTTAGACACATATATTTTTCATAGGAATGGGTTAGAAATTTATAATCAAAATACCGGTCTATAATAATGGACTATTTGGGTTGGATAACAATAAATAAAGGGTTTTCCAATAAGAGGTGTTATTTTGATATTCAAAGAAAAATGCCATTTTTTAAGATAAATGATCGGATATTTATTACATTATAAAGAGGAAGGTATGCCGTTAATGATGGAAAATAACATCAGCCAAATGACCACCACGACCATGCCTACAGGACCATATCCTTTTCATGAAATTTTCCATAACCAAATCGCAAAGTGGCTGCCCTATGTCCTCGATAGCCTCACGAATTCCATCTTTGAGGTCTTGAATCGACGCTGGGCTATTGGCGTAGACCTTGTCTTTCACGTGGCCCTAAAGGAAGAAATCGCAAGGTGTCACATCACAAGATCTCGGTGGCCAATTGTGATCACCTCTTCGAGAGATAACACGGCCCGGAAACTTTTCCCGTAAAAGATCAATGGTTTCGTTGGTTGTGTGGCACGTAGCGCCGTCTTGTTGAAAGTAAACGTGGTCCAGATAAATACCATCCAATTCCGGCCATAAAAAATCATTAATCATCTCTCGATAGCGCAATCCATTCACCGTAACTGTTGCTCCAGCCTCATTTTCGAAAAAGTAAGGTCCAATGACCCCGCCGGACCATAAACCGCACCAAACAGTCACACGTTCAGGATAGAGAGGCTTTTCAACAATAACTCTTGGGTTTTCCGAGCCCCAGATGCGACAATTTTGTTTGTTGACGAAGCCACCGAGGTGGAAATGGGCCTCATCACTGAAGATGATTTTTCGATGGAATTCCGGATCATTTTCATGCATTTCAAGAACCCAATCAGCAAAGGCACGACGTTTTTGATGATCGGCCGGCTTGAGTTCTTGCGTTAACTGAACTTTATAAGCCTTAAGACCCAAATCTTTATGCAAAATACGGTGTAATGACGTTTGTGGAATCCCTAATTCCAAAGAACGACGAGGAATGGACAAACCTGGGTTTTCTTCAACACTTTCGGCTACAGCAGCAATATTCTCGGCTGTTCTTGAGCGACGTGCACGGGTTTTCTTCTTCACATAACTAACTTGTCCCAACAGCTCGAATTTTTTCACCAATTTCTTTATTGCGCTCCGACAAGGTGCTTCATGACGACCCAAAAATGTTCGAGTTTTACGAACCGTCTCTGCCAAATTTTCACCATTTTTATAGTGAATTTTAATAATTTCAATGCGTTGTTGAAGCGTGTATCGTTCCATCTTTATTTATGGCGTAGTTTCTACTTGTCAAACGTCAAAAACTTACAGCTTCAAAAGTGACATCTACCGAAATAGCGGGCTTTTCAAAATGACACCTCTTATTGGAAAACCCTTTATTTAGTGTCAAGTGTTAAAAAGGATTTTAATACTTGTCATGGGCGTCGGAAGGAGGTTTATTTTATCACGTATTTATGGCATAGAATATTATTTCGGTAATAAACTTAAAATAAAAAGTTTTTATATTATTTTATTTCTTATGATTTCTTAATAATTCATATACATTACAAAATATAGATAATTTGGCATATTTAACAAAAATCATAACTGTATCTTTATTATTTTTAATTTTGGCATAGCAACCGTAGGCACATTCATACTAAAACGTAGACTTATTCTCTCAAAAAATTCTGAGCTATAATTCAAATACTTACAAAATATCCATTGTCAAAAATACAAGAAGTTAAACATATATAAAAAATAAATTCGTCCATATAATATTAAATTTTTTTTGGGGTTATCGGTCATTTTATTATTAATTAAAACCATTTTAGGACATTTGACGTTTCAGTTTATTTATTTTTTAAACCATCTGCACAATTACAATTCAACACTAAAAAGGGATTCAAATGTAATTAATTTTTATATGTTACAGTTAAAATAAGACCTACTGATTTTTATTTCTATTGCACTGACATCTTAATTTAATTTACTTTATTATATAGAAATCCGATAGCCCCAAAAATAAAATAAACGTGTTAATTCTACAGGCTTAAGAAAAAGACACAAATACAATAATAAAATAATAAAAAAAATTACGGCTAATTGGAATTAAATATATATAAAATTAAAGAGTGGGAGACACTAATATATATATATATATATATATATATATATATATATATATATATATATATATATATATATATATATATAGGCGGTTTATAACGTCCTTCTACGTCTTCCGATTTCCAGTCGCCACTGATCCCGATCTTGCCAAAGATCGTTATCCAGTTGCCTTATCCTGATTTCTTCGTCAATTCCTCCTCTCCAACTTCTTCTTGGTCTTCCTGGTTTCCGTCTTCCTCGTGGTTTCCATTCTAATATCTGCTTTGGGAGCCGTTCTTCAGGCATCCTTTGAACATGTCCATACCACGTAAGTTGTTTAATTTTAATGTCGTCCACTATGTCATGTGTAACTCCCATAATCTCCTTAATTCTTTCGTTGGTCACTCTATCCATCCTTGATTTACCTGCCGCACGTCTCCAGTAGTCCATTTCAGTAGCTCTTAGTTGACCCTCCGTCCTCTGTTTGATTTGCCACACTTCGCTGCTATATGTGATAATACTTTTTACTATCGTATTAAATATTCGATGTTTATTAGTTTTTGATACCTACTGGTCCCATAGAATTCCGTTCATCATAGCTATAGCTCTCCTGCCTTGAGTGCTCCTTTCCTTTATTGCTTTATCCAGTGTACCATCATTTGTTATTTTTAACCCTAAGTATGTGTAACTCTCGCATTTTTTAATGCATTGCCCATCCTCCAATTTAAGATCTTGCTGAATCCCTCCAATACACATGTATTCGGTCTTTTTTATGTTAACTTCCAGACCCCACTTGTTATATTCTTCGATTAACTTCCTTGCCATGTAGTTGAGGTCATCGTACTCCTGAGCCACCACTATTTGGTCATCTGCGAAGCATAAGGTGTACAGCGTATTATCGTTTAATGGAATACCCATAGCACTACATTTCCTTTTCCATGGTTTAAGTACTTGTTCTAAATATATTTTAAACAATGTGGGTGATAGGCAACATCCCTGCTTAAGTCCTCGATTAACATTAAATCCGTTCGACATTTGATTTTCCAATTTTACATTTGCATTACTATTTTCATAAAGGTTCTTGACAGCTTTAATAAGGGTCGCACTTATATTTGTTTTCTCGAGGGCTTGCCATAAGCCGTTTTGTGGTACACTGTCATAAGCTTTTTTAAGATCCACGTACAAAAGATGAACTTCCTGATTGTAAGCCAGCTTCTTTTCGATTACTTGGGTGATAGAAAACAGATGGTCCATAGTGGATCTTCCTGCTCTAAATCCGGCTTGTTCCTCGGCCTCCATGTCATGGTATTCCAGTTCTATCTTTTCCTTTATTACTTTCCCGTATATTCGGCTTAAGGTACTCGTAACGGCTATACCTCTGTAATTTTCACATTCATCCCTTCTTCCTTTTTTGTGTATGGCGGATATTAGTGAAGTTTTCCATTCGCTGGGTACCGTGCTTCCATTTAGGCATTTGTGAAATAAATTCGTCATCTGTTCATACAGCTTTCTAGTTCCGTATTTTATCAACTCTGCTGGGATATTACCGGGCCCTGACGCTTTTCCGTTTTTCAGTGATTTGCATATCTTAATGACGTCGTTTAGGTATATTCTACATGGGGAAGCTATTACCTGTATGTGTTGTTGTTTTTCCTCCTTCTGAAATTCCACCCTATCTTCCTGGAGCAGAACGGAGAAATACTTATCCCATTGTTCGAGTGAGATTGGTGCAATTACATCTTTTTTCTTTTCCTGTCTCAGGGATTTTATAATTCTCCAGCTTTCCGTACTTCTCTGTCCCCCCAGAAACATGTTAATCTTGTTACATTTAGCCTCCCATGTTTCGTTCTTCTTTAGGACTATCTCTCTTCTAACTTTTGTTTGTAACTCTTTATATTTTATCTTGTCTTCGTTGGATTTTGTATTTAAATAGGTTTTGTATTTGTCCCTTTTGTCCCTAATGTCTTGTTCAATATCTTCATCCCACCAATACGGTTTTCCTCTCTGTTTCTGTCCCCTTTCTTGGTACCCTAGTGCTTCTGTTGCTGCTTCCTGAATGCAGGTCTTGATGTGCTGATACTGTTCTTCCGTATCTTCAAACTCTACGTCACCCTAACGACACTAAAATAAAAATATATAAAAAAATAAAATATATATATATATATATATATATATATATATATATATATATATATATATATATATATATATATATATATAAATAACATTAAACAATAAAATAAAACAAAAATTTAAATAATAAATTGTGTTCACACTGGTAAACATTACGTATTTAATTCGTAATTAAAGTCAGTGAAACTATTTACGTTCAAATTAATTATAATTGGTTCCTCTATCTCACCGATCATGAGATCGAGTTTCCACATTTTTCTTTATTCTTTTATTATATGGATTTTTCCCAATTTTTCGCAATAATTTTATTCAAAAAAATCTTTCAAAAGTTCAGTTAAATTCCTAATTTTGTACGTTGTGTTATTTTTAGCAACTTTACCTTTTACTTGAGAGAGATATTTCGTTCTCCAACGGAGAGTTTCCGGACGATCTATAAGAACAGATTTCCTATCTGGTTTTTCCCAGCAAAAATTAAGTTCCCTGAGTAATTTCCAGAGCTCAGTTCTTTTAATTTCAGGTAAATCCCAATCTTCATTGATTTTAGTTAGAATTTTGTCGACGTTTGGGATCTGCTTCTCATAATAAAATGTATGTACAACTCCTTTTATTGCAGTTTTCATTTCTTCTTCCAACGAGGTTTTTCGTCTACCTGTGATCGTATACTAACAATTCCAGTTGTTTTTTTCTCCTTCAGTATTCGGTACATAGTAGATTTTCCAACTCCTGTCATGTTGGAACACATCTCAACAGAGCTTTTAACAGTATTATCTAGATATTGATATCTTAAGGCCTCAGAAACATTCATCGTAATAAGTTTTTCGTTGGGGAAAAAATGCCGTGGTTTAACGATTTTGGAATAAATATAGAGATGGAAGCCGTATCTTTTGGGTATCTTACTAATCTCAAATAATATATAAAAAACAAGCTCAAACAAGATAAATCACTAAGGACACACTGTAAGGTGTACTTTGTTCACTGACAGAAATTAAATTGAACTATCAGAAATTTTATTGTTTCAGTAAATTTATAAAAGCTTATAATATTTAAATATAATTAGATTTATGGCAGTCCTCAATTACCTGCGGCACTGGAGCAGGTACGTTAGAGGTTTCGGTAACAGTTTTATTACTCTCTCTAGTTCTTGAATAGAGTATAGGAATGTGTATGCTTGCGATCGCCCCTCCCAAGAGCTCAGAGTTTAGGAAAATAGACCCGATTCTGCCTCTTATACTAGGAATGTGGATGTTGATGGCATCCCCCCCTCTGCAAGAGCTTCAAATTCAAAAATATAGTCCCGATCCTATCTTTTACATTAGAAACGGGAATGTTTCCGGTGTCTACACCCCCGCCCCGCGTCGAACTTGCTTTCGCATGCCATACCATACTTTTGTGATATATATATATATATATATATATATATATATATATATATATATATATATATATATATATATATATATATATATGCCACGAGATACACTTTAATAGAGAAATTTTTTCCTCTCATTGCTTAGTCTAGTGCCTCATTTTCATTTATTTATAAATTATTAGAATTCCTAACATTCTTTATTATATTCGCTTTGACATATTATGAAAAATGATGTACCAATGCACTTGCTTCTTTACAGTTCCACCTAACCCCCACTTTTAGTACTCATTTATCAGTTTCCGAACAAACTGACTATTGCTGATATGTCGTCATGAAGATTTTTTACCGTTTCGGTAAAACCATTTTTTAATTTCATTTTCTTGTTAAGTATTCTCAAAAAATACCATATGGTACACTTTCATAAGCCTTTTGTATATCAACTTGTAGTAGATATCCTTTATGATTGAGAAAGAAGAAGAACAAAGTCACAGGACTAAATTTTATCCTAAAAGATGAAATAATTACGAAGCTACAACGCTGTAAAATTATAAAGATTTTTTATGAAATGCTAAGGAGAATGATTGTCTCCAAAAAATCACAACCAAATAGAATTTTCTTATTTATTCTCAGTTACTTTCAAAATATTTCTCATACGAAGACATTTCGATTTATTAATTTTGACTTACGCTAACAATTTTTTTTAAATGAATGTGATATTGTATGGCGTACTATAGCAACCGAAGGAATCCTCTTGTATTTCAAACAATTAAAAAGCAAATGTATTTACTTCCAGAGCCGGTTTTACAAAAAAATCAGCTCTACAAGGTGGAAATTCAAATGAATGTTTTCTCGTATGATGTCTTCGTTTGTTTTACGAGACAATCCACGTATGATATGGATCAAAAACGGTTTTGAAATTATAAATTACAAAAGGACGTTTATGTTTAACTTACGAAGGTGAAAAATGGAAATAATTATGTATTAGCATAGATATTCTGTTAAATTTAAATATAATGTATATATATATATATATATATATATATATATATATATATATATATATATATATTTTATACGGCTTTCACGGATTCCTCCGTGTGAGATGCATTAGCAGTGGTTATATCCACACTATGCTGTTGTAGTGCTGAAATCACATTCAGCATACGTACAACTATATGCAACTCAGTATGTAAATGAAGTAAAATGCGAAACAGTAAATGCAAACTTCTCTCCATCATATCCTTACCGTGTAAGAGGTTGCACAGTTAAAATAAATTGTTGTAAAACACAATTTATCCCATTCCACCACCATCGAGATGGTGGCCTACCTGTAGCACCATACCGAGAAGAAAGTCAAAACTTACCCTCCCCGCCACAGTGATACGGCAGAAGTACATGTTTCGTCTCTCACTAGACTCCTCAGGGTACCGACATGCACCTGGCTGTGCAAAGGACAGATCGGAGGAATCCGTGAAAGGCGTATAAACATATATATGCCATCCGACGAGAGGTCGGCGAAGCCGCGTTTCAGTGTTGCATACTTCCTTCCAATCTGTCATTTGCACAGCCAGGTGCATGTCGGTACCCTAGTGAGAGACGAAACATGTACCTCTGCCGTATCACTGTGGCGGGGAGGGTAAGCTTTGACTTTCTTTTCGGTATGGTGGTACAGGTAGGCCACCATCTCGATGGTGGTGGAATGGGATAAATTGTGTTTTACAATAATTTATTTTAACTGTGCAACCTCTAACACAGTAAAGATATGATGGAGAGAAGTTTGCATTTACTGTTTCGCATTTTACTTCATATATATATATATATATATATATATATATATATATATATATATATATATATATATATATATATATATAATTGAATTGAATTATTTGAATATTGTTGTGTTATGGCTTTGTCAAAATGAAGGTTTATCCAAAGGAAGAGCATCTTGATATGGTTTTTATCCTTGGAAAATGTCATCAAAATTATTTGTTGGCTTCTCGGGTCTATGTTCAATGGTTTCCTGAAAGAAACCATCCTAAACCAGCCATTTTTGTGAGACTATTAAGCCAGTTTCGGGAAAGTGAAAGTGTCAGTTATAAAAAACCTATTATAAGAAAACCTGTCACTGAGGATGAAGGAAATGTTTTTACTGTACTTGGTTCAGTGATCGAAAATCCCAATATTAGTCAGAATCATATGTCCGAAAATACTAACATTAGCCAAGCAAGTGTTTCAAGGATTCTTAACAAATACAGATTTCATCCTTATAAAATCCAGCTTTGTCAAGAGCTTCACGGGAATGATTTTGACAATCGAACTGAATTCTGCTTGTGAGTGTTAGATAAAGTGGCAGAAAATGGACACTTTTTTTGATAATGTGTTGTTTGGTGATGAATGTACTTTTCATAACAATGGTTTGATACTTTCAGAGCTTTTGGGACACCCTGTATAATGTGAAAATAATTTTAAAAGAACTATATTTGACCCCTATACAGGGTTATTCAAAAATCGATCACGAAACTTAAGGGGGTGATTCTACTTGACAAAATAAGGGTAGAGCTTCATATAATTTTTTTTCAAAATGTCATTCGTTTTCGAGTTACAAGCCGTCCAAGTTCAAGTTTTTATTTTCTGTTTTTTGAATTACTCGCTTACAGGAAAACCGATTTGACTAATATTTGAAAGATAGGCTAAGTCTTCTGCGCTTCATCATTTTAGTAACAATTCACATTGATTGTTTGCCGCTAGAGGGCACTTTACCTACATTGAAAATTGTTTTTTTTGTCATAATTTTTTAGTGTTGACAGCTACAGTAGTTTTTGGCATAATTTCTGAAAGACTGATGCCAGGCCTTTAAAAAAGGTGCTCTTTATTTACATCGCTAAACCCAACGGTTTAGACGTAAATCACCCTTAAAAATTAAGTGGTAAATTTACTTTTCTCATTTCATTACCACCAGCTACCAGGTAAATAGCTATCAAAGTATACTAGAGCTGTCAGTTTAACATCAAATAAATTCGCTTTTTAAACTATTTAATTTATAATCTTAAAATAACTAATAATGGCTAATCACCAATATTCAAATATCGAATATTGTGATATCCATTTTTGTTATGGAAAAGCAAATGGTAATGCAGAGTTGGCAAGAAGATATTATATGGAGAGTTATCCGGAAAGAAATATCCCTCATGCTCAAACATTTTCCAGTGTGCACAGGAGGCTTGCGGAATGTGGTTCCTTTAAAAGTTATAATGGAAATAGGGGAAGACCTAGAACTGCTAGAAACGTGCAACAAGAAGAAAGAGTGCTTGAAATTATTGAAGATAATCCAGGTATTAGTACTAGAAAAATTGGGAATGAAGTGCGGCTCTGTCAGGCTAGTTCATGGAGGATACTAAGAGAAGAACAACTCTACCCGTTTCATTCAAAAAAGGTGCAGGCTCTTTATGACGATGATCGGCCGAGACGGTTGGAAATGTGCAATCAGATCCTAGCTAAGTATGAACACGATAATCGATTAATTGGCGTCATATTATTCACTGACGAAGCTGGTTTCACTCGTGATGGCATAACAAATCTACACAACATCCACACATATGCTTACGAGAACCCAAACAATGTGGTAGAAACGAAACATCAGCGTAGATTTTCACTAAATGTGTGGGCAGGGATAATAGGAGATTACCTTATTGGTCCTCATTTCTTTGATGGCCCATTAACTGGTGACGTATACTTAGATTTTATCCAAAATCGTCTCCATTGTATCTGGAAGATGTGCCATTGGAAGTAAGGGCCAACATATGGATCCTCCAAGACGGAGCTCCGCCCCACTTTAGTATACGTGTCCGACAGTATTTGAATGCAACGTATCCTGAGCGATGGATAGGACGAAGTGGACCATTGGCATGGGCAGCGAGGTCACCAGACCTTAATCCTATGGATTTTTTCTTTTGGGGTCATTTGAAACAATTGGTGTACGATATTCCAGTAATCAACGTCGAGGATCTTCGCTTCAGGATAATCGAAAAGTGCCAAATTATTAAAGAAACACCAGAAATTTTTCATCGAGTTAGGCGACATTTTTTGAAGAGTGTTAGGAAATGTATAGAAGAAAATGGGGGACATTTTGAGAATCTTTTTTAGTTTGTTTAGTACTGTTTCATTAATTTTTATCAATTAAATGTATATCGCAATAATCCATAATATGAATATTTACTGATTAGCCATTATTAGTTATTTTAAGATTATAAATTAAATAGTTTAAAAAGCGAATTTATTTGATGTTAAACTGACAGCTCTAGTATACTTTGATAGCTATTTACCTGGTAGCTGGTGGTAATGAAATGAGAAAAGTAAATTTACCACTTAATTTTTAAGGGTGATTTACGTCTAAACCGTTGGGTTTAGCGATGTAAATAAAGAGCACCTTTTTTAAAGGCCTGGCATCAGTCTTTCAGAAATTATGCCAAAAACTACTGTAGCTGTCAACACTAAAAAATTATGACAAAAAAACAATTTTCAATGTAGGTAAAGTGCCCTCTAGCTTCAAACAATCAATGTGAATTGTTACTAAAATGATGAAGCGCAGAAGACTTAGCCTATCTTTCAAATATTAGTCAAATCGGTTTTCCTGTAAGCGAATAATTCAAAAAACAAAAAATAAAAACTTGGACGGCTTGTAACTCGAAAACGAATGACATTTTGAAAAAAAATTATATGAAGCTCTACCCTTATTTTGTCAAGTAGAATCACCCCCTTAAGTTTCGTGATCGATTTTTGAATATATATATATATATATATATATATATATATATATATATATATATATATATATATATATATATATATATATATATATATATATTTATATATATATATATATATATATATATATATATATATATATATATATATATATATATATACGTAAATAGACTTCTTTGTAGTATAATCAAATATAAAAATGTTTTTCCCCATTTATAAATATCATATTTTCGTGGAGACAAGAAAATTGTGAAAATGACACTAAATGCTTTTCAAATGGTCAGTTTTCTTGGCGTGGAAATTCGATATGGTCTGTCATTACAAAGCGAACTCACATTTCGTATTTTCCGCAATTTATTTTCCTTTTCAATAATGTAGCTTTATGAAAAATACAACAGTATAATTTCAAAACAAGGTGGAAAAATTAATTTTATAAATTAGAAAATTATATTTATTTCGTTTAATATATGGATATACCGAGTGTTTTAAAAGTTATTAAAACATTCAAAATATTGTTTGTTATAAGCAAATCACTAAAAACTTGGTGTTATTATTAGGTTGTTTAAAGTCCAAGTTTTTTTCTAAACACAATATCTCATTGTACCTATGACAAGTTAGGGGCGTGCGAAGAACAGCAGGGCTTCCGGAATAACCGCTCTACTATCGACGGTATATTTATTATCAGACAGCTGGTTGAAAAAGCTATCGAATACGATAAACCGCTGTTCATTTGTTTTGTGGACTTTAGACAAGCGTTCAACCGAGTCAAACTGGAACACATACAGAACTACTGCGAAGAAAACAAGTACACGAAGCAATCATACGCACAATATACGAACTGAATTCCAAAAACACCATGGTAATCCCACTATCTATAGGAATAAGACAGGGTGATAGCCTAAGTCCAACACTTTTCAATGTAATCATGGACGAAATCATTGATGAGGTAAAAAGCACAAATATTGGGTACCCAATGGGACACAACACCTTTCAGATTATATGTTTTGCTGACGATGTTGCCTTGAAAGCAAATAGCGAGGACAACTTACAAAGAATGCTTTTCTATCTCAATCGAACAGCCAAACCGTATAATATGAAAATATCTGTGGAGAAAACCAAAGCAATGGTAATAGCAAAAGAACCGGTAAGATGCAAACTAATGGTTGATGACACACATATCGAACAGGTTGGGAAATTTAAATACCTGGAAGAACATATAACAAGTAACAGGGCAGTAACGGGAGAAGTACGCACACAAGCCAACAAAGCGGCTATGATAACAGGCCAACTAAGAGGCATAATCTGGAACAACAAACATATATGACGGTTGAGAGCAAAGCAAGAATTTACAAGGTCTGTGTAAGACCGATACTGACCTACGGCGCAGAAACAAGCAATGAAACAACAAAGACAAAACAAATTATGAGAACTACAGAAATGAAAACGCTGAGAATGATCACGGGAACAAGTTTAAGAGATAGAATAAGAAACGCAAAAATACGCGAGGACAGCGGAGTGGGGGATGTTGTGAAGTGGGTTCGAAACCGTCGTAGGCAGTGGAGAGATCACGTGGAACGAATGGACGATGACAGACTAGCAAAAACCGTGATGAGAGAGAAACCAAACACCAAACGGCCGCCTGGACGGCCCCCCAAAAGATGGAGAGACAGCTGGATTTCGACCTCAAACGAGGATCGATGAGGCATTGTGTAGATAACAAAACTTGGTTCTACCTAGAAGAAGAAGAAGAAGAAGAAGAAGAAGACCTGTAACTTGTAAATCTGACAGTTTTTCTTAACCCCCATAATTAGGTATATTCAAATTTTGATTTAGTCGCATTAAAGTTACAATATGATATCCTATAATATATATACAGTTTGTCTTTCAGGCGAGAAGACTTAATGTGAATTTGGGAAACTAGTTCATTCAGATTTCTTGGTTTATGCCTAGAAATTTTGTAACAAAATTTCAAACTCTCCTCATAATTTCTACGTGAAACGGACCTGATTTTAATGTTCCCGTTTAGCCCGAATTCTATTATGTTTCTATCAAAATGAAAATATACCAATACTGCACTATTGAATGGGAGAAAATTTGTGCCAGGACAATGAATTACTTCAAAGTTATCCTATTCCAATTTTTCAAAACATGTAAGTTGTTTTCGTTTTATGAAAGATACGTCTGGATATGTATTTATTTTTATAAATAACAATAAACCGCTTCAAAGAGCATAAAAGTAAGAAATAGTATATAGACAAATAAGAATTCTGACTAGAGAAAAATATTTGGAAAAAATTCGGAAGAGTGAAATGATAGGAAAATGACGTTTTTTTGAAAAAAAAATTATACATACCCCCTATTTCGAGGTCGTAGAACACGATTCTGACCTCGGTTTCCATAATTTTTCCTCAAATTTGCGAAAAGCAGGGAAAATAAGCCTTGACTTTAGGTTCAATTTTTTTCACTAAATCGTCAAACTTTTGTTATAACAACGAATTCCACAGTGATAGAAGCTTTTGCATTATACAAAAATTCAAAAATATGCACTTTTTTATCGAAAAAATCCGAAAAATTACCACGACAAAAATCACAAGCTCGCTAAGGATGGCGTACTGTTGAAGTCGGCGATGTTGCTAGATTGCAAAAACGATTTCTTTAAATATTCTTCTCTTTCTGTTTGAATTGGAAAGAAAAGGTTCCAAAAAATGTTTTCCTTTCCTTTGATTATTGAATTACTATTAATTATTCTCATGTCTATGCCTTCGATGTGCGATTTTGACTCTAAACAATAAAGGTTTTAAGGATTTTAGTTGCTTTTGTTTGTCTCCCTCCACCAAATACCAGTACTTTGATGTGCGATTTTGACTCTAAATATTAAAGGTTTTAAGGATTATAGTTGCTTTTGTTTGTTTTCCTCCAAATACCAGTAGTTTTAAATGGATAATATGAATTGATCATATTGCTTATGTCCGTTAGCAGAAAGTGTCGAGTGGCAGAGCTTGTCCCGCCTCCACGTGGTATCTGCTAGACAATGACATTTTTTAATTAATAAATCTAGGTCAATTTAGGCTAGTTCAGGTTAGTTCAGGTTAGTTCAGGTTAGTTTAGGTTAGTTCAGGTTAGTTCAGGTTAATTTCAGTTTTTTAAAGTAACCAAGACTAATGTTAACCTGTACTTACCAGAACTAACCAAAAATTTTGGAAGGTTAAGTTTCATTTTACCCCTTTTTATACGTTACAAATATTAAACTATGTTGTTAACTGTAATGGGTAAATTTTAAAGTTTATACCAGGAAGCTTTAAATCTAGGTTAATTTAGATTAGTTCAGGTTAGTTTCTGTTTTTCAAATTAACCAAAATCAAGCTAAACCTTAACCAACCTATCTTAACCAAAACCAACCAAAAATTTTGAAGGGTTAAGATAATTTTTACTTAGAAACTGTTCTGAATATTAAAAAAAATTAAACTATGTTTGTTGACTGAGAAGGACAAATCTTATAGTTTATATTATTAAGAAATTTTATATCTGGCAACGTTGCACCTTTTTACGTGATTCAGCGGCCAGTTTAGATAGTCTGACCGTCGATGACGTTTTCGAGGCGTGTTTTTGATTTTTCGCTGAAAATATAAGTTTTTCTAAATTGGTTTGCTAAATTTTGTGCAAAAATAATTGAAATATATTACGTACAATATTTTTTAACTAGTTCCATTGAAAATAAATACGTAAAATCGGTTTTTAACTGAAAAGAAAGTGCTTTGTGAAGTGACGCTTTTCTTTTTTTGAGTTTCCCGGGAAAGTGAGAAAAAATAGTGAAAATTCAAGGCCAGAATTGTGTTCTAGGACCTCGAAATAGGGGGAGAGTATCGAAATTTTTTCAAAAAAACATAATTTCCATGCTTTTCACGCTTTGCAAATTTTTACCAAATATTTTTACTCTTATAACAGCATTCAAGTTTCTAATGTATTTTTTCCTTTTTGTGAAATTTTTTGAGTTCGGTTTAGTTTTAAAATGTTTTTTTGCTTCAAAATCTGTTTAGTTCAAAGAGATTTTAGTATCACATAGAGACGGGTATAGTCAAGAAAAACCATGTCTAAACCTATATTTAGTTGCTCGAACCTTCTTATGAGAGTTATCGTAACATTTAGTCACGTTTGTTTTGAAGCTACGACGTATGTGAATTTTAATCTGACGTTACGACGATCCGTCGATCACATCAACAGTGGTTGGATGGTTGCCTATAACATAGACATACTTTTTTCTCTTTTTCATAATTGTAAAATGGGCAACCTAGAATTCCTGTGTAGCTGATGCATTGCCATCATTATGCTTCTCCATCTCTCTCTCTCGACTCTCTGGTGAAAAAGTGTTGTTTTAATATTGATAGTTCTATCTATCTATAGAATATTCTTAGTTTATCCTGGATAATAAAAGTTATAAATAAATCTGAGTTGCTTAATAATTCCCCAACATTCGGTCAGCACTGACAATTTTTCAATTATAAACCTCAATAATTTTCTTATTTCATCCACAACATTGTTAAACACAAGAATTACTTCAAATTGGTTAGTGACCCGTTTAGTAGGGGCCTATATTCAAAATCTTGTGGAAGTTTCGTGATTAAATACATATATTATAAAGGAACTTTATATATTGTATTATAAAGGTCTAAACCAGTGGGAGTTGAGATATAAAGAGTATAGGCAGTTAGTAAAAACACAGAGTTCAACCGCGTATCGTTTATATCAACGACGTGTGCAGGATGAAATTAAATCAAACCCTAAAACCTTTTGGGATTTTATAAATAATCAGAAAAATATTTTGGATATTCCCGAAAATATGTTTTTAAACCAGCAAGAAATTAGAGGTGTTCAAAATGTAGTAAATGCCTTTGGTGAATACTATAGTTCCATTTACACTAGTGGCAACCAGTTTAATAGAAGAATTTCTAATAACTATGGGAAATTTTGCTTTTTAGAAATTACCGAAACGGAAATTAAAGAGACCGTTAAAAAACTGAAAGTTAGTAGATCAGTAGCTACTGATAATGTGCCGGCCTACGTTATTAAAGGTTGTATTGAATCATTTATAACACCTTTAAAATATATTTTTAACCTTTGTTTGAAACAAAGTATTTATCCCTCAAAATGGAAAGAAAGCAAAGTTATTCCTATATTCAAAAGTGGTGATAGAAATGAAATTTCTAATTACCGATCTATTGTCTCAGCCTACTCAAAAATTTTGGAATTAATTCTTTGTAATAGAGTATATAATGATTGTAAACATAGAATCTCAGACCAACAACATGGTTTCTTGTCACATCGATCAACCGTTACAAATTTAGTAAACTTTGTTCAGTTTGTTCAGGAATCAATTCAGGAAGGATGTCAGGTTGATGTAATTTTTAATGATTTGTAGAAGGCATTAGATAGAGTGAACTTTGGTGAAATAGTACTTGCCCTCCAAGATTTTTCTGTAGATCCAAACATTGTTTCATTGCTGATATCTTATTTGCATGATAGAACTTTATTTGTTGAGCTTAAGGGGTATAAGTCTCAAAGCTATGTACCCACCTCAGGAGTGCCTCAGGGTTCAAATCTTGGGCCACTTCTGTTTTTACTAGTTATCAATAACATAGGTGTGAATGTAAAATTCGCCAAAGGCCTTATTTTTGCGGATGATTATAAAATTTTTCGTGCTATCGGAGATGAGTCAGATGCGAGGGCTCTGCAAGAGGATTTTAATGCGGTTGTGAGATGGTGCAAGGAACATGATTTAAATGTAAATATAAATAAATGTGTAGTACATCTAAAAAGCAAATAATTTATTTTAATTATTGTATAAATAACACGCCGTTAAAAAAACTGATTTACATAGCGATCTTGGTGTTTATTTAGATACGAAGTTAAGTTTTGATGGGCACATTGATAATGTAACTGCAAGTGCAGTAAAAATTCTTGGTTTTATTATTAGGAGCTGTAAATATTTCAATAATATCAATACAATGATTGTCTTGTATAAGTCATTGGTGCTTGCTAAGCTTCAATATGCTTGTGCAATTTGGGATCCACAGTATGAAAATAAAATTTACAGCTTAGAGGTGGTTCAGCGGAGATTTTTAAAGTTTTTGCATTACAAGGCATTCTCGGTATACCCTCATAGAGGAACTGATCAGAAGCTTTTGTGTTCTTTATTCAACTTTCCCAGTTTGAAGCACATGCGTATTGAAGCGGCTGTTGTATTTTTGTTTAAATTGATTGGGAACACAATTGATGATAAAGAGTTTTTAGAACAGCTTCCATTTAAAATAGGCCGAGTTAACACCAGATCCAGAAATTTATTTTATATTAATGCCCCTAGGACAAACCTGTATAAAAATTCCCCATTAATAAGATTATGTTCATATTTTAATAAGTATTGCGGTGCCATTGACATTTTTAACCTAAGTTGTAACAGGTTTAGAAGGGAAGTGAGAAATTAGTTATGTAGGCAATTGTAGTGCTTTTTATTTAGGTTCTAATTTAGATTGTAGTCTTAGTATATTAAGTTTAGTTGTATCTGTAATTGGCTTTGTAAAAGTTGTTGATACAATAAATAAATAAATAAATAAATAAATTAGATAGATAATAAATAGATATACCTGATTTGTGATGTGTTATAATCACCAAAGATAAAATGTTCCTTGTTTGATGAACCTGATTTGTGATAATGTACCTGATATATGACAATATATGGAAATGTAGGAGTAATTTTTAAGTTGTATTGTGTTAATGGAGTGTTTTAAATGTAATTTAATTATTCTTATTTGGGAATTATTTTACGGCATTAATAAATATAACAGGCAAGTCCCTGCTCGGGCGTCATGGTATATAAATGGAGTAGGAGTGGTTTAATTCAATTATTATTTATTATTTGTGCAACGTAAATAACAGTCATGTATTTTTTATTGTTGTATCAGCAGTTTAATTACCGAATTTTACTTAATTTTTTCCCACTACTTTTAACTATCGTTCACGATTTTAATGATTTTTACATTTCAACCAGACGTCAATGCATCTCTTTCCGCAATTACTCGGTTTATCAGGTTACTTTTATCCTTCAATCAATGTGAAACTTCGTTTCCTTCAGGACTAATTCTTTTAAGAATTTTCGAATTTTCTAGTATTTGTGTAAAACCAAACTTTCAACACAAATCAGGATTTGTTGGTGAGATCCCACAAAACTTCCTGATGAAACTGAAAATTCTAACCGCCTCTCCTTTCTTCTCGCTCACCGGGATAAGGAGGGAATGATTGAAGCTCAGAATGCATGAAAATCAATTAAATTTTATTTTATCAGGGAACGCTTCTAAAGAATGGGCCAAATAGGAACAGGTTATCGAAGTAACACTCATTATATATTCTAGCTAAATTTATCTCACTTTTTATTTAAATTTTTCCTCTTTTAACGTTTTAACAATATCTAATTTTTTCTGTTGTATTTATTTACTGAATTTACACTCCACTGTCATATTCGAGATTATTTTGTAAGATCGAGATTTCATAAATTTATAGTCAACACGAAACTGAATATTAGTCGCAATGTCAACTCAGGATTTTCTCAATTTTGTCACGTTCTGGTAAGTTTGAAGCCATCAAAGTTTCCTAGAATTTAAAATTCTATTTACAACGAATTAGACTTCTTTTTATTTAAGCTAGGACGCGTTTATACCGAATTAATTCATTCCTTATGGACCGGCATCAAATCTAGGTTTATTCAAGTATCTTAACGAGGTGCGATTTAACTCGAACATGTCGTTTCGGATCGTGAGCTTAATAAGATTAAATCTCCGAATCTGAGAAGTAATTAAATCATACTCGCCACCAACCTCGTTTTTCTTTTATAATCGAGATGGCGCCACGCCTTGAAATCAGGTGATGCGCCAAATCAGAGCAGAGGGCCGTCGTTTGATACCTAATTTTTGCCGACTTAAAACTCGAAATTTTTAAGTCGGCTTTGTTACCCTGTTTTTCCGTTAGTTGAGCGAGTTTGGAGATATATTAAATCTGGAATTTAAATTTTGTCGTAGAATAAGCGTAATAATACAGGGTGTCTCAAAAGAAAGTTCACATTTAAAAAATCGATTTAAAAAAAGTCAGGACTTTATTGAAAAAATGTTTATTACATATTAAAATACATTGTTTGGGAATTTATTTTTTTAAAATGTAATCCGTTGCGCTCACGGCATTCATTTAATCGAGCACTAAAATTGCCCATGACGGCTCGGCAGGTATTCTCCGTGATGTCTGCCATTTCGTTGCGGATATTTTCTTTTAATTGTGCCAGGGAAGTCGGTTTGTTGGCGTAAACTTTTGATTTGACATAACCCCATAGGTGATAAATCAGAACTGCGTGGAGGGCAACTTATGTCACCTTTCTTTGAAACCAATTTGCCAGGAAAAATTTCACGCACTCGTGGCAGAGACATGTTGGACGTGTGTGAAGTTGCTCCGTCTTGCTGGAACTATGTTCTTTGGTTATAGCCAGGAAAATTTTGCAGTTCAGGCACGAAGAAATCGTCTAACATCTCCACATACCGCTCTGAAGTCACTGTTACTGTGCGTTCCCTTTCATCTTCAAAAAAGTACGGGCCGATAATTCCTCGCGCCGACATCGCAGCCCATGCAGTCACTTTCGGCGAATGTAGAGGTTTCTGATGTTTGTGTTTTGGATTGTTTGCACTTCAATAGCGGCAATTTTGCTTGTTTACATGACCATTAAGATGAAAATGGGCTTCATCCGAAAAGAAGATGTTGGTAAACGTTGAAAAGCGTTCAGTCATCTGGTTTACGAAGTCAAGCCTCTGACCAGCATCCTGAGGCTTCAATTCTTGCACCAACTGAATTTTATAGGGGTTCAGCTTTAGATCTTTGTGTAAAATGCGGAATAATGGTGACCTATGCACATTTAAAGCAACAGCACGCTTAGGAATCGAAACGTTTGGGTCGTCACGAACAGAGTAACACTCTCTACGTTTTCGACCGTTCTCGAAGACCTCGGACGCCCGGATTTTGGTTTATCTAGTGTTGAACCGGTCTCTTCAAACTTCTGGACCCATTTTCCAATAAGCCGAGCGCTTGGCGCTTCATTTAAGTGACGAATATGTCGAAAATTGCAGAATTTTCTACGCGCTACAGTCGCCGAATTACCGTTTATGTAAAACTCACGTACGCACAAAGCACGGTCCGCTCCCGAGAAACGCTCCATAGCGACTAAATTCCCAAGAGCCAGGCTACCGATTGACATACCCCCCGCGCCGCTCGGAATAGTTTCGTTCACGCAATAAGCAAAACAAATGTGTACTTTCTTTTGAGACACCCTGTATAACAGTTGTTTATCTTAAAAATCTATATGTTACTTTTCTTTCCGCTTTTATGTAAATATTTAAAATTTTTAGCATTTTTTTTTATTTGTATATATTACTATATTTCAGGACCTAGCAATCCATGTAGCTATGACCTTGGTATATAAAACCAAAGTCCTAGATCAAACTGAAGATGTGTTACTGTTGACTGAGTGGGTTTAGTGTCGAAACCTGACATAATATTCACTTAATAAGTAACACACATATACCTGAACATAAACTGACACGAAGTTTGTTAACAAGTTTGTCGGTGTATTATTAGTTTATAATATTAGAAGTAAGAAAAAATAATAGGTACGAAAAACTGAAAAACCCTTTTGTTATTCTTAATGTAGAGGTTGTCCTTGTTTGATTAACGTAGTTAGAAAGGTATAGCTTTCTTTATGAGAGTAAGTTTGGAGTAGCTCAAAATAGTCATATGTAACGGCGGTTTGACAATTGTCATGCGTGTTGCGATTGTTTAACAAGAAGGTTACCCTTCTATATTTTTTGAGTATTCGTGTTACTATGACAAACGCTAAGTCCGCGCTATGTTTGTTGGAAAATATGACGTTCTTAGGACTTAAAAAAAATTATTAATATTTTTTAATTATTTAAATATTATAAGGCATTAAATGACGTGATGTTTGTCCAACAAAGAACTAGAAATCGTAACAATATAACGTCCACGGATTAATTGCACAACCCGACAACGTTGCTTATCATGGACCATTGTACTGTAATTTTTAACAATTGGCACTCCTCATTTATTTGCTCGTAATTTCATTTTTATTTAAAAAAATTTCTAATGTTATTTTTAGATCAAGTTTCATTTGAATTAAATTTTTTCTCAAAGTCTAATATTTCTACGCTATATCATATCATTTGTATTATTAGCATTTTGACAACGCGTAAAGACGTTTTTATGTAAATAAATTATAAAAATAAATCTACGATGTATTCATATTTTTAAAATAAATTTCCCGAAGTAAAATATGAGCATTTTAATAATAATTTTAATATCAACAGTTAAATTTATTGATCAGGTCTACAATACCAATGCTGCTTTCTTTATTTCTGTGAAAAAAAACTCGTCAAAATTATTTCATTGGTAATTCTTTTATCATAATTATTCTTCCATTGAATGCATATCAATTAAATATATATTATTGTTATCAATAGTTAAACAATATCAGCAATCATAACATAATGAACAAACAATGAAATTCGAATGCAAAAAAAAATACAAAAAAGATTAAATTGGCAAAACTAAACATCACGCTTTGTCGTTAAGACCGTAAGTATGAGGGATATTTGAAAAATATTTAGTTACAAGTGACACTACCACGAACATGACATATAAAACTGGACTGCTCATGAAAATAATTTTTGACCCCCCCCCCTTATTGGGCGCCATTAGGTGAAATGATTTGTATGGCAACATTGAATTCCCTGCTAATTTCTTACATTGGCGTGAATGTGTCGTGTATGAATGTCAATTCTGTTATTCTAACAAACAGTTTTACACAATAACTATCTCTTTCTATACTATATCTGAAACAATAAATCGCTCTTCCTTGTTTTATTTGACAGGTTAATTGAGTATATTCAATAAAAAAGACCAGGATAATTGTTTCTGTAAAACAATATTTAACTTGAATTTCTACTTTTAGTTTCTTCAAAATTATAATTTTTCTGTTTAAAGCAACTCTATTAAAGCAAATTTTTTAAACTTTTTTGGAACAGCGTAAATATGTAACAATTTTATTATTTTTAGATAACAAGCATGAAATGTCAGTTCTTATAAATAAATGAAAATGTGTTTTCTATGACTGTTTACATATTTCATTTTTTTGCAATAAAACTGTTATTTGGCAAAATAGCTAAAATGTGAAATATGCGCCAAAAACAAATCGAGACTAATTTTTTTTTTAAATATCTGTTTTAGAAACATCCTTATTTGGACATAGAGTATAAGAAGTTAATGCAAAAAAGTATTAAGGCATTTATTTTTAAAAATTTTATATCATGAATTGATATGGTATATTGTTTAATGTAAGGTATCGAAATGTCCACATAATCTATTGTAAAGTAAGAGAGTTTCATCATTTAAAAATAGCTTCAATTAGGTCTTTGTCAAAATTATTTTCTCCTCGATGCTTTTAGGGAACTGATATGTTAGGTATTTATATAGGGTTAACAACATTCATAATAATGTTGACATTTCCTTCATAATAACGGAGCTTTAATTTAAAGGAAGTAAAGTAACATTATGTACCAAACAAAACAATATTTATTAAGACGCTTTAAATATAAAAAAGCTTGTAAATACAAGAGAATTCTTACATTAATACAATCATTTTTAATCTAAATATATACATAAAGATTTACTAGCAACTTTTAATTTTTACACTAGGTCAAACTTTCAATTTACTTAACTGTTTAAGGATCTGGAATTGACCTTTCCTAGAATTGAATTTTTGAAATGGTAATCAATCGCAGCTTCTCATTACTTTGACAAAGGATTTTCATGACACAAATTTCCTATCTGAGCTAAAATCAAGAATTTTGTTTTATTAATTAATAACATATTCAAACAAAAGGTTATTATTTTATTTTTAGACAAAACAAATACATAAAAGTAAAATTTATGTAATTTCCAAACATACTTAATAATATTGAAAAATTTCACATTATATGCAATCATTTATTTCTATTTTAATATGGCATATTGATTTTTAAACGTATAATCATTTTAAATTTTAACACCATACCACTTTCGATGTTTAGCTTTATATGTCAGTGGAACATTAACTTTATGGTAAAACAATATTGTTATTGGTTAAAGCACTCCTAATTCAGGACTTTTTTTTGTAGAGCCAGTGTATGTTATTAAATCCAAGTTTAGTTGCTTCAAGATGTTTACATCAAACAGTGCTTCGTAGTTTTTTTCAGGCTGTTTATTTGTAAGAAGCACTGCACAAACTTTTTGCTCATCTTCTTGTATAAAACTATTTCCAGAAAAATGCTCTGAACAGAGTTACTCATCTGGTGTATAAAAGAATTATGCTCATGACCAATTCGCTTCAGCCCTTGATTTTGAAGATTCTTTTCTCTTAGAAAACTAAAATATTGATAGCATTTAAAAACATATCATCATATCCATAAGATTAAACTTGTTACCCTTAGATTTACAATTTGATTCTAAGGTAAAATTTTATATAATTATTATTGAATGCTTTATAACTTACCAATTAAATAAATTCCAATTTACCAGATGAGGTATTTACACGTCTTACAATGAAGGATCACATTTTTTAAAATACCAAAAAAAACCTTAAAGTTCACGTTCCTGTTTGAAATTTTCAGTAAAACTTTACATAAAATGTGATAAAATCCATAAAACAGCAAAATCTCAGATTAGTTGTGTCCATACTCATTTTATGAAATTGTCATGATTCATGTTGTCATGGCAATCCCCACTTTGAAATCGTCAAATTAAAAATTCATTAATATGTTAACAAAAGCAAAATATTACGAAATAAGTTAGACAAATGTGAATTTCTTTTGTTAGTATATTTTTTTTATTTACCCCCAGCAATGACCTTGTTCACTTATTTTATTTGAAATAACATTTTCATCATTTTGTCGAAAAAATTAATGCGATAAGAAAATATATGCTCCGTTCACCATTACGGCAGAAAAATATTATTATATAAAATTATTTTTAAATCCTGCATATCCGTTGACAAACCCATTTCGTATGAATATTTTCTTAAAAAATTAAAAACAAAAGATAAGGAAAAGAAGGTCATTATTTTTTAATAATTAGATAATAAGTTGCCGGACCTTAAAAATGTCAATTATTCACTCCCACCCTACAACAAGAAAGTTAACGCACACAGATGGAAATAATAGATTAGAGAAATAGTAAGATACATTTTCTTCACAATTTTACTTTTACAGTATAAGAAATGACTAAGCTAACTCCTATCGGTAGACACAAACCGAATTATTCCCTTCTGCTTCAGATATTATTTGTGCCCATATGATGTGACTCCCAGAACAAGAAAGTTACATGACACCGACTTTTTTACTAAAGATTGCAACCATGGTTGCAACTTTGCTAACTTGCTTGATTTAGACACCATTTATGACTAATTGAACTAACTAAATAGATTTTCGAAGTTCGGTCCTGTCGATGGTCACCTGATCATTTTGTAGTGCGCATTTATTGTCGTAAATTTACCGTTTTTGGGATTAAACTTTGCGGATCTATAAATATTTTATCTATGGTTTTAACTCGATACACTCGTATCTTCAACCTTAGCCATTCTAATTGAACCCCTCCGCCCAATGGTGACACATGCTGAATAATATGTTTATTTACGGATTGCCTATTTTTGAGCTATAGAAATCCTAATTTAAAAAAATCAGATCCTTTTTTCACCTTCATAAAATTGAAAATAAAACCAAAATCCTCGTCATTTTCATCCAATCGAATTGCTTATTCATTAAAAATTTAAAAACGTAACGTAAGCTCGTTTTAATTGGCAAGGTTTTCCCTAGGATTTATTTATTATCTCAGCTGAAATGATTAAAGGATATTAAATAATTTTATTCAAATATAAACTTCCATGCAGCATTAATCTCCTGTAAACATATGTGTTTACTTTCCAGGAAAAATCAAAATTCAAGTTGATTTCTTCTTTATTATTTACCTAAAAATAAAAACATGGGATAACAGATCTTTTGTTATTCGCCCTTGAATCGATAAAGCAAATATCCATTATATTTTGCAATAAAATACTATCCTTTTTTGAAGGGCAATGGAAAATGGAACGATAATCGCCAGATTATTTGAGATATAACACAAAAAATATTATGATTTAATTGTTGTAAAAACTTTACAACTTGTACAATTACCAGGAAAAGAGAAGAACTAACAAGGACATTTGGCATTTCTTGCACTTTCAAAATATATATTAAAATCATACGATTACTTTTCATGACAATTAGGTCAAAGTCATATAGTTTAATGCTAAACTTTCTAAAACAATACCAATACACATAAAGTAGTTTTTTCAACTATCAAACCACTACAAGGGTCAAAATTAAATTATCGTGAAAGTAAGTAAAAACAAAAGTCGATATTCTTAACGCCCCATTTTATGTTTTTCAAGTTAAAAAAATCTTCCCCCACAATTATAATGTATTGTTTCTTAATGACCGCCTATTAATAAAACGTAAAAACATGTTGTTTGACAAATGTTTCATAATTTATTTCGTATTCGATCTCATTAATTAGTCCTACCTACATTTTTAAATAAATATTTGTTCGAAAAAAGAATGAAAAGTTATTTAATAAATACCTTGTTAAAACTTTATTTTGATATTATTTCTAAAGAAAACTTTTATTAAATTACAATAAACTTTCATTCAGTATAGAGACGCTTTTTTCTTTATACCAAAACGTGCAAAAAAGTCTCTCTTGTGATAAAAGTTTTTCACATATAAGTCTGGTTATATATATATATATATATATATATATATATATATATATATATATATATATATTGTTACGATTATTAGGTATATATTGCACTCGCACAAAATACTTTTCGTAGACATTGAAAACTAGCATCCAATAATAACTTAACTTTTCTTAAAATAAAAATAATTAAATTAATAAATTAAAGTTTGCTATTCTAACCTGTTAGAATAATAATAATATTTATCATCATAAATATTTGGTGTGAAATTATATTAACTACTTGTATCACAACACAGCACACGATAATTTGTTTAAAATAATATGATTTCTGAGAAATAAACGACGCGTTCCATCAAAAACTGCACTATGCCATCTAGTAGACGATTGCGGAACTAAAACGTTGCCATACAGGTTGTTAAAAGACAATGCATGGTAGATAAAAGTAACTAATAAGTAATATTGATTAGAAATAGTTTTGGATAAAAGATAAAAGTATTGACCATTAAATTTCATCTAGTAATAATTAATAATATTGTGCAATTCTGTGTATTGATTGTCTGATTGATATCTTATAAACCACTGAACTCACCTGAGAAGGAGTCAATTTACAGGTACGAACACATCTATATCTAAATAGAAAATTTGAAAATTGAAAATATTTAAAATTGGTAAAGAAAAGTTATAATTTATTATAACTATTTTTTACCTAGCGCTCAACAAATAAATACAGGTTGGGCCTTAACTGTGTGAGTGGTTTTAATATGCAATAAAAAAAAAACTATAAATCTTATTATTTTTTTATTTATATATTTAAAAAGAACAAGAAATTGAAATTTAAGTAACATCTAATTTTTGAAAATTATTTAAGTGACCGCCTCCATCTTCTTGACATTCTTGAAGTCGCACTCACATGTTTTGAAAAACACGTTGACAAGTTGCTCGGGAAATAGTGTTCATTTCTCGCACAATGTTTTGCTTTAACTCTTCAACTGTTTTTGGATTATTTTCATACACTCTTGATTTTAGGTATCCCCACAAAAAATAATCATTCGGAGACAGATCTGGACTCCTTGGGGGCCACTCAATGTCACCTCTTCGTGAGATGAGTTTTTTAGGAAACATTTCTTTCAATAGGTCTACGGAGACTGTAGCAATGTGGGAAGTGGCTCCATCATGCTGAAACCAGGTCCTAGAATTGTAACCTTGAAATTCTCGAAGAGCTGGGACCAAGAATTCTTGCAACATCTGACAATAATTCTCAGCTCTCACTGTCACAGCCACTCCTCGTTGATTTTCAAAAAAGTATGGCCCAATTATTCCACTGGCCGATATTGCAGCCCACACAACGACCTTAGGGCTATGAAGAGGTCTTTGATGCATCTTGCGAGGATTAGTCTCAGACCAAAACCAGCAATTTTGCTTATTAACATGACCGTTGACATGAAAGTTAGCCTCATCACTGAAGATTATGTTAGAAAAATTGTTAAAGCGATTAAGCATAACATTAGCGAAATTAAGTCGAAGATTAACATCATTAGGTTTCAACTCTTGTGTCACCTGGATTTTATAAGCTTTTAAATGTAAATCACGGTGCAAAATCCTGCGCAAAGTGGTCCTCTTGATGTTCAAGATTTGGCTTCTTTTACGAGTCGATTGCCGAGGATTTTCTCTGATTGATTCATGAACACGTTGAATAATCTCCGGCGTCCGTATTGACTTCGGGCATTATTAATTCTTATTGTACACCCGGTTTCTTCAAACATTTTAACCCATTTGCGAATAGAATTTGCGCATGGTGCTTCTCTGATGTCATGTAAACCGAAGTGAGCGCGGTACATTCGCCTAGCAACAGTCACAGAATTATTGTTGGCATAATATGCGCGAACACAAAACGCACGCTGTGCTCCCGAGAACGCGTCCATGGTGACTAAAAATTCCACGAAATGGCGCGTCTAACGATACCCCCCGTGCCCCCGTACCCCTAACGGTTTTTGAATTATAGACAAAACAAAACGCTCATGCAGTTAAGGCCCACCCTGTACTAATTTTAAATTAAATTTTGACAATATTTTGAAAACCGAAAATATAGATTCAGAAATAAAATAATAATAAAGTTTCCTAAATTTTATATTATTTGTACGTGTGCAATTGATATCCAAAAACCGTTACAATAAACAGTACATCTTATACTATACTTAAATCTAATTTTATCCTATTCTAAACCAAATTTACTGGCATATTAACTATTAAAATACATTATTTGACCTTTATGTGTCTGATTTCCTCTCTCTATATCTCAAATAAAACCGAGTCTGAGCACTTATGTTTTTTCCCATGTTAGGGAAACCCGAAAGCCTTTAATCACATACCACAACCGTGAAAACCTACGAGATAACATAGACATATATCGCCTTATGGAAACGTTTGAAAAACTGACGTCAAAGAAGACTAGATTACTCTGCGACCTCATTTTCCGTTTAAGCTGCTGGGATCAAGATGTCGTTCCTATATACTGCACAATAATATACTGTGTTCAAAATGAAAACACCAAAAGAATAATCCAGAATACCAGCGGGGTGCTACTACGTGAAAAAGATACAATAAACACAAGATCTACATTAAATGAAACTGACTGCAAACTTCTTATACATTCAGCCAAATCCTCGCGAAACGAGAGCCCGAAATTAATTCATAACTTATTTAAAAAACCTTCACTTCAGTTGCAGATAGAGTACCCTCCAAGGGTTCCAGTTTTGCTGTTACTCCATCACGTATCCCAGTGGAAATGTGGTGTCGAAACCTCCCTATCAAGCGTGAGCCCAGACAGCAGAAATCATTCACCAAATAGTATCAACTGTCCTTTGAAACTCACATTCCCCTAAACCAAATATATCTAGAGAGGAATTCAGAGCTCTACAAGATTTACAAAAGGACCGTAATTCTCAATGCCATTGACCACCATCAAAAAATGAAGAGTTTGCTTCACGACCCTTCCTACAAGCCTATGTAAACCGATTCAACAACATACCTGGAAAAACTACAAAAACACTAATAAAATCGTTACCACTAGATGAAGAAATCAAAAAGTTAGTAATTCCTAGAGAGATATTGTTGATATGCCACAAACTATATGGCCTTCCTAAGATCCACAAACAAGATTTTTCCACTTAGACCCATAGTCAGTTTTGTGGACTCACCCACGTAACTCTTAGCAAAATACTTGACCAAAATCCTACAATCTTGAGTTGAAAAAGCCGATTTATTTATAAAAACTCCCACCATTTCTATAAAATCATCAAAAACCTATCTAGAGAGGAATTCAGAGCTCTATAAGATTTACAAAAGGACCGTAATTCTCAATGTCACTAATTACCACGAAAAAATGGAAATTTTGCTTCACAACCCTTCCTACAAGCATTTGCAAACCGATCCAACAACATACTAGAAAAAACTACAAAAACATTAATAAAATCGTCACCACTAGATGAAGAAATCAAAAAGTTAGTAATTCTTAGAGAGAAATTTTGATATGCCCAAAACTATATGGCCTTCCTAAGATCTACAAACAAGATATTCCACCTAGACCCATAGTCAGCTCAGTAGGCTCACCCACGCAACCCTTAGCACAATACTTGACCAAAATTTAATTGAAAAAGCTGATTCATACGTAAAAACTCCCACCATTTCTGTGAAATTATCAAAAACATCAAAATGAACAAAAGTGACAGCTTGGCGAGTTTTAACGTCACACTTTTCTTCCATCTACGAAGCTCTCTCCGTCTTAGAAAAAAATACCAGCTACCACAACACATCATTCAATTAATTCTGAGGCCCATTACTACCAATTTTCTACATAAGATGTTATGGTTAACACTGCCAAAAGCTGTTGTCAAATCAATACACATGGCTAGAGTTTCCTTGTTATTATTTTATGAGTTACTAGCGACCCGCCCCGGCTTCGCACGGGTGCAATGCTGATACTAAATACACTACAGAAAAACTGTGACTATTTATTTTATTTTTACAACAATTATTACATCGGCCTCCGACGCGCTATTTATAGGCACGCTGCTGCCGCCCCGGTCGGCCAGTATCGCCGCAAGCGCTACTTCCCGCAATTTTAAATCTGTAATATCTTCGAAAATATTCATTTAAATCTTGTGCTGTAAAGGACCATATAGATCTATATTAAATCAACAATGTATTTAAGCTATTTAATTGGATAAGGATTAATGCTGTATTGGTTAAAATCGCTTCAAAATTTGCCATTATTTGTCGTAAAAAGTAAATGACAAAAAAATGTTATTGTGGGATATCCATGAGAGATAGACATATACCATCGCGGAGTTTTCTGTAGACCTTTTCAATGTGTACAAATAATTAGTACATTATTTTGATAAATCTCGTAGGGTTCAGCCTGCGTTTGCAATGTAAGCGGAAAAAAATATGATAATTAACGACATCACATTAGAAACCTCAAAAATAACAGTATTTCTCCACTATTTAATGGATGTTATTATACATATAAACCTTCCTCTTGAATCACTCTATCTATTGAAAAAAACCGCATCAAAATCCGGTGCGTAGTTTTAAAGATTTAAGCATACAAAGGGACATAGGAACAGAGAAAGCGACTTTGTTTTATACTATGTAGTGAAGAATCTTTGTTATTGTTTGATAAATAGTTGTGATTGTAGATTTCCCCCTCGTAAAACTATAAATAAAAACAATTTAGTTTGGTTGGAAACTATTTATTCCCTAAGCACAGAGTACAGTAAATATATTTTTATCTACATTCTTATTCCTGAGTTTTACGCATAATATTATTACAATTAAAAGTAGCTTGAACAAAATGAACATAGAATCTTTATTATCAAGAAAAAACAAATTTTTAAAAGCAAGTAACTTAATAATACTTATTAAAATCAAAAAATTAAACTCGTTTGTATTTTCGCACAGACTTAGCACCCTTATTTGTGGATGAGTTCTGAAAAAAAAAGAAAAAATATTAATAAGCGTCAAATTGTTATCTGCATAGAGGATTTTAAAACGTCCATAAAAAATTTCACTCTCTTGAATTATGTTACATAAATCATTTATAAAATTGAGTTGTTGTTTTACAATAACCCAAAATGAGTATACTGCAGGTACTTACTATAAGTAGACCGCTGTCTGTAGCTGTAAGAATCTTTTCTTCAGTCAGAGAGCCATCCCCAGAAATGTCTGTTTTCAAGGTAAGAATATCTCCATTAAGGGTAGCAAGACACTATAATTTAACAAAATATTTCATTAGGTGAAATTCTAAATTAAATTCCAAATAATTTATTTGTAAGTAAAGTCAAAAATATAGTACATTCGTAAACTAGCGGATAAATTCGATATAAAGTAAACGATTCGGAAAATACCTCATCCAAATAAGCACGGACAGAGGCGGCGTTTCATCTTGATGGGAAAAACGGTCACGCTGGAACATATCAGTTCTTATGGGTCTGGCTACGAAGTTATTAGTGCAGGAATGAGGTAATTTTGAAGAAATTCTAAATATCTCTCACCAGTGAGGGTACGGTAAAAGAAATAAGGACTTAGAAATCTTTCGTCAACTATACTGCACCACACGTTCATTTTTTGAGGGTTTTGGTTGTAGTATATTGGCCTCTTGCTGCTCTAGATGTTTGATCAGTCGAATTTGTAGTCACTAGTTTGTCCAGAGATGGCAGCAAAAAATGATAGCGAAAATAAGCTTTTGTATTATTTTATGTTAGGAAATAAAATCCTCAGATACCACATTTTGGCGAGGAGTGATAAAATTGTTGTTAGAAACAACATATTGTTCAGTTTTCGGAAGCAGTTCTGATAATTTTTGCAAGTGGTTGCGTCTTTTAAGACTGTAGTCCTTTGAAGTTAAAAACGATGGAGAACATGGCAAGTAAATCAACGAATGTTACACTGGTAAATACAGGTAACATTGCAAGTTAACCATTTTTGAAGTCGGAGATGACTGGGAAATTTTTTGTGAAAGATTAGAGCAGTTCTTTTTAGCTAATCGAGTGGAAAATGCATTACTAATAAAACTCTTTAACAAAATAATTAAAGACCAAGAGATACCCCGAGATTGAAAGAAAAGTATAACAGTACCTATTTTCAAGAAGGGTGATAAGAAAATCACGGAAAACTATAGAGGAATAACTTTATTAAATTTAATAATGAAATTATTCACCAAAATCCTTGAAGGTATAATAACTGACTATTGCAGAATATCAGAAGAACAGCAAGGTTTCCGCAAAAACAGATCTACAGTAGATGCCATATTTATCGTAAGACAAATAGCAGAGAAATCTATTGAATTTACTAAGCCGGCTTTTATGTGCTTTATAGATCTCACTAAAGCCTTTGATAGGGTGAGACTAGATGATATTCTGCAAATAATGCGAATTAAAGGCATCCTAAACAATTTAATTAACATAATTGAACAGCTAAACTCCAACACCACAACACAAATCTCAGTAAGCGGCAACCTAACTAAGGATGTACCGATAGCGTCGGGCATACGACAGGGGGACTCTCTGAGTCCATTACTGTTTAACATAGTAATGGACCAAATAATTGAGAACGTCAAAAGAGCGGCACCAGGGTACAGAATGAATACCGGGGAAATAACAATAATATGTTACGCTGATGACGCCGTCATAGTCTCGGAAAATGAAGACGATCTCCAAAGACTTCTATTTGCATTCCACACCATAAGCAAGCAATTCAACATGAAAATATCCATCGATAAAACTAAGTTAATTGTAATAAGCAAAGTGCCCTTAAGATGCAAACTAGTAGTGGATGACAAACCAATAGAACAACTCATGAACTTTAATTACTTAGAAGTTGAGATATCCGCAAACCAAGACAGAACAAGAGGAGTAAGAAAACAAGTAAACAAGGCAAATAGAATCTCAGGAAGCCTGGCGGATATAATATGGCACAACACATACATGAGCAAGGACGCAAAAACAAAAATCTACAAGACCTGTATTAGACTGATAATGACGTACACTGACAACACAAAAACAAAATCAATTCTAAGAACTGCCGAAATGAAAGTACTAAGAAGAATATCGGGATATACATTAAGAGATCACATACGCAATTCAACAATACGCGAGGAACATGGAATGCAGGATATAGTAAGATGGGGACGGAAGCGCAGAAGAGCCTAGAATGAGCACGTAGGAAGAATGGCGCAAAATAGGATAGCGAGAATCGCCCCAGATGGAGCACCGGAAACCAGAAGACCAATAGGTAGACCACTTAAAAGATGGAGAGAGTCCTGGATTTCAACATCAAATGAGATGAATGATTGAGTTGGAAAAAACAAGCTGTAAGCCTATAACAAGAGGAAGAAGAAGAAGAAGAGTGGAAAATGAACGTAAAGTATCTGTACTTTTAACTTCAATCAGTGAAGAAGTTTACATAATCTTAAGAAATATTTATCATTCCGATAAGCCTAGGTCTAAAAGTTATACAAAATTGATTGACTTATTGTCAGGACAGTTTAAAGTTATTTTCGGTCCCAGATACCACATTGGTTGTTAACTTCTGTGAACCAATGTGAATTTTCAATTGCCCAATAGCGACAATTTTGTTTATTGACATGGTCATTTAAAGTGAATATTGCTCATCAGAAAAATTATTAAAAAGATGCAAAATGTTAATATCTAATGTCAAAAATGACCTTTTGTGACATTGGTAATAAAAAACTTTTCCCTTTTTCATTCTGAAGTAAAAAATGGAGTTTACAATTGAAAAAAATATATTGATGACGTCTTACCTTCTTCTTGAGTCACCTTGTATATTACGGTGTTAGGCAAAAAAATTTTTAAACTCAAAATAAAATTCGATAAGTCATTTACTTCATATTGAATTTATCTGCTACTTTACGAAAGGAATGTATATATATATATATATATATATATATATATATATATATATATATATATATATAGTTTTTCTTTCTTAAACTATTCTCTTATAATATTTATTTTTATTTTCCTGGGTGTAGGTTTTTAGTAGTCTTCATTAAAAAAAAACTTTATTCTCTCAACGTTTCTCTCGTTGTATTGCGCTTCTTCAGGAGGATTTTTTATTTTTTAACATTAATCTATAACTGATAAAATATATATAATACAACATAAGTAGTATATGTTATGTGTAATCTGTTGTTATTGTAAAAATATGTTGTTTTATATATATTTTATCAGTTGTAGATTAATGTTAGAAAATAAAAAATCCTCCTGAAGAAGCTCAATATAATAAGCGAAACGTTGAGAGAATAAAAAAAATTTAAACCCTTTTTTGATTTTGTTAGGCTTTCGAGAATTTATTTATCTCTTCTTCAGGACATCTCTATAATTATTAAAAGGTTTTTCTCCTCGCAACTACTTTCCCTTTAATATATATATATATATATATATATATATATATATATATATATATATATATATATATATATATATATATATATATATATATATAGAACAGACATAGCTCTGTTCCTGTCATCTTCAAAGATCTATTTCTTTTTGTTTAAAAGTTTGAAACAAGAAAAATAGATGAATCATTTTTTGATGGGACTTCAGCTGCCTCAGTCCTGAGAGGGACTCAGAACATACACGGGATGCCCGAAAACCTTCGATTACATATATATATATATATATATATATATATATATATATATATATATATATATATATATATATAGAACGGACATAGCTCTGTTCCTGTCATCTTCAAAGATCTATTTCTTTTTGTTTAAAAGTTTAAAACAAGAAAAATAGATGAATCATTTTTTGATGGGACTTTAATATCTTCAAGTAATATCTAAACTACTTAAAGTAGATTTTTAAAGATATTTTCTCCTGGTAAATTTACCTTTTTCTTAATGCCTCCATGGAGTGTGTATTCAGCTTCTTTATTTAAGGTAAATACGATTCCATGGCCACCAAATGAAACAGTTATTTTATCTGATTCGATTGGACCAACGACTAACTTCTCGCTTGTGTTCTCAGATTTTTTAGCATCTGCTTCAGCTACTCCTAAAAAATAATGTTTTATTAAGCAACGCAATATTTAATAACTTTTAAAAAATCGGCACTATATCAATTGCTTTAAACACACACGCGTTTAGTCCATCTTTTTTGATGCTGAAATATATTCGAAATAGGAATATCATTTTATAATTTTACCGATATCTCTTGTTTAAATAGAGACGTGGACTAGATTTTTGTTTCAAAAGATAGCCCATAATAATAATTTTTTTATCGGCAAAAACAAAAAAAGTTATTTAATTTGTTTACAAGGTAAAAATGATAGTGGTTTTCTAATGAAGTTTAAACAAATTTAAAATTAATTTTCCTCAATTCCATGTAATACTTCTCATAGAAGAAGAGTTCCTCTTTCATGAGATGTGCTCAGAATCGGTGTAACTTCATCGATGGAGCTAGAATGTTACTGCAAAATTCGCTCGCCTGTGATAAACTAATTACATTTAGCACAAACTATTTAATGAATCGATCTGAAATTTTTACAACATATTAAGCACTAAAACATCCAACTTTTTACGTAACAACAAAGTCAGAGGATGCATTTACCAATAGTTATTGTTAATTGAATATTATCACAATTTTGACCTTGTTTTGTACTTTTCTCAGCAACAAATAAAAAAATCTACTAGTCAGGCAACTAAAAAGTGAACATTGGGAGCAGTTCTCTAAAAGAATGGAAGGATACTTCTATAGTGAACAAAAACAACTGTGGCGACTGATAAAACAACAGCGCAAAGAAATATCTGAACTCTCCGAAACAAACAAAATATCAGAGGAGAAATGGATAGACTACCTAACAAAATTATTTGAGGGAGATGCTAACATTGGAAAAAACAACATACCAGCAATAAGGAATAATGTGGAAGTCACCATTCAAGAAGTAGAGAAAGCTATAAAATCCTTAAAAAATAGAAAGTCTCCCGGACAAGACGGAATTCATAACGAATTGTTGAAATACGGAGGACAGCGACTAACACAGGAACTCACAAGCTTCATTCGAAAAATCCTGACACAATGCAAAGTACCAGATAGGTGGAGAACCAGCACAATGATGCTTATGTTTAAGAAAGGTGACAAACAAGAACCAGGGAACTACAGGGGTATTAATCTACTGGACGCAACTCTGAAACTCGTTACGAAAGTAATCAAAAATAAAATTAATTCTGTTACAACACTGGAAGACGAACAGCAGGGATTTAGATCAGGAAGGTCTTGCGTGGATGCAGTATTTATTCTACGACAGATAGTCGAAAAATCTCTAGAATACAATAAACCAACATTTTTATGCTTTATAGATCTAACAAAAACATTCGATCGCATAAAGCTAGATGACGTAATCCACCTGTTATATAAGAGAAATATTCCTATCAATATAATTCAGACCATCGAAAACATATACGCAAACAATAAAGTTCAGATTCGCACTAACGGTAAATTATCTACACCCATACCAGTCACCAGCGGTATTAGACAGGGAGACTCGCTTAGTCCTTTGTTGTTTAACATGATAATGGACGAAATAATAAAGAAGGTGCGACTTGGTAGAGGATATAAAATGGGTGATACAGAAATAAAAATTCTCTGTTACGCTGATGACGCTGTGATATGTGCCGAAAATGAAGACGACCTCCAGAGATTGTTAAATACCTTTAATCTTACGGGAAGAAAATATAATATGATTATCTCAGCCGAAAAAACTAAATGTATGACAACCTCAAAAGAACCCCTTCGATGTAAACTAGAACCAGACGGTCGAATAATACAACAAGAAATGAGTTTCAAATATCTAGGAATCGACATAACTAGTTATGGCAACATCGAAGATGAAGTAAGAGGGCAGGTGGCCAAAGCAAACAAAGTTGCGGGTTGCCTCAACGACGTGATCTGGCGAAACAAACACAACAAAAAACAAAGGTTCGGATCTACAAAACCACAATTAGACCTATTATGACATACACCTCAGAAACACGACCAGAGACGACAAAAACGAAACAACTATTGGAGACTACAGAAATGAGAATAATTCGACGAATAACAGGAAAAACGCTACTAGACAGAGAAAGAAGCGATAACATCAGGCAATCATGCAACACAGACTGCATTAATGAGTGGGTCCTACAACGTAAGACACAATGGAACAAACACATAAGCCGAATGACAGAGGATAGACTGGTAAGGATCGCAAGAGATAAATCGCCTAGTGGCACACGCAGTAGAGGTCGACCACGGAAAAGGTGGAGCGATAATTTAAGTCCAGAATGAGAAAAATCGAAGAAGGAACAGGTCTGGGACCTATTATAGAAGGTAGAAGAAGAAGAAGAAGAAATAAAAAAATCGAGATCGGTAAAAGACCAATTTGTAGGTTTTTCAATTCTCTACAAGATGGCTTCCATTTTGTCCAAAAATTTCTTTAATTTTCGCTGGTAAATAAAAAGTGGAAAAAATTTGTGACACAAAATCTCGTGCAGAGAACATATACGGTTTATTTCTATATTACCCGAAAATCCAGGTCTCGGCCTGGATGAATGAGTGTCCCCAATTAAGTATTTTTTTCGCTTATTTGACTGGAGTATTCTGCATATGATAATTTAAAATATAATTTCTGCATTTTTCGAAATTCTTTTTTGCAAGACCGGAAAGGGTTAAAATGTGTTTTAACTATTTTGCCAGCTAACGCTAAGCATATAGCATAGATTTTGTTCATTAGTACTTACCAGTAACTTGCAAAAATAGTAGAACAGTTATATCATATTGATGTTATAAAAAGGAACAGAATAATAGCAAAAAAAGTAAATTATTTATTGAAGCGTTATGTATTAGCCTCCCAAAACCGTTCTTCACTACCCCCACTAGCGAAACCGCGACAGTTTACTTCTAATACATAATATGTAAATTATACTTACCCAATGACTTTAAATATTCAATGTAGTTTTCTTGAGATTCAAATTCGTAAGTTCCAGCGAGAGGTGCCATTTTTGAAATATTGTTTTCAGGTAGTCACTTAACAAAATTGAACTGAATTAAATTTTAACAAAATTGTTTGTGTTTATATACATTTTGTTCAAATTATTGTTGCTTATCAATCATCATTAATCGTTAAAGTATTAAATTTCTATAAATCATACCACTAGGGGAGATCAGTGCAACAACTTGTACCCTCGTAAACAAAATTATCGAATATTTATAAATTCTTTTCGAAAAAATAAATTCTGACGTATCAATTCATTGAACACATTGTTGAAACTGTCCCTTGAATTATTTGTTACTTAGTTTATTATTTAATAGAGGCAACGGAGCGGGAATGTTTACAGTCAAACGAATTATTTAAGGAGTACCTTGGAAAATCACTTTTTAATGTAGCTATTTTAATTCGATATGATACCTAAATGTTATAAGAATACGAAGTGATATAAAAATATAAACCAGTGCATGTTTCTGGAGCGTTGCGATATCTAAAATACAATGCATCAATTGCGACTCACAGGGTAATGCTAAAGTGCCGTGACACTACTTAATTTTGTTCTAAAAACATTTTTGCTATTATGTTTAGTTTAATTTTTCCGAACTACCAGTCCAAACTCTAACAAGTTGCTACTGAAATACATTAAACTAAATTATATGTTTTCATTGTGCAATACCTAAATATAACAAATCCAAATTTTCTTAATACTTTTTATTATAGTTTTAACAATTCCTTTATTAGTGACAAAATAACATTTTTTTTTACTTTAATTTAAGAGAAAATAATGATCATTGATTGCTTGAACGTCTTCCTGTGTTTGCCTCTCCCCTAATATCTGAAAATACAATCGAAAAATGAGTAATTTGTAAAGAATGTTTTTATGATTTCCATAGCTTATTTCTATTCGTCATCAACAATATACTAGGAGTCTCAAACAACAAAAAAAGTTTAAATAAAGTTGGTCAAGTGAAAGAACATCTCTCCACCATCAATCTACGGACATGTCGAAGACAGTTTTAAGACATTCTCCTTTTAATTTGTTTACAAATTAAAAAGAACACAAAATAAGACATAATTCTGAAATTATTGTCGCAAAAATCTGACTTCGTAAGTAAAGTGATATAGAAAAAGACAACCGAGACAAACGAGTCGTTTGATTACAAGCGCTTTTTTTGAATCTTATGTCAAAACATTAGTTTCATTTATACTGTGTTTTTTGAGAAATTTTGGGCAATATTTCATAAAAAAGATATTAATTTTTGTTTTATAATTTATTATCCGTAAGATACAATGTTTTTATTAAAAACCTATATCTAAAAACACACAAACATTTCTAACCTTCAAATCTGTCGTCGGTATATAAATTTCTGAGACTCCATACGTCATTTTAAAATGTTTTTAGCACTATTTTAATCAGTTGCATTGAAATTTGAAACTCTTAAGAGACAAGTATAACAGATTGTGCTTAATTTCAGTGGGTGTTTCGAGTTCGAGAAGAGCAGCAGTGGTCATCTGGAATCTGTTTCGTCTGTCTAACAGGTAGAAAAAATTATTTTATTTTTGGAATCCAACTATTTCCTGTCCTGGCAAAAATAGATCTGGTAGAAAAGAAAAAACCACAGATCTTTCCAAAGGAACAAAAATGGAAGGTCGAAATGCATTCTACAATATATAACCAGAAAATACGAGTTTTCTCTGTTGTAACATAAGTTAACCTTGAAGGTTAGAGCACTGGTCTAAATTTAACAATCTTAATGTCATTTTTATTTTTGGAAAAGCATATTATCCTAAATAGCTTCAACACTGAACTCAGCAACAATGAGATTGGGTCTATGGGTTAATCATCTTTAATTATTCTACTTGAGGAGGTGGGATTCAAATACAAAAAGGATGAAAACAGGAGGGAATTAAATAAAAGAACAAGCATGGCTTTTGCAGGAGCTCGTTTCGTCACATTGATGTCATCTTTTACAGTCTGATACTGCTTGCTTGAATGCATGGTGCCATTCAAATTGTATGGATTTGGATGTATTAAAATGTAAGGTCATCTCTTTTACTAGAAAAAGTGCCAGTACTACACAACTATTATATTGGGGGTCTGAGCTAGTCCATGTCACAACAGTAAAATAATCTCAACATTCTATTTGATAGGGAATCAAGGTTTATCATCCACGTTGTCTGAATAGGTTCTAAGGCTTTTAGCGTGTGGGTGTTTTTAATGAAACAATGTTCTAGGTTCAGAGATGTTGTGATCCTTAAGACATTATACTTTTTTCTTGTTAAGAAGCACCTTGAATACTGCTGCGTTGTGTGAGCTCTTATCTATGGAACAGATGCAAAGAAGATTGAGAGAGTACAAATAAATTTTGCAAATTTTTTGTACTTTAAACTTGATATTCATAAAATAACGAGACTGGTGCTAATAGAAATACGCACGCGCCAAAGGCGAACGATCCGCAGCTGTGTAGCATGAAGCCTTCTCGTTCGAATGCGGTGCCTCTCGTGTCTGTAAACAAATCAGTCTGGATGTGAAGTTCGATTGTATTTTTGCTTATCGAAAAAATAAAAAGTATAATAACTAAATGTGTATAAATTTAAAATATAAGGTTTTACAGCAATAGTCTCGCTATTTTATAGCCACACCTCATGTATTGTTTTGTATTTTTTCAAGGTCAAAACGCCAAATTTTTAAAACTCTGATAACACCAATGATGGCGGTGCTCTGGCATGAGAAAGGCTTTCACTTTCTTTCGTTAGTTCCTCGCAGTTTGAGATAGTGCTTTGTCTCTAACCGTTTTAGAACAGAGTATGTATTCTACAATAGTATACGATTTGTTTTGTCTACTGAACACATGAACTGCCAGTTTAAAAAACTACGTTCCGCCTTTTCGAATTATTAAATATGCGTTATATTTTTCTGGGTAAAATTAACATTTCTCTACGTTTTGTACATTTAGATTTAGGTAAACAGAAGTTAATTTTTGTTTTAATCTCTTTTTCCGCTATGTATTGGTTTCCGCCATATATGACAATCTCTTCCCAAAAATTTCCAATAAGGGTCGCAAGCACTTCAACGAAACATGGTAGCGAAACCACTTTTTGCTTGAATCTTCAGGGGATATACCCGTTGCGGACACTATTAAACCACTCAAGTGTTAAATCTCTCAATGCCGGCTAACTCCGCTAAAAAAACATTAAAATAATTAATGATTAAACACCTTTAATTGTGTTAAAAACCAAGAGAGTCAGTTCCAGAAAAGAAACCACAATTTCCACACCAGTAAAGAAGTTACAAGGAAGGTCATTTTAAATTTCCGAGATTGTCATACCGTCGTCAATTTTGACTAAAATTAAATCCTTTATCAGCGCTCAGTTATAGTCCTCTACCTTTTTTTGTGTACTACGCAAGTCCAAATTTACCAAAAAAATCGATTTTATTATAAAATAATAGTACAACAGAAGGCCTTTCTCTAAAAAAAATCAGGTCTGTATTAAAGACGAAGTACTTAATAAATACTTTATTAATTTTCTTTTCTTTTTGGATTGACGTATTTTAACAATTTGAACAATGATCTAATCGGATTTTAGCCGAATTAATAACGTTTTTTCAAATAAAAACATTAAACAGCAAACTGTCTGCAGCATGACTTGAAGGGTAGCATTGAATAAAGCGCATTACTTTCAATGGACCTTTGGTAGATAATTAAAAAACTTACAAAATGGTTTTAATAGACCATTATCAGACGATTTTTCACCGAAAAAGCTCGCGTTCGAAGCCGACAAAAGCAGTGGTAGTGGGGGATTACAAGCAGCGGAGGAGAAAAAAATCGCAGCAGGGCTGCTAATACTAGACAACTTTATTTTATGTGTGGAAAAGCATGGCATAATGGACCTACATATGAATAGATACATAAAATAATAAATGGCTACATTTATTTATTTAGGTTTCAAATACATTTTTGAGTATAATTAATAATATTTTATTTAAACGTGGTTCAAAATAGTAATACGTGTCTAAGTAACTCTCACAGTGTGCAGTGCTCTGTTTTCGTATACAAATTTTGTCCCCCAGATTCACTAAGAAGGTTTAAGATTTAGACCCGTTCCTGGGAAGTTAGATCTTCTAGTCAGTCAATTTTGTTTTTTATGATATTGTCATATATGTCACAAAATAAACGCTTATGTAGGTATATTATGGATAAGAGCCTAGCCATAAAATCTGAAAATATATAAGAAAAATAGTTGTATCCCGAAATAAATAAAACTCTCCAGTTCAGTAATAAGAAAATGATTGTATTTTTAGGGTATTGACTTACTGTTACTCTTGGCAGTTTAAACCTTCTGCCGTCAATATAGAAAGGTTTTAAAGTTAGACCATATCAGTGAATGAGAGATATGTATGTTTATACTATTATACAATTATACAATATTTATAGTTAATTTAATACTATAGTTGAACATTGAATTTAGTGTTATTAATAAAAGTAAGCATTTTAACAATTATGTAATAAAAATTAGAAAATTTACTTTAACTGGATATTGACAAGCATTAATTTTTATTTTTTTTTTTAGGAAATAAATATGTGTTTAATTATTCCTCATATTTTTTCATTATTGTGCAATATTTGCATAACATTATTTTATAAGTTTAAAATTTTTATTTGCTTATGCCGTATATGACATTGTTTCGGCTACATTTTGAAATAACTGTTACACTTATTTGTAGCGTGGTTTTCTTCTTCTCCGCTGTTTGTAACCTCCCACTACCTATCATTTCCCGAAAAAAGTTTGCTTAATATTGTAAATTATTAAAGATGTGAATATAAAAAACATTGTTGAGGGTTTTTCCGACTTTCTTAGTGAAGAGTCGTCCGATAGAGGTCTATAAAATACAATTTGCTGGGTTTTTTAATTATCTACGTCAAAGTGATCTTTACACAAATAAATTGGAGAATTTAGATGTAAAGCTGTTTCAGCGCGACGTTCAAGATTATGCAACTTATTTCGCATTATTTTCTTGTGTGGAATGTTAACAAATAACTCGCTAGGAATTTTTTTTGGATATCCAATCATACTGAGGGATCACATACCACTTATACACTTTAGAATCCATTGTTTATAACACAAAATAACAAAATTATTGCATTAGCACCTAATGTTTAGTGTTTACAAACAAAGGCATGACGTCACGTGCGACGCCATGACACTGATAAGCGTTTTTGCGTAAATTTGAAACTTAAAATTAAAATGGCATATTTTTTCTAACAAGCATTTATTTTTTGCAGAAATAACATATTTTCTGGAAATAGTAGATAGTAGAATGTCACAGAAGAGTTTTTCAAAATCAATCATCATGTCTAATCCAAAGGATAAATGAGATTAAATATTATTAATTTTCTTTATTTACTGAAACGTTACAAATATATTATTTTATTATAATATAAACAACTAACATCACATTTTTATTAAACAGGAAAAAACGACATGCTACATTCTAACATCATTACATTTATATGGGTCTAAACTCGTTTGTATCTTCGTACAGACTTATCACCTTTGTTGGTAGACGAATTCTGAAAAAAAAATAAAATTTTACAATATAATATATATTCAATTATCAGTAAAGTACAAGCAGTGCTTATACTATATTTCTAAACAGTATTGTCTTTAAAGAACTTCAGGTTATTTCTCCAAACAGATTTTTTTTTCACAAAAAAACCTTTAACATAAAAAATAAAAATTTATCTATTACCCACTCTATCTATACTATCTCTTTAGGATTTTTAAATGTGTCATTCCAATCTACGATTACTGGTGTAGCACGCTATAGCGTACCCTCCACCTAGTGGAGAGCAAACATACTACTCCTTGAACAAATTATCTTTTTAATAATGCGGAATATATTATAAATTTCAAATCAAAGAGGACTGTGTGTTTTTTTTAAATGTAAATAAAAATATTTCTGCAAGTACTTACTATAACTACACCGCTGTCAGTGGCTGTAAAAATCTTTTCATCAGTAAGAGAGCCATCTCCAGATATATCCACTTTCAATGTAAGAATATCTCCATTAATAACAGCTTTTGCCTGTAATTTAACAAAATATTCGATTAGGGAAAAAAACTCGTTATTCTTGATTGGCAGAATATCATTTAAAAAAATTCATCCAAATCGATCGGATGGAAGCCGAGGTAATAAAGTTATAATAAACTTCAAAACTGCATTGGATTTTTTCAGAATAGGAACCCCGAAGGAATTTTTTGAAAACCATCTCCTTTTTTTGCCTATCAACAAATTGAATCACTTTGGGATTATTTAACAAAATGTAAGTCTTATTTCTGTCGTACTTGTTTCAAACGATTTTTGTAATTTTATATATTTGTCAACCTAAATATTCTTCAAAGTTTACAGAAATGAGGTAAAATATTATCTAAATTGTAAAGATAACATTTCATTAAAATACTACGGGGACTATAATTATGTATAATTTTTTTTTAATTCAAAGGAAGAAAAGCACTTTTATTAAGAATATACAGTGTCCAATTTTTGACACTTTCGTAGAGTACGGTCACGGTTTAGTTTCACTCTTAAGACTTAGCTTTACCTATTAGATAACACTTGTTGACTAGTGATGTCACTAATACCATCTGTTAATAAGGCATTTCATTTATATTTTGAAAATTTTGGTATAAAACTTGTTCTTGAGCCAGTGTATATATGTTAAAATAATCGTAAAATGTAGTCCCAATGAACAGATACATTTCTTATTAAAAATATTTTAAAATGGAAACGAAAATTTGACACTACAGTGAACTCTCTCTTAACGGACACCTCTATTCAATGGACACCTCCTCTATATGGGCAATTTTTGAGACAAAAACCATTTGTATATACCAGTCTGTACTTTTAAACCTCCCTCCAATGGACGCTCTCAACAACGGACACGGACAGTAAATTATTTATAAAAAATAATTCTAACGGACAAATATTTTACTATTTTCCTTTCAATATTTGCCTAAATTTTAAATTTTATTAAAGACACATTTTATTTGCGTAAATACCCACAAAATAGGCGGCAGCCAGGTATATTGGTAGGTAATTAGGGTTTTAGGGTTTTCCAAGGAATTTTATTGGTGCACGTGAATTCTATTAAGCACATTTTACTTTATTATGTACGTATTGTTAAAACTGCTGCGGAAAGGATAATATCATTTTAGTTGCATAAACGTTTTGTGACGCGAATAACATGGCTACCAACAAAAGAAAGTTTTTAAGTTTGGCAGAAAAAGTCGATGTAATCCATTATGCGGATACGAATAAGTTAAGTGTTAGACAGTTAGCAGAAAAGTTTGGAATTGGAAAAAGTCAAGCTAGTGAAATTTTAAAACGTAAGAGTGATATAATTAAGCAGTTTTCTGAGAGCGGAAACACCGAAAAGAAAAGGAAATTTTTGAAAACTGAGGGTGCTGCATTAGATCAAATTGTTTTCGATTGGTTTTGTAAAGTGCGTTCTAAAAACATTCCTGTTTCTGGTAAAATTATTCAAGAAAAAGCATTAGAAGTTGCAACGGAACTAAATTTTGACATGAAGGCTTCCAGCGGATGGCTCGAGAAGTTTTGTAAGCGGCACAATATTTCCTTCAAATCTATATGTGGCGAAGCAGCGGCTGTAGATTTATCAGTGGTTGCTGACTGGAAGAAAAAACTGCTCACTATAATGAAAGAATACTCTCCTCGTGATATTTTTAACGCAGATGAGACGGGACTATTTTTTCGTGCCTTGCCTAACAAAACATATGCTCTGAGAGGAGAAAAATGCACTGGAGGTAAGGCTTCCAAAGACAGACTCACAATTCTGTTTTGCACCAATATGATTGGAAACAAAGAAAAGCCACTGGTAATTGGAAAAAGCAAGAATCCTCGTTGTTTCAAGAACTCCTATGTAGAAAAATTACCTATCGAATGGTATTACAATAAGAAGTCATGGATGACAAGAGAAATCATGACAGATTGGCTAAATAAATTTGACAGAAAAATGCAGAGAGAAAATCGAAAAGTACTTTTGTTCCTAGACAATGCTGCGTCTCATCCACAACTTGTATTATGTAATGTTAAATTGATATTTCTGCCGCCTAATACTACATCTGAATGCCAGCCCCTCGATCAGGGGATTAAAAAATGTTTCAAAAGCTACTACAGAAAGTTATTGATCCGAAGACTGCTATCGTCGATAGAAGAGTCTGATTCTATAGGGGAACTTGAGAAGTCTATTAACGTTACCAATGCCTTGATTTGGACTGTAACTGCATGGAAGGAAGTACAACCGAAAACTATCAACAATTGCTTTCTTAAAGCTGGATTCGGTACACAGGACAACGTTGAGCCTGAAGAAGATTCCGAGGACGATCTGCCACTTTCTGAATTATGGAAAAAAACAAACACTTTTCCATTGATTTATTAAGTTATACGGAAATTGATGGAACTTTGTTGACTGAAAATCTCGATTTAAGTATTCAAGAGTGTGTACGTGAGTTTCAGGTGAATCAGGTTGTTGAAACATTATCTGAAAGTGAAAGTGACGACGAAGAAACGAATACTTCGAATATAAAAGACATTAATGAAGCCTACAAAAAACTAAAAGACATTGAAACATTTTTTGTATTACAGGGAAATTCTAACATTGCACAACAAATCTCCCAAGCTGTAAGTTCAGTAGAAACTCAAATTGTTAAAAATAAATTAAATGGCCTTAAGCAAACCACCCTTGAAAGTTTTTTTTTAAATAACAAATGATTTATGTGCATATTTTAATTACATATACATAGGTTATATACATATTTAGTATTAAAAACTTGTGTTTTTGCTAACTAATATTTAAACATTGACTACATATACGTAATATACATGTTTAAATATTTGAAGTTTATTTTATTTTCTCCATTCAACGGACACCTCCATTCAAAGGACACTTTATGCTACACAAGTGCTGTCCATTCAAGAGAGAGTTCACTGTATATAGATATTTTTTTCTAATAAACTTACTTTTCTTTTAAGGTTTTCACCAACGACGAATTCACTTTCCTTATTTAAAGCAAATACCATGGGATAATCACCAAATGTAAGAGTTATTTTATCTGACTCAACTGGACCAATGACTAATTTAATGCCTTGGCTTTCAGATTTTTTAGCATCTTCTAAACTCATTCCTAGAAAATAATACTTATGAAATAATGGGGTTTGTGATCGATACATAAAAAGTTGACTTTGTTTTTAAAATGTATTTGTTTTATGAATAATTTCACTTATACAGGGTGTCCCACCGAGAATCTTTTCGATCTATATATGAAAAACTATATATAGGAAAATTTGGAAGTTTGACTAATGCCGATGGGATTGTGTCAAAAATGACGTTTACAGGCCCAAAAATAATTATTAATTTTTCCTATAAGGAAGCCTTTTTTATTCAATTTGGGTTGGATTCCTTATTAAAAATGGGCTATTTTATTAGATTTTTATAATATTTTGTTAACCAATAATACAGGGTATTCAAAAAATAGGATTAAAAATTAAATCGAAGAAATCGTCCAAAGAAAATTTTTTCATTAAAAATAACGCAGTTAACTCAAATTTTACTTAAAAATTCCACTTTAATTGAAATTTGAATAAAAAATCTTTGATATGTTTCGCTTCATGGTAGCTTTATCAAGAATCTTGATAATAATGAGAATAATGAAATTGCTATTTTGGGATATTTCGCTGCATATCCAACAATGTCTGTCAGATAAGCTTCAGATAAGCTACTGAAGAATCAAAAGTTGTATTGTTATAATACAACTTTTGCAATGAAATAAGCAGTAATTATTCTCGAAATGAATGTAAGAAAATAAAAAATATATCCCTCTGAAGAAGCCAAAACCTAAACCAAAGAAAATATAAAAAAAAATTATAATAAAATGGTTAAAGAAAGAAAAAACAATATTTTACAAATTTAAAAAGTAAAACTCCTCTCATGAATAAATCAAATGTAATATATTCGATCCCTTGCACAAATTGTCCCAAAAAATATATAGGCATGACGAGCCAATTGCTGAAGAACAGATTAAATGGCCATAAATATACGAAAAACGCCTCAACAGCTTTAAACAAACACACACAGGACGAAAAACATACTTTTGATTATAACAATACCAAAATAAAAAACAAAGATTTGAATTACCAAAAATTACAGATAAAGGAAATGATTGAAATTAAAAAAGACAAAAACACTGTTAACGACAGAACAGATATGGGAAATTTGAGCCACATTTACACAAGCCTAATTTAAACAAAAATATTAAGTATTCGATCCTGTCAAATAAGAATCAAAAATTGAATATCCTCTTAAACATAAAACTAAATGTATGCCTTATTTGTTTTTTTGTGCATTGTAAAATATAAAAAATATAAAAACACCAAAACACATTCGCATTCCATGTATCCTCAGTGGACGTTGTAAAGATTAAATTTTATTTAGTAATAGAATAACAAAATGTCAAGGTATGTACCGGTAAAATTAAATATTTTTAAGAATTTTAAAAATTGTAAATACTGTTTTAGAATGTCTTGTTTGTTTTTGTTTTTAAATTGTAGATATGTGAATGTTAATAATATAAAACTATTTTTAGGAGGAAAAAGTTTTGAAAATGCCTTGAATAAAGGGCAAAACGTCAATTGTTTTGTGTTTTTATTAAATATAGAACCTAAACCCAAGAAAAGACAAAATGAATATATATATATATATATATATATATATATATATATATATATATAATGATTTTTCAGTGTCAATAATATTTATATGTGCTTTGTACTTACCCAATGCCTGCAAATAGGGGATGTTGTTTTCTTGAGATTCAAATTCGTAAGTTCCAGCAAGAGGAGCCATTTTTTATGTAATATTTTTTATGAAGTTATTTTTAACTAATTTAGTTGATCTAAACACCAAAATGTTATAATTTAGAAAGAAATCAGTCCATATTTATATACATTTTGTTATCATTATTTGGCTCTTGTCATTTATCATCGAACACTTTCATCAAAATTTAACTTTTAGGAATTTCTATAAGTCGGGGAGATCAGGGACAACTAGTACAAGACTAAATTTTAATATTTTTCAATATATTACGGGATTTAAATTCTACAAATATAAATTTTCATGTGTTTAAATAAGCTTTAATAATACAAATTTTATTTCGTAAATTTCAAAATGGCGGATTCAAGATGGCCGATTTATACTAGAATAAAATTAAACGGCGGGATTTTAACAATTTTTGATTAAGAATTTAAAGTGTTTTGAATATGTTTGCAATTAACAAATTTTCGTTAATTAATTTTCAAAATTGTCGATCTAAGATGGTGGTTTTAGGGAATAAATTTCAATATTTTGTCATGAAAGTGTAGGTTACGGGATTTAAATTTTGCATCACGGATCCAAGACGGTAGATTCATTCGCTTTTAAGCTTATCACCTCAAAAATTATTTTGAAGGGGTTTTAGCAGATGTTGATTAAAAATTTGAAGTGTTTGTAGTTTCCGAAATTCGAAAATGGCAGATTCAATATGGCGAATATATATTTTAATAAACTGTAAATCGAATACCTTTGAAGTACAAATTGAAGTTAAGGAATTTTTGGAGTTACTGATCAAAAATTTCAAGTACTTTAATGACTTTTTTTATATCTCAATATTAGTTTTTCGAATTTTAAGAATTAAATCCAAGATGGCGGACTGAATAAGTAATTTATTTTATTTTGTAAATGAATATTTGTACTTGGGTGTATAAACAGTAGTTCTGTGTATTTTTTAAACAAACGCCAAATAAAAATATATCCTAGTAATCGGAGTGCAAAATGGTATATTAAAAATTATATATATATATATATATATATATATATATATATATATATATATATATATAGACTCAGAATCTGGTTTATAGGTTCCGACGCAGAAAGGTTTAAATACGAGTATGTAGATGTAGAAAGTGTACTAAAGGTGTCTGGGGAAAGCTCCGACGGACCCACTGATGAGTCTACCGTCGGTAGCTAGGACGAAATACGTCTTTTAGGGTCAAACAATTAGATTGTGATGAACCGATCGCTTCGACACGGGGGACGGTCTCGTTTTACAACAAGGCGACCATGACTGGACCTAAGGCAGCAAGGGTTGCCTGGATTGCTGGTTGATACTAATGGGCCTGTAAAAAACCCTAAAAGCGTCCGCATCTGCCGATTCATCAGGAAACACTTTCTATACATGCGAGATCTAACGATCTCGTCTGCATACAAAGTATTTGCCTTGGCGGGGTGATGTCGCAGATGGCGACACACTCAGAATCTGGTTTATAGGTTCCGAAGCAGAAAGGTTTAAATATGAGTATGTAGATGTAGAAACTGTACCAAAAGTGTCTGGGGAAAGCTCCGACGGACCGACTGATGGGTCCACCGTTGGTAGCTAGGACGAAACACCTCTTTTATGGTCAAAAAATTAGATTATGACGAACCGATCGCTTCGACACGGTGGGCGGTCTCGTTTATAACATATAAATATATATATATATATATATATATATATATATATATATATATATATATATATATATATATATATATATTAGTTGCTATAATGATACTAAAAATATTGAAAGTTTACAAATATATTTCTCTGTTTAAATTAATAAATATATTTTTAGATTCCTTCAGCTAGATACTTTTCTACACGCCTCTCCCCTACTTACAAAACGATATTAAAAGATTAATACATATTTTAATTATCTACGGAATTGTTTGTGTAGACTTATGGAATTGTTTGTGTAGGTGCAATATTTAAACACCGTTAGTAATTAACAATATTCTGGGAGTGCTAAATAATAAACCGTTAAAAAGGTTTAATTGAGAAGGTCTAATATCTTTGTCTGGGATAAGTACAGAACAGAGCTTTCGATGCCTTTCTTGATTTTATTTTCAAAAGAGGAAGTTTTACAAATAGTTATTGCTTAAGTCCAAAAATATTCGCGTACACCACTAAAAACTTTAGGTGACGACTGCCCCCACTAGGGCTCTGGAGGTCCTACTCCTTCTTCACTTAGATATAGAGAACCAGACTTTGAAGCCTACATACCGTCTTAGTTGCTTAGGGCACAGTGTCTGATCCAAGGGGGGACCATGGGGGCCATCAACCACTCCAAATACCTCTTACACTAGGCATATGGATGCTGTTGGCATCTCCCCCCCCCCTCTCCGTAGGCAGCTCGTGTTTGCAAAAATGGACCAGATCCTGCCTCTTACCTAGGAATGTGAATGGTGTTGGCACCTCGCCCCCCCTGTCAACAACTCGCTTTTGATTTTCCTCGTAAGAGCTTCAATTTCAGAACTGTTGGCGTCCCCTCCCCCCGTTAATAATTTGTTTTCACTTGCCATACTGTATTTGAATGATATCACCGCCCCCCCCCCCCTCAAAGAAATAATATTCAAAACAAATTGAATATATTTAATATCAGTTTGAATAAGTGCAGGATTAAGATAACAAAAATTTTTTTAGTTGGTTTTTATTATTCACACTCTGGAATAGGGTCGTTTTTTTGTAAATCATCTGTGAGTGAATAAATAAATAAATAAATAAATATTTAAATAAGTAAGAATATTTCTATGGATGCTTTCAACACATGAGAATTATTATAAGTTTCCTAATATTATTTACAAGACTCTTCTGTATACAATTAAAATCTAAAAAACGCTGATTTTATTCCCCATAAGATACTCTATATTCAAAAATCAATTTGAACTATACTGTTTATGGCATTGATTTTAGATACCTCGATTCCCTTATTTCCATTCAAACCTTTAGTTTCTCAATTTCCATGGAAGAATCCTCATTTTTTAGTCAATTCGACGTAGGGTATCCCTTTTTTTGTTTCATTTAAAAAGAAATTTGTTTTTCGACGAGGGTTTAAGAGACACATAAGTTTAAGAGGTTTATGCCAGCTTATCTATTAGGTGGGATTCACGTTGGGCTTCGATAGTTTGAAGAGTTTTCGCAGAAATTTCGGGTTAATGAAAAAGATATATATATATATATATATATATATATATATATATATATATATATATATATATATATATATATATATATATATATATATATTGCAATAAGATTGTAGAAAATTACTTATCTGCAGTAACAACACCCGTTCCGCGTAGGACGGTCATGCTGTTAATGAAAATAAGTAACTTGTCAATCATCGTTACAAAAAATGTAATGAACTTTGTATGACATACAATATAGTTTTAACAATTTTAACCATTCTATGAATAATCAACCACTTATGACAATAGAAAACAGTTTTTTTTGCAATGAGTAGTCAATCTATAAATAAATCATCATTATTAAAATACAGTGAAAGTAGTTAAATATATTAATATAATTATAAAATGATAAAATACGGAAACCTCACAAATATTCTTAAAAATATAATTATTATTTATAAATGCGCGTCAAACTAGAATGGTACTTATACCCGCAAAGAATTTTATTTTATAACAAGCACATCTATTTGTAAGAAACTTTTTTTAACAGCTTCTGGTAAAAATATTAACATTTCTGGTATTTATTCTTTACACTCATTTGATGAAATTTGTGGGTTACAAAGTGAGAACCAGTTCTTCATTTTTCCTGATTTAGTATCAACTTGATATACTCCGTGCCTGATATCAAGAATTTTGCAAAGAATATTTTTGGCGTCCAAATGACCAAGATCAAGTTTTGCTACATTCAAAATTGCACTGTTTTCTATATCCAACCCTAAGAAGCTTTTTTATAGCTTTATTAATCATATGTTCTGCAGCGCGTTTCATACCTTGATGGGCTTCTTGTTCTTTTTCAATAGTAAAGGGTGTTTTTTTATAGAGGTATAGAACTTTTAAATGGAATAAAACAAAGATGAATTTTTTTAAATTGACATGAAATTTACTTTATTCGAAAGATAACCTTCTGGCATTATAATTTAAATATGACTTCTGGCATATGGCCGCCATGGCTGGCTCGGATGTAGTCTAATCTGGAGATTCAATTTTCGATGACCTTTTCCAACATTTGTGGCCGTATATCGGCAATAACGCGGCGAATGTTGTCCTCCAAGTGATCAATCGTTTCGGGCTTATCGGCGTAGATTAGCGACTTCACATATCCCCACAGAAAATAGTCTAGCGGCGTTAAGTCGCACGATCTTGGAGGCCAATTCACGGGTCCGAAACTTGAAATAATGTGGTTACCAAACGTTTCCTTCAATAAATCAATTGTGGCACGAGCTGTGTGACATGTTGCGCCGTCTTGTTGAAACCACAGCTCCTGCACATCATGGTTGTTCAATTGATGAACGAAAAAGTCAGTAATCATGGCTCTATAGCGGTCACCATTGACTGTAACGTTCTGACCAGCATCGTTTTTAAAGAAGTACGGACCAATGATTCCACCAGCCCATAAAGCACACCAAACAGTTTTTCTGGATGTAACGGTGTCTTAACATACACTTGAGGATTATCTCACTCAAAATACGGCAGTTTTATTTATTGACGTATCCATTTAAACAAAAGTGAGCTTCATCGCTAAACAAAATTCGCTTATGAAAATCGGGATCAACGGCAATCTTGTTTTGGGCCCATTCACCGAATCTATGCCTTGCTAGGTGATCGTGTGGCTTCAATTCTTGCACGAGTTGGATTTTGTAAGCACGCACACCAAGATCTTTCCGCAAAATCTTCCATAAAGTGAATGGACACATATCCAATTCCTGTGCACGATGGCGGATAGACTGATTGGGGTCTTCCTCTACGCTACGCTCTACAGAAGCAATGACTTCTTCTATACGCACTGTACGACGTCTCTGTGGATGCGTATTATCATTTAGAGTAAACGTGGTGCGAAAACGTTCCATAGTTTATCAAATTAATTGCTCTGATGGACTATTATGTTGACCGTAAAATGGACGTAGTGCGCGATACGTATTTCGAACAGAACCATGATTTTCAAAAAAAATTTGCATAATTTGGAAGCGTTGTTCAGGCGTCAGTCTATTCATGTTGAAATGCCAAACCAAACTAAACATAAATCACTTGACAGCTGACAAAATGGCCGCCAGTTAAAAAAGTGTTGCCAACTTAAAGTTCTATACCTCTATAAAAAAAACACCGTTTATAATCAGTTGTATATATGAAGCAGAGGAGTTTTTAGCCGCAATCTTCATTTCCAACAGGCAATCCACAAATAGCATGATCAGGCTTTAAAGAGGATGAGTTCTAGTAGTTCCTTGTACACAGACTGGACGAATAGAGTTAATTAAATTCTCATCGACCTTATTGCTGATGTCATTGCCGATATCGGTTTTGTAAATATTCTGCGGTATGTTTTTGTTGTTCTCAATGTTCCTGACTTCTATTTCTTGGAACATTACTGAACTCTGAAGACCCCATCTTGGCTGTATCATTCTGTCTTTCAAGCGATAGATTTAGCAAAAAATATACCAGCATACAAGCACAAACAAAGATATGTTCTTCAAACCCATTCTAATGCATAATTCGTAGAAATCGCGACATTGAATTTCTTGAAGACGATTACAATACTAGTTCCTAGACATATTATTCCCAAAACAACGTTTTTTTTTTGTGCAAACTCAGTAATGACAAAGCACTTTTGGAGATATAGAAAAATACAATTGTCTCAACAACAGTTATATAAATATATAGTGCCAATTCATATTCTTTGAAGTGGATGATAGCTAATAAGTGCAACTTGTTATAACAACCAGATAAAAATATAAAACAATCCAGTCATATATTTATTAGTACGTGTTCCGAAATTCCCTAACCTATGTTGGTACTTATGTGAAAAAATTATCAGAAGCAGGTAATCGGACTTAAATGATAATAGGATGGAGAAATAATTATATCGTTTATATAACTTTCGAGTTGAATTACTAAAATTTTGAAAAGATTTTTTGCATACTATTTCATTTCAACACACAACTGAAATGTAGCTTCTTTTATAGGAAATAGATATTTTGGTATCTCCGAATGCGGAAAACAATATTCAGAATAATAAATACATGAAACACTGAAAGATGGCGCTGCTTTTATCGAGGTTTTAATTTAGATCGACATAGGTTGCTTAAAGGATTCATTTTTCCTGTGGTTAGGTGTGTTTTTCTACTCTATACTGATGAGAAATAATGAGTTCAAAATCGGTTTGCAAGCGGCGGTACACTGCGAATGTGCGAGGTTTTCACATTTTTCTGGTAATTCCTGGCAATTCAATCCTGCCCAGAACAGCTCATAAGCGTCTATATCTCGATATGAGTACACCGCAATGAATATCGATTGCAAAGCTTCGTGTTAGGGATTTGCGATGTTTTTAATAAAAGTTCGATATTTTTTATTAGTATCGTAAGAAATGGTATCGATACAGGAAAATATTGTAGCAAAGGAAACAAGATGTAAAATAAAACAAAAATAAAAATAAAAAAATCTATTATTATTTTATGAATATATATATATATATATATATATATATATATATATATAATATATATATATATATATATATATATATATATATATATATATATATATATATATATATATATATATATATATTGTGGTAATACTTCCCGTGCTATTTTATAATCTACTGTTTGACTACTAAAAGTTAGGTGTTTCGTCCTGACACTGGCAGTGGATTCATCAGTGGGTCTGAACTCTGAAATATCAGTACAAAAAAAATGGCGGACCAAAAGTGGTCACGACTTTCAGTTTTTTGAGTTTATTAGAAAAGTAAAAGTTGTATTGAAAAATGTTTCAAACAGAAGTTGTAGAAAATTAAAAAACCTATCTATTCATATAATATAAATTATAGGTGGCGCCACTAATTATCGAGATATTTTTTTTCCCACAAAATTTACGGTTTTTGTTTTTTTTTTTTAAAAAAAACATTTATTAACAAATTATAGATTTAAAATTTAACGTAAATATAGGTATTATCATTATAAAAAAGTATGTCAAACCCGGAATCTGTGAGTTTTTTATTTCCGAGAAATTCGATGTCAAATTTGAAAATTGAACCTCAATTTTCCGTTTTCCTAATTAAGATACAATATTCAATTTTAATCGAAATTGTTTGTATTGTTTTATATTTTGAAGACCTATTAAAAAAATTTTTTTTTTCAATTGTGGGCCGAGAAATTTAGTAAAAACCAATTTTTGCGCCAAAAAAATTGCGATAACTTTTCACCGAATGGAGATAAATTTTTTTTAATGCGTGTATTGGATTTAGATGTATCATTTCCGATCTCAAAAATAAAATTTAATTTTGGATGAAAAAAACGTATTTTTTTCAAAAATTTGTAATGGCGTGGCAAATGAATATTAAGGACTCAAATTTGCAGAAGATGCTTTTTTATACTTGTACTTTACCTGGGAATTTTTTGGATCCAAAAATACACTTCCAGACGATCTGTGAACCTTCGAAAATTGGGCCGAATCTAATCGAAAATAGCTGTTGCGGGCCGCTGTCGGCGGAAAAATGACGAGAGATACAAAGAAAACGCAAGAGGAAAATTTGAGGAAATGACAAAAAAAATTACCAGAGGCTCTACGGTAATATTTGTACACACGCCACTGAGTAAACCACGAAGTCAATGTTTTACTGTTATTAGAGCAATATGAAATTAAGCTTTGGCTAAAATTTGGTTCCATTATCTTCTAGAGTTTGAAAGTAATTATACTTGTTTAATTTTTTAACACCCTGTAACTTAAAAACGAAAATTTATGTTTTACTAAGGAATCCACTGTTTAATTTATTCCCAACTTTTACGTTACACCCTGTATACTAAAAAAAAATAACATTGACGTGTCCGAACGAATCCAACGTTTTTCAAATAATTAATTTACTTCCTCATTGTATTACTCACCCCATGTAATTTAAGTTAATATTTGCTACGAAAGTTCCAGGCTAAATAAATACTCTGTTTCCATTATCTATTTAATATTTTGTTACTTTGCTTGATATATTTTTTTAAGTCCAAATGAAATAAATACTTTACCAAAGTAATGAACTTCGTTTCAATTTAGCGAAAAAATATAGCAGAAAATTATGATTTCTGTCAGGAATTGTTTATCTCTTTTATTCGTTCGTCTGGAAAAGCCTGGGTTTTAGTTTTGAAAAGCTTGGCAAACAGTATGGTAAAAAAATAGTGAATGTCCGTCATTTTTCTCCGAACTATAATGATTTAACCGAGGTAATTTGACGGAAAATAACTTGGCAGAGGAAATATTTTCGTGTCACAATAAAAACTGGATATATGATGATTTTTTCTAATGATTTTTTCGAAATAATAAAAAAAAATAGTGTCTAAAATATCATTAGCAAAAAAAAGACAGAGGTAAACTAACTTTTAGAAGTCCGCAGTAAAAAGGAACAAAAAGAGACCTCATACTTCAATGTCTATATTCAGAGGGTGTTAGGTATATACAGGATGTCTCTAAAGGGTCTATGCAAAACGCTAGCGTAAATTCCTGAAGTTAAAACATGAGCATCTAGTCCAATCAACCTTAATCCAAATGCTGATAATTTTTAAAATAAAAGGTGTCACAGCCATAATTTTTTAAAACTTTTTGGTATATTAAAACTATAATTAAAAATTCTATGAAGATATTCATCTTACAGAAAACCAGATGGCAGCTTCATGGAGAGCGGGGAGGAAAGAATATTACTCTTACTCAATACTCACTTTTTGGAGAGCAAGTCTAGCACCACGAATGACGCAACGGAATACCATGATAGACTTACCATAGAATCTATAGCAATGGCTAGATACATATGTATTCGCGATAGTCTACACCTTACAACTGTGTCCATGAAATACTACCTATCTTGCTCTAACGAGTAACAGCCTGGAATTGGGCTTCATATCAGTGTTATGGAGAAGACTTATCTTCATTCCAAAAGCGAGAAAAAAACATTACACATCCCAAATTGTTGCGACCTTACATTGTTTATTTGAAAAACGATAGAAAATGTGATTTAAATTCTTGAACTGGTCATCACCCTCACAACATGCATATCAAGCAGGCATATCTACAGAAACCGCAATGTTACAATTAACACATAAAATTGAAGATACACTGAACAATAAGAAAACCATAGTATGTGATTTTCTGGATATAGAAGGGGCTTTTGACAACACTCCACATAAGGCTATCAAAACAACACTTGATGACAGGGGAGTAAACGAAACAACGTCCAAATGGACTAGAATAGTTGATGCAGAGATAAGACAGAACCTGTCAAGGCTACGACCTGTATATATATATATATATATATATATATATATATATATATATATATATATATATATATATATATATATATATATATACAGGTCGTAGCCTGGATAATTAGTGGCGCTACCTATAACTTAATTCTCTACAACTTTTATTTGAAACATTTTTCGATACAGCTTTTACTTTTCAAAATAAACTCAAAAAACCGAAAATCGTGACCATTTTTGGTCCGCCATTTTTTTTGCATAGGTCTTTCAGAGTTACCATCGAGATATGTTTTATAGGATGCCGAAATGAACACATTCCAGCAACAAAACCAATGTAACATTTTTGTTAACAAAACAGCTCTTTTTTGACCTTATTTCCATGGAGTACATCGTTACGTCGATATTTTCTAATCCTGAATATATTCAATTGAAATGTTGTTTCCTTGAGGATATTAATGGGCATTAGTTGAATTACTATGAAGTACATCTCAATTTTGTATAACGTAGAAAGCATCATTGATTATATTCTGTACGCATTTCCGCAAATTTTAATAAACGAGATGCCCATGAAAATTTTTTTATAGCACCGAAGGTTAGTTTGTTTATTATCTACTATCACTGAATTATCGTCGTTTAATTCTCTGCATTTTTTGCATGATCGCAATTCCGGTTATCTTACGTCAAGAAGACGTCAGCAAAAACGAATTTACCTAATTTCATCTAAAAATATATTAATGATTCTTGTTGATTATTTCTGTCTTAAAGCTTTTTAAATTGAATTTTGCTTATCTTAAGTTATCAACAATATTCAAATAAGTCCAATTTATGGTGCTTATTTTGAAGTGTTTGTCTTTATTTATCTTAAGCAAGAAATTTCTTATCCATATGAAGTGCAGTAATACTTTAAGCCTGATTCACATCAATAAAAATTTGTTATAGACCGCATTTTCGTAAATATGAATGTAAAGACGCAAGCAAAAATTTTACAAATAATCCACTGTTTTTCTGTTTTTTTTTCGTCTGTTAAAAAAATTAGCCTTTCGGTATATTTCATTATGGACGCGAATAGTTACAAGTTTTCGGGTGTAAAACAACCCATATTTTCATTAATATGGATACAGCTTATTGTAAAGAAAATAATACAGTCAAAATAGACATTTAACTTCGCAAAAATTCGCATAGAGCTAAAAACTGGTTTCGCTCTTAAACACACTACTGCAAATAAAATTACAAAAATCCCCACTCATCCTACGTCTATTAAAAATGTTGTTCAAGGTCAAAGGTCAAAAATATCGGTTTTTTTTCGCATTTTTCTCGTAACTGGGAAGGATTATCGTAAAAATACGCGAAACAAAAGTAAAGACAATACAATTCTCAACAAAAATTATTTTTATACTTTCTTCCTACAAAACACCGTTCCTGAGATATCGCGTTTTCAAAGATCGAAATTTTTTCAGTTTTTAATGATGATTATGTATGCGAAATCTCAAAATTTTTTAACGTCTTCTGATCCATTTCTCAGAGCTCTACACTTACTAAATTGTGTTTAACAATTAAGAAATAATAAAATTTTTATAAAAAAATTGAACCGCCTTAAAAGTGCGCTAAAAAGTGAAAAATAACTATAAATTTTTATATGAAATTGAAATTTTTGAAGTCGGCGCCAAACTAATACCTGACAAAATGTGATTCGCATGAACAGAATAAAAATACTTTATTTGTAATTGCTTTCTTAACATAATTTGTATATTTTAGTAGTTATTTATTTCATTTAGAAATAATTTGGCGCCGACTTCAAAAATTTCAATTTCATATAAAAATTTATAATTATTTTTCATTTTTTAGACCACTTTTAGAAGTCGGTTCAATTTATTTTTATAAAAATTTAATTTTTCGATTTTTAGTTTTGAATGATATTCATAAATTATTTGAACTAAGTGCTAATCGAGATTAGTGTACCTCGCAATGACTTTAAGGTGGCAAAAAAGTTCCCATTGTATCCAAAGTCCCTCATATTGTATCTTATCAACCTAATAGTTGTAAAAAATTAACTTCATATTCGTAATACACGACCACAAAAACCCCCTTATACCAAATCTGAAAAAATGTGAATAAGGTAAAATTTTTAACTCAACAAAATTATTTTAGCGTCTTAATCTAACCTAAATCTAAACTCTTCAAAGCTCCCTAGTATCAATTTTGGATGATATCCGGAAATTTAAAATTTGTAGACCGTCATATTGCATGTGATATATTAGATTCTCTTAAAATAATTTTATATTCACAATTTACATCCTCAAAAACGATTCTGTCCCATCTTTGATAAAAATCGAAAAATGTAAAATTTTTAGTCCGCTATATTGGATTCGCCATATTGAATCCTGCAAAAATACTTTTAAATTCATAATTCACACTCTCAAGAATCCCCTATATCAGTTTTGGAGAAAATCGAAAAAATGAGCACTCCAGATTCAGTTTTTCAAAAAATATTTTAAATTCGTAATTAACACTAACAAAAATCCCTCAATACTGATTTTAGACAAAATCGAGAGATGCAGAATCTTCAATCCGCCATCTTGAATTTTTTATCCGCCATATTGGATACGTCATATTTATTTTTTTCTAAATAATCTCAGATTCGTAATGTGCGATCCCATAAACTCCTTTCAATTTAAAAGAAAATCGGACAAAATTAATTTTTATCCGCCATATTGCATACGCCATATTGAATTTTTTAAAAATAAATTTAGATTCGTCGTGTGCAACCCCGAAAACTCCCCCATACCAATTTTGGAGAAAATCGGACAAAATTAATTTTTTTGGCTGCCATATTGTCAGCGCCATCTTGGATATTACTGCCCCAATTTCATCCAAAAAAATATGGGACCACCGCAGCAACTTTCTGAACATAACGTAAAAAACTTCATTCAAATCGGTGCCGCCGTTCCGGAGTAATCGGTGTACATATAAAAAAAAATAGATAGTCGACGAATTGAGAACCTCCTTCTTTGAGAAGTCGGTTAAAAATGGTTGACAATAATATGCCCAATGACAATATTCTCCTAATTTTATTTATAAAATTGTGAAATTAGATTTGAACACTTTTAAATATCGATATTATACAATAAAATTAAAATAACTACATTACTTACTTATTAAGAGTAACAAGAAACACTATTATTATAAACAAAATAAACGACTGAAAACGCAAAATTCATCGCTTTACAACAATAAAAACAACAAAGAAATGGTATCGGCCAACTTCTGTCTTTCGTCTCAAAAAGAGTTCGAGTTAAAGCTCAACACGCTTAAGCGATTTAAAAGATTATTTGTTTTTTTTTCTTCTCACTTCAAAGAGAGAAGACAAAAGATAACTAGGCATTTGGAAGTTTGAGCAAGCGATCAGCCTTAATCCGACCAATGATGGATCACGTACGTCCTATTCCCGCTCGCTATACTGCCAAAACAGAAAATTAGTTGGGAATACTAAATAGGTTGTTACTATAATCATGAAATAATTTAAAACCAACGAAAGTGTATTTTTTCGTAACAAAAACATACAATAATTTTTTCTTTAGCTTCGTAAATAATATTTTAATGTAGAAAATGCTAAAAAAAATATGTTTTAGCTTTCCCAACAAGAAATATCTAATTTCGGTAACCTAAGTGCACGAACTAAAAGAAATTATTCATTTTTAGGAGTGTATATACAGATATACTCAAAACGGTGTATATCTTTAAAAATTTAGTAATTATAACGGTTTTTAGTTGCCATACATCCAAAAAAAAATGTTCCTCGTAAATATAACTAGGGTTGTTCATTTCGATTTTCTGTCTTCCTCTCGGACTAGAGAAAAATAAGTTATTTCTAAAATTGAAACAACATTTATATTTGTTTTATAATTTTTAAAATGTTTTATTGTCTAAACTTTAATAATTCTACAAAATATCTCATTAATATTTTTATAAAAATATGAAGGTTAGCACGGTAACTCCACCTACTCCATTTGTAGTAGAAATCGTAAAATACTAAAATATTAAGTGGTTTTCCCTCCTTATTTTTATTCATAAGAATGAAAGAGATAACAAATATCTCAGAGTCGGGGCCGTAGCAACGAAACACAAAACAACAGATATTTTGTTTGACAATTCTAATACATAACCTTACTTGAGACTAACTGGGTCTTTACGTTGTCGTTCTATAATAACAGCTACATTTTACGTATTTTGTCAACAACTTTGTGATATTCTTATTATATTAAAATATAAAATAGTTTAAACACTTTGTGCCGCTATTTAATATTCTAGTGTTTAGTGCTTGTGACTAAACTCTGGATACACTTTTTAGTGCTTGTTTTTATAGGATTTATTTAGGTTTTCTAACTGGATCTTTATTTGGATACATATGTAAAATTTATTTCAGCTTGAAGATGTAAAGGTAAGTAATTAATAACAGATTCTTTCTTGTTATACTGAAGTATTTCTTTCGAAAACGTTAAACAACATTCTGTCGAGCTTTATTGACATATACAGTATTTCAAACTTATTTAAGTAGAAATTTTTGGTAATTATTGGATTTAGTGGAGATCTAGGAGGTCATAGAACACGATTTTGTGTCTGTATTTTCAGAATTTTCTCTTCTTTTTCTAGAAAACACAGAGAAACTTTCACTTTTGCTTTCATTTTTTTTTACTGAATTGTTATTACTTTATTACAGCCACAGATTTTAAGCTTATAGAAACCTCTATGTTATATTAAATTTTATAAATTCACACTTTTTTAATCAGAAAACTAAAAAAAAACTACTAAAAAAGTTTGAAAACAAACCGCCTGATTATATCTCCTAGAAATATAACTTTTGTACTGCCATAGTATAAATATAACTTATGTAAAATTTTTGTGGATCTTTTGTACAATAGCATTTCTTAATCAATATGTTTTCCATCAGCTCAAGTTTGTTTTTACTAACAACAATTTAAAAAATGTTGAATGAGGTAGACAAATTTTATAAAATCTCGCAATATCGCAACAAATATTTATCTTCTTTCTGTGTTTTCTAGATAAAGTATGGAAACTGAAAAAACAAAGTTCCAATCTTGTTCTATGCCCTTAAAAGAAGGGGTAAGTAAACGATTTTTTTAAAATAATATGTTATTTTCTTAGATTTACACAAAATCCAATAAGTACTGATTTTTGCTTTACCACACATGTTATTTTGCTCATAGTTCCAATGAATACAAGATTTAGCAACACTATTAACAAATTCGAAATTTTGCTTGTGTTCTAAAAAATTATTGCGTATCCTGCAGACTTTGTTGAAATTTACTATGAAAAAGTTTAATTTACAGTTTCAAAAAAACTAAAAACCTAATGACAATCAGAAATTGGTGAAAATCAACTTGCAATATTTGCTTACATACTTGGTTACATGTAAGTCAAACTAATAAAACCATTGTAAAAAGGCTACTTGAAGGTAGTTTTTGGAAAAAAAAAAACAAAATCGTGGCTCAATTCTCAGTATAATATTCTTTCTAGTTTACACGACCCTATCACTTTTTCAGCCTCTAATCTATAAGGAAGAGGCCTCTTTTAGCACTTTATATTGGTGGAACTCACCCATAAATAAATAAAGCTTTTATTGTCATAGATTTCATAGATAAAACATTACAATATCATAGGTTGGTAATAATTCGAAAAGGTGTAAATCTAGAGGTGGGTGCCATTTTAGTTTTGATTGTTTTTGATAATTTTCTTGATTTTTCTAATAAAAATTTATGAAATTTTATATAATATAGATGCTTCTATTAGTGTACACGTTTTTTTTTATCAGAAAAATTAAGAAAATTATCAAAACAAACAAAACCAAAATGGCACCCATCTCTAGATTTACACCTTTCCGAATTATTACCCATCTCTCAGTGTAGTAATATAAAAGAGGAAATTTTAATCCGCTTTTAAAATATTTAAAATTTCACTTAAAATAGCGAATCCATTATAACCACTTAAACTCCTCATTAAATAGCCCTATACAAACGGGATATAAAATTATCGATATGTCTATACAGAAGGAAAAACTTCGATTTTAAAATTTTTGTGTATAACATTTTCTTTCTTAAGGATATTTAGTTTGTGAAACTTGCTTATAAACCATTCGACAAATTTCTTGTTATATAACCGAAAAAGAAAATAGTAGAATGGGCCACTCCGATCCTGTTACAGTTGTTAAAAGAAAATGTCACTAGTTTGATGTATTTGTCAAATTTTGACGTAAAGATATACAGCGTTTTAACTATATGTATGCAGATATCACATAACATTAGATGAAAATGAGAAAAAATATATCTTTTGAAAAAAAATTGTACCTCTTAAAATTAATACCCTCTCTTTTCTTTGATTTTCTCCACGCGAAGCGGAAAGCCAAACAGAATCGTATGTATCCCTGAAGGGTTTTCAGGACCCAAAATAAAATGTAATCTAACAGTGATGCCTGAGATGACAGTATCACTCCCAAAGGTGCAAAGGGGCTGGTTCGTATTTCCAGAGGATTAAATGTCTTTTTTATTATCAGTTTAGTTATAAATTTACTTAATAAACCGGGTGGCCGTGAACTTGTATTTTTAAGCTCCTTCTGGCGTTTTATAGCCATTATATAAACACGCAAAAAAGAATCTAAAGTCTGACACTTCTAGAAAGTTCACGTTGACGCATTAACACAGCTTTATAAATTATAATTATTGTTGGAAAAAGGGCTTTTCGGTTTCTCGTTATTGACCACGTGTTTAACGTTAAATTTATGGTCAACACAATCAATTTCCAAAGCGTGCTTTTTGAATTTTCTCACTAAATACAAATTAACCGACTAGTCCAGGGAAATTAGATAAAAAAAGAGCTGTTTTGTTAACAAAAATGTAACACTGTTTTTTTTTGCTGAAATGTGTTCATTTCGGTATCTTATAAAACATATTTCGATGGTAACTCTGAATGACATGTGCAAAAAAAAAAAGGCGGACCAAAAATGGTTACGATTTTCGGTTTTTTGAGTTTATCTTGAAAAGTAAAAGTTGTATCGAAAATTGTAGGGAATTAAAAAAACTATCGATTCATGTATAAGCTATAGGTGGCGCCACTAGTTATCGAGATATATTTTTTTTTCAACAAAATTTACGGTTTTTGTTTTTTTTTAAGAAGAGAAATTTAGTAAAAACCAATTTTTGCGCCAAAAAAAATTGCGATAACTTTTTACCAGATGGAGATCAAATTTTTTTAATGCGTGCATTAGATTTAGATGTATCATTTCCTTTATATTATTATTATCTAAGAGTTTATTAACAAAATTTTTACAAAAAATTATTGAGAAAACCATAAAAATATTCAATTATATATAACATATTATACTGTTTTCTCCATTTATATTATTATTACCTAATAATTTATTAACAAAATTTTTACGAAAATTTCATAAATTGCTGAAATGTACAGATTTGTGTGATCACTGTGATGGACAGTGCGATAATTGCTCTGAAAATTTTATGAATAATGTATTATTAGATATTTATATGACGTATTATATATTATTATTATATTTTTTTATTATTTGCTTATAGAAATTTTCGTAAAAATTGTGTTAATAAAATATTAGGTAATAATAATATAAAGGAAAAACAGTATAATATGTAATATATAATTGAATATTTATATGGTTCTCTCTATAATTTTTTGTAAAAATTTTGTTAATAAACAAATTAATAATTAATATGACTAAATTAAATTGTTACTATCATATAAATTAATAAAACAACATTAATATTATAAATATTACTTGTGATGCATAAGTTTCCTTGAAGCGCCAATGAATAATGCGTCTGAACTATGGCAACCCGCCGACAGCAGCCTGCAGCAGTTATTTTCGATTCGATTAGGCTCAATTTTCGAAGGTTCACAGAACGTATAGAAGTGCATTTCTTGGATCCAAAAAATTCACAGGTAAAGTACAAATATTAAAAAGCATCTTCTGCAAATTTAAGGCCTTAATATTCATTGGCCACGCCATTATGAATTTTTGAAAAAAAAAAACGTTTTTTCCATCCAAAATTATTTTTTTTTTGAGATCGGAAATGATACATCTAAATCCAATGCAGGCATTAAAAAAAAATTATCTCCATCCGGTGAAAAGTTATCGCAATTTTTTTGGTGCAAAAATTGGTTTTTGCAAAATTTCTCGGCCCACGATTGAATTTTTTTTTTTAATTAGATCTTCGAAATACAAAACAATACAAACAATTTTCACTAAAATTGAGCTTCGTATTTTAATTAAGAAAGCGGAAAATTGAGGTTAAATTTTCAACTTTGACATCGAATTTCTCGGAAAATAAAAAACTCACAGATTCCGGGTTTGACATACTTTTTTAGAATGATAATACCTATATTTATGTTAAATTTTAAATCGGTAATTTGTTAATAAATGTCTTTAAAAAAAAAACCGTAAATTTTGTCGAAAAAAATCATATCTCGATAACTGGTGGCGTTATCTATAGTTTATATTACACGAATCGATGGATTTTTTAATTCTCTACAACTTTTGTTTGAAACATTTTTCGATTTAACTTTTACTTTTCAAGATAAACTCAAAAAACCAAAAATCGTGACCATTTTTGGTCCGCCATTTTTTTTGCACAGGTCTTTCATTTTTGTTACTGACGAAAGTCTATTTTCAATGGAGTAGACAGTATTTGTGGTGTTAAAAATCCAACAAGTCCAAACCGTAAAGGTAGAGTAGTATTCAATCGAAAAGAAGCCGATGACGAATGGTTCGCTGCGGGAAGTAGGCCCTGACTCGCTTTGTGTTTCTCTTCACTTTAGCCGTTTTAGATATGGTTTTCGCGCATGCGAGGTCATTAACGTCTATGTATAAATTGTATATCTTGTAGTAGAAACACCCTACCGTCATTTTCCGATGCCAGTTCACTACAAATACAACGTCCGACATACAGTAAGTAGGACGACGGGTGTCTGTGGAAGTTAACAATGAACCCCACTGATGCAGCAGAGGGAAATTCTCGATGACGACTAACCCGGCTAAGAATATCCTAATAACAACTCACAAAGATGACGTCAGTATTTTTCCACACATAATTAGAAGCAAATTTTGAGTAAAATATATAAGTGAGAATCCAAAAATTAATTTAATGAAAATAAATATCCAAAAGAATATATTCGAACGGGGAAAAATAATTAATAAAATGAGAAGAAAAAAGAGATATAAAAACGTCCGTAATATGGGCCCATACGGGGATAGGTCAAATAGTATGAGAAGACGATCTAGCTCATATTACGACATTCAAAGAAGAGGGCTGAACGGGATCGTGACTTCCTGTGGAAATACACAAACAGAATGAATTGGAAATCATTACATAAGAAAGAAGAAAGAAAAGAAGCATATTATAGAAGCGCAAAATAAATGATAAGACCATAAAAAAAGTTCATTTATTGCCCTACCACTCTGCTGTTCCATTCGAGAAGACTGTTGAGCCGCTAAATCCCTCACACTGCGAAACAATAGGTATTACAGGCACCTGGGGCGGATTATGATGACTGGAGATTTGTAAAGGTTACTACGGCCTGGAAACCGAAGGACACGAGTTTCTGTTGATTGTAGCTTCACTACAGTCAACGGAAACAGAATCGTGAAGACCTTAAGTCCAGAGGGAGTTTTAGCCGGTAGGATTCCGGCACTTCCTTCACACTTCGTGTTGATGTCTATGCAAGATTTTCCCCTCCTGGAAAAAAAAGAGCTACGCCATGGGGTCCCAAGATATCCGCGTGCGATATGGGCATTTGACACTAAGGCTTTTGACTGCTATTCTGATGGCAGTATTAGATTATGACTTATTAAGTGATTATCCTGCCCATATTTTATAATAAAGGAAATGAATCAAGCGGCTAACTTTTTCTTATGTCTAGGTATCTGGCAGCAACACCTTAGACCAGTGGTTCTCAACATTTTTCTTCTTGCGAGCCCTTTACAAAAACCGGAAAAATTAGCAAACACAGTAGTCATTAGAATGAGTAAATGAAACAGTAGAATTGATTTAATAATTTTTTTTTATATTGAATAAGAGTTCATAAAGAACAACTAAAACATAACCGTAAAACATTTACAAACAAACATTATTAAAACTAAAGTGATAACCTACAAAAAATAATTATTACAAAATGTATACAATAACTTTAAAAATACCCTAAAAGAGAAAAATATTTCCGAGTTGTAGACTCGAAGTTATCCTTGTGAAAACTGCATATTTCCGTATTAAACCACCATTCGTTATTGGCACATTTCTTAACCCCTACGGGCTTTTGGTTAGACCTAGTTGTCCATAATTTATGCTTCAGACTTTTTAACTTTTTCACTAGGAACAACCTCAGTGAAACATTTTAGAATACCACGAAATTAAACACTTAATTTTCCGAATTTTATTGTTTAATTTGTTGTTAAGACAGTAGGCGCACACAAGTCTCAATTTACTGACAAGCAGATATAAAGTTTTTTCCTAATTTTTGTAATAAATTGTCTTAATAAACCCACCTTCCATCATGCAAAAACTTCTTAGAATCGCATTTCGAAGGGAGTATTCAGCAAATTTCGAAGAAATTGCACGAAAATCACTATTAAATAATGTTAACCTCACAACGAAGCCTTTGACAGAGAAGACGTTTATGACGCAGTGACGTCATGCATTTTGATTGGTGGTCATTATCACGTGACTTGTGAGTGATTTAATTACATTTTGATTATTAAATAAAAATTGAACTCGTTAAAATGAAGGAAAATATTGTGTTTTTTTAGTATTTCTGTTAAGAAAACTACAATTTCGAGGCAAAATTATAGATAAAAAGTTGATGCTGGTAGCCGTTACTATGTGGTAGTTAATCATCTTCGGGAAATGTTTAAAAGGAACTATTATGTTTTATACCACTAAATTTATTTAGAAAACAGTGATTGCAGTTTCAACTCACAGAGTCATTTTCAAACTGAATTACAAAGGTAGACTAAGTATTCAATACAGAAACATGAGAAAATTTAGCAATAAATAAAAACTACCTGAGACATTACATTATTACAAAGGGGAGGTACTAAATTTTGGGAACTAATTATTATTTGACAACAACAAATAATGGGGAAAACCCAAGTTCTGTCTGGGCACTAAGCAAATTTACATTTTTATTTTTACTATGTTCATATATTTCTAAAGATTCAAGAATATTTAACTTTTGGCCCTTTGTTGAATAATGTAATATATCAGTGTTGCTTAAATTAGGAAAACTAGGTTGTGTTCTAAGCAATGGTTGGCAAAGCTCGAGTCTGTTTTTTGTAGTCTATGTGATCGGTAGTGTTCTGAAAAGCGAGTTTTAAAGCTTCTACCACTTTGTCCAATATACAAGCTATCACAATCTGAACATTTTAACTTGTAAACTCCTGATTTATCAAATTTATTAATTTTATCTTTAGCATTGCAAAGAATAGTGGACAGATTGTGTTGAGATTTATGACAAAGCTATATAAGATGAACTATCTTTATAATTTTTTTTTTTGGGATATATTGAATTAAAAGCTAGAAGAAATTAATAACTAAAAAACAAGAACAACTAGCTTTTAATTCAATATATCCCAAAATAAAAAATGGTAAAGATAGTTCATCTTATATACTGTGGTACCCTATCAGAAAAAATAGCTAATACTCTTTCCAAACATAACATAAAAGTAGCTTTTAAATCTCAACACAATCTGTCCACTATTCTTTACAATGCTAAAGATAAAATTAATAAATTTGATAAATCAAGAGTTTATAAGTTAAAATGTTCAGAGTGTGATAGCTTGTATATTGGACAAAGTGGTAAAAGCTTTAAAACTCGCTTTTCAGAACACTACCAATCACACAGACTACAAAAAACGGACTCGAGCTTTGCCAACCATTGCTTGGAACACAACCATAGTTTTCCTAATTTAAGCAACACTGACATATTACATTATTCAACAAAGGGCCAAAAGTTAAATATTCTTGAATCTTTAGAAATATATAAACATAGTAAAAATAAAAATGTAAATTTGCTTAATGACCAGACAGAACTTGGGTTTTCCCCGTTATTTGTTGTTGCCAAATAATAATTAGTTCCCAAAATTTAGTACCTCCCCTTTGTAGTAATGTAATGTCTTAGGTAGTTTTTATTTATTGTTAAATTTTCTCATGTTTCTGTATTGAATACTTAGTCTACCTTTGTAATTCAGTATGAAAATGACTCTGTGAGTTGAAACTGCAGTCACTGTTTTCTAAATAAAATTAGTGGTATGAAACATAATAGTTCCTTTTAAACATTTCCCGAAAAGTATCGATATTTTTTTTTTAATTCAGTCACCATCCCTATTACAACGGTGACAAAAAAAAATTTGTGCCCACCCAATAATTCGTATAAACCAGACGACCAAAAAAAATTATATATGACTCTTAAAAATGTAAATAATTTAGAATCTCAACGACACAAAGCAATATTTCAAATGAAAAATTATTCTTTTCCCTTTTTTTTACGCAACCTTATTGCTATTTTACTTTATCTGATATGCTATTAGCTGTTAAAACTAAACCTGAAAGCTGGAAATCAATATCTGTTTTCATTTTAAAATTATTGCTAAAATAATAGAGGAGTGTCAGAGGATCCGGCTTTTATATCTCTAAATAAAATAATCTGCACGTAATCAATAATAGATGCTCCATAAACTTGTTAACAAACGATTAATTTTTATTATTTTAAAATTATTATCTGATAACAATAGTATTTGATTATTTTATATTTATTGAAAAAGGTAACGCAGGTGTTATTAAATTATAAATATATTTATTCTAAATTATGTTTTAATATAACACTTTCTATTCAAAAATAAATTTTTTAAAAATTGGTACAACTGTAAATGAAAATCGTGTGAAGTTTCATGATGCTACACACATTACTCATACAGTTATAATGGTTTTAGTTGGATATTGTTTGTGCCTTGGCGAAATTAACTATATGGAAACGTTGGAAATTTTAAAGAGGGCTAATTTGGAGGATTTTATATCAGATACACGATTTTTGAGGGGTACAAGGCTTTCTCTGAGGGTGTAAAGGCATCAAAATGATCTGTATCCTAAACAGCCATTGATATGAACTTGTGACGATCATGTCACTCAGGCAAGGGTTATGGAGCGCTACAACTATCGGACAAGGTTTTTAAAAATAAAAATCAATATTAAAATAATGTACTAATTTAATATAAAACAGTCAGTATCTGGGAATTTATTTTTTCGTGATTGCTGCCATTTCGTCTCAGACATTTTGTTTCGGTTGATCTAGAAAGGTAGAATTGTTGCAGTATACCTTTAATTTAAAGTAGCCTCACAAGAAAAAAATTCATTAGTGTCAATCAAATTGGAGTTACGTGAATGGAGATTGGCTTACAAACACTTCTAATATTATGTGCCGTGGTAAAAAAACTTCTATGCCTGCCTCATTGTACCGCTAAGGTCAGTAGCGTAACTAAGAATACGTACGCCTCCCCTCCCCCCCCGCGCGCAGATTTTTGAAGGCGCCCTACTATTTTGCACCCGTCTTGATCGTTCGTATTTATTCATTTAATGTATCTGCAGGTTAGTTATTTACGCCACTGGCTAAGGTAGAAAGACTGTTTTCAGCCGTAAATATAATAAAAATAAAGTTGAAAAACAAAATGTCTACAACTACAATTAAAGTCTGAAATAAAGGAATGTTAATCATTTAATGCTATTAAAAGGCATATGAAAAAATTTAATAAAAATATGTATGACTTTAATTAAAAATATTATTCAAAAAATGCAGAAGATATAGCAATAGAGAAGGAAAATTAATTTTTTTTTAAATAGCTTTTTATAGTAATAAATTATGTTGATTAATTATTCATTTTCTTTTTGATCGTACAATTCCTAAATACCTACTGCTGAGACAATTTATGGCTAATTTAATAGTAATTTTATTTACTACATAAGTAGTACATTGTTAACAACAGATATTATGACAGTAGATTTAATGTTCTGAAATTGCAATTTTACTGTTTTCTACTGTTTTTTTTTTAACTTTAATTTGGTGCTTTTTGGTTTACTAAGGTTGGCTACACTGTTCATAACCTTATTTTGAGTGGTAAATAGCAGCTTTATGTTATGATTTTATTTATTAATCTTTTAATACGCATGTTTTTCTATTGCGGGTAAAGTATTTGACTAACTAATTATATAGTTTTTTAATAAATAGCAGTAATTAAAAAAAAGCCAAATAAAGAGTGTTTTTCATAGAGGTATAGAACTTTTAAATGGAATAAAACAAAGATGAATTTTTTAAATTGACGTGAAATTTACTTTATTCGAAAGATAACCTTCTGGCATTATAATTTAAATATGACTTCTGGCATATGACGGCCAGGGCTGGCTCGGACGTAGTCTAATCTGGAGGTCCAATTTTTGATGACTTTTTCCAACATTTGTGGCCGTATATCGGCAATAACGCGGCGAATGTTGTCCTCCAAGTGATCAATCGTTTCGGGCTTATCGGCGTAGACTAGCGACTTCACATATCCCCACAGAAAATAGTCTAGCGGCGTTAAGTCGCACGATCTTGGAGGCCAATTCACGGGTCCGAAACGTGAAACTATGCGGTTACCAAATGTTTCCTTCAATAAATCAATTGTGGCACGAGCTGTGTGACATGTTGCGTCGTCTTGTTGAAACCACAGCTCCTGCACATCCTGGTTATTTAATTGATGAACGAAAAAGTCAGTAATCATGGCTCTTTAGCGGTCACCATTGACTGTAACGTTCTGACCAGCATCGTTTTTAAAGAAGTACGGACCAATGATTCCACCAGCCTATAAATTACACCAAACAGTCAGTTTTTCTGGATGTAACGGTGTCTCAACATGCACTTGAGGATTATCATCACTACAAATACGGCAGTTTTATTTATTGACGTATCCATTCAAACAAAAGTGAGCTTCATCGCTAAACAAAATTCGCTTATGAAAATCGGGATCAACAGCAATCTTGTTTTGGGCCCATTCACCGAATCTACGCCTTGCTAAGTGATCGCGTGGCTTCAATTCTTGCACGAGTTGGATTTTGTAAGCACGCAAACCAAGATCTTTCCGCAAAATCTTCCATAAAGTGAATGGACACATATCCAATTCCTGTGGACGATGGCGGATAGACTGATTCGGGTCTTCCTCTACGCTACGCTCTACAGCAGCAATAACTTCTTCTGTACGCACTGTACCACGTCTCTGTGGATGCGTATTATCATTTAGAGTAAACGTGGTGCGAAAACGTTCCATAGTTAATCGAATTAATTGCTCCGATGGACAATTATGTTGACCGTAAAATGGACGTAGTGCGCGATACGTATTTCGAACAGAACCATGATTTTCAAAATAAATTTGCACAATTTGGAAGCGTTGTTCAGGCGTCAGTCTATTCATGTTGAAATGCCAAACCAAATTAAACATAAATCACTTGACAGCTGACAAAATGGCCGCCAGTTAAAAAAGTGTTGCCAACTTAAAGTTCTATACCTCTATAAAAAAACACCCTTTAGTTGCTTGGCGTCATCTAAATTCTTGGCGTTGAAATAACAACCACATTACATAAGGGTGAAGTGTTACATAAACTGTAAAATAAAGCATAATCATAGAATTCTAGAGTTGTATTAGGGGAACTAGAAACACCTCATAAGGTTAATAGATAGAATTAAATAACGGTGTTCTTTTAAATCTGACCTTTAGTATGAGATAAAATTTATATTCACTCTATCTCGTGCTTTGATAATAGCAAATGTTGGTCTTTATTTTATTCTAATATATGCATAAATTAAAAAAAAAAGATATTATATTTTACTGTGTTGTTTCAACATTATCTAATATGAAGTGCTATAAATTATAGATATTGTCTAAAGTATTTAGTTTAAGTAATAATATAAGCAGTTTTATAATAATTGGCCATTATCAGTAAAAATGCTAATTTATGTTCATGATTTGTTATCTCTCTGAATTTATACTGTCCGAGTTTAAAAAATGTTGCGGTAAACTTTTGGCATTTAGATTTTCATACTGCTAAATAAAAATTATCCTTGAAATATACCAACAAAATTTGCTATATATTTAGTCATTAGCGGTTCGCGAGGGAGTAACATCTACTTTTTTAAATAATTCTTAACCGAATATACATTATCGAAGTTTCAAAAAGTATATAAACACCGATATTAAAATATGCTGTTTCCAACAATCAGAATATTTAAACTGATTACAATGTAAACTCTCAAAATAGAACAGTGAAGTAGCGTGTGGGGGAGGAAGGGCACGCCAAAGGCGGCGAAATTCGAAAAAAAAAAAATAAAATTTTACTAGGTTTTTTTTTTGACTGAAATTTTTTCATTGATAAAGTGAATCCCCTGTCTCTATGAAGGTGAGTATATTTGTTTCTTTTTTCTCCCCCTGTCTTCTTTTACGTATGTTTTGGTACGCGGCTGAATAAAAGATCCGTGTTCAACTAGATCTCTTTTTAACCGAACAAATTAGGGTGTCATCTATATCCTTGCCTCGAATCAGAATACAAACAGAATGCCAACTCAAATACTCCATAGAAATTAGATCCAAAAAGAGCTGTTTTGTTAATAAAAATGTAACATTGTTTTTTTTGCTGGAATATGTTCATTTCGGCATCCTATAAAACATATCTCGATGGTAGCTCTGAAAGACCTGTGCAAAAAAAATGGCGGACCAAAAATGGTCACGATTTTCGCTTTTTTGAGTGTATTTCGAAAAGTAAAAGTTGTATTGAAAAATGTTTCAAATAGAAGTTGTAGAGAATTAAAAAACCTATCTATTTATGTAATATAAGTTATAGGTGGCGCCACTTGTTATCGAGATATATTTTTTTTCGACAAAATATAAGGTTTTTGTGTCTTTAAAAAAAAAAGACATTTATTAACAAATTACCGATTTAAAGTTTAATATAAATATAGGTATTATCATTCTAAAAAAGTATGTCAAACCCGCAATCTGTGAGTTTTTTATTTTCCGAGATATTTGATGTCAAATTTGAAAATTCCACCTCAATTTTCCGCTTTCCTAATTAAGATACAATGCTCAATTTTAATGGAAATTGTTTGTATTGTCTTATAATTTGAAGATCTATAAACAAATTTTTTTTTCAATCGTGAGGCGAGAAATTTTGCAAAAAACAATTTTTGCACCAAAAAAATTGCAATAACTTTTCACCGGATGGAGACAAAATTTTTTTAATGCATGCATTGGATTTAGATGTATCATTTCCGATCTCAAAAAAAAATTTTTTTGGATTAAAAAAAACGTTTTTTTTTTCAACAATTCATAATAGTGTGGCAAATGAATATTAGGGGCTCAAATTTGCAGAAGATGCTTCTTAATACTTGTACTTTACGTGTAAATTTTTTGGATCCAATAAATACACTTCCATACGATCTGTGAACCTTCGAAAATTGGGCCGAATCTAATCGAAAATAGCTGCTGCAGGCCGCTGTCGGCGGGTTGCCATAGTTCGGTTCAGTTCATTGGCGCTTCAAGGAAACTTATGCATCACAAGTAATATTTATAATATTGATGTTGTTTTACTAATTTATATGATAGTAAAAATTTGTTTAGTCATATTAATTATTAATTTGTTTATTAACAAAATTTTTACAAAAAATTATAGAGAAAATCATACTAATATTCAATTATATATTACATATTCTACTGTTTTTTTCCTTTATATTATTATGACCTAATAGTTTAGTAACAAAATTTTTACGAAAATTTATGTAAATAAATCATATAAAAGTATAATAATATATAATATGCCATATAAATATTTAATAAAACATAAAAATTACGTGCGAAAATCATACAAATACAATACATCAATTATACATTCATCTTTCTTTTTTTTCTATTACTTCTATGTAATCGGCGTCCATTTCATCATCGCAATTATTACTCTCAATTACATCGCACGTACCATTTTCATCATTATTCTCAATTTCATTGTACATATCATTCTCATCATTTTTAACATTTTCATAGTCAAAATCATTCTCACACATATTATTAATTTCCTCGGAATTTTCATCATCGTTTTCTAAATCGCAGGAAATAAAATTTTCAGAGCAATTATCGCACTGTCTATCACAGTGCTCACACAAATCTGTACTTTTTAAACTATGAGTCTTACATGTACATTTGTTATTAGTACAACCTGTTTTGCATGGGTACTTAATATTAATGCTTCGGGTATAATCTCGTCCTTTGAGTAAATTGATCGTAATCCAACTTCACACTTTCCCCAACCTCAATCCGTAGGAAAATAATTGTTACCCAACCAAATACGTCAAATAACACAATACTTGTTTTTCTATAATAAATAAAAAAATAACTGCTGGTCACGTTTAGCTACGTAGAAGAAAGAATGTCACAACTCCGAATTGCCCCAAAATGGATGCTGCGCACAACAACCACAGTCATCACAGTCATTATACATCCGGTTTATATATTTACTTCTAGCGCGCCAAAAATACGAAAATAATTAGCGACCAATGATAGTAATTTGTCCTAATACAAACTTATAAAATTAAAAAGTATAGTTTTGTTAATAAACTATTAATATATTATTAAATATTTATATGACTTATAGAAGTTTTTGTAAAATTGTTGTTAAAAAACTATTAGGTAATAATAATATAAAGGAAAAGAACAGTATAATATGTAATATATAACTGAATATTTGTATGATTATCTCTATATTTTTTTGTAAACATTTTGTTAATAAACACATATAAATTAATAAAACAACATCAGTATTATAAATATTACTTGTAATGCATAAGTTTCCTTGAAGCGCCAATAAATAATGCGCCTGCACTATGGCAACCTGACGACAGCGGCCTGCAGCAGCTATTTTCAAATAGATTCGGCCCAATTTTCGAAGGTTCACAGATCGTATGGAAGTGTATTTCTTGGATCCAAAAATTTCACAGGTAAATTACAAGTATTGAAAAACATCTTCTGCAAATTTGAGTTCTTAATATTCATTTGCGACGCCATTATGAATTTTTGAAAAAAAAAACGTTTTTTTCATCCAAAATTAAATTTTTTTTGAGATCTGAAATGATACATCTAAATGCAATGCACACATTAAAAAGATTTTATCTCCATCCGGTGAAAAGTTATCGTAATTTTTTTTATGCTAAAATTGGTTTTTGCAAAATTTCCCGGCCCACGATTGAAAAAAAAAATTTTTTTAAAGATCTTCAAAATATATAACAATACAAATAATTTCCATTATAATTGAGCATTGTATCTTAATTAGGAAAGTGGAAAATTGAGGTTGAATTTTCAGCTTTGACATCGAATTTCTCGGAAAATAAAGAACTGAATTTTCAATCGGTAATTTTTTAATAAATGTCATTTTTTTAAAACAAAACCCGTAACCACCTATAACTTATATGAATCGATAGGTTTTTTAATTCTCTACAACTTTTGTTTGAAACATTTTTCAATACAACTCTTACTTTTCGAAATAAACTCTAAAAACTGAAAATCGTGACCATTATTGGTCCGCCATTTTTTTTGCACAGGTCTTTCAGAGTTACTGTCGAGATATGTTTTATAGGATATCGAAATGAACACATTCCAGCAAAAAAAAACCAATGTTACATTTTTGTTAACAAATCGGCTCTTTTTTAAGCTAATTTCCATGGAGTATCTCTTTTATGTGCTTCTCATTTTTAATAATACACACATGCTTATTTTAAGGGATTTTTAACGAACTTAAGGGGAGCCATATTTTCTCCAGTTTTCCACTTGCAGTGACGGCACGCACATGAAATTTCGCGTACCGTAAAGGGTAGCAAAACAAGGAAGGAAACGAAATTTGGTTATGGTGGCAAAGCTTTTTATCTGGTTTGTATAATCTGTGACAAAAATAAATTTATAATTAAATGCATTGCTTTCTTGTGATAAGCGAATATAAAATTTCGTTGAATATTAAACGATCAAAATGATTTCATAATTGATCATAGAATATTTCTATTTTTATGAAATTTTAAATTATAATAATTATGTAAAAATTTATTTTGAAATGCTTACATAATTTTATTGAAAATAGTAATTGATGATACATTTTTTATACTTCTTCGTCAAGTTGTAAAACAAATTAACGTCTTCAATGAACATTGAAACTGTACGACACTGAAAAAAAAATTAAACTTTATAAAAAGTCTTGCTGATAGCCAGAAAAATAAGGTTATTCTTTAAAATATTCTTATTAATAACAAAATATTCACCATCGAGGCCAAAGACATCAAATTTTACGGTATAAAGTTACTTAATATATTCAATGCCTCGCCGTAATGAAGGATGCCAGAAGAAAGACGAGACATGTATTATTATTATAGTAAACATAAACATCACAATAAACGTAATATACTTTCATTCAAAAACACATAAATCTACCGTTATTGTGAAATGAGTATTTAAAAATGCAATTAGGTAAATAAAAGCCAAAATTTTTACATAAATTGTTCATTATTCACTAAGTATTAATATTAATTTGGTTATATAGGATCAAGTTCGAAATAGAAATGACCGACCAGCGAAAAACAACACGCAAACAGCCATTTTTTTTTTCGGTATTTGCATATATTTAGCAGAATTTTAACCGAAAAGTTTAATTGTAATTTTTAATTTATGCAATAATTAGAATATTTTATGACAGAATTATAAAGCTCGTGGTTCATATTTAAAAATGTAAATTACTAAAAGACAGATTCAGTTTGAAGATAAAACCTTAATCTATTTAAATTAATAGTAATGTATTATTATTACAAGGAAGGAGTGAAGAGAGGAAGGAGATTCTAGAAGGGGACATATGATCCTAAAATATTTGTATGGGATGGGCAAGTACGAGAAAATGACGGCTATATTTAAGAAATTATTAATCGCACAACTTTCCGAAAAAAATGTTTGTCCGATATCCGAAGAAACAGATACCAACACTACCAACTGTTAAATAGATTTTAAAAAACTTCAAGAACTTTAGATCTATAAAAGCTAAAAGAAATAAACCAGTTGTTAATAAATAAAGTTACAAAAATTATTTGAGTAAATGTTCAAATTGACGCCGTTGAACTTCCAAACATTTTTCGCACCTAAGAAGGAACTCTTCATGGGTGGCTCTTCTTATTGATTGAGGATTAAGTTCTTCAAATGTTATTCTGACGCGCTGCATGCAATCTTCCATAATGGTTAATGCGGTGTTGTATACCTTATTTTTGATAGTCTGATTTTAAAAAATACTCATGGCCTATTGCCTATATTTAAAGGGTTTTAATGCTCCAAGTAGTGACCAAGCGTGGAGGGTTAACACCCCCCTCCCCCTCGATAGTTACAATTTCAAGAAAAAAAAATTCCCCAGCCTATTGCCTGAGGAATGTCGCTGGCTTTGAATTCAGAAAAATAGACCTGCCCCTGTCTGCTGTATTAGGAACCTAAATGTCGCTGGCACCTCTCCTCCCCCCCCCCCCCCCCGCTGACAACTCTAGAAGGATATTATGTTGATGAATAAAGTCAAATTTTGCTAAAAAATGGTGTTTTTATGTGTTAATCTCGGGATTTTATGAACCACCTGTTATTCGGAATTTCGTTCGAGAAAAACTGATTTAAATAAAGGTAAGATTTCAGATAAATTACAATATTGTATTCACTAAGTACACAAATAAATATTAGTCAAATAATATAAACATATTCTAATTGAAATATGGCAAATATAAATTTAAAAATATTAATCAAAATCTATTAATCGATTTTGATGTATTTCTAACGGCGTTCTCTGACAATATTTATATCTTTTTGTTTACATATTTGCGAAATATTTGCGTCAAAAATAGTTTCGTTTAGTCGTTAACCAACCAGTGAAATAAAAATGTTCCCTCTATAAAAATTTTTAGTGAGAATCAAATCAAGTAAATTTGATTTACAACTATACGTAGTGTTCCAAACTTTTTTCAATATATTAAATCATACAGCGTGACTCGAAAGAAGTTGTGCTATAATCGGATTCGATTTTGTTAAATACTGACCACAAATTTTTTATGTACTTTCAAACTCCCTGTAAAATTTTGAACGTTTTGTCTATTACATATACTATATATAAATATTGTTATGATTTTCTCTTTTTATAATGACTCATCGGGTTCGAATAAAACACAACATTTTTCACTACTAAATAACAAACTTTTAATAACTACTGAACCACAAACTATTCCTTTCCTATCCCTATTTATATGCCTATAGAACCTACTAGAATATATTAAAATACAAGCCGAGAAATTACAAAAAATTCACTTCCTTTATTAAAAATATTTTTAAAATATTTTTATCGTTCTCTCTCTCTCTCTCTCTCTCTCTCTCTCTATATATATATATATATATATATATATATATATATATATATATATATATATATATATATATATATATATATATATATATATAAATCGACTGAAATGTGGTGCACACTACATATATATTCTCGGCTAATGCGGACAAAGATCATTGATAAATAGTACTCTCATGTAAAAACGGTGGAGAACTCCAAGATCGTTGAAAATTTCTGACCACAGCGCTGTTTCGTCCTAGTATGGGACTCATCAGGCCATTCTATTCGGTACAAACCATCATCTGGCTTCTGTGTCCTATAAACACGACACCTCAATGGCTCTCTCGATAACACAAACCAACAATGTTGTATAAAACTATCATGTGATTGCGCGACGATAAGTTAAAAAAGGAATATATCAAAACTAGACACATGAAACGTGCTACTCTAAGGATAGAGGTCGCATTATCCGGCATCGGCAACCAAACCAACCATGAATTCCGCAGTTTAAGTAACGTGTCGCACGAACGATCTCCCTAAGAGAGCTGTTGCCTGTTTTTTAAGCTCACAAATATAAAAAAGAGAGAAGTTATCGTCCGTGTAAGTTTAAAATAAATAGGAAATTGTCGACTATGCGGACAAAGATCGTTGATAAATATTATTCTCATGTTAAAAAGTGCGGAGAACTCTAAGATTATGGAAAATCTCACCAGATCAACGTTGCCAACCTATCTTGTACGAAAATCGGTAGATTCGTTTGGAAAATATGGTATATTTCGGAAAAAAAAAATAGTAGATCTGCTCAGGGCCAAACCCCCCTCCCCAAAACTTCGAATTCATAAAATTGACTCGCTCCTACCTTCTGCAATAGGAATATAAATATTGCTGACACCCCCCCTCCCCTGTCGACAACTTACTTTCAAATCCTGTTCAATTTTATTTCCAGACGATCTAGACTTGGCAAATGAGTCAATGAATGATTGTTTGGCAATACTATCACATATATATGCCTTTTGAGAGTATCTTTCCAACTTCTAACTAGAATATCTTTATAACAACAGATGCATAATGCGAAATCTTTGCTGCTTTTTCTAATCCATCCTTTCAATTCAGGCAATTATTCCCAGTCGTCTTAATATTTTTAGATATATTGGAGTTTCTTTCTTTGGTACAGAATGACATATTGCTATCACTATTACTACCTCTACTCGTTTTTTTTTCCTTTTGAACGAAATAAAAATGTGCTTAATGCGTAGATTATATATATTCTACGCGAAAAAAGTCACGTAGCACCACCTAGTGTGTTGGAGAAAACTTGTCGATCTTTGAACGTGAAATCGTTTAGATTCCGTAACGTACTTATTTTGGAATTAGCATAATGATAATAATATGGCATAATTATAAAGTTTTTTGTATTTATTTGAAATAAAATTTATCCCAAACGGTTGGTGAAAAAACGGTAGGTTGTCGTTGCCTATGCAAACCGGTAGAACGGTAGATTTCATTAAAAAACGGTAGATCTCCATCATCACAGTGGTAACATTTCGATGGCTCACTCAATAACACAAGAACAACACAAACCAACAATGTGTTTGTCCGCATAGCCGAGAATATATATATATATATATATATATATATATATATATATATATATATATATATATATATATATATCACTACATAGTATAAAACAAAGTCGCTTTCTCTGTCCCTATGTCCCTTTGTATGCTTAAATCTTTAAAACTACGCACCGGATTTTGGTGCGGTTTTTTTCAATAGATAGAGTGATTCAAGAGGAGGGTTTATATGTATAATAACATCCATTAAATAGTGGAGAAATACTGTTATTTTTGAGGTTTCTAATGTGATGTCGTTAATTATCATATTTTTTTCCGCTTACATTGCAAACGCAGGCTGAACCCTACGAGATTTATCAAAATAATGTACTAATTATTTGTACACATTGAAAAGGTCTACAGAAAACTCCGCGATGGTATATGTCTATCTCTCATGGATATCCCACAATAACATTTTTTTGTCATTTACTTTTTACGACAAATAATGGCAAATTTTGAAGCGATTTTAACCAATACAGCATTAATCCTTATCCAATTAAATAGCTTAAATACATTGTTGATTTAATATAGATCTATATGGTCCTTTACAGCACAAGATTTAAATGAATATTTTCGAAGATATTACAGATTTAAAATTGCGGGAAGTAGCGCTTGCGGCGGTACTGGCCGACCGGGGCGGCGGCAGCGTGCCTATAAATAGCGCGTCGGAGGCCGATGTAATAATTGTTGTAAAAATAAAATAAATAGTCACAGTTTTTCTGTAGTGTATTTAGTATCAGCATTGCACCCGTGCGAAGCCGGGGCGGGTCGCTAGTATATATATATATATATATATATATATATATATATATATATATATATATATATAGGAGACCCTGTATTTATCTAATTCTAAGATATTAAAATTCTCTTTAATTTTTGTTTGTTATGACTATCTTGTCTGATTTTGAAGATATTTTGATCCTTTTTTTTGATTGAAAATCTGTTAAAATACATGTTTTAAAAAATTTCATTGTGTTTACTAAGCCATGACATAGAACAGTAACATTTCAGTTTTATAGGATCAACATTTTCAATACTTAGAAAAAAAAAACGAGTTCTTATTTTAGATTTTTAACATGATTGACTTAAAATAAGTTAAAAAAAAATGTTTTATTTAAAGCAATTTTTTATTACAATAATTTTGAATATTGAATTACTTATTATCATAATTAGTATAATCATTAACACTTAATATTAAACAAAAATTTACAAACAACATTAATATCAAGAACAATGAACAATCTGCTAATTTTAAATAAATTACCCACACTTAATATAATTTAATAATTATACAATTAAAAAGAATTGTTTAGAGTTATGTTTAAAGTAAAATATCATTTAAGAAGATAATAGGTGGAAGTTTGCTTCTTAGTCACCTCAGTACCTAGTTCCAGACCAAGCTCGACCAATGGCGTACTATGTATTACCCTAATTAATACATGCCACAATACACGCATGCTTTTACAAAAATTAAAGTTATCTTTACAATAAACTTTATATATATATATATATATATATATATATATATAAATGTATGGTAACTTCTTTGGATTAGGTTTCAAAAATTAATACTACTATTCTGTGCTTGACGTTTCGCCCAACGTAGTGGGCTTTTTCAAAAGTATAATCTAAAATAAAAACAAAATACAACTAACATGGTCACAAACGCACACTCACAAGACTTAGAATTAAACACTTAATTGGTACAATATTAATTAAAAATATCAATTGATAAAATAATGTGACATTAAAATCAAGAATTAAAATTAAAAATTACTAATTTGTAAAAAGTAACCTTAAACTATACTTAATTCTATTTGATATTTTAATCTACACTGTGGTTACTAATTTATTATGTATCAATGTTTGATTTTAATCTTTCTGTGTATTGTTTTTATCTTGTAATCTCAAACCAATATATATATATATATATATATATATATATATATATATATATATATATATATATATATATATATATATATATACGTAATATGAAGCCGCGACGGGAAACGCGACTTAAAGATATAAAATGTGTGCTCCTAAAATTTCTCTAGAAACATGCAATTACTTTTTTTACGATAACTCCGTTATTTTTTATGCTATCGGGTTCAGTCAAAAGGCATTTTAAAGGTAATTTTAGGGGCATTCACATCTCCACTTTTTAAAATCCATCATTTTTAAAAGTTAAAGGGTTAAAGAGCTCGGGTCACATGATCCTCGCAATAAAATTTACACTTTTTTTTTATCGTACAGAAATTGAAAAATAACAAAATTGTTGCTAAGAAAAAACCCGAATTTTTGTTATCAACCATTTTTCACGTATATTTAGTAGTTTTAAAGTTTTTTTTATAAAAAAAAAAGAAATTTTTAGAGAAATTTGGAAAATTGTTTTTTTTTTAAATCGTATTTTTTTCAAAAATAAGCATTCTAAACTGGTCAAAGTTTTCGAGCTCATTACTTATACTAAAATCAACTAAATCCTACAGGGATTACTATAAATTTAAATTTTGGTGGAAATAGCGTAGGTTTTATTTTTAACGTTTTCTTAAAAAATTCGGGAGTCCCGTCTTATTTTCATCTTAACTGGCTTAGTTCTAATGCAATGGACTCCACTCGGAGCTTATTTGAAAAGCCTTTATAAGTACTTTGAAAAGTTTCCTATATATATTTTCCGAAAAATGTATTGGTTTCCCGTTATTTAACCTCGAACACTTGGATTCGAGTATCACCAAAAAAATGATCCCTTTAACTACCTATAAGTCACTTTGGATTCAATTTACAATGTTCATAAAAAAAAAGCCAATCTCTTTGTTTTCTTATTGGCTTCAATTTTGGTAAGAAAATTATTTTTGGAAAAACGCATAGTTTTGGAGTTATTTATAAGAAACAGTTTCAAAATATGTATTTTTTTCATGGAAATTCAACATTTTTAACCATTAATAACCCAAAAAATAATGGCTTAAAAAACTTTATAGAACATATTTTGCTTAGAATTTGTCCCTTTATCGATTTCTGGAGTTATTTTTGATAAAATAATTTCTACCTCCGAGAAGAGGTGGCAAGTTGTTACTATGTCACTTTTGTTGCTTGAAGCACCCTCTAACTACTCACCAATTTTTACGCAAATCGATTTAGGTTCAAATTTTTCCGAGGGGAAAGCCTCCAGTGACTGTACTGGAAGCCTTTCCCATGGTGGTGCATGGCCATCTGTAGCCCGGTTTCGAACTTACTGATTCTCGTCAGTACAGAATATTTTATTCGCAGAATACAGCTCCACTCATGAGACCACAAGGTGGTCGAAACGGGTACGGAGCGAGGACTAGAGTTGTATTTACAGGAAACAAACTGTTTGCATGTATTCTTTCCTTTTCTTTGCTTGAAAGTATCTTCTTCTTCTTCTTTTTCTTCTTTCTCAGCCCATTGCCGTTCACTCCTGGACATTAGCCTCTCCGATGGTCCTCCACTGGGATCTGTCTCTCGCCTTTTGGAGCCAGTCTTTTCCAGCAAACTGTCTTATATCATCTACCCATCTGCATTGTGGCCTGCCACGATTTAGGTTCGTTTCTCGCGGTCGCCATTGCAGTAATTTACTCGTCCACCTATCGGGCTGTTGTCTAGCTATGTGCCCCGCCCATTGCCACTTTAGTCGTGATATGTGTTCAATGACGTCAACTATTTTGGTTCTTGATCTTATTGCTTGATTTCATATTCTATCCCGTAACGAGATTCCTAACATTTGTCTCTCCATGGAGCGTTGAGTGACTCGGAGCCTTTTGCGTTTTGTTTGGTTAGTGTTATCGTTTCCATGCTGTAAGTAGCAACAGGTAAGACACACGTGTTATACACTTTCCGTTTAAGGTTGATTGGTGTGTTTCTATCTCTTAATACGTACTGCAACTTTCCAAAGGCAGCCCATGTCAGCCCTATTCTCCTTGTCATTTCCGCCGTTTGATTTTCTTTGCCCAGTTTCATGACGTGGCCTAAATAGATGTACTCTTGGACATTCTCTATGATTTTATTTTGATTCTCTATTTGTACATTTGCGTCAGGGCTCATTAACTTAGTTTTCCCCAAGTTCATCTTAAGTAACACTTTTCTCGCCTCTTCATTGAAATCTTGAAGCATTTGTTTTAGCTCTTCTGGGTTGCTAGACATGACAGCAACATCGTCGGCGAAACGAAGATGACTAAGATAAGAACCGTCGACTCTCAAACCTTTCTCATCCCAATTTAGTTTTTTAAAGACATCCTCCAAAACTTGCGTAAATAGTTTCGGAGAGATGACGTCTCCCTGACGCACACCTCTCATAACGTTTATTTTTTCGGTTTTTATCTCTTCGTCGATTTTAACCTGTATAGTTGCGTTTTTATATATGTTCTGCATGATAGTGCAGTATACCTGGAGTCAATTCTAGCATTATTAAGTGATTTCAAGATCGCCCATGTTTCTATAGAGTCAAAGGCCTTCTAAAAATCTACAAATGCCAGGTGTATCGGAATGTTATATTCCTCGATTTTTTCTAGGACTGTGCGTAGGGCTTGGATATGATCTATCGTACTAAATCCACGTCGAAAGCCGGCTTGCTCCACAGGCTGGTAATAGTCAAGCGTTTCAGTCAGGTGATTTATCAAGATGCGAGTGAATAGTTTATATAGGTGGTTTAATAAACTGATAGGACGGTAATTTTCTATATTTGTTGTGTCCTCTTTTTTGAAGAAAAGTACGACTTGTGCGGTATACCATTGTTCTGGTACTCTACCTTCGTATAAGCATTTATTCATCAGTGTTTGTATCGCTTTTTCAAGACTGTCTCCGCCCATCTTTAACATCTCAGTTGTAATTTGATCCTCGCCTGGGCATTGTCCATCCTTCATCTGTTTTAGTGAAAGTATAATACATATAAATAAGTATAAAGAAGCCCTAACAAAATACGTATCTGACACGCACGTGGCATTAATTGTTCAATACAACAAGTAAAATGCCTCGACATTGACAGGTATAATATATATTAAACAAGGTAAAATTAGCTAATCGCTATAAAATTGATAGTTATTAATTAATTAAAGTTTCGCGAAATCAATGTACAGAACGAAACAATGTTGAACTTGACCCAAACCACTTTGTGCATTCGACAGGTGACAGGATATTTGAACCTGTTACCTAGATCTCGAGGTGGGTTATCGAGCCCTGATGGTTTCAATACGGCTAAACAACAACTTGTTTATCACGGTACAGAAACGTCAGAAACCAATCGCGAGCTTTTCGTCGAACGCGGCGCAACATTCGCTGTTTCCTGCGAAATTTTCAAACTGCCGGCCGTGCGACGTTTCTTGCGTGAAGCAACCGAGTTTTCCAACTGGAAATTTCACGCGCTTTATTCCGTTGTGGTTCTGCGATCTGTGAAAACCCGGACGACAAACAGGCGTTGAGTGTTTGCTAGAGTTCGCCGTTACAGAAAATTGTTTTAAAATTATTTTCGCGCGAAATTTTCATATAAATTTAATTATTATTGTTTTAATTTGTAATGTAAACTTTTTTAACTTGTTAAAAAAAATAGAGTTAAAAGATTTATAGACAAATTTATTGAGATTAAAAAATAAGTGTTGTGAGAAATATTTAAATCTAGAAAACTTAAAAGCTAAATATTTTTAGTTTTTTGATAGAAAAAATCCTGTTATTGCAAACTGGTTTTTGTATGTGACATAAATACTTGTGTGACTTCGTAATAGTTGATGTAAGCTTGGACTAAAAGGTATGGTAAATTTTTATTTTATCTTTGCAAAAGTTCAGTTTTGAATAAGGTTGAGTAAATATCTGGCCTTGGTTTTTTAAAATTTTTCCTTATTTTTCGAGAAAACATAAAAAATAGACACGGTTGATTTCAAGGTAATTTTCATTTTATTTTTGAAAAGCACCAAAATTGTGTAATTACGTAGGTTGTCTTTAAAAACTCTAAGACTAATTATGTGTTATTCTCAAACTGGAAGATCGTATCTAGGTTGAATTATGAAGAATACATTTCTTGCGTGCAAAAATCATTGGGTGGTGATAAGAAAAAGGTTTGCAAGTATGTAAAAAAGAAGAAGGGTGGTTACACAATGTTATATAATGGTACAACTAGTGACGATCCAAATTCGATAGTGAACTTATTTGCCGATAATTTTTCATTTTCATTTATACCAAGTGTCAACGAATCTATTAGACAAGTCATAATTTCTAGAGTATTATGTGTATCAAAATGAGAATTGGTACAGGTAAATGTTATGTGAAGAGGAGAGTTTTCGCACTTTCCGGTCACTTCCGGTTTCATCGGAAATGGCCCCGGTTTTGAATTCTTAAATAGAACACCCTGTATATTTTAACATCTTTGGATGTCTGAGACAATTCTAGATCAGAATGTGACATTTTAAAAACTTTTTACGTCTACTTCATTTTTTTAGAGCCACTTTTAAAATTGCATCTAGGTGGCCATGATCGGACGCAAACTAATCTAACGGCCTTAGGTGATGTCAAAAAAATACAATCGCAAAGTTTTAGTGACTAGTATGAAAGACAGGAATTGGATTAAAAATTTAACAAAATTAACAATAAACTAATAAAATAAACTAATAACTTAGACGACGCACTTAAAATATTTGAAAGTACAGTAGCTGAATTTGTTAAAAAGTTTAGTGTAGTAAATGTTCAAAGTGCATTCCTTCTTTTTCACGATACATTTCAGCTCGTTCAATTGTTTCTCTCAACACGTTTTGTAGCATTTGGGGCGTTATACTTCTAAATGCCCGTAAAATTCTTTCTTCTAATATTTCAAGAGTAGCTGGGGCTGCTCCATAGTAAACCCTTTCTTTAACGTATCCCCAGACAAAGAAATCGAGCACAGTAAGATCCGGTGAGCGGGCTGGCCACCGTACCGGACCATTGGTTGCAATAATTCGATTATTAAAATGTTCTATTAAATAATTAAGAACTTCTCTAGTATTGTGAGGCGGTGCTCCATCTTGTTGAAAGTAAATTCGCCGTAAAACTGCTAGAGGTATTTCATTGAGATGATTTTCTATTTCATTTTGAAGAAAACCTAAGTATCTAACCCCGTTTAGTGACCTTGAAACAATATTGGCCCAATTATTCTGTTTCCAACAATACCAGCGCAGACATTGACGCCAAATCTTTCTTGAAAATTGCCCTCTCTCATTTCATGTTGATTTTGTTGGGTCGAGTACTGAGTATTTTGCTTATTGAACATACCATTATTTGTAAATCGGGATTCGTCGAAAAATAGAATAAAATTGATAAAATTTGGGTTAACTCTATGATTTTGAAGCAGCCAATCACAAAACACTACCCGTCTATCGCCATCCTCAGTATACAAATGTTGATGTAACTGATATTTAAATGCTCGATATCCATGCTTTTTCAGTATTTTTCTTGCTGATTCATAACTTATCTGCAGTTCTTGACTAATTTTTCTTAACGAAACTGTTTTATCAACCTCAACCATAGCAAGTACGTTAATCTCAGTCTCTTCATTTATGATAAACCTCTGTTCCGCCTCTTGATTTCCTATTTGCCTAAAACGAGTCTCGACATACAGAAAATACTGATGGGCTGGATGTTGCCGATTCGGATATCTATGAGCATACAACTCGGCAGCATTCCTTGAATTTCTATGACACTCTCCAAATATTAATAACATATCCACTTTTTCACTTTGAGTATACATTATTTTAACGAAAATTTAAACTAAACTTAACGAAAATTAAGAAACTTTTACGTCTGTTCTTAGAGCGTATGTCACTGTCATTATCTACTTAAGTGAGTGCTTTGTTTTCCAAAGAAGACTTGATAAAAACAGTTGCAAATTATTATGCATCATGGCTGTCCATGGCGCACTTGTCATAAGTAAATAAATTATCCAGTATTTTGCTTAATAATATTTAATTTCTGTTCTTATGTCTAATCCAATCGCAAATAAATTAGTACCGTTAGATTCGCCAAAGAATGCTTTTTTCGAAAAGTAGTTGTTAAAAAGGGGTCGCCATTTGAAAATTAATAGTTAGAAATGAAAACGTAATTTTGTCAACTTGTCTTATTCCGGTCTTTCATACTAGTAACTAAAACTTTGCGATTGTATTTAAAAATTCAAAACCGGGGCCATTTCCGGTGAAACCGGAAGAGGCCGGAAAGTGGAAAATATGCGAAAACTCGCCCCTTCACATACCATTTACCTGTACCAATTCTCATTTTGATACACATAGAAATTATGACTTGTCTAATAGATTCGTTGACACCCGGTATATGATCACGATCCTGGGGCAGCTTTTAACTTTCATTGTGATTCTAATATAAATTTTTCAACTTGTACATTTTCACCCCCTGAAGTTTTTAGTAAGATAAACACATTAAAGGGCACCTTGAGCTCTGGTTCTGATAATATAACAGTGTTTTTTTAAGACAATACCAATGTATCTTTCCACTTATTTTGAGCAAATTATATAATTTGTCCCTTCAAAGTGGGATTTTTCCTGATGAGTAGAAGAGAGGCTATATATATATATATATATATATATATATATATATATATATATATATATATATATATATATATATATAGGGTATATATATATATATATATATATATATATATATATATATACCCTATTTATAAGAATTCAAATAGAGCACATATAAAAAATTATAGAGCAATTTCCAAATGTTCTATACTTTCAAAAATATTCGACTCTCTTTTAACTGATGAGTTAACAACTGTTTTTGGAAATTATATAGTTCCGGAACAACATGGTTTCTGTAAGGGGAAGAGCACAGTTACAAATCTTTTGATTTATGTTGACTTCTGTTATGTGCTTTGGAGGATCGTTGCCAAGTTGACGCTATATATACTGATTTTGCCAAGGCGTTTGACACAATGAATCATACTTGTCTTTTAACTAAACTGAAATCTATTGGTATTTAAAATTCGCTCCTTTCGTGGATGCGAAGATATCTCACGGGGAGAATATATATTGTATAATATAAGAACTATTCGTCGCGCGAAATTAGGGTGCAATCTGGGGTTGCTAAGGGAGCGCATTTGGCTCCTCTTCTGTTCAATTGTTTTTGAATGATGTAGTCAAGTCTTTTTCGCATGGAACGGCACTGCTTTTTTTTTAAATTTTTTAAGTGTAGTAGATCTCTGCAAGATTACATTGATATGCAGTCTGATTTGGATGCATTTAGTGTATGGTGTACTACTAACAGGTTGTACCTTAACATCGGAAAGTGCAAGACAGTGCGGTTCTGTAGAAAGAAAGGAAGTCTGTCAGTGCCATTTAATCCAAAACCGAAATACCGTTACAGCTAAATGAGGCGTCTTGCATAGTGTATAAAGGTCTCTGTTCCAACTGTCAATTAGTTTATATAGGCCAAACTTCCAGAAGCCTTAAAGGCAGATTCACGTCGCAACGTAGTGATATTAATGGAGGTTTGCCCTCTTGTGCTCTGGCGGAACATATTTTTCATCAAGATCACATCATCAACTGGGATGGCGCTGAGATTCTAGAAAGAGTTCCTGCATATCGCAAAATGCACTTCCTTGAAATGGTGTATATTGACCAAGAAAGTAACACCATGAATAAAAAAAAGTGACACCGAGATTCTGAGTGTCATTTACAGGTATATTTTAAAGTTGAAAAAAGAAACGTATTTGAGTCTCCTGGACAGTCCATCTCCACACAGGTGTGGATCCAAGGGGGGGGGAGCAATCAGAAAAATAGACCCGATTCTAGCTCTTATACTAGGAATGTGTATGTTGCTGGCTTCCACCACCCCATCGACAACTTGTTGTTTCTTGCGATCGCCCACCTAAGAGCTTTGAGTTCAGGAAAATAGACCACCCGATTCTGGCTCTTACACTAGGAATGTGTATGTTGCTGGCTTCCACCCCCTCGTTAATAATTTGTTCTTTCTTGCGATCGCAACCGCCCCCCCCCCCCTAAGAGCTTTGAGTTTAGGAAAATATTCCCGATTCTGGCTTTTATACTAGGAATGTGTATGCTGTTAGCTTCCCTAATTGAATTTTCTCATACCATGTAATAAATATCAAACAGTATTTTTTTTTTAATTTATAGTCTATTTTTGCTAAATTTCATGCTTGACTACGCCACTGTTTACCGGTCAGTATTTTCCTCAACTACTTAGGCCACCCGCGTCACTTCTCGGTTGACACATGACATTTGTCACGACAAAAATTTGTCGAATTTATTGGATAATCTTCCACTGACTACTTGAAATATGTGGTTCATGCACAACAATTCACCCCACATTTCATCTTAAATACTAGAAATCATCTATTCGAAATAATTACAGTCTGATACTAGGAAGGTCAAAATATATTCATATTCATCCGTAGACCATGACCTTTCATTTACCCAAATACATTATAAGCGTTTACATCTAGTGCCGGCATAATAATAATAATAAAAAAACAATTTTTTGTGGATAGTTCAATGTTACTCTTGTAGTTTTCAATTAAAACCTAAGTGCGGATTTCCTGTGAATTTTAACTATTGGGTTTGATTTGAGAACTATGTGGTAAAATTAAGTTTTTTTCGATCTTTTCCAAATTTTTGTTATAAAATAAAACAGAGAAATATCGCTAGAGTCTAATTTTTATTTTTTTTTCCATTTTGTGTAATTAGGCCAAAGAAGGAAGATTTCACAAATTTTTCAATTCATATCCGTGATTTTCTTACATCAATGTTTTGGATAAGGTAACAGAAAAAGCTCAAAAAAGAAAACTATGCATAGGGAAACTATATTATGGGGAAACTACGAAATATAGAGAAAAACGATGTACATACAGTTTGTGCGTCTTGAAAAGATCTACAAAATGACTTTTTAAATGTTATAATCGCTTCATAAACAAAAAAGTTATTTGCAAAAAACTTCGAAAATGCTTTTTAACCGACTTCTAAAAGAAGGAGGTTCTCAATTCATCGAGTATGTACACCGATTACTTCGGAACGGCTGCACCGATTTGAATGAAATTCTTTATGTTATGTTCAGGAAGTTGCTGCGGTGGTGCCATATTTTTTTGGACGAAATTGGTGCAGTAAATTCCAAGATGGCGCTGAAAATATGACGGTCAAAAAAATTAATTTTGTTCGATTTTCTCCAAAATTGGTATGGGGGAATTTTTGAGGTCGTACACAACGAATATGAAATTATTTTTAAAAAATTCAATATGGCGGATCCAATATGGCGGACAAAAAAAATTATTTTTTCCGATTTTCTTCAAAATTGGTACGGGGAAGTTTTCGGGGTCGCACATAACGAATCTGAAATTATTTTTAAAAAATTCAATATGGCGTATCCAATATGGCGAATAAAAAATTAATTTAGGTAACTTTTCTTTTTAAAAATCAGTATTGGGCGATTGTTGTTAGTGTTAATTACGAATTTAATATATTTTTTGAAAAACTCAATCTGGTGGATTCAATATGGCGTTCTGAAAATTTGACATTTTTCGATTTTCTCTAAAACTGATAGAGGGGTTCTTGAGGGTGAAAATTATGAATTTAAAAGTATTTTTCAAATTCAATGTGACGAATACAATATAGCGGATTAAAAGTTTTACATTTTCCGATTTTGTCAACAATCGATATTGCGGGGTTTTACAATCGATATTGGAAGGTTTTGGGGTCTATATTACTAATCTAAAATTAATTTGAAATTTAAGATAGTGGATTTACTATGACAGACTAATTGTTTGACACAATTTCACTGGTATTCGGAGAACTCTAAGAACCAAAGAATTTTTAGTGGTTCATTTTAGGGTGATTACAACTTTGGATAAAATGGGAAATTTTTTGCCATCTTGGAGTCATTGCGAGGTAAACTAATCTCGATTAGTACTTAGTTCATATAACTTATGGATATCATAATAAATTTAAAACTAAAAATCGAAAAATAAAATTTTTACAACAAAAATTGAACCGACTTCCAAAAAGGGGGACCAACTAAAGGCGTGAGTTTATTTTGAAATAAACCCATAGAAGCAGTGTAACTATTCCACAGAAAAAAATTTATTTGCATTAATACAAAAATATTAATATACAGCTGCCAGTCTTCTTTAATTTTTTTATAATACATATACCAGATATTTTAATGCATTATTTGTACAATAATTAATTTCTTAATCTATTTTTTTATATAATCGTCTTAGTGCAATTTTTTTTGGGGTGATTGGGGTGGTCCAAGAAGGTTGAAAATATGGTAAACGTTACTTTTTTGATGAGTTATCCCAAATCCTAAAAAAAATGAAGGCTCTATGTCACTTGGAAGCCAAGATATTGAATTTTTTTAACGCGCTCCAATTTGAAGATGCTTTTTTGGTTTTACCGGACGAGAATGAGTTCCCCTCACCATGATTTCCCATCGTGCTTCTTCCGCGTACCCTCACTTTGGCCAGCTCGTGAAATGTTAATCTTGACGTTCTTTTTGCTATAACTTTCTTGTTTATAAAGCGATTTTAACATTCAAAGTCATTTTGTTGATGTTTTCAAGACGCACAAACCGTCTGTACATAATTTTTCTCTATATTCTATATTTCTCTATAATATCGAAAAAATCGATTTTTCGGTCTAATTGTTTAAAAAAAAAGATGCATAGTTTTTTTTGTGAAAGCAAAAGAAGCCTTTTCTGTTATCTTATCCAAGATACTCATGCAAGAAAATCACGGATATCTTTTCTTCTGTTTTTTTAAGTCTTTTGACAGCTTCCTTTTTCCGGTGTGTATAAATAAATTGAACACATTGACATATAGTTTTTCACCATGTCTTTTTGTGTGGATATTCAAGGGTTTTTGTGACTGATTAAGGAATTACCGGCCATGGAATTATATATATATATATATATATATATATATATATATATATATATATATATATATATATATATATATAAAAAGGGTGTTTTTTTATAGAGGTATAGAACTTTTAAATGGAATAAAACAAAGATGAATTTTTTAAATTTACTTTATTCGAAAGATAACCTTCTGGCATTATAATTTAAATATGACTTCTGGCATATGACCGCCACGGTTGGCTCGGACGTAGTCTAATCTGGAGGTCCAATTTTCGATAACTTTTTCCAACATTTGTGGCCGTATATCGGCAATAACGAGGCGAATGTTGTCCTTCAAGTGATCAATCGTTTCGGGCTTATCAGCGTAGACTAGCGACTTCACATATCCGCACAGAAAATAGTCTAGCGGAGTTAAGTCGCACGATCTTGGAGGCCAATTCACGGGTCCGAAACGTGAAACTATGCGGTTACCAAACGTTTCCTTCAATAAATCAATTGTGGCACGAGCTGTGTGACACGTTGCGGCGTCTTGTTGAAACCACAGCTCCTGCACATCATGGTTGTTCAATTGATGAACGAAAAAGTCAGTAATCATGGCTCTATAGCGGTCACCATTGACTGTAACGTTCTGACCAGCATCGTTTTTAAAGAAGTACGGACCAATGATTCCACCAGCCCATAAAGCACACCAAACAGTCAGTTTTTCTGGATATAATGGTGTCTCAACATACACTTGAGGATTATCATCACTCCAAATACGGCAGTTTTGTTTATTGACGTATCCATTCAAACAAAAGTGAGCTTCATCGCTAAACAAAATTCGCTTATGAAAATCGGGATCAACGGCAATCTTGTTTTGGGCCCATTCACCGAATCTACGCCTTGCTAGGTAATCGTGTGGCTTCAATTCTTGCACGAGTTGGATTTCGTAAGCACGCAAACCAAGATCTTTCCGCAAAATCTTCCATAAAGTGAATGGACACATATCCAATTCCTGTGCACGATGGCGGATAGACTGATTCGGCTCTTCCTCTACGCCACGCTCTACAGCAGCAATGACTTCTTCTGTACGCCCTGTACGACGCCTCTGTGGATGCGTATTTTCATTTAGAGTAAATGTGGTGCGAAAACGTTCCATAGTTAATCGAATTAATTGCTCTGATAAACGATTATGGTGACCGTAAAATGGACGTAGTGCGCGATACGTATTTCGAACAGACCATGATTTTAAAAATAAATTTGCACAATTTAGAAGCGTTGTTCAGGCGTCAGTCTATTCATGTTGAAATGCCAAACCAAACTAAACATAAATCACTTGACAGCTGACAAAATGGCCTCCAATTAAAAAAGTGTTGCCAACTTAAAGTTCTATACCTCTATAAAAAAACACCCTTTATATATATATATATATATATATATATATATATATATATATATAAAGATAAGTTGCCGTTCTGATAATTTTAAAATAAAATAGAAAATCCTCGGCTATATTTTAGTAAATCTCGTATTAAAAAATTTGGAGAAGTCCAAGTCAATAGAGAAGCTCCGGGTCCGGAAAATAATAATAGCACTGTTTCATCATCTTCCAAATCAGATAAAGACTACCATTATTTAAAAATCTCTTCCAATGGCATATTATCTTAAAGCAAGCTTTTACATTTAAACTGAGGCATCATAAGATAAAAAATTTTAATTCGAAGCCGAGTTATACTCGATTTTATTAGAGCGCTGCATACACATTTTTTGCAGTACATTTACACTAATGCAATATCTGGCCTCCAAAAATTTTTTTTTCAATTTAAAAATACTGTCGTCTTAGTAATTAAGTTTAAAAGAACATTGCATGGGCTCTAGCTAGATATCTTCTTTATTAAAAATTTTACGGTATTATAAGTAATAAAATTGTTAATAACAAACTTCCTGAACTTATGACGGCTTATCATGTTGAAGATTTGAATTTCGTAACTCAAGATACATAAAAATCAACCATTAAACTTCATGGACCCCAGTTTGCTATAATGCGGTTGATCGGGCTCGACAGAGTTGCACTTGGGCTATTTTGAGAATTCGCGGATTGTCGTTATTCCTAATACAAATGCTTGTTTCTCGCAAATATTTCTGCTTTAGCAATGGTAGACGATCTTCGTGAACCATTTTTTTTACTTCCCTGAAAACATCAGGATGAGTATCATCAGAAGGCATTGCAGTTCTTGGCTTATCTCCAATGCCACAAAGAGTCAGGGGCGAATCCAGCCTCTCTCTCTGGGAGGGGGGGGGGCGGTGATGTCACAAAAGTACAGTATGGCAAGAAAAATAACTTGTCAATGGGGGGGGAGTGCAAGCAGCATACTCATTCCTAATATAAAAGACAAAATAGGTTCTATTTTCCTGAACTTCAAGCTTTTGGGAGGGGGGGGGGATCGCAAGCATACACATTCCTATACTCTATTCAATAACTAGAGAGAGTAATAAAAGTGTTACCGAAACCTCCAACGTACCTGCTCAAATGCCGCAGGTAACTGAGAACTGCAGTAAATCTAATTATATTTCATTATATTTAAATATATTTTATAAATTTATTGCAACATAAAATTTCTGATAGTTTAATTTAATTTCTGTCAGTGAGCAAAGTACAACTTACAGTTTGTTCTTAGTGATTTATCTTGTTTGCTCTTGTTTTTATATATTATTTGAGATTAGTGAGATACCCAAAAGATATGGCTCTCACCTCTATATTCATTCCAAAATCGTTAAACCAGGGCATTTTTTCCTCAACGAAAATCTTATTACGATGAATGTTTATGATGCCTTAAGATATCAATATCTAGATAATAATGTTAAAAGATCTGTTGAGATATGTTCCAACATGATAGGAGTTGGAAAATCTACTATGTACCGAATACTGAAGGAGAAAAAACGACTGGAATTGTTAGTACTCCCAAGCCACATTCGATCACAGGCAAACGAAAAACCGCGTTGGAAGAAGAGATGAAAACTGCAATTAAAGGGGTTGTATATACATTTTATTATGAGAAGAAAATCTCAACCATCTACAAAATTCTAATTAAAATCAATGAAGATCGCGGTTTACCTGATATTAAAAGAACTGATCTCTGGAAATTGCTCAGAAAACTTAATTTTTGCTGGGAAAAACCAGATAGAAAATCTGTTCCTATAAATCGTCCGGAAACTGTCGGTTGGAGACGTAAATATCTCTCTCAAATAAAAGGTAGAGTTGCTAGAAATAACACAATTAACAAAATTAGTAATTTAATTAAACTTTTGAAACATTTTTTTGAATAAAGTTACTGCGGAAAATTGGGAAAAATCCATATAATAAAAGAATAAAACAAAATGTGAGAACTCGATCTCATAATCGGTGAGATAGAGGAACCAATTATAATTAATTTTAGCGAAGATAGTTTGACTTTGATTAGGAATTAGATACGTAATGTTTACTAGCGTAAACACAATTTATTATTTAAATTTTTGTTTTTGTTGTATTTTATTGTTTAATGTTGTTTATATGTTTTTTTATTTTTTTATATATTTTTATTTTAGTGTGTCTCACTCTTTAATTTTATATATGTTTAATTCTAATTAGCCGTGAGTTTTTTATTAATTTATTATTGTGTTTGTGTCTTTTTCTTAAGCGTGTAGAATTAACATGTTTATCTTATTTTTTGGGGCTATCGTATTTCCATATATAAAAGTAAATTAAATTAAGATATCAGTACAATAGAAATAAAAATAAGTAGGTCTAATTTTAATTACAACATTAAAAAAGTAATTACATTTGAATCCCTTTTTAGTGTTTAATTGTAATTCTGCAGATGGTTTAAGAAATAAATAAACTGAAACCTCAAATGCCCTAAAAATGTTTTTAATTAATAATAAAATGACCGATAGTCCCAAAAATATTTTATTATTATATGGACGAATTTATTTTTTATATATGTTTAACTTTTTGTATTTTTGACAATGGATATTTTGTAAGCATTTAAACTATAACTTTGAATTTTTTGAGAGAATAAGGCTACGTTTTAGTCCATTATTATAGACCCGTATTTTTGATTATAAAATTTTTAACCCATTCCTATGAAAAATATATGTGTCTAACAAATTTTGCTAAAAACATCTGATTAAAGAACACAGGTAGTTTGCGAAGAGAAAAAGGGTAAAAAATGATTTATTACTCTCTTTAGTTCTTGAATAAACTATAGTATAGGAGGAAAGATCGGGTCCATTTTTCTAAATTCAAAGCTCTTGGGGGGGGGGGGTGATCGCCCCCATCGCCCTGCCCTTGGATCCGCGCCTGCAAAGAGTTGCTATCTATCCTAACTAGTTAGATATTTTTTCTAGTAACGCTTATATAAAAAATTAAACAAAATATAATTAAAATGTATTATTCATATTTTCTTTGAATGCATGCCCAGGGCAATTAGATAGTTTTCCTCCCATTCTAACAGGAGGTTTATTAGTTTTCTCAAATTATTTACCTTGACACTAATTGATGTTTCTAAAACTAATAAGAATTAAAATTGTATATTATAAATTTTCCCTGAACTAATTTAATTAATTTTATCGGATAAACAGAATTTTCTTCCAGATAATTCGTTATTAGTAGAAAAGTGTCGGCCTCTTGGCAAAAGTTTTTACAATTGGATGCGTCTTCTATTTTTATTGCATCAACTATGAAATGTTTGACAAGTTGTTTACATCTGTTAAATAGCAAGTTAATTTATGTTTTCTTGACTCAATGTTTTTTTGTACCGTCTAAACTTTCTTTAAAAAAAAATAAACTCTTAATTGTTCGTTTCAAGGACTAGGATTTTTACCAGTATTCTCGCAAAGCATGTGATTTTGATATCAGGTTTTCCAGTTTCTATACATGGTGATTCTCGGAGAATTTTATCGATCGATTGTGGGAAAACTGTAATTAGGAAGAATCTGAAAATTTGATAGTGTACTAACGGGCATAGGGGACAGCTGGTTAAAATATTTTCAAGATAGCGACACTTCCGGTTATACCGGAAGTAGATGTCAACTTTCTTATTTTAAATAGAATACCCTATATATTATTACTTTTTTGATTTCTACATAAAATTTTAGATATATTTTATGTATAATATTCTATACTTAAGTCTCACCGTTTTGGACATATTTAAGTTTTTGTGTCAAAAATGACGTTTGCGGACCAAAACTTAACTATAAATTTTTCCTATAAAAAAGTCTTTATTATTTAATTTGGGTTAGTTTCCTCCTAGACAAAGATCGACTTTAGTAGTCTTTTAATGATATTTTAAAAATTATTAATACAGAGTGGTCAAAAAAGAAGAATAATAATTATATTTAAAAAATCGTTAAAAGTCAATTTTTTCAAATAGAGAACACCCATTTTTATAATTTTTTCATATTAAGCATGAAAAATAAGGGTAACTTTGTATAAGGTTGTCTATTTCAAAAATTTGTAGTTTTCAAATTATTGGCAATTCAACATTTTTCTATTGTAAAAATGCTATTCGGCTTTTAAGTTTTGTTCTTAGTTGGCCAAGACGGCGAGGCGTGGTGAAAATAAAACAATTGAACCTTACAGAATTGTCACTATTTCTTGCCATTTGACATTCATTAATAATAATAATAATAATGTCAGGGCGATTAAATTACACGTATGAAGATTATTTAAGCTTATTTATTATTTGTGGAGAATGTGATAGAGTTATTTCAAGAACATGCGATACATTCGCGATCCGATATCCAGAGGATCACCCTGTATATCTATCTAAGAGATGTTTGTGCTTCAAGGTCGATTTTAACACTATAGAAAAAAAAATTTTGAAGATGGTGCCAAATTATTATCTTATAAAATGTGGTTTTCATGAAAAATTGGGAAAAACTTTATTTGTAATTATTTTCTTACCGTTACTTTGGCGCCGACTTCGAAAATTTCGATTTAATATAAGAATTAATATTGTTGTTTTTAGAGCTTTTTTAGAAGCTGGTAAAAATTTTTTTCTTGTGTGTTAAAATTGACCTTGAAGCAAAATCATGTTTTAGATATACAGGGTGATTCAAAAATCGATCACGAAACTTAAGGGGGTGATTCTACTTGACAAAATAAGGGTAGAGCTTCATATAATTTTTTTTCAAAATGTCATTCGTTTTCGAGTTACAAGCCGTCCAAGTTCAAGTTTTTATTTTTTGTTTTTTGAATTACTCGCTTACAGGAAAACCGATTTAACTAATATTTGAAAGATAGGCTAAGTCTTCTGCGCTTCATTATTTTAGTAACAATTCACATTGATTGTTTGCCGCTAGAGGGCACTTTACCTACATTGAAAATTGTTTTTTTGTCATAATTTTTTAGTGTTGACAGCTACAGTAGTTTTTGGCATAATTTCTGAAAGACTGATGCCAGGCCTTTAAAAAAGGTGCTCTTTATTTACATCGCTAAACCCAACGGTTTAGACGTAAATCACCCTTAAAAATTTAGTGGTAAATTTACTTTTCTCATTTCATTACCACCAGCTACCAGGTAAATAGCTATCAAAGTATACTAGAGCTGTCAGTTTAACATCAAATAAATTCGCTTTTTAAACTATTTAATTTATAATCTTAAAATAACTAATAATGGCTAATCAGTAAATATTCATATTATGGATTATTGCGATATACATTTAATTGATAAAAATTAATGAAACAGTACTAAACAAACTAAAAAAGATTCTCAAAATGTCCCCCATTTTCTTCCATACATTTCCTAACACTCTTCAAAAAATGTCGCCTAACTCGATGAAAAATTTCTGGTGTTTCTTTAATAATTTGGCACTTTTCGATTATCCTGAAGCGAAGATCCTCGACGTTGATTACTGGAATATCGTACATCAATTGTTTCAAATGACCCCAAAAGAAAAAATCCATAGGATTAAGGTTTGGTGACCTCGCTGCCCATGCCAATGGTCCACTTCGTCCTATCCATCGCTCAGGATACGTTGCATTCAAATACTGTCGGACACGTATACTAAAGTGGGGCGGAGCTCCGTCTTGGAGGATCCACATGTTGGCCCTTACTTCCAATGGCACATCTTCCAGATACAATGGGAGACGATTTTGGATAAAATCTAAGTATACGTCACCAGTTAATGGGCCATCAAAGAAATGAGGACCAATAAGGTAATCTCCTATTATCCCTGCCCACACATTTAGTGAAAATCTACGCTGATGTTTCGTTTCTACCACATTGTTTGGGTTCTCGTAAGCATATGTGTGGATGTTGTGTAGATTTGTTATGCCATCACGAGTGAAACCAACTTCGTCAGTGAATAATATGACGCCAATTAATCGATTATCGTGTTCATACTTAGCTAGGATCTGATTGCACATTTCCAACCGTCTCGGCCGATCATCGTCATAAAGAGCCTGCATCTTTTTTGAATGAAATGGGTAGAGTTGTTCTTCTCTTAGTATCCTCCATGAACTAGCCTGACAGAGACGCACTTCATTCCCAATTTTTCTAGTACTAATACCTGGATTATCTTCAATAATTTCAAGCACTCTTTCTTCTTGTTGCACGTTTCTAGCAGTTCTAGGTCTTCCCCTATTTCCATTATAACTTTTAAAGGAACCACATTCCGCAAGCCTCCTGTGCACACTGGAAAATGTTTGAGCATGAGGGATATTTCTTTCCGGATAACTCTCCATATAATATCTTCTTGCCAACTCTGCATTACCATTTGCTTTTCCATAACAAAAATGGATATCACAATATTCGATATTTGAATATTGGTGATTAGCCATTATTAGTTATTTTAAGATTATAAATTAAATAGTTTAAAAAGCGAATTTATTTGATGTTAAACTGACAGCTCTAGTATACTTTGATAGCTATTTACCTGGTAGCTGGTGGTAATGAAATGAGAAAAGTAAATTTACCACTTAATTTTTAAGGGTGATTTACGTCTAAACCGTTGGGTTTAGCGATGTAAATAAAGAGCACCTTTTTTAAAGGCCTGGCATCAGTCTTTCAGAAATTATGCCAAAAACTACTGTAGCTGTCAACACTAAAAAATTATGACAAAAAAACAATTTTCAATGTAGGTAAAGTGCCCTCTAGCGGCAAACATTCAATGTGAATTGTTACTAAAATGATGAAGCGCAGAAGACTTAGCCTATCTTTCAAATATTAGTCAAATCGGTTTTCCTGTAAGCGAGTAATTCAAAAAACAAAAAATAAAAACTTGAACTTGGACGGCTTGTAACTCGAAAACGAATGACATTTTGAAAAAAAATTATATGAAGCTCTACCCTTATTTTGTCAAGTAGAATCACCCCCTTAAGTTTCGTGATCGATTTTTGAATCACCCTGTATTAATGATTTATAATGGTGGCAATTTGGTCTTTGCTTATACTTACACTTATGTATAGTTTGGTATTAAGAGAGTAAAGAAAATAAAACCAAAAAAAAAAGAGTTAATTAAATATTTATAAAGTGCTCCTAAAAATTAACGCAACTCAACAATGGATTAAAAACGTATTAATAAAACACTATTATATTAAAATCCCTGCTGGAAATAATACGCGACCAGTCAAGCAAATACGTTCGTTCTTAATTTGGCAACACAGCATTAATATATACATATATAGTAAATAAACAAAAATAACTACTATTTTAAAACACGATACAATGAATAAAAGGCTTATATTTAAAAATAGATAGCGGCAATTATTTTTATTTTAACATAAAAAAAATTGTTTTCTTATAAATAATACTATTTTATCTTTATAGACAGGGAGCCTAATGGGTCTTTGTAGTGGATGAACAGACATGTTTCTACCGAAGATGTATTTTAACCCCGTGATTACGAATATTGAGAGTGGATTTTTGAACACTCGTAATTTGCTATACACAAAAAGTTGTTGATAATTAAAATAATTTAAAAAATTGTTTTCTGGGAAAATAAAAAATATTTTCGTGTTTCTTGAACGATTCTAAGCCAAAGGGTCTTTTGTGATTTTTTTGTCCGATGAACAGTTTTTGAGATAAATTTCGTTAAACATTTGAAAAATGATATTTTTTGCCACTTTTCCATAACTAAATATTTTCAAATTGTATCCCCCCCCCCAGGCTTAATGATACAAGCTAATTTAGTTTTCTTTCTTATTATTTCCTATACGTTTATTATATTCTTTTCTTTCTTGGGCTATACTTGTCTCTGTCGGGATTACACTTCGAATATTTCTATCCTATTTCAGACGGGCACGCTTTCATATTATGAACAAATCTTGGCTCACACGTCATCATCGGGTAATTTGGAAAACCTAGAAAAATCGGGGTACCAACTATAGGACTCGTCAGTGGGATTCTAGTTGGTACTTTCCCAGACACCCTTCAATCGTACTTATTATCATTTGGATCTTGTATTTGAAGTTAAATCTTGCCGGAGGATGGCGGTAAGATGTTGATAATACGACAGTTTCCTTTCATGGTTAAACTTATTTCACAAAATAATTCCTCAAGTTGATTTGTTATTTGGTAAGTTTCAAACAAGATAAATTGTTGCTGATATCGCAAATAAAAATATATTATCATTTGAATTAAAATTAACAGAAATTAGAAATAATGTTAATAATAAGGGTGCTTTATTGAACTCTTTGAACATAATTTATAAAGAATAAATATTTGTCTGTATTTACGAATAAAATAATTTAAAACCAAAATTTTTTTCAATTTGTTTAAACAATTTTGATAATTAAAGTAAATATATATGTATATATATATATATATATATATATATATATATATATATATATATATATATGGTTATAGTATGCTTAATTATATTAATAAACAAAGATTCGCTCGGAAAGTCCAATACTTTAGAGTGCAGTATGCTGTAAGTATGATGCATAAATACCGACATTTGTTTATAACAAAATAAATGCATGATGGACACATGGCATTATGATATTTGAGCTCCATTATTCGCGGTATATCGGTTTAAAAAAAATGGTCAAAGTCCCTCCATTAGAAGCCGAGAAAATGAAATTTTTTTTCAGATATGTATTTTGAATCTTTGAATTCAATTTTAAAATGAGAGCTCCCCACCCCTCTTTTTTTCATTTTTCACACGTGTGGGCGATATTCTTTTCATTTTTTATTAAAGTTTCCGATAACATAAACATTTAAATATTTGTATCAAAAAAAAACTCGGCAAGACAAAGTTTTTGGTTCAAGAATCAGGTCTGTATTGTTTATAGATTCACCGTAACAGGCTGTCAACTTTGACAGCTTATATTTCGGATTTGAATTTTTATTTTCACGAAAAGAAGCGTCTTTCCAAGAACTTTCAAACCTTGTAGTGCAAAAAAAATCCACTGAAAATCCGCCGATATAATCTATTTGTTTATAAGCAAAAATATCAACAATGTCTTTAAACAATTCCTGAGGGTATCGAAATCATCCGATTTTGATTCTGAAAAACGCGTTTGAAAACCTGAGTTCCCTACTATATGTCGAAAATAAATTTAAATAATTTAACGAGATATTTTGGACTTTGGACAAACTTGAAAACTGGTCAGTTTTTGTAAACGAAATCGGATTGCAAAATTATTGTGCAAAAACTATCGATTCCATCCTAATGAATTTTAGCGTGTTATTTTATCATGGCATAAAGTTTTCTTTGCTCTACTATGAAAGTTCACAGAGAAATTTAAATCAGCGAAAAAATTGATTAAAAAACTGCTTTTTTACCTTTTTTTTTTAATTATTGCCATTTTGCAATAAGGGAAATATATTTTGAGATTTCCGACCAACCCTATCTTATAGCAAATTTAATTACGAATCTTTTTTTTCTCTTCAACTTTCCTCTAAAATTAATTCCTTCAAAGTTACACGAGAGAAAAATTGAAAAAAAAACGTTTAACAATTAAGCCCTGGTCTAATATAGAAACAATTTATTTTCTGCAAATACAACTCTAGGCCACTCTCTCCATATGCGTTTCGACCACCTTAGGGTCTCATCAGTGGGGCTGTATCGAACCTAGAGCAACATTCGCGCAAGACACAACTGCTATATAAAATATAAATTTCGAACTAACTAAATGAACCTTAACTTACGCGTAGTAGTTTATTTTTGGTTTCAGCGACCCAATTAATATTGTAAACATATAATTTTTTAAACCAAATAAATTACAGTTAAAGACACATATGTATTAGTAAAAAATGATTAGGCGCCAATAAGCATAATTTAAAAAAATCTTGAAAATTTTGTTTAACAAATTATGGTAAAGTTAATAGCCGCGATTGCGGTTAGATTGTTAATATGATTTCAATTTTGCCTAAATTATTTCCTATTTGAGATAAACGAATAACCACATTTAAAAACTGTAACAATTAATTTACCTAGTAATAATCTTTTAAATTTTTTTTTCAAATTTTTTATGAATCAAAAAGTTTGCTCAGTTTTTAATTGACAAAAAAATTAACTTTCAAGAATTAAAAATTATTATTAGCATGCACTTTATACACTACTGGATCTAGATCTACTCTAGACGTCTACAGCTTTGCCTCCATCCCCAGCAGCTGCCAAATAGTTGGTACACATTCTTTTAACATCACCCCTCCTCCGTGTGGGAAATATTTGTGAATCTCTTTTATCGATTTTCTTTGTCCATCTGTCTTCACAAAATTACAACAGATAGAGAAAAAATACTCCAAATAGTGGAAGATTTCTACACCGCGTTATACAAAAAGTACACCATTGACAATGACCTAACAAACATTCCAAATGTCTGCAATCAAGGCTCAGAAGATATACCAGAAATTTCATCATCAGAAATTGAAGTGGCCTTACAAGAAATGAAAAACAACAGAGCCCCAGGAAAAGATGGTATTGTTATTGAAAGTATTAAAACAGGAGGGGAAAAATTAATAAATGCTCTCAAAGTCCTATTTAATAGATGTTTAGAGACCGGACAAATCCCAACTTCATGGAACAATGCCATAATGATAACCATGCATAAGAGAGGCGATCCCACCGACCTAAAAAACTACCGTCCAATCAGTCTCCTCTCCCACATGTACAAACTATTTATAAAAATATTAACAAGACGATTGACTCCCAAATTAGATGTCTACCAATCTAGAGAACAAGCAGGATTCAGATCCGGTTATGGTACAAACGACCACTTGCTAGTTATGAAAACGCTCATAGAAAAAACAGTGAAGTACAACAAACTACTGGTCTTAATATTTGTGGACTACGAGAAAGCGTTTCATTCAGCGGATCAAAACAAAATATTTGCTGCACTAGCTGATTGTAGAGTCGACCACAGATATGCAGCTTTAATTAAGAACATATATAATAGCGCAACAGCAAGTGTGAAAGTCCATTCCAAAATAACATCTACATTTAGAATGGAACGTGGCGTACGACAAGGTGATAACATCTCACCAAAACTATTTACAATGCTGCTAGAATACATGTTTAAAAAAATAGGTTGGGGGAACATGGGAGTCAATATAGATGGTGAACGACTAAACCACCTACGCTTTGCTGACGATATCGTGTTAATTTCTGATAACTTTGAAGAAGCCCAAGAGTTACTAAGGACACTAAGTGCAGCGTCAGATGTGGTAGGTCTAAAATACAAAGTACAAAAACTCAATGTATGACAAACTTAGTTCCAAGTAGCAACATATCCCTAAACGAATCTGAAATCGAGTATGTAACATCTTATAAATATTTAAGCCATGAACTGAGAATAAACCGAGATAACCAGATCTGCGAAATTCAAAGACGCATAACACTAGCATGGGCGGCGTTCGGCAAGCTGAGAAAGGACGTATTTAAAAGCAATATACCGATTTGCTTGAAAAGGAGGGTTTATGAACAGTGTGTACTCCCTGTGCTCAGGTACGGTGCAGAAACTTTAACACTCACTAAGAAAAGTTGCGAACAAATTAGAGTGACTCAGCGAGCCATGGAGAGGTCGATGTTGGGAATAACACTGAGAGATGAAGTTCCAAATGTAATTATTAGAACTAGAACAGGGATCAAGGATGCTATAGAAAGTATACTACATATGAAATGGAACTGGGCCGGACATGTGGCGAGAATGGAAAAGCTAGGTGGACTAAACCCCTTATAGAGTGGCGTCCTAGGTTCCAGGCATTTAGAACTAGGGGCAGACCTCCAACACAGTGAACTGATGATATCAAGAGAATCGCAACAAACTGGATTCAATCAGCACAAGATCAGGAATATTGGAAACGATTGAGGGAGGCTTAGGTTCAGCAGTGGACGTTACAGGCTGTGTGATGATGATGATGATCTGTCTTCACACAACCTCGTTACATATCCCTCCCATCACTATGATAACGAGTTACATGACATCTTCCACGTCTGTTATTCTGCGAACTTCTTCCTTTCTAAACCTCTCAAATTCTTAATATTGATCGTTCCTTTTTTCATTGAAGTTTTTAAAGTTTTATTGCTACTCATCTTATGAGTGTTAAGGTTTCTGCACATTGAGCACTGATTGAAAATTCTTCTTTTTAGAGCGATTGATATCTTGTTAGTCTTTATTACGTGACGAAGCTTACCGATGGTGGCGGGGTGCTTTTTCATCAATTTTTATTTCCTTTTTTTCTCAGTGAGCCATTTTAAAAGCATAATCTAAAAGGGATGCGAAAAATTTTATTAAAAAAGTGAAATCCTCTCAGGCACCGTTTTTAAGACATATATTGCCGGTTGTAGAATGCAGTTTTAAATAAATAATAAATACTATATTTAGAGATCAAATCCATCTTACAAACAACAATGGTAGTACATAAAGATCACAGATCAACCATCATATGAATCTATATAAACAATCATTGCGTTTTTAAATGAGCTCGAAGTTAAATTAAACATATTTACATTACTTACTTACTTACTTACTTACTCCGTGGCGTTACAACCCCGTGTGGGTTTTAGCCGACTTGACAATATGCCTCCATTCGTTTCTGTCCTTTGCTAGCTCCATCCAGTTCTCTACATCCATAGCTTTAAGGTCTCATGCTATATTATCCCGCCACCGAAGCCGGGGTCGTCCAAGTGGTCTTTTTCCAGTTGGGGTTTCTTCCCACACCAGTCTCACTATTCTTTCGTTAGAGTGTCTTATGAGGTGGCCCGTCCACTGGAGTCTTCTAGACTTTATTTATTCTACTATATTGGCGTCTGCGTATAACTCTTTTAACTCTTTGTTTGTTCTTATTCTATATTGTCCCATTGCCCCATCCAGTAACGGGCCAAAGATTTTCCTTAGGATTTTTCTCTCCCAAACTCGCAGTCGCTCTTCGTTTGTCTTTGTTATTGTCCAAGTTTCGCTGCCGTACATCACTACTGGTCTTATAACTGTTTTATATAGATTTATCTTTGTTCGTCTTGTTAGTTGTTTCGATTTTATCAGGTCTCGAAGGGCGTAGCTACATCTGTTCCCAGCTTGGATCCTCTTGTTTATTTCTTGTGATCCGTTATTATTATTACAGTATTTATTTGCCAGTAAAGGTAACTTACTGACCGATGACGTTCTGGAGTAATTAGATTTACGATCTGAAACATAAAGCAAGGTATGGTTACGGAGTGTTCTCCCTGATAATTTTATTTTAATTTGCGCGAACACTTATGTACAGTCAATTATATAATTTAATATCTTGTACGAAGTGCAAGTTTCCAAATAATTCCGACGCTGTTCGAGGAAAGAAATATTTAATTGTTTCATTAATTCGCAATAATCCATAAAATCCGACGGATTTCCGCTCCTATAAGCAACAAACCTTGATTTTTTTTTCTGAATTCTTTGAATGAGATCTATATATACTTTATATTGTGGGGTCCGAATTTAACTTGCATATTCTAGGGTGGATCTAACATAAGAGAAATAAGGCGTTTCAAAACAAATTAAATCGTGAAAAGCATGCGATGTTCTTTTAAGAAAACCCATAGTTTTTCAGGTTACACTACGTGATTATTAAAAGTCATCTCTCTATCAAACAGGACACCCAAACCCTTGATAACACTCGCTCTTTTAAGTTCTTCATTATTAATTTTATAATCAATAGCATTTTTTTTTCTGGTAAAACTTCATTCAGGAAAATAGACCCGATTTTGCCTCTTATACTGTAGTTTATTCTAGAACTAGATAGAGTAATAAATCATTTTTTACCCTTTTTTTCTTCGCAAACTACCTGTGTTCTTTAAGCTGGTGTCTTTGGCAAAATCTGTCTTTTATATTGGGAATGTGTATGCTGCTGGCATCTTCCCCCCTCTCGGCAACTTGTTTTTTCTTGTGATCGCCCCCCCCCTCTCTAAGAGCTTCAGATCCTGCCTTTTACACTAGAAATGGGAATGTTGCTGGTGTCTCCCCCTCTCCTTCGACAATTTGCCATACTGGACCGCCCTCCCCCAAAGAGAAAAGCTGGATCCGCCCCTGACTGCATTACTTTACATTTCTCAACATTGAGTTCCATACCATTCACATTACACCAAGTTGGTAAATTATTTATATCTTGTTGTACCTTTTTTGCAATCTCCAAGTGAGTTTATGGTTTTAAGAAGCTTCAGATCATCCACTTATGAAAGCCTATCGCAAAAAATTAATATCATTAACATACAGATTAAATAATAATTTTGACAGATGAGCAACTTGAGGAACACTAGATGTCACTTGTATTTATTTTGACAAAACGTTATTGATCTTTACTAGCGCTCAACAACCCCAGAAAATTTCCCAAAGCCTTAAGCTTTCTAATCAGAATGCCGCAAATTACTCTATCAAAGGCCTTTTGAAAATCCATATAAATACTGTCTGCTAGACACTTCAGTTCCAAAGATCTTACGATTGATTGTTCGTACACCAGTAAATTAGTCACAGTTGACTTTCCCTTCACAAAACCAGATATCAGATACCAGTGATTTCTTAAATATTACACACAGAATAAAAGATTCATTATATTTACAATTTTTTAAGAATAAAACTGAAACATCGTCAGGATCTGCACTTAAATTATCCTTTAAACTTATAATGGCATTGAAAACATCCGTCTCATTTACTTCGCAGTAATTAATATTCACAGATTTAGGAACTAAACTACTGTTTTAATATTATAATTGTCATTCCACCTTGTTGAAGGTCTTTTCGAGGAGTTGTAGGTAGTCGTTCCTTCCATAACCAAAGTGGAATCCAGCTGGATTCACCGGCTGGTAGAAGTCTAGTTCTTGCTCTAATCTAGTTGTTATTATTTAAGCGTACAACTTATATGGAGTGTCTCGAAAAGGTTTGTACAAAACGCCAGCTAAATGATGAGGATCTAGACCAATATATCTTAATCCAAAAGCTGCTAGTTTACAAAATACAGGGTGTCCAAGTTATAATTTGATTAAATTTTTCAAATGATCATGTCCTTGCTACTAAACAAAATATGTGGTTCATGCACGATGGTGCATCCTCATACTTCTCATTAAATTTTAAAAAGTATTTAAATGAGAAATATCAAAATCGATGCATTGGCCATCCCGTTTACCCGATTTAACGTCTATGGATTATTTTTTATGGGAAATTTTAAACAGATACATTTTCTCGTAATATTCTACTTTTTGATAATCGTACTTAACCTTTTTTGGTAAATAAATTATATAAAAAATTTAAAATATGATTATTATATAATGAAGCGTATGAGAGGTAATCGTAAAAAAATTTCTAGATTTTGTTTTGAGGAACGGCCGTCATTCTGTTAATTTTGAAAATTTTTCGGCCCTCAAAGTTACGATTCATGTGACCAGAATCAAAAGAGAAGATTAAATTACTTCGATTAGTCATAAAAATATAAAATTTTGAATAAAACAATGGATGTATTTCTCTCTACTGCAAAAGCGATAACTTTAAAATCTCAGCAACTTCGTTGAAAATGATTTTTTCGCAAAACGGAAAAATATGTGTACACTTTTTTGTGTTCTAAAATAATATACCGGGTGTCAACGAATCTATTAGACAAATCATAATTTCTAGAGTATTATGTGTATCAAAATGAGAATTGGTATAGGTAAATGTTATGTGAAGAGGAGAGTTTTCGCATATTTTCCACTTTCCGGTTTCACCGGAAATGGCCCCGGTTTTGAATTCTTAAACAGAACACCCTGTATATTTTAACATCTTTGGATTTCTGAGACAATTCTAGATCAGAATGTGACATCTTAAAAACTTTTTACGTCTACTTCATTTTTTTAGAGCCACTTTTAAAATTGCATCTAGGTGGCCATGATCGGACGCAAACTAATCTAACGGCCTCAGGTGATGTCAAAAAAATACAATCGCAAAGTTTTAGTGACTATTATGAAAGACAGGAATTGGATTAAAAATTTAACAAAATTAACAAAAAACTAACAAAATAAACTAATAACTTAGACGACGCACTTAAAATATTTGAAAGTACAGTAACTGAATTTGTTAAAAAGTTTAGTGTAGTAAATGTTCAAAGTGCATTCCTTCTTTTTCACGACACATTTCAGCTCGATCAATTGTTTCTCTCAACACGTTTTGTAGCATTTGGGGCGTTATACTTCTAAATGCCCGTAAAATTCTTTCTTCTAATATTTCAAGAGTAGCTGGGGCTGCTCCATAGTAAACCCTTTCTTTAACATATCCCCAGACAAAGAAATCGAGCACAGTAAGATCCGGTGAGCGGGCTGACCACCGTACCGGACCATTGGTTGCAATAATTCGATTATTAAACTGCTCTATTAAATAATTAAGAACTTCTCTAGTATTGTGAGGAGGTGCTCCATCTTGTTGAAAGTAAATTCGCCGTAAAACTGCTAAAGGTATATCATTGCGATGATTTTCGATTTCATTGTGAAGAAAACCTAAGTATCTAACCCCTGTTAACTGACCTTGAAACAATATTGACCCAATTATTCTGTTTCCAACGATACCAGCCCAGACATTGACGCCAAATCTTTCTTGAAAATTGCCCTCTCTCATTTCATGTTGATTTTGTTGGGCCCAGTACCGAGTATTTTGCTTATTGGACATACCATTATTTGTAAATCGGGATTCGTCGGAAAATAGAATAAAATCGATAAAATTTGGGTTAACTCTATGATTTTGAAGCAGCCAATGACAAAACACTACCCGTCTATCGCCATCCTCAGTATACAAATGTTGATGTAACTGATATTTAAATGCTCGATATCCATGCTTTTTCAGTATTTTTCTTGCTGATTCATAACTTATCTGCAGTTCTTGACTAATTTTTCTTAACGAAACTGTTTTATCAACCTCAACCATAGCAAGTACGTTAATCTCAGTCTCTTCATTTATGATAAACCTCTGTTCCGCCACATGATTTCCTATTTGCCTAAAACGAGTCTCGACATACGGAAAATACTGATGGGCTGGATGTTGCCGATTCGGATATCTATGAGCATACAACTCGGCAGCATTCTTTGAATTTCTATGACACTCTCCAAATATTAATAACATATCCACTTTTTCACTTTGAGTATACATTATTTTAACGAAAATTTAAACTAAACTTAACGAAAATTAAGAAACTTTTACGTCTGTTCTTAGAGCGTATATCACTGTCATTATCTACTTAAGTGAGTGCTTTGTTTTCCAAAGAAGACTTGATAAAAACAGTTGCAAATTATTATGCATCATGGCTGTCCATGGCGCACTTGTCATAAGTAAATAAATTATCCAGTATTTTGCTTAATAATATTTAATTTCTGTTCTTATGTCTAATCCAATTGCAAATAAATTAGTACCGTTAGATTCGTCAAAGAATGCTTTTTTCGAAAAGTAGTTGTCAAAAAGGGGTCGCCATTTGAAAATTAATAGTTAGAAATGAAAACGTAATTTTGTCAACTTGTTTTATTCCCGTCTTTCATACTAGTAACTAAAACTTTGCGATTGTATTTTTTTGACATCAACTAAGGCCCTTAGATTAGTTTGCGTCCGATCATGGCCACCTAGATGCAATTTTAAAAGTGGCTCTAAAAAAATGAGGTAGACGTAAAAAGTTTTTAAAATGTCACATTCTGATCTAGAATTATCTCAGAAATCCAAAAATGTTGAAATATACAGGGTGTTCCATTTAAAAATTCAGAACCGGGGTCATTTCCGGTGAAACCGGAAGTGGCCGGAAAGTGGAAAATATGCGAAAACTCTCCCCTTCATATACCATTTACCTGTACCAATTCTCATTTTGATACACATAATACTCTAGAAATTATGACTTGTCTAATAGATGTTGACACCCGGTATATCACGGAGAAATCTTTTTTTTTTACTATTTTTACTGCATGATTTTGAATGCCATTGGTCTAGTAGTAGTAAACAAAAAAGGTCTAGTGGTAGCAACACATACTAAATATAAGTTTTTTGAATAAAAAACGTCAAAAAATAGGGATTTTTAATTAAAATTTTATTATATCGAGGCACAAAAAAGTTATGGAGCTTTGGACATCGGCGAAATGCTGATGGTGGCGCCCTCTGCACTATACATCAAGATTGTAACCAGATCTTGATTTCTCTTCGTAAAAAACCTCAAAATACCAAATTTAGTACAAATCAAGACATTGAGCTATATCCTCATATTTCAGCGTTAGGAATTTGCGCTAGCGTTTTATACAGACCTCCTAGAGCCACCCTGTATTACTAGTTAAGGATTTTTTCTAGTTTTTAAAGAAATCTAACAGTCTAATGTTTATGTCTAGACCATAAGGTTGAATGGCGTGCTTGTCACTTTTACATCTGACCAGTTTTTATTTTCTCATAATTAGCTGTTTTCTAATGAGGTTTTTATATATAATTAAGGAAAATCATAAAAAAAACTTAATTAATAAGTTAATCCGATATTTAAAATATTTTTTTAAAGTAAATTATAAGGACTATACAAAACAAAAAAACCTAATTAGTAAAGAACAAACCTGGAACAATAATAACTGGTGAATGTATCAGGGGATTCACATTATTTCAGGTTTATATTAATCAAGTTGCATTTATGTTGTTTTCTTTTTATAAAATTTAGTAAAAAATTCATCACAACATATTTATTTATTTATTCATCCTACAATAAATATTCGAATTGAATGTAAACATTGTCATAATTTTGATACAATAAGGACTTGTGCAGCAATAGTACAGTTAATTAACAGAACCAAAAACAAAACAAATAGAACAAGCTAAATAAATATAGTCAAAATACGAGGTCTAATGAAAATTAAAACAATATAATTTTTAAAATTTATTTACATTAATGGCCATACTTATTTCACTCGCAAGAGCAATAAAAATAGAGCAGATCAATTGAAGTAAGGTGCATTGAAATTTCCAGTATTCAAATCTCGTGGAATAAAGATCCCTGAAGATGTCTCGTGCAATCATAGGCGAAACGTCGGATAATAATTCCAGTTTGGCACGATAAAACAAAGAACAATAATTTTTCATTAGGACATGGTTGTATAAATCTTTGAAATAGGCCTTTTGACAAGTCTAGTTTTGACATTTTAGCGAATTCAGCTATTTTCTTTGTAATTGATCATTCTAGCAGTCATGTAGAATTGTTAAAGAACAAAAGCAGTGATGATCTGAGTGCTATTTTATTTGATTTGATTCATCTACATCAAAATCAGTGGCCAACATTTTAAGTAATTCCAAGTTTTTATCCAGCATTTAAAGAATTAAAACATTTCAAATGTTTATACTACCTTAATTGCAGTTATTTGCATTTAAAGTATTGAAATCATTTAGTCAAGTTTTACTTCTGTTTCTGCAAGCTATCATCCTAATTTTTCAAGCTTTATGACGTTTATATTTCCTTGAATTTATGCCAAGCTTATTGCATGTTCTCGAAGCTTCGCTATCCTTAATTGAGATACTACATACATATCCGATATTAAATACATTTGTTGGCGAATGCGTTGCGTCTGTTTCACTTTTGGCCACATTTACCGATTACATATAAGACATTTGCATGATCCTAAAATGAGTCGTACCTTTTTAAGTAATCCATTTGCTCGAGACCATCTATTGGTGAGTGCAGCCAAAGAAAGATATTTAAACTTAAAGACGGATGAAAGTAGAAGTGAATACAAATCGGCTCAGAGAGCAGTGCGAAACGCAATAACCCAAAAGAAAAACAAAACTTGGGAAAGAACCTGTACCAGAATAAACGCACATTTGGAGGGTAGCAGAAGTACCGAAAGCTGGAAAATACTGAGATCTCTTCGACAAGAAAAATCTAAAGATATCATTTCACCGATTGGTTTATCTCAATGGAATGAATACTTTTCAAAATTGCTAACAGAAGAAAGAACAGAATACCAACAAACAGTACAAGCTGATTCCGGCGTGCACGTACGCACCATAGTATCTCCACTAAGGATAGATTGCAAAGAAGCCAAGCAAATATGCCAAACATTAAAAAACCGAAAATCACCAGGTCCCGGAAATATCCCGCCTGAGCTACTTAAATACGGCACAGAGAAGTTATACAGATAATTGACAAACCTCTACCAAAAATGTATAAACGGAGAAAAGATACCCGAAGAGTGGAAAACATCTTATATTACCACTATACACAAAAAAGGAAGTAAAGACGTCTGTGATAACTATCGAGGAATTGCGGTTCTCTGCACAATCTCGAGAGTGTATGGGAAACTAGTCAAAAAGAGGATTGAGAGCGAATACTCAGATATGGAGGCCGAAGAACAGGCTGGATTTAGAGCAGGTATATCTACTGTTGACCATCTCTTTACAATAACCCAGCTCACTGAGAAAAAATCAGCACAGAACCAAGAAATACACCTGCTCTACGTGGATCTCAAGAAAGCCTATGACAGCATACCACAACAAAAACTCTGGGAAGCCCTAGAAAAAACAAATATAAATATAATACTTATCAAGGCTATTCAAGAGCTCTATTCAAATAATACAAGCAAAATAAAGAAAGGGCATAATATTTCAAAAGGATTCACGATTAGCAAAGGGCTTAAGCAGAGATGTTGTTTGTCTCCAACCTTGTTTAAAATCTACTTAGAACAAGCGTTAAAAACATGGAAAAGAAAGTGCGAAAATATGGGCATTCCACTAAACGATTCCATACTATACACATTGTGTTTCGCAGACGACCAAATAGTTCTAGCACAAGACTACGAAGATCTAGAATGCATGGCTCGTAAGCTAATAGAAGAATATCAAAAGTGGGGGCTAGAAGTTAACATCAAAAAAACTGAATACATGTGTATTGGGGGACAGCAACAAAATATGATTCTGGAACAACAGCAGTAGGAAATAAATCACTGTAAGAAATATAAATATCTCGGAATGCATATAACAAACTTGACGAAGAAATTAAACATAGTAACAACCAGGGACGACAAGCTATTAAACAGTTGAACAACATATTATGGGATAAAACAATATCCAAAGAAAACAAACACAAAATCTTTAATAGTATTGTTAAAAGCATTGTCACCTATGGAAGTGAAGTATGGCCATTGAAAGAAAAAACTCTAAGAACACTGGAAGCTACAGAAACGGATTATTGGAGAAGAGCGGCTGGAAAATCCAGAATGGACAGAGTCAGAAATGAGAGAATCCAAGAAATTATGGGCGTTATGCACAAGATAACAGAAGATATTAAAATCAACCAACTTAGATGGTACGGACATGTTCAACGAATGGACGATACTAGACTTCCAAGAAAAGTTTTAAATTGAACACCACAGGGAAGAAGAAAGGTATACTCAGACTAAGTTGGAGAGAAGGAATGGATAAAGATATAAGAACAAGAGGAATGGATGAAAACCTATGGACAAACCGAGATCAATGGAGATTGGAAATCAGAAGACGGTGTAGAACGTTATAAACTGATGTTATATATATATATATATATATATATATATATATATATATATATATATATATATATATATATATATATATATATATATATATATATATATACAGTGCCTTCATTTCAAAACGAACCATCCTTAATAACTTTGTTAAATAGAAAAATTTAAAAAAAAAAGAAAAAACACGTCAATTTAGATATACAGGGGGAAGTTTAATTTTGCATTTGTTAAAAGTCTGTCAATCACCTCCTCACCTCCAGCTAACCTCACTTTGATATGTCAAATGGGAACCCCCACCTTGTGACACATCATTGTAAGCAGCATAAAATTGTCTATCCAACCATATAAAAAAAAATAAATCGGTTGACGTACAAGCGAACAGTGTGCAAAAATGTCTTGTAATAATGCATAATATATCGGCCTCGAACTTTAGTATGTCAAATGATTACCCTATAGTGTGATATATCATTTTAAAGGGCATACTATCTCCTATTTAGCCAATAAAAAAAAACAAAATCTGTTGATGTACAAGCGAATAGTAAGAAAAGATGTGTGGTAATAATAGACACCTTATCACATTAAACTTTATTATGTCAAATGGCTACTTCATAGAGTAAAATATTATTTTAAATTTAAAATAAATATTTTTTTAAAATAATAAACAGTTAAAATATTTGCGAGAAAAAAACTAAGCCTGTTTTAAAATTCATCGCAAAATTCATTGCAGTCTAATCAATCTAGTGTATTTATTTCAATGATATTTTTTGCGGTACCTGATAGGTACAAAAAATCACTGCAATAAATAAAATTTTTAAGATCTTTAAACACCAGTTGTTTATTATTGTTAAAATTGTCATTGTGACGCCTAGTTGAAACGTGAATATAAATGGTGTATACGCTAGCCGAAAGAATAGAAATAATTTTTCTCTATGGAGCTGAAGATCGGTGCGCTCGTAGAACCGCCAGAGCATTTAACGAGAGGCATCAAGACAAAAACGTGGGCCATAAATATGTACTCGAATTGGTACGAAAGTTTGAAGAAACGGGATCCGTTTGTAATAAAAAATATATTGAGAAAAGGGTTGTAGATGAAGCATGCCAAATCGAGGTACTAGGACAGTTTGCAATAGATCCAACTTTATCTATCTCAAAGGTCTCAGATTTAACCAACATTTCTGCTGGCTCTGTGCATAAAGTTTTAAAACAAAATAAGTTTTTTCCCTACAAAATTCAAATTCTTCAAGAACTCGGAGAAGACGATTTTGATAGGAGAATTCAATTTTGCGAATTAATGTGCCAACGAATTGACGAGGACCCCCATTTACCTAAGAATATCTGCTTTAGTGATGAATCAACTTTTTTTCTAAATGGACTGGTTAACAGACATAACTGCAGATACTGGGATAATGAAAATCCGCACCTTTTCCGAGAAGGGCATACTCAATATCCCGAAAAAATTAACGTGTGGGCAGGAATTTATGGCAATGAAATCATCGGGCCATTTTTTTTTGGAAGATAATTTAACTGGGCAAATTTATTTAAACCTTTTAGAAAACACAATATACCCTGCCATTGTGCAATCTTTAGAAAATCAAGTGGATGAAAATGCTGTTATGGTACTAAATGAAAATAATTTGCATTTCCAGCAAGATGGAGCTCCCCCGCACTACGCTTTGGCAATTCGAGAGTGGCTTGATGAACATTTTCCAGGGACGTGGATTGGCAGACGTGGTGCAATTGAATGGCCAGCACGGTCTCCAGACCTAACCCCTCTAGACTTTTTTCTTTGGGGGTATTTAAAAAGCAAGGTTTATAAAACCCCACCTGAAAATATTGACGATTTAAAAGATCGAATTGTTCGGGAATGTAGAGGAATTAGCAGAGAAACCCTTGCCAATGTTCGTGGGGAATTTCAAAATAGGCTTTTTTATTGTCTCGCTAATAACGGCGCACATTTTGAACATTTAATAAAATAATTTTCTTCAACTGAATAAAACTGAATAAACTGCTTATATTTAACACACATTTTTGCATCCTAATTGCCTATAACGTCTATTAACTTAATTTTTTTTGACATCGTTGGATAGCAGATCGTACGTCCTTTAAAATGATGTATCACACTATAGGGTAATCATTTGACATACCAAAGTTCGAGGCCGATATATTATGCATTATTACAAGACATTTTTGCACACTATTCGCTTGTACGTCAACCGATTTAATTTTTTTTATACGGTTGGATAGACAATTTTATGCTGCTTACAATGATGTGTCACAAGGTGGGGGTTCCCATTTGACATATCAAAGTGAGGTTAGCTGGAGTTGAGGAGGTGATTGACAGACTTTTAACAAATGCAAAAGTAAACTTCCCCCTGTATATCTAAATTGACGTGTTTTTTCTTTTTTTTAAATTTTTCTATTTAAGAAAGTTATTAAGGATGGTTCGTTTTGAAATGAAGGCACTGTATATATATAGCCAGAGAAATCGTAGTTACAAACAAATAAGTAGCTGTATGTCATTTTTGCTTTATTATTATTTTATCAAGAATTATTATTAAAAAAAACTTCATAATTGAGTAGAAGTGTCTTGAATTTTATTTGGATAACCTGAAAAATCTATCTGTAGAGACTAAGCCTTCCCGGAGTTACCATTTTTTCAGTTTTGAGCTACAGATGGCGCTTTTAATTTAATCTTTCGGTAGAAGTGACTTCAGGAAAACCTGATTTTGCATTTTGCAGTAAGTGTATCGTTCAAATTCGCTCATTTATAAATGCCACGACAATAAGAGCTAGCACATTATTACTTAGTCCACTTTATTTAACTTATTACCATTCAAATAATTAAGCAATAAGTGTGTTATAAATTGTTACTTAATACAAAATTACGATCACTTTCGTTAAATTCTAAAATAAATTTTTTAAACCCTTTTATTAATCAAATATGGCGAATGGGAAAAGGGGGGGGGGGTTGCGAATATTCTTAAAAAATCGAAAAAGAGACACGATTAAAAAGATTGGGAGCCACTGTGTTAAACTATACAAAATTAAAATATAAAAGTTGTGGTGAGGGAATACTAAAACTTTTCAAACTTTTATTAAAAAGAAAAATATGCGGAAGATAAGAGAACGTTGCCTCTCGCGTAGAGGTGAAGTATTCTAGGAGGTCATTTAAATAAGTGTTGTGACTCTGCTTAAATAATTAACAATTCAATATTGTTTTACATTTTACCATTAATATAAATTCTAAAAATAGTGTTGTTGCCAGGTGTTGACGTGGAACGTGGGTCCAAATATTTGTGTTTATTTGTGGTATTTTTAAAATGCAGAAATTATTCAGACATTCTATTGTATGTAATTAAGTCGTCGGATTGACGCTTTTAAAACGTTTTTTTGCAAAAATTACTTTTTAAAAACTGTTTTGCCTATAACAGCGTAAAAAAATGACGCCTTATTTTATTAATCTGAAAAAAAAAATTTTGGAGTACTTAAAATAACACCATCATACGACAGTGGTGTTACTATTTCATTTCCAAACGATCAGCTGTTGTCCACGACCTTTTTCAGAAAATGTTCCTTTATGTGTCATTCTAGGAAAGTTAAAAAATGTTTTATGTAAGAATTTTAAGGTTATATCCGAAGTCGAGCGAAGCAGAGGTAGTGGGAGATTACAAGCAGCGGAGGAGAAGAGAACCAAGGGTTGTACACGCCAGCCTTTACGACTATATTTCATATGTGGACTTGTATCGCATAATGGACCTATAAGTCGATAAATGACGCAACATTTTATTTAAAAATAGTTTAAAGTGTATATATATATATATATATATATATATATATATATATATATATATATATATATATATGTTTATACGGCTTTCACGGAGTCCTCCGTGTGAGATGCATTAGCAGTGGTTATATCCACATTATGCTGTTGTAGTGCTGAAATCACATTCAGCAAACGTACAACTATATGCAACTCCGTATGCATGTGAAGTAAAATGCGAAACAGTGAATGCAAACTTCACTCCATCATATCATTTCTGTGTTAGAGGTTGCACAGTTAGAATAAATTGTAATAAAACACAATTCATCTTATTCCACCACCATCGAGATGGTGGCCTACCTATACCACCATACCGAGAAGAAAGTCAAAGCTTACCCTCCCCGCCACAGTGATACGGCAGAGATACATGTTTCGTCTCTTATTAGACTCATCAGGGTACCGACATGCACCTGGCTGTGCAAAAGACAGATGGGAAGGCAGTATGCAACACTGAAACACGGCTTCGCCGACCTCTCGTCGGATGGTTTATATATGTTTATACGGCTTTCACGGAGTCCTCCGTGTGAGGACGGAGGACTCCGTGAAAGCCGTATAAACATATATAAACCATCCGACGAGAGGTCGGCGAAGCCGCGTTTCAGTGTTGCATACTTCCTTCCGATTTGTCTTTTGCACAGCCAGGTGCATGTCGGTACCCTGATGAGTCTAATAAGAGACAAAACATGTATCTCTGCCGTATCACTGTGGCGGAGAGGGTAAACTTTGACTTTCTTCTCGGTATGGTGGTATAGGTAGGCCACCATCTCGATGGTGGTGGAATAAGATGAATTGTGTTTTATTACAATTTATTCTAACTGTGCAACCTCTAACACAGAAAGGATATGATGGAGTGAAGTTTGCATTCACTGTTTCGCATTTTACTTCATATATATATATATATATATATATATATATATATATATATATATATATATATATATATATATATATATATATATACAGGGTGATTCAAAAATCGATCACGAAACTTAAGGGGGTGATTCTACTTGACAAAATAAGGGTAGAGCTTCATATAATTTTTTTTCAAAATGTCATTCGTTTTCAAGTTACAAGCCGTCCAAGTTCAAGTTTTTATTTTTTGTTTTTTGAATTACTCGCTTACAGGAAAACCGATTTGACTAATATTTGAAAGATAGGCTAAGTCTTCTGCGCTTCATCATTTTAGTAACAATTCACATTGATTGTTTGCCGCTAGAGGGCACTTTACCTACATTGAAAATTGTTTTTTTGTCATAATTTTTTAGTGTTGACAGCTACAGTAGTTTTTGGCATAATTTCTGAAAGACTGATGCCAGGCCTTTAAAAAAGGTGCTCTTTATTTACATCGCTAAACCCAACGGTTTAGACATAAATCACCCTTAAAAATTAAGTGGTAAATTTACTTTTCTCATTTCATTACCACCAGCTACCAGGTAAATAGCTATCAAAGTATACTAGAGCTGTCAGTTTAACATCAAATAAATTCGCTTTTTAAACTATTTAATTTGTAATCTTAAAATAACTAATAATGGCTAATCAGTAAATATTCATATTATGGATTATTGCGATATACATTTAATTGATAAAAATTAATGAAACAGTACTAAACAAACTAAAAAAGATACTCAAAATGTCCCCCATTTTCTTCCATACATTTCCTAACACTCTTCAAAAAATGTCGCCTAACTCGATGAAAGATTTCTGGTGTTTCTTTAATAATTTGGCACTTTTCGATTATCCTGAAGCGAAGATCCTCGACGTTGATTACTGGAATATCGTACACCAATTGTTTCAAATGACCCCAAAAGAAAAAATCCATAGGATTAAGGTCTGGTGACCTCGCTGCCCATGCCAATGGTCCACTTCGTCCTATCCATCGCTCAGGATGCGTTGCATTCAAATACTGTCGGACACGTATACTAAAGTGGGGCGGAGCTCCGTCTTGGAGGATCCACATGTTGGCCCTTACTTCCAATGGCACATCTTCCAGATCAATGGGAGACGATTTTGGATAAAATCTAAGTATACGTCACCAGTTAATGGGCCATCAAAGAAATGAGGACCAATAAGGTAATCTCCTATTATCCCTGCCCACACATTTAGTGAAAATCTACGCTGATGTTTCGTTTCTACCACATTGTTTGGGTTCTCGTAAGCATATGTGTGGATGTTGTGTAGATTTGTTATGCCATCACGAGTGAAACCAGCTTCGTCAGTGAATAATATGACGCCAATTAATCGATTATCGTGTTCATACTTAGCTAGGATCTGATTGCACATTTCCAACCGTCTCGGCCGATCATCGTCATAAAGAGCCTGCACCTTTTTTGAATGAAACGGGTAGAGTTGTTCTTCTCTTAGTATCCTCCATGAACTAGCCTGACAGAGCCGCACTTCATTCCCAATTTTTCTAGTACTAATACCTGGATTATCTTCAATAATTTCAAGCACTCTTTCTTCTTGTTGCACGTTTCTAGCAGTTCTAGGTCTTCCCCTATTTCCATTATAACTTTTAAAGGAACCATATTCCGCAAGCCTCCTGTGCACACTGGAAAATGTTTGAGCATGAGGGATATTTCTTTCCGGATAACTCTCCATATAATATCTTCTTGCCAACTCTGCATTACCATTTGCTTTTCCATAACAAAAATGGATATCACAATATTCGATATTTGAATATTGGTGATTAGCCATTATTAGTTATTTTAAGATTATAAATTAAATAGTTTAAAAAGCGAATTTATTTGATGTTAAACTGACAGCTCTAGTATACTTTGATAGCTATTTACCTGGTAGCTGGTGGTAATGAAATGAGAAAAGTAAATTTACCACTTAATTTTTAAGGGTGATTTACGTCTAAACCGTTGGGTTTAGCGATGTAAATAAAGAGCACCTTTTTTAAAGGCCTGGCATCAGTCTTTCAGAAATTATGCCAAAAACTACTGTAGCTATCAGCACTAAAAAATTATGATAAAAAAACAATTTTCAATGTAGGTAAAGTGCCCTCTAGCGGCAAACAATCAATGTGAATTGTTACTAAAATGATGAAGCGCAGAAGACTTAGCCTATCTTTCAAATATTAGTCAAATCGGTTTTCCTGTAAGCGAGTAATTCAAAAAACAAAAAATAAAAACTTGAACTTGGACGGCTTGTAACTCGAAAACGAATGACATTTTGAAAAAAAATTATATGAAGCTCTACCCTTATTTTGTCAAGTAGAATCACCCCCTTAAGTTTCGTGATCGATTTTTGAATCACCCTGTATATATATATATATATATATATATATATATATATATATATATATATATATATATATATATATATATATATACACACACACATATATATGAAAATGATTTGCCATAAAAAAATTCAAAGGCCAACTACACTTTCTTTGCAGATGATACCACTATTTCTGTTACAGCTGGAACTTGTGTTTGGGGCACAGGAAGTGACTAAAAAGTGGTTTGTTTCTAACAGACTGCTGTTACACAGGAGCAAGACAGAAAGACTGATTTTCTCGCTAAGCGAACTTAGTTTAAATAAAGATGCGACACAAAAAGCAAGGTTTTTGTAGTATCTGGTCAAAAAGTGAACCATGTGTTAACAATATGTAGTTCTAAGTTGTGATCCTCGGCAAAAACTTATATAAGTTATAAAAAATCATTCTGAAGAAGGTCAACTGTGACCGAAACGTCAATAGATATGTATAAAACATATGCAGTTTTATTAATAAAACGGATTTTACACCCAAGAAAATCTAAAACTATATATATATATATATATATATATATATATATATATATATATATATATCATTCATACATCAGTACATAAAGCTCCATGAACTTTAACAGGCCACGATAAACCTTGGACCTACACTAGCTCTGTTGCTTACCATTTTGGGTTTGTTAAACTATATTTGATACTAGATTAACCTCGTCAAACAAAGTTTTGTTAAAATATTCAACCTCTATTAATACCTAGAAATATTCAAAAAAACAAATTCCAAAATTTGAATTATAAATATTTATAAAAACAATAGAATTTTAATTGTACGCTATTTATCAAAACAATATTTATTACGCTAAAATTAACTTAAAAGATCAATGTTAGGTATGAAAAGTCACGGTCGCCTCAAAGTTATTTACACCATATTTGGAATTGTTATGTTACACAGCTAGTTATAGCAGTCGTATTTTATTGTTATACTAACAGCCAGCTCAGGTTTTATATAGGTGGGTTTAGGATTCGAAATTATGTAATTATAACCCGTCGCGGCTTCGCCCGCACTCATGACCTTCAGGGAAGAAGGTTAATAAAATTTTGTGAGCTCCATTCTTACATGCCTTTTCGTGCATACTTTCCAGTAAAAGTGAAATACCCTTACTTTAAGAGTCAAACTGCTTTGTCGTCATACCATAATTATGATTTTTGTGATATACGATATGTTCTTTTTATTTCAATTTAAGTTCTAAAAAAATGATCCGAAAACATTTTTTCTTTAATTTTTACGTTACGTATATTTTTCTTCCAAATATTAACGGTTTTAAAAATATTATTCTCTCTTTTTCTTTTCCGCTTCTTTAATTTTACATTAGGCATGATTTTAACTCTCAATATTTAAAGTTTTAAACGGATCGTATTGCTCTTATGAAGAGAAAATTATTGATTTAGATAAGCGCTAATTGAGCAAGATAAAGTACAATAGGGGTACAATTATTGATGGTCAGTGGGTTTTTGGCAGGGTAAAAGGGGAAGCGAAGAGAGGTTCTTTCTCGTTCTCGTTGGAGAATGAAGGTTTGCGATATTTAAGTGTGAATCAGTAACGACTTTAAAAAAATTTGGATATTTACTAAAGTCTATGGGGGAAGAGATTTTCAAGATGGTGGCAATTCCGGTTATACAGGAAGTTGATGGCTGATTTTAATAAACATGTTATTTCATTTTTAGATTCTACGTAAAATTATAGACATGTTTTATAATCTAACTGTCAATGTCAAAAATAGCGTTTCCAGGCCTAAACATAATTATAAATTTCTATTATATGAAAGCCTTTATTATTTAATTGGAGTTGGTTTTCTTTTAGAAAGAGATCTACTTTCGTTTACGGTGTTGATATTTTGATAATAAATAAATACAGGGTGATCAAAAACTAACACAAAATATTAACTAGAAAAAATCGTTAAAAGCCAATTTTTGTTTAAATATAAATGCCCTATTTTTATAATGTTGTCTTATTTAGCGTTAAAAATGTGGTTGTCAGACTTACATTGTCTTTATTTATATTTATTTTTACGACGTTTCCACTAGGTTGTATCTCTAATCATTATCAAGTATAAACTGGATGTTTTTTCTTAAGGCTACGAGGATTACGGGCTTCCGATAGGTTCTTCACTCCCTTCAATCGTCGCCATTAATTCATTTTCTTTTTAATACTCAATATTTCGACATTTATTTCATGTCTTCTTCTGGAGTAAAAAACTAAAAATTAAACAAACACAGGTAGTTAACAAACGGTTAAACAAAACTAATATGTAATTAAAATACTTACAAATTAGAGTTTCCGTCAATGAAATCAACCCTAATACACTTAACATCGTACGAAGTGTAAACATCCAATAAACCTTTAGGTTTGTATTTTTATATAGTGATACATCGTTATTATTGTCGAGACGAAAAAGGGTTCTTTCTAATAACAAAAATGTTTTTCTTTTGGTAGTATATACAGATTAGATTAAATTTAAAATATTGCAGTAGATGTTGCTAAGTTGGTTAGTATCAGATTTGTTGTTTATGGTGTTTTTGTTTTTTTTTTAATATGATACATTTCTAGGAATAGACGACTTTTATAATTATTTTGATATTCCAAAATTTTTATATGTTATAGTCAAAGTGACGGCCTGTATTTAAAAAGTGTTCAACCACAGCCCACGTGTTTTTTCCCAATCGGTAATCACTTTTGTGTTGGGTAACCCGCTGTCTGACCCACTCTCCAGTTTGACCCACGTAACAACCCTGGCAACCCAAACAAGACATCTTATAAATTACATTATTGTTCATTAATAACGGTGTTTTGTCTTTAACTTTAGAGAATAAGTTACCTGTTTTTATTATGTTGTAATTAGCTATTTTTATCTCAGGAAAACTTTTAAACAGTGACGAAATGGATTGTGTGCTTTTGTTTAAGTATGGTAACTTTTTATATTTATATTGAATTGGCGAATCTTCAATTGGGCCCTTGTATATGTTGGAGTTGTATATGAGTTTGTTGAGGATGTGTCTGGGATAACCATTATTTAAGAAGATGTTAAAAAACTTCCTTAAATTATCCTTTATAAAAGTTTCATCACTAATATGGACAATCCTGTTTTTTTATGGCGATAACGATATATATATATATATATATATATATATATATATATATATATATATATATATATACAGTGCCTTCATTTCAAAACGAACCATCCTTAATAACTTTGTTAAATAGAAAAATTTAAAAAAAAGAAATCAGTCAATTTAGATATACAGGGGGAAGTTTAATTTTGCATTTGTTAAAAGTCTGTCAATCACCTCCTCACCTCCAGCTAACCTCACTTTGATATGTCAAATGGGAACCCCCACCTTGTAACACATCATTGTAAGCAGCATAAAATTGTCTATCCAACCGTATAAAAAAAATTAAATCGGTTGACGTACAAGCGAACAGTGTGCAAAAATGTCTTGTAATAATGCATAATATATCGGCCTCGAACTTTAGTATGTCAAATGATTACCCTATAGTGTGATACATCATTTTAAAGGGCATACTATCTCCTATTTAGCCAATAAAAAAAAACAAAATCTGTTGATGTACAAGCGAATAGTAAGAAAAGATGTGTGGGAATAATAGACACCTTATCACATTAAACTTTATTATGTCAAATGGCTACTTCATAGAGTAAAATATTATTTTAAATTTAAAATAAATATTTTTTTAAAATAATAAACAGTTAAAATATTTGCGAGAAAAAAACTAAGCCTGTTTTAAAATTCATCGCAAAATTCATTGCAGTCTAATCAATCTAGTGTATTTATTTCAATGATATTTTTTGCGGTACCTGATAGGTACAAAAAATCACTGCAATAAATAAAATTTTTAAGATCTTTAAACACCAGTTGTTTATTATTGTTAAAATTGTCATTGTGACGCCTAGTTGAAACGTGAATATAAATGGTGTATACGCTAGCCGAAAGAATAGAAATAATTTTTCTCTATGGAGCTGAAGATCGGTGCGCTCGTAGAACCGCCAGAGCATTTAACGAGAGGCATCAAGACAAAAACGTGGGCCATAAATATGTACTCGAATTGGTACGAAAGTTTGAAGAAACGGGATCCGTTTGTAATAAAAAATATATTGAGAAAAGGGTTGTAGATGAAGCATGCCAAATCGAGGTACTAGGACAGTTTGCAATAGATCCAACTTTATCCATCTCAAAGGTCGCAGATTTAACCAACATTTCTGCTGGCTCTGTGCATAAAGTTTTAAAACAAAATAAGTTTTTTCCCTACAAAATTCAAATTCTTCAAGAACTCGGAGAAGACGATTTTGATAGGAGAATTCAATTTTGCGAATTAATGTGCCAACGAATTGACGAGGACCCCCATTTACCTAAGAATATCTGCTTTAGTGATGAATCAACTTTTTTTCTAAATGGACTGGTTAACAGACATAACTGCAGATACTGGGATAATGAAAATCCGCACCTTTTCCGAGAAGGGCATACTCAATATCCCGAAAAAATTAACGTGTGGGCAGGAATTTATGGCAATGAAATCATCGGGCCATTTTTTTTGGAAGATAATTTAACTGGGCAAATTTATTTAAACCTTTTAGAAAACACAATATACCCTGCCATTGTGCAATCTTTAGAAAATCAAGTGGATGAAAATGCTGTTATGGTACTAAATGAAAATAATTTGCATTTCCAGCAAGATGGAGCTCCCCCGCACTACGCTTTGGCAATTCGAGAGTGGCTTGATGAACATTTTCCAGGGACGTGGATTGGCAGACGTGGTGCAATTGAATGGCCAGCACGGTCTCCAGACCTAATCCCTCTAGACTTTTTTCTTTGGGGGTATTTAAAAAGCAAGGTTTATAAAACCCCACCTGAAAATATTGACGATTTAAAAGATCGAATTGTTCGGGAATGTAGAGGAATTAGCAGAGAAACCCTTGCCAATGTTCGTGGGGAATTTCAAAATAGGCTTTTTTATTGTCTCGCTAATAACGGCGCACATTTTGAACATTTAATAAAATAATTTTTTTCAACTGAATAAAACTGAATAAACTGCTTATATTTAACACACATTTTTGCATCCTAATTGCCTATAACGTCTATTAACTTAATTTTTTTTGACATCGTTGGATAGCAGATCGTATGTCCTTTAAAATGATGTATCACACTATAGGGTAATCATTTGACATACCAAAGTTCGAGGCCGATATATTATGCATTATTACAAGACATTTTTGCACACTGTTCGCTTGTACGTCAACCGATTTAATTTTTTTTATACGGTTGGATAGACAATTTTATGCTGCTTACAATGATGTGTCACAAGGTGGGGGTTCCCATTTGACATATCAAAGTGAGGTTAGCTGGAGGTGAGGAGGTGATTGACAGACTTTTAACAAATGCAAAATTAAACTTCCCCCTGTATATCTAAATTGACGTGTTTTTTCTTTTTTTTAAATTTTTCTATTTAACAAAGTTATTAAGGATGGTTCGTTTTGAAATGAAGGCACTGTATATATATATATATATATATATATATATATATATATATATATATATATATATATATATATATATATATATATATATATATATATATATATAACATCTCAGCTGGCATTTTCCAGTGATGCTTTCTCGACGAATGCTCGACTTGGAATCCAATTGTTAATATTTCAAAAACTGCAAATTTTTAGAAAAGCCAATTTATACGAAGTCCGTCTTATTTTTAATGCTAAATAACACAACATTATAAAAATAGGGGATTTACGTTTAAAAAAATTGATTTTTAACGATTTTTTTCAAGTTAATATTTAATTTTATTCCAAATGCTAGCGACCTCAGCTGATTGTAAATCTTGGATTTACTTGAACCAGGTCAATAAAACAATTTATGGAACATTTTGCTGTATTTGTTACATACAGCAAAATGTTCCATAAGATGTTTTATTGACCTGGTCCAACTAAATCCCAGATTTAATATTTAATGTTTGTTTTTGAGCACTCTGTATTTTTTCCTCAATACAGTCCAATTAAATAACAAAGTACAAATTGATAGTTATGTTTAGACGCGCAAAAGCCATTTTTGACATAAAATCTGAAATATTTCAAAAATAGTTAGGCTGAGGCAGGGGCGGATCCAGCCTATTTTTTTTTTTTTTTTTGGGGGGGGGGGGCGGTGATATCATAAAAGTACAGTATGACAAGCGAAAGCAAGTTGTCGAGGGGGAGGGGGAGAAACCACCAACATTCCCATTTCTAGTGTAAAAGGCAGGGTCGGGTCTATTTTTCTGAATTTGAAGCTCTTGGAGAAGTGGGGGGCGATCACAAGAAAAAAAAGTTGCCGATAGTGGGGAGGATGCGAGCAGCATACACATTCCTAGTATAAGAGGTAGAATCCGGGTCTATTTTCCTGAACTCAAAGCTCTTTGGGGGGGGGGGGGGCTATCTCAAGAAAAATAAATTGTCAATAGAGGGAATGCCAATAGCATACACATTCCTAATATAAAAGGCAGAATCGGTTCTATTTTCTGGAACTCAAAGCTCTTTGGAAGGGGAAGGGGATCGCAAGCATACATATTTCTATACTCTATTCAAGAACTAGAGTGAGTAATAAAACTGTTACCGAAACCTCCAACGTACCTGCTCCAGTGCCGCAAGTAACTGAGGACTGCCGTAAATCTAATTATATTTAAGTATTATAAGCTTTTATAAATTTACTGCAATAATTTCATTTCTCTCAGTGAGCATAGTACACCTTACAGTGTGTCCTTAGTGATTTACCTTGTTTGTGCTTGTTTTTATATATTATTTGAGATTAGTGAGATACCCAAAAGATATGGCTTCCACATCTATATTTATTCCAAAATCGTTAAACCAGGACATTTTTTCCTCAACGAAAAACTTATTACGATGAATATTTATGATGCGTTAAGATATCAATATCTAGATAATAATATTAAAAGCTCTATTGAGGTGGGTTCCAACATGACAGGAGTTGGAAAATCTACTATGTACCGAATACTGAAGGAGAAAAAACTACTGGAATTGTTAGTACTCCCAAGCCATATTCGATCACAGGCAGAGGAAAAACTGCGTTGGAAGAAGAGATGTAAACTGCAATAAAAGGAGTTGTACATACATTTTATTATGAGAAGCAGATCTCAACCATCGACAAAATTCTAAATAAAATCAAAGAAGATCGGGATTTACCTGAAATTAAAAGAACTGAGCTCTGGAAATTGCTCAGAGAACTTACTTTTTGCTGGGAAAAACCAGATAGGAAATCTGTTCTTGCAGATCGTCCGGAAAATGTCCGTTGGAAAAGGAAATATCTCTCTCAAGTAAAAGGTAGAGTTGCTAGAAATAACACAACTTCCAAAATTAGCAATTTAACTGAACTTTTGAAAGATTTTTTTGAATAAAGCTACTGCAGAAAATTGGGAAAAATCCATATAATAAAAGTATAAAAGAAAGTGTGGAAACTCGATCTCATGATCGGTGAGATCGAGAAACCAATTATAATTAATTTGAGCGAAGATAGCTTCACTGACTTTGATTATGAATTAGATACGTAATTTTTACCAGCGTAAACACAATTGATTATTTAAATTTTCTGTAACATATAAAGATTAGTGACATTTGAAGATCCTTTTAGTGTTTAGTTGTAATTCTGCAGATGGTTTAAGAAAAAAATAATTTTAATATTATATGGACGATTTTATTTTTTATATATGTTTAACTTCTTGTATTTTTGACAATGGGTATCTTGTAAGTATTTAAAGTATACCTTCGAATTTTTTGAGAAAAAAAGACTACGTTTTAGTATGAATGTGCCAAAAACGGTTTCTATGCCAAAATTAAAAATAATAAAAATACAGTTGTGATTTGTGTTAAATATGTCAAAATTATCTATATTTTCTAATGTATGCAAATTATTAAGAAATAATAAGAAACAAAATAGTATTATAAAAACTTTTTATTTTAAATTTATTACCGAAATAATATTCTATGCCATAAATACATAAACCTCTTTCCGACGCCAATGATAAGGATTAAAATCTTTTTTAACATTTCACACATCCAAATATCTATTGTTATCTAACCCAAATAGTCCATTATTATAGATCGGTATTTTTGATTATAAAATTTCTAACTCATTCCTATGAAAAATATATGTGTCCAACAGATTTTGCCAAAGACATCGGACTAAAGAACACCACAGTTAGTTTGCGAACAAAAAAAAAAGATAAAAAATGATTTATTACTCTCCCTAGTTCTTGAATAAACTATAGTATAAGAGACAAAACCGGGTCTATTTTCCTGAACTCAAAGCTCTTGGGGGGTGGGGGTGATCGCCCCCACCGCCCCCCCTTGGATTCGCGCCTGGGCTGAGGTATAGAACATTGTACATTAAATAAAATATAGGACATTCCATTTAAAATAAGCAAGAAGGTATCGACTTCCAGTAAAACTGGAAGGATCACCTTTTTGAAAATATTTTAGGTGAATAACTCCGATCTACTTTATTAAACTGCCAGATTTAAAAAATGTTTCTAAGTCTATCTTCCAAGAAATCCGCATTTCATCGTGAAACACCCTGTATATTCGATAACTAACCATCGTATTGGTATTTCCATCTTACATTGAAATTGTAATAATAGAAATAAAAATATAGCGCGGTTAATATTTTGAAAACTATTAAAATCATATTGGAAGTTACGATGATTTTTTTTTGCTATGTACTAATATTAGCTTTGTGTATTTAGGCAAAAGTACACAATTATAATTAATTTAATCCTATTATCGCTTCAGATAAGGAACATCAAAAGTTCTATTTTAATTTGTAGTTAACTATAAATAGCATTACAATAAAAAAAAGGAAAATAAAAATAAATCTAGAAATAAGATTTAAAGGTAAATCTTTTGAAATCCCTCGAATAACATTTTTATTTTGGAATAACCCTGGAGGAAGGTGTTTTATATTCTAGGGGTGCGTTGGCTTTAAAAGGTCCGATAAGCATATTTAGATTGGATTTACGAAGGGACAAGGAGTCTTTTCTAACAAAGTATCACGAAAAAAAAACACAGAAATGGTCATTTTTATGGCATTTTGGACAATAAACTTACTTGAGTTACTAGGTAAGAGTGATCAAACTGTCCAGTTGTTATTCATTCCAAAATACGATAACTTTTGATAGACATACGAAAAAGTCATACACAAAATATACCTTTGATTGATAAGGCCAGAAAAAACAGCATTTTAATACAGAGTTTACCACCGCATTGCACTTGTAAGCTACAACCTTTTGATACCAGTTTCATGGGGTCCACTTGGCACATATTACACACAGGAAGTAAACATGTGGCTTCATAATAATCCAGGCAGAGTGGCTTCTTACTTCTGTCTTCCTATGAAAAAAGGTGAAAAAATTTATTGTAGATATCTGAAAGTTTCAAGTAGTAGGGAGCACCCAGTAGAAGATAAATACGTAAAAAAGTACAGCTAGATCAGCCCTGTTTTTTTATAAACAACATCCGAAGCCGGAAAATTCGATTTTTTGTCCGTAGAATTTTCTGGTTACATTTTAGAGAAAACTTATAGGTGTATTTCCACTGACGTTAGAAAAAGAAATTTTCTTGTTAATTTAAAAATTCACTATGCATTTTCAGGGCCACCCAGCACTCAGGGATTTTAAGAGAAGTTTTAAAAGTGCTTTAAGTATTTGTAAAAAATTCAGAGTTGAATAATTATAACGCTAACAATTTATCTTAAGGGTGTACTTCCACTGATGTTAAAAAAAGAAATTTTCTTGTTATTTTAAAATTGACTATGCAATTTTGAGGCCACCCAGCACTCAGCGATTTTAAGAAAACCTTTAAAAGTGCCTTAGGTATCTGTAAAAATTTCACAGTTCAACAATTATAACGCTAACAATTTATTTTAAGGGTGTATATCAACTAAAGTTAAAAAAAGAAATTTTCTTGTTAATTTAAAAAATCACTATGCAATTTTAAGGCCATCCAGCCCTCAGGGATTTTAAAAGAAGCTTTAAAAGTGTGTTAGGTATCTGCAAAAAATTCACAGTTTAACAATTATAACGCTAACAATTTATCTTAAGGGTGTACTTCCACTGATGTTAAAAAAAGAAATTTCCTTGTTATTTTAAAATTGACTACGCATTTTTAAGACCACCCAGCACTCAGGGATTTTGAGAGAAGCTTTAAAAGTGTGTTAGGTATCTACGAAAAATTCACAGTTTAACAGTTATAACGCTAACAATTTATTTTAAGGGTGTACATCCACTAAAGTTAAAAAAAGAAATTTTCTTTTTAATTTGAAAAATCACTATGCACTTTTAAGGGCACCCAGCACTCAGGGATTTTAAAAGAAGCTTTAAAAGTATTTTAGGTATCTGCAAAAAATTTACAGTTCAGCAATTATAACGCTAACAATTTATATTAAGGGTGTACATCCCCTGAAGTTAAAAAAAGAAATTTTCTTGTAATTTTAAAATTGACTATGCATTTTTAAGGTCATCCAGCACTCAGGGATTTTAAGAGAAGCTTTAAAAGTGTCTTGGGTGTCTGCAAAAAATTCACAGTTCAACAATTGCAACGCTAACAATTTATTATAAGAGTGTACTTCAACTGAAGTTAAAAAAAGAAATTTTCATTTTAATTTAAAAAATCACGATGCACTTTCAAGGCCACTCAGCAGTTAGGGATTCAAAAAAAAACTTTAAAAGTGTGTTAGGTATCTGCAAAAAATTCACAGTTCAACAATTTTAACGCTTGCCATTTTTTTTAAGGGTCTACATCAACTAAAGTTAAAAAAAGGAATTTTCTTGTTAATTTAAAAAATCACTATGCACTTTTAAGGCCACCCAGCACTCAGGAATTTTAAGAGAAGCTTTAAAAGTTTCTAAGGTATCTGTAAAAAATTTACAGTTCAACAATTATAACGTTAACAATTTATCTTAAAGGTGTACATCCACTGATGTTAAAAAAAAGAAATTTTCTTGTAATTTTAAATTTCACTAAGCATTTTTAAGGTCACCCAGCACTCAGGGATTTTAAGAGAAGATTTAAAATAGTTTTAGGTATCTGTAAAAAATTCATAGTTTAACAATGATAACGCTAACCTTTTTATTTTAAGGGTGTACTTTGACTGAAGTTAAAAAAAGAAATATTCTTGTTAATTTAAAAAATCACTATGCACTTTTGAAGCCACCCAGCACTCAGGGATTTTAAAAGAAGCTTCAAAGTACCCTAGGTATCTGTAAAAAATTCACAGTTTAACAATTATAACGCTAACAATTTATTTTTGGTGTGTATTTCCACTGACGTTAAAAAAGAAATTTTCTTGTTAATTAAAAATTAACTATGCATTTTTAAGGCCACTCAGCACTCAGGGATTTTTAGAGATGTTTTAAAAGTGTCTTAAGTATCTGTAAAAAATTCATAATTCAACAATTATAACGCTAACAATTTATTTTTGGTGTGTATTTCCACTGACGTTAAAAAATAAATTTTCTTGTTTATTTAAAAATTCACTATGCATTTTAGGGCCACCCAGCACTCAAGGATTTTAAGAGAAGTTTTAGAAGTGTTTTAAGTATCTGTAAAAAATTCACAGTTCAATAATTATAACGCTAACAATTTATCTTCAGGGTGTACTTCCACTGATGTTAAAAAAAGAAATTTTCTTGTTATTTTATAATCGACTATGCAATTTTAAGGCCACCCAGCACTCAGGGATTTTAAGAAAACCTTTAAAAGTGCCTTAGGTATCTGTAAAAATTTCACAGTTCAACAATTATAACGCTAACAATTTATTTTAAGGGTGTATATCAACTAAAGTTAAAAAAAGAAATTTTCTTGTTAATTTAAAAAATCACTATGCAATTTTAAGGCCATCCAGCCCTCAGGGATTTTAAAAGAAGCTTTAAAAGTGTGTTAGGTATCTACAAAAAATTCACAGTTTAACAATTATAACGCTAACAATTTATCTTAAGGGTGTACTTCCACTGATGTTAAAAAAAGAAATTTCCTTGTTATTTTAAAATTGACTACGCATTTTTAAGACCACCCAGCACTCAGGGATTTTGAGAGAAACTTTAAAAGTGTGTTAGGTATCTACGAAAAATTCACAGTTTAACAGTTATAACGCTAACAATTTATCTTAAGGGTGTACATCCACTAAAGTTAAAAAAAGAAATTTTCTTTTTAATTTGAAAAATCACTATGCACTTTTAAGGGCACCCAGCACTCAGGGATTTTAAAAGAAGCTTTAAAAGTATTTTAGGTATCTGCAAAAAATTTACAGTTCAGCAATTATAACGCTAACAATTTATCTTAAGGGTGTACATCCACTGAAGTTAAAAAAAGAATTTTTCTTGTAATTTTAAAATTGACTATGCATTTTTAAGGCCATCCAGCACTCAGGGATTTTAAGAGAATCTTTAAAAGTATCTTGGGTGTCTGTAAAAAATTCACAGTTCAACAATTGCAACGCTAACAATTTATTTTAAGGGTGTACTTCCACTGAAGTTAAAAAAAGAAATTTTCATTTTAATTTAAAAAATCACGATGCACTTTCAAGGCCACTCAGCAGTCAGGGATTCAAAAAAAAACTTTAAAAGTGTCTTAAGTATCTGCAAAAAATTCAGAGTTCAACAATTTTAACGCTTGCCATTTTTTTTAAGGGTCTACATCAACTAGAGTTAAAAAAAGGAATTTTCTTGTTAATTTAAAAAATCATTATGCACTTTTAAGGCCACCCAGCACTCAGGAATTTTAAGAGAAGCTTTAAAAGATTCTAAGGTATCTGTAAAAAATTTACAGTTCAACAATTATAACGTTAACAATTTATCTTAAAGGTGTACATCCACTGATGTTAAAAAAAAGAAATTTTCTTGTAATTTTAAATTTCACTATGCATTTTTAAGGTCACCCAGCACTCAGGGATTTTAAGAGAAGATTTAAAATAGTTTTAGGTATCTGTAAAAAATTCATAGTTTAACAATGATAACGCTAACCTTTTTATTTTAAGGGTGTACTTCGACTGAAGTTAAAAAAAGAAATATTCTTGTTAATTTAAAAAATCACTATGCACTTTTGAAGCCACCCAGCACTCAGGGATTTTAAAAGAAGCTTCAAAAGTGCCCTAAGTATCTGTAAAAAATTCACAGTTTAACAATTATAACGCTAACAATTTATTTTTGGTGTGTATTTCCACTGACGTTAAAAAAGAAATTTTCTTGTTAATTAAAAATTAACTATGCATTTTTAAGGCCACTCAGCACTCAGGGATTTTTAGAGATGTTATAAAAGTGTCTTAAGTATCTGTAAAAAATTCATAATTCAACAATTATAACGCTAACAATTTATTTTTGGTGTGTATTTCCACTGACGTTAAAAAAAAAATTTCTTGTTTATTTAAAAATTCACTATGCATTTTTAGGGCCACCCAGCACTCAAGGATTTTAAGAGAAATTTTAGAAGTGTTTTAAGTATCTGTAAAAAATTCACAGTTCAATAATTATAATGCTAACAATTTATCTTCAGGGTGTACTTCCACTGATGTTAAAAAAATAAATTTTCTTGTTATTTTATAATCGACTATGCAATTTTAAGGCCACCCAGCACTCAGGGATTTTAAGAAAAGCTTTAAAAGTGCCTTAGGTATCTGTAAAAAGTTCACAGTTTAACAATTATAAAGTTAACAATTTATTTTAAGAATAACTAAAGTTAAAAAAAAAATTCTTGTAAATTTAAAAAATCACTATGCACTTTTAAGGCCATCCAGCACTCAGGGATTTTAAAAGAAGCTTTAAAAGTGTGTTAAGTATCTGCAAAAAATTCACAGTTTAACAATTATAACGCTAGCAACTTATCTTAAGGGTGTACTTCCAGTGATGTTAAAAAAAGAAATTTACTTGTTATTTTAAAATTGGCTATGCATTTTTAAGGCCACCCAGTACTCAGGGATTTTAAGAGAAGCTTTAAAAGTGTGTTAAGTATCTGCAAAAAATTCACAGTTTAACCATTATAACGCTAGCAACTTATCTTAAGGGTGAACTTCCAGTGATGTTAAAAAAAGAAATTTCCTTGTTATTTTAAAATTGGCTATGCATTTTTAAGGCCACCCAGCACTCAGGGATTTTTAGAGAAGCTTTAAAAGTGTGTTAGGTATCTGCAAAAAAATCACAGTTTAACAATTATAACGCTAACAATTTATCTTAAGGGTGTACTAAATAAAAGTTGTGGGTATTGAAAAGACATTTAATTTTATTTTTTATACATCAAAATCGATAAATAATTTATTGAGATAATGGCAAAAAACCACCTTTTTTGCACTATTTTTTAAATGTTAATAACTTTTGCAACAAAAGCCGAAAGTGATGTATAATCCCTTGATGATATGGCCATTATATGCCTTTATAACTGTGCGAAAGTTGGACCAAATCGGTTGGGTAGTTTATGAATACTCTTAATTCTTTATCCCAGACAGTGAATGTTTAGACAATTGTCCTTGCCCTGAGGATGATTCTACAGATATTTGCAAAAGCGGAATGGATTCTTTGAAGCTCAAACTACAAGCAAAGATGAAAAAACGATGGATTTTGAAAAAAAATGTTGTTAATAAAACCGTTTGAAGAAGGGGTACCTTTTTTACGTATAAACAATTGGAATAACTTTGCTAATTTTAATGATACAAGTTTGTGAATAAGTGGACTTGAAAGCTGGTGAAAAAATACGAATTTAAAAAAAAAGTCTCCTACGACCAATAGGAGCTAAGACAGCATATTTTTTAAAAGTCATATCTATTTTATTTATAAACATTGAGTCGAAATTTTCACAGATTTTAAATGAAGACCTATATTTTATGATGCAATTGACAAATATGAAATTAATGCATCGTTAGTAAAGTTATAGCCCTTCGAAGTGAAGGTACTTTTGCCAGTGCGTTGTAGCGAGTGGCAGGGGAAGCTCGGCTTTCTCACGCTGTGCTTCTGAAATCCAAACTTCAAATTGGAGCGCGCAACAAAATTGTACGATATCTCGGGTTCCAGATAACGTAGAGTCTTAATTTTTTTTTTAAACTGGGGTAACTCGGCGAAAAATTACGAACTGACTTATTTTCATTATCATAGGAAATCGGGAAGTACCGGAAAATTGACATTTCATCGAAAATTTCGACTCTTAATGTTTATAAACAAAAGAGATATGACTTTAAAAAAAAATGCTATCTTTGCTTCTATTGGTTATAGGAGACTTTTTTTTAATTCGTGTTTTTTCACCAGCTCTTAAGTCCACTTATTCACAAACTTGTATCATTAAAACTAGCAAAGTTATTCCAATTGTTTATACGTTAAAAAGTACCCCTTTTTTAAACGGTTCTTTTAACAACAATTTTTTTCAAAATCCATCGTTTTTTCATCTTTGCTTGTAGTTTGAACTTCAAAGAATCCATTCCGGTTTTGCAAATATCTGTAGAATCATCCTCAGGGCAAGAACAATTGTTTGAACATTCAGTGTCTGGGATAAACAATTAAGATTATTCATAAACTACCAAACCGATTTGGTTCAGCTTTCGCACAGTTATAAAGGCACATAATGACCTTATCATCGAGGGGTTAAACATCACTTTCGGCCTTTCTTGCAAAAGATATTAACATTTATAAAATAGTGCAAAAAAAGGTGGTTTTTCGTCATTATCTCGATAATTTATTAATCGATTTTGACGTATAAAAAATGAAGTTAAAGGTCTTTTCAATACACACAACTTTCATCTGGACAAGTCTTCTCTAAAATGTAACCGGAAAATTCTACGGACAAAAAATCGAATTTTTAGACAGGGCTGATCTAGCTGTACTTTTTTACGTATTTATCATCTACTGGTGCCCTCTACAACTTGAAACTTTCAGATATCTGCAATAAATTTTTACATGAAATCGCTACAAATTCAATAGGAAGACTGGAGTATCTGAGTTTCAAATATCAAAACTCTCTGGGTCAGCATATTGCAAGGCTACATCATTGTAAACAGCTATACCAGGATTTTCAAAAACAGGCATCTACCCTACAAATTGAAACGTTTATATTGACGCAGATTTTGTGGCAGCTGATACAGCAGATATAGAGTTAAACTTAGCACCGGCTGTGCCTCAATATGACTCAGTACCTTCAACCTCTAAACTCTTACAAGATTGTTCAACTTATTCTAAACTCGCTGATAACCTACAAGCTAACTCCATTTCAAATGTCAATGTCGTAACCTAGCTAGACCCAGAGCCTTCTACTTCGAGTGACGTGAGCGAAAGTAGATGTGTCCCCAGTGCTCTTGCCACTCCCTAAAATAAATAGTAAAAAAAAATACGACTAACTAACCACCGAAGATGCAATTCAGCTTTTACCACTTCTTCTCCTTATTATCTCATTCTCAAACGCCGAAAAAAACGCTCATTCTTAAGTTAAGTCAACCACCAAAGCGTAAACATCCACTGCTAAAGCGAAATAAACAGGCAAAGAAAGTAAAGAAGAATGAGGAAAAGTTTTGTTTGTATTGCTGAGAAAAATATGGCGTTACCAGTTTAAATGACGACTGCATTAAATGTATTAATCGTTCTTTTTTTGATGTCTATCTTGGATTGCTAACCGTTGACTTTATATATCGGGCACAATCGTACAATGGTGTACGATTTTGTCCAACCCCTGAGGTAAAAACCGGAAAAAATTAATATTTTATTTTGTGGTGATTATTATGTTCCTATTAGATTTAATTAATTGTTACTGGAAAAAAATATACCTTAAAACATTCTATAATAGATATAGTAAGAATTATTTTTCAATTTCAACATTTATAACTAAGCTAGAGGACTTTGATCTTCGCTATATTATTTTGACCCGGTCTCCCTTTGTATCTTTTATACTTATAACAAGTAATTAATGTAAAATTATTTTTGATTGTTTGTTTTATAAAAAAAACTAAGCTTTAAACCTTTATAAAACAAAATGAAAGCATCAAAGTAATTATAACTTATTTTTCTCAAAGGCCACGTGCCCCTAGGCGGCCCTGACCCATGGATAATCCGTAACTGATCATATCCAGCGATCCTTCATTACTTCCACCGGTCTGAATTTATATATACTGTGATTTTTTTATCATAGATCCCTTCCTTTGTCATTTTTTGCGTTTAAAAATGCTGATTAAAACTCCAACGTGACTTTTATGAAAATGTCAGTTGTTTTTATGACCAGTGGAAACATTATTTTTCTGTTATTTCTCCAATGAAAACACAATATTAGAGTATTATAACAAAAAAGTACCAACCTAAGCTCAAATTTGGCTAGAGAAATTATTTGCTTGTCCCTCTTAAATGAAGAAACTACAGACTAAACAATATAAATATAGTAAATAAATCTTCATTTGTGCCCCTTCCTGATTTTTTAGATAAACCTTCTAATATAAATGAGTATTTTCTACAATTTTCAAAAAACAAACAACCAGCAGATCCCAATTTATTTCACTTCTATCAAAATAATAAATAAAATTTTTATAAAAAAATTGAACCGACTTCTAAAAGTGCGCTAAAAAGTGAAAAATAACTATAAATTTTTATATGAAATTGAACTTTTTGAAGTCGGCGCCAAATTATTTGTAAATGAAATAAATAACTACCAATATATAGAAATTATGGTAAGAAAGCAATTACAAATAAAGTATTTTTAATCTGTTTATGCGAATCCCATTTTGTCAGGTATTAGTTTGGCGCCGACTTAAAAAGTTCAATTTCATATAAAAATTTATAGTTATTTTTTCACTTATTAGCGCAATTTTTTTATAAAAATTTTATTTTATTTATTTTTTTGACTTATTTAATTATATTCTATATTCTACCAACAATTTGGTTAGGAAAATATTTTTATCAAACCATTGAGCTTTGAACAGTTATTGCTTTCAACTCCTTTTCTTACAATTGTGTAACGTGAATATTACTATTAATGTAAAATATGAAATGCCTTGTTTTTTATTTTGCGAAATAAAAATTATTATTATTATTATTATTACGGCAACGTCGCAAGGTAGAAGCAAAATAATTTGTTTATATTTTTTCGACGTATTGAAGGTTAAAAATTGCCTTAACGCTTAATAATTTTTTATGCGATAGTGTGGAATTTAAATATGGGGAAAACTGCTAACAAAATAATTTACAAGGTAATTTTAAAACTTCTAGGTAGTCCTATCTTAAAATTTTGTTTACGTTAACAGGTTAAACAGTATTCAATAAAAAACTAATTAAATTGATACTTTGTGGCTTTTCATTTGACTGTTATTACCCGCGTGAAATTTCAAGCATTTGGGTCGACCTTTTAGAAAAAAACAGTGCCACCAAAACGAAGTAAATATTTATCATCAATCAGTTTTATTGACACTGTAAAGTCCTAAAATTAATTACAAAAGGAGCTAGGCTACAGTTATATCTTCTGTTACTAATTTTTAAAATTATTTTTTAAGATGTGTAATATTAAATTGGGGATGAAGGCCGCACTGCTCCAGAATGCTACTCGATCTCCCAACTAAGGAGATTCCAGTTGAATAAACAATATTAGATCATAATTAAAAATCAATGTTTTTATAATACTTTAAGTAATATCTAATAATCACAGAATTTTTATTAACTTTACCACGTAAATTTTTAAGAATTTAATTTTCAAAAATATAAATATTTAGACACGATCTTGGCATTTTCCTCTGAATTATACTACTATGTATTTGTCGATGAGAAGATATTAAATAAAATTAAAATTTAGTTTTTTGAAATATCCAGATTCCTTGCAATAAAATATTTAGTTTACTATGGAGTTTACTGGGATTTTACGGAGATATTTTTACAAAAGTGTCTTAAAATTTAACCTGCATTAAAATGGAGTCGGAACGTCTGGCAACGTTGCATAAGGACTCACTTCAGATCTTTGACTATATTCAATATGAAAACTTTGACAGCTTGATATTTTTAACCGACTTCAAAAAGAAGGAGGTTCTCAATTCGTCGACAATGTATTTTTTTTACGTATATACACATAAGATTTATAATAGCATTCATACTTTCTTAAAAATTCTTACACCTCCAATTTTTAGAAAAAGGATAATAAATCCTAATGAATAAATATAGTGTATTTTGTATTGCTCTCTTTTTGTCATTTATATGGATTTTTCTTCTTTATTAACCAACTTCTAAAAGGAGGTTCTCAATTAGTCGACTATGTATTTTTTTTTATGTATGTACACCGAATACTCCGGAACGGCGGCACCGATTTGAATGAAATTCTTTACATTATGTTCAGGAAGTTGCTGCGGTGGTCCCATATTTTTTTGAACCAAATTGGTGCCTTAAAATCAAAGATGGCGCTGATAATATAGTGGCCCAAAAAAATAATTTTCTTCGATTTTCTCCAAACTTAGTGTGGGGGAGTTTTCGGGGCCGCACATAACAAATCCAAAATATTTTTAAAAAATTCAATATGGCGGAACAATATGGCCGACACAAAAAATCAATTTTGTCCGATTTTCTCCAAAATTGTTACTGAGGAGTTTTCGGGGTCGATTTTGTTCAAAGGTAGGACTGAATCGTTTTTGACGATGCAAATAGCGAATATAAAATTATTTTAAGAACATCTTATATGTCAGAAATTTTAAATTCCCGGATTTTATCCAAAATTGGTACTAGGAGACTTTGAAGGGCTTAGATTTAGATTTGATTAAGACATTAAAATTATTGTTTTGCAATTTAATATGGTGGATTCTATATGCTGGGTTGAAAATTTTACCTTATTCGTATTTTTTCAGATTTGGTATTAGGGGATTTTCGAGGTCGTGTATTTCGAATATGAAGTTAATATTTTACAACTATTAGATTGATAAGAAACAACATGAGGGGCTGAAAATTTGCATTTTGTCTAAAATTAATATTGCGGGGTTCTTGGGGCGTATACAAACCCAATTTGCAGTATAAAATATAACGGACTAAGAAATTTACGTCTCAAGTTCTTTCAATATCGATACTGGAAAGTTTTGGAGCCTATATTAGCAATCTAAAATTAATTTGAAATTTAAAATCGTTGATTTACTATGACAGACTAAATATTTGTTTGACACAATATCAGTGGTATTTGGAGAACTCTAAGAATCAAATAATTTTTAGTGGTTCATTTTAGGATGATTTACAACTTTGTATAAAATGGATACTTTTTTCCACCTTGAAGTCATTGCGGGGTACACTAATCTCGATTAGTATTTAGTTCAAATAATTTATGGATAACGAATTCAAAACTAAAAAGCGAAAAATTTTTATAAAAAAAAAATTGAACCGACTTCTAAAAGTGCGCTAAAAAGTGAAAAATAACTATAAATTTTTAAATGAAATTGAAATTTACCTGACAAAATGTGATTCGCATAAAAGATTAAAAAAACTTTATTTGCAATTGTTTTCTTACCATAATTTGTATATACTAATAGTTATTTATTTCATTTAGAAATAATTTGGGGCCGACTTCAAAAATTTCAATTTCATATAAAAATTTACAGTTATTTTTCAATTTTAGCGCACTTTTAGAAGTAGATTCAATTTTTTTTATAAAAATTTTATTTATTTTAATGATGTTAAATGAATGTAAGTAATAATATATATATATATATATATATATATATATATATATATATATATATATATATATATATATATATATATATATGTATATATATATATATATATATATATATATGTTAGTTTTTAAATTCCTTTTTTTCGGATCTGTTTTTATATTATTTTAGATTCAATTTTATGAGTTTTAAAGTCTATTTGGTAAAAACAATTTCTTTTCTTCAAATTAACCTTTTTATATTAACCTTTCTGTCATATATTTAGCTTTCAATAGAAATAAATAAAATAGAAAAATGTGTAAGGTCTAGAAAAATATGCCAGAAATTAAAATTTTATGACTATAATAAAAAAATTCTTCTTTAACTTGCCTTGAATAAAAACAGGAAAAATGTAATTAATTGATCGGCGATTAAAAATGATAAAACAAAAAAAAACATTTTGAAAATTAATAAATATTATTCTTTTAGTTTGTATTGCAATTAATATAGAGGGTGTCTAGGAAATACTTGTACAACGTTTGATGTCGGACTCCTGACGTCAAAATAGGTTCATTTAAACCAATCTAGTTTTATCCGATAATATATATATATATATATATATATATATATATATATATATATATATATATATATATATATATATAAAAGAGGGAGTAGTCGTGATTGACTAGTCAGGAGACAACATTCCAAACTAGGATTATTGGAGATGCAGTATGTTTAATTTTGTAGGCCTTGGTAAGGGAAAAACCCTTTTTTGATTCTGTCAAGCTTTCTAGAATTTTTAAATAAATTCTCGAAAGGTTGACAAAATCAAAATAGGGTTTTTTTCCTTAACAAGGCCTATAAATTTAAACAGACTGTATCCCCAATGACCCTAGTTTCGAATATATATATATATATATATATATATATATATATATATATATATATATATATCTTAAATCCGTTGTCCTCTTCAAAGAGAATCATTGTACCATACATTTAGTACTATCCTACCTTTATTTCCAGGTTATTGTTAAAAAGATTGTGTTTTTTGTACAAAATAAAATTCTGAATGAAAAATAAAGAATGAAAGTAAATTTTGTTGAGTCCCTTTAATATCATTTTTAGTTTCAAATAAACCCAAAAGACGATTTTTATACCTGATGCACTCTAAAATTTCCTGAAGGACCGTGAGTAGGCGTCACACACAAAAAATATAATATTAAGGGAAATACCTTTTTATTATTAAAAAGATACTATTATATTAAAAATAAATTGGAAAAGGAATATGGATCCAAAAAAAAGGGGATTTTAAGGGCCTTAAATAACTTTTATTAATCTGAAAAATTAGATTATATCTTCAATTTTATATTAGGTTTAATTTAACTGGAGATCCAACTAACCAATTGTTAAATTTAAGCAATATATAAAATCCTTTTTGACATTCGTGTTCAGTATGAAAAAAACCGGAATTTTATAGGCTTTAAAAGTCATCCAATATACAGGGTGTCTCAAAAGAAAGTTCACATTTAAAAAATCGATTTAAAAAAAAGTCAGGACTTTATTGAAAAAATGTTTATTACATATTAAAATACATTGTTTAGGAATTTATTTTTTAAAAATGATATCGTCCAAATGTAATCCGTTGCGCTCACGGCATTCATTTAATCAAGCACTAAAATTGCCCATGACGGCTCGGCAGGTATTCTCCGTGATGTCTGCCATTTCGTTGCGGATATTTTATTTTAATTGTGCCAGGGAAGTCGGTTTGTTGGCGTAAACTTTTGATTTGACATAACCTCATAGGAAAAAGTCCATAGGTGATAAATCAGGACTGCGTGGAGGCCAACTTATGTCACCTTTCTTTGAGATCAATTTGCCAAGAAAAATTTCACGCGCTCGTGGCAGAGACATGTTGGACGTGTGTGAAGTTGCTCCGTCTTGCTGGAACCATGTTCTTTGGTTATAGCCAGGAAAATTTTGCAGTTCAGGCACGAAGAAGTCGTCTAACATCTCCACATACCGCTCTGAAGTCACTGTTACTGTGCGTTCCCTTTCATCTTCAAAAAAGTACGGGCCGGTAATTCCTCGCGCCGACATCGCAACCCATACAGTCACTTTCGGCGAATGTAGAGGTTTCTGATGTTTGTGTTTTGGATTGTTTGCACTCCAATAGCGGCAATTTTGCTTGTTTACATGACCATTAAGATGAAAATGGGCTTCATCCGAAAAGAAGCTGTTGGGAAACGTTGAAAAGCGTTCAGTCATCTGGTTTACGAAATCAAGCCTCTAACCAGCATCCTGAGGCTTCAATTCTTGCACCAACTGAATTTTATAGGGGTTCAGCTTTAAATCTTTGTGTAAAATGCGGAATAATGATGACCTGTGCACATTTAAAGCAACAGCACGCTTACGAATCGAAACGTTTGGGTTGTCACGAACAGACTGAGTAACACTCTCTACGTTTTCGACCGTTCTCGAAAACCTCGGACGCCCGGATTTTGGTTTATCTAGTGTTGAAGCGGTCTCTTCAAACTTCTGGACCCATTTTCCAATAAGCCGAGTGCTTGGCGCATCATTTAAGTGACGAATATGTCGAAAATTGCTCACGTACGCACAAAGCACGGTCCGCTCCCGAGAAACGCTCCATAGCGACTAAATTTCCAAGAGCCAGGCTACCGATTGACATACCCCCCGCGCCTCTCGGAATAGTTGCGTTCACGCAATAAGCAAAACAAATGTGTACTTTCTTTTGAGACACCCTGTATATATATATATATATATATATATATATATATATATATATATATATGTTATGTCGGATATTCTCACGGGTGTCATGTGTAATCGAAAGTTTTCGGGCATCCCGTGTATGTGCTGAGTCCCTCCTGAGAGGGATATATATATATATATATATATATATATATATATATATATATATATATATATGTGTGTGTGTGTGTGTGTGTGTGTGGGCGAGATATAGGGAACTTAAAAATTTTTGCAACACAGAAAGACCTACTTAGCTTTTATTTCTATCTGTAATGGGTCTTTTTAATATTTGTGTGGTGTTTTAATATTATGGATTTTCAAGGTTTCACTTTCCTGACGCTCTGACATGTACTCTTTAATATAAAATTTCATAAAACAATACAATTACAATTGAAATTAACCATTGAAAAATATCTGCAGTAATTATCTAAAAAAATAGTGGCAATTATAATCCAGTATTATAGAAATTGATATGGGCATACTAGACGTCAACAATATCGCAAGACAAATGACTTAATAAATATAGGTATAGTGTTTTCAATTGATAAAATAGTGTGTGTTTTTTTTTTGTTTCTGGCCTTACAAGCTTACAGGCATATATTTAATTTAAAATAAGTACTCACCATTATAATAATAATATTCCTTATACCTAAAAAATATCTTGTTTGTTTACGGTAGCAGGTTTCGACAACATAGCCTATGCAGTTTTAGCGTCGGCAACATCGCTAGCTGCAAAATGTCAACGTACTGTCGATTGAATGACAGCAATATATTAATTAAAATTATAGTATTATCTTATTCAGCATTAAAAGTAAGGGTGACTTTGTCTAAGGTTGTCTATTCGAAAAATTTGAAGTTTTTGAAATATTGGGAATTTAAAATTTTTGTATTGTATAAATGCTATACAGCTTTTAAATTTTGTTATTAGTTGGCCATAATGGCGAAACGTGACGTAAGAAAACAATAGAGCACTAGAGAAATGTCACTATTTCTTGCGATGTGAGAATCATTAATAAAAATTATACTGGGGAGATTATTTCAATTTGTGTATTATTTATGCGGAATGTAACAAAATTTTATCAGAAGATGCCAGGCAACAAATATGATCTTGACATTACGACTTTGAGTTGGCATTCGGTTTGCATTCTGATTCGAGGCAAGGATATGGATGACACCATAGACATAGTAGAGAATGGACCAGGCTAGTCATTCATGAATATGAAATTTATAAGCGCCAACATGTTTGTAGGCCAGGGGTTAGAGGGGTGTCATAGCTCACAATCTATCATACGCCAGCGGCGTAACAATGTTAAAACGAATAAAAATATCAATTAATATTCTATGATGCTTTTATTTGCAGAATTGAAATAAATATTTTTTAGAAGAAATAGTTAATTACTCTATCAATATGTCGTGATACGGAAGTTGTTGTACTTGAACATAAGTCAGTATTCAATATACAAATAATCGTAATATTCATATCATTTATCTTTTACGACATTAATGACTTGAAATAACCTTTTTTTTATCCAAGGCACTAGTTATTATTTAAAACAGAGTACCATGTAAGAATTATCCAAGTCCGAAGTAAAAAATTGCGTAATATTTTGCCGGATTTTAGTTAAGTGGCTAATTAATGCCCACAATTCTAAAACCGACAAAAACTTTGTTTCTTGAACATTACTGTGATTGAAATTTTTTTTCTAAATTGTATGGACTCGCTGTCTATTTTTATTATTCCTAACAACGTGTCTATGCCGTACAGACACTCGCATATGAAATTTAACGTCAGCCATGAACATCGTAAAAAAGTAGTCTTACCAAAGTTCTAATGTCTCAAATATTGAAGTGCAATACTGAATAAATGTAGCGACGTCGCGGTATGCAAATGATTACTTTGACGTTTCGTTAGTATACCAATTATTTGTAAAAATAATAACACTTGTACAAAATTCCTAAAACGAGAAAATGGAGATATTTTTGTAAGTTAATAAATGAAGCAAATTAAAAATGGAAATATTTAAAAAATATATATTCGACGGTGTATGTGTTCAGGAGAAAATAGAGTATTTACAACTTCATTGTCAAGAAATAACCTGTTAATATTTGTATATAATTTCAATTATGATTTGGAATATATATTATAGACTGTTTCAATTTAGGTATTAATCTGAAAGACTTGTTACAGTTAAACCTGTTTTACTGAACAGTCTCCAAACTCCAATCATAAGAAATTGGTATATAAAGAAATACAATAAAACAAATTAATAAAAATAACTATTAAATTTGTTTGCCCATTAAGTTTTGGCAGTACTATTGTTGAAAATTTTTAATATCTCGAATCGACAATCTGTCATGTTTTTCTAACGGAAATTATTTATTTAATATGATTAGTGTATTTCTTGATTTTCACTGTTTCTAGTATCCTAAAATATTTATGACAAAATATACCGATAAGGAAATGTATAAAAATAAGTATATGCTATTAATAAATATATTACTTGTTGGTCATATTACAATTATATATATATATATATATATATATATATATATATATATATATATATGTATATATATATATATATATATATATATATAAAATATAATAACGTACAATAAAATATACTTTTTTTTCTTACTTACTGACTATCTAATTTGTGTAAAGCAAATCTGAGACTATGTAACTATCGGATATCGAATAAAAATAAATAAAAATTGCAGAAATTGAAGTTTCATTTCTGGACTTTTCACACATGACAGTTATTATGCAAGTCATATATTTATTTATAACGTTTATGAGTTTTTTTTTTGCAGATTTTGTAATATCTTGGTTAAATGAAAATTTTACACTTTTACAAGTAATAGGGAAAACAAAAATTAAAGAAAAAATTGTAAAAAGATAGGAAAAGCGGTACTATTTGGTGTAATATTACAAGGGAAATTTTAATGAAAAATAATAGAAAATGGTGGGCTTGGTCTCACTTTAAAACACGAACACCATCAAATCGATAATAGAAATCGTTTGGGCCAAAATGTTCACTACAGATACTAAGTGACTTGGGCAAGATTTTATCTTGTAGTCCTAATATATTAATCCAAAGGTCTCGGCGGTTAGAATCACTGGGAAACCTATAAAAAATCACTGATAACAAAATCTAAAATCCCAAGTTACCCGCCTATGATACCAAACTTAACCTAACCTACCTGTGAAAAGTTAAATTTGGAAATAAATAATCCAATTTTCGGCAAACTTGGCAATGATTGACCATTTTGTCACTAATGAATAATTAGTCACTCACAAAAACACTTTTGGAATCACAAAAAATTAAAAAACGATCCAAGACACACAACGTCAACCACAAAAATGTCATATGCCAAAATTTTTATGAATGGACCGGATTCAACCTTGATCGTACGATAGCGTAAAGAAATTTGCGAGGTTGCCAGATTTCATAGTTTATCACACTATTTAGAAATCTTGAATTTTCTGGGAGTTAAACTGACGCATTATAAAGCATACTATTTTAAAGATATTAGTTTACTATTGTAGCAATAAATTGTTTATAAATATTATATGAAATATATTATCATAATATTATTTTTTTTTCATAAAAATTGGGTATTAACAAATTATATTGTTTTCCCTTATTTTTTTCCAAAACAGTTGGCAAATTACTACTGATTGTGACCCATTCGTGGCGTTTTGTTTTTGTAAACATTCCATGTCCAGACGTCCATGGATGACACCCTTAGATCGGACTGAATCTGCGGATGTTACCACTATAAAATTAATAACTTTTTATCTGTCTAGAACACAACAATTTTTTAAATTCTTTTCGGTAAAGCTACTTTCCTTAACAAGTTTCTTATTTTAACCAATGCGTATAATATTCGGAGACAAATTTTTTCATCCCACTTAACTCAAACTGGAAATTCAAATTCCTCTAGTAAGGTTTAAAGCAGCTTAGTTTTTACCATATATTCGGGTCCAAGAATGTACTTGACATATATTTATTGCCATAAGAAAGAGATTAACCTTCATAAAGGCGAAAGACAATTTTGGCAAACGAAGGGAAAGTTGGAAACTTTATGTTGCTCTATAAAGCCGACCCATGTTCTTGGATTATTAAAGTCAGATCTTGTCAGTGATTTATTCCTGTATAATAATTGTTGATTCTAATGTTCTTAGCCGGTATTATTAAAGCAAATTTATTAGTTTAATGATTATTGTTTGCTATTTGCCTAAATAAATTTTTTATTTTTATTCGTAACATTCAGAAAAATTTCACTGCGCTGTCTAGAATATTCAAATGTCTTGTGATGTGTGATAAATGTTTGAACTAGCTTAGTTTTTTAAAGTATATGTATGGATCCAAGTTCTTGATATTTATTTATTGCTTTAAGGAAAAGAGGGAAAGTCAATTTTGGCGGACGAAGGCAAAGTTTGAAAGTTTAGTCTCCGTTATAAATTCAATTTAAAGTCAAACGTTGTCAGTGATATATGGTTACATATTCGTTGTTAATTATAACAGAAAAGAAAATCAATACTTATAAGATTTAAAGAGGAAATTTATAAAAAGTTCATACTGTGAAAAAAAAATGATTATCCGAAATAAAAGTCGTTATTATCCCATAAACTCAGCCAAATGGCAGTTGTATTCCCTCCGAGAAACATTCACTAATCACCAATATACTCAGATATCAAAGGATGGGGCGTTGTGGAGTCCTTTACATATTCTCTAAATGCCATTTCCTAAAGTTATGTTTAAAATGTGGCATTTATCAAGAACTAACAGCATATCTATATCCCAGAGAACTCCTCCACACTTTTAAGCATTTGCTCTAGTTGATTTCCGGTAGCACCCATCAATTTAACGTTATTTATATCTTCTTCTTCTTAAAGTGCCTATCCTCTTTGGATGTTGGCTATCACATTGGTCCATATTACTTTATTCACTGCTGCTCTGAACAGACCTGTTGATGTCATTCCATTCCATGTTCGTAGGTTGCGCAGCCATGATATTCGTCTTCGTCCAGCTGATCTCTGGCCTTCCATCTTCCCCTGCAGGATAAGTTGGAGCAGGCGATATTTCTCATTCCGCATGATATGTCCAAAGTACTCCAATTTTCTGCGTTTGACATTTGTAAGGTATTCCAGTTCTCCACCGATACGTTGTAAAATGTTCTCGTTTGATATGTGGTGTATCCAAGGAACCCTAAGCATGCGGCGGTAGCACCACATCTCAAACGCATCTATACGTTTACATGAAGCATCGATAAGGGTCCAGGCTTCTGCTCCATATAAGAGAGTTGACAGTACATAGCATTTCAAAATCCTGATCCGCGTATGTATATTGAGGGATAGGTTGCAAAGTATGTTGCGCAGCTTATTAAAAGTACCTCTTGCTTTCTCGATTCGGCTTCTTATTTCTCGAGAGTGGTCCCAGTCCTTATTCAACGTGCAGCCTAGATATGTGATCGTCTCGGCCATTGTGAGAGTTACGTTGTTGGCAGTAAACTGTATATTGCCGACGTCGTTTTTACTAACAATAATCGTTTGCGTCTTCTTGCAGTTTATCTTCATACCATATCTGTTGCAAGCTGTCACTATTCGGTCGATAATTCTTTGAAGTCCCTCTGCAGTATCGACTATAAGAACGGTATCATCCGCGTATCTTAGGTTGTTTATTACTTCTCCATTTACAATAATTCCATCTTCTATGTTGCCCAGTGCTTCTTTAAAGAGATGTTCTGAGTATACGTTGAATAGAAGTGGCGACAGTATACAGCCCTGGCGTACTCCTTATTTATATACAGAAGATAATTTAGTCGTACCACCTCTTCACGGTTGTTTTTAATCATGAAGCCGCACCTGAGGAGAATTTAAACGGCATAATAGTAAGTCCCTGGCATGGCAAAACCACAATGGGCTTAATGAATTTCCTTGAAATATTCCCCTTCCTATTGAGACTGTATCTATCTCGTGTTATTGTTGAAAGGTATTTGCATTTCGATCCTAATTCTTCAAGATGGCAACAGGTATTCTAAAAAGGACACAATATGTACACTGACTCTATGTATTGTCAGTATAGCTGCCAGCCAGTCATATGGTACTGTGTCGAAGGCTTTATGGCAGTCCACGTAGGCGACGAAAAGGCTCACTTGGTGTAGGCTTGATTGCAGATGACCGAATCAATAATAAATTGCTTCTTGAAACCCATTGCGTCTTTGGGATATATTTTTTGCTAAATTGCAATGATATTCTTTTTCTCCCAGTATGCATGTATACGTTGTGTTAAGCTGGTGATTGGCCAATATTTGACTAGATATTTGGTAAGAGATACGTGACACCTTCTTTAAGAAACAATGTCGTTTCCTGCGGATCAAGCAAAACATCATTTATCAGAATAGTCAGTCGTTGGTGTATACTAAGGACACGAAGCTCCCCAATTATAAAGTTTCTTGACAATGCTAGTGATTTCCTCGGTTGCATCTGACTGTAATTTTGGTAAATACTCCAGTCAAATAAGCGGAAAAAAGACCTTAAAAACATAGAAATTTTTTAATGTATCATATATTGCTATAACATGTATATATTACGGAAGCAAACAATACTTACATATGCAGCTTTTTCTTACACTCAATGTAACGAATATTAATGTTTTATAACAATAATTTAATTATTCAATTTTCTCGACTTATAACAATGTTTGCCAATAAAAATAGCACAAAAATTATTGATTTTTAATGAAAAAATTGTGTCAAAAAAATGTTTAAACAAATTAAAGGTTTAATTTATAAACAAATAAATAAATAGTATGCATATTTGTAATGTAGGCAGAAAGGTACTAGAAATTAAAAGAAGAATCGTCAAAATCACACACACACACAAATATATATATTTATATATATATATATATATATATATATATATATATATATATATATATATATATATATATATATATATATATATACATATACATATATATATATATATATATATATATATATATATATATATATATATATCGTTTTCACGACGTTTCGCCAAAATCTCATTTGGCATTTTCAAGTGCGGTTCGTCTCATTACTCGCTGAGAACTGATGGGGTGGCCTCTGATGAATGTCGAGTTTTGTTTAGTTGGCTCGCTTTCTGATTGGACGAGCGGCATCGCAGGCTCCTCCCCTCTGCCGAGTGTGATGTACTTTGTTCTTGTATGCAGGTCTCCCGTGTACTAGTTGATTTTTGTTGTTTTCTTTCTTGATTTTTTATTAATGTTTTCCATGTAGTGGAAAAATTTATAGCATCGTCTCGGTTATTTAGCTGTCCCGCTTTTTCGATTTCTAGGGCCTCTCTTATGACGCGTACCTTGTAGTTCTGTTTTGGTGCTATTTCTTTTGTTTTTTCAAAGTCGATGGTATGTCCGGTTGTTTGGTGATATTGAAATAGGGCTGAGGTTGTCTGTTTGTTTTTGAGGCTATTTTTATGTTCTTGGATCTTGCTGATATGCGCCTGTTTGTTTGTCCCATATAAGTTTGATGGCCATCTGCACCTGGAATGCTGTAAACGCCATGATTTTCAAGGTTAGTCTTGTCTAGAGCTGTTGAAATGTGTCTTATTTTGTCTTGTTTTGTGTCAAACTCTATTTGGCGGAGAGATCTTGATAATAGTATGTTGACTACTGCCTGCTTTTGAGAGGGATGATGATGTAACTCTACAATGAGGTATCGGTCAGTATGTGTGGGTTTCCAATATACGCTAAAGCCCAGGGTGTTGTTGAGTTTCCTAGGTAATAGCAGGTCCAAAAAAGGAAGTTTCTTTTCTTGTTCGGTTTCTAGCATGAATTGGATTCTGTGGTGGATACTGTTCAAGTATATGAGGAAATCGTCCAGGTGTTCTTTTTCATGTGGCCATATTATAAAAATATCATCAACATAGCATTTCCAAAATTTCGGTTTTAAAGGTGCCTTTTGCAATGCCTCTTGTTCGAAATATATCATAAAAAGGTTAGCTATGACTGGTGAAAGCGAGGACCCCATAGGTGCGCCATCTGTTTGTGACCTGCTATTAACTAGGAAACTCAATAACACCCTGGGCTTTAGCGTATATCGGAAACCCACACATACCGATACCTCAATGCAGAGTTACATCATCATTCCTCTCAAAAGCAGGCAGTAGTTAACACACTATTATCAAGATCTCTCCCCCAAACAGAACTTGACACAAAACAAGACGAAATAAGACACATTTCAACAGCTCTAGAACGGAATGGTTTCTCACAGTCAGATATAAAGAAAGCCATAAAAAGACAAGAGAAGACTACAACAAAGACCAAAGACCAAGATCAAACAAGGAACAAAGCCATAATACCATACATAAAAGGAATAACAGACAGAATCGGAAGAATCTTAAGAAAACACAACATACAGCCCATATTTAAACCACAAAAAAGCAATAGCCAACATCCCGGGAAATCCCAGAGACAAGACTAACCTTGAAAATCATGGCGTTTACAGCATTCCATGTGCAGATTGCCATCAAATTTATATAGGACAAAGAAACAGGCACATATCAGCACGAATCCAAGAACATAAAAATAGCCTCAAAACAAACAGACAACCTCAGCCCTATTTCAACATCACCAAACAACCGGACATACCATCGACTTTGAAAAAACAAAAGAAATAGCACCAAAACAGAACTACAAGGTACGCGTCATAAGAGAGGCCCTAGAAATCGAAAAAGCGGGACAGCTAAATAAACGAGACGATGCTATAAATTTTTCAACTACACGGAAAACATTAATAAAAAATCAAGAAAGAAAACAATAAAAATCAACTAGTACACGAGAGACCTGCATAAAAGAATAAAATATATCGTACTCGGCAGAGGGGAGGAGCCTGCGAAGCCGCTCATCCAATCAGGAAGCGAGGCAACTAAACAAAACTCGAAAATCATCAGAGGCCACCATCAGTTCTCAGCGAGTAACGAGGCGAACCGCACTTGATGCCAAATGAGATTTTGACGAAACGTCGTGAAAACGATTTTTTGAACGAACGGATTGGAACCCGGAATAACCAAACTATTCATTCTACCATCCGTGAAAATCTACGATATAACGTTGGTTTTTCTTCTTATCCACTCATTTCATTTATTATCTCTGAGTGATATTCCTAACATGTGTCGTTCCATAACCCTTTGAGTTTTGCGGATTCTGTCCAAATTTACTTTTTGTAAAGGTCCACGTCTGCCCTCCGTATGTTAGAAACTTTGGTTCTTAAGTATAAGGGAATTTTCTTATTTTTCAAAACATAGGAGAGTTTTCCGAACGCCGTCCATCCCAATCGAGTTCTTCGTGTTATTTCGACTGTCTGGTTGTCCTTACTCGCTCTTATGGCCTGGCCTAAGTATATATATTCATTCATCTGTTCTATTTCGGTTGCATTTACTGGTAGAACTTGTTGTTCGTCTGAGTTTGACATTACTTTTGTTTTTCTGAGATTCATCTTTAATCCTCGTTGGAGCGATGTTTCATGGAGGTCGTTTATCATTGATTGCAGCTCTTCCCAGTCGGATGCGATCAAGAGTATATCATCTGCATATCTCAGATGATTTAGGAATCTACCATTAATGTTTATCCCTTTATTTTCCCAATTTAATGATTTGAACAAGTCTTCCAGGGCAATTGTAAATAATTTGGGCGAGTTTGTATCTTCCTGCCTTACTCCTCGTTTGATTGAGATGCGGTTCGTCTTTAGCTCGTCATCAAGTTGTACTGTCATCGTTGCGTCTAGATAGACATTATGCAATAGATTTTTGTATCTCGAGTCTATTTTGCTATTTTCCAAAGCTTCTTCAACAGCCCATAGTTCTACGCTCTCGAAAGCCTTCTCGTAGTCAACAAAGGCCATGTACAGAGTCAGATTATACTCGTTGGTTTTTTTCTATTAATATTTTTAGTGTATGCAGGTGGTCGCATGTTCCATATCCCCTTCTGAATACTGCTTGTTCAACAGGTTGATATATATATATATATATATATATATATATATATATATATATATATATATATATATATGGAACTTTTGTAATATCTTTAGCATCCTTATTTATTATGAATCGTTCAACTCCAACCTGATGTAACATCAATTTATCAAAACAATTATTATGGACTTTGAATTGGCCGATTCGCAATTAGGAGGTTTAAGGCTTTAAAAAATTCCACTGTCCCGAAATTTTAGTTTAATTTGGAATTAACATAATTAGACGTGACTTAATCAGTAAAAAAGCTTTTAAAAAAATTACCATTCAACCAGTTTCTCACTTGTTATAAAACTACATATCAGTGTATTTGATTAGTTAATCTGGTGCGATATTATAATTGCTACCTTTCATAATTTTGCCTCTGGGCAAATTTATTATTGAATTAAAAATTAATATGTAATTAATTCTTGTGGCGACCAGACACACTTTATTGGTATATATTATATTTAAACCACAAAACCACGTTGGGATTATTTTTGTATTAATTGAAATGTATGTAAATTAATACGACATGGATGCTGGTATTTAGTCTACGTTTTAGATTTCTAAAAGTAGCTTTACTTACTTTTTGTATCAGGCTTTTAGATTTATCGGTCAATAAATTTAATTCAATGTATTTAACCATCTTGAAAATATTACTCGGTAGTATTGCAAAGTTTGCACGTAACTTCTGGATAAATCACTCCAGAAAGATACCAGGAATGATAATTACCCCTAGCCCAACATGAAAAAGGGAGCTGAAAGCAGAAAAATTGATTTTTTGCAAAATTTTTAAACTTACCCAATGTTATTGACCTTTGGACATGTTAAATTTCACTTTCCAACAAATCAGTTACCTTTAGTCCAATCTCGATCGATCATATAGTCCTTGAATATAAATATTTATTTAACAAATATTTATTTCGTTTTATCATCTGTCTTTTTAGGCAACAGAATAGCCTGTATATTGGGCAAAATACCTCCTTGAGAGATCGTTACCTCGGAAAGAAATCTATCCAATTCTTCGTCATTTCTAATGGCCAAGAGTTTTTTTAAATATATCTTGCTTTATTACCAGCCAATTTCAAAACTTTTGCTGCTAAATATTCCATAATAGCTGCAAGATATACAGGTGTTTCAGCTCCTTCTCTCCCTGTTAGTTACCTTTACGCAGTAAATGGTGAATATGACCGACTGGAAATTCTAATCCTGCACGACTAGAACGAGACTTTGCCTTTCCTTTAACTTTGCCTCCTTTACCGCGAATAATCAGTTCAAAAAAATGGAAATGGAAGTCTTAAATTTCTTTAGCCGATTCGAATAGAAAAAAAACGAAATGGCTTCCATTTATAACCAAGGTCCTTGCTTGCACACAACACTACTTCTTTTAGATGCATTTAATTGACATGATTAAAAGGAATGGCAGCTAAACAATAATGATCCTGTGCAACAACAATTCATTAGTCGTTAGCATTTTCCGCTCAAAAATTAAATAAGTATCCCCATAACTAATTTTAAAATAAATAAATACGTTTCAAATTAAGATTACAATGAATAAGTGGTGTACAACCACCTGACAAATAGTAGCAGGCAGGAAAATCGAGATCTATCTGAAAAAAAGGTAAAAGTAAATTTTTTATCCATTAAAAGTCAACCAAGCACAGTGTATTAAAATACCAAACACACGACAAAAATAATGATAAACGTTGAACAAAGTTATATCTAATGAAATTTAATATCGACGTGATTTGCAATTTTTACCACAGGGAAATGAAAGATGTTACAAAAAAATCACTTATACACCTTTGATGTATCGAAAAACAATAAAAGATTAAAAGTATGTTCTTTAGAGAGCCATTGAATTCGTGATTATCTTGATATGAGAGAGTTCTGTGAGAATAGTGATGTACATGCAGGTCCTTTCAATTAACGTAATGTCGACTACAAATACCTAACAATCAGCAAATTAATTAATTTGAATGTTTCACGTTAACTTTGATTTCAAGAGTATGCGACAATTAACAAATTATGCAATCATTAACCCAGAAACATTGTACAGTGTGTCAGAAATTTCTTGAATTCAGTAGCAGATTACTCAACTTAATTTTTTTAAATTGTTTTTGACCCACTCTGTATAGAATTTTAATATCAATATAAGTTAATTTTCTTTTTTAAGGCTATTCAAATTGGTAAGATAAATGTTGACTTACTGAAATAATGAAATTTTCAAAATATACGAATTTTTTTAATGTATATACGTGAACCAGAGTTTGGAACTTCATCAAAAGAAGTCGCCTGAGGTGGACGCTGTTTTCTTGCCATACACGTGTAAGTAAAGTAAGTTTGTATAAAGTTTGAAACTTTAACGAGTACAGACTCAATTATCTGGAGGCACCAAATTAATGAAATTTTTGAGAGTTGACTTAAAACTATTTTTTGGATGTCCACATTGAAAATGGAACAAAAAAATTGCTTTGGGGCTATTTGCCATAAAAACATCAAGAGATACTTTAAATAAAATAAATGCTATACAAGTTTATACTGCTCTATTTAAGACAACTTCCAGTATTGCTAGGCTTTCTGGGATTATGCTGGAGTATCCAGAATAAACCTGATTTTTCTTCGCAAAAAGGATTAATTGAAAATGTTTCAAGTATAGCTTCATGTAGACCACTATTTCAAAACACAGCAAATAAGACGCTGTGTTTTGATTATAAATTCAGCTTTATACGATGCAAAGGCGAAATGATGGTTTGTACCGACTGCGGTGGCCTGACGAGTCCCATATTAGGACGAAACAGCGCTGTCGCCATCTGTCGGACCCGGAGTTTTTCCATATTTTGGAGTGCTCCGTACTTTTTAATACGAGAATCATGTAGATTGACAAATTTTCACGTCCACTTCGCCAATATTTTATTCTATTTTATTTTATATATATATATATATATATATATATATATATATATATATATATATATATATAAATTTGAACACTGTGTATATATAATACAAATTACCGTATGTAAAGTCTACCCTCATAAAAATACAAAAGCAAGACGGCATTTAAAAAATACGAACCAAATTAAACTTTGTTTATTATGAAAACAAATATTTTTTTAACAACTTCCTCTAAAAGATCGCTTTCAGCGCCGACGGCAATTTGCGGTTACCGGCGATTATATATCAAAAAAGGTTATTTTTTGGTACAGGATAAACTAATAAATTAATTGAAATTTTCAATGAAAATGCAATAAAAAAATTTCCGCGCAATTGGGTAAGCCAAATACATTTTTTGCCCTAAAACGGCGGAAAATCTTTTGGTGCAATTTGTTAAACTTAAAGTCAATTGAAAGGTGGTATTGTGTGGGTATAAAATAAAAAAAAATATATAAGCTTTAGAAAACACTTGAAACAATAATGAGATGGCTCGTAAAGAAATTGTATTCTCTTTTTTTACCTTCCAAAAACCAAATAAAAATTGCTGAAAAAGGCATTTTTGATTAAATAAATATTTTTGTATTCTGATGAAATTGATAGTTCAAGTCAAGAACTACAAGATGGGATCTCTCTCAGAGCCCCTATTTCCGAAGAGTAGACATATATGAAAAAAGTTTATTCCTTTCACGTTTTTTTTTTTCATATCCGGGAGATTTCCCACATTTTTCGGGAGACCCTATATATTTCTTATTTTACAGTAAATAATTTTTTAATTGTTAACAATTTTTTTTTGTTCTTAAAAATTTCCTGGCAATTTTCCTGGAATTCTTCCTCGATATTCTTAATTAGTTTGTCCAAATACATATAAAATCTTTCGGGGAGCCGCCATGTCGCTTCCCAGGCTACCAAAACCCACTGAGCTCCCGGTCTATGAAGAATATTTTGAATCTCGAAATATAAACGAAATATTCTCATACTTAACGAACAAAATACGCTGGGAATAGGTATGAGACACAATAAACCCAGAATCACAGTGTGGGGGCAAGGGATCCACATATCAATCCCCAATCTAATCCATTATAAGTGAAAAATTTAATCACGCGGAAAAAACAAACTATTATATTATTGTTATTGATTTAACTTCATATTTTGATATGCAAAATTCATTAAGTCAAATTAATATATTTTAATTGACAGCCAGATCAATATTATTTTTAATGAATGCTGTCTTCATTAATAAAACAAAAACTAAATAGTAACCGGTTAGAAACATCGCATGAACTTCAAAATTTACCTCGTTATTTATACCTAGTCGTAAATCCAGAAAATATGGACAGGAATGTAGATAAATTAGCGTTTCAAAAATATTCTGACATAATTACAGTTTTTGAAAAATTAATGACTTATGTTGAAGTATGTATATGCTATACCATTAATAATATTTGAAGTTTTAAAACGTTTGTCTTTAAGAAACGAGTTAGGAAAATTAAAATATTACTTAACCGGTGAAAATTTTCTTGAATCATGTCCTGCTATTTTAACTAGCTCGTACCATCCGACTGTTTGAGTAATTTCCCTTACAACCGGATCCAGATCAGAAAACATTTCCACGGGATGTCCAACGTCTAAAGGAGAATGGTTGGCGATTCCATTTAATAAGGTAATATTATTAAATTTCTTCAAAATTTTAAGAAATTTTGGGAAAAGAAGTACTGATGTTAGTCCAAGTGCGGATCCAGGAGGGGGGGCGGTGGGAGCGATCGCTCCCCCTCCCCCACGAAATTTGAGTTCGGGAAAATAGACCCGATTTTGCCCCTTATACTATAGTTTATTCAAGAACTACAGAGAGTAATAAATAATTTTTTACCCTTTTTTTCTTCGCAAATTACCTGTGTTCTTTAGTCCGATGTATTTGACAAAATCTGTTAGACACATATATTTTTCATAGGAATAGGGATAACAATAGATATTTGGATGTTTGAAGTGTTAAAAAGGATTTTAATCCTTTTCCTAGGCGTCGGAAGGAGGTTTATTTTATCACTAAGAATTTATGGCATAGAATATTATTTCGATAATAAACTTAAAAGAAAAAGTTTTTATAATATTATTTTATTTCCTACGATTTCTTAATAATTCACATACATTAGAAAATATAGATAATTTTAACATATTTAACGCAAATCACAACTGTATTTTCATTATTTTTAATTTTGGCATAGAAACCGTTTTAGGCACATTCAGAATAAAACGTAGCCTTTTTCTCTCAAAAAAGTTATAATTTAAATACTTACAAAATGCCCATTGTCAAAAATACAAGTCAAACATATATAAAAAAATAAATTCGTCAATATAATATTGAAATTTTTTGGAGCTACGATCATTTTATTATTAATTAAAAACATTTTTAGGATATTTGACGTTTCAGTTTATTTATTTCTTAAACCATCTGCAGAATTACAATTAAACACTAAAGAGGGGATTCGAATGTAATTAATTTTTATATGTTACAGAAAATTTAAATAATAAATTGTGTTTACGCTGGTAAACATTACGTATCTAATTCCTAATCAAAGTCAGTGAAGCTATCTTCGCTCAAATGAGTTATAGTTGGTTCCTCTATCTCACCGACCATGAAATCGAGTTTCCACATTTTCTTTTATTCTTTTATTATATGGATTTTTCCCAATCTTCTGCAGTAACTTTATTCAAAAAAATCTTTCAAAAGTTCAGTTAAGTTACTAATTTTGTAAGTTGTGTTATTTCTAGCAACTCTACCTTTTACTTAAGAGAGATATTTCCTTCTCCAATGGACATTTTCCTGACGATCTATAAGAACAGATTTCCTATCTGGTTTTTCTCAGCAAAAATTAAGTTATCTGAGCAATTTACAGAGCTTAGTTTCTTTTAATTTCAGGTAAATCCCGATTTTCATTGATTTAAGTTAGAATTTTGTCGACGGTTGGGATCTGCTTCTCATAATAAAATGTATGTACCACTCCTTTTATTGCAGTCTACATCTCTTCTTCCAACGAGATTTTTCGTTTGCCTGTGATCGAATGTGACTTGGGAGTACTAACAATTCCAGTCGTTTTTTTTCTCCTTCAGTATTCGGTATATAGTAGATTTTCCAACTCCTGTCATGTTAGAACACATCTCAACAGAGCTTTTAACATTATTATCTAGATATTGTTATCTTAAAGCATCATAAATATTTATCGTAGTAAGTTTCTCGTTGAGGAAAAAATGCCCTGGTTTAACTATTTTGGAATAAATATAGATGTGGAAGCCATATCTTTCGGGTATCTCACTAATCTCAAATAATATATAAAAACAAGCACAAACAAAATAAATCACTAAGGACATACTGTAAAGTGTACTTTGCTCACTGACAGAAATTAAATTCAACTATCAGAAATTTTATTGTTGCAGTAAATTTATAAAAACTGATAATATTTAAATATAATTAGATTTACGGCAGTCCTCAGTTACCTGCGGCACTGGAGCAGGTACGTTGGAGGTTTCGGCAACAGTTTTATTACTCTCTTTAGTTCTTGAATAGAGTATAGCAATGTGAATGCTTGCGATCTCCCCTCCCTTCGCAAGTGCTTTGAGTTCAGGAAAATAGAACCGATTCTGCCTTTTATATTAGGAATGTGTATGCTGCTGGCATTCCCCTCCATTGACAACTTGTTTTTCTTATGATAGCCCCCCGCCCAAGACCTTTAAATTCAGGAAAATAGACCCAATTCTGCCTCTTATACTAGAAATGTGTATGTTGCGCGCATCCTTCCCCCTGTTAGCAACTTTTTTTTTCTTGTGATCGCCCCCCTCTCTCCAAGAGCATCAAATTCAGAAAAATAGACCCGACCCTGCCTTTTACACTATAAATGGGAATATTGCTGGTGTCTCTCTCCCCCCCCCCCCCGTCGACAACTTGCTTTTTCGCTTGCCATACTGTACTTTTATGATATTACCGCCCCCCTCCCCAAAGAGAGAGGCTGGATCCGCCCCTGATTGAACCACAAGGTATGCTACAATTTTTTTTAATGTGACGTATACCAGGTGAGACCCTTCAAATTACTATCCAAAAAAATATTGTGAATTACTCACAGCTGCAGGAACGAACTAGCTGTGACACTCATGACCCCATTTTTATACGCCCTGTATGATAAGAACTTTGGACAACGTTTCAAACTTGAGGCATTATAATAAGTCTGGGCGTTGTTATAATCCTCTAATCTATGCTCTTTTGTGTCTCTCAAAGTGGATCCACACGATAACAAAAGTTTGAACGTAGACGTATTACGCGCTTTTGTGTGAAAAATGTATCGTCCACAAGGGAGATTTCATTACGCGGTCATAAGGGGTGTGATTTTTTTTTGTCTTAACCTAACTTTTATCAGGATTTTTGTTTATATTTTATATAAAAATTAAAATGAAGCAAAATAAAACATTAATTGCGGCAGTATTTTAATCTAGAAAAGAAAGATGCAAAATGTAAGGAGAATATTGATATATTGTTTATTAAAAAGAACAACAGGAAACTCGCTACTGGGTCCTGTCTGTATTTGAGGAAAACATTGAAGAAAGTGATTTTTTAAAAATATTTTCCTGTTACTATTGGTGAATTTGAAGAGCTCTTCGCTGTTGTTGGGCCAATAATTAGGAAAAACGATATGGAAATGTGTACAGCTGTACCTTTATTACTAGGTTGAAAATAACATTGTGACATTTAGCTTATGAAATCAGCATCTGAAAGCAACAGTGTGAATTTCGAGCTGGTAAACAGTGTTTCTGAAATTATTCAGGTTACTTGTGCGGTAATATGGGACTCTTTAAAAGAAGTTTTATTTCCAAAGTTTACCCCTTCTACCTGGTAAAGAATTGCCAAGGAGTTCAAAGACGAAAATATCAATATAACAGTGTAATTTTAACAATCGTTTTAATAATTGCAATTGTTTGTAGTTTACTACAAATTATTAATTCTTAAATTACTTTATAAAAATATTTTTAAGTTACTCTTATGGATTAATAGGTAATTATAGTCTAATATTTAATACTCTCTTAAGAAGAAGTTATATCTTAAGTATATTTGTATTCTAATAGGCTCAAACAAAAGCACGCATTAATCTCCGAAACCCTAAAACTTTACGTTTTACAGAGACCATTAGTTTTGTTTATATTTTCATCGTCCCATAAACACACTTTTTCATTTCAGTAATCATATAACTAAATAGTCATAAGTTATATTTGTTAGTACGCCTATGACTGTAAAATAATAATTTAGATACAGAAATAGAATATAACTAGGACATGAACATAGAGACGAGAGGAACTAAAATTAAAAACAACAATAGTGACATTAAATTAGTAAGTAAGAAGAAAAACTGTTGTTACCTCATGATTTAGTGAACATTTTAATAAAATATTAAAAGTAATATTAGAAAATTTATTTGAATTCATCGAAACCAGTGATAAACCAAAAGCAGAACCAGCAAAGTTATAACATTGGTGACAGCGAAAAGCAAAGCTTATAACAATATAGAGAGCCTATTTCTCTTCTTAGTCCACTACGCTTCCATTAATGAGAACACTTCCTCGATAATCGCATTTGGTGCTTCGATTGCAAATATTTTGAAAATCTCACTGCCTTAACATACTACATACAACATTCAGATAAAACGTCCAGACATTTATTGAAAAGTCAGGGATATTATCAGGAAATCTCATGATTTCATTTGATAACCATAGCTAAGGGCATGTTTGTGGATTAGCGTCTCGATATCAAAGATTGTCGTTGAATATAAATTGTATTATATAACGACCTTTATTTCATAAGCTTTAATTTATATAACGAACAACTCTATTATTGCAATTCTTATAAAATTAATAAAAAAAATTAACAAGAATTGTTTTTTTTTGAGGACCAAGCAGTAATGATCTTCGATAGGATGCATTTTTAATAAATTAAAACAATTTAACATAGTTCATAAATATTCATTATCTCAAAACTCACAAAATAAAAAAATATAAATAAAACAACAAATTTCTGCAAAAAACATAGGTTATGTTCATATACAATATTAAAAATAAACAGTTTCCGCCATGTTTAAAGCAGTCCGTTGAAAAGTTAAACATAATTTTTCGTAATGAACTTGAAAAGGGCAAATTTAGGCGGGGAATCTTCGGTCTTTGTCTTTTTTTATATTTGACATATGTCTTAATACGCTACGCTGACGCCGTGATTTTTCTTATGGTGTGGACCCACACTTAGACTTTAAGATGGCTGGAATTGGGAACGCGCAGGCAATTAATATATTTTTCATCAAACTCCCATAAATCATATTATATTTACCGCTTTCAAGCAGTTAAAAATCGATAATTTTTTATTTTATTTCGCATATTTGTTTTCAAAACACCATCATTCGATTTTTTCTTCTAATTTCTCTCCTAATTAGCCGTTAAAATTTGTGTTACAAACTAATAAAACTTTATAACCACTTAAATTCATACATTCTAAAAATATAAACGTTAATTAATAATAAATTAAAGCTGTCGAGATACACCGATTTTATTGCAGAAACTTACAAATTTGTGGTATATCTTAAAATATAAATCGCTTTGTTAATTTTATGATTATGACAATAAAACTGATTCAAGTTTGCTCAAGGGCGACGTATCAGAACGATTCAACGCAGAATTTTCATCGCTTAAAAATGTGAGTATATGAAGAATTGAAGTCTATGACCATTTAATTATATGTTTAAAAAAACACCGATATTCAGATTTTTTGCCAGTCTAAGCGCCTAAAAGCAAACAAAACTTGGTACTAGAAGAACATGTAATTCGTTACTGTGGTTTCTTGTAGACTTCCTCTCCACCAGATTCCACCTCCAATAACCTCCCCCTCACTCATCATGAACTCAAAATAGCCTTCGAAACTCCGCCCCAGGGCGTGATAATTCAAATTCCGATGATTGAAAGTTTCCCTATATTCGGCTTATCTCTCCTTCAATTATATAATCAGACATGGTTGAACAGAAACATCCTTAACTCAACAAAGTGTAAGATACACTATAAAAGTTTTTAAATAGAGCCTCACGACATTTTTGAGAAAATTTTTCGTGACACTTCTTTGAACAATGGCATTATTTGGCTTCAAACGTTTTAAAAGGAACAACACTTTCTTTAGCATTAATTTATTCTTCACCATTAGTATGCTTTCTTTTTCTAATATATCTCTCCCACTGTCTTTCATTTTTCTTTTTGCTGTAACGAACAAATTCAAGTACAAAAGTGGCCCAAACCCAGAACACCGAAACACAATAGTTAATATAGGGGAAAGTGGGGTAATTGCGAACACTTAAGGGAGAACTGAAATACAATAAAACCAAATGAAGTTACAAGGCTTATTTATTGCTTAATATTTACATAAACTAATCATTCTTATGTTCTCATAATTAACTTAGATAAATTTTCAAAAATAAAATCAAGTTTCAACAAAACACAAAACCTCTGGTGTCTGGGATTACCCCACAGCTTGGGAGGTAATTACGGATGGTGTATGGGGTAATCACGGACATAGTCTAAATGGCCCAGAAATCACAGATAAATCCCCTTGATGTGTTTGCACTACTCGTGCAATTTTCATGGGCCCACAATTTACATTTGATGCACATTATCCAATCTTCTGTGATTGATTCTTCATACTTTTCATTACATATAAGACAATAATATCCTTCATCAACCTTTGTAGCACTTTTGTTGACTTTCTTTTTCTTGCGCTGTACGCTCCCATCTTTAGCCTTCATATCATCTTCAAATGCTTTAATATTCTTCATACCTTTCTTTCTTTCAGTGGTACGTACAGACTTATCATTTTCTTTTGCCTCTTCTTTATTTTTCTTCCTTTGTTCCTTTTCTTCTAAAGCGTCTTTCATAGGGGTACTAGTGATTATAATTGAATGTTTCTTTCTGGAACATTGTCTACTTTTCTGTTGTGGCAGTTGGGGAACATTAACAACATCTTGAAATGGAATTGATTTGTCCAACACAGGTAAAGGTGTTACTGACCGCTGCTGCACAACTGATAATGGAACTACTTGTGCATTAGGTGACACTGCTCTCTGCATAGATAGTGTCGGTGCAATCTGGTTATCAGGTGTTACTGCTCTTTGCATATTTGATGTCGATGCTGTGTACACATCAGGTGATGTCGAATCAAAGAAATGTTCGTCAAATTTTGTTTATCTAATGGCCAAATACCAGCTACCCGAAAACCATTTGCATTTTTTTCTATATTGCTGATCTGATTGAAAGCTTTGACAACTTCATACTGTGTAATTTTTCGGCCTATATTTGAAGCCATGTATAAGTCACATTCTCTGTTGTATGCAGTTTTGAGCGGTCCAAAATATGTTAAGTCCAGCGGTTGCATACAATGTGACATATGTGGTGGAAGAGATAACAGTATTATTCCATTCTGGCGACAAAGCAGGTAGCAAGCAAGGCTAATATGACTTTCATGGTTGTCTAAAATAAGAAGAATAGGTTCTTCAACAGTTGGTTTAGCGTAAGAGATAAAATGATGTAACCACTCTATGAATAGGTTTTCATTAATCCAACCCGAATTGCTCACAGCTCCAACCATATCAGCATTGCCTCCATGCAATAGATAAGCATTCATTCGCTTCCTCTTGAAAATAAAAAATGGAGGAATATACTTTCCTGAAGCACTGAATGCGCAAACAATTGTTGTTGTTGTGCCTCGTTCACCACTTGTAACCATGCCGACTTGTTTCTGGCCTTTCGGAGCTAGAATTTTAGAATTTTTCTGGACGTTAGAAATGCCGGTCTCGTCAACATTGTAAATGCGATTGGCATCAAACTGATATTTCCTTTGTAAGGCTTCCAAGTTTTCGAAAAAGATTCTCACTTCTGTTTCATTAAACGCTGTAATTCTATTAATAGAAGTGGATTCAGGTTTGCGGAGAGAAATGTTGGGATGCCTTTTTCGAAATCCATAAAACCAGTCCTTTCCCGCCATTTGTGATGTTTGGTCAAAATTATGTTTTAACTGATTTACTTCAGCAAATTTGAAAGCTATTTTCCTCACCATCTCTATAGTTAAGCCATAAAATAGTTTACTGCATTTTAAAATGTGTTCTTCTAATTCTTTTTCTTGGTCTTCAGAAAATATAGCCTTCTTCCACTTTTTGGGTTCTTTATAATTTCTTTATTAAGATGGTCGTGTATAGTGCTTTTTGGTGTAGAGTAAACGATAGCTGCTTTTCCTAATGAAAGTTTTTTGTTCTTGACGTCCTGAATAGCTTTTTGTAAATCTTCTAATTTGTATTTGATCTCCGTCTTTCTTTGGTAATTTCGAGGCATCTGAAATATAAAAAGGTTTAGATAGGTTTATAAAAAATTATTTGAGTAGGTTTATAAAAAGTCTATATAACTGGGTATTCGGTCTATAATAGCCCATATATGGGTAATTACGGATGTCTGTGATTACCCCACACAAATCGTCCGCCATTACACGACTCACAAAAAAACGAAAAACTATATATTTATTTGAGGTTAGAATATTGTAATGCACGTGGTGATTACTTACAAACGTTGCTTAATTAGACGTTAGTTCACTTTAAAAAAAACGTGAATACTATGTTCAGCTTGAAATAATATACACGTATTTAATTTTACTAAAAAATAAAAAGAAAATGTTGAAAAATAATCGACTTAACTTACCTTGTACGGCGAACGCGACCTCACCTCACCATTCAGTTCGGCACTGCATTCGGGCGCGACTCGCGATTGTGGCGGTTAAAATATCTGCTATCTTTTTCTAACATAGCTATACTGGTGTGTCCGCCATTACCCGCCGTCCGAGATTCCCCCACTCTCCCCTAACGTCAAATTATAGCTAAATTAGAGCAAAAAAGTTTTTAGTTTACTTATCAGAGCCATTTTCGTCACTCCCAAACATATTTATCTTTATTTTTTGAAAGATATTTCACTTAAAAGACACGCTATTCAAGCAATAACAAACACACAGTCAAATCTGTCGTCACAGTATGCAACACAAAATACGAAATATAAGAAACGTTATGTACGTGCTAATTGATCGAAACGGCTATGACGTAAAAATCGATGGTGTCGGCCCCAACGGTGGTGCTGTAACTAAAGCGCACGGGGGAAATTATTCATTATTTATTAAGGAATATTAATATTTTGAAGTTTTTACCTTTGTCGTATTAAAAAAGTTTGTTAACTAAAATACATACAACAAAAGCATAAAACGTCAAAATATTAATATATCACATAAAAAAATTACATATGCAGGAAAATAACACAAAATAGTTTTTATTAGATTTATATTTTCTGAATATTTATAAATAACAGTCCTGATGAATTGGTCAAAACTTGCAAAAATTAATATTTCAATTATTATAAACAAAATGTTTTTGCTATGTACATTCTAATAAACTCTCTCTTGAATTGTTTTTGATTTCATATATTCTTGTTTCGTTATACTGCATTTTGAAATTTTATTAAGAAAATGAAAACCATCTTATTATTAAAACTATTTAAATTGTTGAAACTGATAATTTGAAAGTGTAAAGATTATCATACCATCATATTTTTGTAAAGGTTAGGGTATGTTTTATAAAATTTATAGAGAAAATGTGATATGTTAAACAGAAAAAACAAAAAAATATACAGCCGAAACAAATTGATAGGAGAATTCCATAAATTTCAACATTGTTACATATACAAATACAAAATATTCTTTATAACGATGTTAGTATTTGAGCAAAGAAAAAATAATTTCAATCCAGTTTTGGTAAAAACACAAGGCAAAAAATAACATATTAGGTTTTCTTAATAACTTACAAAAAATAATAAATGTTAATGCCTTGCTATCTTGCAAAAAATGAAAAACTGAGTTCTTTTAAAGAAAAAAATCACATTATATGAAGTGTCGAGTCATAAATACAGTCAGAGCAAAGCCAAGTATTTCACAACTTTGCCTTAAATTCCCCAAATGTCCACATTTAAAATCATATATAAATACAACAAAATGAAACAATATACATTAAACAAAAAATAATTTTTCTCAAAAAAAAACAACAAACATATATAATTAATATAAGCTTTTTAGGTTATTTATAAATTACAACAGAAAACAAAAATATAAATTTAAAGGAACATTTTATTTCATATTAAAGAGCAAAAACAGAATAATTTTATAAGCTCTACGGCTTAATACACATAATATATGCACCGTTGATCCTAAATACAGAAACTCAAAAAAGCCAGAGTAAAGCAACTAATTTTCACAGCTTTGCTCTAATTGGCTGAAATCTCCAAAAGTATATGTATTTAGCAAAATAAAAAAAAGTTCTTTAAAACATAATAATAATTTCTAGTTGCCTTTAGGAAAAATGTTTTCCTATATAACAACATAAATAATAATAATAATATAAAATATATTTTAAATAACTATATAGAAAAAATAAAATATCTTTGAAAACAAAAAGGAACTTTAATTCAATCAAGGTACAGGTAAAGATCTTCATTAGGTGGAGGACTTATTCAGGTGCAGGTAGGTCCTTAGATCATGGTGGACTTCAGTCGACATTTAACATGAAACAAAAGAAAAATTGGGCAGAATTGTCTTATACGTTAACAAAATGAATAAATATCACAAATCGAATACAAAAGTCAATACATAAATATCTAAAACAAATAAAAAATGGTGCTGAGTTAATTATATAGCGTAATGATGGAAAAATGGTGCATGTGCCCTATACCCCCTTTAATTTTTACGTTTTTTTATTCTACAAATATAATTACCATGCCAATAAAAAATGGTATATTTATTTTAAAAATCGGTAAATTGTTGCTTTAACTCTTATAAACATTACTACTCTTATACTTTATTAGTCATAGCCCCAACCACTAAAATCTCCCAGTAAGTATCTAAATTAATATTTTTATAGTTTTATATAAAATTAACTATTATTCTTTATAAACAATTTTGCAGTTTTGTACACTGAACCTAAAATTTCAACTCTTCTGTTCAATGATATTGGTGTGGTAAGTAACTACCTTAAAATTAACACTACTATATTAAAATTATGTTGTGTTAAAATATACCAATATTATTTGACTCATTATTTCTGAAAAAAAATTTTAGGCCACAAAATATTATCGTCATGTTTAAGAAACTTCAAGTGCAACCATTGTTCACCACGAATACACAAAATAAATGATTTATACTTACCAAAAAGTAATTAAAATATCTTATTAGCAGTTTCTACCATATTTTCTTATCACAACACAAATAAACTGCTGAGAAAAGACCATAAAACTTTCCCAACTACGACATAACAAACGCGGCTGCGCGACATGGAAAAGAAGGGTTGCCATCTTTGAGCTAGAATGCAACGAAATGATTGGTTAAATAAATTGACAAACCGCTTAATTCAAATTCCTGGATTTAAATTTTACTTGAATTTTCTGATTGGTCAGATATTCCGGTGGATGGCAGTATTGACAGCTGCGATTATTCCAATCAAGGTTACGTAGGCCTGGTACCCAAAAGCAACTCACAATGCACAAATTGATTGGGCCCGTCTTGTTTTAGAAAATGTGAACTAGCTGTGTATAGAAAAGTGAATTTAGGTGCCATCTTGTGTTGAATAACCGACATAGGCTTGTGGCGGTATTGCATGATAAAAATTTAATTTATTTGTAGGATATTTGAGCTTTAAACTCAAAAAAAAAAATTGTGGTATGGGTCATGTTTGCTCTAAACGTGTCAAATTATGGTGGAAGATATAGTGGGATTGAATCACGAACATGACATATAAAACTGGACTGCTCATGAAAATAATTTTTGCCCCCCCCCCCTTATTGGTCGACATTACGTGCAATGATTTATATGGCAACATTGAATTCCCTGCTAGTTTCTTACATTGGCGTGAATGTGTCGTGTATGAATGTCAATACTATTATTCTAACTAACAGGTTTAGACAATAACTATCTATTTCTATACTATATTTAAATAAATCGCTCTTCCTTGTTTTACTTGACAGGTTAATTAGGTGTATCCAGTTAAAAAGGCCGGGATAATTGTTTGTGTAAACTTGAATTTCTACTTTTAGTTTCCTCAAAATTATAAATTTTCTGCTTAAAGCAACTCCAATAATGCAAATTTTTTTAACTTCATTGGAACAGCGTAAATATGTAACAATTTTATTATTTTTAGATAACAAGCATGAAATGTCAGTTCTTATAAATAAATGAAGGTACTTTTTCTATGACTGTTTACATATTTTATTTTTTACAATAAAACTGTTATTTAGCAAAATAGCTAAAATGTGAAATATGCGCTAAAAACAAATCGAAACTAATTTTTTTTAGATATCTGTTTTAGAAAAGATTGTGAAAATCAGTGGATATTTTTGTAAATAACTAGTATAATCTACATCTTTATTCGGACGTAGAGTATAAGAAGTTAACGAAAGTATTAAGGCATTTATTTTTAAAAATTTTATGTCATGAATTAATATAGTATATTGTTTAATGTAAGGTATCGAAATATCCACATAATCTATTGCAAAGTAAGAGAGTTACATCATTTAAAAATAGCTTCGATTAGGTCTTTATTATTTTCTCCTCGATGCTTTTAGGGAACTGATATGTTAGGTATTTATATAGGGTTAACAACATTCATAATAATGTTGACATTTCCTTCATAATACCGGAGCTTTAATTTAAAGGAAGTAAAGTTCCATTATGTACTAAACCATTTTTATATAAAAAAAAATTAAACCCTAAAGAGGATGGTGTTAAAGCAGTTTATATTTAATTGTAAACAAAACAATATTTATTAAGACACTTTAAATATAAAAAAACTTATAAATACAAGAGAATTCTTACATTAATACAATCATTTTTAATCTAAATATATACATAAAGATTTACTAGCAACTTTTAATTTTTACACTAGGTCAAACTTTCCGTTTACTGTTTGAGGATCTGGAATTGACTTTTCCTAGAGATGAATTTTTGAAATGGTAATCAATCGCAGCTTCTCACTACTTTGACAAAGGATTTTCATGATACAAATTTCCTATGTGAGCTAAAATCAAGAATTTTGTTTTATTAATTAATAACATATTCAAACAAAAGGTTAATATTTTATTTTTAGACAAAACAAATACATAAAAGTAAAATTTATGTAATTTCCAAACATGCTTAATAATATTGAAAAATTTCATATTATATGCAATCATTTATTTCTATTTTAATATGGCATGTTGGTTTTTAAACGCATAATCATTTTAAATTTTAACACCATACCAGTTTCGATGTTCAGCTTTATATGTCAGTGGAACATTAACTTTATGGTAAAACGATATTGTTGTTGGTTAATGCACACCTAATTCAGGACTTTTTTTGTAGAGCCAGTATATGTTATTAAGTATTTAGTTGCTTCAAGATGTTTACATTAAACAGTGCTTCATAGTTTTTTTCAGGCAGTTTATTTATAAGAAGCACAGCACAAACTTTTTGCTCATCTTCTTGTTTAAAACTATTTCCAGAAAAATGCTCTGAACAGAGTTACTCATCTGGTATATAAAAGAATTATGATCATGACCAATTTGCTTCAGCCTTTGAATTTGAAGTTTCTTTTCTCTTAGAAAACTAAAATATTGATAACATTTAAAGATTATCATACATCATATCCATAAGATTAAACTTGTTACCCTTAGATTTACAATTTGATTCTATGGTAAAATTTTAAATGATTAATATTGGGTGTTTTATAACTTACCAATTAAATAATAACACATTTTTTAAAATACCAAAAAAAAACAATAAATTACGTTCCTGTTTGAAATTTTCAGTAAAACGTTACATAAAATGTGATAAAATGCATAAAACAGCAAAATCAAAAATAAATTATTGTCAAAATGAAAGTATTCAGTCAATGTCAAAAATACACTTTCACCAATATAATAAAAACTTAGGGAATTCATTGTTGCCAAAGCAATTATTTGCACGTAATGGCACGGAGCATAGTGGTGTCATTTTTATTATAAGGAAGGTATTATGCATGACCAGTCCAATTTTATATGGCAAGTTCGTGGATTAAATACACAACCGTATAGCCTTAATCTAGGTTTTTGCCATGTGGTACTCTATGAGAGAAAAATATAGTTGGGTGTCATCCGCATAGAGGTGAAAGTTACCGTTTTGAAGTGACTTACCCAAAATACCGCAATGTGGCATTGCAGGCTTCATATGCAAAGGAAAAATGGAGAACAGAATTGGGACTATTATGGTTCAGCATTCAATTTAATTTTCGCAAATACTGGTATTTTGAAAAAAAAAAATACTGATCTTGGAATGATGAAAAAAAAGCTAAATAATCATGAACATTTTCCTAGATTATTTATACGTTCACATTATCTAGGGGTTAAGCCCCAGAAAATTCTCATTGCTACGCCAATGGTGATAGTGTAGTTCACAATATCATCTTTAATGGTCTTAACTTCGGAGCTGTTTTTAGCACGGGTTTAAGTACACCACTTTCTATTTTAATTAAACTTTATTTGGTCCAATCAAAAGCAATCTTGGATAGATAACTTTTTGAAATTGATGCAGGAGTAATGAGAGTTCAAATGTGACAAGATAAACGATCCTGCAATTTTTTTGAAAAATCGGCAAAAAATTTTAAAATATTTTCAAACAGAAATTTGTATTATTTAATTAATGACATTCTCTCTCTGGAATCTATTTGGGGCGTGAAAGCTGAGAGAAATTACAAGTTCAGTAACCTCTAACAAAATTGGCTAGCTTATTGTATTTTTTTTCCAAACGCTATGTTAGTTTAGTGTATTAACTACAAACGGTATGCCTATATAGCATGTAATGAATCAGCAATTCGACTATTTACTTCCGAATATTACTTTTCTATTGTAAATTTCATTCATTATAGGTTAAGTTCACTAAACGGTGGGTACTCCTACATACACCTCGCCTTTAAATTTGTCGGCGGTACCGTTTCATGAATGTGCAAATGAATAAAATCTCTCCCAGGTCGTTGAATTCACAGACATGTAAGTAATAACTTCACTGAAAAAATATTTTTATCCTACGTAAAATGGAATTTTTTATTTTTAATTTTAAAAAGGTAATTTAATATTTCCAGGGAAAATAAGCGAAATAACAATATCTGCTTTTTTATAGCGTCGATAAGGCTTCCTATTTTCAATTTAGTACTTTTTTTAATTGACTTTAACAATTGAAAAAGGGGGAGATTATTAAGTTATTTTCTGTACTCCCGAACTTTGCGTATAAAAATGGATTGAATAATTTTTGGCCTCTCTGTGCTATTGCGTACAAATATTTATATGGTAATATTGAATTCTCTGTTAGTTTTTTATATTGGTATGGTTGTTTCAAATTCTAAAAAACAGGCTTAAAGAATAACTATATTTTTCTGTAATATATCTCAAATTATAAATCGATCTTCTTTGATTTATGTAAGAGTTAATTCAATAAAAAAATTTTGGGAATATCAACTGTTTGGAAATGAAATTTTTTAACACAATATATGGCAATTTTATTATTGATATTGTATAACAAAGACGGGTGAAAAACATTGGTTTTGAAATATGATCTTTTATGAAAACATATCTACGACACACGGAGTGCAAGTTGCGAGACAGTTGAAGGAAATATTAAGAACAAATACTCGTCTGGCCGCAGGAAAAAATAGACGAATCTTTTTATTAAGATCTTGTTTGACCAAGAAAAATGTTACTGTTATTATTAAATTAAGGAAAATAATATAAAAAAGGTTTTTGAAAATGCCTTAAACAAAAGGGGAAATTAAAAAAAAATTAGTAAGGAACAAAGTAATATTTCTGCCGTATTTAAATAGTTTGTTATATAAGTAACTAGCGACCCGCCCCGGCTTCGCACGGGTGCAATGCTGATACTAAATACACTACAGAAAAACTGTGACTATTTATTTTATTTTTACAACAATTATTACATCGGCCTCCGACGCGCTATTTATAGGCACGCTGCCGCCGCCCCGGTCGGCCAGTACCGCCGCAAGCGCTACTTCCCGCAATTTTAAATCTGTAATATCTTCGAAAATATTCATTTAAATGTTGTGCTGTAAAGGACCATATAGATCTATATTAAATCAACAATGTATTTAAGCTATTTAATTGGATAAGGATTAATGCTGTATTGGTTAAAATCGCTTCAAAATTTGCCATTATTTGTCGTAAAAAGTAAATGACAAAAAAATGTTATTGTGGGATATCCATGAGAGATAGACATATACCATCGCGGAGTTTTCTGTAGACCTTTTCAATGTGTACAAATAATTAGTACATTATTTTGATAAATCTCGTAGGGTTCAGCCTGCGTTTGCAATGTAAGCGGAAAAAAATATGATAATTAACGACATCACATTAGAAACCTCAAAAATAACAGTATTTCTCCACTATTTAATGGATGTTATTATACATATAAACCTTCCTCTTGAATCACTCTATCTATTGAAAAAAACCGCATCAAAATCCGGTGCGTAGTTTTAAAGATTTAAGCATACAAAGGGACATAGGGACAGAGAAAGCGACTTTGTTTTATACTATGTAGTGATTCTCCTTTCAGGCAGAGAATATGAAAAATATATATACAAACAGTTTATTTTCTGCAAATATCGCTCTGGTCCTCTCTCCATACGCGTTTTGATTACCTCATGACCTATTTGCAGGAAATAACTGATATATAAAATGTAAATTTCAAGTTAGGTCGGCATACCTTGAAATTTATATTTCATATATCAATTATTTCCTGCTAATGTTGCTCTCGGTCCGATACAGCTCCACTGACGAGATTATAAGGTGATCGAAACGCGTATGGGGAGAGGACCAGAGCGATATTTGCAGGAAATAAACTGTTTGTATATATATTTTTCATATTCTTTGCCTGAAAGGAAAATTATATATGTAACAAAAGGCGAAATGTCAAAACACTTTCTATTTTTAACATCCATGTATGAACTCAACCCCAAGAATCCCAAAAAAAACATATTGATACATATATTTAATGGTTCAAGACAAGCAGGAAAAATATAAGTACAGTGAGAATGAAAAACACTGGTTTTCAAATATGACCTTTTATGAAAATGTATCTACAACACACGGAGTCCAAGTTGGAATACAGTTGAAGGAAATATCAAGAACATATACCCGTCTGGCAGCAAAAAAAAAATAGACGAATCTTTTTATTAAGATGTTGTTTGATCAAGAAAAATGTTACTGTTATTATTAAATGAAGGAAAATAATATAATAAAAAAATTTTTGAAAATGCCTTAAAAAAAGCCCAACGTCAAAACACGTTTTTTTTTAACAATGACGTATGAATCTAACTCCAAGAAAACAAAAAACATATTGATACATATAAAGGGTGTTTTTTATAGAGGTATAGAACTTTTAAATGGAATAAAAGAAAGATGAATTTTTTAAATTGACATGAAATTCACTTTATTCGAAAGATAACCTTCTGGCATTATAATTTAAATATGACTTCTGGAATATGACCGCCACGGCTGGCTCGGACGTAGTCTAATCTGGAGGTTCAATTTTTGATGACTTTTTCCAACATTTGTGGCCGTATATCGGCAATAACGCGGCGAATGTTGTCCTCCAAGTGATCAATCGTTTCGGGCTTATCGGCGTAGACTAGCGACTTCACATATCCCTACAGAAAATAGTCTAGCGGCGTTAAGTCGCACGATCTTGGAGGCCAATTCACGGGTCCGAAACGTTAATCTATGCGGTTACCAAACGTTTCTTTCAATAAATCAATTGTGGCACGAGCTGTCTGACATGTTGCGCCGTCTTATTGAACCCACAGCTCCTGCACATCATGGTTGTTCAAATGATGAACGAAAAAGTCAGTAATCATCGCTCTATAGCGGTCACCATTGACTGTAACGTTCTGACCAGCATCGTTTTTAAAGAAGTACGGACCAATGATTCCACCAGCCCATAAAGTACACCAAACAGTCAGTTTTTCTGGATGTAACGGTGTCTCAACATACATTTGAGGTTTATCATCACTCCAAATACGGCAGTTTTGTTTATTGACGTATCCATTCAAACAAAAGTGAGCTTCATCGCTAAACAAAATTCGCTTATGAAAATCGGGATCAACGGCAATCTTGTTTTGGGTCCATTCACCGAATCTACGCCTTGCTAGGTGATCGTGTGGCTTCAATTCTTGCACGAGTTGGATTTTGTAAGCACGCAAACCAAAATCTTCCCGCAAAATCTTCCATAAAGTGAATGGACACATATCCAATTTCTGTGCACGATGGCGGATAGACTGATTCGGGTCTTCCTCTACGCTACGCTCTACAGCGGCAATAACTTCTTCTGTACGCACTGTACGACGTCTCTGTGGATGCGTATTATCATTTAGAGTAAACGTGGTGACAAAACGTTCCATAGTTAATCGAATTAATTGCTCTGATGGACGATTATGTTGACCGTAAACTGGACGTAGTGCGCGATACGTATTTCGAACAGAACCATGATTTTCAAAATAAATTTGCACAATTTGGAAGCATTGTTCAGGCGTCAGTCTATTCACGTTGAAATGCCGAACCAAACTAAACATAAATCACTTGACAGCTGACAAATGGCCGCCAGTTAAAAAAGTGTTGCCAACTTAAAGTTTTATACCTCTATAAAAAACACCCTTTATTTAATAGTTCAAGAAAAACAGGAAAAATATAAATACAGTGAGGGTAAAAAACATTGGTTTTGAAATATGACTTTCTATGAAAATGTATCTACAACACACGGAGTCCAAGTTGCGAGACAGTTGAAGGAAATATCAAGAATATATTCCCGTCTGGCCACAGAAAAAAATAGACGAATCTTTTTATTAACATGTTATTTGACCAAGAAAAATGTTACTGTTTTTATTAAATTAAGGAAAATAACATAAAAAAAACTTTTTGAAAATGCCTTAAACAAAAGGCGTAACGTCAAAACACGTTGTTTTTTTAACATCCACGAATGAACCTAACCCCAAGAATATAAAAAAATCTTCGCAACATTTCGTCAGTTGCTCAGCTGACTTGATATTTCCAGCCAAGCAGTCGTCGAGGAAACATCACTTGAAAATGCCAGCTGAGATGTTGACGAAACGTCGTGTCGATTTTTCTACTAGCGAACAGATTGAAAACCGGAATATATATATATATATATATATATATATATATATATATATATATATATATGCAGTGAGCGACAAAACATATGCACGAACTTGTGGATATTAAAATATGCCTTAATAACAAGACAAAGACACATTGCTTTTCAAATTGTTTTATTTATTTACAAAATTAACAAACTAAATTTACTAAAACAAAACAAAAATTTCCAACATTTGTTATGAAAACCAACAAAAACCATATTTCATAATTAACAATATTTTCTTTATGCGACAGAACAATAGCACATTTTTAGGTTATTCCATTTAAATAAAAATTTAACTAATATTTAGTTGCGTAGCCCTTATTTTTTAAAACCTCCTCTCATCTGCGTGGCATGGACTCTATAAGGTTAGAAAAAATTTCATCGAAAATTCCATTCCATGCAATTTCCGCTTGTCGGAAAAGGTTATTCGCATTTTTGCAATTATCGCGATTTATTTTGCGATCTACAATATCCCATAGATTTTCTATGGGATTGAGATCAGGCGATTGCGCTGGCCATTTCAAAACGTCAATCTTGTTCTTTACGAACCACTCTTTCACACATTTAGCAGTGTGTTTTGGGTCGTTATCATGTTGATACCTCCACTTAAGAGGCATTTCTTCCTCTGCGTGTGGCAACATAACATTATTTAGGATATCCTTATACACAAAACGATCCATTACACCATTAATTTTGTGAATTGGTCTGATTCCATGTCCGGAGCAGCATCCTCAGACCAAAACATTTTCTCCTCCATGCTTAACCGTGCCTTGCATATACCGAGGGTTAAGACGTTGCCCTTTAGGTCTGCGTATTAGCCGAAATCCATCCGAATTTTTCAAGTTGAACTTCGATTCGTCACAAAAAAGTACGGTCTTCCATTCAGTTGTACTCCAATTTAAGTGTTCCTTTGCAAATTGAACTCTAGCCAGTCTATTTTTGGCGGAAATAAATGGTTTTTTGGCACTTCAGTATGATTTTAATCCACCTTCAACAGCTCGTCTTTGGATGGATCTTTCAGAAATATATAGTGGTAATCGATTTGCAATTGACCTTGCTGATATGAACGGATCTTTTTTTATTAGTCTAATTATTTTCTGGTCGTCCCGTTTACTGGTTTTCCGTGGACGACCTGCTTTGTGGATAGTGATCAACGAGCCTGAAGAACGAAAGCGGCTGATAATTCGCGAAATTACGCTATGATGAATTCCAAATTTCTTTGCAATTGATGTTACTGATTTACCACTATTATAATATTTAATTATTTTTTCCTTTACTTGCACTGAGTACTTATTATTAGCCATTTTTCCATTAAAAACTTGTACCATATGACTTTGAAAGACCAGGAACGACTATAAACACGTAGAAGTGTTCTATAAACATTCTTACAATGTTCAAAAAAGAGAAACGGGGTACTTGTTGTTGATAATTTTTTATAATTCATAAATAATGTAAATTCCTATTATTTCGTGTTTTGTCATAAACAAAAAGTGATGTTGTAAACAAAACTAATTTGTTTCCGATACAAAAAAAATTAGTTTTGTTTGTGTCTTTTTTTTTAGCAGAAAAGTCCATCGCGATCATAAATAAGTAAAAAGAATTTAAATTTAAGTGCATTTGATGATATTAGCGAGTAGAAGTTCGTTCAATTGTTATATATATATACATATATATATATATATATATATATATATATATATATATATATATATATATATATATTTGAAAAAGTTATTTTATTCTCCTTACGACCGTTAAGAAAGGGGACAGACAGTGTATTCTCTGCGAATTCCACTCTGGTTCTCTCTCCATACTAGTTTCGACCACCTAATGGTCTCATCAGTGGAGCTGTAACGAACCGAGAGTAAAATGCACAGAGAACAAATGTCTACTTAAAATCCCCATATCGTAAAATATCGGCAGGATATTACCTGCAGAACTTGATGCCGGACTGCTATCTTAAACAGTACAAACGAACATCTGAATATACCCCGGAGCGGTAGGAAATTTATTAAAAATAAACAAATTCACGGTCTATATATTTGAAAAAGTTATTTTATTCTCCTTACGACCGTTAAGAAAGGGGACAGACAGTGTATTCTCTGCGAATTCCACTCTGGTTCTCTCTCCATACTAGTTTCGACCACCTAATGGTCTCATCAGTGGAGCTGTAACGAACCGAGAGTAAAATGCACAGAGAACAAATGTCTACTTAAAATCCCCATATCGTAAAATATCGGCAGGATATTACCTGCAGAACTTGATTAAGTAGACATTTGTTCTCTGTGCATTTTACTCTCGGTTCGTTACAGCTCCACTGATGAGACCATTAGGTGGTCGAAACTAGTATGGAGAGAGAACCAGAGTGGAATTCGCAGAGAATACACTGTCTGTCCCCTTTCTTAACGGTCGTAAGGAGAATAAAATAACTTTTTCAAATATATAGACCGTGAATTTGTTTATTTTTAATATATATATATATATATATATATATATATATATATATATATATATATATATATATATATATATGTTAGATCTCCACATTGTCGGTGTCTAGAACCTATTATACCTGATCTGCATACATAATGGCCTAGAATTGTTGATACTAGAGTACAAATGGAGCAATAATGTATAAATTTACAAAAAATATTTGCAAATCCGACCACGTTCAGTCTAAATACAGAACACTTGTTGGTAAATCGACATTAAGAAATGATAACAAAAACATTTTATGTTTCAAAAGATTTTGATTAGTTTTTCAGATTAAACTATTCCTAACAAAGATAGGTAAAAGTAGGTATTTATAATTCCACGTCCAACGACATTGATGTGAAATGGTTAATTACGTAGGTGTATTATTTAAATAGAATAACAATAAAATGTCAACTCACAACACGTGTTGTAAGTTCAAGTTCAAGTATGTTAGCACTGCAAATTACTGTTTATTCTTGACAGTTTGACCAAATTTGTTAATGTGATATTCCCGAATATCTTTTTAAAACTAATTTTTTATTCATAGGACCTTTTTAACGTGGGTCTGTCGGTACCAAAAATACTTCTACCACCAAAATGTCACACAGCTGCGTGTATATATATATATATATATATATATATATATATATATATATATATATATATATATGCACTGGTGTTTTTCTTCACGACGTTTCACCAACATCTCAGCTGGCATTTTCACGTGATGATTCCAAGCCGAGCTGCCGTCGAGAAAGCATCACTTGAAAATGCCAGCTGAGATGTTGGCGAATCGTCGTGAAGATTTTTCTATTGACGAACGGATTGAAAACTGGAAAAACACCAGTACATATATATATATATATATATATATATATATATATATATATATCACTACATAGTATAAAACAAAGTCGCTTTCTCTGTCCCTATGTCCCTTTGTATGCTTAAATCTTTAAAACTACGCACCGGATTTTGATGCGGTTTTTTTCAATAGATAGAGTGATTCAAGAGGAAGGTTTATATGTATAATAACATCCATTAAATAGTGGAGAAATATTGTTATTTTTGAGGTTTCTAATGTGATCTCGTTAATTATCATATTTTTTTCCGCTTACATTGCAAACGCAGGCTGAACCCTACGAGATTTATCAAAATAATGTACTAATTATTTGTACACATTGAAAAGGTCTACAGAAAACTCCGCGATGGTATATGTCTATCTCTCATGGATATCCCACAATAACATTTTTTTGTCATTTACTTTTTACGACAAATAATGGCAAATTTTGAAGCGATTTTAACCAATACAGCATTAATCCTTATCCAATTAAATAGCTTAAATACATTGTTGATTTAATATAGATCTATATGGTCCTTTACAGCACAAGATTTAAATGAATATTTTCGAAGATATTACAGATTTAAAATTGCGGGAAGTAGCGCTTGCGGCGGTACTGGCCGACCGGGGCGGCGGCAGCGTGCCTATAAATAGCGCGTCGGAGGCCGATGTAATAATTGTTGTAAAAATAAAATAAATAGTCACAGTTTTTCTGTAGTGTATTTAGTATCAGCATTGCACCCGTGCGAAGCCGGGGCGGGTCGCTAGTATATATATATATATATATATATATATATATATATATATATATATATATATATATATATATATATATATATATGTGCGTGTGTGTGTGTGTGTGTGTGGCATTGTCTGTCAAACCGACACCTCCCTCTGCTTAGAATAGTTTTGATGCAAATTAGTCCTAGGATCACTTAAATGACAGCTTTTGAACTCTACTTTCGAAATTCGTCTGATCATTTTGGTAATTCAAAATGGCGGACCCAATATGGCGACTGAAAATTCTAGTGTGTTTCACATGGAAATCTTTATCTTTTGTCACTAATATGAAAAGAGCGGAAAATTTATATTCTGATACAGTTTAATACAAGGGTTAAAATAACATCTGACGATTATTTGAAAGTAAAAAGTCTTTTTCAAGATTTTTGGATTAGAATTTCATCGGGGTAACTGAATATCGAGAAAATAATCTCTATGAATGTTGTAAAGATTACAAAGAACTCTCATTTATGACCTTTGACTTGACCTTAGATTACTTTTCAAGGCCATGTAAAAGCTAAGTTCTATTTTTGTATGGCTAATGCCAGTTTCAATGCAAGATCTCATGAACCACTCTGTTTTGTGGTGCATATTTTATTGTTTGTGTATGACGCAGGTGTGGCGATGTAAGATCCTAGTCCCAAGGCCTACAGAATAGATAAATCTCTGCACTAGAACCGCGAGCCAGTTTTATCATAACCTGTTCTGAACCACGTGGAGGTACTACTTCTTTCAGAATTTCAAAAAAGAATAATAAATTAAAAATTTTATAATTATGAAAAAAAATCTATATAGTTACGTATTGAAAAGAAAGTATGGCTGTCGGCAGATTTGTAATCGGCCATTCCGAAAACCTCCTGGCCATATTTTTACCAATTTCAAGTGTATTAAAAAACTGACCATAATTAGGGGACCAGTCTTCTAAATAGGGCCCAATTCCTAAATCAGATCCCAGATTCATGATCAGCGACCCCAAAAACCTATAAAACGATATATCACCGGCCCATTTTTTCATAGGTATATTCTTTTGATTAATTATCACTTGAAGTAATCATGATCACTTCGACCCAATGACAAGTACATGCATATTCAAAAGAACATGAAGTTACCAGTTTCACTTTGTTCACTTTGATCAGTGATAATTTACTCAAAAGAATACAGCCCATATGTAATATTAAAGGTTTTCAGTGTTGCCAACTTAAAATTTGTTAAAAAATAATTATTTCTGACGTGGCCTATTTTACAAACAAAAATTCCGCTTTCACAAATACATATACTGTGTTGGGCCAGTGCAGAAAAAATTATTTTTTGCTTGACAGCGTTTATATATACGTTTTTCTTTGGCTCTTATATTACGGTTGGTTTGACCTAAGTCTTCTATAAATAAATTAGGGAGTGCAGGAAATAGTGGCAATGCCATAGGGGCTCCCTCGACTTGTTTATATCGTTGGCCTTCATAAGTAACATAGGTGTTATCGAGACAGAATTTAGCTAGTTCGATGCTATATTTTGGTAAATTGTATTCGAGGTATTTATGTTTCAAGAAAACTTAAGCCGAATTTTTTTTGTTCACGTAGCTAAAAGTTGATAGCCTGATGTTTGTTCATTGGCTTAAAACGTCGAGATTTGGATGGATTTGTTTCATATTTCGAGAAAATTATTGCTTTAATATTGTTACATTGAACTAGAAGAACTTTTTGATACGCCCTTGTGTAAAAATATTATATCGATGAATCATTTGTTGTTATTACTAGGCTTGTATCCTTTATATTCTAGTAGGTTCTATAGGCATATAAATAGGAATAAGGTAAGAGTAGTTTAGTTGTTTGTAATGGAAGAGTGAAAGTGTTAAGAAGTAATAATTAAAGAGTTGTTATTTTATAGTGAAAAGTGTTATGTTTTATTTGAGCCCAGTGAGCGAATATGAGAGAGAGACAAATCGTAACAATAGAATAAATTTCAATACGAGATGTGGCTATGAAATAACGAGGCTGATGCTTCTACAAAAGTAGTACGCATGTGCTAAAGGCGAACGACTGACAGCTGTGAAGGCTGAAGCCTTCTCCTTCTAATGCTGTGCTTGCCGTGTCTGTAGAAAAATTAGTCTGCCGGTGGTCCTCGACTATATCAGATCTGTTTTTTTGTTTTGCCGAAAAATGAATGAAGTATAATAGTAGAGCAACGAATTGTGAAATTTTATATTAAATTTGGAAAAATCATTACTGAAACGTATGTTTTATTAAAAGAAATGTACACCAACCAATGCATTCAAAGAACCCAACTTTACCGAGATCTAAAATAGCTAAAATGAGCAAATCAAGATTCAAAGCGATAATGATTGATTTTTTCTTTGATATTCATGGAATTGTATACCTTTACTGGGTTCTTGAAGGTCAAACAATTAGTCAACGTTACTATCTTGAGGATCTTGTTCAACTCCGTGTTAGACTATCCGTCTTATTCGCCTAACCTTGCACCATGTGAATTTTATCTGTTCCCCAAGGTCATATTTGCATTAAAAGGGTCAAAATCTTTAAGGTGCGTATAAATATGGCGAGTCGAGCTCGAGTCGAGTATGCCTCGAGCTTCGAACGAGACTCTTTTGAAATTTTGCCGATTTCTATTGTTATCGAAGGCCATCGTCGGCAAATTTGAAATGAGGTAATAAATGCAGTTGGGTCACAAGAAGTCAATTTTTTTATAGTTCTATTGTTTTCGAGTAGCTCGACCGAGACTCGCAGCGATCCATTTTCTGTCGGTTTTTTGGTGCGAACTCAAAGGGTTTTTTTAATCTAGTGAGACGGGTTTATGACACGCTTTTTCGAAAAAGTTTACTTTGCATTGAGACTGAAGACACGAGAGTTTCTTATTTTTTTGTTAATGAAATGAAATTTATTTATCACTTGGCATTAATTGATTAAAAGTTGTTCATAAGTGAATATGGAGTGATCGGAAGAAAATAGAGGACCTGAAAATAATTCCAAAATTTGTGAGTTATGGACAAAAATTTTAGAGAAGAAAAGAAGTAAATGTGTGAAATGAAATTGCGTCAGAAAATTCGCAGAGACCAGCGAGAAGAAAATTTCGAGTGCGTCGGCCATATGGAAATGGGCCGCTGATAATATATTTTTCTTTTGGAAATGACTGGATAACGCAAGGGGTAGATATTGTATGTGTCTGAAGTATGTATTTGAGGAAAGAGTTGTATACTTAAAAGATAATTAGATTTAGAAGTATACATCTCAATTGGGCAATTAACAGTAATGACATTTTTAAGTATACTTCAGATGTGTATAAATGTAAGGCCTTGCTATGTTATTATCTTACAACTTTCAATGCAATGAAAATTTCTACTTTTACTCCAAAACTTAGCGAATCTACAACTTATAGGTGAAGTAAGGAAAGGAAAAGTGGAACTGTGTGCTAGCCTGAACCGTACCCTAGAAGAAAAAATTATAAGAATGCTTCAAAAACATAAGAAGACACGTTAACGAATTAGAAAGTTTTTAGTTAGAAAATAAAAAGCAAATCTCGATAAAGTTTTGAAAGTTATGAAACAAGAGTAGAATGTGAAAAACCAATCTGTAAAAAGTGCTAAAAAAATGAATTTCTCGTAGGGAAAGTGAAAATAGAGGTGATACAGAAGAAATACTTTTAGAGAAAACGGTATTTGTAGGAAATTAGAAAATACCACAGGGAAGGCATGTGGATGTAATTTGTCTCAGTACAGGACACATAGTACAAGAAATGTATGAAGATAAGAATACAGCAATTTTTCGAGAAGCATTCTTAGAAAGGTTATCGACAGATTTAAAACCGCTCAGGGCCACCAACTCATTACAACTCATATTGGAGGAAATTTATGGGAGTTTTGCAGCAGTTTGAATCGAAATCTACCAAAGATTAACGTGAATAAATGACGCCGGATATCTTTCAAAGATATTTTTATCAAATGATACAATTGATTCAGGAGAGGTCAGTTGTAGATTTGGATAACGCCAGTTATCATTCTAGAGTGGTGGAAAAGTTGCCAATAACATAGTTGAAAAAGCGATATTACAAATTGGTTATTAAAAAAATATATTTCCTTTATGAACGGTTTACTAAAGAAGGAACTTGTAAAAATTGCAAATTAGAAAGAAAGACAATTTAAGAAACATGTGATAGACGAATGGGCTGAAGAACTTGGAAATGTTGTGTTTCGAACACATTAATTAAAATCCATTAAACTTATATGTTCACAATTAATTCGTAACTCGGGATAACCCAAAATGTAAACTATAAGGAATACGTTAATTTCTTACATACATTAAAAAAAATTATCAGCGAGGACTGGTGAAACGGCATTAACTATGTTATTAAAGAAAAACTTAATTGAAGTTCGCATCGATGCAGCCACACTCGCCGCGACAATCATCGCCAAACAAATTAGTAAATAAACCGGTTAAATTTCGTTTTTTACTTTGAAATATTAAAGATAATTAGAAAATAACACTCCTGAAAAAAGTAGGTTCTTTTTTAGCAACCTGAAACCGCCATATTGAACCGTGAACAGATTACTGACGACCTACGTATAAGCTAATTTCGAGATTACTTAAGTAATATTTCGATAATAGGAAAAACTACCTCTTATTTATTTCGGAATATAATGATATAAGGAAAATATGATTATAAAAAAATTCAGCCAATTTGACAGCATGAGGTATTGTAATAATGGCCAGTGAACGGGAAAACACAAACTCATGTAAAGGCTGATGTCCAAGATTTATTAATAGATCTTGTAAAAGTACAACAAAAAGGTATCTTTTTTATTTATAAATATAGGAGATAATATGTAAATAAAATCACTTAAAAAATTAGATTTATTTCTAATGTCCCGGCACCACAGTTATGTTGAACCCTACATAAGCTGATTTCGGGATTCATTATTAAATATTTGGAAAATAAGAAAAAATTAACTACATTTCATTTCGGAATATAAAGAAAATAATCAAAACTTAAATATTTTTTCTTTACCCTTTATTGGTTTTGCAACGTCCAGATACAATAAATCTCTTTTGCCGCCGGGCGGCGAAAAAGGGTTCGAACCGACAAAGATCAGTTCGTTGGAAGCTCGACTTGAGCTCGACTCGCCATATTTATACGCACCTTTTAGTTCGTTGAAGCTGTGAAAGAAAAAGCGGCCCGCGTTATTAAAGAGCTCACAGAAGACTTCCAGCACTGTTTCGAACACTAGAAAATTGACATGGAGCGTTGTAGGGATAGCGGAGGAGTTTATATTGAGGGTGATAATAACTAAATATTCTCGTTATTTTATAGCCACACCTCGTACATTCAATGACAAATGCCAGGACGAAGAAACAGCTGATACACTGTTAAAGTCAGTAGCCGGTTTTTAATTCCCACCCGTTCACTAGTTATTTTCAATACATTAACTTCACTGTATTAATTGTTTGTATTGTATAACTAAATAAAGTCACTGACACATCTTACATCACGTTGAACTTATTAATTTCTAAATTCCTATTTAATTTTTTTTTTCGTATTCTCAAAAGACCTATTATTAATTCAACACTACTTAGTAAATAACAGAAAAAATGAATAGTCTATTTACCTTAACGAGCCTGTGCTAACTTTGAAAGAATCATCATTTTTATTCTTTAATTTTTACAAGGTCAGTGCTTGATGTATCCAAAAAGTAACAAAGAATGAAAATACCGTGGAATTTTAAAGAAAAAAGAATGCGTAAAAAAACAGTAATACCAAATCTTACTATTGGCAATAACATAAAAATAAAACAAGTGTTAATTTTGCATCTTTTTTCTTAGTTTTTACATTGTCGCACCTAAATTAAGTAATTTTTCTATATAAAAAAACATCCATCAAAAATTTTGTGAGCATATTATTTGCAAGCAGCATTCATATAAATAATATAAACTGTACCTTCTGATTAATATTATTAAGCCGTGTCCACACGTGTAACTGCACCTCGTATCGACTTTGTAAAGTAGCATTGTGATAACCAAGGGAAGAATGTATTGTAACGAAGGACTAGGAGAATTCTAACGCGTCCTTATAGAAATATTATATCAATTCGTCATTATTGTTATTCATGTTTCTAGTGGAATTCTGGACTTTTGTTCGAAAGGTATATAAATAAGTAAAATTTTCAGATTCAGTTGTATCTGAACAGTGAAAGTATTAACAAGAAATTATTAAATAGTTGTTATTATGTAGTGAAAAATGTTGCTTTTATTCGAACCTAGAGTAAATATAAGAAAAGAAAATCGTGACAATCGGTGTCAGAAGTGGGATTAACACCCAGAAAATTCAATTTGTAAACTAGAAGAGATAGAGAAAAACCGATTCCACTGTTGTCCTTGGCCATTTGTCATGAAATAAGAAAATAGGACTAATTTTCGATAAACTTATAGAACAATCTATCTAAAAACTAGAAGAGATAGCAAGATTCACTTCACCATCGGATCTATTATCAAGAAAGAAGCTTAGAACTGAATTTTTGACATAGGTCTAGAATATTCTATTTGAAAACTAAAAGAGATTGTGAAAATCTGACTTAACCGTCGAAGTTGTCATCAAGAAAAACGCTTAAAACCGAGTGTTCGACAAAATTCTAGAAGATTCTATTTAAGAACAAAAACTGACTAAACCATCGGATTTGCCATCAGAAAACAAATTTAGAACCGAATATTCAACAAATTTCTAGAGCATTCTAAAGGGTTTTCCAATAAGAGGTGTCATTTTGAAAAGCCCGCTATTTCGGTAGATGTCACTTTTGAAGCTGTAAGTTTTTGACGTTTGACAAGTAGAAACTACGCCATAAATAAAGATGGAACGATACACGCTTCAACAACGCATTGAAATTATTAAAATTCACTATAAAAATGGTGAAAATTTGGCAGAGACGGTTCGTAAAACTCGAACATTTTTGGGTCGTCATGAAGCACCTTGTCGGAGCGCAATAAAGAAATTGGTGAAAAAATTCGAGCTGTTGGGACAAGTTAGTTATGTGAAGAAGAAAACCCGTGCACGTCGCTCAAGAACAGCCGAGAATATTGCTGCTGTAGCCGAAAGTGTTGAAGAAAACCCAGGTTTGTCCATTCCTCGTCGTTCTTTGGAATTAGGGATTCCACAAACGTCATTACACCGTATTTTGCATAAAGATTTGGGTCTTAAGGCTTATAAAGTTCAGTTAACGCAAGAACTCAAGCCGGCCGATCATCAACAACGTCGTGCCTTTGCTGATTGGGTTCTTGAAATGCATGAAAATGATCCGGAATTCCATCGAAAAATCATCTTCAGTGATGAGGCCCATTTCCACCTCGGTGGCTTCGTCAACAAACAAAATTGTCGCATCTGGGGCTCGGAAAACCCAAGAGTTATTGTTGAAAAGCCTCTCTATCCTGAACGTGTGACTGTTTGGTGCGGTTTATGGTCCGGCGGGGTCATTGGACCTTACTTTTTCGAAAATGAGGCTGGAGCAACAGTTACGGTGAATGGATTGCGCTATCGAGAGATGATTAATGATTTTTTATGGCCGGAATTGGATGGTATTTATCTGGACCACGTTTACTTTCAACAAGACGGCGCTACGTGCCACACAAGCAACGAAACCATTGATCTTTTACGGGAAAAGTTTCCGGGCCGTGTTATCTCTCGAAGAGGTGATCACAATTGGCCACCGAGATCTTGTGATGTGACACCTTGCGATTTCTTCCTTTGGGGCCACGTGAAAGACAAGGTCTACGCCAACAGCCCAGCGTCGATTCAAGACCTCAAAGATGGAATTCGTGAGGCTATCGAGGACATAGGGCAGCCACTTTGCGATTTGGTTATGGAAAATTTCATGAAAAGGATATGGTCCTGTAGGCATGGTCATGGTGGTCATTTGGCTGATGTTATTTTCCATCATTAACGGCATACCTTCCTCTTTATAATGTAATAAATATCCGATCATTTATCTTAAAAAATGGCATTTTTCTTTCAATATCAAAATAACGCCTCTTATTGGAAAACCCTTTATATAAAGACTAAAAGAGAAAAACCGAATTCACTATAAAATTTTACATCAGCAAAGAAGTTTAGAACCAAGATTTTAACAATATTCTAGAAGTTTCTATAGTAAATATTAGACAATCAACAGTCGAAATGGGACAAATATCGTCTGATTTTATGAAATTTATAGAAAAACTTTGCCAAAGAACAGGAAAAAGAACGTCGTCTGAAAGAAAAACAAGCAAAAGAAGAACGTTTCCAAAAAGAAAAACAAGAAGGAAATAAACGTCGTCAAAAAGAGAAATAGGAAGATGAACAACCTAAACTTGAAGACAAACAAGAAGAAGAAGAAGAAGAAGAACGTCGTATTAAAGATGAAGGTAAAATGGATATAAGAGGTCATTGTACAAGAACAGTAAAAATTCGATAAAATTTTACTGAGGAACAATTTAAGAAAGAGAAAGGAGAAGTGTGACAAGACATAGGAAAAGTACACCAAGAAGTAAATAGTATTGATTGCGACAAGAGTTAGATATTATAGAATCTAAAATGAAGGACGTTCAGACAGAAGTCAATAAAATAAAAGACCATGGTCCTTCTGATAGTACCGCTTTGAACATCAAGCCCCCAACTTACGACGATCAAACATCCTGGATAATGTACAAAAGCCAATTAAAAAAATTGGGACAAATATTTGCTAATCTTCCTAATGGCCTACAGATGAGCAGTTCATGAAACTACCTCAGTTACACCAGCTAAGGCCCTATTTGGAAGGAAGTTTAGATTGTCTTGCGACATAATATTCGCTTCCTTAACTGATGGAATTATGGAGATTGAAAACTGGATGGATACCTTACAAGAGAAGTTGCCAGAAGTTCATGAACTAGTTAGAAAAAGCATGCATCCGGTCATGGAAGACAAGTTATGACATCAAGGTAAACTCAGCAGAATTGCTGCAAGGAGATAGAGTTTGGTTATGGAATCATCTAAGTTGATCGCAGCATCAAAAAGGAATACAAACTGCTTTAAAGAGAATTAATGACGTTGTTTTTAGAATCCAACGAATTCCTAAGGCCAAAAGGTGTTGAAGCGGATCAGGACGATCAGAATTAGGAGAGGGGAAGGCAGTGTAATAAAGTCAAGGGGAATTCTGATGCGTTCTTACAAAAATATTATATCGATTGATTATCATTGCTATTCATGTTTCTAATGGAATTCTAGACATTTATTTTAGTAGGTTCTTAGGTGTATGTAAGTAAGTATATAACAAGTAGTTATTAAAGAGTTGTGAAAAGTGTTGCATTTATTCAAACCAGTATGAAAAGAAGTGAAAATCAAGAAGTATGTTGCCCAAAGAAGTCACAACGAAAAAAATTCAATCCAGCTAATAAATTTAAGAAATGTGATTGCGTTCACATGCTGTAACTTCAACACGTATTATAACTTCGTAACATCTTCGCTCTTGCTTTCTTTGTTAGAGCGAAAACTTTTTTAATACCTCTTCTAATATTGACTCGCGGAAAACTCTTATAAAAGATAGAGGTCACGAAGTTAATTCATCATTTTTTGATTAGTATGTTTTCTAAATCGAAATATTGCTAATCACAAAGTAATTAGCGTCAATATAATGAAGTGTAATGTTTTTAGATTCTCCATTAAACAAAACAATGGCTAAAAATAAATTATTCTATATTTATTGTCTGTTATTAACAAACAAGAAAAGCATGCTCTAGTTTTATTAATTGAAAATATAATAATTTTCTTTCACGGATTATTAATTTTTACGCTAATAAGTGACTATATTTAGAATGTAATACCTACACTATTGGAGTAGAACAACAAGGTGCTCTTGTTACTTTCAATTAAAATAAATGATGTTTGCGATCCCACTTTTAATATGACGTAGAGGGTACAAAAATAAGAGACAAGTGTTTTTTTTATCTGCGGAGACTCATTATAACAGGGTGAAAACCGCCCCTAAATTGCACCCCTAAAAACATTATCTCTGAAATATCTCAGATTCCAAGTGAAAGATCTTTTCTAAACAAAATGAAAATTACTTGTTATTGGAAATGATGTTGCACTATGTTATTTTCTCCCCATGGACGTCATCCCTTATTTTTTATAAGGGTTTTTTTTTTTTGTAGAGGTGTGGAAATGCTTTTTACGCACTCTGTGTGGGACTCGCGTCTCCAATCTAGAGAGCACCCTACCCACTAAAACCACACCACATAGGTATGTTGACGACTGCATCATAGCAGTACCCAAAAATCTGTGTGACTCAGTATTAAAATAATTTAACGCCTACCATCCTAGCATTAAACTATCAGATCACGAATATCCAAACTAGGCCACTCAAAAAGCAATAGAAGCCGTAAAAATAAACAGCTATCCAGAAAAACCAAATAAAAAAGAAGAATTTATAAATTTTTTAACGAAAACTAACCCCAAACTAATACAAAACTAAAAAACGAAAAATACATATCAGTCTCCACTATAAGGATCACAACCTTCTAAAAAAATGCTAGCACCCTACCCACTAAAACCACACCCCTTAGGACACTACGGTTTTCCTCTTCGGAACCACCCTCGGGTATTAATTCAAAGAGGGTGTCTTAGTCATGATGTTCCAATATTTTTACTATCTTTCTGCCTGTCTAATATCCTTCTCCTTTCTTTCTATGATACCTCTAGCAAGTTGAGTTATTGTTTTCCAACCATCCTCGTCCTGCAGCATCTTTTCCACGATATTTTGTGCGGTTATCTCCCCTATACTACTTTCGGCCGTCCTTCTATCCGTTTCCCATCTAATGCACTTAAAAAATATATGTTCGACAGTGTCTACTTCTCCACAATATATGCATTGGTCACTCTCCGCCACCTTAAAGCGATGCCTGTATGACTGAAAGCATCCGTGACCAGAGATTAGCTGGGTAAGATGATACGTCACATCCCCATGTTTTCTTTTAATCCATGGCTCCAGGTTTGGTATCAGCCTTTGTGTCCATGTTCCTTTATTTGTATTTTCCTGCCATTCTTTCTGCCACTTTCTGAGAGTTCTTTCTCTAGATATTTTTCTGTCAGTCCCTTCCTGTATAGAACTTCTCTCCTCCGCCAGTAGATAGATCGGCGGAGTTCTAGCGATAACCAGAATGGCTTTGGTTGATACGGTTCTATAGGCGCTCGCGATTCTTATTGCCGCTTTCCTTTGGACACTCAGCAGGATATTTCTATAAGTTGTCCGCTTCATGGCTCTTCCCCATATTTCTGCTCCATACAGGATAATGGACTCTGCAACAGTAAGGAGTATTCTCCTGTTTCTCTCTCTGGCTCCTCCGATGTTAGGCAGAATTCTACTTATATTCCCTATGGCGTTTGTTGCTTTTTTAGCAACACTTCTGACATGCTGTCCCATTCTCATATTTCTATCTAAGAGGACACCTAGGTATTTTATATATTCTTTGCTTTTAATTGTATTATTTTCTACCTTTACAACAACTTCCTTTACAGTGCGCCCACTCGCCAGAATAACTACCTCGGTTTTTTGTGGGGCTAAACTAAGTTGTTTTTGCCTGAGCCATTCCGTTACTATTTCCTTTTATAAGGGTAAACCATATTTTCGCGCAGGTAAGTTAATTCTAAAAATTAGGAAATTTAATGGAATTTTTCGTAATTTTTACAATTAAATTATGGTTTATTCTAATAAAAAATAAGGGATGATATCCTTGGAGGTGAAAATACAATAGTTTAACATCATTTCGAATAACAAGTAATTTTCTTTTGTTTCGTAGATATTTCTTAATTAGAACTTGAAATATTAAATAATATATTTGGGGGTTCACCCTCTTTTACTAATTTATTTTTGAAAATAAAAAAATATTTTAGAACAGTTTAATAAAATTTCATAATTTATGAAATTAAGTGTATAAATATACGATTTATTCTAATAAAAAATAAGGGATGATATTTTTGTGGTGCCCCCCAGGAGGCTAGGAGGGTTTTTTCCTCCCTAATACAGGTGTGACGATCTCGGCGCCCCAGTCATGTCTTGTCCTTGTCCAGTGCCGTAATTCTATGTCTCCAAAACAATCTCAACGTGTAAGAAACCATGCGGAGGAGAAGAATGGCTCTGCTTAGTGAGTCCCAAACGGTTCCTGTCAGACACCGGGCTACATCTGGCAGTAGTATAGTCTTGCCATGACATCCAGGCTCTGCTGTTGTCAACCGATTAATTCCTAGGATACTCGTGGAATTCATATGTAACGTTTAGAAAAAAATTTTGGAAATTTTCCACCCCTTAGCGGGCCCTTCAAAAGGCTCAAAATTGAGTCGCCTCAGGATGTTATATTAGAAAATTTTGACAAACTTTTCATTGTCAAAAACCGTGATGGTTCTTTTAAAGAAGCTTCTCCTTTTATTTTGCATAAAGCTCTACAATCATATTTTGGCTCCCTATCTGACACATTATATTGAAATAAGTAATGAAAAACAATCTTCAAAAGCAAACAATTTAACTAAACTACATACCTATAATGTTTCCACCTCCCCCCACTCCTATTTAAATATTGTAAAGAGCATTGTAACTTGCTCCGACTTGCTGCACTGCTCGAAAGATGAAATCTTGGACAATCTTAAAGATCAGGGAGCAATTGCTGTTTCTCGAATTCTCTCTAAAGACAAAACTCCCTCCTCCTCTTTAATTCTTACTTTTAAATCTCACTCTCTTCCCTCCCGAGTTAAAGCGGGTTGGTATTCTCTCAGGGTCCGCCATTATATCCCCAACCCTATGCGCCGCTTCTCGTGCCAAAAGTTTGGACATACTGCAGGACGCTGCCCAAATTCTCCAACATGCCTTTCGTGCGGTCACCCCGACCACCCAGAAAATCCATGCTCTAATCCCTCAGTATGCCCAAATTCTAAAGATAATCATTCCCTTAGATACAAAGGCTGCCCTATCTACAAGCAAGAATTCGAAATTCATAAACTACGTACCACTGAAAAATTTTCTCAACTCCTCCTTATTCAGCTCTGTGACTAAAAAACAAACTTCTTCTACCATCAATAAAGTCTCAGTTGCCACCCAGTGCAACCTCGTTTCAGTTGCTACCCAATATAATTTCGATTTCCCCCTTCCTACCCCCGCTCTTCCCTTTCTCCTCCTCTCCCTCCCCTTTCTCTCCCTATTACAGATCCTCCACCACCTCTCCCTTCATCTCCCCTCCAAACTTCCCCCAACCCCTGAGTCAAAAACCCCAACGACCCCCTCAATAAAAAGAAACACTCTACCCTCCAATAGCCTTGAGTCCCATAAACCTCCTACGCAATTAAAAACTTCCCGACAATCCTCAAGTTCCTCGCAACCCTCGAACAACTCAGCAAATAAGTCTTCCCACCCTTCGCATACAAGAAAATAAGACTCCACCAGTCATAAACCTCCTAGCATTAGTACAAGTTCATCCAAATCATCTCAATCATCTAAAGAACACCTAGACGAAATGCTAGTTGATATCTCTGACCATAGTTCTAAGTCCACTAATAAAAATCACCAGTCCAAATAACTTTTACTTCTCCAGATATCCTTTTCCTTTTCACCTAACTATACTCTTCTTACATTTCTCTCAACCTTACCATTCTTTGTCCCAATTTTACAATGGAATTTAAATGGTTTTTCTCCGCGTATCGAAGATCTACAATTTTTAATTAAAACTTATAGACCATCTATCATCTGCCTTCAAGTAACTAATTTTAAAGACAATAACTTCATACATCTGAAGAACTACAACACTCCCAATCCGAATCATGCCTCAGACGGTGTTGCCATATATATCCACTCTTCCCTGGATTATCAATCCATCGATATCGACCTTGATCTGGAAATTTGCGCCATCTCTACGCATCTTGAGAGTTTAGCGATCTTATCGTTATGTTTGTGTCTTAAATTGTTTTTGTTAGTATTAGCGACTGTTATTAGTGTTTCTCGCTTAATTGCTTTATCCACTAAAATGAGATTTGGTTTGTTATATGCAACTATATGTTCCATAAACACAGTTTGATCCCAGTACAACTTGAACTCGTTGTTCTCCAGTATATATTCCGGGCTGTAGTTCAATACTGTCCTGCACCTGCAACAGTTTGAATTATCTGCCAACTTATGATGACTTATCTTCACGGTTCTTGTTTATTATTGTTTTATATTTACAATGATTAGGATTGTTTGTAATGTTTTACTTTTTAAGTGTTTTCGTTAAACAATATTAAAATAAGATTAGGTCAACATGTCAAGCACATATCTATTTCCCACTTTCATATTTTCAATTATTGTGTTAAATAGTTGCAAAACCTTTAATCCTATAAAATGAATAAATGGGGTCATCTATTGTTCTGTGGGACTGGTGTATAGAAAATATACATAAATTAATATATAATATTTACGACGTAAAACTAGCAATATGTGTTATAATAAATTAAAAGTATTATAATAAGGGCAAATTATTTTAATTCATTTAAATAACTTTATTAATGTATTAAAATTATTTAACCGGAATAGGAAGTTGTAATATCGGAATTAATTTTTCTTTATGGTAAAAGTTACATAATATGTCTACCAGTTAAGATAAGGCACACTTTTAACTTAATTAGTTTAATAATGATAATATTAATAAACAAATACCTAGTCCTTGTTCAGTTACCCTATAAAAAATGCACATTATTGTTTCATTCATGGATTATTGTCCATTTCATATGCTGTCCTGGAAGTCCCGCCTGAGTGAGGGCTGACTGAGGTTCCTGCGCAGCACCTTCGGAGGGTGGAGCTCTCGTTGTTGTTTGGCTCTCATGTTGTTGTTCTTGTGCGACAGGGGTTCGCTTCCTCAACACCCTGCCACTTGAAGTTTTCGATGTCGAAGTGTTGCTTCCCCCAGAATTCATGGAGCAGACCGCTTCTGTGGTGTGGGATTGTGGACCATGGGTCCTACCCACCTGGGGTACTTTAAGTTTTACAATTGACATTTCATTATTTAAAATTTTAAGGTTCTCCCCATTTAATCACCTCCTACGATTGGTTGAGGGAAACCCTGGATCTATTCGTTGCCGGGTCCAGTCGGAAAGCTGAAAGAAAGTGGTTCCTAAGGAATTATGTAGGAATTGAGAGTAAGTGGGTCAGGGCAAAGGGCTGTTTAAAAGGTAAAGAAAGGATATGGTTAAAGGTCAGTGGATAGTTGGCGTTGCTTGCTGTACTGTCTACGCATTACAGTAGCGACAAGTATACTGCTGGCTGCAGCACACTGCCGGCCAGACAGGCACTCCTAACAAAAGCATAAAAACATCACCCTCGGAGTGCCATTGAACGTACAATGCTTCCAAGACACCAAGGAGGAAGAGGATTGGTGGATATTAGTAAGCAGCTCGAACAACAAATAATAAACTTACGTTCATATTTTCACAGGCAAGCGGACTCTTCCACACTACATCGAGCAATATGCGAGGTAGACGATTCCACGGCGCTACAGTTGAGGGAACAAGATATTAATTCTCACCACCAAACAGACCAAGAGAAATTACAAACCTGGCAACAGAAGCCACTTCATGGACGGCATTCAAATGAGTTCAATCAGGACAATGTCGACAACTCAGCGTCGAACTACTGGTTAATTTCAGGACAGATGTTTCTGGGAACGGAGGGCTTCTTGTTAACTATCCAAGACCAGGTTATTCCGACGAAGAACTATCGGAAGTTTATCATTAGAGATCCCTCAATAGAAAATGACCAATGTAAATATGGCTGTCGCACGTCAGAAACAATCCAGCACATAACTGGAGAATGCCAAGCGTTTGCGCAACCGACTATAAGGAAAGACACGACTCAACCGCTAAAATACTCCACCAAGAGTTATCAGAAAAGTTAAACCTATTACAGGTAGGAAGTGCCTTATTACCAATACAATCCGGAGCCTATTCTTGAGAACAACCAGTTCAAGTTATATTGGGACCGAGGTTCTGACGGATCAGACAGTTGCAACGTATTAGACCACATATTATACTAATACATTGCTGTACCTAACAACAATAACCTAAGACCAAAATACAACGAGAAGATCGCTAAATACAGAGATCTGGAGGTGCAAATCCGAAGACAATGGGCAATGAACAGCGTCCAAACGATTCCCATAATACTGTCAACAACTGAAGTGATACCAAAGAACCTCCTGCAGAACATCAAGGGACTAGGTCTTAGTGAGCATCTGTATAAACCATTTCAGAAAGCAATGCTCCTTGCAACCGCGCAAACCGTCCGAAGGTCATGGGAAATTCAGCAGACCACGTCTCCTAGGACCCGATAAACATGGAAAGGGTTCCCACAAAGCTTCATACTTTTGGTATCTTTGTGTACCGGGTATGAGTCAATATTTCCTAAAGGGAGTGGGAATCCGTTTGGCTTGTAAATCATATTGTCTTTTTATGACTTTCTTTATATCTGATTGTGAGAAACCATTCCGTTCTAGAGCTGTTGAAATGTGTCTTATTTCGTCTTGTTTTGTGTTAAGTTCTTTAGGCGGAGAGATCTTGATACTCGTGTGTTGACTACTGCCTGTTTTTGAGAGGTATGATGATGTGATTTTATATTGAGATATCGGTCAGTATGTGTGGGTTTCCGATATACGCTAAAACCTAGGGTATTGTTGGGTTTCTTTAGTTGATTTCTAGCGTGAATTGGATTCTCTGGTGGATATTGTTCAGGTATACAAGGAAATCGTCCAGATATTCTTTTCTATCTGGCCATATTACAAAAATATCATCCACATAACGTTTCCAATATTGTGGTTTTAAAGGTGCCTTTTGCAGTGCCTCTTGTTCGAATATATTATAAAAAGTTGAGCTATAACTGGTGAAAGTAAGAACCATCTGTTTATTTGTATATTTGGTTATTGAACATGAAATATATGTTTTTAGCAGTGTTCTGCAAGTTCAATTGTGTAGGCTGTATATATATATATATATATATATATATATATATATATATATATATATATATATTATATTTACATCAAACAAAATATTTACTTGACATTCATGTTAGTTGTCATGAGCGGTATTGTTAGCCAGGCAGATAGCATATATATTTAAATTATTCACAAAAATATGCCACGTACTTAATTACTAAATAATACGAAATTGAGATAGACCCTCTAAATGATTGAGTGCCCCAAAGGTCATTTGCGCTCTAATAAACAGATTTTAGATTCGTCCTACGTAAAGGATAAATAGTAAGTCAGTATTGTACAGTGTGTACGTATTACAGTGTAATTAAATAATACTTCTAGATAACAAATTAAAGTAGTAAAGAAATATATTTTGCATGATATAGCAATGTAATAGTAAATTAGGTGGTTAAACCTTGGGGCCTATATAATTTTTTTTAAAACAAAAATAAAATGAGAATTATTAACTAATTAAAAACATTTTTTTTTCTTAAGACCGCCTTAAATACTGCTTAAAAAGCGTTAAATACAATTGACAACTAAAAAAATGTTTTATTAAAATCACACTTAAATAACACATCTGATACTCTCAAGCGGTCATACAACCATAATTTTCATTTTTGTTGCAGGTAAGGAACTCGGGACATTTGTGATGTATGATTTATCCATCTTTCATAACGGTAGGTATTATATTTTGAGTCAATGAAAAATTTCTACAAAGCAGGATTAGGGGAGCGTGGGGGAATCGGAGCCAGCGGGTAATGAGAACGGTGTCTGTGTAGACTTATCCGATGATCGTATTCGTGCAAATGACGCTCGGGTGTGCTCGGCAATGTTCGAAAACGTATGCTGCCCGCGGGTGGCTCCCCTAGTGTCCCTCGATCAGTCGCACCGTGGTTATAAAAAATTATAAATTTCATCTTGCAAGGTAAGTGTTAAAATATATTCATATTGTATTGTATTCGCACTAAATATATCACCATATCTATCTAATTTACGATACTGCTTCTCAAATTGCTACTGAGAATAACGTGTTTTTATTATATTTTTAATTATGAAGTGGTTGATAAGCGGGTAATGAGATCTAGTCTTGTCTCTCATTACCCGCATTATTGGAATTTGGCTCCCACTACCCCATTGCAGTTTATTAAATTTTCACTTATTTACATGACTTAATTAACCTTTCCAGATGCCACGAAAAAGACCCCGTACAACGTCAAAAGCTTCATGGACTGTAGAAACATTAGAAAATGCCATCAAAACCCTTCAAAACGGTGGCATATCTGTTTACAAAGTAGCTAAGGTCACAGAAATACCTTACAATACGCTAAAAAAACGATACAGATTAGCGAAAGCGAATAGTGACAAGTACAACTGTCCTCCAAAGTTGGGAAGAGGTGCAGTGTTCAATGATGAACAAGAAAAACAGCTGGCGGATCATCTTCGTCAAATGTCGAAAATGTATTACGGGTTAACAAAATCTCAATTTCGTAAAATATGTTACGACTTGGCTGTGGAGTTCGGTGTGTCAAATCGATTTAATAAAGTCAACAAACTTGCTGGTAAAGATTTCTTATACGGATCTTTGCAGTGACATCCCGATCTCAGTATCAGAAAGCCCGAAGCCACATGTATTAACAGAATGCTTGGATTTAACAGAGTGGAAATAAACCGTTTTTTAGAAAATTTAGTGACAGTTATGGTTAAACACAAATTTGAAGCAACTAACATTTACAATGCGGATGAGTCTGGTGTCACCATAGTACAAGAAACTGAAAAAATTATTGCGCCTAAAGGAAAAAAACGTGTTGGATCAGTGACATCTTGGGAGAGGGGAAAAATGTTATAGTAATATGTGCCATGAGCGCTTCAGGATTGTTCATACCACCACTTTTTGTAATTCCACGCCAAGGCCGCTCGCCCCTACTATAAAAAGATGGACCACCAGGAGCTATTTACGCCCGCACACATAATGATTGGACAAACGAAAACATATTCATTATGTGGTTAAAATATTTTATACAGCACTCAAAGCCTACAGCCGAAAAACCAGTTCTGCTTGTAATGGATAATCACAGCAGTAATGCGACTTTAGAAGCTTGGAATTAGCTAAAACTAATCACGTAATAATGTTGACTATCCTCCCACATTCATCCCACGATTTACAACCGTTGGATGTAACTTTTTTCGGGCCCTTAAAAAAGCATATAACAAGGAGTGTGAAATCACGGGACTATTTAATAAAGCTTACAGTAGGGTTGCAAGTTTAGAAAAATGGTTTTAAGGCGACGGGAATATTTCCTATAAACTCTGCAGTTTTTGATGATGAAGATTTCACTGATAATATTATAACCGAACAGCCAGCTTCTGTTAACCGTGATATTATCCGATCTGCAGCAAATGAAACACAACTGCAAACTCTAGTTGATTCTTTTCCGGTTCAGACTGCATCGAATAATTTACAAAACAGCAACAAACTGATTTACCAAATACGATTGATGACTCCGAAAACTTTCAACTACTTCCGAGTACATCTTCTGATTTTGTTTTTACTCTCTCTTTTTTAATTCTTAAACCTATCCCCCAGATTTCTTCGCCGATGACTACCAGGCAGAAACAACATTCTAAAATTTTGAAGAATACACCAATTAAAGTGTTGTTTGAAGAAAAGAAGAAGAAACGTATGGAAAAGCATGCCAAAAATCCTAAACTAATCGGAAAAGGTGCCAAGGGTAAAAGAACCAAAGAAAAAAGTGGTAAAGTTGCCAAAGGTAAAACTACTAAAGAAAAAGGGGACAAAAAATCGAGTTCTAAACGAAAGAAGAATATAGTGGAAAAGGAAAAAAAGAAAAGGGTAAAGAAAAATTTATTCAACAGTGATGAAGATGAGTCATCAATTGAAGAAGTTGATGAAAACAAAATCTGCGATGATGAATCTGAATACTCAGATGAAGAAAATCTGTATAACATTTGTCTCGACATAGGCAAAGGAAAAGAACTTTGGTATCGATGCAGAAGCTGTGGAAAATGGTCACATGCAGAATGTTCTGACAGTAAAAGTCCAAATGATTATATATGTTTATTCTGTTTGGATCCTTAAGTATCTATTTTGATCAGTGTTATTAATGATTGTTGTTGATTTTATTGCCAGATGTTTACGTTGATTAATAGTTACTTAACCAATTAAGGTAAAATCTTATTGAGACTGATTTTACGCAAAGAAAAGACTGGCTCCTATTTGACATATGGCTCTAATTACACGAAAAGGAGGGTAATGGGAGAGAATGCCATTTTGTGGTTTTTTGTTTCTCATTATTGATGATGATTTTGTTTTCATGTTTTTTCTGCAATTATAACCAGCCAGATAGGCAACGCTCCCGCCCATAATAAAAATCTTTTTTGATTACGTAAATTATGACTTTTATTACATAATATCCTTAGTAGGCTCCAATTCCCCCACGCTCCCCTACATATATGGTTTATTAACGGCAATAAATCATACAAATTCCATTTTATATAATATGTCAAATAAGAATAAAAAATCTAAAACGAAACAATCACAAAATATCACAAGTCACATCAGTAATAAAAGAATAACAATTAACTAAAACAATAATACTGTCACTACAGTCTATTATGTATAAAATTCAATTATTTAAAAATTCTTTAATACAACCCTTAAATGAATTCAGAGAGAGTATAAATGGGTCAACCTTCCTAGGCAATGAATTCATTTCCCTACTCATTCTGGACATTGGGGTGTTAAACGCATAGTTTGTCCTATGGTATGGTTCATTAAAAAGACTATGGACCCGAAGCACCCTCTGAGGTACAGAGAATTCAACAGCCCTCAACAATTCAGGAGCATCAACCCTAGAGTTTATGATCTTATAAAATAATATTAGGTCAAGATAGATGCGTCTATTATATAATGATAACAAGCTCATATAATCCCGTATTACACTGAATGGGACATCTTGCTTACAAGCAACAAACTTTAAGAAACGGACCTGTACCTTCTCGATTTTATTTTTGTATATTTCATAGTTTGGTGCCCAGACTGGAGATGCATACTCCAAGACAGATCGAACCATTGAGCAGTATACAGATTTAAAACACTGCACACTGCTGAAATCAGCTAGTGTGCGTTTAATAAAACCAAGAAGCCTTAAACCACGGCTCGAAATACTATTAACGTGCAGGTCAAAAAAAAGACCCTCATCAAATATCACCCCAAGATCCTTTATATGATCTGAGCGAGTCAGCATTGTATTATGCAATGTATAATTATAAACTATACTATCTTTTTTCTTTGAGAAAATAATGGTAGAACATTTTGTTAAATTAAGTTGCATGAAATTGCGGTCACACCACTCAGTAAAACTATCCAGGTCACCCTGCAAAGCCACACAGTCCCCTATCTCTCCAACAACCTTAAATATCTTTAAGTCGTCAGCATATAAAAGATATCTGCTTGAGATTATAGAATTCTCTATGTCATTCACGAAACAATTAAAAAGAAGGGATGCCAAATGTGCACCCTGTGGGACTCCAGAAGTGACAGGTATATCAGCAGATTCAACGCCATCAATCTTCACCCTTTGTGTTCGATTGGAAAGATAACTTTCAAACCACTTAAGAAAAACTCCGTGGATACCCATACTACTTAGCTTCATCAAGAGAAGCTGATGATCCACCTTGTCAAAGGCCCTGGAGAAGTCAGTGTAAATAGCATCCACCTGACAACGCCTCTCCAACGCCTCCAACAAGACCTGCTCATAAGCTAAAAGATTAGTGACTGTAGAGCGACCACGGACAAAGCCATGTTTAGCAGTAGAAAAAATACTTATAAATAGGGGATATATTTTTTGATGGACTATCTGTTCAAAACATTCGTCCATCACACTTGTAGATAGGGGTAATATAAGTAACCTTCCAAACATCAGGAAACACACCAGTGGACAGAGATACATTAAATATTTCAGATAATATTGTGCAAAGAATACACTGGCAACGTTTGATAAAATGTGGTGAAATACCATGGTTGTTTTGTCAAATAGCACTACTTTAATTTTCTTGCGCTTCAAATTAAAAGTCGTTAATAAGATGGAAATAAACAATAAATAAACTGGAAATAAGATATTGTGAAAATAATTATGATACCTGCATGAATTCAACTGGAAAGACAGAAAAAGATTGAGGCAAGACATCGAGCAGCATTAGAACACATTTTAAACAGACCTAATAATAATAATATTTTAAATACTCAATTTATTGCTAGAAACACGTTTCCAGAGCCTCCGTCTGGACTGAAGCTGACTTCTTAAGTTCTTTATTTTTATTTAATTGCATGCCAAACGGTTCCGAATTTTCAAGCGGTAATGATGCTTTTCAACTTATTCATTAAATATTTTTAAATTGCTGAATAAACAGAAAACTTTTATTAAAATGTCACGTTACAACCCCTGAATTAATTAAAAAGTGGAAGAAAAAAAATTAATTACAATTTTAAATTTGTCCAAATTCCCTCAAAAAGGTAATAAAAAATATTCTGAGTAATCTTTTTTTTTTTTTCTTTTAATTATAATAAAAATTTTTCTTTAGGGCCTTTAGCTGACACAAATTTTACAGAAATGTTATTTAGGTAGCTTGATTGTGATTTCCATGAGGTGGTAAAATTAAAAAGCAAAAAATAAATAATGTTAAAATATAATAAATAAAATGGACCCTAAATTAAATTTCAGGGTGAATTTCAATGTAATGCTAATATTAAACTTTAAAATGAGTTTTTATTTTTGAAATCTGCGTCTTAACTTTTTTTTTTTGATTAAAGGACAATCACTGCACAGTATTGAAGTAATCTAATAATAAAATTGGGCATCATTTGATTTATATCAACATTAATTATAAACTATAAATTAAATAATTTGTTAAATTTACTTGTCAAAATATTTAGTGCTCTACCCAGGCGCGGACCCAAAGGGCGGTGGGAGCGATCGTCCCCCCCCCCCAAAGAGTTTTGAGTTCAGGAAAATAGACCCGATTTGCCTCTTATACTATAGTTTATTCAAGAACTAGAGAGAGTAATAAATAATTTTTTACCCTTTTGGTCTTCGCAAACTACCTGTGTTCTTTAGTACAATGTCTTTGGTAAAATCTGTTAGACACATATATTTTTCATAGGAATGAATTAGAAATTTTATAATCAAAAATACCGGTCTAATAATAATGGATTATTTGGGTTGGATAACAATAGATATTTGGAAGTGTGAAGTGTTAAAAAGGATTTTAATCCTTGTCATAGGCGTCGGAAGGAGGGTTATTTATAGCATAGAATATTATTTCGGTAATAAACTTAAAATAAAAAGTTTTTATAATATTATTTTATTTTTTATGATTTCTTAATTATTCACATACATTAGAAAATATAGATAATTTTAACATATTTAACACAAATCACAATTGTATTTTTATTATTTTTAATTTTGGCATAGAAACCGTTTTAGGCACATTCAGACTAAAATGTAGCCTTTTTCTCTCAAAAAAATTCCAAGTTCTAATTTAAATACTTACAATATACCCATTGTCAAAAATACAAGAAATTAAACATATATAAAAAATAAATTCGTCCATATAATATTAAAATTTTTTTGAGGCTATCGGTCATTTTATTATTAGTTAATAACATTTTTAGGATATTTGACGTTTCAGTTTATTTATTTCTTAAACCATCTGCAGAATTAAAATTAAAGGCTAAAAAGGGATTCAAATGTAATTAATTTTTATATGTTACAGAAAATTTAAATAATAAATTGTGTTTACGCTGGTAAACATTTCATATCTAATTCGTAATCAAAGTCAGTGAAGCTATCTTCGCTCAAATTAATTATATATTGTTCCTCTATCTCACCGATCATGAAATCGAGTTTCCACATTTTCTTTTATTCTTTTATTATATGGATTTTTCCCAATTTTCTGCACTAACTTTATTGAAAAAAATCTTTTAAAAGTTCAGTTAAATTACTAATTTTGTAAGTTGTATTATTTCTAGCAACTCTTTCTTTTACTTGAGAGAGATATTTCCAACGGACATTTTCCGGACGATCTATAAGAACAGATTTCCTATCTGGTTTTTCCCAGTAAAAATTAAGTTCTCTGAGCAATTTCCAGAGCTCAATTCTTTTAATTTCAGATAAATACCAATCTTCATTGATTTTAGTTAGAATTTTGTCGACGGTTGGGATCTGCTTCTCATAATAAAATGTATGTACAACTCCTTTTATTACAGTTTACATCTCTTCTTCCAAAGAGGTTTTTCGTCTACCTGTGATGGAATGTAGCTTGGGAGTCCTAACAATTTCAGTCGTTTTTTCCTCCTTCAATATTCGGTATATAGTAGATTTTCCAACTCCTCTCATATTGGAACACATCACAACAGAGCTTTTAACATTATTATCTAAATATTGATATCTTAAAGCATCATAAACATTCAACTTAATAAGTTTTTCGTTGAGGAAAAAATGCCCTGGTTTAACGATTTTGGAATAAATATAGATGTAGAAGGGTATCTCACTAATCTCAAATAATATATAAAAACAAGCACAAACAAGATAAATCACCAAGGACACACTTTAAGGTGTACTTTGCTCACTGACATAGAAATTTTATTGTTGCAGTAAATTTATAAAAGCTTATAATATTTAAATATAATTAAATATAATTAGATTTACGGCAGTCCTCAGTTACCTGCGGCACTGGAGCAGGTATATTGAAGGTTTGGGTAACAATTTTATTTCTCTCTCTAGCTCTTGAATAGAGTAAAGGAATGTATATGCTTGTGATCGCCGCTCCCATTCCCAAGAGCTTTGAGTTCAGGAAAATAGAACCGATTCTGCATTTTATATTAGGAATGTGAATGCTGCTGGCACCCCCCCCCCCCTTAACAATTTCTTTTTCTTGCTACAGCCCCCCGCCCCCCAAGAGCTCTGATTTCAGGAAAATAGACCCGAGTCTGTCTCTTATACTAGGAATGTGAATGCTGCCCACATCCTCCCCCCCTATCAGCAACTTGTTTTTTTTTGTGGTCGCCCCCCCTTCTCCAAGAAAAATAGACCCGACCCTGCCTTTTATAGTAGAAACGGGAATGTTGTTGGTGTGTCCCCCCCCCCTCCCCGTCGATAACTTGCTTTCGCTTGCCATGCAAAATCGCTCCATCAGAAGCCGAGAAAATTAAAAATTTTTTTCAGATATGTATTTTGAATCTTCGAATTCAATTTTAAATGAGTGCTCCCCGCCCCTCTTTTTTTCATTTTTCACGCACGTGGTCGATATTTTCTTCATTTTTTGTTAGAGTTTCCGATAACAAAAACATTTAAATATTTGTATCAAAAAAGAGCTCAGCAAGACAAAGTTTTTGGTTCAAGAATCAGGTCTGTATTGTTTATAGATTGACCATAAACGGCTGTCAACTTTGACAGTTTGTATCTCGGAAAGCAATTGACGGATTTAAATTTTTTTTGTTTTTTTGTCTAACAACTGCTAACGCTTTCATCAAGATATATCAACAATGGGGAAAAGGAACCAGGGAAAATGGAATGCTTCTATGCTTGCCGACTATTGTTGGACTCTTGTTAGAGATGCTCCAGAAACAATTCACAAAAGAACAGCAAAAAGACAGAATATTTATTGTCTCTACAAGTGTAAAAGTATGTATTTTTATTATTTTGTTAAAAAGAAAACAAAAAAAATTGTTCTTGAAAATTCCAACTAAGTTTTTGTCATTTTTATGTTCAGCGCCCCAAAATTAACAAAAAAAATGCACTTTTCATATTACAACAAATAAACTAAAATTTGCTTCGTAGTGTTATTATTATGTACATCGAGAGCAAGTATTAAATATTATTCTTTTAGCTAGAAAAATACTTTTTGAAGAAGTGAAAATCAAATTTAACAACATCGCATTTATCAAAATGTAAAATTGGGAAAATTAGAAACAAAGGTTTGAGTTACTCAAATGGAAAATAAGCTTAGTAAAAAGATTATTCGGTAGAATTGTTCCGGTATTTCAGCGTGGGCGGAAAACTTTTTTAATTCCACTTAAATATAACGAGAAATACTTTTAAAAAAATCGCCAGCAAATAAATGTTTTAAAATGGGCACTTATTAAAATTACTTTAACATTTTTTTTTCCTATATTAATTAAAAAACCATTCTTTATTAAAATTGCTCCTTGGCATTCTTCGCCGTACTATACAAACAGGTAAAGATACTTTATTGGATCCCTCTGTTTTTCTAATTAAATATAATTTTCCAAAGAATTTTATTATGCCCGGTGCCCTAAGGAAAAAACTGAATAAAGAAGCTGAGAGGCAGTGAGCAATTTTGTAAGTTTTTTTTTATAAAACAACTACTTTTAGATACAAACTACGTTTTCAAAAATAGTTTTTTTATGAAGTTACCTTATACAGGGTCAAAAACAAATAAAAATTGCATCACATGTAACCAAATTTTAATAGCCCTATTTGGATTTTCTAATAAAACACACGTTTGGGGCCGCTCTCCCCCCCCCCCCCAAGAGCTTTGAGTTTAGAAAAATAGACCCGATTGATTTTGCTTCTTATACTATAGTTTATTCAAGAACTAGAAAGAGTAATAAATCATTTTTTACCTTTTTTTATTCGCAAACTACCCGCGGTTCTTTAGTCTGGTGTCTTTAGAATATTATTTCGGTAATTAACTTAAAATAAAAAGTTTTTATAATATTATTTTATTTCTTATGATTTCTTAATAATTCACATACTTTACAAAATATAAATAATTTTGTCATATTTAACACAAATCACAACTGTATTTTTATTATTTTTAATTTTGACATTGAAACCGTTTTAGGCACATTCAAACTAAAACGTAGCCTTATCCTCTCAAAAAATTCTGAGTTATAATTTAAATACTTACAAAATACTCATTGTCAAAAATACAAGAAGTTAAATATATAAAAAAATAAATTCGTCCATATAATATTAAAAATTTTTTGGGGCTATCGGTCATTTTATTATTAATTAAAAACATTTTTAGGACATTTGACATTTCAGTTTATTTATTTCTTAAACCATCTGCAGAATTACAATTAAACACTAAAAAGGGATTCAAATGTAATTAATTTTTATATGTTACAGTTAAAATTACACCTACTTATTTTTATTTTTATTGCACTGACATCTTAATTTAATTTACTTTATTATATCGAAATCCGATAGCCCCAAAAAAATAAAATAAACGTGTTAATTCCACACGCTTAAGAAAAAGACCCAAATACAATAATAAAAAATTGGAATTAAATATATATAAAATTAAAGAGTGAGAAAGACTAAAATAAAAATATATAAAAAAATAAAAATATATATAAACAACATTAAACAATAAAATATAACAAAAACAAAAATTTAAATAATAAATTATATTTACACTGGTAAACATTACGTATCTAATTCGTAATAAAAGTCAGTGAAGCTAACTTCTCTCAAATTAATTATAACTGGTTCCTCTATCTCACCGATCATGAGATCGAGTTTCCACCTTTTTTTTTTCTTCTTTTATTATATTGATTTTTCCCAATTTTCCGCAGTAACTTTATTCAAAAAAATCTTTCAAAAGTTCAGTTAAGTTACTCATTTTGTAAGTTGTGTTATTTCTAGCAACTGTACCTTTCACTTGAGAGAGATATTTCCTGCTCAACTGGACATTTTCCGGACAATCTATAAGAATAGATTTCCTATCTGGCTTTTCCCGGCAAAAATTAAGTTCTCTGAGCAATTTCCAAAGCTCAGTTCTTTTAATTTAGATCCCGATCTTCATTGATTTTAATTAGAATTTTGTCGACGGTTGGGATCTGCTTCTCATAATAAAATGTATGTACAACTCCTTTATGGCAGTTTACATCTCTTCTTCCAACGAGGTTTTTCGTCTGCCTATGATCGAATGTGGCTTAGGAGTATTAACAATTCCAGTCGTTTTTACTCCTTCACTATTCGGTACATAGTAGATTTTCCAACTCCTGTCATGTTGGAACACATCTCAACAGAGTTTTTAACATTATTATCTAGATATTCATATCTTAAGGCATCATAAACATTCATCGTTGAGGAAAAAATGTCTTGGTTTAACGATTTTAGAGTAAATATAAAAGTGGAGGCCATATTTTTGAGTATCTCACTAATCTCAAATAAAATATAAAAACAAGCCCAAACAAGATAAATCACTAAGGACACACCGTAAGGTGTACTTTGCTAACTGACAGGAATTAAACTGAACTAACAGAAATTTTATTGTTGCAGTAGATTTATAAAAGCTTATATATATATATATATATATATATATATATATATATATATATATATATATATATATATATATATATATATATATTGCGTTGAAAAACGTGATGCGGGACCTAACGTACACCGTCAGAGGTCTATTTTCGTCGCCCACACACGCTTCAAGCAACTGCCCGAAGAGGAATTAGATTACTAAAATTTTGAATATTTTGTTTTTTTTTTAAAAAATTTGACAAATTGGTGAATGTGAATTAAATAAGTTTTCTCTTGCTCTAATAAAAATACTACTATTTATATTTTATTCTAAACCACGATATGTATTTTTAATTTTTCCTTGAGCGCCCAGTTACTGTATCCTATCTAAGATAAAATAACAGCACTGTATTTATTCTTCGGATTAACTTAAAAATACATATATTATTATTAACATAATTTTAATAAATCTATTTTCTCTTTTAATTTCCCCTTAATATAACTAGCTCGCTTCCCCTGAAACTATCCCAAGTGAGTTCAGATACTCATAAGTTGAAATTACCTTTTTTCTACTGCCAATTAAAACCACTGAATTGAATAAACAATCAACATAAATTTATTATAAATCAAAATGATATTAATACGGTTTATAAAATTATTTTGAAATACCTATTATCTAGATCAGCTTTATTAAAATTAAAAATCAATTGCACCTTATCTCTACTGTTAATTATAATGTCACTCCACTTAACTGTCAAGTGTTGTTTGTCAAATATGATGGTCTCGTGTTCAGTTGAAATTTGTTTGACTTTTATTTATTTTAAATATTAAAAAAAAAATGTGTAAAGTGCGGATTATTAATTTTAACAAGTGATTATAAATTAGTTCTAATGATTTTATAATGTCTAATATAAATGTGGTAATATTATATTTTAAAATACCTTGATCCTTATGTGTTTGTTTATTTATAAACAATTAAAAAGGTATATTTGTGTTTCCTTGTCTTCTTTTACCATCAAATTGGATTGGGATAATTGTTTAAAAATACCTACTATCAAGTAAGTAGATATTCTTTATTAAACACTGTCTTAATTATTTTTGGAAATGTCCAGGAGTTGTCTACTTCTAGGAAATGTTGGTATTTATACCAGCCAGGTATAATTTCTTGAACTTTTATTTGACACAATCGGGTTTTACAAAATTTTCTTGATGTTAGTTGGAGTTGCTATTTCTTAAAGACATTAAATTTAATTTAAATTATTTTTTTTTTAAATATTGATTAATTAAACTTTATTTAATATTTATTTACTTTCATAACTTTTTTAAAAATATTTACTTTAAAAAAACAAAAGATCTCGCACGTGGCTTTATGATCTTGTCGTGAAAATTTTAAGGTTATGTAAAAATTTGTTTTGAGGAGAAACTTTTCTTTTACACCTCTCAGTAACAATACTTTTTTGCAACTCTCAAATTTTTGTGATTTTTCTTTATATAGTATGCCTCCAGCTGACTTAATTAATCATTCTGATTGGCTCAGCAGTTGAAGACATCGGGTTACTTGATGAAAAATCACCCTTTTCTTGGCATTCTTGTCAAACAAAAATGGCTGTCAAGAATTTTAAAATTGATGAAAATTTTCCAATTTTACCATTTCCTGGATTTATCCAATCATATGCATGACAATAAATACTATAAAATTAAACTCTATTATTTTACCTATCTAATTATACATAATTTAGCCTTCCTAAAACAATTTTTAATATTAAAAATTATAAAACAAAATGGTTTGACATGAAAATATTGAAATCTATAATTAACTAATTATTGAAAATTATTGTTTGAAGATGCTAAATTATGTTTTCTTAATATTAAAATATTAAATATTAGAATTTTCCTTACATTCTAATATAACTTATTTTACTCCACTACATAAAATTAATTTATAATATCTAATTTTAATGTCAATATCAAACATTTTCTTAAATTTATTCTATGTTCTTATCTGTTTTAATTAAAATTATTTTCTTAATACTACTGTTAACTGTCTAATTTATATTAAAAACAATTCAATGAACCTTATTTATTATTTAAAAGTACTTTTCGTGACTGGTTTCACACTATGTTCACCTTTTGTTCCTTTTCAAAACATTATTGTTGCAAAAACCGATCGTTATGTTTTTTATTTTACTTGAAGATTTTCACTCTTCATTATCACTTTACCTTCACTATCACATCTAATGTTTGTACCTTATTATTCTTATGATCAATTTATAATATGATCTTATTGTATTAATATTTATATATTGTTTATTTTACAATTATGTCTAAAAATTCATTATGAATTTAGCATTATATATGATTTTTATAATCATGTAAGCTTTTAATTATGCTTTGGTCCATATTATTTGTAAATATTAATGACTCTAATTAATTAATATACCTACTGACTACTTATTACTATCCAAATAATAAATTTATATTGTATCTTAGATATTTTAATTGAAATTGTTTAGACTAGTCGAGTATTTATAATATGGTCATTAGGTCATCTTGTGTCGATTCCTATTCAATATATATATATATATATATATATATATATATATATATATATATATATATATATTATTAGATTTACGGCACTCCTCAGTTACCTGTGGCACTGGAGGTTTCGATAACAATTTTATTACTCTCTCTGGTTCTTGAATAGAGTATAGGAATGTGTATCCCCCCCCCTCCGTTGACAACTTATTTTTCTTGCGATAGCCGCCCTCCAAAAGCTTCAAATTCAGAAAAATAGACCCGACCCTGCCTTTTACACTAGACATAGGAATGTTTCCGGTGTCCCCCCCCCATCGACAACTTGCTTTCGCTTGCCAAATTGCACTTTTGTGATATCACCGTGCCCCCCCCTCCCCCAAAGAGAGAGGCCGGAGCCGCCCCTAATGGCGCTATTTTAAACAAAATATGTCTGAGATGAAGCATCGTCAAAAGTAAGAAGTTTTATGAGTTGAATCTTATTTTGCAGCAGTGGTGCAATTTACAAAAAATGGCCGAAAAATCTAAATTACCTTATACAGCTGACGGGCTAAAAATTGCATTTAGAGAAACTTTTTCTAACTTTTTTCGATATTTTGAATATTTTTTAGAAAAAAAAATTTGACAGATAATGCTAATCACGTGACTATTACTTTCATCTCGATCATAGCAGAAATTGATGCCAAAGTCAAATTTCAAATAAAACTATTAATAAAGAAAAATCCCATATGATCACACTGTAAGCGAACTATAAAAATCATTTTATTAATTACATAGAAGCATGAAAAAAATTATATCTATTTCTTTGAACGCCAATGTAGCCCAATTTCTTAAATCTTGAAAAACCGCAAGCCACTGCCATAATTTTCTTCACAAATAGCATGCTTTTTTAAAAGCCATTAATTTACCTAATTTATTTCTTTGTAACCAATAAATAATAAGTGCTCTCGTAATAAATGGGCTATATTTTATTTTGAAGCCCACTGTTTTCCCACATTTATTCATTTCAACCCTCTTTCTGACACGTGTGGTTTATTTAACCCTTGAGCATTATCGGCCAGAATAATTACGAGGAAGAAAATTATACCCTTAGCGGGAGGACCCGACAGTAAACATATTATTATATTGTTTTTGTCCGAATTTAATTATCCTAAAGGTTTCGGATTGATATGTTTAGTCATAATGATCATTCTAAGGCTTCATTTTAAGTCTTGTCACACGCTTGTTAACGAAAAATTTATATTTAGAAATGTCCATCATATGCCACAGGGCGACATAAATTATAAAAAAAAGGAAATGAAGTAATCATTTTATTTTTATTTCGTTTGACCTGTATATATATATATATATATATATATATATATATATATATATATATATATATATATATATATATATATATATATAATTTATTTTTGTATCTTAAACCTTTTGTTAAATATTTTTTTCTAATATTTTCTTGGGTATAGGTTTTTCCATTAGAGAAACAAAGGACAATAATTTTCTTTCTGACGTTTCGCTCTACATAGTGAGCTTCTTCAAAAGAGCTAGGTATATTTATTTTACATCTACAAAAATTACAGAATTTTTCATATAATAAACATATATCACAGTAATTACACTTTTATATTTTTAATTTAATTAAAATTAATAAAAACAAAACAGATTTTAAAATAGTCTTAAAGTTTAAAATTTAAAACAATATAAACAGGTTAAAATAGTGAAGATTATAAAATAGTACATACCTTGAAAGTAGTTTTGTGTGTATGTTTAAAAATAAATTCAATTATGATCTTTGGTATGCAATTGATATGGATAGATTTATTTTTATAAAAAGCAAAAAATAGGAAAAAAGATTATTATTTATTTTTTAATGACGTTCTTTCACCTGTATGAGTGTATATTAAATCGTTCCAAGCATCATTACATTATTTCTAATATTTATTATAGAGTCGCTTCAAGCATGTTTTATTCAAAAATCAAATTATAGTATATCTGACTTAAATTTTTGACATCTGGCTTGTCATTTACAACATTTTTATCTTTTTTTATGTGTATCATTTCTTTGATGACTAATTTATGATAATTTCTGTCAGTATCCAAAATATGGGTGTTTTTAAAATCAAATTCATGCTTAGATGTTTGTTCATGCTTATGTAAAGATGTCTATGCGTTTTTAGTATAATTGTGTCCATTCACTCTATTTTCAATATATTGTGTCGTGTCCTCTATCTCTTTTAGTCTTCAATTAGAATGTTCTAAAATTTCCTCGAAAATTCAGTTCTAGGCTTCTTTATTACTGACAAATTTAAAGGTGAACTTTGTTTTTCGATATTGTTTTGAATTTAGAAACAGAACGTCCTAGAACTTTATCGAAAATTAATCTTATTTTTTGACTTGATAACAAATTCAACAGTATAATCCGTTTTTCTCTATCTTTTCTAATTTCCAATACAATTTTCTGGAAACCTGGTGTTAATCCTCACTTCTGACACCAGTTGTTACGTTGTTATCTCTTAAAAATCACTCGCTGAGTTTGCAGAATTAAAACACAACACTAATACTTCCAATACTTATATTAACTACTTCTTAACACAGCTAAAACACAACTATCTTATTGCTAGTTCTTAATATCTTCACTATTCGAATACCACTATACAACTCTCTTAAAACTCTTATCCTATCCCTATAGAACTTCCTAGAATTGACAAGAAAGATACTAGCATAGAAGTTGAGAACTATGTAAAAATATGACTCTTCGATATAATATTCCTTTCGGCACATTCGGAATATTTGTATACGAGGGCGTATCAATAAGTTCTTCCTAGTCGTTCATAACAAAGCGATTATTATTGCCATTGTTTTTCAACCTTAAAAGTATATTTTATAAATATATATATATATATATATATATATATATATATATATATATATATATATATGTGTGTGTGTGTGTGTGTGTGTGGGTGGGTGTATGTAATATTTATTATTTATTTCTTGGACCTTCAATAAAATATTTTTTATTTGTTTTATTTTTCTTGAGATTATGGTCCGTTAGAAAAGGAATCAAAATGTAATAGTGGTGTTACATATTTTAAAACATTAAGGTTTTGGTAATTTATTTTATCTTCGTCGGAATATACAGTTTGTAGCTACAAATAATAAAATATTTTGTTGATATAACTATCAAGTTATTTACATATTATGTATTTCGCTGTACTACCTGTGTGTAAATCATTTTAGCATTACTATCTAGATATTTATATTTTAAGGCATCATAAACATTCATCGAGTTTTTCGTTGAAGAAAAAATGCCTTGGTTTAACAATTTTGAAATAAATATAGAGATGGAAGGATAAATCATCTGGGTATCTCAATAATTTCAAATAATATACAGGGTGATTCAAAAATCGATCACGAAACTTAAGGGGGTGATTCTACTTGACAAAATAAGGGTAGAGCTTCATATAATTTTTTTTCAAAATGTCATTCGTTTTCGAGTTACAAGCCGTCCAAGTTCAAGTTTTTATTTTTTGTTTTTTGAATTACTCGCTTACAGGAAAACCGATTTGATTAATATTTGAAAGATAGGCTAAGTCTTCTGCGCTTCATCATTTTAGTAACAATTCACATTGATTGTTTGCCGCTAGAGGGCACTTTACCTACATTGAAAATTGTTTTTTTGTCATAATTTTTTAGTGTTGACAGCTACAGTAGTTTTTGGCATAATTTCTGAAAGACTGATGCCAGGCCTTTAAAAAAGGTGCTCTTTATTTACATCGCTAAACCCAACGGTTTGGACGTAAATCACCCTTAAAAATTAAGTGGTAAATTTACTTTTCTCATTTCATTACCACCAGCTACCAGGTAAATAGCTATCAAAGTATACTAGAGCTGTCAGTTTAACATCAAATAAATTCGCTTTTTAAACTATTTAATTTATAATCTTAAAATAACTAATAATGGCTAATCACCAATATTCAGATATCGAATATTGTGATATCCATTTTTGTTATGGAAAAGCAAATGGTAATGCAGAGTTGGCAAGAAGATATTATATGGAGAGTTATCCGGAAAGAAATATCCCTCATGCTAAAACATTTTCCAGTGTGCACAGGAGGCTTGCGGAATGTGGTTCCTTTAAAAGTTATAATGGAAATAGGGGAAGACCTAGAACTGCTAGAAACGTGCAACAAGAAGAAAGAGTGCTTGAAATTATTGAAGATAATCCAGGTATTAGTACTAGAAAAATTGGGAATGAAGTGCGGCTCTGTCAGGCTAGTTCATGGAGGATACTAAGAGAAGAACAACTCTACCCGTTTCATTCAAAAAAGGTGCAGGCTCTTTATGACGATGATCGGCCGAGACGGTTGGAAATGTGCAATCAGATCCTAGCTAAGTATGAACACGATAATCGATTAATTAGCGTCATATTATTCACTGACGAAGCTGGTTTCACTCGTGATGGCATAACAAATCTACACAACATCCACACATATGCTTACGAGAACCCAAACAATGTGGTAGAAACGAAACATCAGCGTAGATTTTCACTAAATGTGTGGGCAGAGATAATAGGAGATTACCTTATTGGTCCTCATTTCTTTGATGGCCCATTAACTGGTGACGTATACTTAGATTTTATCCAAAATCGTCTCCCATTGTATCTGGAAGATGTGCCATTGGAAGTAAGGGCCAACATGTGGATCCTCCAAGACGGAGCTCCGCCCCACTTTAGTATACGTGTCCGACAGTATTTGAATGCAACGTATCCTGAGCGATGGATAGGACGAAGTGGACCATTGGCATGGGCAGCGAGGTCACCAGACCTTAATCCTATGGATTTTTTCTTTTGGGGTCATTTGAAACAATTGGTGTACGATATTCCAGTAATCAACGTCGAGGATCTTCGCTTCAGGATAATCGAAAAGTGCCAAATTATTAAAGAAACACCAGGAATTTTTCATCGAGTTAGGCGACATTTTTTGAAGAGTGTTAGGAAATGTATGGAAGAAAATGGGGGACATTTTGAGAATCTTTTTTAGTTTGTTTAGTACTGTTTCATTAATTTTTATCAATTAAATGTATGTCGCAATAATCCATAATATGAATATTTACTGATTAGCCATTATTAGTTATTTTAAGATTATAAATTAAATAGTTTAAAAAGCGAATTTATTTGATGTTAAACTGACAACTCTAGTATACTTTGATAGCTATTTACCTGGTAGCTGGTGGTAATGAAATGAGAAAAGTAAATTTACCACTTAATTTTTAAGGGTGATTTACGTCTAAACCATTGGGTTTAGCGATGTAAATAAAGAGCACCTTTTTTAAAGGCCTGGCATCAGTCTTTCAGAAATTATGCCAAAAACTACTGTAGCTGTCAACACTAAAAAATTATGACAAAAAAACAATTTTCAATGTTGGTAAAGTGCCCTCTAGCGGCAAACAATCAATGTGAATTGTTACTAAAATGATGAAGCGCAGAAGACTTAGCCTATCTTTCAAATATTAGTCAAATCGGTTTTCCTGTAAGCGAGTAATTCAAAAAACAAAAAATAAAAACTTGAACTTGGACGGCTTGTAACTCGAAAACGAATGACATTTTGAAAAAAAATTATATGAAGCTCTACCCTTATTTTGTCAAGTAGAATCACCCCCTTAAGTTTCGTGATCGATTTTTGAATCACCCTGTATAAAAATAAATGCAAACCAGATAAATCACTAAGGACACATTGTAAGGCGTACTTTGCTCACTGACAGAAATTAAATTGAACTATCAGAAATTTTATTGTTGCATCAAATTTATAAAAGCTTATAATATTTAAATATAATTAGATTTACGGCAATCCTCAGTTATCTGCGGCACTGGAGCAGGTACGTTGGAGGTTTCGGTAACAGTTTTATTACTCTCTCTAGTTCTTGAATAGAGTATAGGAAAGTGCATGCTTGTGATCGCCCCCCCCCCTCCCAAGAGCTTTGAGTTCAAGAAAATAGAACCAATTCTGCCCTTTATATTATTATATGTATGCTGCGGGCACTCCCCCCCCCCGTTTAAAAACTTGTTTTTCTTGCGATAGCCGCCTCCTAAAAGCTTTGAGTTCAGGAAAATAGAACCGATTCTGCCTTTTATACTAGGAATGTGTATGCTGCTGACATTCCCCCTCTCCAAAAGCTTTAAATTCAAAAAAATAGACCCGACCCTGCCTTTAACACTAGAAATGGGGATGTTTCCAGTGTCTCCCCCCCCCCCCCCCCGTCAACAACTTGCTTTCGGTTGCCATGCTGTACTTTTGTGATATCACCGCCCCCCTCAAAGAAAGAGGCTGGATCCGCCGGATATATATATATATATATATATATATATATATATATATATATATATATATATATATATATATATATATATATATATATATATATAATTAGAGTATTATAAGAAAAGCACAGGTAAAGCGTTTTCCCTTGAGATTTCTAGTCACGAATGTCCACTAAATTTTCTTAGTTCCAACCTTAATTACAGATAGAACTTTTCTCTTAACCATCAAGATTTCCATTTATTTAAATGATAATTTCTACCCTTGTTTTGTTAAACTTAGAAACGTGAAAATCCTCGTTCTTGGCATACATTGTTGTTATTTTACTGATAGAAATCAACATGGAAATTTTATGTTTGTTGACAAAGAAATAATAGTTGTAAAGTTCGTGATGCTGAAATAGTCTCGGGGATAGCTATAAAAATGCGTCCATTGAGAAAGAAAAATACTACTGGATTATAGGTTGTATACTACTTAAAATGAATTAGGAGTCATTTTAAAATATTAAACTGTAGAATAACCGTGGTGGTAATTTTACTTAAAACTATAATATATTATTTTTGGTATTATCATAAACAAAATAAACAAGTAATTTACCTTGCAAGATAAACAGACAAAGAATTATTAAAAAAAAAACAATTTTGTAATAAATCCATTTGAATTTCAAGCAATATAAATTCTGCGCAAATACATTCCTCCTTCAGAACATACTAAGATATAAAAAAATCTTGACGGTGGTAGAAATTAGTTTAATAAGTTCCTTTTATTCTCCTTCAGGCCTTTAAGGGAAAAGATAAACAGGTTCTTTCCTGCAAAAGAAATAAATAAATGAATAAATAACGTCTTATATTATAAAAAAAAACTCAAAATACAATTAGACCAGAGTTTACAAACATGGCTAATTATACCTAATCCCTAACCCTAGTTGTATCCAGTTTTGGTTCTTCTTTGGACCAGTGACTTTTTAAAAAAAATAAATTTTACAGGAAGCGTGAACAACTTTATTTGCAGGTTACAAAGTAAAGAGTTAAATCTAGTTTTTAATTGACAACTATTTATAATAAAGTCTTATCTATAAAAATGTTGTATCGGCATAATCCATGGGACGCGTGTATCATGGTGTTTCCCCTCATAAGGTACTGTGTACAAGGTGTGCCATAACTCCTCCGCCCTTAGATGAAAATTCTGGGGTTTGCCTCAGAATTTGGGAATGAACCATCGGTGTTTGCTCCCGGTTGTTCTGTTTTGGCTCTCGCTAAATATTGGAGATATTTGCGGCTGAAAAACTTATATGAAACACATAATAATATTAGTAAAATGAAAATATAGATTAATATTGTCCAGCCGTCAATTCCATTAAAATCGAAAATGTCATTTTTTATTGAGTTAATTTTTTGTTTATTTACTTCGAGAGCACTTTTTATTACACTTAATTCGTTTAGGTTGATATCGTCCAATTTTAACGGTTTAAAAGTCTCATTTATTTCGTATGCTGATTTTGTAAAATTGATTTTAGGAAGTAAAATGTTTTTATATTTCCTTTTTGGGTTTTCAAAATTTCGTATTATAACATCATTAATTTTTATTTCACATATAGGATTTAGTTCTAGTAAGTAACTTCCTTTTAGGGGTATATTTTCGCGATTTTTCCCGCACTTTTGCACAGCTACAGTCTTTTCGGAAGTAAGCACGATCCACTTATTATTTTCGAGTTTTTGAATTTTTACTTTTCCGATTTTTGCTTGTATTGCATGACAATTCGATAATTTATTTGAATATTTTAATAATTGGATTTCGCACGGAGAATCTTCATTGGCTTTTATCGGGTTCGTTTCGTGACATATAAATTCTTCAGGAATTATTTCTTTACAAGGTATATTGAGAAAGAAGTAGTTCTGCTCATTCATTATTAGGTATTTAGAATGGGGCATTATTAATTGAAATATTTCATTTTGTAATATTGGCATTGCATATAAATGATAGTAGTTATAACTTTCTTTTTCTACTATTGGGATTTCAATAATAAAAACTATTTGATTCCCTTTACTATAACTTTTAATTTCCATAATTTTTTCAAAATATAGTAGATTTTCTACTTTAGGTTCAAATGGTAATTTATTATTATTGATTAAATATTTTCCTATTGATTCTATTTCCATTAGCAGGGTTTTTGGTTCAATTATTGAATTATGAAACGTGTTTAGTTTTGAGAAGGTAATTGCAACTTCTATTTTTTCTAAAATGTCATATATTATTTGAAATTCAGTTATTATTTGGGAAATTGCCATTTCGACGAAAAAGTAATAGTAAGTACCGATACTTTCGGCTTCCAATTTATGTAATAAGTCTTCAATTTGATTGATACGGTCTTTTAAAAGAATCTGATTTTTTGACAAACTTTTAACGTTATTTTCGAAACTTTGGATTGACTTACTCATTAAAGTTATTTGTTCTTTTACAATACTTTTTATTTTATTTTGATTATTTGATAGTGATTTAATCGCGTTTTCATATTTATCAGCATCTGATTGGTCTAGATTTCCAGTAATTGATTTTATTATGGAGCCTAACCCGTTTATTAAACCTCTTTTTTGTCTATTTTTAAATGAAGGATTCAACTGATTTATTTGTGTTAATATTTTGTTCTCGAAGGACTGTGCGAGATTATAGGAATTATAGAAATTTTTCTTATAACTTAAAGCAATATTTGTTTCATTTTCAAATGCCGTTTTAATACGTACATATTGGTTTTGCAGTTCGGAAAATTCTTCAATTAGATTAGATATGTCAAATATTTGAATAAATGACCATACGTTAATTTTGTTTTGAGCCGTCCCAAGTTTTAAGGGTAGTATTCCTGGATTATCCTTTATTTCGTGAAATTTTGGAATTTCTAGTCCGTCGAGGAGGTTGACGTAGAATATTAGGAGTAGAGTGGCTTTCAACATTCCTGTAGCATTTATTCACACAATCACGAAAAACTTTTTCTTCACTTTCGTTCGCTGCACTTTACTCGTTGCACTTAGGATTAAGATGTCTTCTTACTTCTAGCTTCTTAACTGACTAATTTTCACTTATTTCTCGTTCCAATGACTTGATTTCTTCGTTTCTTGATTGATTCTTACTTGCTAACTGGTTTTGGCGATGTTTGTCCTCCACCAGGCTTACTTAACTAGCTTTGGCGATTTTTGTCCTCCGCTAGCCTTCCCGAAAATATTACTTTTTCTTTTCGGTCACTTGCTCTGATTTTTTGAATGCACTAATTAACTGTTAAGACAGAACTGCTCGCTATTTTGTCGATTCGTTTAGCACATCCTACCGACTGCGCCAGTTTTGGTTCTTCTTTGGACCAGTGACTTTTTAAAAAAAATAAATTTTACAGGAAGCGTGAACAACTTTATTTGCAGGTTACAAAGTAAAGAGTTAAATCTAGTTTTTAATTGACAACTATTTATAATAAAGTCTTATCTATAAAAATGTTGTATCGGCATAATCCATGGGACGCGTGTATCATGGTGTTTCCCCTCATAAGGTACTGTGTACAAGGTGTGCCATAACTATCCTGAACGTTACATAATTCTTTTAGGTATGGATAAATATATAAAGATTATTTAAATAACGCTGTTCTCCATTTTAAAATTTTTTGTTGCTCCCTGATTTTTTTTGGGTTTTTGGGCTTTTACCTATTACCTATAAGTTTTTAAAAAAGGTTAAATTTGCCCTAGGGGGTTGAGACTTAGTAATGCCCCCCCATTTTACTAGATTGTGCACAATTTCACTTAACTTAGATAAAAAAACGTAGATTTGGCAACGTCGCACCCGGTATGCTATAACAACTTATATATCGCATTGGTACTGTTGAAAATTTACTTTTTTAAAAAAAAGCGGAACAGCGGAAAAAACAATTGTAAATTGTTTTTCTTATGTGCCTAAATGTCATAAAAGCATTTTTTAATAGAATTTAGGCATACCCGGCTATAAAATTCAACGTTAAAATTTGCGCTTGACTATCACGTTACTTTGTCGGCACATCACCTGATTTTGGGACGTGACTTCCTGGAAAGTATAATAACCGTCAGATTTTATACAGAAATCAGCAGTAGTGGCAGATTTTAAGTATTATTAGGTAGTAGCAGATCAGATTTAAGGAAAGAGAATATTCAAGAGGAGTAGCGAAATTCAGTTGCCTTAAGAAGTGGTTGCAAATTGAGAAGAAAGTTGTAGAAAACGTCGAATTTGTCGGATCTCGAGATTTTTAAGAAAAAAAATCGTTTTTTATAAAAGAAATTCTAAAAGAGACGACAAATTTCAGAACTTTCATCGCTTTTAGGACGGCTGAACAGCCAAGAAGAGGTTACAACATTGACGATCTTTTAGAGAGCTGCGCTGCTGAAAGTGATAGTGTTTTTTATCTATTTAAAATAAAGTACCTCCGATGCCCCTGGACGAACTAGAAGCTTTTACCCGGGTAATTGCCAAAGGCTGGGGCGCCTGAAGACTTTAAAAATCATAAACCTATTGCAAAAAAATCGGTCTAAATACGGTGTATCGGGAGTCCTCTGGATAAAAATAAATAGTGTCTAGGTAAGATAAGTTTTATTTCCCAGAGCTCGGTACACTACAGTTCGAAAGACTGGCGATATTCGGGATTGTATACGCGAACTGGTGTGGCAATCTCAGATCACCGTCATAAAGATCGCGTAACTATTTCTAACTTGAGTTTCCAATACTCAACAAATAAAATAAAGTAATTTCTCTTTCAGTCAGAAGATAAAGAAGAAAAAATAAGATTTTTCACGGAAATTTAATGAAAAAAAACATTCTCAATTTTCGGGAAAAAATAAAAAAATTGGATTGAAAAACATCATCCTCCAGAGACAATACGCTCGTTAAATTTTCTAAATTTACTTGCGGAAACCCTTTATTAGTTTTTCGTGATAATCTAATTTTTAACAAAAAATTTCTTCTTGAAAATAGATCTGTTACCCTTACTTTTTTCGACTTATTTATAATATTGCGTCAAAGTCCAGTTACTCATACTTTTCTTGCGCATTTTAAAAATTTACGTTAAAGTCCAATTACCTATACTTTTTCTGCGTTAAAATTTCGATGTTGAAAATCATTGAGGGATTTTAACAATAAATAAATAAATTGCGAGTTTAGCGTTCGACTTAAACAATTTATCGGCAAGTTAGAATAAATAAATAATTATGCGAAAAAAGCTAGGATCTTTGCGTTTTCAAAAATATTTGGCCACGACAAAGTATACTTGACCCTTGCCCCATACTAATTATTTTTTCAAACGATAATTGGTTTAACCTTTGAACTCTTATAAAATTAAAAAAAAAAATTAATTTTTTTTTCTTAAGTAGTCTTGAGCATCCACGTTCGCATCCCAAACGCACAACCCCATAGCCCCTTTTTAAATTTCGACATAAAAGTTTTTCTTTTTCCAAATTTAAGAGCATGGCTCATCTGCCTCAGGTGCCCTCGACAAACATCAAGAAAGGTGAGGCAGCTTGGCTTTTCGCCGGGTCGGGCGGTTATGGTGGGTCCTCTCCGGCACCGCCTGCGCGGTGCCCTACCTTTCAATTTCCGGAACAACAAACGATCTTCCAAAATTTTCAAACTAACTCTGTGCGTACGTCATCCTTTGATTCGGAGTTTAGGCAATTTTCGGAATTTATTGATGATAGTAGCATAGAGTTTAACCTAATGCCAGCTAACCCAGAAGCATCGGCATTTAGGCTTCACCAAACACAACCTAAAGAGACAAATCCTGATGGAACAACTCACGAGTACTACAGCACACAAACATCTCAAGATTCAGAAACGGTTACTAGCGCAGATGTTATGTCAAATTTAGCGGCGATCGTATCAGATCATTGCACCGGCATCTCTTAGAACAGATACGCGAATCAGATACCGACCGACCGACGTTGCGATAGTACATCCTTATACCTGCTTTGCAATCAATCAAAAAATGCTGTTGATGTTCCCTAGATAGTGTGTTGGTTATATAGATAGAAATTATTGAAATAACACTTTAGTTCGGTGACGAGGATTTTCATGCAGAACAGCGTAGTTAACAATCAGCCGAAAATGAGTTTTATTGTGAACCCTATGGAAAATTAAACATCTTTACAAAATCATAAACATCCGATAACAGGAACAACAAAAAAAAAGGAAAAGAATGGAATATTTTTAAGAAATTTGTTGGAACATTAAATAGATGATTTTATTTTAGAAAGGTATTTTTTTTTAATTTAAAAGTTTGCACATTATAACTTTTATATCCAGTGCCGATATTATTATAAAGTTTAACGACATTATACGAAAACAAGTTTCTAAAAAATGAGCTTTTCTGTTTCTATTTCAGTATATTCAGTAAACAAGTCAATCTAATCGCAACGGTATGAAAAATAGACCTAATATCCAATATTGTATAAAGATAAAGAGGCAGTTGGTGTACAAAAGTCAGTAAATGAATTTCCCAAATTTGACTCATTGGTAACCAGTTGAAATTCTTAAGATTGTCACTTACCTTGGTAAAATTCCTTAAACCATGTTACCAGTATTGCAGCGATAGTCAGGGACATAGATAAACTTCAAGCTTGTTACTGTTGAGGAACTTAAGGAGATGGATGATATAAATGTTCTGTTTTTAAAGAATTGTTTTGATAATATAGCTTTACTACTTCTTAATTTGATAAATTCGTCATTTTTAGCATGTAAAGTTCCCGATGAATTAAAAATATCGACTATTGTTCCAGTTCCTAAAGTAAATAATTCTCACAGAGCTGTTGATTTGCGATCTGTTAATATGCTTAGTTGTGTTGAAAAAATCATGGAAAAAGTAGTGATGAAATAATTGTTAGAATTCATAGAAACCAAAAAAAATATAAAAAATTTGCTATCTGGTTTTCGGGGTAAGCATAGCTGTGAAACTGCAGTGCAGTATGTCCCTAATAACTGGACACATAGTTTCGATTAAAATCTTATTACGGGTTCTGTGTTCCTGGATTTGAGGAGGGCCTTTGACACTTTGGATAGAGAAAGACTACTTAAAAAATTAGAAAGTGTCGGTTTAAGGGGTGAAGTGTTGGAATTTATGAATAATTACTTAATTAATAGAAATCAAAGACTGAAATTGAATGACGTTGTATCTGACGAGATTGAAATCAGCATGGGTGTTCCACAGGGTAGTGTGCTGGGTCCATTATTATTTTTTATATATATTGACGTTATAGTGATTACTGTATACATCTTTTTGGAGATGATGTTCTTTTATATTTTGAATATTCTGATGGTATTCAATTGGTTGATACACTTAACTCTACATTACAAAATTTATATTGGTGGTATTCTTGTAACCAATTAAAAATAAATGTGGAAAAAAAACAAATTTATGATAATTTGCAATGAAAATGATTACAGAACTTTTTTTCGTGGAGATTATTATTAAAGTAAGCAATGAAACGATTGAAGTGGTTGAAAAGTTTAAATATTTAGGAGTAATCATAGATAGACAACTTAAATTTAAAGAACATGCGAATAACTTAATAAAAATAATCTTTTATAAAATTAACGATATTTACAGATGTTCTAATTTTTTGACAAGGGGGACTAAAACAATCCTGTTTAACACTCTGGTATTGCCGCACTTTGTTGAGTGCTCCACAGTTTTGTTCCTGCATACCCAAAATGAAAAGGCAAGATTTCGAAAATTGCAAAATAGAGCCATGGGAATTATACAAGGTACAAGAAGAAAATCAATTAACTACTTGTTCGAGGAAATGCAATGATTGTCGGTGGATAACTTCTTTCACTATCAAACATATTTCCAAAATCATATTAATTATGACATAAATATACATGCAGATCAAAGGAAGACTTTTATATTCCTCCAGTATTAAAGAGACAAACACAAACCTCTGTATTATATATATATATATATATATATATATATATATATATATATATATATATACATAATACATACATAATGTGTGTGTGTGTGTGGGCACATACCATCAAAACCAATATCTCTAAGTTTTGAAATGAGAATTTTATGACCTACTGTGTCGAAAGCTTTGGAAAAGTCCAAAAGTATTGAAGTTATAATTTTCCCCTCATCGATTGCTCTAGTTATATCATCAATGACATCAACCAATCCAGTGGTTATGCTGTGTGCCCTGTTAAAACCTGACTGCTTTTCCAATAAAAAGTTATTATTAGTTAGATCTCCAAATATTTGGGAAACCATTATTTTTTCTAAGATTTTAAAAAGATCCGGTAATATACTTGTGGTCTCAATTCCAAAAAATAATGTAGGTTGTTTATTTTTGGTATTGGTTGTGGGAAAATAACCTCTTTCCAAACAAAGATTTGTGGCAAAAGAGTTGGAATGCAATATTTAATATATAAAATATTTAGCTCATCAACGCCACTGGCATTATATATGATATGGTTTATAATGTTAGCAACTTCCTGACAGCAAATATAATCTAGTTTTCGCTCCAAGAGCTGTAATGAACCAAGAGCAAAATTCACATAAAACAACTATCTATGTAAAAGCTCAATGAATTTAACACTTTTTACTTCTTATAATTTGATTTACTATTTTCAGCAACATTTTCCTATAAAACTAATTAACTGCCCCAATACGCTTATTTCTTTTTTTTTACTCCCAGTCTTTAACTGAATAATTTAACCTTTCTTTTAATGAAGTAAAAACGAAATGAATGAAAATACAAAATACTTTTTTTGTTCAAATAAATGAAAACATTTTAATTCGTCCTGGGGACATAAATAATTTTCAATTCCGGAAACTCTACAATAAGTATGTATTTTTTATTATGAAATGTTGTTTTTACATGTGTCAAATGAAAACGAAGCAATTTTATTACGCTTATTTTGGTAACATCACGAAAGTTTGCCCTTTTACAAATAGCTTTGTTGGAGTTTATTAAGCTATTATTATAACTCCGATTCAAAAAATAACTCAATAAGAATGCGGGGGTGTAGGTAATGAAAAAAATAATAAAAGTATAATCACCGAATAATCAGAAAATTAATTTTCTGTGTATTTCTTTGACTTAGTTAATGAAAAGTAATTGGTTGTGTGTTATTTGAGGCAAAATTTACTAAGTTGTTAGTGTAGGCGTCCAAGGGTTTTCGTGGTCGATTTAGGTCCTTGAAGTTTATAATTGATTTTTACGTATTTTGAGTTGCTGAATCGAAATCTTTAATTTGTTAAAATTTTACGTGGTGAGATAATTTTTTATTAACAGTAAAATGGTTTCTAATCAAGTAAAATCGTTCATATGTTTCAAATTTATTGACAAAAACCACAAAATTGAAAAAAGTAATTAGAACCTAAGGTATTGCAATATTAGTGGAAAATTCAACAAGTCAAGTAAAACCAATATCTCCTAGAATATGATGACACAGCGCAGATTTATGACGTCATCACCTGGCAAGGTTTTTTTTTTGTTGTTTATAAGAAGGTCCACACTAAACTGAAGAAGACATAAACAGATTCAGGAAGAGCTAATGTAATGGAGTGAATTGTGCCATCAAACATTATAAATAGTTGAAAAACAAATGTGGTTGAAAATATTGAGAATGACAAAAAATGATAAAAGGAAAATAGAGGTAGTTGTATAAATATTTTATACACTTGTACTAAGCTTGAAAAAAAAACCTAATATAGATAAATGTCATTTAATAACTTGAATAAAATAACTATTGTCCGAATTTTTATCAAAAATTTAGAGCTTTCTTGCAAAAAGTGAATGTAATTACAAACTTTTTACCGACTTCTAAAAAAAGGAGGTTCTTAATTCGTCGACTATGTATTCTTTTTATGTATGTACACCGATTACTCCGGAACAGCGGCACCGATTTGAATGCAATTTTTTACGTTATGTTCAGGAAGTTACTGCGGTGGTCCCATATTTTTTTGGACGAAATTGGTGCAGTAAAATCCAAGATGGCGCTGACATAATGGCGGCTTTTCTCCAAAATTGGTATGAGGAAATTTTCGAGGTTGTACCCAAGGAATCTAAAATTATTTTGAAAAAAATCAATATGGCAAAATTTAATTTTGTCCGATTTTCATCAAAATTGGTGTGGGGGAGTTTTTGGGGTTACACATAACGAATCCAAAATATTTTTATAAAATTCAATATGGCGGATCCAATATGGCGGATAAAAAAATAAATTTTGTCCATTTTTCTCCAAAATTGGTACTGGGGAGTTTTCGGGTCGCACATGACAAATCTAAAATCATTTTTAAAAAATTCAATATGGCGGATCTAATACGGCGGCCAAAAATATCAATTTTGTTCGATTTTTTCCAAAATTGGTATGGGGGTTTTCGAGGTCGTACATAACGAATCTGAAATTATTTTTGAAAAATTCAATATGGCGTTTCTAATATGGACGATAAAAATAAATTTTGCCCGATTTTTTCCAAAATTGATATGGGGGAGTTTTTGGAATCGCACATTATGAATCTGACATTATTTAAAAAAAAATAAATCTGGCGGATCCAAGATGGCGGATTAAAGGTTCTATATCTCTCGATTTTATCTAAAATCAGTATTGGGGGATTTTTGTTAGCATTAATTACGAATTTAAAATATTTTTTGAAGAACTCAATCTGGCGGATTCAACATGGCATCCTAAAAATTTTACATTTTTTGATTTTCTCCAAAACTGATATAGAGGATTTTTGAGGATGTAAGTTACGAATTTAATAGTATTTTTTTTCAGGATTCAATAAGGCGGACTAAAAATTTTACATTTTTCGATTTTGTTCAAATGTGGGACTGAATTATTTTTAAGAATGTATTTATTTATTCTCATTTTATCAGATTTGATATTAGGGTATTTCCGGGGTCTTATATTATGAATATGAAGTTAATTTTTTACAATATTAGGTTGACAAGGGAGTGAGGGAGTGAAAATTTTAAGTTTTCCGATTTTGCCTAAAATTCAGATTGCGAGGTTCTTGGGGTGTACATAAACTCAGCATGCATTATAAAATATATCGAGCTAAGAAATTTACGTCTCAAGTTATTTAAATATAGATATTATAATTAATTTAAAATTTAAGATAGTGGATTTACTATGACAGGCTAAATATTTGTTTGATACAATTTCACCGGTTTTTGTAGAACTCTAAGAATCAAAGAATTTTTTGTTCATTTTAGAGTGATTACAACTTTGGATAAAATGGGTACTTTTTTGCCACCTTGGAGTCATTGCGAGGTACACTATTCTCGATTAGTACTTAGTTCAAATAGTTTATGGATATCATAATGATCTCAAAACTAAAAATCGAAAAATAAAATTTTTTTAAAAAAAATTAAACCGACTAAAAGTGCGCTAAAAATGAAAAATAATTTCTATATGAAATTGAAATTTTTGAAATCGGCGCCAAGTTGACAAGGAAACAAATGACTACTAATATATACAAATTATGGTAAGAAAGCAATTACAAACAAAGTATTGTTAATCTGTTCATGCGAATCCCATTGTGTCAGGTATTAGTTTGGCGCCGACTTCAAAAAGTTCAATTTCATATAGAAATTTATGGTTTTTTTGATTTTTTAGCGCACCTTTAGAAGTCGGTTCAATTTTTTTTATAAAAATTTTATTTATAATATTATTTAAGTAGTTTTCGAGCTTTACGAACGTTACATTTCTTTATTTAGATTTCTGAAATGTCACTCGCACGTTTTATTACAATGACCACCTTTTTGGCCATTCACTTAATGATGACAGTGCATCACGCCAGTTGGGAAAATAGTGTTATAGCAAAAAAATTTCAATAAAAATTTTTTGTGTAATAAACCTCAAATAAATGTCCAGAAACAAAGATTATTACTGTAAAGTACCAAAGTACTAATTCCATTTGGAGTGTTTTTATTGTAGTATTTTTTTCTTATTAGATAATTTGATTATTGACCAAATGTTCACATAGAAGAACCTAAAAATCTTGTATCTGCAAGAGAGATGATGCACAAAACATTTCAAATGCATTGTTAAACCTTAATCATAACCCAACCAAAAATAACATACCAGAAAAATAGGACAGAATGCCAAGAGGAGACTCAGGTCTAGGGAAGCAAGGAAACGAACCAGGCAGAACCAACTTATACGTGCGCAAGCGCCAAACTATAAAAAGGAAAACAGAGGACCAGCACGCTCATTCCAAGCCGAGCCGTCACGAAAGCATCGGTTAAAAATGCCAGCTGAGATGTTGGCGAAACGTCATGAAGATTTTTCTACTGACGAACGAATTAAAAACCTGAAAAACATCAGTGTACATTCGTGAAAATCTACGTTACAACATAAAATCTGTTTTTTTTTTTCATTTAATTAAAATGCTTGTTTTTGTTAAGACATCCTTTACTTTCAAACAATTTCCACGACTGTAGTTGAACACCAAGATTTCACGGGTCATACACCTTTAATGGTTTTATCAAACGAAAAATTAGAAAATTCATTGAAATTTATAAACACTGAACAACGTGAACAAAGATACGTGCTACGCTTGGCATCACGGGTAGAAAACAATTATAATTTCGCGACACGGTTCGCTGAGCATAAAATTATCTTATCAAACCCATTTAATATTTTAATCTCCGAAAAGAACATTTGTACAGAATCCTCGTGAAATCCTAGTCCAAACATTTAAACTAGATTTGAAAATTTAGACATGAAAATATTTTAAAAAAAATAATTTTCGTTTTTTGTGCCAAGGCAATTTCTTCCTTCCTATCTCGAATCTCTACTCATTAATGTTCTAATTTACACCTATTCCCGGCATTATCTAAACTGATTAATATATCAATATAAAATCTAAATTAAGAAGGCACTCAATAAGAAAGGATTTTTGAAAATTCGCACTCCAAAAGGATAATAAAATTTTTATAAAAAGATTGAACCGACTTCTAAAAGTGCGCTAAAAAGTGAAAAATAACTATAAATTTTATATGAAATTGAACCTTTTGAAGTCGGCGCCAAACTAATACCTGACAAAATGCGAATTGCTTAAAGAAATTAAAAATACTTTATTTGTAATTGCTTTCTTACCATAATTTGTATATATTAGTAGTTATTCATTTCATTTACAAATAATTTGGCGCCGACCACAAAAAGTTCAACTTCATATAAATATTTATAGTTATTGTTCACTTTTTAGCGCACTTTTAGAAGTTGGTCTAATTTTTTTTATAAAAGTTTTATTTTTATATTTTTAGTTTTAGAATTCATTATGATATCCATAAATTATTTGGACTAAGTACGAATCGAGATTAGTGTACCTCGCAATGATTCCAAGGTAGCAAAAAAGTACCCATTTTATCCAAAGTTGTAAATCACCCAAAAATGAACCACTAAAAATTATTTGGTTATTAGAGTTTTCCAAATACCAGTAAAATTGTGTCAAACAAATATTTAGTCTGTCATAGTAAATCCATTGCCTTAAATTTCAAATTAATTTTAGATTGGTAATATAGGCCCCGAAACCTTCCAATACGATGTTTTAAGAACCAATAATATCAATTTGCAATATTTAAAAAACCTGTGATGTAAATTTCTTAGCTTGATATATTTTATACTGCATATTGAGTTTATATACGCCTCAAGAACTCCACAATATCAATTTTAGACAAAATCGGAATATGTAAAATTTTCGTAATACACGACCCCGAAAACCCTCTAATACCAAATCTGAAAAAATGCGAATAAGGTAACATTTTCAACCCACCTATTACATCCGCTAAATTGAATTTCAAAAAAATTATTTTAAGTCTTAATCTAATCTAAATCAAAACCCTTCAAAGCCCCCTAGTACCAATTTTGGATGAAATCCGGAAATTTAAAATTTCTAGATATATTCGCTATTTACATCCTCAAAAACGATTCAGTCCCACCTTTGAACAAAATCGAAAAATGTAAAATTTTTAGGACACCATATTGACTTTGCCAGATTGAGTTTTTCAAAAAATATTTTAAATTCATAATTAACACCAACAAAAATACCCCAATAATGATTTTAGACAAAATCGGGAGATGTAGAATTTTTAATCCGCCATCTTGGATCTGCCATATTGAATTTTTTTAAAATAATTTCAGATTCGTTGTGTACGACCCCAAATACTCCCCCATACCAATTTTTGAGGAAATCGGACAAAATTAATTTTTTGACCGCCATATTGTCAGCGCCATCTTGGATATTACTGCACGAATTTCGCCCAAAAAAATATGGGCCCACTGCATGAACACAACGTAAAAATTTTTATTCAAATCGGTGCCGCCGTTCCAGAATAATCGGTGTACATACATAAAAAGAAAACATACATAGTCGACGAATTGAGAACCTCCTTCTTTAAGAAGTCGGTTAAAAAGGAATAAATTCCATTTACCAAATTGTCATTCGATAAATTTATTGACCAATTTCATTCAAAATCATACAATCAAAAAAAAAGTGCTTTTCTGTAAAATATATTATTCTAGAACTCAAAAAGTGTAGAGGTATTTTGCTATTTTACAAAAAAAATAGTTTCAAGGAAGTTATCTAGACGTTAAACTTAACCTTAGAGCTTTTGTAGTAAAGAAAAATGAAAATCACTTTTTTTTTCAAAATTGTATATTTTTTTGACGTAATTTAGTTTTATTTTTTGATTAAGGTCACATAAGTCATAAATTTCAAGAAACAACTTCGAAACAAAATCAAGTTACATCCATTCCCAAATTTATGGATTTTACATTGAAAAAGAGGTTCCAGATCTAGAAGAATTAATAATTACAATAGAAATATCGGAATATAATACCATTCTCAACGAAAAAAAAAATGGAGCAGAGCGTTAGAAATATAGAAGCAGATAGTGCTAGTGCTAATTTTTTTAGTGAAATATAAATACACTAATCCGAAAAAATTTGGGTTTTGTATTAAACAAAGTTACATAACAGTGTTTTTGGTTACAGATAATAAGGAAAAAACTCTTTGTCACTCTTGTTATTAAATAATACCATTTTATAAAAGGGTAGATTTTCGTAAACGTGTAAATAAACATAGTAAAAGAAAATTAAATCGCTTAGGAGAATATTCATATTCTGATATTACTCCAGTCTTCCTATGAAAGAAGGTGAAAAAATTTATTGCAGATATCAAGTTTCAAGTCGTCAGCAGATGTTAAATACGTAAAAAAGTACAGCTAGATCAGCCTTGTTTTTTTATAAACAACATCTAAAGTCGGAAAATTCGATTTTTCGTCCGTAGAATTTTTCGGTTACATTTTAAAGAAAACTTGTCGAAACGAAAGTTGTGGGTATTGAAAAGACCTTTAATTTAATCTTTTATACGTCAAAATCGATAAATAATTTATCGAGATAATGGCGAAAAACCACATTTTTAGCACTATTTTATCAATATTAATAACTTTTGCAAGAAAGGCCGAAAGTGATGTATAACCCCTTGATAATAAGGCGATTATGTGCCTTTATAACTCTGCGAAAGCTAGACCAAATCGGTTTGGTAGTTTATGAATAATCTTAATTGTTTATCCCAGACATTGAATGTTCAAACAATTGTCCTCGCCCAGAGGATGATTCTGCAAATATTTGCAAAATTGCAAAAGCGGCATGGATTCTTTGAAGTTCAAACTACAAGCAAAGATGAAAAAACGATGGATTTTTAAAACAATTGTTGTTAAAAAAAAACGTTTAAACAAGGGGTGCCTTTTTTACGATTAAACAATGGGAATAACTTTGTTAATTTTAATGACAGAAGTTTGTGAATAAGTACACACGTTCTCCGAGTTTATTATCAATTGCAAATATGGTTAGAAAATCAGATGGACGCGACCAAATATGGCTGGCGAAAACATAACCAGGGCTTCGAACCAATTTACACTTCTGAAAATTTGATACCCGACGAAACTTTAACTTTAATTACATGTAAGTGCACTACTGGGTGCAAATCAAGTAGATGCGGCTGCAAAAAACAGTGTCTCAATTGTACAACTCTTTGTTTAAACTGCAACACTGAGGGAGATAAAAAAAATGCGACAATTCCGCTGCAGTGATAATTGAAGACGAAAATGACGCGGAGGAAGGTGACGATTTGCTACCAGCAGTGATAAATGATGACGAAGAAGAGCCTCCACAAAAAAAACAAGAACAGAAATATAAATTTTTATCGTTGAGTTATATAAATAAAAAAAAGTCGATTATGTATTTAGGGTACTTAAAGTGTATTTAAAAAAATAAATACCCACAACTTTTATTTGCACAAGTTTTCTCTAAAATGTAACCGAAGAATTCTACGGATGGAAAATCGAATTTTCCAAATTTGGATGTTGTTTATAAAAAAACAGGGCTGATCTAGCTGTACTTTTTTACGTATTTATGATCTACTGGGTGCCTCCTACGACATGAAACTTTCAGATATCTGCAATAAATTTTTACATGAAATCGCTACAAATTCAATAGTTAGCCTGTTAGAAAAAAAACAATATATAAAAAATGAGTAATAAAATCACAAAGAGCAAAAAAAGTTATAAACCAAATAATCAAAAATAAATCTGAAGAATGTCATATATGCTTTAGTTTAATGATTACATCAATTCCTTGTAATTACAAATTTTGTACTCCTTTTTTAGGAATGTGTTAATGATACATATCCAATGGGTCGCAAAAAAACTCCATATAATTAAAAGTGAAAATGAAGTTATTATAGTCCTATAACACTAGTTTACAGTACGTCTGTTGCCGAAGAAATTTTAGCTGTTGTTGACTACATATGATATGCTAATTTCAAATATATGAGTAAAATTTTTTTATCAGCTCTAGTTTCTGAGTTTCAGCTATGTAGGTATGAAACAGAAAAAAAAATGTATATTTACTAAGAAAACATTTATTAAAAATCAAGTTAATCAATGAGTTCTAAAAAACTTCGTTTTAAAGCTCTTCTCTGATGTGTAGACTTAGGAAAATAACGTGTCAGAGATCAACAATAGTCAGACATCATATTCGTATCCCTGATAGCACTCTTCCATGACGCGTAAGTCCTGATGCATACGCTCTCCTTGCTCTTCGCTCATATCTCCTAAATTTTCCGGAAACCTATCTAGGTGACTATGGAGGAAGTGGAGTTTTATGATCATATTGCACCCCAAATTTTTTAATTGTAACAGAAGGTCTTCTACAAGTTCAATATAATTTTCTAATTTTTTATTTCCGAGAAAATTCTGCATCATAAAGACGAAAGCTGTCCAAGCCCTTAGTTCTAACACAGTCATAGAATTTCTAAATTGAGTATCTTTCGTAAGTTGTCTAATTTGGGGGCCATCAAAAATACCGGCTTTAATCTTTTCCATAGTGAGCTGAGGAAATTTTTGGCAAATGTAAGAAAAACAGTCCCTGTCTTTATCTAATGATTTAACAAACTGTTTCATGATGCCCAGTTTTTTATGTAACGGTGGAAGGATAATTTTGTCACGAGCTACTAGTGAATTCTGGACTATGTTTTACTTTCCAGGCTTCATATTTTTTCTCAAGGGCCAGTTTCTTCTTACCCAATGCTTTTGTTTAGCTCTACTGTCCCAAATACATATAAAACAGGGAAACTTAGTGTAACCACTTTGATGACCGAGAAGATCACCATTTTTAAATCAACACAAATTTGCCACATATGGTCATTGTACTGTATTTTATTTAAGACTAGCGAGATGTTACAATATTCTTCCTTTAACTTTATACTGTGGGCAATAGGTACACCGGCGTATTTATTTCCATTATGTAATAGAATACATTTTAGGCTACGTTTTGAGCTGTCAATGAATAAACGCCAGTCGATTGATTCGTATTGTTTCAAGCCCATTTTTATCAACAAGTTTTTAATGTCTGAACAAAAGGTAATACCGTTTTCTTCGGAAAAATAACGCCGTAATTCTTTATCTCTTTCACGATAAAAAGTTATTTTAGTATTTGAGGAAATTAATTGATGCCAACAATTCTGAAGCTTATTTAGAAAGATTTAAATCTCTTACAAGATCATCTAACTCATTTTGAAAAAAGCATTTTGGCTCATTTGATATACCTTCAAAATCAGCATCATTTTGTGATGAGTTTGGTCCTTCCTTGTCTTGTTTTAAGGGTTCAGATATATCTTTAGGCACTGAAAAGTCAGGTGAATGGTACACTGGACGCTAAACACAACTAGTACTTGGGTACTGCCATTTCGCTCGATTTTTAATGTTTAGACCGTTTACGTTCACGCTACAAAAGTAATAGTCTTCGACATAATTTTGTGGTTCTCGCCAAATAGTCGGTGTTCCAAATTTAAAGACACTTCTTTTACCACTTTTCCATAATCTTAAATATTCCACACACGATTTACAAACACAATTAGGATCCGAAGACTTTTCATTTTTATCTAAGAACACCCCAAAATACTCAGGTATTTTTCACCAACTCTGATATAACTTTTCTACAATTGTTAAACATATATTCTCCGCATATATAGCAAAAATGATTTGGATTGTTTAAACAACGTCTCCTTGAACTACTCATTACGCAACAACTTCAGATACTAATCTTAACACAGTAAAATACGCACGTTATCGATAAATAAATACGCATAAATGATAAAAACAAAAAAAAGTAACTCGAGCTGCACAAAAATTTTTGAGGTTAGATTTGACAAAAACAGGTCATAAGTGAATATTATTAACCATAAAATCACGGCAACAGAGAAAAGTTAAATTTGGTAAACTAGTGTAATATATAATTTAGAATTTATAATAATATATTTATTATTTTACATTTGATGTTTAAACAAAACTTGAAAAATACAATTACCTCAACATTTTTACAAAACCAATAAAAAATATATTAATATGACAAAACTGAGTTTTCGTTTGTCATGTCTCATATTTATTGGTCCGGAAATTTTTCCGGTTTGCGGCGTAGTTCATGAATGAACAGTTTTCGCGTGGGATTTCTTTTTTTAATAAAAAAAATTTTAAAGCGATTCGAAGATGACTGTAAAGTTGAAAAGTATGGAAAATGATGCTTTTGTATAGGCTGAGTTAAAATAAATTGAATTTGTATATTAATGCAGTCTTTTTAAAGCACCTGCACAAAATGTTTAGTTATTATTGCTTCCTTAATTTTCTTTTGATGCATGGTTTTTCTTTGTAAAAAAGGTAATAAGCTTCTGATTGCCAACCTTAATTAAAATCACAAATAAATTGAAGGTTTTACTAAAGTTACCAAGTGTAACTAGGACCAAACATTTTCGAGAAAAGAGGTATTGAATTGTTTCTTATGTTGTTGTTGTTTCCATGCATTGATTTGTCTGATGCACCTAAATGCTTTACCTTTTGTTCTTAGTGTATATTTACAAACATTTATTTGGTCAGGTATTTTTTAAAATTGATAAAAAATTATTACCAATCAGTTTTCATTTAATTTGCTTAACCTAATCTCTTTCTTAGAAGCGTTTCCTTCAAGTCTTTCAATTTTTACTCAATTACTCATTCTTTATCTAATAATTAACACACACATATATATATATATATATATATATTATAAATATATAATATATATATATATATATATATTATATATATATATATATATATATCAAAGAATTTCGGAGAAAATCTAATGACTAACCCTGGGACATGTTACTGATGTAAATAAATAGGAAAGACGGAAAAATCTAATTTTCTTCCAATAGCACGAAATAAACCAATATAGAAAATGAAAAAGGTCACATTTTGTGAATCAAGAAAATATGATTTTGAATGCTACTTTTAAAATACCGTCCTTAAAATAAAAAGAAAGTACCTATATACAAGGTTTATAACTAACGCGTTCAATCGGCATGGCTTAGATTATAAAAAATATAGAAAGTTCTAGAAAGTGTAAGAAACATAATTTAAAAATATTTGTTATGTTTTCACAGTTTATTGGTTTTATTTTATGTGAAGAGCTCCTCACGTAGAGGAGATTTCGTTCATATTGTCAAATAACTAAGACAGTTTTAAAGTTTCTCTTAAAATCCCTGAGTGCTGGGTGGCCTTAAAAATTCATAGTGAATTTTAAAATAACAAGAAAATTTCTTTTTTAAACGTCAGTGGATGTACACCCTTAAATTAAATTGTTAGCTTTATAATTGTTAAACTATGAATTTTTTACAGATACCTAAGACAGTTTTAAAGTTTCTCTTAAAATCCCTGAGTGCTGGGTGGCCCTAAAAAAGCATAGTGAATTTTAAAATAACAAGAAAATTTCTTTTTTTAACGTCAGTGTATGGACACCCTTAAAATAAATTGTTAGCGTTATAATTGTTGAACTATGATTTTTTTACAGATATCTAAGACACTTTTAAAGTTTCTTTTAAAATCCCTGTGGGCTGGGTAGCCTTAAAAATGCATAATGAATTTTAAAATAACAAGAAAATTTCTTTTTTAAATGTCAGTGGATGTACACCCTTAAATTAAATTGTTAGCTTTATAATTGTTAAACTATGAATTTTTTACAGATACCTAAGACAGTTTTAAAGTTTCTCTTAAAATCCCTGAGTGCTGGGTGGCCCTAAAAAAGCATAGTGAATTTTAAAATAACAAGAAAATTTCTTTTTTTAACGTCAGTGTATGGACACCCTTAAAATAAATTGTTAGCGTTATAATTGTTGAACTATGATTTTTTTACAGATATCTAAGACACTTTTAAAGTTTCTTTTAAAATCCCTGTGGGCTGGGTAGCCTTAAAAATGCATAGTGAATTTTAAAATAACAAGAAAATTTCTTTTTTAAATGTCAGTGGATGTACACCCTTAAATTAAATTGTTAGCTTTATAATTGTTAAACTATGAATTTTTTACAGATACCTAAGACAGTTTTAAAGTTTCTCTTAAAATCCCTGAGTGCTGGGTGGCCTTAAAAATGCATAGTGAATTTTAAAATAACAAGAAAATTTCTTTTTTTAACGTCAGTGTATCCACACCCTTAAAATAAATTGTTAGCGTTTTAATTGTTGATCTATGAATTTTTTACAGATACCTCAAACTCTTTTAAAGCTTCTCTTAAAATCCTTGAGTGCTGGGTGGCCTTAAAAATACATAGTGAATTTTAAAATAACAAGAAAATATCTTTTTTAAACGTCAGTGGATGTACACCCTTAAAATAAATTGTTAGCGTTATAATTGTTGAACTATGATTTTTTTACAGATATCTAAGACACTTTTAAAGCTTCTATTAAAATCCCTGTGTGCTGGGTAGCCTTAAAAATGCATAGTGAATTTTAAAATAACAAGAAAATTTCTTTTTTTAACGTCAGTGTATCCACACCCTTAAAATAAATTGTTAGCGTTATAATTGTTGAACTATGATTTTTTTACAGATATCTAAGACACTTTTAAAGTTTCTCTTAAAATCCCTGAGAGCTGGGTGGCCTTAAAAATACATAGTGAATTTTAAAATAACAAGAAAATATCTTTTTTAAACGTCAGTGGATGTACACCCTTAAATTAAATTGTTAGCTTTATAATTGTTGAACTATGAATTTTTTACAGATACCTAAGACAGTTTTAAAGTTTCTCTTAAAATCCCTGAGTGCTGGGTGGCCTTAAAAATGCATAGTGAATTTTTAAATTAACAAGAAAATTTCTTTTTTTAACGTCAGTGTATGAACACCCTTAAAATAAATTGTTAGCGTAATAATTGTTGAACTATGACTTTTTTACAGATATCTAAGACACTTTTAAAGCTTCTTTTAAAATCCCTGTGGGCTGGGTAGCCTTAAAAATGCATAGTGAATTTTAAAATAACAAGAAAATTTCTTTTTTTAACGTCAGTGTATGGACACCCTTAAAATAAATTGTTAGCGTTATAATTGTTGAACTATGACTTTTTTACAGATATCTAAGACACTTTTAAAGCTTCTTTTAAAATCCCTGTGGGCTGGGTAGCCTTAAAAATGCATAGTGAATTTTATAATAACAAGAAAATTTCTTTTTTAAATGTCAGTGGATGTACACCCTTAAATTAAATTGTTAGCTTTATAATTGTTAAACTATGAATTTTTTACAGATACCTAAGACAGTTTTAAAGTCTCTTAAAATCCCTGAGTGCTGGGTGGCCTTAAAAATGCATAGTGAATTTTAAAATAACAAGAAAATATCTTTTTTAAATGTCAATGGATGTACACCCTTAAATTAAATTGTTAGCTTTATAATTGTTAAACTATGAATTTTTTACAGATACCAAAGACAGTTTTAAAGTTTCTCTTAAAATCCCTGGGTGCTGGGTAGCCTTAAAAATGCATAGTGAATTTTGAAATAACAAAAAAATTTCTTTTTTAAAGGTCAGTGGATGTACACCCTTAAATTAAATTGTTAGCTTTATAATTGTTAAACTATGAATTTTTTACAGATACCTAAGACAGTTTTAAAGTTTCTCTTAAAATCCCTGAGTGCTGGGTGGCCTTAAAAATGCATAGTGAATTTTAAAATAACAAGAAAATATCTTTTTTAAACGTCAGTGGATGTACACCCTTAAATTAAATTGTTAGCTTTATACTTGTTAAACTATGAATTTTTTACAGATACCTAAAACACTTTTAAAGCTTCACTTAAAATCCCTGTGTGCTGGGTGGCCTTAAAAATGCATAGTGAATTTTTAAATTAACAAGAAAATTTCTTTTTTTAACGTCAGTGTATGGACACCCTTAAAATAAATTGTTAGCGTTATAATTGTTGAACTAACACTTTTTTACAGATATCTAAGATACTTTTAAAGCTTCTTTTAAAATCCCTGTGGGCTGGGTAGCCTTAAAAATGCATAGTGAATTTTAAAATAACAAGAAAATTTCTTTTTAAATGTCAGTGTATGTACACCCTTAAATTAAATTGTTAGCTTTATAATTGTTAAACTATGAATTTTTTACAGATACTTAAGACAGTTTTAAAGTTTCTCTTAAAATCCCTGAGTGCTGGGTGGCCTTAAAAATGCATAGTGAATTTTAAAATAACAAGAAAATTTCTTTTTTTAACGTCAGTGGATGTACATCCTAGAATATATATATATATATATATATATATATATATATATATATATATATATATATATATATATATATATATATATACATATGTATATATATATATATATATATATATATATATATATATATATATATATATATATATATATATATATAAAAGCTTCAGTTGATGTGTATGTTTTGGAGTGTTACCGGTGAATTTTTGTTTAAGCTATTACACAATATTATATATTCTGATGAAGGTAAAATAAATTACCAAAACATCAAATTTTAAATTTTTAAGGAATTGGAAATTACGTTTCTAAAAATAAAATACCATGTGGCGAACAAGCTGATGGAGGTTGAATTTTAAATTTTATTTCAGTATAGTAAACATTTTATTTCGATTCTGATATTTAACATTAAACTTTCCTCCAAATTTACAGTAACCAGCCGTTTCTAATTAATAAATAAAACGACGAATGAGCAGCTCAATATAAATCTTTTATTTTTGTTTTATATTTAGCAAGCGCACTTGATATAAAAAACCAACACTTAAATTCTGCCATTGACAATAATCCCAGGTTGGAGCAAATATAGTGAGTATATATTATGCAGGAATCTTCTATTTCCTGTCATATCTACTCAGCGATAATACCGAATATATCCTGAAAACTTTCAGAAAATTAGAAAAGTGCTACTAAAAGCAGCAGGGGCGTACCGAGTTGGTAAGCGTTTTTCAGTCAGGGAGAAAGTGATTGCAATATAAATGACCTGACCAAAACTGATATCCGAGGAACATTTACATTATTTGCAGATGACGCAACAATTTTATGGCGTGGAAAGAATGGCTGTGATTTGAAACATATTATCGAGTGTGACTTCATTAGAGTGAATGAATGGTGTGCTGCAAATTGTTTAAGTTTTAATTTTACTAAAACCAACGTATTAAGTTTCAAATTTACCTCTGATAGTTTAACTTTGAATAATCATTTTATAGGGAATAAGCTAGTGACTAGATTTTTTGGTATACTTATTGACGATAAGTTGGAATTTACTGACCACATAATGGCATTAAATAAGAAGTTGACTGCCGGGTGTTATGCGGTACGAACAGTGATACAAATGTGGCTAGAACAGTGTATTTTTCGTTGATTGAATCTCATTTGAGATACGGAATTGCATTTTGGGGAATCTGTAGTCGGCAGTTATTAAATTCGATTCTGTTTTACAAAAACGAGCAGTGCGTTATTTATTTAATGTAAAAATGAAGGAGCATTGAAGGCCTATATTTATTCAGGGCAAAATATTAACTGTGATAGGCATTTTCATTTTAGAAATAGTGGGACTGATTCATAAAAAATATAAAAATTATTCAACTCCAAACTCATATGATACACGTAATAATGGCCTGCCATTGCCAATTCCCAGGACTACTCTCACTAAACAGTCTCTTATTTTTGAGGGAATTAAAATATATAACAAAATTCCTCTAAAGTATAGAAATATTATGGACGATAAATTGCTTAGGAAAAAACTTAAGGGCTTTCTTGTGACACGACCGTATTATTCACTAGAAGAATATTTTGCTGATCATTTTTAACAAGGTGTGTTTGTGCTTTCAAAATGGGTGTAATGGTGTAATTTTATGGCTATTTTTGTCTTGTTTTACTTTATTTTATTTGACTGTAAACTTTTAAATTAATTTAGTAGACATTTATTTTATTTTATTTTAGGTACCTGTTTTGTTAATTATGGACTTTTGTTTATTTAAACTGTTTATTTTGATTACTGACTTTAATCACGTGTTTATTGTTATCACTGATCTAAGTTTTTTTTTTAGTCACAATTTCATGTGTTACATATGTTACATATGTTTTTGTTTATATTTATTTTTAACTTTTTATTCTGCATAGTGCTTTGTTAACAAGATTAATTTCTTTACAACAATAAAACTTATTATTATTGTTATTAAGCCTTTCAAAAAGATGTTGATTCATTCCTGTGGCTTTTCAATTAGCTTATTAGTGAATTTGAAAGCCAACATGCCTTGACTATGACACAGCACCTCGTTTCGCGGAAAAGCAAAGAATGTAGATAAAGTATCATACCTTGAGTGCTACTCGTCGTTATTTTTGTTAACTAGTTTATGTTTCGGAAATGACACACAAAGACAAATATTTATCATTGAAAATGGTTTTCTAGTCTTTGAAAACATTTTCCACGATGACTGATACATTTTGTATGTTTTTAAACCAGTCTGTAAAATATTCTTGCCACATTGAAAATGGTTTCCCGAGAATATGGTTTTCGAACGCATCAACAGCCTCTTCTAGGGTTGGAAATTACAACTAAACTTTCAAATGATACTACATTACCAGATCGAGCCACGTTACCACTGGACGGAGTGATGGACCTTTCAAAGTGTTGCATGCGTAGTGCTTATTTTCAAGTAAAGTACAAGTTTTACGCTCAAGACGACGGGTTTCACGGGTCATATATATATATATATATATATATATATATATATATATATATATATATATAATCACACTGGAATTATCGGTGCATTTCTGTAATATATATGTAAATGATAGTTTAGCTGCCATCCCTAAGGACAAGAAATGTGGGCTTCTCCGAATCTTTAATTCCTATCACAAGAGGTTAAAATTTACTCTTGAAACTGAGGTAGATACTAGTATTCACTTGTTAGATAATAGAATAATTTATGAGTGGTGCTGTATTGGCTTATTGGTACCATAAAATAACTTTGTCGTAATTATCACTTCAACTCTAGTTTTATAGAAAATATTAATATAATTATCAACCTGAAGACAAGGGCCATAAACATTTTCAGTCCGCATACAAGAAAATCACACAGAAAATCTACATTTAATTACAAACCTTTTACTTCGGAATAATTTCCTCACTTTATTAATTAAAAAATACTTATGAAGCAAAAAACTAACGCACCAATAATACAGACAAAAAATTTTAAAGTGTCACACATCGAAGTTTTAGGTGCTTATCTTGAGAATAAGCTTAATTATATTATAAATAATACAAAAAGCAAAATTTTAAGTTTGGTGATAACTGATACCACAAAAATTATAAACAATTTAAATTCCCACATTGAACAATTAACAGATGAAACAAAAACAATGCGACCTGAAAATAATTTTCAAGATCTTATTAAATTTGAAAATTCAAAGTATGAGAAAACGTGCAATTATGTAAAAAAGAGAAAACAAAAAAAGCTCTCAAAATTAATTTCACACATAAACAAAAACGAAACAAAAATAAATACAACTTTATAGTTAAATAATATCATACATTCAGTACAAACCCATATTAACAATAATACAACTTTTACAAGAAACAAGTAATTATTCTTAATGTGAGATAATATAAAAAAATATTCTTCCCTCTGAGGAAGCTTAGTATAATGGGCGAAACGTTAAGAAAATAAAAATTTTGTAGTGCTACCAAAAACCTATACCCTAGAAAATAAAAAAAATATATTATAATATACATATATATATATATATATATATATATATATATATATATATATATATATATATTTATGTACATTATAATATACGCCCCCCGTGTCGAGGCGATCGGTTCGCCACAATATAATTTTATACCCTTAAAGAGGTGTTTCGTCTTAGCTACCGACGGTGGACTCATCAGTGGGTCCGTCGGACCTTTCCCCAGACACCTTTGGTACACTTTCTACATCTGCATACTCATATTTAAACCTTTCTGTGTCGGAACCTATAAACCAGATTCTGAGTGTGCCGCCATCTGCGACAGATGGAATAGCAGTGGATATATCCACATTATGCCATTGTAGTGCTGAAATCACATTCAACAATCATATAACTATATGTAACTCCGTGTATAGATGAAGCAAATATATATATATATATATATATATATATATATATATATATATATATATATATATATGGGGAATGGTTCGAAACTTATACCGTAGAAACAGTAACAGTAAAACCGAAAGTCTGGTTGAGATATATTGATGAAACCTACATATGGAAGGACAATGACCAAGAACTTAATAATTTCTTGTAACATCTAAACACCATTCGACCTACATTTAAGTTTACCACGGAAATAGAGGTAAATGATCAATTGCCCTTCCCAGATGGCATAGTGAACTGTTCAAACGAAACTATTAAAACTGCAGTATCTAGGAAGCCAACACAAACTGGACAATATCTTAACCATAGTTCTAATCATTCTGTTGTAACAAAACGGAGAATTATACGCAACCTCTATAATCGAGCTGTATCTGTATGCAATAATGCCAATTGATTAGAAAAAGAGGTAGCAAATATTAAATCCGATTTACAACAGAATGATTATCCTTTAAAATTAATTGATGATGTTATAAATAACTGCCCACTGGACAGCAAGAAACACATTCCGTTTTCACAATTCTGAACATTAAGGAAACCTCGGAGAAAATAAGACGAATTACCAGTAGTTATAATATAAAAACCGCCTTTAAATCAGGAAATACACTTAGAGCTCATTTAACAGAAACAAAACCAAGACCTACCGATAAGAGAGAATGTGTTGATAAAGTTCCATGTGATTGTGGGGATTGAAAAAACCAAACGACCACTAGAAGCTGAAGCAGTATATATGGAACCTAACATAAAAAAAAGAAAATTTATAGGAGCAGCTTACATTAAAAATAATAATGGAATTTTCAGTAAACCCCATATTGAGATACCTAATCTTTAACAACCAGTACTTTGTAACAACAAATCATTGAAGTGTGTATAGTGAAGCGAAATTTTGCGCTTCAGTCGACAATGCAAGTCCGACAACTACATTTTAGTCAAAAGCTATTCTTTTGTCCTTTACATTATAGGAATGTTTTAATTTCTTCTTCTTAAGTCAGCTCAGAAAAAGTAAAGTAAAGATAGAAGTGTATTTGGTTTTTCAACGCTTTATCGGTAATAGTGTTTTCCCCAAATTATTTTTATTTTTCGCCAATTTTATTTTCTCTTATACGTCTTCTATTCTTGCTGGAGTTATTGAAGTAACTTGCAAAGACACTAAGTATGTTTCTATGTTGCGCGCTGGCCTCAATTCTTTTTTCCCATTTAATTTTGTAATTGGGATCGTTGTTCAAAGTTAACTGAGCGACTAACATGTTTGGAAATGCCTCAGCCTTGGATTCATCTGAATAAGCTATCCCATTTTTGCCATAGATCAAGGGTACTGCGGCCCCTTGCTTGTTTTGCAACCAATTTTTGATCTTCGATCTTGGGGTTCAAGAGTTTGCAAAAAATCATGCCAGTTTGAATTCCTTAGCTCATTTAATTCTCTCTTTATATGAATGGTAAGCTTGTTCAGTTCTCTGGATCAATTAATATTCAACATATTTTCGGACCTTTTTCTCAGCCTGTTTCTTTCACTTATCAGTGTTTTGATTCTTCTTCTTCTTCTTCTTCTTCTTCTTCTACCTTCTATAATAGGTCCCTGACCTGTTCCTTCTTCGATTTTCTTCATTCTGGACTTAAATTATCGCTCCACCTTTTCCGCGGTCGACCTCTACTGCGTGTACCACTAGGAGATTTATCTCGTGCGATCCTTACCAGTCTATCCTCTGTCATTCGGCTTATGTGTTTGTTCCATTGTATCTTACGTTGTAGGACCCACTCATTAATGCAGTCTGTGTTACATGATTGCCTGATGTTATCGCTTCTTTCTCTGTCTAGTAGCGTTCTTCCTGTTATTTGTCGAAGTATTCTCATTTCTGTAATCTCCAATAGTTGTTTCGTTTTTGTCGTCTCTGGCCGTGTTTCTGAGGTGTATGTCATAATAGGTCTAATTGTGGTTTTGTAGATCCGAACCTTTGTTTCTTGTTGTAAGTGTTTGTTTCGCCAGATCACGTCGTTGAGGCAACCCGCCACTTTGTTTGCTTTGGCCACCTGCCCTCTTACTTCATCTTCAATGTTGCCATAACTAGTTATGTCGATTCCTAGATATTTGAAACTCATTTCTTGTTGTATTATTCGACCGTCTAGTTCTAGTTTGCATCGGAGGGGTTCTTTTGAGGTTGTCATACATTTAGTTTTTTCGGCTGAGATAATCATATTATATTTTCTTCCCGCAAGATTAAAGGTATTTAACAATCTCTGGAGGTCGTCTACATTTTCGGCACATATCACAGCGTCATCAGCGTAACAGAGAATTTTTATTTCTGTATCTCCCATTTTATATCCTCTACCAAGTCGCACCTCCTTTATTATTTCGTCTATTATCATGTTAAACAATAAAGGACTAAGCGAGTCTCCCTGTCTAATACCGTTTTGGATTAATGTTACATATTGGGATTGTGATTTTTGATGTTTTTATAGCATTACGTTCTGTATTGTGTTGGCAAGGTTTTGAGTACTTATACCATCAAATTTTACAATAGATGGCGCTTAGCAATATTTGATGCATAGCCCAATTAGATTATTGGTACCCTATATTGTTGGTCGGGTCGCAACAATGACCATTAAATGTATAAGTTTAAATCCACACACCGACCCGGCGTCTAGCCGCATGTATGTGGACAAGCGTGCTATTTACAACTAGACATTTTATCGTTGATTTATCGCTTGTGGTAAGTCGCGCCATATGCAATCCCGTCCTAAACCCGCTGCTGTCTACCGACTGCCAGTGGGCGCTCATTCCTAAAGTCTGCCATAACAGATTGCTTCTTTCTCGTATACAACTCCGGGGCAAGTAAATACAAGAAGTGACAAACTCATTGCGAACTGAAAACTCCATTAAAACGAGTTTTTTTTATAGACTTTCCTAATGTGAAAAGGCATGAGGGTCTTGAATGTTCACTCAAATATGGTCATACTTTTAAAACTGGAGATCAGTAGCGCACGGAAAACAGAAAATTAAAATTAATCTTCATTGGTAATTTAATTTAAATAACGGCAAGTTTTGAATTATACGTAACAAAAATTGGATTTTTGCTTACAACAATGTACTATATGACGAGATTAAATATCATAATTTCAAGCTATCTAAAATAGTGTAGATAAAACTCAATGAAAATATTATATCAAGACAAAATTGCACAAATATATGTTAAAGAATTAAATTGGCAAAGCAGAAGTATAAGTATCAATAGTGAAAGTCTGAATTCTTTGAGAATAAAGACGATATTGTCTTGATATCAAAAAGTGAACAAGAAATTAGGACTTGTGAAAGAACCAAAAAAAGTCGAACTAAAGATGAACTTTGCCAAAACTAAAAATGTCCAGAGTTATGTATATCTAGGCCATATGGAACACTTGGAAGACAAAATCAAGTTACCGAAATCAACAGAAGGAGAGTACCACGGGCAGCTTTTGGAAAATTGGAACAAACTTTACAAAATAAAAATATCCCTGTGCATCTTCGTGTTTGACCAATGTGTTCTTCCGGTGCTTACTTACGGTGTCCAATAGTGGATTTTAACTAAATAAATAAGTTATTAACAAAATCCGTCAATTTCTTGATTTTAACTAAGCCTTCAATGAATAAGCTAAAGACACCTCAAAGAACCCTAGAACGCCAAATGTTGGAAATAAATCTAAAAGATCGGAGAAGAAACGAAAGGACCCGAACAAAAATAAAAATAAAGGATGTGCTAGAAGAAGACACGGAACTCAAATGAGATTTCGCAGGCGACATAATGAAATATGAAGAGAAAAAATAGCCTAAAATACCTCTTATGCTCCGATGTTCTGGACCAATTACTTCAAGGAGACAGCGGGAGTAGTTAATGGGTCGGTTGTGGATGAGAACGACCTTGAACCGGTTCAAGGTCGTTCCCATTCACAATCGACCCACTGACTACTGGCGGGATTTATGTGGCAGAACATCGCTCAAAACCTATAAATTTGGGAACAGATGAGGGAGGACTATGTTCAGAAGTGGACTGAAACACAACAAACAACAAATATGGCTGTATGGATTTTTTAACAGTCTTATTTTTGAAGGTTTTGCTGTTTCCAGGTTTCGCGTGTTCTCCAGTAAAATAAATTGTTCTTCACAAAACAAGGTATTAAATGACGTTGATCAAAATTTATTGTTTAAAAGAAATAATGATTATTTATGAATATTCAGTCATTTCGTCCCTGAGTATATAAAAGTTGCGATGACAAATTTTTTTTATATTTTTTTATCATTAATCTAAATATTTCCAACACTTTTATAAAAGTGGCTGTAGTAATAAAGATGGAAAAAGAAGCGAAATGTTGCCAATTGCTCGTTTTCTTTGATATATTATTTCTAATGTATAATATATAAATCTCATCATTTTCCAATAAAAATCTGGCTCTGGTAATATTGTGCGATTTATGTTAGACGAGTACTTGTAATTAATTACTAAACTAAGCAATTAGATACTAAATGCTTTAAATATTGTTAATTAAGTTTATGAACGTTAAAAGTCACGCAAAAGCAAAATTAATATCAAGTTGTTAATATGTATAATATCGAGCAACGAAACTAATTTTATTTTCTCGTAGTTTAAATACCGCTCGCCCATTTATAGTTCATCAAGGGTGGAGGGCACGTTTACTTCTGATTGTAAAATATGAAATATTTGAGCAGTGTCGTGAACCGTATTTATATGAGGGTGGCAGTTTATATTTCGAGACCTGGCTAAAAGGGAATATTTTGTTTATATTCCTGTGATCAGGAAAAAATGCAAAGAAAACAATAAAAGCTAAAAAAGAAGCATACGAAGAAGGTATTCTTGAAGAACTAGAGTCAAATAGAAGGAACAACAGAACTAGACGTTTCTTCCAAGAGGTATGGGATAAAAAAAACGGATTTAGACCCAGAGTTGGAACAGTAATAAAGAATAACGAAGGTAACCTTATTACAAATGAGGCTGAAATGAGAAGATACTTTGACGAGCTATTGAATGTCCAGGCAGATGAAGCCCGGCCTGAATATACATATCTTACGGTTGAACCCATGGTGGAAGAACCTACAGTGGAAGAAGTGTCACGAGCTATTCAAAAACTTAAAAACAACAAAGCCCCAGGAAACGACACTATACCGGAAGAATGTTTGAAAAAGGAAGGAGAAACCTTGAAACGTGCTTTCTATCAATTCATCTGTCAAATATGGAAAGAAGAAAAAATACCAAGCTCCTGGAAAGAAAGTGTGATAATACCAATACTTAAGAAGGGTGATAAAACGTGCTGCTCCAATTATAGGGGTATATCCCTTATTAACACAGGATATAAAGTCTTCTCTCTAATGATCTTAGAACGATTGACTGCGGTGTGGAGTAGCAAATAGGAGATTACCAGTGTGGATTTAGAAAAAACCGCTCAACTGTAGATCAGATATTCACAATTAGGCAATTAATGGAGAAATGTTGGGAATACAACAAAACATTGCACCAGATATTTATAGATTTTAAACAAGCATACGATAGCATCATAAGAGTGGATTTGTGGAATGCCATGGCAGAACTGGGCATACCGAAGAAGCTAATTAACCTCACCAAAACATGTGTAGAGGGATCTGCAAGTGCAGTAAGACTTGAAGGAAGATTGTCAACCTTCTTTACAATCAACAGTGGTCTTAAACAAGGCGATGTGCTGTCCCCACTCCTCTTTAACGTCGCCTTGGAGAGCATCGTGCGAAAAACCAACACAAAGACGCTCCTCTTTAGAAATCAAGGTCAGCGCATCATATTGGCGTTCGCTGATGATATCGATATTGTAGGTAATACAACTACCAGTGTCAAGGAAGAGTTCTTCAAACTGGAAAATGCCGCAAAGAAAGTTGGCCTACGAATCAACGAAGAAAAAACAAAATATATGGCTACAACAAGAACAGAACGGCGAGACAGAATAGGACAGAACGTGACTATGGACCACTACAATTTTGAAAGAGTCCATCAGTTTAAATATTTGGGAGCTACGATCTTTGACAACAACATTACACAAGAGATTAACAACAGAATACAAGGAGGCAACCGCTGCTGTTATGGGCTGCAAAAGATAATGAATCGAAAAAAAAGCAGGATGCTTAAAGGGATATACGGACCGGTCAGGGACAACACCACACAGCAATATAGAACGAAAACAAACAAGGAATTGGAGGAACTATACAACCAGCCAGATATAGTGAAAATAATAAAAGCAGAAAGATTAAGATGGGCCGGCCATGTTATGAGACAAGATCAAGGTATCGTCAAGTTGGTATGGGAAGAGAACCCAGAAGGAAAGTGGCCGCTAGGAAGACCAAGGATGAGGTGGAGAGATAACGTTGCAGCAGACTTACAAACCCTAAACGTCGAACGCGCGGAGGAACTGATGATGGATCGCAGCAAGTGGAGGCAGATTGTGAAGTCAGCAAAGACCCAGCCCGGGTTGTAATGCTAGAGAGAGAGAGAGAGAGAGAGAGATCAGTTCCAAGGCAAAAAAAAAATTGAAAGCGTTTACTTTTTAAACGTGGTACAGATGTAGTAACTGTTCTGTTAGAGTTTCATGTACACTCCATTTTGTTACATTGTTTTGTGTCGCGAGCTGTTTGAAGGGTTGTCAGCAATATCTTGCAAAATTTGTCTGGGTTCGTCGAAGTAGAAGTTGCCGGCTCGTTTAAAAATGCACTCTCATCACCGGAGCCGTAGCAACTCGTCACGTTACAGATTCTTGCGTGTTACGATGTTTAATTTAAAATTCCGCACACCAACACATTTTTTTCGCAAACCCCTGTGCGTTAGTGTCAATCACTCAGTAAGGACAACGCCCCTTATAAATATAGAAAATAATAAATTATTTTTGTGGTTACCGAATTTCCTGCAAAGCAGCACGTAATATTTCTTTTTCATTTCAAGGTTCATCTTGTCATAATATTAACAAGTAGAATATCATCAGGAAACACTTGGCAGACTTGGCGACATTTGGAATGTTAACTATTTTGGAATATAAATATTCATAAACGCGGTAATGATATCGATATTTTAAGTATTGCGGTTGATTTATAATTTGGATGATATCGCGGTAAAAACAGAATAATTAACAATCCGGCCAAATATTTAATTACCCAACTAACTTTGGACCGGTTTTAATCAGGTAGCTTGTAGCGATATTTTCTATCTTGTGATGAGAAAAATAAATTCGATCAAAAAATAAGAAGCCATAATTCGTTTTCTTCAATACAATTTTAAATATTTTTACAGATTTTTGGGTTTTATTTTTCCATTTTAATTCTGTAGTTAAACGAATTAAAAAATGGCTAATTTTACATTGACTTATCATCAAATTTTCATGATATTTTAGTATTAAATAGTTTAGTCGGAGACTCAGTGGGTTTTTGTGGACAATGAAGATACATGGCTCTACCAAGGATTTTTTGGAGACTTTTAACATTATAAATAAATAGTGTTTCATCAGGTATAAGGTGTCCGCCATCGTGAATTATATATATATATATATATATATATATATATATATATATATATATATATATATATATATATATATATATATATATATATATATATATATATATATATATGAAGTAAAATGCGAACAGTAAATGCAAACTTCTCTCCATCATATCCTTTCTGTGTTAGAGGTTGCACAGTTAGAATAAATTGTTATAAAACGCAATTTATCCTATTCCACCACCATCGAGATGATGACCTACCTGTACCACCATACCGAGAAGAAAGTCAAAACTTACCCTCCCCGCCACAGTGATACGGCAGAGGTACATGTTTCGTCTCTACTAGACTCATCAGGGTACCGACATGCACCTGGCTGTGCAAAGGACAGATCGGAAGGAAGCATGCACATACTGAACGCGGCTTCTCCGGCCTCCCGCCGGATGGCGTATATATGTTAATGCGGATTTCACGGATTCCTCCGTGTGAGATGCAATAGCAGTGGATATATCCACATTATGCCGTTGTAGTGCTGAAATCACATTCAGCAAACATACAACTATATGCAGCTCCGCGTATAGATGAAGTAAAATGCGAACAGTAAATGCAAACTTCTCTCCATCATATCCTTTCTGTGTTAGAGGTTGCACAGTTAGAATAAATTGTTATAAAACGCAATTTATCCTATTCCACCACCATCGAGATGATGACCTACCTGTACCACCATACCGAGAAGAAAGTCAAAACTTACCCTCCCCGCCACAGTGATACGGCAGAGGTACATGTTTCGTCTCTACTAGACTCATCAGGGTACCGACATGCACCTGGCTGTGCAAAGGACAGATCGGAAGGAAGCATGCACATACTGAACGCGGCTTCTCCGGCCTCCCGCCGGATGGCGTATATATGTTAATGCGGATTTCACGGATTCCTCCGTGTGAGATGCAATAGCAGTGGATATATCCACATTATGCCGTTGTAGTGCTGAAATCACATTCAGCAAACATACAACTATATGCAGCTCCGCGTATAGATGAAGTAAAATGCGAACAGTAAATGCAAACTTCTCTCCATCATATAGTTGTATGTTTGCTGAATGTGATTTCAGCACTACAACGGCATAATGTGGATATATCCACTGCTATTGCATCTCACACGGAGGAATCCGTGAAATCCGCATTAACATATATACGCCATCCGGCGGGAGGCCGGAGAAGCCGCGTTCAGTATGTGCATGCTTCCTTCCGATCTGTCCTTTGCACAGCCAGGTGCATGTCGGTACCCTGATGAGTCTAGTAGAGACGAAACATGTACCTCTGCCGTATCACTGTGGCGGGGAGGGTAAGTTTTGACTTTCTTCTCGGTATGGTGGTACAGGTAGGTCATCATCTCGATGGTGGTGGAATAGGATAAATTGCGTTTTATAACAATTTATTCTAACTGTGCAACCTCTAACACAGAAAGGATATGATGGAGAGAAGTTTGCATTTACTGTTCGCATTTTACTTCATCTATACGCGGAGCTGCATATAGTTGTATGTTTGCTGAATGTGATTTCAGCACTACAACGGCATAATGTGGATATATCCACTGCTATTGCATCTCACACGGAGGAATCCGTGAAATCCGCATTAACATATATACGCCATCCGGCGGGAGGCCGGAGAAGCCGCGTTCAGTATGTGCATGCTTCCTTCCGATCTGTCCTTTGCACAGCCAGGTGCATGTCGGTACCCTGATGAGTCTAGTAGAGACGAAACATGTACCTCTGCCGTATCACTGTGGCGGGGAGGGTAAGTTTTGACTTTCTTCTCGGTATGGTGGTACAGGTAGGTCATCATCTCGATGGTGGTGGAATAGGATAAATTGCGTTTTATAACAATTTATTCTAACTGTGCAACCTCTAACACAGAAAGGATATGATGGAGAGAAGTTTGCATTTACTGTTCGCATTTTACTTCATCTATACGCGGAGCTGCATATAGTTGTATGTTTGCTGAATGTGATTTCAGCACTACAACGGCATAATGTGGATATATCCACTGCTATTGCATCTCACACGGAGGAATCCGTGAAATCCGCATTAACATATATACGCCATCCGGCGGGAGGCCGGAGAAGCCGCGTTCAGTATGTGCATGCTTCCTTCCGATCTGTCCTTTGCACAGCCAGGTGCATGTCGGTACCCTGATGAGTCTAGTAGAGACGAAACATGTACCTCTGCCGTATCACTGTGGCGGGGAGGGTAAGTTTTGACTTTCTTCTCGGTATGGTGGTACAGGTAGGTCATCATCTCGATGGTGGTGGAATAGGATAAATTGCGTTTTATAACAATTTATTCTAACTGTGCAACCTCTAACACAGAAAGGATATGATGGAGAGAAGTTTGCATTTACTGTTCGCATTTTACTTCATCTATACGCGGAGCTGCATATAGTTGTATGTTTGCTGAATGTGATTTCAGCACTACAACGGCATAATGTGGATATATCCACTGCTATTGCATCTCACACGGAGGAATCCGTGAAATCCGCATTAACATATATATATATATATATATATATATATATATATATATATATATATATATATATATATATATATATATATACATAAACATATACATGAATATACATATGAACTAAAATGCGAAACAGTAAATGCAAACTTCTCTCCATCATATCCTTTCTGTGTTAGAGGTTGCACTGTTAGAATAAATTATTATAAAATACAATTTATCCTTTTCCACCACCATCAAGATGGTGGCCTACCTGTACCACCATACCGAGAAGAAAGTCAAAGCTTACCCTCCCCGCCTGTCCTTTGCACAGCCAGGTGCATGTCGGTACCCTGATGAGTCTAGTGAGAGACGAAACATGAACCTCTGCCGTATCACTGTGGCGGGGAGGTTAAGCTTTGACTTTCTTCTCGGTATGGTGGTACAGGTAGGCTACAATCTCGATGGTGGTGGAATAGGATAAATTGTATTTTATAACAATTTATTCTAACTGTGCAACCTCTAACACAGGAAGGATATAATGGAGAGAAGTTTGCATTTACTGTTTCGCATCTTAGTTCATTTACATACGGAGTTGCATATAGTTGTACGTTTGCTGAATGTGATTTCAGCACTACAACAGCACAATATGGCTATAATCACTGCTAATGCATCTCACACGGAGGAATCCGTGAAAGCCGTATAAACATGGTAAAACTCCGGGTCCGAAAGATGGCGACAGCGCTGTTTTGTGCTAATATGGGACTCGTCAGGCCACAGCATTCGGTACAAACCATCATCTCGCCTTTGCATCCTATAAAGTTGAATTTAAAATCAAAAACAGCAAACAAGACGACAAAGGCGACATCTCGATGGTTTACTTGATAATACAAGAATTACACAAATTAACAAAGTTTGTAAAAACCGCCATGTCGTGGCGCGACGGTGAATTAAAACAGAAATATACAATTAAGTACACGAAACGCGCTACCCAAAGGATAGGGGGTCGCATTATTCGGTACTAGGCAACCAGGCTTACTGCTAATTTTAGCAACAAAAGCCACGTGTCGCATCAAACGATCCCCCAATGCGGTGGCCTGACGAGTCCAATATTAGGATGAAACAGCGCTGTCGCCATCTTTCGGACCCGGAGTTTTTCCATACTTTGGAACGTTTCGCATTTTTTAACACGAGAATGATGGGGATTGACAAATTTTTCTATTTTATTTTAAATTACATGGACAAAAACTTATCTATTTATATATATATATATATATATCCAGATTTTCTCTCTCCCGTTTAATACACTTTTGGATATTAGACTAGAAATTGTTTAAATCTATCTAAGTTGTAAATTGGATGATATATAAACATAAAATTTAGGTTTGCCAAAAGGGTCTCAAAACAATTTGTCATTCTTCCATTTTGTTCATTTTCGGGAGACAACTGTTACTCTTACACGTTCCCCAGGGTTAACTTTGGGGTTTTGTCCATAAAGTTTCAATATAAAGGTTTATTTGTTGACATATCTAATATAAATTATAACGATATCATAAGCAAAACAAAACTGTCCAACTGGAAGATGTAACTTCCATGACAACTAGTTAAAGTTTAAATTTTAAACCTTTTTAGTAAAATGTTTAGTGCTTCGCACAAATTTTCTGAAAAACTGCATGTGTAAAATGTATTTCGATGCCCACCGATAAGTCAGTGTATCAACAAAGCTATTATCTGGCAATGTGCTAGTCTACGCTCCATTATCTGCAGGCTATTAATTGAGATAATTTGGCTTTTAGCTATCTCTAATATGAGTATATGTTGTGTTTCGATTATTATATTCAGTTCTAACCTGCATGAGTTCGACACCAGCAACAGTCCTATTTTTAGTGTAAAAAGCATGGTCGGGTCTATTTTTCTACATTTGAGGCTCTTGGAGAGGGGGGGGGGCGATCACAAGTAAAAACAAGTTGCCGACAAGGGGGATGCCAGCAACATAAGTGTAAGAGCAGAATCGGGTCTATTTTCCTGAACAAAAAGCTCTTGGGGGAGGTTATCGCAAGAACGATGGGGAGTGCCAGCAGCATACACATTCCAAATATAAAAGGCAGAACCGGTTTTATTTTCCTGAACTCAAAGATCTAAGGGAGGAACGATCGCAAGCATACACATTCCTATACTCTATTCAAGAACTAGAGAGATAAATAAAACTGTTACCGAAACCTCCAACATACCTGCTCCAGTGCCGCAGATAACTGAGGACTGCCGTAAACCTAATTATATTTAATTATAAGCTTTTATAAATTTACTGCAACAATAAAATTTCTCATAGTTTAATTTAATTTCTGTCAGCGAGCAAAATACACCTTACAGTGTGTCCTTAGTGATTTTTCTTGTTTGTGCTTGTTTTTATATATTATTTGAAATTAGTGAGATACCCAAAAGATATGGTTTTCACCTCTATATTTATTCCAAAATCGTTAAACTTATTATGACGAATAATAATGTTAAAAGCTCTTTTGAGATGTGTTCCAACATGACAACTGAAGGAGAAAAAAAATACTGGAATTATTAGTACTCCCAAGCCACATTCGATCACAGGCAGAAGGAAAACCTCGTTGGAAGAAGAGATGAAAACTGCAATAAAAGGAGTTGTCCATACATTTTATTATGAGAAGCAGAACCCAACCGTCAACAAAATTCTAACTAAAATCAATGAAGATCGCGATTTACCTGAAATTAAAAGGACTGTACTCTGGAAATTGCTCAGAAAACTTAATTTTTGCTGGGAAAAAACAGATAGAAAATCTGTGCTTATAGATTGTCCGGAAACTGTTCGTTGGAGAAGGAAATATCTCTCTCATGTAAAAGGTAGAGTTACTAGAAATAACACGACTTACAAAATGAGTAATTTAACTGAACTTTTGAAAGATTTTTTTAAATAAAGTTAGTGCGGAAAATTGGGAAAAATCCATATAATAAAAGAATAAAACAAAATGTGGAAACTTAATCTCATGATCTGTGACATAGAGGAACCAATTATAATTAATTTGAGCGAAGATAGCTTCACTGACTTTGATTAGGAATTAGATACGTAATGTTTACCAGTGTAAACACAATTTATTATTTAAATTTTTGCTTTTGTTGTATTTTATTGTTTAATCCTGTTTATATATTTTTTTATTTTTTATATATTTTTCTTTAATTTTATATATATTTAATTCCAATTAGCCGTAAGTTTTTTATTATTTTATTATTGTATTTGTGTCTTTTTCTTAAGCGTGTGTGAATTAGCATTTTTTTTTTGGGGGGCTATCGGATTTCCATATAATAAAGTAAATTAAATTAAGATATCAGTACAATAGAAATAAAAATAAATCGGTCTATTTTTAACTGGAACATATAAAAACTAATTATATTCGAATCTCTTTTTGGTGTTTAATTGTAATTCTGCAAATGGTTTAAGAGATAAATAAACTGAAACGTCAAATGTCCTAAAAATGTTTTGAATTAACGATAAAATGACCGAAGCCTAAAAAAATTTTGATATTATATGGACTAATTTATTTTTTTATATATGCTTAATTTTTTGTATTTTTGACAATGGGTATTTTGTAAATATTTAAATTATAACTTAGAATTTTTTGAGAGAATAAGGCTACGTTTTTGTCTGAAGGTGCCTAAAACGGTTTCTATGACAAAATTAAAAATAATAAAAATACAGTTGTGATTTGTATGTGTGTGTGTGTATAAAATAGTAAGAAATAAAATAATATTATAAAAGCTTTTTATTTTAAGTTTATTACCAAAATACTATTTTATGCCATAAATACTTAGGAATAAAATAAACCTCCTACCGACGGTTTGACAAGGATCAAAATCCATTTTAACACTTCACACTTCCAAATATCTATTGTTATCCAACCCGCCGCCTCCCCCCCTTGGATCCGCGCCTGGTTCGACATATGGATATTTGCAAATAAGTAGCCTCTCAAACTTCAGATTTAGTTCAAGCAAACCGAAATAAATCTTGTTTACGTAACGAAATGTCCATTTTTTTGAGCAGTAGGTAACAAAATAGTAGGTTAAGCTTGAAATTTAAGATAACGATACATTCATTCATTTTCCCACTCATATCCAAAAAAGCTTATTAGATATACTTATAGCCTAAGGCAGATTGTGTAATAAAGAAAATAACAAATAATAAAATTTATGAAATTCGCTGTACTGGTATATGTGGGTAATAAGGCCTAGCTAAAGGAGAAATGAAATAAAACAAAAAATATTCATTCAAAACAACATATTTCAATGTTAATCAATTATAAAGGTCAAATACCAAAGAATATTAACAAAAATTGGCAACTTTTGCCATAAACAAAAACACAATTAAACATTTTTAAAGCCATTGTCAGTAAGCCTTATTTTACTATAGTAGGATAATAAGGTCTAGAACTTTACGTATTTAACTAACCAAAATACTCATGGTATAAAAAGTTGATGGTGGTAGCCATTACTATGTGGTAGTTAATAATCTTCGGGAAATGTTAGAAAACAGTGACTGCAGTTTCAACTAACAGAGTCATTTTTAAACTGAATTACAAAGGTAGACTATATTCAATACAGAAACATGAGAAAATTTAACAATAAATAATAACTCACTGAGAAATTACATTATTACAAAGGGGAGGTACAAAATGGTTATTAAGCAAATTTACATTTTTATTTTTACTACGTTTATATATTTCTAAAGATTCAAGAATATTTAACTTTTGGCCCTTTGTTGAATTATGTAGTATGTCAGTGTTGCTTAAATTAGGAAAACTGTGGTTATGTTCTAAACAATGGTTAGCAAAGCTCGAGTCTGTTTTTTGTAGTCTATATGATCGGTAGTGTTCTGAAAAGCGAATTTTAAAGCTTCTGCTACTTTGTCCAATGTACAAGCTATCACACTCTGAACATTTTAACTTATAAACTCCTGATTTATCAAATTTGTTAATTTTATCTTTAGCATTGTAAAGGATAGTGGACAGATAGTGGAAAGATAATATATATATATATATATATATATATATATATATATATATATATATATATGTGTGTGTGTGTGTGTGTGTGTGTGTTTGTGTGTGTTTATGCGGCTTCCACAGATTCCTCCGTGTGAGATGCAATAGCAGTGGTTATATCCACATTATGCCGTTGTAGTGCTGAAATCACATTCAGCAAACGTACAACTATATGCATCTCCGTATGTAAATGAAGTAAAATGCGAACAGTAATTGCAAACTTCGCTCCATCATATCCTTTCGGTGTTAAAGGTTGCACAGTTTGAATGAATTGCTTCAAAACACAATTCATTTATCACTGCACCTAATGCAGACTTTACTGATGACACTGTGTACTTGTTTGTCTTAATTATAGTGTGTATCACTTTAAGACACAAACCACCTTTTCAAAAATAGCTATTTTATGAAGTTGTCTTATACAGGGTCAAAAACAAATAAACCTTGCATGACACCAAATTTTAGTGGCCTTATTTGGATTTTATAGAAAAACACACATTTAATGTGGCGCTACTTTAAACAAAAAATGTCTGGAATGGAGCATTGTCAAAATTAAGAAATTTTAGGTAGGTTGCTTGAGTCTTATTTTGTAACAGTGGAGCAATTTACAAAAAATAGGCATAAAATCTAAATTACATTATACAGCTGAAATATGCATATGGGCTATACGTTGCTTTTAGAAAAACTTATTTCGATATTTTGAGATATAACTCCACTTTTGAATTTTTTTGGAAAAAATTAAAATTTGATAGATAATCCTGATCACGTAATTACTATTTTTTTGGTTAATTTTCATCTCGATCGAAGCAGAAATTGATGCCAGAATAAAATTTCGAATAAACCTATTAATAAAAAAGATCATATTTGATGCGGACTTTAGTGGTCACACTGTATATATAGCTCCAGAAGTTTCTTGAATAATTTCGGTACCCAATTATCTATCTCTCACATAAACAACTTTTACTAATTTTATAGTATTATTATGGTATTCTAATAGTATACAGTCGCTGTACTATGTTTTATTCAAACAAATATTTTTGCATTAATAATTACTTTCTGTTATTTTATCACAGTCATTTTTGCAGCGATTAAAATTTAATTTTAGCCATCTCATGTGAAACAATCTTGAGGAAACCGAAAATTTAATTATCATAGATAATATAACTTAATTGCGTCTCCAGTTTTCTAAGGTCGTTTTGTTGGTTCTTAGTGGTTCGAATTAATTAACACATCAACTTGTATAGATTCAGTCTCTAGCGCGCATTATGAATATATTTTGCTGTATAAAATTATCTAAAGCTTTTGTGGGAGTAATGAGTAAATGCACAAGTGTAATTGTTTATTGTTTAAAGTGTATCTTGCTGTAGAATATAGACTCTGAAGGTAAAATAAATCAGTTATTTTTAGAATCTCGTTGGACTGGCATGTGAAATGTAAACAGTCAAACAGGATCGGTTTATTATATTATTTTTATTAATTATACAGATAGTCCTTTCTTTAAAAATCAAAATTTCATTACGAAATAAATATATATATATATATATATATATATATATATATATATATATATATATATATATATATATATATATTTATATATATATATATATATATATATATATATATATATATATATTTAAATAAATAAATAGATAAGTTTTTGTCCGTGTAATTTAAAATAAAATAGAATCAAATATTGGCGAAGCGGACGTGAAAATTTGTCAATCTACATGATTCTCGTGTTAAAAAGTACGGAGCACTCCAAAATATGGAAAAACTCCGGGTCCGACAGATGGCGACAGCGCTGTTTCGTCCTAATATGGGACTCATCAGGCCACCGCATTCGGTACAAACCATCATCTCGCCTTTGCATCCTATAAAGCTGAGTTTAAAATCAAAAAACAGCAAACAAGACGACAAAGGCGACATCTCGATGGTCTAGTCGATAACACAAGAACCACACAGATTAACAAAGTTTGTAAAAAACTGCCATATGGTGGCGCGACGGTGAATTAAAACAGAAATATGTAAAATCGACTACACGAAACTCGCTGCCCAAAGAATAGGGGTCGCATTTTTCGGTACTGGCAACCAAGCCTACCGCTCATTTCAGCAGCCAAAGCCATGTACTCGATTTTACATATTTCTGTAAAAAACCGCCATATGGTGGCGCGACGGTGAATTAAAACAGAAATATGTAAAATCGAGTACATGGCTTTGGCTGCTGAAATGAGCGGTAGGCTTGGTTGCCAGTACCGAAAAATGCCATCCCTATTCTTTGGGCAGCGAGTTTCGTGTAGTCGATTTTACATATTTCTGTTTTAATTCACCGTCGCGCCACCATATGGCGGTTTTTTACAAACTTTGTTAATCTGTGTGGTTCTTGTGTTATCGAGTAGACCATCGAGATGTCGCCTTTGTCGTCTTGTTTGCTGTTTTTTGATTTTAAACTCAGCTTTATAGGATGCAAAGGCTAGCTGATGGTTTGTACCGAATGTGGTGGCCTGACGAGTCCCATATTAGGACGAAACAGCGCTGTCGCCATCTGTCGGACCCGAAGTTTTTCCATATTTTGAAGTGCTCCGCACTTTTTAACACGAGAATCATGTAAATTGACAAATTTTCACGTCCGCTTCGCCAATATTTAATTCTATTTTATTATATATATATATATATATATATATATATATATATATATATATATATATATATATATATATATATATATATATATATCTTTTGTACAGAGAAAAGGAAAGAATATATACAAACAGTTTGTTTCCTGCAAACACAGCTCTGGTCTTCTCTCCATAAGCGTTTCGACCACCTTATGGTTCTTCAGCTCCACTGATGGACATCGCCAAAGGTGATTTCTGCTTGCAGATCTTAGGCAGCTGTCATTTTGTGTTAACTTTCGCTTGGCGAAGAAGTTTTGCAAATCAGGAGTTAGGAAATCGCAACATTTTTTCGTCAGTCCAGACTCGTCAGATGAGTGGTGCCAACTTGTGACAACGTGTGAATATCATTCTGTCATATGTTGCCTAACTGAGTCTTCGCTACCTGAAGCTGAGTGTAACCTCAGCGACGGTGGGCTTTTGCGGACATGAGTCCGACGGACGGCTTCAGTTAAGTGGTAACTGAAGACATTACTTCCATAACAGTCTTTATTCCAATCACAGACCACGGTCGATAAAAAACAAGCAATATTTTTTATAAATATATATATATATATATATATATATATATATATATATATATATATATATATATATATATATATATTAATGTGGCTTGTATGGATTCCTCCGTGTGAGATGCAATAGCAGTGGATATATCCACATTATGCCGTTGTAGTGCTGAAATCACATTCAGCAAACGTGCAACTATATGCAACTCCGTATATAAATGAAGTAAATTGCAATGAGTAAATGCAAACTTCGTTCCAATCATATCCTTTCCGCGTTAGAGGTTGCACATTTTAAATAAATTGCGATAAAACACAATCTATCCCATTCCACCACCATCGAGATGATGGCCCACCTATACCGCCATACCGAGAAGAAAGTCAAAACTAACCCTCCCCGCCACAGTGATACGGCAGAGGTACATGTTTCGTCTCTGCTAGACCCATCAGGGTACCGACATGCACCTGTCTGTGCAAAGGACAGATCGGAAGGAAGCATGCAACACTGAACGCGGCTTCGCCGACCTCCCGCCGGATAGCGTATATATGTTTATGTGGCTTGCATGGATTCCTCCTTGTGAGATGCAATAGCAGTGGATATATCCACATTATGCCGTTGTGCCGTGCAAGCCACATAAACATATATACGCTATCCGGCGGAAGGTCGGCGAAGCCGCGTTCAGTGTTGCATGCTTCCTTTTGATCTGTCCTTTGCATAGACAGATGCATGTCGGTACCCTGATGAGTCTAGCAGAGACGAAACATGTACCTCTGCCGTATCACTGTGGCGGGGAGGGTAAGTTTTGACTTTCTTCTTGGTATGGTGGTACAGGTAGGCCATCATCTCGATGGTGGTGGAATGGGATAGATTGTGTTTTATCGCAATTTATTCAAACTGTGCAACCTCTAACACGGAAAGGATATGATTGGAACGAAGTTTGCATTTACTGATCGCAATTTACTTCATATATATAATGTATATATATATATATATATATATATATATATATATATATATATATATATATACATATATATATATATATATATATATATATATATATATATATATATATATATATATAGGGTTATAATCGGTCTGACTGATACGAATCACGAATATGAGGTGGAATTACCACAATTCAAGATGGTAGATCCAATATGATGGACGTATTTCTGAAAATCTACCGGTTTGCACCAAATTTGATATACCAGGGTTTTCGGGATCATTTATTACGAATCCAAGATTACCGAACTAATATAGAAGAGTGGGTTATTGAGTTTCCGCCATATTAGGCCACCATCTTGAATTTTCATTCGTAATTAGCTACCCCAAAACCCCCAGATATAACAAATTTTGTACAAATTGGTTGATTTTCAAAAATGTCGTCCGCCATCTTGGTTTCACCATCTGGAATTTGGCAAACCTTACTTCGTATTCGTAATCAGCAACCCCCCAAAACCCCCGTACACCAAATTTGGTGCAAATGTGTTGATTTTTAAAAAAAATATGTCCACCATATTGAATCAGTCATCTTAGATCTGCCATATTTAACTTGAGAATTTAGGAAATTTGATTTCAAATTCATAATCGCCGACCTCAAAAACCACCGACTAAGAAATTGGTGTAAATCGGTTGGTTTTCAAAAATTACGTCCGTCAAATTGGATACGCCATCTTGAATTTTCCGATTCGTGATCAACGAATACCAAATTTGGTGTAAATCGGTTAATTTTCAAAAATTGAGCCACCATATTGGATTTTTGACCGCCATATTGGATTTTGTCGACCTACCACACCAAATTTTTAGAGGCATCCATCAGCTACAATATGAGCCCAAAGCGACCCGATCGGTTGCGAATTTTTAATTTTACAAGCTTTTTTTTGACACACGATTTTTTTCCGGCTGCTATATTGGAGCCGCCATATTGAATTTTTCAAGGGAGTACTCGGTATTTGAAGGCAGACTCTCTAAGCTTTAAAATGAGCCCTTGGTCGATTTTTTTGGTTGCTTTCAATGTTGATCATAGCTCTGATCCGGTTGAAGCGGATTGTCCCATATATATATATATATATATATATATATATATATATATATATATATATATATATATATATATATATATATAAGGCATAAACCTACTTCATCCACTCGTTGAATCACCCGCAAACTGCCGAGAGTTTGACATATGTTTACCGGATACCCAATTTTTAAGGAAAATTACAAAGTACCTGCTTTTTGGTGGAAATATGTGCCCACAGGCAATACTAAAACCAGTTCTGGCATAAAAACATATCACAATATCAGGTTATATAATCAAGTTATTATTTAAAAAATTCAATTAATTTACATATATTAAATAGGCTATTATAATGTATATAAAACATATTTAAATTTAATTTTGGTATATATTTTTTCATTAATTTTGCTAATCAATTATATTTAATGCATTTTTTACCTTGCAAAGTATATGAGTATGATAGCCTTGTCCATTACCAGTTCTAATTACAGGCGTTTTTCAATTTAAATAAATAGCGAAAGTTATAATGTGTGCAATACAGTTTAGGTTTATTGTATTCTGTTATTTTTCTAATGTAACATTTTATATTTGCATAATATCATATCAAACACTTCGCTTACTTATTGCGTTCTATTAAAAACCTTTTTTAAACATTCACGTCTGATTATAGTTTCGATGTATACTACAGAGGGAGTCACCAACAACACTCTGCCTACATTTCTGTTCCTCGACATATTTTATCCAAAAAGTTATTTCTAGTATGAATCGCTTCGAGCGATAATTGAGTTGAAATGTTTGATTGCGTATTAAGACTCATCGTGGCTCTCCTTCACACTTGATTCAGGTTTAGGACCGGTCCAAGAAATTTGGACCGTGTTTAAGTGCCAACAGGCCAAAAACATTACACATTGACATAGCAACAAGCTAACAATGATAATAAAGTTAGAATAAAGTGACAAAAAACAATAAGAATAACACACAAAGTCAATAATAAACGAAAACAAAAAAAATATATTTATTTACCATTTAAAAAATCGGCAGGTTTTATATATATATATATATATGAAAATCTTAGCCAACATATACACAAACTGCCTAAAAGCAAGACGCATTCCGAGACAGTGGAATAGCGCTAATATAATCCTAATCCACAAGAAAGGTAGCAAAGAGGACCTTAAAAATTACAGACCGATTAGCTTGCTACCAGTAATATACAAAATATTCACAAAAATAATTAACAACAGAATACAGAACACACTTGATGTTGCTCAACCTCGAGAACAAGCAGGCTTTAGAAGTGGCTTCAGCACAATGGATCATATTCAAACACTACGAGAAATTATGAGTCGAACAAAAGAATATGATCTGCCACTGACATTAGCTTTCGTCGACTTTGAAAAGGCATTCGACTCAATATACCCAAGAGCAGTTATAGAAGCTCTAGTCGACCAGGGAGTGGATAAGCCTTACGTAGAAATGCTAGCCAACATATATAGAGAGGCCACAGCTAGAGTAAATGTATATAAAGATACCCCAGAATTTCCAACTCAGAAAGGAGTCCGACAAGGTGACGCAATATCCCCCAAGCTATTTACAGCAACTCTAGAAAGTATCTTCCGCAAAATAGACTGGGAAAATAAAGGTCTATGTATAGACGGTGAATATCTAAACCACTTAAGATTCGCTGATGGCATCGTTCTGATTGCTAAAAATCCTGAAGAACTGCAGGAACAAATTAATGATCTGAACATTGCCAGTACTAGAGTTGGCTTAAAGATGAACCTAGCAAAAACAAAAGTAATGTGCAACGATCTAATAAGAGACATTGAAATAAGGATAAACGAAACCACGCTGGAAGTAGTAGATGAATATGTATACCTGGGTCAACTTATACACAAGTCGGGTTCACTACTTCCAGAATTTAACAGAAGAATCAAACTGGCGTGGTCAGCATTCGGACGAAACTCCATCATCTTCAAATCCAGAATGCCACTTTATCTTAAGAAAAGAGCGTTTGATTAATGCATATTACCGATCATGACATTTGGTTGCGAAACTTGGACATTGAAGAGCGAAATAATTACGAAACTCCAAGTAGCTCAAAGATCCATGGAAAGATGTATGCTAGGGATAACAAAAAGGGATCGCAAATGAATAGATTGGATACGACGAATGACCCAGGTGACAGATGTCGTCCAAAGAATAAAATCCCTTAAATGGCAATGGGCAGGTCATGTAGCAAGAAGAACTGACAACAGATGGACCACAAGAACAACTATGTGGTATCCCAGAAACGCGAAGAGGCCACAGAGACGCCCTAACATTAGATGGGACTATGACATCAGGAAAGTGGCAGGAACAACTTGGTCCCGATTAACCATCGATAGAAAGAGTTGGGCACAAATGAGTAATGATTATAAGAACACGTAATAGTAATAACAACAAAAAAAAACAAGAAAAATAATAATAATAAATAACTATAAAGGAACATCATTATAACAACTTAATAAGGGAGGCTGCACCATAATTTAGAAATGGTAGATAATAGCTGAAAATGATGATGATGATGATATATATATATATATATATATATATATATATATATATATATATATATATATATATATATATATTTGGGCAACTACTTAAACAGAACAAAAAAACGGATGTATTTATTTCTTACTGAAATCGTAAATTTTAAGTTTCGTATTACTCTGGTGAATGTAGAGATGTCGCTCGACTAGCGATATGTTTCAGTTTGACATCCAAAAGTCGTCAGATTTTAATATCTTACCGACATGTATCGGAATTTAGATTTTATATAGACTATTGTTTCCTGCGAACGTCACTCTCGGCTCGATACAGTTCCACGGACGAGACCATAAAGTAATCGAAACGCGTTTGAAGAGAAAGCCAGAGTCGTATTTGCAGGAAATAAACTAATTTTACATATTTTTTCCATTATTTGTTTGAAAGAAAAATACATATACAGTGTGACCAGTAAAGTCATATTTTGAAACAGTGGCGCAATTTACAAAAAATGTGCAAAAAATCTAAATTATCTTAAACAGCTGAAATTTTGCGTATGGGCTAAAAATGCATTTAGAAAAACTTCTTCTTATAACTTTTTTCGATATATTGAGATATAACCCCACTTTTGAATTTTTTGGAAAAAGAAGTTAAAATTTGACAGATAATGTTAATCACGTGACTACTATTTTTTTAGTTAATTTTTATCTCGATTGAAGCAAAAATTGATGCCAAAGTCAAATTTCGAATTAAGCTATTAATAAAAAAATCCCATATGATGCGGACTTTAGTGGTCACACTGTATATGGAAAATGCATTGAATTGTTTAATAAAACTCTAAATTAATGTTCAAAATAACCTTCATTTCCAGTTTCAGTTGAACTGCACCCTTTACATCATCTCTGCATCTAAGCATAAAGCGTCTACTGAATTTTGTATTCGTATCCATAATTTTTTTCCAGTTTTTACAAGTCTATTTAGGAGTTCTCCATAAAAAGTAATCCAAAGGTGTTAAATCCGGTGAACGGAGTGGCCAATTTGTACAAGCATCATTTCCTCTGTCGATCCATCAATTTTAAAAATTATCGTTAAAATGGCTTCTAACATTAATATCAAGCATGGTGTTGCACCGTCGTGCATGAACCACATATTTTCTTTTATTAGACTACGCTACTGTCAGTGGAAAATCATCGAATAAATTTAACGAATTTACTTGGTGTTCTAGGTAGTTCAAACCCTTTATACGAGGTGGTAATATATAATTATTTTAAAAAAAATTTTCATATAACACGTTTTTAAAACGGACTAAAAAGTATAAAATAATTTCTTGCAACCCCATAGAGATTTCTAACTCCATACACTCCATTTTAGTCTAGTTTTCATCCTTCCAAAACTGGATATAGTCCTCCCCTATTTGTTTCCAAATCTCTCTATTCTGAGCTCTTCTTTGCCACATCAAGCCGGCATATCTGACTATGTCATCCTTCCATCTCATCTCTGGCCTGCCTCTGGATCTTTTCCCTTCATATGAGCGCCATTTTCCAATTTCTGAATTCCAACGGTTGTCTTCTATTCGTTCGTTATGGCCTGCCCATTTCCATTTTAGTGATGCTGTTCTTTCTATAGCGTCAACTGCGTTGATTTTTCTTCTTATCCACTCATTTCGTTTTCTATCTCTGAGTGATATTCCTAACATGTGTCGTTCCATTGCCCTTTGAGTTTTGCGGATTCTGTTCAAATTTGATTTTGTAAAGATCCACGTCTGCGCTCCATGTGTTAGAACCGGCAATATACAACAATCAAATACTCTGGTTCTTAAGTATAAGGGAATTTTCTGATTTTTCAAAACATAGGAGAGTTTTCCGAACGACGTCCATCCCAATCGAGTTCTTCGTGTTATTTCGGCTGTCTGGTTGTCCTTACTCGCTCTTATGGCCTGGCCTAAGTATATATATTCATTCACCTGTTCTGTTTAGGTTGCATTTACTGTTATAACTTGTTGTTCGGCTGAGTTTGACATTACTTTTGTTGTTCTGAGATTCATCTTTAATCCTCGTCGGAGCGATGTTTCATGGAGGTCTGCATTGACTGCAGCTCTTCCCAGTCGGATGCGATCAAGTGTATATCATCTGCATATCTCAGATAATTTAGGAATCTACTATTAATATTTATCCCTTTATTTTCCCAATTTAATGATTTGAATAAATCTTCCAGGGCCATTGTAAATAATTTGGGCGAGATTGTATCTCCCTGTCTTACTCCTCTTTTGATTGGGATGCGGTTTGTCTTTAGCTCATCATCAAGTTGTACTGTCATCGTTGCGTCTAGATAGACATTATGCAATAGATTTTTGTATCTCGAGTCTATTCTGCTATTTACTAAAGCTTCTTCAACAGCCCATAGTTCTACGCTATCGAAAGCCTTCTCGTAGTCAACAAAGGCCATGTACAGAGGCAGATTATACTCGTTGGTCTTTTCTATTAATATTTTTAGTGTATGAAGGTGGTCGCATGTTCCATATCCCCTTCTGAAACCTGCTTGTTCAACAGGTTGATATGTGTCGAATTTGTTCTTCAATCTACTAGTTATGATTTTCATGAAGGTTTTATATAACTGGGAGAGAAAGGATATAGACCTATAATTGTCCAGAGGCGCCGGATCGCCTTTTTTATATATCAAAATTGTGTTAGCGTTGTTCCATCGACTGGATATCCTACCTTCGACAAGCCATCTGTTGAATAAGATCTTTAAATATTCCTTAACTTTTCTTCCTCCTTCCTTAAGAAGTTCTATTAAGACTTTGTCATCTCCCGCTGCTTTATTTCTTTTCATATCTTGTATGGCTTTATCTATTTCATCCTCTATAATATCTGGCAGGTCTTCAGAATTCACATTTGTTATTGTCTTTTTTAAATTCTTTATTGTATTAGCCGAGGGAGGGTTTCTTGGGCTATATAGATCTTCATAGAATTGTTCAGTTATCATTATTATCTCCTTTCTATCTCTTACTTCATCGCCCCGGTTCTTTAGCAGAATTATCTTCTTCTTTCCTACTTTAGACTTCATTCCCTTTAGACTTCGGTTATTTTCTATTATTTATTCTATGCGTTCTTCTTGATATTTTCTTAAGTCGGCTTTTATTTGATTTCTTATGGTCTTGTTTAATTATGCGATCTCCACTGTGTTTCTTTTATTTTCACTCAAAAGTTGATGTCTTTTCCTTAAAAGGTCTTGGGACTTTCTGCTAATTTTAGACTGTTGTTGTTGTTGATTCACGGCAACCTTAGAGCTTATTTCTAATAATTCATTGGTTATGACTAAATTCAGTTCATCTAATTCAAGCGCTTCCAGATGTAACTCATTGGCTTCTTTCAGTTGATTTGTATACTGTTCGTTGTTAATTTTCAGGAGTTTGGTATCTATTTTCTTATTTATGAGTCTGTAGTTTCTTCGATCTAACTCCATACATATTGTCTTGAAAATCTCCGATTGTGGATCTTTAAAAGCTATAAAAATACCTGAAAGACTTAAAACGAAGACTGTGAGATACACTTCATTATCTCTCTCTCTATTGCCATTTGTAAATCAGGAGGACAATATTATATGAAGTGTTTCTTTCACCTTATCCTAAATTTGCCGAGCGTCGCTGGAAGACAGTTTTAAGAAATTTGATGTAAAATAAATATCAGTAATTTATTTATTCTCCTGAAAAAATATCATTAGATTTTGTTTGCTAGCTAAACTATTAACATCCTGCCCACGATAGTGATAGTGACTATAATAATTTTATCATTATTGACAACAGTTAATTATTATCTTAATTAAAAGTCAGCAAAAATTAGTAGTTATATCAATAATAATTGCTCGACTTCTCAGCATCAGACTAGTTTCCATTAAATTTCAATGCGGATCAATTATTAAATCGTTGAAACTAATTAAGGATATTTTTACGATGTCCCAGATTTATAGTATAAGAGCCAAGTGCAGATTTTTTAAGTCATTTCCTCACAGGCGCTGAAAAATTATATGCAGCTTTCCGGTTAGTTAAAGATCACATTTACAACAAAACCATGTTAATCTTTTCTTTAGAAAGTTTATTAACTTTGAAAATGAAATGTCACGCTCACTGCTTTGTATCGTATGAAAGTAAATATATGGGAATTAATAAAAAAAAGTTCCGTAATTAAATGTGCCATAAGATAGGGTTGGTCGGAAATCTCAAGGTTATTCTGAAGGCTCTCATGCAAAAATCTCCATATTTCATTTCACATCTACCTAAAAACAGATAAGCCCTGGTCTAGATACCAAGTTCTATTCTAAAAGAAATATTCTTTATAAAGTTTCGCGATGTAAACTCATGCACTTCAAATTTGAAATATCCATTACTTCATAAATCTTCGAACATACCCCTGTAGAAGTAGCATAACGTCAGAACTATGGCCCGGTTGTTTGAACGCTGAATAACGTAATAATATTTTTATTTATATTTGAAAAAGTGTTGATAAACAGTAGATATTTAATTTCTTAGTACAGACATACCGATTTTATGCTATCCTTTTCTAATTGCATTATTTAAACGAGTATCATCGGTACGTCCTTTGAACATACCCCTAGGTACGTCAATTCTGAAAACAAAGTATGAATATATGGTTGCCTAAATTTTTATTATTGTTATTTTCAATATGTAAACAATATCTAACAATATTTACCGATAAAAATATGTTTTTAAATCCTCTTTTTGTTAATATTAATTGTAAACTTCGTATTTATAGTAATTTCTAACACTTAAGAACACCGAAAAAGTCACGACAAACAATTAAACTGAAAGACAAGATAAGTAAATATGTTTATGTCTGTCAAACATCAAATAAGCGTCTCCCCCACCGACCATAAACAGCCTTCAAACAAATCTATTGTTGTTTAAATCTAGGGTATGATCGAAGTCATAAATCGATGAACAAGATAAAACACAAACAACTAAGTTTTAAAAATACCCATGCCAGAAGGGATTTTTCGTATATATTTCTAACACGCGCGTCTCTTAAGGCCTTATTTCATTTACCCAAGGTTGTAAACATAGTAAGTATTACAAAAATATTTCCTATTTTATGGTGATGTATTTGCAAAATAAATTTAAGTAAGGAAAATTTTATCGACATCTTAAATTTTCTTGTTTGTCTGCTTAAAAATAATAAAATGTATTAAAATATTAAATGCCCCATAAACGGTTGGATTTAGAGATAGACATAATTTTCAATATAACAAAAAATGGTAAGGAGTGAGTTCAAAAAAAAAAAAAAAATAATATCATGCACACTACGTCGATTTTCGACCAATTAGTAGAATTATTTAATTCACAGTCAGGCCAAATGTCTAAAAATTTCTTATTAAATATTAGTTTATCGAACTGAAATTATAAGTCTCCTCTGTTTATGAAATAAACACTTTTTTGAATATGATCTCGAAATGTTGTAAAATGAAAATAATTAAAAATATCACTTTTAACTTGTTTTTGACCAAACCTAACTATATTTCGACTATTACACTTCTAATTTATTTTTGACCAGCTAGTGTTTGTCGATTAAGCTCTATTTTAATTGAAAAACTGATTCATTGCTGGAACAGACTAACATTAGGGAATTTCTGAAACGTTCTCTCTAAGACTCTATTCTTTGGTAAGAAATAAAGAAATCTTCTGCCGTATTTAAATAGTCTGTTAAATATGTAAATTCTGCTTTCAGGCAGAGAATATGAAAAATATATATACAGGGTGAGTCAACGATTGGATGAAGTAGGTTTGTGCCTTTTCGGTGAAATTAACAAAGAAACTATATTTATTGTTTGATACAGTTTATTTTTACGCAGATTTTAAAAATATTTAGGACTCTACAGGGTGAGCCAAAAAACTAGGACAGCATAAAGTTGTATTTTGTTAAATAGAACACCCTATATACGAATCGTATTTTCGATTTAGCTTATAATTTTAAATCTTTTTTATTAAGGGTTTACTATAACAAAACTTTATAGTTTCTGAGATAATTAAGTTTAAAGAAAAAAAGTCACATTTTCAAGCATCAATTCAATCCTAAATAACGTTTTCAATTTTGTGACAAATATATATTAAAATTTGGAATTTAGCAAGGCCAATGACAAGTTAATATAATTTTTATCTAATATTTGCAATAAAAGCTACAGGGTGTTGAACACATCGGCTCAAATTTGAACAAGTTTAAATGAATAAATCTTTTTTTTTTAAATGGTACGCCCTGTATATTTTTATGTTATTTAATAGAATAATAAAAACCCTAAAAGTTTTGTTCAATATATCCCATACCGATTTATAATAGTTTTTGAGATATTTCAGTTTTTCTTATTTTCCATACTTTTTTACAGAAATAGTCTTCATTATCATAGTAGCCATGGCAAAAACAATGTAAAAGAACATTTTTCTGTGTGTCAAATTTATAACAGCAATCGCTTCTTTTGGTTTTTATGTAGTGTAGTTTGGTTTTTTTTTGCATTCATCTTATATTGTAAAATGAATTTTCCAAAGAATGAGTTAATAGATATGATTTATACAATAGGAGAGGCTCAAAAAAATTGCCTTCTTGCTCAAAGAATTTACAAAATGAAGTATCCTGATCGACGCCAGCCTAATACCCATACTTTTAAAAACTTAATGCAAAGATTTGATTCTTCTGGTACTGTTGATTATCCAAAACGTAAAGTGGTCAACAAACCAGTAACTAATGAAGAAAAAGAACTACAAGTTAATGTTAAATGTTCAGGAAAATCCTTATATTGGTAGCCGTCAGTTAGCAGCATTATGTGAAACATCACAATCCACCGCTAATCGTACTACCAAGAAATATAGGTATCATCCATATCACATGGAATTACACCAAGAATTGCATGGACAGGATTTTGAAAGTCGTGTAAACTTTTGTCGTACAATAAATGCGGAGATTCAATTAAATCCAAATTTATTATGCAAGGTAATGTTTAGTGATGAAGCTACTTTTAGAAGTAACGGTGCCGTAAATAGACGAAACATGCATTATTATGCCACAGAAAACCCATTTTGGATTAGAGAGGTGCAACATCAAAACCACTGGTCATTAAATGTTTGGTGTGGTATTAATCATAATCGAATTATTGGACCCCACTTTTTTAATAAACCACTAAATGGCCATAGTTACCTGAACTTTCTACAAGAAGAAGTACCCCAACTGCTTCAAGGTCTCGATAGGGATGAGCTCGACAGTATGTGGTTCCAGCACGATGGTGCGCCTCCGCATTACCATCGTGAAGTTCGTGCGTTTTTGGACCAACGATATCCGCAAAAATGGATTGGACGTGGAGGTTTCATTGAGTGGCCACCAAGGTCTTGCGACATCAGCCCATTAGATTTCTTCCTATGGGGTTATATTAAAAATAAGGTGTATGTTAATCCACCAACAACAGTGGAAGATATGCGAAACAGGATTAGGGATACCTTTAGAACAATAACGCCACTAATTTTGTCCAGGGTCCGAGAAAATCTGCAAAAAAGACTAAATTTGTGCATTGCACAAGAAGGTCGTTTATTCGAACACTTATTAAAGAGAAATAATTAATCTCAGTATTTAATAGGTAATTTTTTTGTTTTAATTTAGTATAAAAGTAAATATGTATTTGCCTTGTCGTTATTGTTGTGTTAATTTTTTCCCATTATGTTTAATTAAACTATTGCCGTTGTAATATAACGAATAATGTATTTCATCATATTTAACCACATTCTGTTTGTTTCTGTAGTTTCTTTTTTTTTTATTTTACATGGTTACTATGATAATGAAGACTATTTCTGTAAAAAAGTATGGAAAATAAGAAAAACTGAAATATCTCAAAAACTATTATAAATAGGTATAGGATATATTGAACAAAACTTTTAGGGTTTTTATTACTCTATTAAATAACATGAAAATATACAGGGTGTACCATTTAAAAAAAAAAAAGATATTTATTCATTTAAACTTGTTCAAATTTGAGCCGATGTGTTCAACACCCTGTCGCTTTTATTGCAAATATTAGGTAAAAATTATGTTAACTTGTCCTTGGCCTTGTTAAATTCCAAATTTGAATATATTTGTTACAAAATTGAAAACGTTATTTAGGATTGAATTGATGCTTGAAAATGTGACTTTTTTTCTTTAAACTTAATTATCTCAGAAACTATAAAGTTTTGTTATAGTAAATCCTTAATAAAAAAGATTTAAAATTATAAGCTAAATCGAAAATACGATTCGTATATAGGGTGTTCTATTTAAAAAAATACAACTTTATGCTGTCCTAGTTTTTTGGCTTACCCTGTAGAGTCCTAAATATTTTTAAAATCTGCGTAAAAAAACTGTATCAAACAATAAATATAGTTTCTTTGTTAATTTCACCGAAAAGGCACAAACCTACTTCATCCAATCGTTGACTCACCCTGTACAAGCAGCTTATTTCCTGCAAAGTTCGCTTTGGTCCTCTCTCCATACGCGTTTCGATCACTTCATGATCTCGTCAGTGGAGCTGTATCAGACCGAGAGCAACATAGCAGGAAATAACTGATTCGATGTCAGACTGAAAAATATCGCCAGTCGAACTACATCTATGAATCATTGGAGTAACGTGAAATTTTTAAAAATCAAAATTTCAGTAAGAAATAAAGAAATCTTCTGCCGTATTTAAATAGTTTGTTATATATGTAAATTCTCCTTTCACTCCACTGACGAAATCGTGAGGTGATCGAAACGCGTATGGAGAGAGGACCAGGGCGATATCTGCAGGAAATAAGCTGTTTGTATATATATTTTTCATATTCTCTGCTTGAAAAGAGAATTTACATATATAACTCTATTTTTTATTAAAATAAAAAATTTACGAAAACAAAACGAACAGATTCATATTATATTTATTCACATTTACAAGCCAAACGGCTTCTTACTCCCTCCAGGGATTATTAACTCATGGGATGATTCAATCTCACTACCTCTTCGTTGCTATTTCTAATACTAAAGCCGTATCTGGTGGAGTTCAAACGACGTGACAGTGGGTTTATTGCAAGGCGGAACCACAATGGGCTTAGTGAATCGTCTTGAAATATTCCTCTTTGTATTGGGATTGTATTAGTTATTATTTTTATTATGATTTACAAGCCAAACGGCTTCGCACTCCCTCCAGGGATTATTCACTCATACCATGTATACAAAGACACCAAAAGTATGAAGCTCTGGGGAAACTCTTTCCATGTTATCGGGTCCTAGGTGACGTTGTCTGCTGTATTTCCTACGAACTTTAGGACGGTTCTCGCGGTTGCAAGGAGAACTGCTTTCTGCATAGGTTTATACAGATGCTCAATAAGGCCCAGTCCCTTGATGTTCTGCAGCAGGTTCCTTGGTATCACTCCAGTTGTTGACAGTATTATGGGAATCGTTTGGACGTTGTTCATTGCCCATTGTCTTCGGATTTGCACCTACAGATCTCTGTATTTGGCAATCTTCTCGTTGTATTTTGGCTTTAGGTTGTTGTTGTTAGCTACAGCAATGTCGATTAGTGTAGTTCGCCTAGAAATTTTATCTATTAGTATAATGTCTGGTATATTATGAGCTACTGTCTGATCCGTCAGAACCGTTCGATCCCAATATAACTTGAACTGGTTGTTCTCAAGAATAGGTTCCGGATTGTACTTGTAATAAGGCTTTTTTCCTACCTGTATTAGGTTTAGCTTTTCTGCTAACTCTTGGTGGAGTATCTTAGCGGTTGAGTCGTGTCTTTCCTTATACTCGGTTGCGGCAAACGCATGGCATCCTCCAGTTATGTGCTGAATTGTCTCCGATGTTCGACAGCCATATCTGCATTTGTAATTTTTTATAGAGGGATAATGATGAACTTCCGATACTTCTTCGTCGAAATAACCTGATCTTGGATAGCTAACAAGAAGCCCTCCGTTTCCGGAAACATCTGTCCTGAAATCAACCAGTAGTTCGACGCTGAGTTGTCGACATTGTCCTGATTGACCTCATTTGGATGCCGTCCATGAAGTGACTTCTGTAGCCAGGTTTGTAACTTCTCTTGGTCTGTTTGGTGGTGAGAAGTAATATCTTGTTCCCTCTACTGTAGCGGCGTTGAATCGTCTGCCTCGCATATTGCTCGATGTAGTGTGGAAGAGTCCGCTAACCTGTGGAAATATGAACGTAAGTTTATTATTTATTGGTCGAGCTGCTTACCAATATCCACCAATCCTCTTCCTCCTTGGTGTCTTGGAAGCATTGTACGTTCAATAGCACTCCGAGGGTGATATTTTTGTGCTTTTGTTAGGAGTGTCCTTATTTTTCTTTGCAGGTTTTGGATGTCCGTCCTGCTCCATTTTACAATTCCAAAAGAGTAGCTTAGCACAGAGCAAGCATACGTGTTGAGAGCCTTAAATAAATGTCTACTGTTTAAGTTAGTTCGTTATTTTTATTATGCATACTATTTTCAAAAATACAACCAGCGACTACGAAACATTTATACAAAAAAATATTTATATTATTGTCACAATCACAAAAATATAATCTAGAACTACAATGTAAATAATTTACAATAATGACCAGTAACCAGAGGGTTTCGTTTTCATTAAGATTCACAAGGATAACGAATTAAATGTTCTCAAATTTTCACTCCGCATGCGGGGGGTTAGACCTACTATATCTGTACAAGCCAATTATAATGAACAGTTACGGTATTATATACATATCACTTTCGTTACAATTAACTCATGTTTTACGCTGGTTGACGATGTACACGTATATATATCTACACCCCACTGGGACCGGCCCTGATAATACCGATTTTTTGTGTATAAATTTCGACAGACTTATAAAAATGTTTACATATACAGTTATTTTTTGCTTTTTAAAGCTTTTTTTTTAAATATATTTAAAACATTTTATGAAAACAGTATCCGCACCAGGAATGAACACAATATTGCCACGTGTATTTTAAAAATTACTATCATTATTATTATAATTTGCCCATTAGGTAGTTAATTACCCCTTTCAGAAGTGATACAAAACCAACAATTTTTTGGGTACGGTGCTAATTCTCATGCAAATTACTTAATTTTCCATATTTTGAGCAAAATCTTTCGGCGAGAGACGAGTTTTTTACATGACCTATTTTGTGTTGACATAAAATAAATTTATTCCATAGAGCCGCCTCTTCTTGATGTATCGAATATTAGGAAAAAATTTTGTCTCCAGAATTAATTTGCAAGAAAAATAATACTGATATAGGGTAGACGCCAAGTTAGAGGTATAAAAATTCCTCTTATTAGGATTATGTATATTAAAATAATATAATAAATTTGTATCTAGTTTTAAACCTTGAAGAAATACGTTATACATTGTTGTCAAATATTAGATAAAGGTCTATTCTATCTTTGTGATCTATTAATTACTTAAATTTATAATAAACTCTTTATTAATTTGTTTTTTATACTTCATTTTTTACACTGTGACTGCAGTTTCATAGCTTTGCTACATTTTCAAACTGAATAACTTAAGAACTACGGCTACAAAGGTAGAGATAGAAATTAGGGTGGATGTTGACTATACGTAATTACAAAGGTTATAATGGCGATACAGTGAGTTAGAGGTATAGAAATTCCTCTTATTAGGATTATGTATATTAAAATAATATAATAAATTTGTATCTAGTTTCAAACCTTGAAGAAATACGCTGTACATTGTTGTCAAATATTAGATAAAGGTCTATTCTATCTTTGTGATCTATTAATTACTTAAGTTTATGATAAACTTTTTATTAATTTGTTTTTTATCACTTTATTTTTTCACTATGACTGCAGTTTCGTAGCTTTGCTACATTTTCAAACTGAATAACTTAAGAACTACGGCGACAAAGGTAGAGATAGAAATTAGGGTGGATGTTGAGTATACGTAATTACAGAGGTTATAATGACGATACAGTGAGTTAGAGGTATAAAAATTCCTCTTATTAGAATTATATGTATTAAAATAATATAATAAATTTGTATCTAGTTTCAAACCTTGAAGAAATACGCTGTACATTGTTGTCAAATATTAGATAAAGGTCTATTCTATCTTTGTGATCTATTAATTACTTAAATTTATAATAAACTCTTTATTAATTTGTTTTTTATCACTTCATTTTTTACACTGTGACTGCAGTTTCATAGCTTTGCTACATTTTCAAACTGAATAACTTAACAACTACGGCGACAAAGGTAGAGATAGAAATTAGGGTGGATGTTGACTATACGTAATTACAAAGGTTATAATGGCGATACAGTGAGTTAGAGGTATAGAAATTCCTCTAGTTAGGATTATGTATATTAAAATAATATAATAAATTTGTATCTAGTTTCAAACCTTGAAGAAATACGCTCTACATTGTTGTCAAATATTAGATAAAGGTCTATTCTATCTTTGGGATCTTTTAATTACTTAAGTTTATGATAAACATTTTATTAATTTGTTTTTTAATCACTTCATTTTTTACACCATGACTGCAGTTTCATAGCTTTGCTACATTTTCAAACTGAATAACTTAAGAACTACGGCGACAAAGGTAGAGATAGAAATTAGGGTGGATGTTGAGTATACGTAATTGCAGAGGTTATAATGGCGATACAGTGAGTTAGAGGTATAAAAATTCCTCTTATTACAATTATATGTATTAAAATAATATAATAAATTTGTATCTAGTTTCAAACCTTGAAGAAATACGCTGTACATTGTTGTCAAATTTTAGATACAAGGTCTATTCTATCTTTGTGATCTAATTATTACTTAAGTTTATGATAAACTTTTATTAATTTGTTTTTTATCACTTTATTTTTTACACAGTGACTGCAGTTTCATAGCTTTGCTACATTTTCAAACTGAATAACTTAAGAACTACGGCTACAAAGGTAGAGATAAAAATTAGGGTGGGTGTTGACTGTAGGTAATTACAGAGGTTATAATGGCGGTACAGTGACAGTAATACTATAATAGAGACAATAGTGGGAATCCCAGAGATCTGCCTAGTCGTTTAATAAATTTATTGTTGGGTCTTTATTACGTTTGTAAATTTCAACGCATTCTAAAATGTCAAGTTTTTTACGTTTTGGTACTGAGCTTATAACTTTTATATGATTGATGTCTGGAAATAAATGCCCTGTTTCTAAAAAATGGTTAGCAAAATTGGAATTTCCTTTATTTTGTAGAAAGATGTCCTGTGTTCTTTAAATCTGGTATTAAGCTTGTGCCAGTCTGGCCTACTTATTGGCTATGACATTCATTATAACTTAGCTTATAAACTTCAAATTTTTTAAGCGGTTCAGTTTTTTCTTCAGCATTAAAAACAGCACATATCCTTTCAAAAATGATATAAGAATAGCTTTCAAACCATCTAAAAAATCCAGCAATGGGCAGAATATATAGCAAGAAGGACAGACAACGAATGGATGACTAGAACAATGTGTGGTACCTCAGAAACACCAACCTACCAAGAAGAATCCCGAATCTCAGATAGGATTATGACATCAGAAAACAGAACAACTTGATCCTAGACTGCTAAAGACACAAAAACCTGGTTAGAAATGAGCATAAATGACAAGAATACCGATTTAAAGAAAAATATATCGACTATCGTTTATTATTTAACAGTATATATATATATATATATATATATATATATATATATATATATATATATATATATATATGTATATATATATATATATATATATATATATATATATATATATATATATATATATATACATACTGTTAAATTATAAACGATAGGCAATGTATTTTCCTTAAAATGCTTAATGTATACTGTTACAAAATAAACATAAATATACTTTTACCACAAAATTATGAAATCCATTAAAAGTCAAATGTCGAAGTTATTGTATTTTAAATACGTTTCGATTTTAGTATCAAAATCAATTATTTTAATGAATGGGTTTTAATTTAAAAACACATATTTTAAATCGCTTCAATGTTAAACTGAATGACTTTTAATTTAAAAAACTATTGTTTCTATGGTTTATTTTAAGCTGATTGTTGAATAGAAATGTATACATATATACCCGTAGGTGTCAGATGTCATTTACACTATGTTTAAAAAACATGCAAAATATTCTTATTATTTATTTGTCTGTCAGTCACAATGTTTTTTCTCAGATTTTTCAAACTTTTATGGTTTTAAAGATATTGTGGAAAATATGCTTCAAAAACCAGCTGTCAAGCTATTTCAAAAAGTGATAAAAATAAAATTCCGAAATATGTGAATTAAGATCCATCAGCCCGCAAGCGCTGAAGATGTCAAATGAGCACTGATTCTCAGCGAGTAACGAGACGAACCAATGCCAAATGAGATTTTGGCGAAACGTCGTGAAAACGATTTTTTGAACCAACGGATTGAAACCCGAAATAACCAAACCATTCATTCCACCATATGTGAAAACCTACGATATAACATATATATATATATATATATATATATATATATATATATATATATATATATATATATATATATATTATATATATATATATATATATATATATATATATATTAGGAAACTTCGTTTGTTTTATTAAATATTATTTAATCACAAGAATTTATATTTGTGGAAATTTAGTTCTTTGGTCCGCCATCTTGGATCCGCCATTTTGAAAATCGTATTATAAAATATTATCATTGTATATATATATATATATATATATATATATATATATATATATATATATATATATTAGGAAACTTCGTTTGTTTTATTAAAAATTATTTAATCACAAGAATTTATATTTGTGGAAATTTAGTTCTTTGGTCCGCCATCTTGGATCCGCCATTTTGAAAATCGTATTATAAAATATTATCATTGTAATGAGAAATATCAAGAATCATTTCATATGTTCATATGTGTTTTGAAACAAATTGGTAGACTAGATTATTATTTATAGCAAAGGATTAAATACTACAACTTGGATTTATTCTTATTCGTCGCCATATTTGACCTTCCATAATGTTTTTTTTTTAAAGACAAAACAGCAAATGAAATTAGACAACTTTACCAAAAATTAAGGTCCAATACAAAGTATATTGGTTGTAAAAAAAAATACAGAGTAGAGGTAGCTTACTTGACAAAGAACTCTCTCTCTCTCTCTCTCTCTCTCTCTCTATATATATATATATATATATATATATATATATATATATATATATATATGTTTGTTTGAAGTGTGTCACGGATGGATAAATGTGCTTTGTTGTTTATCCGAGAGTTCATCCGTTCGTCATTGTTTCCTGTTGAAGGATCTTGCAGACGTTTCGCCAAGGTCGCACTTGGCATTTTCAATGCTTACTGATCGGAGTTTGGAAAGTGAACTTTCCAAACTCCGATCAGTAAGCATTGAAAATGCCAAGTGCGACCTTGGCGAAACGTCTGCAAGATCCTTCAACAGGAAACAATGACGAACGGATGAACTCCCGGATAAACAACAAAGCATATATATATATATATATATATATATATATATATATATATATATATATATATTTGAACTAATTAATGCAGGCTATATCACTCCTATAAACCTCATCTTCAAATCTGCAAAGTTGTATGGAAAATGGTTCAACTGTTTCGACGATTAGTCCGGACAGACAGACAGAGACATTATTTTTATATATAGATGAATATATATTTTACATAGCATATTATATATTTATCGCCATTAATATCTTAATAGATTTATTATTGATTTTATAGAAATCAATAAAGCAAAATTGAATGTATTTTTTTGTTGCAGGAATAATCTAGAAGAATCTTCTGAGTAAGGACAGGATATTTAACCACAGAAGAATGTATACCAAAAGACAATGGATCAGATTAAGACATAACAGTGAAAAAACGAACAAAGACCGAAAACACAACATAAAAAGGGAATAGAAAAAATCCTACATTAAAAATTGTAGATTTACAAAGATGTCTCTATACACCCAAAATACTCACCATCCACCAAGCCAACAAAAAAACCTTTACAACGACATGTTCACCACCACCGTCACTACAACCCTGGATCCTCACGGTTTACTGGACCTCACTAGTAACGATACTTTAGGGCACAATTTTAGTCATAGTAATGAAAGTGTCGAAAGTTTCACAGAATCTATGTACCCATTAGAACTAGTGATTCCGTTCACTATAGTGTACGCTGTGATTTTTTTAACTGGTGTAATAGGAAATATAAGTACTTGTATAGTGATCGCGAAAAATAAGAGTATGCATACCGCAACGAACTACTATTTATTTAGTTTGGCAGTTTCGGATATGTTACTGCTGATATCAGGACTTCCACCTGAGATGTATAGAATCTGGAGTCCAAATACGTACATTTTTGGACATGTGTTGTGTTTCCTTCAGGGATTTAGCGCTGAAACGTCGGCAAATGCTACGGTAAGTTTTGTATTAGCTAATTTTGTAAATTCTGTAATTAATGGTGAGATTCAACTGATTTCAGAGGGTATTTTAAAGTTAGCCTAATAATGCATTATACGCACACAAAATGTAAGGATAATTAATACTAAAAATCCATTTTCCTAATAATTAAGAGAAAAAAAAATATTTTTGTAATTCAATAAAATCAATTCAGACAATAGAAAAGTACAAAACATGTGTCCTAATTAAATAATAATTTTTATAAAAAAATTGCACCGACTTTTAAAAGTGCGCTAAAAAGTGAAAAATAACTATAAATTTCTATATGAAATTGAACTTTTTGAAGTCGGTGCCAAACTAATACCTGACAAAATGTGATTTGCATAAACAGATTAAAAATACTTTATTTGTAATTGCTTTCTTACCGTAATTTGTATATATTAGTAGTTATTTATTTCATTTACAAATAATTTAGCGCCGACTTCAAAAAGTTCAACTTCATATAAAAATTTATAGTTATTTTTCACTTTTTAGCGCACTTTTAGAAGTCGGTTCAATTTTTTTATAAAAATTTTATTTTTCTATTTCAAGTTTTAGAATTCATTATGATATCCTTAAATTAATTAAATTAAGTACTTATCGAGATTAGTCGCCAGCAGACACACCAGAAAACATCGTAAGAAATCAGATAGACTACATAGGTGTACCAGTAAGATACAAGAACGCTATTAAATCATCAAAAACCTACCCGGGGGCCGATGTTCCGTCGGACCACAACCCAGTTGTCTGCAAAATCGAAGTCAGATTAAAGCGTGTTAAGAAGAAAATCAATAACAAGAAAATAAACATAGGAAAGCTCTCTGATGTCAAAATTAAACAACAGGTACAAGATTCTCTAAACAAAGAAATAGACAAAATTAACGAACATACATCAGAACCACTATCAAGATGGAACAAGATTGAACAGGCTATCCACACAACATGCACGCAACTATTAATACACGATAGAGAGAAGAAGAAGGATTGGATGACGGAAGATATCCTTGATATGATGGAAGAACGAAGAAAATATAAAAATAAGAACAAATTAAAATATCACGAAATACACAAAAAAATAAAAACACAAATTAGAAAGGCGAAAGAAGGATGGTTGTCTGCAAAATGTATAGAGATCGAGCAATGCGAGAAGAAATATGATTATCAAAACATGCATATGAAGATCAAAGAAATGACAAAGAAGACAAATTATAATGGTACAGCTACGTCCATAGCTGATGCTGACGGTAACCTTACATCAGAGCCGTCGAAGATACTCGAAACATGGAAATTATATGTGGAAGAACTTTTTGCATCAGACCGCCATTATGAATATACCATTAAAAACATCGAAACCGGACCTCCCATTCTTAAGTCAGAGGTACAGAAGGCCATATGGTCTCTCAAAAATAATAAAACTCCAGGCCCAGATAACATTCATGGCGAAATTCTAAAGATGCTGTGCGAAATGGATAATCAATTCTTGGATACTCTGACTTCACTTTTAAACAACATATATGACAGCGGCGAAATTCCGGAAAACTGGCTCCAATCAACCTTCATTGCCATACCTAAAAAGCCGTACACCAAACTTTGTGATCAACACAGGCTGATAAGTCTAATTAACCATATTACCAAAGTCCTGACCAAAGTCATATACAACAGAATATACAATAAATGCGAAGAAAACATAAGCGAGTCACAATTTGGGTTCCGAAATGCTCTCGGTACAAGAGAGGCTATATTTTGCCTGCAAGTACTATTACAGCGGTGCAGAGATATGAATAAAGATGTCTACATGTGCTTTATCGACTACTCTAAAGCATTTGACAATGTGAGACATGACCAACTATTACAAACGCTCCAAAACATAGGTGTTGACTACAAGGACATCCGAATTGTGGCAAATCTCTATTGGAAACAAACGGCTAAGGTGAAAATAGGCAATATGCTCACTGAAAACGTCCAAATTAAGAAAGGCGTACGACAGGGATGTATCCTGTCTCCTCTACTTTTCAATATCTATTCAGAACAAATTTTTAGAAAAGCACTGGAAGAAACTGACGTAGGCATCAAAGTAAATGGAGAGATAATAAATAACATAAGATACGCTGATGATACAGTTATACTTGCCAACAACATAGATGAGTTACAATGTCTCATGGAAAAGGTCCAGAAAGCTAGCAAGGAAAAAGGACTCGATCTAAATATAAATAAAACAAAATGGATGCTAATTAGCAAAAATCAACAACCAGCCAGACAATTGATAATAGATAATAAAATAATAGCGCATGTCGACTCATATATATACCTCGGCACAGTTGTTAACACAAGATGGGACCAAACCACCGAAATACGATCTAGAATTGAAAAAGCCAGGGCGACCTTTAACAGAATGAGAAGTTTGTTCATGAGTGGTGACATATCTCTTCCATTAAAAGTAAGACTTGCTAAATGCTACGTATTTCCTGTCTTGCTGTATGGCGCGGAAGCATGGACAGTGACGGAAACTCTATTGAAGAGGCTGGAAGCGTTTGAAATGTGGGTGTATCGACGTATCCTGAAAATATCCTGGACTGAACACATCACCAACGTGGAGATAGTTCGCCGTATACGGAAAGAAAAGGAAATTGTACCGACGATCAAGAGGAGGAAGCTAGAATATCTTGGTCATGTAATGAGGCATAACAAATACCGTCTCCTTCAGCTAATACTCCAAGGAAAGATAGATAGCAAACGCGGACCCGGAAGAAGAAGACACTCATGACTCCGAAACTTACGTCAATGGTTTGGACTAACATCCGCCGAACTGTTCAGGAGCGTCGCAAACAAAATCAAGATTGCCATGATAATAGCCAACGTTCGCAACGGACAGGGCACATGAAGAAGAAGAAGATCGAGATTAGTGTACCTCGCAATGACTCCAAGATGGCAAAAAAGTACCCATTTTATCCAAAGTTGTAAATCACCCTAAAATGAGCCACTAAAAATTCTTTGGTTCTTAGAGTTTGCCAAACACCACTTTATATATGGGATACAATCGTACAGTGGTTTACGATTTTGTCCAACCCCTGAGGTAAAAACCGGAAAAAATTAATATTTTATTTTGTGGTGATTATTATGTTCCTGTTAGATTTAATTAATTTGTTACTGGAGAAAAATATACCCTAAATATTCTATAATAAACATAGTAAAAATTATTTTTCAATTTTAACATTTATAACTAAGCTAGAGGACTTTGATCTTTGCTATATTATTTTGACTCGGTCTCCCTTTGTATCTTTTATACTTAAAACAAGTAATTAATGTAAAATTATTTTTGATTGTTTGTCTTATAAAAAAATAAGCCTAAAACCTTTATAAAACGAAATAAACGCTTCAAAGTAATTATGACTTATTTTTCTCACAGAACACGTGCCCCTAGGCGGCCCTGACCCATGGATAATCCGTAACTAATCATATCCAGCGATCCTTCATTACTTCCACCGGTCTGAATTTTTATATACTGTGATTTTTTATCACAGATCCCTTTCTTTGTCATTTTTTGCGTTTAAAAACGCTGATTAAAACTCAAACGTGACTTTTATGAAAATGTCAGTTGTTTTTATGACCAGTAGAGACATTATTTTCTTGTTATTTCTCCCTTGGAAACACAATATTAGAACATTATAACAAAAAAGTATTAACCTAAGTTCAAATGTGGCTAGAGAAATTATTTGCTTGTCCCTCTTAAATGAGGAAACTACAGACTAAACAATATAAATATAGCAAATAAATCTACAGTTGTGCCCCTTCCTGATTTTTTAGATAAATCTTCTGATATAAATGGGTATTTTCTACAATTTTCAAAAAACAAACAACCATCAGATCCCAATTTATTACACTACTGTCAAAATAATAAATAAAATTTTTATAAAAAAATTGAACCGACTTCTAAAAGTGCGTTCAAATGTGAAAAATAACTATAAATTTCTATATGAAACTGAATTTTTTGAAGTCGGCGCCAAACTAATACCTGACAAAATGTGATTTGCATAAACAGATTAAAAATACTTTATTTGTAATTGCTTTCTTACCATAATTTGTATATATTAGTAGTTATTTATTTCATTTACAAATAATTTAGTGCCGACTTCAAAAAATTCAATTTCATATAAAAATTTATAGTTATTTTTCACTTTTTAGCGCACTTTTAGAAATCGGTTCAATTTTTTTATAAAAATTTTATTTTTCTATTTTTCGTTTTAGAATACATTATGATATCCTTAAATTATTTAAATTAAGTACTTATCGAGATTAGTGTACCTCGCAATGACTCCAAGGTGGCAAATAAGTACACATTTTATCCAAAGTTGTAAATCACCCTAAAACGAGCCACTAAAAATTCTTTGATTCTTAGAGTTTTCCAAACATCACTTTATATATGGGATACAATCGTACAGTGGTGTACGATTTTGTCCAACCCCTGAGGTAAAAACCGGAAAAAATTGATACTTTATTTTGTGGTGATTATTATGTTCCTATTAGATTTAATTAATTTGTTACTGGAGAAAAATATACCCTAAAACATTCTATAATAAACATAGTAAGAATTATTTTTCAATTTCAACATTTATGACTAAGCTAGAGGACTTTGATCTTCGCTATATTATTTTGACCCGGTCTCCCTTTGTATCTTTTATACTTAAAACAAGTAATTAATGTAAAATTATTTTTGATTGTTTGTCTTATAAAAAAAACTAAGCCTAAAACCTTTATAAAACGAAATGAAAGCGTCAAAGTAATTATGACTTATTTTTCTCAAAGACCACGTGCCCCTAGGCGGCCCTGACCCATGGATAATCCGTAACTGATCATATATAGCGATCCTTCATTACTTCCACTGGTCTGAATTTATATATATTGTGATTTTTTATCATAGATCCCTTTCTTTGTCATTTTTTGCGTTTAAAAACGCTGAATAAAACTCAAACGTGACTTTTATGAAAATGTCAGTTGTTTTTATGACCAGTAGAAACATTATTTTCTTGTTATTTCTCCAATGGAAACACAATATTAGAACATTATAACAAAAAAGCACCAACCTAAGCTGAAATTTGGCTAGAGAAATTATTTCCTTGTCCCTCTTAAATGAAGAAACTACAGACTAAACAATATAAATATAGTAAATAAATTTACAGTTGTGCCCCTTCCTGATTTTTTAGATAAACCTTCTGATATAAATAAGTATTTTCTACAATTTTCAAAAAACAAACAACTAGCAGATCCCAATTTATTACACTACTATCAAAATAATAAATAAAATTTTTATAAAAAAAATTGAACCGACTTCTAAAAGTGCGCTAAAATGTGAAAAATAACTATAAATTTCTATATGAAATTGAACTTTTTGAAGTAGGCGCCAAACTAATACCTGACAAAATATGATTTGCATAAACAGATTAAAAATACTTTATTTGTAACTGATTTCTTACCATAATTTGTGCATATTAGTAGTTATTTATTTCATTTACAAGTAATTTGGCGCCAACTTCAAAAAGTTCAATTTCATATAAAAATTTATAGTTATTTACACTTTTTAGCGCACTTTTAGAAGTCGGTTCAATTTTTTTTTTAATTTTATTTTTCTATTTTTCGTTTTAGAATGACTCCAAGGTGGCAAAAAATTACCCATTTTATCCAAAGCTGTAAATCACCCTAAAATGAACCACTAAAAATTCTTTGGTTCTTAGAATTTTCCAAATACCAGTAAAATTGTATCAAACAAATTTTTAGTCTGTCATAGTAAATTCACTATCTTAAATTTCAAATTAATTTTAGATTGGTAATATAGGCTCCAAAACCTTCCAATATCGATACTTAAGAACCTGAGGTGTAAATTTCTTAGCTCGATATATTTTATACTGCATATTGAGTTTGTATACGGCTCAAGAACTCCACAATATCAATTTTCAATATTTAAATAACCTGAGATGAAAATTTCTTAGCTCGATATATTTTATAGTGCTTATTGAGTTTGTATACGCCTCAAAAACCCCACAATATCCATTTTAGACAAAATCGGAATATGTAAAATATTCTGTCTGTCATATTGTATCTTACCAACCTAATAGTTGTAAAAAATTAACTTCATATTCGTAATACACGACCCCGAAGTCCCTTTAATACCAAACCTGAAAAAATGCTAATAAGGTAAAATTTTCAACCCACCGTATTGCATCCGCTATATTGAATTTCAAAAAAATTATTTTAAGTCTGAATCTAATCTAAATCTAAACCCTTCAAAGCCCCCTAGTACCAATTCGGGATAAAATCTGGAAATTTAAAATTTCTAGACTTATATTCGCTATTTATATCCTCAAAAACGAATCAGTCCCACCTTTGAACAAAATCGAAAAATGTAAAATTTTTAGTCCGCTATCTTGGATTTGCCATATTGAATCCTGAAAAAATACTTTTAAATTCATAATTTACACCCTCAAGAACCCCCTATATCAATTTGGGAGAAAATCGAAAAATGTAAAATTTTTAGAACATATTGAATCTGCCAGATTGGGTTTTTCCCAATACTGATTTTAGACAAAATCGGGAGATGTAGAATATTTAATCCGCCATCTTGAATCCGCCATATTGATTTTTTTTAAATAATTTCAGTTTCGTTATGTGCGACCCCGAAAATTCCCCCGTACCAATTTTGAAAAAAATCGGACAAAATTGATTTTTTTGTTCACCATATTGAATTTTTCAAAAATATTTTGGATCCATTATGTACGACCCCGAAAACTCCTCCACACCAATTTTGGAGAAAATCAGACAAAATTAAATTTTTTTGTTCGCCATATTGGATCCACCATATTGCATTTTTTAAAAATAATTTCAGATTCGTTGTGTCCGCCCCAAAAATTCCTCCATAGCAATTTTGGAGAATCGGACAAAATTATTTGTTTGGCCGCCATATTGTCAGCGCCATCTTGGATTTTACTGCTCCAATTTCATCCAAAAAATATGGGACCACCGCAGCAACTTCCTGAACATAATGTAAAAAATTTCATTTAAATCGGTGCCTCCGTTCCAGAGTAATCGGTGTACATACATAAAAAAATACATAGTCGACGAATCGAGAACCTCCTTCTTCTAGAAGTCGGTTAAAAATATGATTGCATTAAAAGGAAAATGAACCAAAATAATTTGAAATAATTAGTTTTTAAATCTCAATAAATAATATATAAAACTTTTTAACTAGACTTTCCATTTTATTGCATATTAGTTAAAGTTTTAATGTGCTTTTGGAGGGAACGCCTTTTATCGCGATGAAAAAATCTGAGGCCATATTCTTTCTATTTTACATTTTCTCTCAGTGTAATATAGAGGGTCGCGAGACTAGCAAGGTCACCAAATTTGGTTTTGACGCGAAAGCTTTTTGTCGTATCTTTAAGTTGAAATAACCTGTGCTTTAATTTTCTTAATTATCATTTTTATTTACGTTCTTAATAAATAAAATAAATAAGAAATGAGAATCGTATAATTATGAGTTATGAATATATTTTTTCATCTAAACGAAAAACAATTTTTCTTATTAGGAAAATTTTGTACGTAATAAAACAAGATAATTTATTTTCGATAATGAGGTTCTTTTTTATCGTTATGATTATTAATAATTCTTTACCTGTATTGTCAACAAAAAAAACTTCATAATAATGTTTGCGTAAAGAAATGGTCTTTAAACAAAATTTGATTCTTTCAGAGAATTGTATGGTAAAATAGTGTTAAATAAATTAGAAATTATACTCAAGCAATAACAATTTTTTTAAATACTTACTTAATTTCAGCTTACATCTATTTTATAGTGTTTGTTACCCATTTCTAATATCTACAGAATGCTTACTGAAATATATGGGCTTTGTAGTTCTGACGCGCACGCACTTCCACTTCTGCTTCCGCAAATGCGGCAACTTCGCAAGAATTTAGATTTCTGTTTTAGGTTTTGCATCTGCAATTTTCGTAACAGGAGTTAAACAGAACAATCACGTGACCCAGAATATTAATGCCGTTCAACAAATCAACAATTAAACGAAATTGTCTAGCTTAATGGGCATGGGTGGGGGCATGCATGTTAAAGTTGGAGAACCGGTTACGTTACAACAGTGGTTTGTTTAACTTAATGCATCAAATACCTGTCGTCGCGTAAAATATTCGTAAGATTTACCCCTAATTTTTTCTAAAATTGTGATTTTATGAATTACTTTGCTATATTTTATTAATGGAGCAATTTTAATACATGATGAAAAACGAAATGAATTACGTGGAGAACTGGTTAAATATACCTTACCATTATTGTATTTTGATTATATATTTAATCTCAAATGTAATATAATTGGCCGAAACTTTTCTTATAATAAAGATAAAAATTTTTTCACTATAATTTTGCGCTTGCTTCCGTTGAATAAAATTTAAGATAACCGTCTATACAGGGTGTCCTGTACATATGAAAACATGAAAAAAATTTGATCTCAACTTAGATTCGCAAATGCGTCATAAGAGAACGATGGCCATTTAGAGGTGGCCTTTGAACAAGGGTTTTTAATTAATATCCTTGGAACTGCTTGAAGCAAGGATATGTTTTCTAATATTCGAACTAACATTAATGAATGTTAACTTTTGATGTTAAAAGTGAGCGCCAAATTTAATCAGAGGCGTTCCGACAGGGGGGCGGTCTGGTTTATTTATCACTATTTTATACATGAGACTTTTTTAAAATTCTACCTAAAAGTTATTATTCCGCAAAACTCGTTATATAAAACTGAAATTCTTGTAAAAAATCTCTACACTAATAAAGGAGGACTGTATATATATATATATATATATATATATATAGGTATTTAAAAGGTACATTTTCTGGTAAGTTAAAAAATATAGCGTTCTATTTAAATTAATCAAATTATAGCCACTTAAAATTATTATTTGATTAGTTATAATTTTTGGACACCCTGTATATTATAGCAAGTTTATTATAATTGGGATATAAAATATTATTTTTGTTACACTTCACTGTAAATTTCGAGTGCATAACTGAAATACTTTTTATTTTACTTTTTAAAACATGAAAATTAGGTTATGTTATATATAAATTCTAATTATTTAAAAAACCCTTAAGGTTTAAGTACTATCTTACTGAAATAGGCACTTACTTTGATCGGAAAAACTAGAAATACAATAATATACAGGGGATTCCATTTAAAAAAACACAAATTTGATACTTTCAGAGCTTTTGGGACAGCCTGTATAATATGAAAATAATTTTAAAAATAACTATATTAGACCCCCATATATCCCATAAGTAAAACTTGTTGAAAGTCGCGTATTATGGCCGCAATAATCCGTGCCGTATAGGGTGGAGAACCCTGTACAGGGTGAGTCAACGATTGGATGAAGTAAGTTTGTGCCTTTTCGGTGAAATTTACAAAGAAACTATATTTATTGTTTGATACAGTTTATTTTTACGCAGATTTTAAAAATATTTAGGACTCTACAGGGTGAGCCAAAAAACTAGGACAGCATAAAGTTGTATTTTTTTAAATAGAACACCCTATATACGAATCGTATTTTCGATTTAGCTTATAATTTTAAATCTTTTTTATTAACGGTTTACTATAACAAAACTTTATAGTTTCTGAGATAATTAAGTTTAAAGAAAAAAAGTCACATTTTCAAGCATCAATTCAATCCTAAATAACGTTTTCAATTTTATGACAAATATATTCAAATTTGGAATTTAGCAAGGCCAAGGACAAGTTAACATAATTTTTACCTAATATTTGCAATAAAAGCTACAGGCTGTTGAACACCGGCTCAAATTTGAACAAGTTTAAATGAATAAATATCTTTTTTTTTAAATGGTACACCCTGTATATTTTCATGTTATTTAATAGAGTAATAAAAACCCTAAAAGTTTTGTTCAATATATCCTATACCTATTTATAATAGTTTTTGAGATATTTCAGTTTTTCTTATTTTCCATACTTTTTTACAGAAATAGTCTTCATTATCATAGTAGCCATGTAAAATAATAAAAAGAAACTACAGAAACAAACAGAATGTGGTTAAATATGATGAAATACATTATTCGTTATATTACAACGGCAATAGTTTAATTAAACATAATGTGAAAAAATTAACACAACAATAACGACAAGGCAAATACATATTTACTTTTATACTAAATTGAAACAAAAAAATTACCTATTAAATACTGAGATTAATTATTTCTTTTTAATAAGTGTTCGAATAAACGACCCTCTTGTGCAATGCACAAATTTAGTCTTTTTTGCAGATTTTCTCGGACCCTGGACAAAATTAGTGGCCTTATTGTTCTACAGGTATCCCTAATCCTGTTTCGCATATCTTCCACTGTTGTTGGTGGATTAACATACACCTTATTTTTAATATAACCCCATAGGAAGAAATCTAATGGGGTGATGTCGCAAGACCTTGGTGGCCACTCAATGAAACCCCCACGTCCAATCCATTTTTGCGGATATCGTTGGTCCAAAAACGCACGAACTTCACGATGGTAATGCGGAGGCGCACCATCGTGCTGGAACCACATACTGTCGAGCTCATCCCTATCGAGAGCTTGAAGCAGTTGGGGTAGTTCTTCTTGTAGAAAGTTTAGGTAACTATGGCCATTTAGTGGTTCATTAAAAAAGTGGGGTCCAATAATTCGATTATGATGAATACCACACCAAACATTTAATGACCAGTGGTTTTGATGTTGCACCTTTCTAATCCAAAATGGGTTTTCTGTGGCATAATAATGCATGTTGCGTCTATTTACGGCACCATTACTTCTAAAAGTAGCTTCATCACTAAACATTACCTTGCATAATAAATTTGGATTTAATTGAATCTCCGCATTTATTGTACGACAAAAGTTTACACGACTTTCAAAATCCTGTCTATGCAATTCTTGGTGTAATTCCATGTGATATGGATGATACCTATATTTGTTGGTAGTACGATTAGCGGTGGATTGTGATGTTTCACATAATGCTGCTAACTGACGGCTACCAATATAAGGATTTTCCTGAACATTTAACAATACTTGTAGTTCTTTTTCTTCATTAGTTACTGGTTTATTGACCACTTTACGTTTTGGATAATCAACAGTACCAGAAGAATCAAATCTTTGCATTAAGTTTTGAAAAGTATGGGTATTAGGCTGGCGTCGATCAGGATACTTCGTTTTGTAAATTCTTTGAGCAAGAAGGCAATTTTTTTGAGCCTCTCCTATTGTATAAATCATATCTATTAACTCATTCTTTGGAAAATTCATTTTACAATATAAGATGAATGCAAAAAAAACCAAACTACACTACATAAAAACCAAAAGAAGCGATTGCGGTTATAAATTTGACACACAGACAAATGTTCTTTTACATTGTTTTTGCCATGGCTACTATGATAATGAAGACTATTTCTGTAAAAAAGTATGGAAAATAAGAAAAACTGAAATATCTCAAAAACTATTATAAATAGGTATAGGATATATTGAACAAAACTTTTAGGGTTTTTATTACTCTATTAAATAACATGAAAATATACAGGGTGTACCATTTAAAAAAAAAGATATTTATTCATTTAAACTTGTTCAAATTTGAGCCGATGTGTTCAACACCCTGTAGCTTTTATTGCAAATATTAGGTAAAAATTATGTTAACTTGTCCTTGGCCTTGCTAAATTCCAAATTTGAATATATTTGTCACAAAATTGAAAACGTTATTTAGGATTGAATTGATGCTTGAAAATGTGACTTTTTTTCTTTAAACTTAATTATCTCAGAAACTATAAAGTTTTGTTATAGTAAACCCTTAATAAAAAAGATTTAAAATTATAAGCTAAATCGAAAATACCATTCGTATATAGGGTGTTCTATTTAAAAAAATACAACTTTATGCTGTCCTAGTTTTTTGGCTCACCCTGTAGAGTCCTAAATATTTTTAAAATCTGCGTAAAAATAAACTGTATCAAACAATAAATATAGTTTCTTACTTCATCCAATCGTTGACTCACCCTGTACATATATATATATATATATATATATATATATATATATATATATATATATATATATATAAAGATATTAAATAAAAAACCTTATTACAGGGCCATCTTTAAATGGTTGTAGTTCCCCTATGACGCATTTAACACCTATATTCATATGATATTTTTTTCATGTTTTCTCTTATAGAATCTCATTATAAAGTAAATTAATGGAATTTTCAGACATCCTGTATTTCCACTACTACCAAAAATCATTAATATTTTAAATGTAATGTGAATTGAAAATAACTTATAGATTAAATTCTTCATTAAACCTAGACCGACCCTGTTCACCACAGAATTTTTTTCGTTATCTTGAGTGATGAAATTGAAAGGGTCTTAAGTAGTCCTATAGGAAATATTGCCGAATAGAGTCGACCACAATTTATGGCTCACCTATTCGAACAGAGGAAAGGTAGAAGATCTATGTGATTCCCATTTATTTTTATTAATCCACAGTAACCTCGTAAATTCCGGTCATAATAGATGGCCACAATCGAAAAAAAAATATTCGCATTGTTTTTTTTTTCACAATTTAGGACCAATTTAAACGTAAATCTGGGCAATTGAGACCATGAATTAGTGTCGTTTGATGCTCGATGAATTATTTTTAACGACGAGTATTTTGAAAAATTCGTTAGATATCGTTGAATTTATATATATATATATATATATATACATATATATATATATATATATATATATATATATATATATATATATATATATATATATATATTGCCGAGTAACCTGTTTCGCTACTAGTGGTACTGGTTGATGATTCCTAAACAGATTTCTCCAAGTAGTAGACACTCGCTGGCTATCATCTCTGCTATTTAAGTTGGTGGGCCTCTCTGCAATTTCATTGGCTTCCCTTATAACTCTTGTGGACAGGTTTTCAAATCTCGATAGCATTTTTGTTCATGAGAAATTTATTTTATGTCCTGTGTTTAACCAGTGTTGGGCCAGAGCAGAAGAAGTTGTTTTTTGCTTGACAGCGTTTATATGTTCGTCTTCTGGCGCTTATTTTACGGTTGGTTTGGCCTACAGTTCTAACCAACTAAACAACGACACAGCAGAAACTATCCGCCAAGAAATTTCAGCCATTTTGCGCAAAGCAAAACCTCCAAAAAGTAATCTATCTGCAGAAGAACATCGAGCCTTACAAGACCTGCGCAAAGATACCTCGATAAAAATACTTCCAGCTGACAAAGGAAATTCGACAGTGGTACTAAACAAAACAAACTATCATGAAAAGATGATCGCCCTGCTAAACGATCCTGCCTACAAGCCAATAAACAGAGACCATACCACTTATCTAGAAAAGACAACCAAAACATTGATCAGAGCATCTCCACTTACCGAAGAAATAAAGAAGAAGATCACACCAAGAAAAAAATCATCCATATATCCTAAACCTTATGGCTTACCCAAAATACACAAGCCTGGAGCCCCCTTGAGACCAATTGTAAGCTCTGTTGACTCTCCAACTCAGGCCCTAGCAAAACATCTAGCCACCATTCTCCAACCCTTCGTCGAAAAAACGGCCTCCTACGTTAAAAACTCGCAACATTTTTGCCAAATTATCAAAAACATAAGTTTACAAGAAAAAAATGTCTAGTTAGTTTCGACGTAACATCACTTTTCACGCAAATGCCAGTCAAAGAAGCTCTTTCTGTAATAGAAAACAAATACCTGTGAAAATATATCATCGAATTAGCGAGACACTGTCTTGATAACACCTATCTTACCTATGAAGGCCGACGATATAAACAAATCGAGGAAGCCCCGATGAGATCGCCGCTATCTCTTGCACTCGCTAACTTATTTACGGAAGACTTTGAATCAAAAGCTTTGGAGACCTCTTCACACAAACCACGACTATGGCTGCGTTACGTAGATGACACATTCGTTATCTAAATCACATAAACAGTATACATCCAAAAATCAAATTCACCATAGAGACAGAACAGGAAAGAAAACTACCGTTTCTAGATATCCTACTGAAAAGAAAAGAGGATAGCTTGCTTTCGCACACTGTTTACAGAAAGCCCACACACACCAACAGATACCTTAACGCCGATTCACATCACCACCCCGCCCAACTATTTGCAGTGGTGAAATCACTTGCGTTTCAATTGCAGTCCCTTACAGAGCAGGAAAATTACCACAAAGAGATGAACATATTGAAAGACGTCCAAACAAAACACGGTTATAAAAAAGAACATATAGACAAGGCTCTAAAAAGCAAACACTTGGCCCCAAAAAATCGTAAAAACCAAGAGAATAGCTCTAAAGCTTTTGTTCCTTATGTAAGAGGCACCACAGACAAGATCGCAAGAATTCTTAGGAGACACAACATTGAAACCATTTTCACCACAGACCGTAAAGTAAAAGATCTCTTGCCAACACCTAAAGAAAGAATCCCTCTAGAAAACCAGAGAGTGTACAAAATTCCATGCGGAGAATGCAGCTCATCTTACGTAGGCCAAACCAACCGTAAAATAAGCGCCAGAAGAGACGAACATATAAACGCTCTCAAGCAAAAAAACTGCTCTGGCTCAACACTGGTTAAACACAGGACATAAGATAAATTTCTCAAGAACAAAAATGCCATCGAGATGTGAAAACCTATCCACAAGAGTTATAAGGGAAGCCATTGAAATTGCAAAGAGGTCCAATAACTTAAATAGCCAGCGAGTGCCTAATACTTGGAAAAATCTGCTTACAAAACATCAACCAGTACCACTTAGTAACGAAACAGATTACAACTCGGCAACGCAACCTTAAACACTGGCAACAGAGCCGATGACGCGCAGCAGGTCTCGCAACCTGATTGGCCAGAACCATTCGGAAAACGAACGCGTCCGACGCACACACGGGACCGACAGCACTCAAGTCGCAGGCGTCAGTTCGCTCGTAGCTTTGAAAACGTCAGCTGGCTTACAGACCTGAGAGGAACTCAGCACATAGGTACACGATATGCCCGAATATATATATATATATATATATATATATATATATATATATATATATATATATATATATATATATATATATATATATATATATATATATATATATATATATATATATATATATATATATATATATATATATATATATACAGGGTGTCCAAGATAAGGATCCTAAGCATGGGGATCTCGGAAACAGTTGGAGATACGAGGTCGGTGAAATTAGAGAAAAGTTGCTCAATTTAGTGCTAAATTAAACGCAGTTAAAAAAATTTAAAAATTTCAAACACTTCCGGAGATTTCCGGAAAGAAACGAAATTTGGAAAAATCGTTTTTAATTTTTGCAGGCTTTATTTAAAGAGATATCCGAAAATAAAAGGTAGATTCTCATTGCCACTTTTTATTTTTTATAATTTGGTCTAAACAAAATTTAAATCCGACGTTTCGTTTCTGAGATACTATCATGAACTTTCATTTTTTATATGGAACAAAAAAAAGTATTCCATGTATTTGATAGCATTTTTTATTACAAATTCAACGGTGTATCACACTTGCATATCAAGTGTGTAGTTCATTGGCTTTTATAAAACTGATATACCTTTCTCTCTCGCTCTCACGGAGCTCTTATGGAAAGTACTTGAACTACGTATTCGATATGCAAGGGTGATACACCGTTGAATTTTTAATAAAAAATGCTATCAAATACATGGAATACTTTTTTTGTTCCATATAAAAAATGAAAGTTCATGATGGTATCTCAGAAATGAAACGTCGGATTTAAATTTTGTTTAGACCAAATTATAAAAAATAGAAAGTGGCAATGAGAATCTACCTTTTATTTTCTGATATCTCTTTAAATAAAGCCTGCAAAAATTAAAAACGATTTTGCCAAATTTGGTTTTTTTCCGGAAATCTCCGGAACTGTTTGAAATTTTTAAATTTTTTTAACTGCGTTTAATTTAGCACTAAATTGCGCAACTTTTCTCTAATTTAACCGACCTCGTATCTCCAACTGTTTCCGAGATCCCCATGCTTAGGATCCTTATCTTGGACACCCTGTATATATATATATATATATATATATATATATATATATATATATATATGTAATCGGAGGTTTTCGGATATTCCGTGTATGTGCTGAGTCCTCCTTAGGACTACAAGACAGCTGACGTTTCGGTGAAATTTCATTCACCATTTTCAAAGCTCACTGTACGGCGTCTGTGAGCGAAGCGAGGTTTACAAGTGGCGTCACTTTTATAAGACACTACTTTCCAGAAATTTGGGAAGAATAAGAAAAATATATTTTTTAAAACTTTGACACGTGTTTTCCGGACTCCCTGTATATATAGATTCAGTAAAGGTAAAATACAGAAACACTTCACCCAAAATTCTATGGGTTGATGTGACGTCAGTCAATAATTACAACTACTACACTTGATCTAAAAGTGAATATTGGCTTTTATTTTTTGCGGATATGTTTCTAAGGTATTAAAATCAAAAAATACATTTCCATCAGATATATGTATATGTTTTTAGATTTGTTTTAATGCTTGCTTCTCGCAACTTAGAAAGCTGTCATTTTCCCAGTTTACATCCAAAGCCATGCTTATAAAAAAAGTTTAAAATGCGAAAACAAATTTCTCAAAGAGGATATTCTCTTATTTCCACAGGGAATAAGAAAATATACGATGGAAAAATAACGTGAGTGGGGTAAATTTCCCTTTAAAAATTTCTCTTGTGTATTGAATTTGAAATTTTCTAAATTTTAATACCTACCCTTTTATAAAATAACTCATAAAACTTCAAGACCCAGAAGAATATAGAAACGAGAAGTTCTCTGAAATATTTTAATATTTATATGCAGAATTAAGATTTTATTGTTACCCTAATCTAAAGAAAATACTCCAATTAAAGTCACTTTCAACTTTTTGAATATTGCTTGGAACTTGCTATTCAAATTTCTTAACAGAACTTCAGAAAGTAATTTTGATAATAAAACACAAATTTGCTTATTAATTGCTTCAGTATGGCTGCCGAAATAATCACATCATAATGAGTAAGGTATTACCTATCTGTGTAGCGAAATCGCAAGTCCTAAATTAAGCACAAATATTTCATCTTATAGATGCGACAGAAGATATTTCCGCCAAAATCAAATTCATTACCTTGCTTGCCTTACGACCCGCTGTTACACTGAGAGAAAGTGTAAATTAGGAAGAATATCGCAAAAACTTATTTCATCCTAATCGGATGTGATAAAATGGGATTTATTGCCACTTTTAATATGAATAACTTTTAAATAAATAAATATTTTCAAATTTTGCGCTCAGCAATATATATATATATATATATATATATATATATATATATATATATATATATATATATGAAGTAAAATGTGAACAGTAAATGCAAACTTCTCTCCATCATATCCTTTCTGTGTTAGAGGTTGCACAGTTAGAATAAATTGTTATAAAACGCAATTTATCCTATTCCACCACCATCGAGATGATGGCCTACCTGCACCACCATACCGAAAAGAAAATCAAAACTTACCCTCCCCGACACAGTGATACGGCATAGGTACATGTTTCGTCTCTGTTAGACTCATCAGGGTACCGACATGCACCTGGCTGTGCAAAGGACAGATCGGAAGGAAGCATGCAAATACTAATAACGGCTTCTCCGACCTCCCGCCGGATGGCGTATATATAGTTGTACGTTTGCTGAATGTGATTTCAGCACTACAATGGCATAATGTGGATATATCCACTGCTATTGAATCTCACACGGAGGAATCCGCGAAATCCGCATAAACATATATCCGCCATCCGGGGGAGGTCGGAGTAGCCGCTTTCAGTATTTGCATGCTTCCTTCCGATCTATCCTTTGCACAGCCAGGTGCATGTCGGTACCCTGATGAGTCTAATAGAGACGAAACAAGTACCTCTGCCATATCACTGTGGCGGGGAGAGTAAGTTTTGACTTTCTTCTCGGTATGGTGGTGGAATAGGATAAATTGCGTTTTATAACAATTTATTCTAACTGTGCAACGTCTAACACAGAAAGAATATAATGGAAAGAAGTTTACATTTACTGTTCACATTTTACTTCATTCATACGCGGAGCTACATATAGTTGTACGTTTGCTGAATGTGATTTCAGCACTACAACGGCATAATGTGGATATATCCACTGCTATTGCATCTGACACGGAGGAATCCGTGAAATCCGCATAAACATATATATATATATATATATATATATATATATATATATATATATATATATATATATATATATATATATATATATATATATATATGATATCTAACAAAAAAAAGGTAAATACCAATATCCTATTTAAATATAAACAACCCAAAGCAGTGATATAGAGTCGCCGACCTACAAATCAAGTTAGGAATGGAATTAAATTATGGCTGTATTTCTTATAGGCAAATTACTGAATGATAAAGAAAATAATAGAGTTGGAAAGAAAATTTGCAAGGAAGCGAAATTTGGAATGGGTCGAGAAGCAGTAAGACCCAAAAATGCAACGAATATTATGCTGTTATACAAAGAATATATAAGAAACGCTTAATGAAAATGATATAGAGTTGCCCAAAATGTGAATATTAGCAAAAATAAGGTATAATTAACCTCAGTAAATTTAAGATGAAATTTTAACCGTGAGAATATCCTCATGTGATTCAAATAAGGAATTTCCAAAACAGATTTAGCGTAAATGTATTTGTTCTAATTATGCACAATCAAGTACGCTACCATATTTATGAGGAAGTGTTGAATACCGAAAGATACCTTACCATTATCAAACAGTTTTCATAGGCTTTATTGCTGATCTGCCGTTGGATAGAAGAAACTATTAGTATCAAATAGACGGTGTCTTGCCATATTGTGAAAATATTATAAACAAGAAGTTATTTGGTATGTTTCAAAATAGATGAATTAGGCGTCTAGGACCGTGGAATTAGTCACCAAGGTTCCCAAACCTAAAACCACTAGATTTCTATCTTTGGCGAACAGTAGGGCCAAGGATTTACTTAGTAGATGGAATAAGAAGAATCTTTGACCAGCTTGATCCAGCTAAAATAGCAAAAGCTACTACAGAAGCTGTTATTTCTAACATTTGAAAGTCTTTAAGAGTAATGGGGACCATATAAAACATTTAGATTAAGATCAATTTTTGTGATTATTTTAACTTATTATTTGCTGGTTCTTATTATTACTTATTGTTTATCAATATTTACTGTCCATCTCTGCAATTTTGTATAAAATTATCGTAACTGAGATGATTTTTCATAATGTTTCTAATATTTTTTTTTCTGTTCATTGGTGTTAGGTTAGGATATTTTTCGCTGAAAACTCTGCATGTTCCACTTATTATTCTGTTACACTCACCTAAAAATACTGTTCTAGCTAGGTATAGGGACATCCTATATCGACAGATAAAATGTTCTTGTCTATGTACTGAAAAATGCATCCATTCAAATAAAAATAGACGACAAGACGAAAACGAACCCCATAAAACTATAAAAGGGAGTGAGACAAGGGGACACTATCTCGCCAAAACTGTTCACCCTAGTCCTAGAGGACATTAAGGACCTTAAATGGGACATCAAAGGTATAAACATCGACGGAATATACTTGAACCATCTCAGATTTGCTGATGACATAATCTAAATAGCAAGTAATCTCCAAGAATTGAACGAAAGGCTACAACAGCTAAATGACGTATCCGCATCTGTAGGCCTTAAAATGAACTACAACAAAACAAAAATAATGAGCCACGAACAGGCAAACATAACAATACAGAACCAGAGGATAGAAAACGTCGAACACTATGTATACTTGGGTCATGACATCAGACTAGGGGAATCAAACCAGGATGCTAAAATAAAAAGAAGAACACAGCTGACATGGGCCGCTTTCGGTAAACTTGCGTACATCCTGAAGAATAATTCAATTCTCATAAATCTAAAAAGAAAAGTATACGACACATGCATATTACCGGTGTGTACGTATGGATTAGAGACCATGTCCCTTGCCAAAAAGTCCGCTAAAAAATTAGAAACAGTCCAAAAAACGATGGAAAAAAAACATGCTTGGAATATCATTAAGAGACAGGATTAGAAACACCGAGATAAGACGCAAAACGAAAGTCAAGGACATCGTGGAGGAGGTTGCAAAGATGATGTGGCGATAGGCTGGTCACATAGCCCTATATGAGGACAACAGATGGACACGAAGAATCCTGGAATGGAGACCGAAGAAGACAACAACAAGCACGGGAAAACCTCAAAAAAAGATGGTTATACGACATAAGGACAGTGGCGGACAAACATTGGATGAGATTGACGAAGAATAGATAAAGATGGAAACAATTGAGAGAGACCTACATCCAGGAGTGGATGGACAGAGATTAACAAAGAAGAAGAAGATGTACTGAATCAATCAACATCATAGCATCGTATTTGAAAAAATTAAGTCTTTTTAAATTTTTTGATAAAAAAAAATGTTATTTTTCCACTTCCCTGTGTCTAAAATGTCATTGTCAGGCAATTTATTATCGAGCCTAATAATATCCAAAGCCACAACTAGAATTCCAATGTTAACTATTTTATTTTTAAAACGACATTCAATTTAAGACGACACCCTCTCAAAATTTGGAAATAATACTTTTTTCCTCAGAGCAAAAAGCTTTGAAAAAAAGCTATCGGAAATGAAGAAACGCATACAAAAAAAAATTATAGCATACAGGATGATCCGTTTAAAATACGTACTTTTCGGAAAACTTCTTGTATAACTGGGAATCGCACAAGGTCGCTGTTACTTCATCCAAAGAGAGCGTCACTTCCCGATATATTCTAATGGACAATCCCCTTGAGACAACTTGTGTAGATCCATTATATGATGCAAGTGCACCTATGAAATAAAATCGTAGCACCAGACGTGTGTAGCCCTCTCTTCTCCTCCGCGGCTTGTAATTTCCCATTACCTCTGCTTCGCTCGGTTCCGTTTAGACGTATCACGCAACATTCGTACGCATTTTTAGTATATTTCAACAAATTTATACGGACATCTCAGATAGATGAATTACAGTTTATAACCTGTACTTAAGAAAATAGATATTGCTCTCTTTTTTTATATTGAAATATAAATCCATACATCCAGACCTCGTAGTGCACCTACGAAATAAAATCGTAGCACCAGACGTGTGTAGCCTCTCTCTTCTCCTCCGCTGCTTGTAATTTCCCATTACCTCTGCTTCGCTCGGTTCCGTTTAGACGTATCACGCAACATTCGTAAGCATTTTTAGTATATTTCAACAAATTTATACGTAAATCTCAGATAGATGAATTACAGTTCATAACCTGTACTTAAGAAAATAGATATTGCTCTCTTTTTTTATATTGTAATATAAATCCGTACATCCAGACCTCGTAGTGCACCTACGAAATAAAATCGTAGCACCAGACGTGTGTAGCCCTCTCTTCTCCTCCGCTGCTTGTAATTTCCCATTACCTCTGCTTCGCTCGGTTCCGTTTAGACGTATCACGCAACATTCGTAAGCATTTTTAGTATATTTCAACAAATTTACACGTAAATCTCAGATAGATGAATTACCGTTCATAACCTGTACTTAAGAAAATAGATATTGCTATCTTTTTTTATATTGTAATATAAATCCATACATCCAGACCTCGTAGTGCACCTACGAAATAAAATCGTAGCACCAGACGTGTGTAGCCCTCTCTTCTCCTCCGCTGCTTGTAATTTCCCATTACCTCTGCTTCGCTCGGTTCCGTTTAGACGTATCACGCAACATTCGTACGCATTTTTAGTATATTTCAACAAATTTATACGTAAATCTCAGATAGATGAATTACCGTTCATAACCTGTACTTAAGAAAATAGATATTGCTATCTTTTTTTATATTGTAATATAAATCCATACATCCAGACCTCGTAGTGCACCTACGAAATAAAATCGTAGCACCAGACGTGTGTAGCCCTCTCTTCTCCTCCGCTGCTTGTAATTTCCCATTACCTCTGCTTCGCTCGGTTCCGTTTAGACGTATCACGCAACATTCGTAAGCATTTTTAGTATATTTCAACAAATTTACACGTAAATCTCAGATAGATGAATTACCGTTCATAACCTGTACTTAAGAAAATAGATATTGCTATCTTTTTTTATATTGTAATATAAATCCATACATCCAGACCTCGTAGTGCACCTACGAAATAAAATCGTAGCACCAGACGTGTGTAGCCCTCTCTTCTTCTCCGCTGCTTGTAATTTCCCATTACCTCTGCTTCGCTCGGTTCCGTTTAGACGTATCACGCAACATTCGTACGCATTTTTAGTATATTTCAACAAATTTATACGTAAATCTCAGATAGATGAATTACAGTTCATAAACTGTACTTAAGAAAATAGATATTGCTCTCTTTTTTTATATTGTAATATAAATCCATACATCCAGACCTCATAGTGCACCTACGAAATAAAATCGTAGCACCAGATGTGTGTAGCCCTCTCTTCTCCTCCGCTGCTTGTAATTTCCCATTACCTCTGCTTCGCTCGGTTCCGTTTAGACGTGTCACGCAACGTTCGTAAGCATTTTTAGTATATTTCAACAAATTTATACGTAAATCTCAGATAGATGAATTACAGTTCATAACCTGTACTTAAGAAAATAGATATTGCTCTCTTTTTTTATATTGTAATATAAATCCGTACATCCAGACCTCGTAGTGCACCTACGAAATAAAATCGTAGCACCAGACGTGTGTAGCCCTCTCTTCTCCTCCGCTGCTTGTAATTTCCCATTACCTCTGCTTCGCTCGGTTCCGTTTAGACGTATCACGCAACATTCGTAAGCATTTTTAGTATATTTCAACAAATTTATACGTAAATCTCAGATAGATGAATTACAGTTCATAACCTGTACTTAAGAAAATAGATATTGCTCTCTTTTTTTATATTGTAATATAAATCCGTACATCCAGACCTCGTAGTGCACCTACGAAATAAAATCGTAGCACCAGACGTGTGTAGCCCTCTCTTCTCCTCCGCTGCTTGTAATTTCCCATTACCTCTGCTTCGCTCGGTTCCGTTTAGACGTATCACGCAACATTCGTAAGCATTTTTAGTATATTTCAACAAATTTACACGTAAATCTCAGATAGATGAATTACCGTTCATAACCTGTACTTAAGAAAATAGATATTGCTATCTTTTTTTATATTGTAATATAAATCCATACATCCAGACCTCGTAGTGCACCTACGAAATAAAATCGTAGCACCAGACGTGTGTAGCCCTCTCTTCTCCTCCGCTGCTTGTAATTTCCCATTACCTCTGCTTCGCTCGGTTCCGTTTAGACGTGTCACGCAACATTCGTAAGCATTTTTAGTATATTTCAACAAATTTATACGTAAATCTCAGATAGATGAATTACAGTTCATAACCTGTACTTAAGAAAATAGATATTGCTTTCTTTTTTTATATTGTAATATAAATCCGTACATCCAGACCTCGTAGTGCACCTACGAAATAAAATCGTAGCACCAGACGTGTGTAGCCCTCTCTTCTCCTCCGCTGCTTGTAATTTCCCATTACCTCTGCTTCGCTCGGTTCCGTTTAGACGTATCACGCAACATTCGTAAGCATTTTTAGTATATTTCAACAAATTTACACGTAAATCTCAGATAGATGAATTACAGTTCATAACCTGTACTTAAGAAAATAGATATTGCTCTCTTTTTTTATATTGTAATATAAATCCATACATCCAGACCTCATAGTGCACCTACGAAATAAAATCGTAGCACCAGACGTGTGTAGCCCTCCCTTCTCCTCCGCTGCTTGTAATTTCCCATTACCTCTGCTTCGCTCGGTTCCGTTTAGACGTATCACGCAACATTCGTACGCATTTTTAGTATATTTCAACAAATTTATACGTAAATCTCAGATAGATGAATTACAGTTCATAACCCGTACTTAAGAAAATAGATATTGCTCTCTTTTTTTATATTGTAATATAAATCCATACATCCAGACCTCATAGTGCACCTACGAAATAAAATCGTAGCACCAGACGTGTGTAGCCCTCCCTTCTCCTCCGCTGCTTGTAATTTCCCATTACCTCTGCTTCGCTCGGTTCCGTTTAGACGTATCACGCAACATTCGTACGCATTTTTAGTATATTTCAACAAATTTATACGTAAATCTCAGATAGATGAATTACAGTTCATAACCCGTACTTAAGAAAATAGATATTGCTCTCTTTTTTTATTTTGTAATATAAATCCATACATCCAGACCTCGTAGTGCACCTACGAAATAAAATCGTAGCATCAGGCGTGTGTAGCCTCTCTTCTCCTCCGCTGCTTGTAACTTCCTAATACCTCTGCTTCGCTCGGCTCCATTTAGACGTATCACGCAATGTACGTAAGCATTTTTAACATATTTCAACAAATTTATACGGAAATCTCAGATAGATGAATTACAGTTCATATCCTGTACTTGAGAAAACACATATTGCTCTCTTTTTTTATATTGTAATATAAATCCAAACATCCAGACCTCGTAGTGTAAGCTGAATATAAAAAGACCTTTACCTAATTGCCTGATTCTCCCTTGCAAATATTTCCCTATTATATCAAATCCATTGCACGATTTAAACAGGAATTATTGAAATGCATAAATTTTAATTCCCTTCTGTGACCGGAATAAAATTACTGATAAAGCACCATCCGAAAAGCGAAACCGGGATAAGTCGGAAGTAAAAGTTAAAACTGGAAAAGGGAAAAATATTAAGATAATGTCCTTTCGTTTTTTTGTCCGGTTTCCTGAGTTTTAATGGAAACCCATATTTTCGTTAGTAACAGCTGCAACGAAATGAGAAAACAAATGACTTGTTATTTAACACCATATTGCGCTTAAATTGGGAAATGAAGCTAATAACTGTGCTCGTAAATCTTAAGAAAAACTGAAACGGTAATGTGGCTGGCACAAATAGAAACAAAACGGGGTCTTATTTGGTATGACGCTGACAAATTTATTACTTGAATGTCACATTTGCACAGATGGATCTGTTCATTGTTACGGTAGCTTCTTTTTGGTAACTGGATCCTCAAAATAAATGTTACGTTATAATAGCTTTCCCTATGGGCGACCAGAAGCTACGAGTGTTGTTTAATAAATTAATTGGTTTGATATTAAAGAAAACAATTTAATTCAAGTCGTTTAAAGAAAAAAATGATAGACAGTTTATTTCCTGCAAATACCGCTGCAGTTCTTTCTCCTTACGTGTGTCGATCACCGAATGATCTCATCTGTGGAGCTTTAACGAACCAATAGCAAAACTCCATACAAAATCTAAAATGTTTGCAAGGGGAACATCCTGCTGACAAGGCAGGTACGTCTTTTAAATTTTGGTCTGCAATTTCGGTAATACATAAATATCTTAAGAATAAATATCTCAAGAACGGCTTGAGTAACTTACCCTTATTGGGACGGCGCTATCAAAATATGTTATAATATAAATTCCATTTCAATTTTTACAAATTTGGTGCGAAACTTTTTTTGAGTCACTCTGTATACTTCACAAAAAATACCAGAGTCTTAGTTGCCTCCATAATTTCCTGGATCATCTTAACCGCGCTGAAAATATTCGACGTTCAATTAATAAATATAAAAACCCAACTGTTCAACAAAATGTCATAAATGTATCACCTATAGACAATGTTGTCTTGCCTTACATACGTGGAACCATCGACAATATTGCCAGATTGCTCCGAAAATCAAACATCCAGACAATTTTCAACACATGTAAGAAAGTGGGACTATGTTTGAAGTCACCAAAGGACGCTATATCAAGTATATGTAAGTGAGACAGCACGGTCTAGATCCACTAGGCTTAAGAGACATTTTTCAGTAGCTGTACGCCAGCATTGCTTAAGTCACACTTTCAATGTAAAAGAAACTAAGGTGCTGGCATCAGTACTTGGTTTCTTTAAACATAAAATTAGAGAATCAATTGAAATATGTAAATATCCAAATAATATTAGTAGAGATACAGGTTACAATCTACATCAGTCATGGAAATCGATTGTAACGCTAGATCCAGGGGCGGATCCAGTCTCTCTCTTTGGGGGGGGGGGGGGTGATATCGCAAAAGTACAGTATGGCAAGCGAAAGCAAGTTGTCGACGGGAAGGGGACAACAATCCCATTTCTAGACCCAACCTGTCTTGGGTCTGTTTTTCTGAATTTAAAGCTCTTGGGGGGGGGAGCTATCGTAAGAAAAACAAGTTGCCAACGGGTGGAGTGCCAGCAGCATACACAGTCCTAATATAAAAAGAAGAATCGGTTCTATTTTCCTGAACGCAAAGCACTTGGGAAGGGGAGGGGCGATCGCAAGCATACACATTCCTATACTCTATTCAAGAACCAGAGAGAGTAATAAAACTGTTACCGAAACCTCCAACGTACCTGCTCTAGTGCCGCGGGTAACTGAGGACTGCCGTAAATCTAATTATATTTAAATATTATAAGCTTTTATAAATTTACTGCAACAATAAAATTTCTGATAGTTCAATAGGACTCTACAGGGTGAGCCAAAAAACTAGGACAGCATAAAGTTGTATTTTTTTAAATAGAACACCCTATATACGAATCCTATTTTCGATTTAGCTTATAATTTTAAATCTTTTTTATTAAGGGTTTACTATAACAAAACTTTATAGTTTCTGAGATAATTAAGTTTAAAGAAAAAAGTCACATTTTCAAGCATCAATTCAATCCTAAATAACGTTTTCAATTTTGTGACAAATATATTCAAATTTGGAATTTAGCAAGGCCAAGGACAAGTTAACATAATTTTTACCTAATATTTGCAATAAAAGCTACAAGGTGTTGAACACATCGGCTCAAATTTGAACAAGTTTAAATGAATAAATATATTTTTTTTTAAATGGTACACCCTGTATATTTTCATGTTATTTAATAGAGTAATAAAAACCCTAAAAGTTTTGTTCAATATATCCTATACCTATTTATAATAGTTTTTGAGATATTTCAGTTTTTCTTATTATCCATACTTTTTTACAGAAATAGTCTTCATTATCATAGTAGCCATGGCAAAAACAATGTAAAAGAACATTTTTCTCTGTGTCAAATTTATAACCGCAATCGCTTCTTTTGGTTTTTATGTAGTGTAGTTTGGTTTTTTTTGCATTCATCTTATATTGTAAAATGAATTTTCCAAAGAATGAGTTAATAGATATGATTTATACAATAGGAGAGGTTCAAAAAAATTACCTTCTTGCTCAGAGAATTTACAAAATGAAGTATCCTGATCGACGCCAGCCTAATACCCATACTTTTCAAAACTTAAAGCAAAGATTTGATTCTTCTGGTACTGTTGATTATCCAAAACGTAAAGTGGTCAACAAACCAGTAACTAATGAAGAAAAAGAACTACAAGTATTGTTAAATGTTCAGGAAGATCCTTATATTGGTAGCTGTTAGTTAGCAGCATTATGTGAAACATCACAATCCACCGCTAATCGTACTACCAAGAAATATAGGTATCATCCATATCACATGGAATTACACCAAGAATTGCATGGACAGGATTTTGAAAGTCGTGTAAACTTTTGTCGTACAATAAATGCGGAGATTCAATTAAATCCAAATTTATTATGCAAGGTAATGTTTAGTGATGACGCTACTTTTAGAAGTAACGGTGCCGTAAATAGACGCAACATGCATTATTATGCCACAGAAAACCCATTTTGGATTAGAGAGGTGCAACATCAAAACCACTGGTCATTACATGTTTGGTGTGGTATTCATCATAATCTAATTATTGGACCCCCCTTTTTTAATGAACCACTAAAAGGCCATAGTTACTTGAACTTTCTACAAGAAGAACTACCCCAACGGCTTCAAGGTCTCGATAGGGATGAGCTCGACAGTATTTGGTTCCATCGTGAATTTCGTGCATTTTTGGACCAACGATATCCGCAAAAATGGATTGGACGTGGGGGTTTCATTGAGTGGCCACCAAGGTCTTGCGACATCACCCCATTAGATTTCTTCCTATGGGGTTATATTAAAAATAAGGTGTAGGTTAATCCACCAACAACAGTGGAAGATATGCGAAACAGGATTAGGGATAACTGTAGAACAATTTTGTCCAGGGTCCGAGAAAATCCGCAAAAAAGACTAAATTTGTGCATTGCACAAGAGGGTCGTTTATTCGAACACTTATTAAAAAGAAATAATTAATCTCAGTATTTAATAGGTAATTTTTTTGTTTCAATTTAGTATAAAAGTAAATATGTATTTGCCTTGTCGTTATTGTTGTGTTAATTTTTTCACATAATGTTTAATTAAACTATTGCCGTTGTAATATAACGAATAATGTATTTCATCATATTTAACCACATTCTGTTTGTTTCTGTAGTTTCTTTTTATTATTTTACATGGCTACTATGATAATGAAGACTATTTCTGTAAAAAAGTATGGAAAATAAGGAAAACTGAAATATCTCAAAAACTATTATAAATAGGTATAGGATATATTGAACAAAACTTTTAGGGTTTTTATTACTCTATTAAATAACATGAAAATATACAGGGTGTACCATTTAAAAAAAAAAAGATATTTATTCATTTAAACTTGTTCAAATTTGAGCCGATGTGTTCAACATCCTGTAGCTTTTATTGCAAATATTAGGTAAAAATTATGTTAACTTGTCCTTGGCCTTGCTAAATTTTAAATTTGAATATATTTGTCACAAAATTGAAAACGTTATTTAGGATTGAATTGATGCTTGAAAATGTGACTTTTTTTCTTTAAACTTAATTATCTCAGAAACTATAAAGTTTTGTTATAGTAAACCCTTAATAAAAAAGATTTAAAATTATAAGCTAAATCGAAAATATGATTCGTATATGGGGTGTTCTATTTAAAAAAATTCAACTTTATGCTGTCCTAGTTTTTTGGCTCACCCTGTAGAGTCCTACATATTTTTAAAATCTGCATAAAAATAAACTGTATCAAACAATAAATATAGTTTCTTTGTTAATTTCACCGAAAAGGCACAAACCTACTTCATCCAATCGTTGACTCACCCTGTACATACATTTTATTATGAGAAGCAGATCCCAACGGTCGACAAAATTCTAACTAAAATCAATGAAGATCGAGATTTACCTGAAATTAAAAGAACTGAGCTCTGGAAATTGCTCAGAGAACTTAATTTTTGCTGGGAAAAACCAGATGGGAAATCTGTTTTTATAGATCGTCCATAAAATTTCCGTTGGAGAAGGAAATATCTCTCTTAAGTAAAAGGTAGAGCTGCTAGAAATAACACAACTTACAAAATTAGTAATTTAACTGAACTTTTAAAAGATTTTTTGAATAAAGTTACTGCAGAAAATTGGGAAAAATCCATATAATAAAAGAATAAAAGAAAATGTGGAAACTCAATCTTATGATTGGTGAGATAGAGGAACCAATTAAAATTAATTTGAGCGAAGATAGCTTCACTGACTTTGATTACGAATTAGATACGTAATGTTAACCAGCGTAACCACAATTTATTATTTAAATTATCTGTAACATATAAAAATTAATTACATTTGAATCCCTTTTTAGTGTTTAATTGCAATTCTGCAGATGGTTTAAGAAATAAATAAACTGAAATGTGAAATATCCTAAAAATGTTTTTAATTCATAATAAAATGACCAATAGCCCCAAAAAATTTTAATATTTTATGGACGAATTTATTTTTTTATATATGTGTAAGTTCTCATATTTTTGACAATGGGTATTTTGTAAGTATATAAATTACTTAGTGATAAAATAAACCTCCTTGCGACGCCTGTGACAAGGATTAAAATCCTTTTTGACACTTCACACTTCCAAATATCTATTCTTATCCAACCCAAATAGTCCATTATTATAGGCCAATATTTCTGATTATAAAATTTCTAACCCATTCCTATGAAAAATATATGTGTCTAACAGATTTTGCCAGAGACACCGGACTAAAGAATACAGGTAGTTTGCGAAGAAAAAAAAGGTAAAAAATGATTTATTACTCTCTCTAGTTCTTGAATAAACTATAGTATAAGAGGCAAAATCGGGTCTATTTTTCTGAGCTCAAAACTCTGGGGGGGGGGGATTGCCCCCACCGCCCGCCCCTTGGTTCCGCGCCTAGCTGGATCACATTTCACTGAGCACCAATCGAGTATAAATACCGGACTTATTGTACATATCTGTTTGCAATACTTTAAAAACAGATACTTATCTGATCACTATGGATCACCTTTCAAGTGAAAAACTCCATTTCACCAACTTCAAACATGATTTCCTTTCAAATTTCACTGTTCAAAAAGCATTAGTGCTTATGGAACACAATCCGGCGCTTTCATTCGTTTGTTTTAACTTTAAAGGCGTGGCCTAAAAGTTACTACAAAACCCGTCGATCACAAGCATCGCTCTTCTTGGATTTCCATCTTCAGAAGCATGAAAGCAACGGCCGTGGCGCTTACCAGTTCCAGTACCTCCATACAACAACCACGACGATCTTTCTGAAGGCATCGAAGTCTTCAAAGAACGTCCAGTCTTCGCTTCGTTAAACTTAAAATCATATTCTCGGGATCTTTGGGCGTTTAGTAGCTATCACTTGCACAAAGATAGTGAAAAACCAAAGATTCAAGAAGATTTTAAAGCGAAATGCAAACAAATCGGATTAAATACGGTGTCTGAGAATTTCCCTTGTATAAAACATAGTGTTGGACTTTAGGTAGTATCTGCATACGAACGCCTGGGTAAGTTTTCTCAACTACAGGGCTCTCAGACACTATAGTTCGAAAGTCGGGTGCTATTCGAGACTACATACGCGAACTGGCGTTGTAGTAGCTGATCACCGACATAAACTTCGCGATTCAATTCGAATTAAACATGAGTTTCCATATACTCAACCATAACATAACCTCAAACCCAAAATATGATATGATTTCCCATATCACATTTTTTCCAGAAAAATTCATTCAAATTTTTCCAAAACAAATTCATATTCATTCGTTTTAACACTCCTATAATATTATTTTATAATATTATATTCAATTTTCGCTTAGACAAAATTTTCATAATTTTTCTAAGTCCACAGTTACTAGTACTGTTTTTAGCAACCTGGTTAACCATACTTTTTCTCATAGCGTTTTATTACCCATACTTGTTTTGGAACTTCGATGCGATTCATTTACCCTTACTTGTTTTGCGAACATTAACACAAAACTTCTTATGATATGTTCCTTGTTACCCCTACATTTTTTAATCACTTTTGCGAAAAGCATCTTCAGTTCTACGATATATTTCAGAACATAAAAACGCCTTTTTTTCGGGGTTCTTGGGAAGGGATTCCCGGAGAAAAAAGGTCGGTTCTTGAAATATTATTTTGGATTTTATTTTATCCCTCTTCAGCGAATTTAACTGCGGGAATTAATGGCAGCTTATGATTATAGTGCATTATAAGATGTATCCCTTGCGAGAGTTAAATAGACTGTTGTATTTTACGACGTTTAGGAATAGATTACAAGAAAAGATATGTACAGTTAGTTATAGTTACACACATTATACGTTAATAAACATATGGGTATAAACAACGCTAAAACATTTCAATTGCGGAATATTTCATTCTCAATTTTCAATATGCGCATTACCTTACATCCCTGTAGCGGATTTTATATTCAAACTTATGCATAATTTTCATGCGGAACGTTGTACAACAATTCTCTTTGCGGTAATTTTTTATTTCTATAAAAATTTTCTAAATTTCTTTTGCGGAAAATTTTATCACAAAATTTTTTCCAAATTTTCTTTGCGGAAAATAACAAACAAAAACAAAAGGCCTATAAACTCATACACTTGCAAGTTCCCCTGACTAAGTGTTATTTACCGTAATGCTTAGTTTACCCAATTCTTGATTTTCTCTCAGAATCTCAACCTTGGAGCATTCCAAGCTCAATCGTCATGCTTTATGCATAGCAGACAAATGCTTATTTTTGGAAGCAAACTTTACTTCATTTTCCTGAAGTAAACAGAAGAAACAAAAGCCCCTTTATCATTCACTCCCCTTTGCCCCGATGAGCGAGAAGAAAGGTGAGGCGGCCAGATTTCCTATCTGGTCGGGTGGTTTAGGAGGAACTCTCACCGCACTCCCCTGCGTTGCGGTTCAATAGGGTAGAAAAAACTTAGAAACGACTTTTCACTTTCTAAATCTACCTTATAACAACGACAAATAGCGACCTGGTGGAAATGAACCACGATAGCGCTCGTTAGAGGACCAGACACGCATCACGTTACGGTCTAGCGATATAAATTTATACTTGGAAACGCTTCGCCTACGGTTGTTATGGTCCCTGCTTTATGAAGATATCGCACACTATAGCAATTTTAGGAACAACATCAGACAAGTCTGGCGCTTTTGACGACTGACTGAAATCCGGAAAGCTCGATTCAACACGCGTTCAGCAACCAAACCACACCCAAATATAAAAAAAGAGGCGTTCCTTAACGCGATAGACTGTTGCTCTTGAATAGTCATTCAGTGTTCTAATCTCGATGCCTCGTGTAATCGTAGGCGAAATTTCGGATAATAATTCCAATTTGACACGGTCTGAACCCAAAAATCTCGTTAAATAAATACCCGAATAAAATACCGAATTAAATGTTAATTAACTTTAAAAGTTTCAACACGTGTCGTCGAACACGAAAATTAATTTTCACATAAAGTATATCCTTTCACCGCCTACTCAACCGTCTTTCAACAATTACGGAAAAATTCTAATTATTTCCTTTTTGTAACATTATAGGCAATCCTTAATAATGTAAAACGGAGGTTTTCTTGTAGGTAGAATAGAATATCGAATGTTGTTAGTTTGGTTTTATTTTTCATATTCTATCTAAAGTTTAGAAAGCTACCCACAGGATTTTTTTTTAAAAGACATATGAGTGTAAATAATAGCTTATAAATTTGTATCTACTGACAAGGAACAGGTGCGTTCATTCAACTCTCACCCCAATATTAGCTAACGAGGGTAGTTCAAATATGAACCGGAATAATATGTAATTTTTTTTTCATTCATGGACAAAATTTGTTGCGTTACTTTACATTTATATTTTAATTAACGAATTTGTACTTATTACTTCCAAAATTTATCCCTAACACAAAAAAGTTTTGAATTGTTTGAAGGACATTATTTTAACCATACCAATTATTGATAGTAAATCTCAGGGGATTACAAGCTAAAGTGAAAAATGTTCGAGGGTTCATATCAAGTTCTTCGGCAATTACGGACTATTGCAAGAAAAAATTAATTTCTGCTTAACTACAAACGTCAGTCGCCCGATTTGCTCGTTCTTCAGTAATTTGAGGAACCGGTTGCTCCTCATTGTTATCAGTGCATTTTTTACAAATCTTTAGACAACTGGTTGTTTCAAATTTTTTAATAATTTCCGATATTCTAAATTTTCAAGGAACAGGATGATTTTCGCACGTAAATACAAATCTGCCGATTATCTCATCCATATCTTTACTAGAAAGTACCACTTAATAATCTGCTCTTTTTGTTCCGTGGAATAAACTACCATTTCAAATATAAAAAAATTTGGCGCGAAATACGGAAATACCAATATTCGGTACTTACGCTTCGATGGCCTAAAGGAAAGCAAATAACTTGGAATCCTCTTGTGTTAGGGCGTGGCGTATGTTGCCGCCCGCTCTCACCGTGCCAGCATTGTATTACCCCTCATCCGAGGGCCAAATTGGTAATTTACACGTATGTCGATGCTTATGATGCTTATCTTCTGTCTCATTCTGATTTAATGAATAATATAGTATTTTCTTTATCATACTTGAGAAACGTCGAGTTTCTGGTTTGGATTTTCCAGACCTGTATATTTGTATATATATATATATATATATATATATATATATATATATATATATATATATATATATATATATATATATATATATAAGAACATTAAGAAAATACAAGTTATGCGACAACAATGGAAGACATAATTATCAAACACTGTACAGGGGTACGAGATGCTGTAGAAACTGTTATGAGTTTAAAATATAACTGAGCGAGCAAATGAGCAAATATCGTTAGAATAACCTGGTTGGTGAACGGAAATGAAGGCTAAGAATAGAAGCATACAGAAATAAAGAGCAATCTCCCATTTGTCGGTGTGTCGATATAAGAGAGGTAAAGATAGTAAAATCTAAGAAATGCTTTCCTACAGCATTGGACAGTATGCGCTAATATGATGACGATAATGAATGTGCACCTTACAAAAAAGCTTCCCTCCATGAGGAAAGAATAACTGCCAATCGTAGTAGGATTACTGACAGAAGATTATCATTAGTGGGGTCAACTTCTTAAGATTGGCATCACGAATGATCGAGTATTCAGATGATATTTAAAGGAAATTCACCTTTTTGTACTAAATTTGCAACATCCTATAACAACTATTATGTGGCTCGTAAATTGTACAGTAAGTTCAAGAATTATAAATTATAGTCCCCTTTATTAAACACTGTTAACTAACTAAACTCAAACTTGAAAGCGATGGGCACTGAGATAAGAAATAATAAAATTTCCTGACAAAGGAACTGAGGATAATTTCCATACTATCTTCCAATGGATTATCCAGTTTAATAAATACATAAATTTAGAACAAAAGATAAATATTCTTCAAGCTGTTATGAAATTGAACAGTGGTGTAGAAGTATAGTTTTTTTATTTTCGGATAGGATCAAAAACTAATACATTCTTGCGTGATTAACCCGTCTTGATTTCAGAATATCAATGAAATTTGATTCCTATAATAAATGGCAAACAAAGGCACACATCAGTGTGAAATAAATTATTTACTTTTTTTGCAAATTGCCGCCAGTTATCTGGCAAAATAATACAAACACATTTAACCCCTTTCAGCTCTACAAACAGAAATTTAAAAAATGCAGAAATGACTTTTATTTTATTTCATTATGCATCTAAGGAATAAGCTAATTTGGAAGAGGTTCTAGAAGCAACACTCATTCATAAATTCAACTTATTTTATTTAGCTTTTATTTCACTTTTTTTCTCTTTTAGCTTTTCCTAATTTTAACCGCTTTTTGGTTTCTTTATTCAGTTTATTTGCGCATTGTCAAATCCGGAATATTTACCTCTCTATTGTCACGTTCAAGTTTAAGTGTCAAATTTGGGATTTCATAATTTTATAATCAGAAATTCTGATTATTAGTCGCAATGTCAGTTCAGATTTTTCTCTCTACTTTGTCACGTTCTGTAGTTTTTTGACGTTGTGATAATATTTTTTAAATAATTTAATTTAATGAGTTTGGGACTATATTAAATAAAACGTATATTGGCAACAATATCGAAAAATTTATCAAATGACAATTTACCCCTTTTTAGTCAAGACAATGCATCTAATAAGTAAATACTACAATCACACTCTTTGGGATTCTCTGTATATGAGAAAATAGTTTTGAAATACAACCTACTTCACGTAAATTTTACAATAGTTATGTAAATACCATCATAATAGTCACTCAAGATTAAATGACCTTTAATTTTGAAATAAATTAACATTATTTTAGGCCCGATGTTGATTTGGAATAATGCTATTCTTAAAATTAATATTAATTATTCAAAACGTCGAAAATAACAGATAATTATGCGCTCTTTTAATTAAATTATTCTTCATAATTTCATTTTCCTTATCAATGCAAATAAAAACTGGAGCAATGGCAGATTTAAGCGAAAACTCCGTGTAAACCAGACCCAAATAAACAAGATATTCAAAAGTTATTATAGCAATAATCGTTGGGTTAAAATAGACTTTATCCGATGCCTCCTTCCAAAAGTTGGTGTCATATATAACGGCAAAATGAAGATAAAGAGATATAAAGTTTTATCTACATCAAAGAAAATACAAGGGTAGTTTGAAAAATGCAATAATAAATAATGGAAAAGTTTTTGATAATAACAGTAGATTTAAACAACAATAAATTTGTTTGAGCGTTATTTTGTGGTAGTGCAAAAAACATTTTAAAATTATATACGTGTGTCGGGATTTAAACACCGACCACAGATTTCAAGGTTAGAAATATTAATACGGCAGGTGAAGTTTTTTAATAAAAAATAATTCAGACTTACCGGTAATCAATTATAAAATAATAATTAATAGTTTTTATATAAAATAATTTTCTGTTTTAAATTTCGTCAAAACTATTACTAATATCGACAAACCACCAAAGACTTGCATTTTATATTCGGGGATGTGATGAACAAAAAAATTAAAGGATTTTGTTTTTGCTTTAAAGGAGATATATACATTTACTGCATCTAAATTATATTGTTGTAGATTTGACTAAGATTGTTTATGCCAGTTCTGTCATTTACTGTATGTTTTCTTTTTTGATGACTATCAATTCCTTTATTATTAATATATGATAATTTTTGCCCCTTTCGACTATTTTGGAATCTTCAAAGTTAAAAGGGTGCATATATATATATATATATATATATATATATATATATATATATATATATATATATATATATATATATATTAGCAGTTTAAAAATACAGTATTAGAAGTTTTCCTAGGTGGTCTTTTGCTTTTCGATATGGTTAAGATTGAGTTTAGTTGTTGTAACTTTTGTGGCATATAACAATATTGTGTTTTTTTAGAATGTATTTTATTTTTTCTAAAAGATCTCTTGTATACTATGTACTGCTTTTGTGCATCCTGTTGTAAATCATCCTAGTTTTTGGTTCTTAGGTTGTTGTAGTGTTTCTATGTTCTTTTTTAAATAATTTCTTCGATATCTTTAATATTAAAATGGCTGTGCCAACCAAGCTCACGATTACACTTCTTCTTTGGTTTTTTTTAATGGTTTGAAAAGTTGTTCAGATATCTTCCCAACCAGGATGGTTTGATATACCATTGCGTTTGAATTTTATCATTTTTGGGTATTATTGATTATTGTTCTAATATTATATTATTATTTTATATGTTGAATTTTAAGTGTGTGTCATGGTTGTCTTTATATTATGTTCAAAATTTCCTTTAAATTTAAGATGATTGATTTTCATAACGATAAAAAATTATTTTAAATGTGAACCTAATCCCAAGAAAATATATATATATATATATATATATATATATATATATATATATATATATATATATATATATATTGGTTGGTTGGGGGAACATGGGAGTCAATATAGATGGTGAACGATTAAACCACTACGCTTTGCTGACGATATCGTGTTGATTTCTGACAACCTTGAAGAAGCCCAAGAGTTACTAAGGACACTGAGTGCAGCGTTAGATATGGTAGGTCTAAAAATTAACCGTACAAAAACTCAATGTATGACAAACTTAATTCCAAGTAGCAACATATCCCTAAACGAATCTGAAATCGAGTATGTAACATCTTATAAATATTTAGGCCATGAACTGAGAATAAACCGATATAACCAGACCTGCGAAATTCAAAGACTCATAACAATAGCATGGGCGGCGTTGGGCAAGCTGAGAAAGGACGTATTTAAAAGCAATATACCGATTTGCTTGAAAAGAAAGGTTTATGAACAGTGTGTGCTCCCTGTGCTCACGTACGGTGCATAACCTTTAACACTCACTAAGAAAAGTTGCGAAAATATTAGAGTGACTCATGGAGAGGTCGATGTTGGTAATAACACTGAGAGATGAAGTTCCAAATGTATTAGAACTAGAACAGGGATCAACGATTCTATAGAAAGTATAACACATGAAATGGAACTGGGCCGGACATGTGGCGAGAATGGAAGACGTTAGGTAGACTAAACGCATTATAGAGTGTATATATATATATATATATATATATATATATATATAGCTCGAAAAATAACCCGAAAGTCAGTAAACTGACATCTTGTGTGTTTACTTATCACCAGAGTTGCAATCAATCGTGGAGCGTTTTCCATCACGTAATCAAACGTGAGAAAAAATTTATTTAATTTATGTTTTTAACGGAATATAAATATATTTATTCAAAAAATAAGTAAAATATGATTTATTGTCCCTTTTGTATACTGTTACCAATGCGACATATCAAAAATTTCTTTGTACGATAAACGAATGACAATAATTAACATATATTTGTGTTTACATCGATGTTTATTTCAAATTGTGTTTGTTCACCGCCATGTTTTCAGTTAAATCTTATTTGTTACGAACCATTCTCGTATAAGGAAACACGATAGCAATAAACCGAAAACAAATGCACGATTCGACATAATAATTTAACTAGTTTAAATGGTTCACACATCAAAAGATCTACGTAGTAAATTTAATTATCTTACGTAGATGTACAACTGTCAAAGTGGCTTGGTGGATATTTGAGAGCACTTGACAATACAGAAGATATAATGGTGGAAAGTCTGCAAACAAAGAATATATTTTCCTTTATGAGTATTTAATATATCCTTATATTAATTAGTTAATATATATATATATATATATATATATATATATATATATATATATATATATATATATATATATATATATATATATATATATATTGTCGTATTAGCCAACATCTTACCGCCTTTCTCCGGCCAGATTTAACTTCAAATATAAGTTCCGAGTATTAATAAGTACGACGACGAGTATCTGGGAAGGTGTCAGCCAAAACCCACTGACGAGTCCAATGGCTGAAACCGGGACGAAACACCCACATTTTTGAGAGAAATTCGAATAATACTCTAACCTGATTGCGACACGGCAGGTCTTTTCTAGGTTTTCCCTGCCATAATAGCCCGATGATGACGAGAATGACCCGATGAGAGAAACAGATAGTGACAACCCATACGTGTGACAAGGAAAGAAAACCGAACTTGTTTGTAATGTAGGAGTGTACAGGGATAAGTCGAAAATATATATACATATGATATTTGGAGGGTCTTCTTGAATTTTCCAGTCCTTTTTTTGAACTCTTACAACATCAAAATAATAAAACAAATGGAGAGAGAACAAACACTTTAAAATTATAAATTATACTGAACTTGTATGCCGGAAAGTTAACTTTTTTCAGTTTTTACTTTTCTGTATTTATAGATAAGAATAATGTACTTAAAGGTGACAAAAGGGTGGCTGTTTGCAAAAAATATGTGGATAGTTTCTATTTAAATAAATTATTTTATATTTTACTTGATTGTCTCGTGTCAGTTTTTGACTTTACAGTGTTTATATTTGTTTGGATTTCTATCATCTCATAAAATTCTTTTATTATGATTTTCGGTTTTTAAAATTTTTTTTTTTTTAAAGTTAAATGTATGAGTAGTTTTCATCATGTGGTTAGTTGGGGGTGTTTTATTTTTTTGGCAAATTAATGTCCACTGACTCTATTTTTTTATATATTAGCTTATTTGTCGTATATACACCAAGTTGCATGGAATTTCATATACGACATTACCCTTTATAACTTTAAAACCAAAATTTATATCACGTGATCATTTACTATAAAAGCTAAAATTCATTTTTTAAAGAGTACGGGTCCATCATTTGTACGGTTAACATCATCAGTCTGGTTAGTAAAAACTTAATATAACCTCAATATTCAGTTGATAATTTGAAAAGTAAAAGTAGTAGTGATTATTGATCGGACATTGCGTGAAATTCGCTAGTCTTTTTTATTAACGGGACCATAACCTAAAAGTTTTTTAATTGTTATTTATAAATAAATTAAAAAGAAGACAGTGCAGATTAATCTGTATTAAAGGAAACATTGCTGGTCTCATGTAATAAAATTTTTCAAAAAAGTCATAGAGCTTGGAAATAAAAAAACTTCTGGAGATAGAAAGTCTATTTTAGAAGCAGTAAAATGAAGTTTAATAAATCAATAAATAAATTCAGTCAATAAGTAAGCAGCTGTGAATAATATTTAAATAATTGGCAAAAATCCAAAACGATCCTTCCTGTACATATATTAAAAAAAATGCAATCGAATTTAGAACTTCCCTTTATTAGAAATCGGTTAAAAATTAACTTTTAGATATCATTTTTGCAAGATTTAACACTAAACTTTAACAATTAGGGAGGGAGAAATACGTTTTTAGTTTTTATCTTTAAATCTATCGAGTCTTTAACTCCCATTTGTGAACTTATTTATGAATATTCCAAAAGGGCGTCCTTCAGAAAATTAGGTAATTTCATGGAAATTTAAAAGAGCAATTACTGGAAACCCACGGTCATCAATTTTGTTTTCCCTCAGTCATTAAGCGTTTTAGAAATTAAAGGAACGGTCCAGCTATTTAGAACTCCCTTTGAGCTCTCAAAGAAATTGGTTGTTTCTAAAAACGGTTTAATTTTAAGGTTTAAGTGGGGACCAAGAATATGTGCTGTCGCTTTTATAAACAAAGGAAAATGCAAAATCTCGTAATACCAGTTAATTGACCTTGAGAAATGCATAGTTCTAAGCCAATGATAATTTTGCTTAGTCGGGAATAGAGAAAAGTATATGATTTTTTAAGAGTTTTAATTTCAAACACTAACACTGCTTCAAATATTTAGTTGATGCAATTGTGTCTCTGGTGTTGTCTGAACGCCCATTTTAATCGACTAATCATGCAGAGACTGGTTCTGGAAGCATAAATTCAGGTGTAGGAGGTAATAAGAAACAAATTAGTAACAGCATTTCGATGATTAAGGTGGTTCACTCGTGAAACGGCTTTTCTTAGGAATGTGATCGAATTTGAATATATAGTTTACAAAAGTGTCTTTTATTTAATTTTTTAATCGTCTGCGAGACGAAATATTAACAATTAAAATATACATAATTAACATGTTGGAGGTCACTATATATAACAAAATGTCAATACATTTTGGAATATCTCAAAAACGGTTTTTACCATATTTTTTAAAAACTAATGCAACGTAGATCTAAAAATTATGAATTTTTTTAGAAAAAAAAAACGGAATTTCTTGACCGTTTTGTTTAGAAAATACAGATTTTTTTAAATAAAAATAATTTGACAACATCTGACGTTTAGTGGGGTACAGGGATCACAACTTGGCAACGCGCGATAATTCAAACCTAAGTTAGTTAGGTTAGTTCTTCAGAATATGACATTTTTAAAAATATATTTCTCTATGTTTTTATTTATTTCCTCAAAATGTTGGGATGTCAACATAACAAACTATGTAGTTATGAGACTCACACTATATAAACGTTACTATACACACGCTTACTCGATAGACCATTCAATATAGACATTTGCGGCGTTGTCACATTTATTATATTTAAAGTTCTTACTGTATAAAAATGTGTCTGTACAGGGTGAGTCAACGATTGGATGAAGTAGGTTTGTGCCTTTTCGGTGAAATTTACAAAGAAACTATATCTATTGTTTGATACAGTTTATTTTTACGCAGATTTTAAAAATATTTAGGACTCTACAGGGTGAGCCAAAAAACTAGGACAGCATAAAGTTGTATTTTTTTAAATAGAACACCCTATATACGAATCGTATTTTCGATTTAGCTTATAATTTTAAATCTTTTTTATTAAGGGTTTACTATAACAAAACTTTATAGTTTCTGAGATAATTAAGTTTAAAGAAGAAAGTCACATTTTCAAGCATCAATTCAATCCTAAATAACGTTTTCAATTTTGTAACAGATATATTCAAATTTGGAATTTAGCAAGGCCAAGGACAAGTTAACATAATTTTTACCTAATATTTGCAATAAAAGCTACAGGGTGTTGAACACATCGGCTCAAATTTGAACAAGTTTAAATGAATAAATATCTTCTTTTTTTAAATGGTACACCCTGTATATTTTCATGTTATTTAATAGAGTAATAAAAACCCTAAAAGTTTTGTTCAACATATCCTATACCTATTTATAATAGTTTTTGAGATATTTCAGTTTTTCTTATTTTCCATACTTTTTTACAGAAATAGTCTTCATTATCATAGTAGCCATGGCAAAAACAATGTAAAAGAACATTTTTCTGTGTGTCAAATTTATAACCGCAATCGCTTCTTTTGGTTTTTATGTAGTGTAGTTTGGTTTTTTTGCATTCATCTTATATTGTAAAATGAATTTTCCAAAGAATAAGTTAATAGATATGATTTATACAATAGGAGAGGCTCAAAAAAATTGCCTTTTTGCTCAAAGAATTTACAAAATGAAGTATCCTGATCGACGCCAGCCTAATACCTATACTTTTCAAAACTTAATGCAAAGATTTCATTCTTCTGGTACTGTTGATTATCCAAAACGTAAAGTGGTCAACAAACCAGTAACTAATGAAGAAGAAGAACTACAAGTATTGTTAAATGTTCAGGAAAATCCTTATATTGGTAGCCGTCAGTTAGCAGCATTATGTGAAACATCACAATCCACCGCTAATCGTACAACCAAGAAATATAGGTATCATCCATATCACATGGAATTACACCAAGGATTGCATGGACAGGATTTTGAAAGTCGTGTAATCTTTTATCGTACAATAAATGCGGAGATTCAATTAAATCCAAATTTATTATGCAAGGTAATGTTTAGTGATGAAGCTACTTTTAGAAGTAACGGTGCCGTAAATAGACGTAACATGCATTATTATGCCACAGAAAAGCCATTTTGGATTAGAGAGGTGCAACATCAAAACCACTGGTCATTAAATGTTTGGTGTGGCATTCATCATAATCGAATTATTGGACCCCACTTTTTTAATGAACCACTAAATGGCCATAGTTACCTGAACTTTCTACAAGAAGAACTACCCCAACTGCTTCAAGGTCTCGATAGGGATGAGCTCGACAGTATGTGGGTCCAGCACGATGGTGCGCCTCCGCATTACCATCGTGAAGTTCCTGCGTTTTTGGACCAACAATATCCGCAAAAATGGCTTGGACGTGGGGGTTTCATTGAGTGGCCACCAAGGTCTTGCGACATCACCCCACTAGATTTCTTCCTATGGGGTTATATTAAAAATAAGGTGTATGTTAATCCACCAACAACAGTGGAAGATATGCGAAACAGGATTAGGGATACCTGTAGAACAATAACGCCACTAATTTTGTCCAGGGTCCGAGAAAATCTGCAAAAAAGACTAAATTTGTGCATTGCACAAGAGGGTCGTTTATTCGAACACTTATTAAAAAGAAATAATTAATCTCAGTATTTAATAGGTAATTTTTTTGTTTCAATTTAGTATAAAAGTAAATATGTATTTGCCTTGTCGTTATTGTTGTGTTAATTTTTTCACATTATGCTTAATTAAACTATTGCCGTTGTAATATAACGAATAATGTATTTCATCATATTTAACCACATTCTGTTTGTTTCTGTAGTTTCTTTTTATTATTTTACATGGCTACTATAATAATGAAGACTATTTCTGTAAAAAAGTATGGAAAATAAGAAAAACTGAAATATCTCAAAAACTATTATAAATAGGTATAGGATATATTGAACAAAACTTTTAGGGTTTTTATTACTCTATTAAAAAACATGAAAATATACAGGGTGTACCATTTAAAAAAAAAAGATATTTATTCATTTAAACTTGATCAAATTTGAGCCGATGTGTTCAACACCCTGTAGCTTTTATTGCAAATATTAGGTAAAAATTATGTTAACTTGTCCTTGGCCTTGCTAAATTCCAAATTTGAATATATTTGTCACAAAATTGAAAACGTTATTTAGGATTGAATTAATGCTTGAAAATGTGACTTTTTTTCATTAAACTTAATTCTCTCAGAAACTATAAAGTTTTGTTATAGTAAACTCTTAATAAAAAAGATTTAAAATTATAAGCTAAATCGAAAATACGATTCGTATGTAGGGTGTTCTATTTAAAAAAATACAACTTTATGCTGTCCTAGTTTTTTGGCTCACCCTGTAGAGTCCTAAATATTTTTAAAATCTGCGTAAAAATAAACTGTATCAAACAATACAAAATTATTTAAGCCTGAGAATCTTTAACTTTTGGTACTTACTTAAAGGCTATTCTTTTATCTACGACTGTCGCAAGTAAACTACCTTAAATACGTTCCTTTGGCACTCAAATATGATAAAATCACAAAGTGTTATTAAATTCAGGGGTGCGTTTGGGAAACAAGGTAAAAATTGCGCTGTTTGAAAAATAACTCAAAAACTATGCATTTTTAGTGTATACATATATAACAATTTTGTGTAAAGAATTGAATTTCCTATCGATGTGTGTTCTTCAAAAGTCAAAAAATTATTTTTTCTGCAAAATAAATGCAAAAAACAAAGGGGAACAAATAAAAAATTCGAATTATTTTTTTCAAACATTTGTCCGTAACTTTTTCCTGAGTAGAGTGTTGCAATCATGTCTCTGGTGTTAAAAACATCACAATCTAATTTGCGACCACCTAAAATGTACAGATGTTTCGTCCCGATACTGGTGGTGGACTCATCAGTGGAATCCACCGGTAAGTACAGTTTCGCCGGAAAGCGATGGTAAGATATTAGTTCTACAACATGCCTCCCCCCCTAAGGCATTTGTTTTCCGGCTTTAACTGTCACAGACAATCGAAGTCGTAAGAAAGCACAGGCTTGAAAAGGAAGTGAAACGGATATCCTAGGTGGTCTTTCCAAAGTAGGGTACCGGCTTTAGCACAAAGTCACGACTAGACGGCCTTTCATCTCGTCGTCCCTACTCGGGCGCCATGTTGCAATCATGTCTCTGGTGTTTGTATTGATACCCACTTTGAAATGTCAATTGGTTTTTTTGAAATTTTTCAAAATGGCGTCGTGTTCAGCAAATTAGGATTTTTAGGAAAATGTGACTGTTAAGAAAAATTAATCGCCTTTAAATATATGCCCGCAGGCTGTTCTTGTTCTGTCGGCTAGTGTATATGTGATATCCACAGCAAGATTTCTGTTATACGTCTGTGGGAAATGAGTATTAATATTTAGTGTTGGAAAGAGATGGGAAAGATAACTTAAGCGCTAGTAGGTAAATTAATTATCGATAATTATAAATAGAGGCTTGTCAAAATTAATGAGGATATACACTAATATGTCTGAACATGAGGGGAAGATAAACACTTTTAATAAGATTACTTCATAAAGTAATATCCATTTTATGGGTAGTTTAACGCATCGTGAGAATTTTACAATTTTTCTTCAAATTTCATTTTTTTTTTTCTTCGAATTTTCTTAGATTTTACCGTCTTACCAGTGGGGCTGGTCCGAGTCAAAAGCAAGAAGAAGCCGCTGCTGCTGCTGCTTAAAACCGCAATGCTCGAAATAACCTTCTTCTTCTTCAGGTGCCATCTCCTATCGGAGGTTGGATATCATCATTGCCACTCTCACTCTATTTGCCGCTACTTGAAAATGTTCCACTGAGCTACAATTGAACCACTCTCTCAAATTTCTCAACCATGAAATTCTTCTTCTTCCGATATTTCTTCTTCCTTCTATTTTACCCTGCATGATCAATCTAAGCAACTCGTATCGCTGGCCTCTCATTGTATGTCCAAGATATTGCAGTTTCCTTATTTTTATGTTGTTAATTATTTCATAGTTTTTGTCCATCGCTAGCAATACTTCTACGTTCGTTTTTCTCTCCGTCCAAGATATTCTCAACATCCTTCTGTAACACCATATTTCAAACGCTTGCAGTTTATTTATGTGTTCTTGTTTTAGTGTCCAGCCTTCCAACCCATACTGCAGCACTGAAAATACATAACATCTTAAAATTCATTATTAGTTCTAGAGTGATGTATCTGCTGCACAGAATGGTTTTCAGTTTTGAAAACGCACTTCTTGCCATTTCTATTCTCGTTCTTATTTCTGTTGTTTGTTCATTATTTACTGTTATCCATGTGCCCAAGTATTTGTATTTTTGCACCTTTTCTAAATTTACACCTCGCAACTTTATGCTTGTTTGCATGTTTTGCTTTTTAGTTATTACCATATATTTAGTCTTTTTGGTGTTCATTTTTAATCCGTGTTGCTTGCAAACGTTATTTGTTTCGTTCATTAGTTCTTGGAGTTCTTCAGCGGAGCTAGCTATGATAGCAGTGTCGTCTCCAAATCTTGTGTTGTTTATAGCTCTTCCGTTTATTATTATTCCCTTACTTTTCGTTAACAGTGCTTCTTCGAAAATCAATTCACTGTACAAATTGAATGGTAGGGGTGACAAAATGCATCCTTGTCTCACTCCTCTCCCTATTTCGAAATATCCTTACGTCATAATTACCACAACTTTTCAAATATTCATTCTAGAAAAGGTGTAGTGTTTATTGAGGGGTTGGAAAATTGTCTAGACACTCAGTAGACAACTCACAATATACATCTAACCCTTACCACAAAGCTATTCACACGGGCGCAAAGAGGATAAATAATAATGTGTTCAACCTTCTACCCTCAAAAAGTCTAAAAAGTTAAAGATTTCTGTAATCACATAAGAGACAGCACGAAACATATATATAACAAAATATTTTTCACCATCGCCAGTGTAACGAAGATAAGAATTTTTCAAATATCCATCCCTCCAGAAGGGTGGTTTTTAATAAAGAGTTGGAGAGGTGTTGACAAATTCTTTAGATAGTAAGTAGACGGCTCACAACATACACATGCAAAAAAACTATTTTTGATGCTCCAAAAAAGAGAGAAATTAATTTATGAAGTATTCAACCCCCAGAACAAGGCAGTTAATCGGACCCATCTAGGGAATGAGCTAATTTTGAAGAGGTTATCCAAGTAACAATTTTCCATGAATCCAATTTCATTCTTTTTCATTTTTTCCGTATTTAAGTTTTCCTATTTTTTACAGCATTTTGGTTTTTAAATTCAGTAAATTTTCCGCACTGTCAAATCCGTGATTTTAATCTCTCTATTGTCACATTCAGAATTAAGTGTCAAGTTCAGAATTTCACAGCTTTATAATCAGGAATTGTGGTTATTAGTCGCAATGTCAATTTAGGTTTTTCTTTACTTGGTCACATTCAGTTAATTTCGGATTAGTATTTCCTAACCTCCGAGAAATTCAAGAAAATACTATGAATATAAATCACTTCTGCAGTGTGCAAGAACAGAACCGTTTCTTAGCTATCGTATATGAACGTCGCTGCGTTTTATGATGTCGCTTTCGACGTACGGCCTGGTTAATCAATTTGGAGCACCCTGTAGTTTCGCTAAACTACTATTTTGTGCCAAACTGTGATAAAACATCTACTTAAATTCTAAGTCAAATTTCTTTCCTCGGTTTTCCCGAAAGTAACGACAATTTCATCTAATATTACTTAACTTTCATTTTCATTCCCTAAGCTATTACACAATAATCGTTTATTTATATGTTTCGCTCGATCTGCCTCGCGAAAGCTGCCCAATCTTAATGTTCATTTGAATTTTAATGCCGAAAGTTCCCTACTAAATTATACCTAATTTCTCGCTTAATATACACCACCGTTTTAGTCAATTACATTTCTCTCTGCGAATATAGAATAACGGGAAACATGTCAGGAGGATAAAATGTCGCGGTTAATTTCCGAAACATGAAACTTGCCACTTTTGGTTAGTTCACTTTCGTTTTCACTTTTATCCTGGAAATGTTGGAGTGTCAATGAAAGAATGGAAACTTGAAAAGTGCGTTCTTTAGGGAGAGATTGATGGAAATAATGTGAACTGAGAGTGGTTTTGTTTATATATAAAAATATTTAGATGGATCGCAGAATACTCATAAAGGAAAATATGTTCTTGGTTTTTATGATTTATTTGTAGGTTTGTTATTAGAACGCCACTTTATTGTGTTGTTCTGAATATATCTTTGGTTGGAAAACTTCGAAATAACACAAAGGTACATTAATAAAGGGTGTCTCTAAAAAGTCTGTACAAAATATGAGGTCAATGAGTCAATTTGTTATAAACCAATGGTTGATAGTTTCCTAAATATATGTACGGAGTGTCCGGAAAAATGTGAGAAATCTCCCGGATACGAAAAAAACACGCGTGAAACGAATATTACAAGTTCATATAAACATTTTTCGTATAGGCCTCCTCCTCGGAGATATAAGCTCGCAAGGAGCTACAATGGAATCAAGATTTTTACACATAGTTATTGAGCCACCAGGTATATTTCAATTTTTTTCTTAATATGATGTATACCAGGTAAGACCCTACAAATTACTATTCAAGAAAATGTTGCGAATTACTCACAGCTGCAGGAATAGACTAGCTATGACACTCATGATCCCATTTTTTTTCGCCCTGTATGATAAGAACTTTGGACAACGGTGTTTATATACCTTTAACTCTTGACTAAAAATTAAGTACTACATTCATGTCGCTACTCCTAACCGTTTTCGAGAAACCGTCATTTTATTTACATTATGTATTTGGCGTATTTCGATAAAAGACTTCTTTGTTCCTATCAAATGTTCAATATTCAACCTTATGATAAAAAAATTCGTTTGTTTGAAGGTTGTAGACAATGTTGAAGATTGACTAAAATGTGGTTGTCGGACTTGCATTGTCTTTATTTTTACTACGTTTCGATTAGGTTGTATCTCTAATCGTTATCAAGTATAAACTGAATGTTTTGTTTTAAGACTACGAGCTTATATAGGGACTGTGTCCACTGAAGCGCAAAGTTTCGCTTTACTGTATACACCTCAAAGATTTGATGTTACAAAGTAGTGGTTGCCAAAGATTAGGTATCTCAACACTCGGTTTACTAAAGATTCCATTATTGTTTTTAATGTAAGCTGTTTCTATAAATCTTCTTTTTTTCATGTTGGGTTCCATATATATTGCCGCAGCCTCAGACCATTTTATACGGTGTTGTTTATCCCAGGAGTGTTCTGCAATACCTGATCTCGACGTTTCCCCTTTTTGTGTATGAGTTTTATGTTCCTTAATTCTAACTCTCCAATATACATTTCACCACACTCACAGGGAACTTTGTAAACACATTATTTCTTATCGGTAGTTTTTGGTTTTGTTTTTGTTAAATGAGCTCTAAGTATATTTCCTGATTTAAAGGCTGTTTTTATATTATTACTATTGGCAATTCGTCTTATTTTCTCCGAAGTTCCCTTAATGTACGGAATTGTGAAGAAGGAATGTGTTTCTTGCTGTCCAGTGTTCGTTGTTCTAAAGTTATTTATAACATCGTCAATTAGTTTCAAAGGATAACCATTCAGTTGTAAATCGGATTTAATATTTGCTACCTCTTTTTCCAGTGAATCGACATTATTGCATATAGATATAGCGCGATTATAGAGGTTGCATATAATTCCCCGTTTTGTTACAACATAGTGATTAGAACTATGATTAAGATATAGTCCAGTATATTTTGGCTTTTTGTATACTGAAGTTTTAATAGATTCGTTTGAAGGATTCACCATTCACCACTCTTTTTCCATCGTTAACTTAATTGTAGGTCGAATAATATTTAGATCTTTCAAGAAATGATTAAGTTCTCGATCATTGCACTTCCATACGATGAAGATATCATCGATATATCTTCACCAGACTTTCAGTTTTACTGTTGTCGTTTCTATGGCATGAGTTTTGAACCATTCCTTATAAATATATATATATATATATATGTATATATATATATATATATATATATATATATATATATATATATATATATATATATATTGGCGACGATTGAAGAGAGTGAGGAACCCATCGGAAGCCCGTCATCCTGAGCGTAGAACTTCTACGTAGGCTACATTCCAAAAGGTCCATCACCGCGTCCAGTGGTAACGTGGTTCGATCTGATAAAGTAGTATCATTTGAAAGTCTAGTTTTGATTATGACTAGTGATTCCCTTAATGGTACATTAGTATACAAACTTTCCACATCAAAGCTTATTAGTTAAAGGTTGTATGACTTTTAAAAGAAGTTTCGCCAGTGCATTTGTTGGGGATCCTTTGGAGGTGGTTATTGGCCTCAATGATATGTTCGTTGTATGAATTTTTGGTAATCCGTAAAGATGAGGTGGCTTACTGTAGGTTGTCAGGTATATGGTATTGGTATTTTCTTAGTGTTCTGTAAATTTTTGACTCTATAGATTTAGTAGGATCACGAGGTAGTTGTCTATATTTTCCTTTTTCCAGGATATCACCGTTACATTTCCTTTGTCCGCTGGTAAAATCTTTATAGATTCATCCTCACGAAGTTCTTTCAAGACTGATGCTTCTAGCTTGGAAAGATTTTGAACTGGATTTTTCTTGTCTTCCAAAGTTGATTTTATTTTCTACCTAAACCCGTCGGAATGGTTTTCATCGACTTGCATAAATTCTACCGAGCTTATGATGTCTAAAACAAGCATGCTTTTTTGTGTTACTGCGAAATTAATCCTCTTGCTTAGTACTTGTTCTTCTGCTGTTGAGAGTATTCTTGAAGATAAGTTTATGATGGTTTTTCTTGAAGTTGTTTCAGGTAGAGCCAGTTGTTGATGTAATTTTAGTTTGTCTAATTGATTTCGGTGTTTCCTCGCCATATTTTCTTTCAACTTGTTGCATATGTTATCTATTTTATGGAAAATTGACTCGTGATCCGTTCTTGCAGCTGCGAGTATTTCACAACACTTTCTTGGATAATAATTTGAAGGATCTTACCTGGTATTCATCATATTAAAAACAATTGAAATATACTTGGTGGTTCAATAATTATGTGTAAAAAAACTTGATTCATTGCAGCTCTTTGGCAGCCTATATCTCCAAAGAGGAGGCCTATATGACAAAAGATTATATGAACTTGTAATATTTCTTTAACGCGTTTTTTCCCACATTTTCTCGAACACCCTGTATAGTGTCAAAGTTATAAGAGCTGCTGGTGGCGAAACTGTAACCACATCTTGATCTATCATCTTAAAAAACCCTAAAGTATTATTAAGGCAAATATTTAAAGAAAAGTTGTGAAAAATTATAACTTTGACATCCTCTTTTTCGAAAACTATCAACTTTTGGAATCAGGTAAATTGAGCTGAATCCTCATATTTTAGCCCCATGTATTTGTGCTACAGCTTTGTACAGGGTGAGTCAACGATTGGATGAAGTAGGTTTGTGCCTTTTCGGTGAAATTAACAAAGAAACTATATTTATTGTTTGATACAGTTTATTTTTACGCAGATTTTAAAAATATTTAGGACTCTACAGGGTGAGCCAAAAAGACAGCATAAAGTTGTATTTTTTAAATAGAACACCCTATATACGAATCATATTTTCGATTTAGCTTATAATTTTAAATCTTTTTTATTAAGGGTTTACTATAACAAAACTTTATAGTTTCTGAGATAATTAAGTTTAAAGAAAAAAAGTCACATTTTCAAGCATCAATTCAATCCTAAATAACGTTTTCAATTTTGTGACAAATATATTCAAATTTGGAATTTAGCAAGGCCAAGGACAAGTTAACATCATTTTTACCTAATATTTGCAATAAAAGCTACAGGGTGTTGAACACATCGGCTCAAATTTGAACAAGTTTAAATGAATAAATATCTTTTTTTAAATGGTACACCCTGTATATTTTCATGTTATTTAATAGAGTAATAAAAACCCTAAAAGTTTTGTTCAATATATCCTATACCTATTTATAATAGTTTTTGAGATATTTCAGTTTTTATAATTTTCCATACTTTTTTACAGAAATAGTCTTCATTATCATAGTAGCCATGGCAAAAACAATGTAAAAGAACATTTTTCTGTGTGTCAAATTTATAACCGCAATCGCTTCTTTTGGTTTTTATGTAGTGTAGTTTAGTTTTTTTTGCATTCATCTTATATTGTAAAATGAGTTTTCCAAAGAATGAGTTAATAGATATGATTTATACAATAGGAGAGGCTCAAAAAAATTGCCTTCTTGCTCAAAGAATTTACAAAATGAAGTATCCTGATCGACGCCAGCCTAATACCCATACTTTTCAAAACTTAATGCAAAGATTTGATTCTTCTGGTACTGTTCATTATCCAAAACGTAAAGTGGTCAACAAACCAGTAACTAATGAAGAAAAAGAACTACAAGTATTGTTAAATGTTCAGGAAAATACTTATATTGGTAGCCATCAGTTAGCAGCATTATGTGAAACATCACAATCCACCGCTAATCGTACTACCAAGAAATATAGGTATCATCCATATCACATGGAATTACACCAATAATTGCATGGACAGGATTTTGAAAGTCGTGTAAACTTTTGTCGTACAATAAATGCGGAGATTCAATTAAATCCAAATTTATTATGCAAGGTAATGTTTAGTGAGGAAGCTACTTTTAGAAATAACGGTGCCGTAAATAGACGCAACATGCATTATTATGCCACAGAAAACCCATTTTGGATTAGAGAGGTGCAACATCAAAACCACTGGTCATTAAATGTTTGGTGTGGTATTCATCATAATCGAATTATTGGACCCCACTTTTTTAATGAACCACTAAATGACCATAGTTACCTGAACTTTCTACAAGAAGAACTACCCCAACTGCTTCAAGGTCTCGATAGGGATGAGCTCGACAGTATGTGATTCGAGCACGATGGTGCGCCTCCGCATTACCATCGTGAAGTTCGTGGGTTTTTGGACCAACGATATCCGCAAAAATGGATTGGACGTGGGGGTTTCATTGAGTGGCCACCAAGGTCTTGCGACATCACCCCATTAGATTTCTTCCTATGGGGTTATATTAAAAATAAGGTGTATGTTAATCCACCAACAACAGTGGAAGATATGCGAAACAGGATTAGGGATACCTGTAGAACAATAACGCCACTAATTTTGTCCAGGGTCCGAGAAAATCTGCAAAAAAGACTAAATTTGTGCATTGCACAAGAGGGTCGTTTATTCGAACACTTATTAAAATGAAATAATTAATCTCAGTATTTAATAGGTAATTTTTTTGTTTCAGTTTAGTATAAAAGTAAATATGTATTTGCCTTGTCGTTATTGTTGTGTTAATTTTTTCACATTATGTTTAATTAAACTATTGCCGTTGTAATATAACGAATAATGTATTTCATCATATTTAACCACATTCTCTTTGTTTCTGTAGTTTCTTTTTATTATTTTACATGGCTACTATGATAATGAAGACTATTTCTGTAAAAAAGTATGGAAAATAAGAAAAACTGAAATATCTCAAAAACTATTATAAATAGGTATAGGATATATTGAACAAAACTTTTAGGGTTTTTATTACTCTATTAAATAACATGAAAATATACAGGGTGTACCATTTAAAAAAAAAAGATATTTATTCATTTAAACTTGTTCTTTTATTGCAAATATTAGGTAAAAATTATGTTAACTTGTCCTTGGCCTTGCTAAATTCCAAATTTGAATATATTTGTCACAAAATTGAAAACGTTATTTAGGATTGAATTGATGCTTGAAAATGTGACTTTTTTTTTAAACTTAATTATCTCAGAAACTATAAAGTTTTGTTATAGTAAACCCTTAATAAAAAAGATTTAAAATTATAAGCTAAATCGAAAATACGATTCGTATATAGGGTGTTCTATTTAAAAAAATACAACTTTATGCTGTCTTAGTTTTTTGGCTCACCCTGTAGAGTCCTAAATATTTTTAAAATCTGCGTAAAAATAAACTGTATCAAACAATAAATATAGTTTCTTTGTAAATTTCACCGAAAAGGCACAAACTTACTTCATCCAATCGTTGACTCACCCTGTACAGACCTTTTAGAGACATCCTATAAGGGAATAGAAATTTTTATGATTTAACCAAATTAAAAAAAAAATAAATTGTGGAAAAAAACACTGCTTCTTCGTAATAAAAAAAAATTTATTATTTGAGCAAACTCCTAACATCCCTTAAAATATTTTTTAAAAAAATGATTAATAGTACTACCCTCAGCGCGGACATACCGAACATACAAAAGCATTATTTATACGTGTCTATTTTTAGCTGGAGTTACATTAAGCCGTCAAATAATATATGTCACATCCGTAACCGAACTAAGAAATTCAATTTCGTTTGGCCTTATTTAGTAAACACGAGCGCCAGTATTCCCTTTGTAAAGGTATTATAAGTCTCCCTTTGTAGTGCTATTTGTTATTTACCGGAAATAAAATAGATTGCGCGTTTTGAATGAAACGAGTAGTTTAGCCAGAACTGTAGTTATAAAATTGTTTTATGGCATATAAATTTAACCTACACAATATTTTGAACAAAAAAGTTTCTCAAAACGTATTTCCAAAATGCAACCATTTTCTTAGAAAATAGGTCAATTTGAATTTTTTTTAAAATTGGCAACGTTGCATTTTGGTAACCACTTCGCGGGGGGTGTGTCAAATGGAATTTATTATTTGCCTGATTGGTCTTTTGCAAATAAAATTAAAGTATTTCTTTTGTAAAAAAAGAAAGAAAAGATTTCCAAATTACAGAATATAATCTTGGTTTTATATCGAAATTAAATACATGCACTGACCGATGATATAATTACAAAACAACAATTTAAAATTCGAAAAAAAAAACATTTCTTTGAAAACAAAGAAATAGGAAATTAAATTAATAAACCACGGATTTTACTTGCTGCTCGCTGTTACAAAATACTTCATAAAATGCGCTATATATATATATATATATATATATATATATATATATATATATATATATATATATATATATATATATGTTTATGCGGCTTTCACGGATTCACCCGTGTGAGATGCAATAGCAGTGGATATATCCACATTATGCCGTTGTAGTGCTGAAATCACATTCAGCAAACGTACAACTATATGCAGCTCCGTGTATAGAATGTGGATATATCCACTGCTATTGCATCTCACACGGGTGAATCCGTGAAAGCCGCATAAACGCCATCCGGTTGGAGGTCGGCGAAGCCGCGTTCAGGATTTGCATGCTTCCTTCCGATCTGTCCTTTGCACAGCCAGGTGCATGTCGGTACCCTGATGAGTCTAGTAGAGACGAAATATGTATCTCTGCCGTATCACTGTGGCGGGGAGGGTAAGTTTTGACTTTCATAGGATAAATTTGCGTTTTATACCAATTTATTCTAACTGTGCACCCTCTAACACAGAAAGGATAAGATGAGGAGAAGTTTGCATTTACTGTTCGTATTTTACTTCATATATATATATATATATATATATATATATATATATATATATATATATATATATATATATATACAGGGTGATTCAAAAATCGATCACGAAACTTAAGGGGGTGATTCTACTTGACAAAATAAGGGTAGAGCTTCATATAATTTTTTTTCAAAATGTCATTCGTTTTCGAGTTACAAGCCGTCCAAGTTCAAGTTTTTATTTTTTGTTTTTTGAATTACTCGCTTACAGGAAAACCGATTTGACTAATATTTGAAAGATAGGCTAAGTCTTCTGTGCTTCATCATTTTAGTAACAATTCACATTGATTGTTTGCCGCTAGAGGGCACTTTACCTACATTGAAAATTGTTTTTTTGTCATAATTTTTTAGTGTTGACAGCTACAGTAGTTTTTGGCATAATTTCTGAAAGACTGATGCCAGGCCTTTAAAAAAGGTGCTCTTTATTTACATCGCTAAACCCAACGGTTTAGACGTAAATCACCCTTAAAAATTAAGTGGTAAGTTTACTTTTCTCATTTCATTACCACCAGCTACCAGGTAAATAGCTATCAAAGTATACTAGAGCTGTCAGTTTAACATCAAATAAATTCGCTTTTTAAACTATTTAATTTATAATCTTAAAATAACTAATAATGGCTAATCAGTAAATATTCATATTATGGATTATTGCGATATACATTTAATTGATAAAAATTAATGAAACAGTACTAAACAAACTAAAAAAGATTCTCAAAATGTCCCCCATTTTCTTCCATACATTTCCTAACACTCTTCAAAAAATGTCGCCTAACTCGATGAAAAATTCCTGGTGTTTCTTTAATAATTTGGCACTTTTCGATTATCCTGAAGCGAAGATCCTCGACGTTGATTACTGGAATATCGTACACCAATTGTTTCAAATGACCCCAAAAGAAAAAATCCATAGGATTAAGGTCTGGTGACCTCGCTGCCCATGCCAATGGTCCACTTCGTCCTATCCATCGCTCAGGATACGTTGCATTCAAATACTGTCGGACACGTATACTAAAGTGGGGCGGAGCTCCGTCTTGGAGGATCCACATGTTGGCCCTTACTTCCAATGGCACATCTTCCAGATACAATGGGAGACGATTTTGGATAAAATCTAAGTATACGTCACCAGTTAATGGGCCATCAAAGAAATGAGGACCAATAAGGTAATCTCCTATTATCCCTGCCCACACATTTAGTGAAAATCTACGCTGATGTTTCATTTCTACCACATTGTTTGGGTTCTCGTAAGCATATGTGTGGATGTTGTGTAGATTTGTTATGCCATCACGAGTGAAACCAGCTTCGTCAGTGAATAATTTGACGCCAATTAATCGATTATCGTGTTCATACTTAGCTAGGATCTGATTGCACATTTCCAACCGTCTCGGCCGATCATCGTCATAAAGAGCCTGCACCTTTTTTGAATGAAACGGGTAGAGTTGTTCTTCTCTTAGTATCCTCCATGAACTAGCCTGACAGAGCCGCACTTCATTCCCAATTTTTCTAGTACTAATACCTGGATTATCTTCAATAATTTCAAGCACTCTTTCTTCTTGTTGCACGTTTCTAGCAGTTCTAGGTCTTCCCCTATTTCCATTATAACTTTTAAAGGAACCACATTCCGCAAGCCTCCTGTGCACACTGGAAAATGTTTGAGCATGAGGGATATTTCTTTCCGGATAACTCTCCATATAATATCTTCTTGCCAACTCTGCATTACCATTTGCTTTTCCATAACAAAAATGGATATCACAATATTCGATATTTGAATATTGGTGATTAGCCATTATTAGTTATTTTAAGATTATAAATTAAATAGTTTAAAAAGCGAATTTATTTGATGTTAAACTGACAGCTCTAGTATACTTTGATAGCTATTTACCTGGTAGCTGGTGGTAATGAAATGAGAAAAGTAAATTTACCACTTAATTTTTAAGGGTGATTTACGTCTAAACCGTTGGGTTTAGCGATGTAAATAATGAACACCTTTTTTAAAGGCCTGGCATCAGTCTTTCAGAAATTATGCCAAAAACTACTGTAGCTGTCAACACTAAAAAATTATGACAAAAAAACAATTTTCAATGTAGGTAAAGTGCCCTCTAGCGGCAAACAATCAATGTGAATTGTTACTAAAATGATGAAGCGCAGAAGACTTAGCCTATCTTTCAAATATTAGTCAAATCGGTTTTCCTGTAAGCGAGTAATTCAAAAAACAAAAAATAAAAACTTGAACTTGGACGGCTTGTAACTCGAAAACGAATGACATTTTGAAAAAAAATTATATGAAGCTCTACCCTTATTTTGTCAAGTAGAATCACCCCCTTAAGTTTCGTGATCGATTTTTGAATCACCCTGTATATATATATATATATATATATATATATATATATATATATATATATATATATATATATATATATATATATATATATATGTAGGGTTATTCACCCTATACGACACAGAATATTGCAGCCAAATACGTGACTTTCAAAAAGTTTTACGTATGGGGGTCTCATATAGTTACTTTTTAAAATTATTTTCATATTATATAGGCTGTCCTAAAAGCTCTGAAAGTATCAAAGTTGTTTTTTTTTTAATGGAACCCCCTATATATTATTGCAATTTTGGATTTTCCGATCAAAACAAGTGCCTATTTTAATAAGGTTATACTATCTAAAACTTAAGGGTTTTTAAAAAATTTGAATTTTGACAAAATCTAACCTAATTTTCATGTTTCAAATACTTAAGAAGTGTTTCAGTTATGTACTCGACATTTACAGTGAAGTGTAACAATAAATCATATTTTATATCCCAATTATCATAAACTTGCTATATTATACAGGGTGTCCAAAAATTTAAACTAATCAAATAAGAACTTTAAGTGGCCATAACTTGATTAATTTAAATAGATCATTATACTTTTTACCTTACCAGAAAATGTACCTTTTAAATACCTATCAAATGGTATAAGGATATTCTATAGCTAAGTCTGTGCGTTTTCACAGAATACGCTAAATAATCGTTTTCTGCACCATTTTGTATTTTTTGAATAGATGTTCTACAGTATCTAGTTGCCTATGGCATTTGGAAATGACAGGTGATTTACAGCTATAAGAATAATAATCAGAAATATCTTTACAAATGTTCAGAAACTCAGAATACGATTTATAGTCACACAAAAGAAATCTGTATTTATTAAGAATCCTTCAAACACTTTTTGGCTAATGTCAGTATTTTCGAATATATGATTCTGACTAATATTGGGATTTTCGATCACTGAACCAAGTACAGTAAAAACATTATCTTCATCCTTAGTGACAGGTTTTCTTATAACAGGTTTTTTATATCTGACACTTCCACTTTCCCGAAACTGGTTTAATAGTCTCACAAAAATGGCAGGTTTAGGATGGTTTCTTTCAGGAAATCCCTTATACCATTCGAAGATACATTTTCTGGTTATTAAAAAGTATAGCGTCCTATTTAAATTAATCAAGTTAAAGCCCCTTAAAGTTCTTATTTGATTAGTTTTAAGATCTGTAAACCACGGAAAGGCGCCCGGAATCTCTCCAACGTTTTTCAAATCGTGCGGTTACAAGTAGTGAGCGGATGGCCGTACTACAGGCGTTGGACCCATGCTCGCTCACTGCTCGGCACAGCATCCTCATTTCGGTGCAGATGTTCTTACATACGTAATGCTTTTGGAGCATGCTTTGCCAGTCGTATATATAACGTGGCAATTTTAGTTGCGCAATGTATGATAAAAAATTAAACAACATGAGTTTGAATAAATTGTGCTCTTAAATGTGCAAGAACTACTGTTTGAAATTAGCCTGATTTAAATTGGGATCTTTACCCTCAACTATTGCTGCTGCAAAACAACAAATTTTTCGGGTTTATATACAATTATAGTATTGATTGGGGAAAACACATTTAGCCATAGATTGGGACGAGAAAATTTTTTGTCAGCCATTTTGTTAGCACAGGGTTGCCGATGTTAACATCAGGATGTGTTATTTAGGATGCTGAAATATACATTTTCCCATAATGAAATCACTGGGGACATTTTTTTCGCGATATATGTCTAATTTCGATGGAGTACAAGAGATTTAGACAACGATTAGTTTGTCTGATCATTATTTCTGGTGGGTGGAGGAGCTGCTTTCTTGATGTTTGACAGACAAAAATATTTTTATTTAATTTTCCGTTCAATTTCTTGCTTATTGTGAATTGTTCGAGTACTTTTAAGTGTTAAAAATTATTAAAAATGCAAAGTTTATAATTAATATAGGCAAAAATAGGATTTAAAAGGTTATTTTTATCGATAAATTTTATAAGATATTAGTGACATTTGAAAATAATATTATAGTTTAGGCAACTAGAAATTCATACTGGGTTATTTTACCACAAGTTGATGTCCCAATTAACATATTAAATATATCAATTTAAATAATGTAATAGAAAATTATAGCTAATTATCGGAGTGTGTAACAAGCTTTCAACATAAATTACTGGAGGTAGTATGCAATGCTTCGTGCAGATTACAAGGCAGAGAGAGAGAGAGAATACAGGATCATGTTATATCTCTCGCTCCAAACCGCGATTGGCCAGAACACGTTTCGAAATTATGGAAACGTTCGGAGTGAGAGAGAAAGCGCCCTCTCTCTCTCACACTAGGAATATTATGGTAATTATTTATAGTAAGTAAAATCTAGAAAAATGATTTTTTTTTGAAATCCCTTTATAAATCACAATTCTTTTTAATACTAATTAAAATATATTGTATGTAATGCATTTCAATTCTTCTTGCACAAATTTTAGCTACCAAATTAAGAAAAGCTTGTATTTTCATCGAAGAAGCAAAATTAAATTTCATAAACTTCTTGGACATTTCTATTACTTGTCTGCAGCGCGGAGTTTCAGGCGCAAACTGAGTTAAAAACACAGCTTGGTTTAAATTGATGCAAAAATTATTCAAATTCGAACCCCGATATATGGAAATTCGGAAAAAGCTGTTAAAATAGGTATATATAAATAAACCAAGCACGAAACACATTTTTTCAGGTGTGCGGGTCTAAAATTTACTGTTATTTTATTTTTATTACCAGCCGTGTTACACCGGTTGAAAATCTAATACGTTAACTTGGATAATGGAGCAGTGTGAAAAAATAATAGGGTTCGGCTTTTAAAAGTTGAAAATTCTAACAGCAGTCTTTTGAGAGCGAGGAAAACATCAAAAGGAACTTTTTTAAGTTTCTAAACATTTGGTTAAACGCTATAGAAAAAAAGATATTGCGAAAAAGGTTCGATGTATGATTTCTACTTTTTACAATTTACAAGGACTCTCACTCTCTCTCTCTCCGTCTTTCTCAATCTATATATATATATATATATATATATATATATATATATATATATATATATATATATATATATATATATATATATCCTCAAATCATTGTTCTAAGGTCTGATAAAAGCAATAAAACAGTAGTTATGAACAAGACAGATTACGAGACAAAAATGAACAACTTACTAAAGGACGAAAATACATATAAAAATATTAAGAGTGATCCAACGAACTTATGTCAAAAAAAAAATAATACCTTCATAAAAAAATTGCTCAATGTAAAAGAACTAACTGAAAAAGATGCAAAAAGGCTAACCATTCACAATGCTATTCCACCAAAAATATACTGCCTACCAAAATTACATAAACAAAATATACCACTAAGACCTATTGTTTCTTGTATACAATCGCCATTCTATAGTTTATCAAAATTCTTATCAGATTGCATTTCAAATATTACAGGCAAAAACGATTTTTTTATTAAAGATTCATTCGCCTTTAAAAAATTTATTGATAAAGTAAACCTACCTGAAAATTACAGACTCATTTCGCTAGATGTTATATCTTTGTATACAAACATACCAAATCAACTTGTCCACACTATTTTAGCAGAAAAATGGGAAATTTTAAAAAAACATACAACGCTATCAAAAAATAATTTTATGGATGCTGTTGACCTCGTTCTTAATACAAATTACTTTCAGTACGAAAATACCTTTTACAAACAACTCGATGGATGTGCTATGGGATCACCAATTTCATCTACCATTGCTCAGCTAGTAATGGAATATTTAGAGGAAAAAGTTTTAGAAAAATTAAATTTTAATATAATATTTTTCAAACGTTTTGTCGATGATTGCATAGTAGCCGTACCACAAAATAAAATAAATGAAATTCTCCAAGAGTTTAACAGTTTCAACGAAAAATTACAGTTCACGTCCGAAACAGAGAATAATAATAAAATAAATTTTCTAAATATGACACTTATACGCAGAAAAAACAAAATTTTAACTGAATGGTACACCAAACCAACTTGGTCAGGTAGATATCTAAACTATTTCTCTAATCATTCAAAAACTCAAAAAAACAGCGTTATAATCGGTCTATCTGATCGTGCTATCTCCCTAACGTCTCCAGAATTCCGACCAAAAATACTGCAAAAAGTAAAAGAGGCACTAATAAATAATAATTTCAACGAAAAAACTATCATCAAAATAATTGAAAAACGAACATATAAGTTTTATAATAACGTAAAAACAAAAAACATAAAAAGCAAAAATATGTGGCATTACCGTACACTAGTGAGCTGTCAGAAAAAATAAAATACATTTTAAAAAAGCATGATATTATCGTATGCCACAGGTCACATAATAAATTAAATACATTGTTCACAAATTTAAAAAGTAAAACTCCTCTAATGAATAAATTAAATATAATATATTCGATCCCTTGCACAAATTGTCCCAAAAAATATATAGGCATGACGAGTCAATTACTGAAGAACAGATTAAATGGCCATAAATATACAAAAAACGCCTCAACAGCGTTAAACAAACACACACAGGACGAAAAACACACCTTTGATTGTAACAATACCATTATAAAAAACAAAGATATGAATTACCAAAAATTACAGATAAAGGAAATGATTGAAATTAAAAAAGAAAAACACTGTTAACAACAGAACAGATATGGGAAATTTCAGCCACATTTACGCAAGCCTAATTTAAACAAAAATATTAAGTATTCGATCCGGTCAAATAAGAATCAAAAATGGAATATCCTTTTAAACATAAAACCAAACATATACCTTATTTGTTTTTTTATGCATTGTAAAATATAAAAAATATTAAAAAAATAAAACACATTCGCATTCCACGTATCCTCAGTAAACGATATAAAATTTAAATTTTATTTAGTAACAAAATAGCAAAATGTCAAGGTATGTACCGGTAAAATTAAATATTTTTAAAAATTTTAAAGTTTAGACTACTGTTTTTAAGTCTCTTGTTTGTTTTTCGAAATTGTAAATATGTTTTTTATGTGATGTATTTTAATTATATATTTTTTTTGGAAAAAAATTTGAAAATGCCTTGAATAAAGGGCGAAACGTCAATCGTTTTGTGTATTTATTAAATATAGAACCTAAACCCAAAAAAAGACAAAATAAAGAAAAATGGTATATATATATATATATATATATATATATATATATATATATATATATATATATATATATATATATATATATACAGGGTAATTCACCTTATACGGCACGGAATATTGCGGCCAAAATACGTGACTTTCAAAAAGTTTTACTTATAGGATATATGAGGATTAGATATGGTTACTTTTTAAAATTATTTTCATATTGTACAGGGTGTCTGAAAAGCTCTGAAAGTATCAAAGTTGTGTTTTTTAAATGGAACTCCCTATATATTATTGCCTTTTTGGATTCTCAGATCAAAATAAGTGCCTATTTTAATAAGGTTTATAGTACCTAACCCGTAAGGGTTTTAAACAATTTGAATTTTGACAAAATTTAACCTAATTTTCATGTTTCAAATACTTAAGAAGTATTTCAGTTATATACTCGAAATTTACGGTAAAGTGCGACAATAAATCTTATTTTATATCCCAATTATAATAAAATTTCTATATTATACAGGGGGGTGTCTCTCATACCTAGAAAAAATTCCCAGGTGAAGTACGAGTATTCAACAATATCATTAGCCGCGACGTTTCGAATTTTTGAAAAGAAAAAATTGTTTTTCATCGTTCTTTTTTTCATACCACGTTTAGTTTTTGAGATAAACTGGAAAAACCGAATAAAATGATCATTTTTGGCATAGAGTTACCAATGTTAACATCGCGATATTATTTTTTGGGATGCCAAAATATACACTTTCCAATAATAAAATCGCAAGATCCATTTTTTTCCAAAAATAATTCTTTTATCTAATTTTCATGGACTATTGGTATGATCCAAAGTTCCCAGAAACACCAATTTAATTTAAGGAAATTTATAAATGACGATATCAAATCATGAAGGCATTGTTTAAAATATTGGGGTACGGCAGGTGTAAAATTATCTATTTAAATACGAATTTTGTAATCTATTTATGATGAATAATTTATCGTTTATTAAATTTTAATAAATGGAGGCATAATTAAAGTTAAAATCTAATTTGTCCCAAACAATTCCGCTTGTTTTTTACAACGTGTAATAGAGTAAATTAGAGCTGAGAGCAACTCGCAATTTGAAAGTCATTAATTGGGAAAATGTCAATATTTAGAGTATTTCTTTTATCTAATATTGGTCAAAAACGCGAATGTAACTTTTTAAACTGGATTAGCCGTCATACAGATCCAATTTGGTTCCATCTGATTCACTTTTATTCAGAATTTTGAAACGGAAAGTCTGATAACGTTTTTTTTTTCAAACGATGCACTAATGAGCATTTAGCCTCAAAAATAATAACGTCGTTGTTTTTGACTCTAGACGTGTCAAAATCAGTATCCGGGGATTTTTGAGGGCGCTAAGTTGATTTCTACTAATCGGGTGAAGGGAGATTGACTTAGGGTGGGTAGGGGGAGGGGAGTAATATTAAAAAACGTAATGGTTATCGTTTTATATGTTTTTAGGTGCTCCAATTTCATTTCTGGCATTATTTTACCAATCGGGTGAAAGGGCGCTGACTTAGGGTGGGAAGGGAGAGGGGAGTAATATTAAAAAAACGTAATGGGTATCGTTTTATATGCTGAGTTAGGGTGATTGTACATTTTCCCATAAAAAATCTATCTCAAGATAAAAACAAAGTCTCTTTACTGTGTGATCAAGTAGGTCCTGAAGCACATCTTCAACACTCGTCTCCGTAACTCGGATTGACTCTGGTTTTGGATAGCAGAGTTTCTTTGCTTCTCTAATTAGAGTATGCCAAGGAAATATACCCTTATTTGAATCGTATAACAACTCCCACTGCCTCCTTGTAAAATCACCTTCAACAAAGATTTTGCAAAGCTTGTTCAGGTGTGTAATTTTTTACTTTCGGTTTCTGAGCAGTATTTGTTACCTTCCTGTAAAGTTTGGCTCTTGTTGGTGTTAAAGTTGCATCTATTATAAGTTTAGAGGCCGCGGCATTTCCAGACATTCGTTGACTTACGCTGGCTGCATAGGTAAGCTCCTCAACAGGTACCTGTTCGCGTAGTTTTTTTATATTTCGTCGTTTACTACGATCATGTAATTCTTGGAAATGCTTCCTTGGGCGTCCCGTAGAATTCGTGGCCCAGTTATGTACTGGTATTGATGTATTAAGCCATTTCTCGGTTTTTTTTTCAAAAATCTTTCTTCAATATAGTTAGATGATATCCATCTCTTCTTCAAATCACTATTAAAATGTTTTAAATCGTGACTTAAGGTATGGTACTCGTTTTGGAGACATTTCATCATTTCGCAAAGCTTATGTTCCATAAATGATACCTTATCTTCAAGTGTGTTGGATGTGCTTTGTTTAAAAAGCATCTATATCATTTTATGATATACCTCAATAACGTTTGATGAAAAGTTTGTACCTATAGGAAAAAAAAATATGTATGTAAGAAAAAAATAACCAAAATTATTGCAAAAAAAACCGTGGAACTCAAAGCGGTTTTTTGAAGAGGTGGAAACATGTGGAAAATGTTTTGACTATTATGATATGGCTAATATCTATAGTTTATTATAAAAAAAGAATTATAGCCCGACCTAGCTCGGAACATTTTCAAAAACACTAATTAGTTAAAAAGAAAAACAAAAAAATTGAAAATTTTCTTGCATTTTGTTTTAGGTCCATAAGAATACTAAACAGTCATTATATTTTTAAATAATATATATTAAAATTAAATACATACCTTGTTCTTCAGATTCCATCACAAAAATTTTTTTTTAATAATCACTTTACAAAATAGCCAAACATCAAACACAAGTCTAAAAAAATCTATCAAGAACGAATGCGTGCGTATTGAACGAAGCTTAGATTACAGTTAACTGTGCGGAGTGTAGCTGCGTGAAGCGGCCACTTCATCATATTTTTATGTTAGTACGGTTACTCAGGTATACAAAAAAAATAATTTCGATGATTACTTGTCTAGTTTGCATTTCTCCTTTTTGTCCGGTTTTTGAGGCCAAATGCTCGTTAGTGCGATGGCCAGTTAAAAAAGGTGAAGCCTGTTTTTAAGTCTAAAAATAATATTTTTCATGAGACGAAAACTTATCTAGCTACTCTCGTATTAACGACAACGTTTTACTTTAAAATAACTTTTTTAATACCATAATTTATCATTTCAGGACATTTACAGCACTGGCCTAAATTTTTTAATAAGGTCAGTTTTTTCCTGGAGTTATTTTAGGCATTTGGGGGATAAAAGCTAAAAATTCCAACAAACGATTGATCAAAAAACGCATGGATACGTCAATTTACTGTTAATGGGCATTTTTTCCAAACCCTAATCAGGGTTGAAACGAACCCCTACAATTAAACACAAAAAGGAGGGTAACACACAGAATCCCTTTAAAAGTCATGTAAATAAGTGATTCGGTTCTCCTTTTGAAATATCGAAATATATCAAATTAAAATTCGTACGATTAAGATAGATATCAATAATTAGTAATTATATTTATATTTGATTAGTAAAGGGTGTTTTTTATAGAGGTATAGAACTTTAAGTTGGCAAAACTTTTTTAACTGGCGGCCATTTTGTCAGCTGTCAAGTGATTTATGTTTAGTTTGGTTTGGCATTTCAACATGAATAGACTGACGCCTGAACAACGCTTCCAAATTGTGCAAAGTTATTTTGAAAATCATGGTTCTGTTCGAAATACGTATCGCGCACTACGTCCATTTTACGGTCAACATAATCGTCCATCAGAGCAATTAATTCGATTAACTATGGAACGTTTTCGCAATACGTTTACTCTAAATGATAATACGCAACCACAGAAACGTCGTACAGTGCGTACAGCAGAAGTCATTGCTGCTGTAGAGCGTAGCGTAGAGGAAGACCCGAATCAGTCTATCCGCCATCGTGCACAGGAATTGGATATGTGTCCATTCACTTTATGGAAGATTTTGCGGAAAGATCTTGGTTTGCGTGCTTACAAAATCCAACTCGTGCAAGAATTGAAGCCACACGATCACCTAGCAAGGCGTAGATTCGGTGAATGGCTCAAAAACAAGATTGCCGTTGATCACGATTTTCATAAGCGAATTTTGTTTAGCGATGAAGCTCACTTTTATTTGAATGGATACGTCAATAAACAAAACTGCCGTATTTGGAGTGATGATAATCCTCAAGTTTATGTTGAGACACCGTTACATCCAGAAAAACTGTTTGTGTGCTTTATGGGCTGGTGGAATCATTGGTCCGTACTTCTTCAAAAACGATGCTGGTCAGAACGTTGCAGTCAATGGTGACCGCTATAGAGCCATGATTACTGACTTTTTCGTTCATCAATTGAACAACTATGATGTGCAGGAGCTGTGGTTTCAACAAGACGGCGCAATGTGTCACACAGCTCGTGCCACAATTGATTTATTGAAGGAAACGTTTGGTAACCGCATAGTTTCACGTTTCGGACCCATGAATTGGCCTCCAAGATCGTGCGACTTAACGCCGCTAGACTATTTTCTGTGGGGATATGTGAAGTCGCTAGTCTACGCCGATAAGCCCGAAACGATTGATCACTTGGAGGACAACATTCGCCGCGTTATTGCCGATATACGGCCACAAATGTTGGAAAAAGTCATCGAAAATTGGACCTCCAGATTAGACTACGGCCGAGCCAGCCGTGGCGGTCATATGCCAGAAGTCATATTTAAATTATAATGCTAGAAGGTTATCTTTCGAATAAAGTAAATTTCATGTCAATTTAAAAAATTCATCTTTGTTTTATTCCATTTAAAAGTTCTATACCTCTATAAAAAACACTTCGCTTCGCTAGCATTCGAAAACCTTAGGAATTTAAAGAAAAAAGCTAGTGAAATTGAACTTCATTCTTACGTGCCTTTTTGTAAATACGTTCCAGTGAAAATAGGATTACTAGATCAAATAATGAGATATCTAGACTTATCAGTAATTTTAATGACATTTTTTCTAACCGTTGTATGGCGTATGTGAAGGCAGCGAGATTTTCAAAATATGCGCCACGCGCCTAATTTTTTTCAGGCATTGAACGAATCCTAAAAATGTATCTTACTCTAAACTAACTTCGCAAGTGTCGACAACAATAAAAAGCTTTTCCTCTTTCAATTTCAAAAAAATTCTAATAAGTACAATTTTTTCCCAGTTCCCTGACAGAGGGCTAAATTCCGGTCATGTCAGGAAAATTCCTATTATCGGATAGCCTTACTTCAAGTAGGTCAGTCAAATTAAATTTGGAACAAAATTTAGTGTTTCTAGATATAAACAGGCGACAGAATGTTCAGAATGATGGTGGTAATTCATGGCTTACAATTTTTTTGGGGGCAAACATTTTTATTAAACAATTATGTTGTGAAAAAACTATTGATTTGTGCTTCTTAAAAATACCTACAAAATAAAAAAAGTATCAAAATGGGAGTATTTGTTCATTAATTATTGCAAAAAACATGCTAAAATGGCTGTTCTTTCAATTATTAATAAACAGTAGAAAAATATATTGCATACACTTCATACTGTAGCAACAGTAACATCTTGTAGCACAAAATAAGTATGCAAAATTTCAAGTAAAAATATTCAATAGTTTTTGCAGAGTGACTTTGTTTATATATATATATATATATATATATATATATATATATATATATATATATATATATATATATATATATACATTCAGCAAACGTACAACTATATGCAACTCCGTGTATAAATGAAGTAAATTGCGATCAGTAAATGCAAACTTCGTTCCAATCATATCCTTTTTGTGTTAGAGATTACACAGTTTGAATAAATTGCTATAAAATACAATTCATCCCATTCCACCACCATCGAAATGATGGCCCCCCTGTACCACCATACCGAGAAGAAAGTCCAAACTTACCCTCCTCGCCACAGTGATAGGGCAGAGGTATATGTTTCGTCTCTACTAGACTCAGCAGGGTATCCACATGCACCTGTCTGTGCAAAGGACAGATCGGAAGGAAGCATGCAACACTGAACGCGGCTTCGTCGACCTCCCGCCGGATGGCGTATATATGTTTAAGCAGCGCGCCCACTGGTTTGATTCGGTTCAAACCGCTCGGCTCCGCACAATCGGTCAGTTTTGGTTTACACGTATTTAAATGAGAGCCCGCTCACTGGTTCCGATGCTGAAAGCGCTGAAGCGTTCTGGCCGGTCGGAACCAGTGAGTGGGCTCTCATTTATTTACGTGTAAACCAAAACTGACCGATTGTGCGGAGCCGAGCGGTCTGAACCGAACCGAACCAGCTTTAATGCGGCTTTCACGGATTCCTCCGTGTGAGATGCAATAGCAGTGGATATATCCTTCATTCTCTCCACTCGTAGCCAATATATATATATATATATATATATATATATATATATATATATATATATATGGAATTGTTCGAAACTCATGCCATAGAAATGGTAACAGTAAAACCGAAATTCTGGTTAAGATATGTCGATAGTACCTTATCGAATGCAAGGGCAGTGATCAAGAACTTAATGATTTCTTGAAACGTCTAAACACCATGCGACCTACAATTAAATTTACCATGGAAAAAGAGATAAATGATCAATTGCCCTTCCTAGATATCATGGTGAACCGTTCAAACGAAACTATTAAAACTTCAGTATACAGAAAGCCAACAGATATTGGACAATATCTTAACGATAGTTCTAATCATTTTGTTGTAACAAAACGGGAAATTATACGCAACTTTTATAATCGCGCTATATCTATATACAATAATGCCAATTCATTGGAAAAAGAGGTAGCAAATATTAAATCCGATTTACAACAGAATGGCTATCTTTTGAAACTAATTGACGATGTTATAAATAACTTTAGAACAACGACCACTGGACAGCAAGAAACACATTCCTTCTTCACAATTCCTTACATTTAGGAAACCTCGGAGAAAATAGGACGAAGTTATAATATAAAAACAGCCTTTAAATCAGGAAATACACTTAGAGCTCATTTAACAGAAACAAAACCAAAAACTACCGATAAGAAAGAATATGTTTACAAAATTCCATGTGAGTGTGGTGAAATGTATATTGGAGAAACCAAACGTCGACTAGAAGTTAGAATTAAGGAACATAAAACTCATACACAAAAAGGGGAAACGTCGAGATCAGGTATTGCAGAACACTTACTTACTCCTTACTTACTCCGTGGCGTTACAACCCCGTGTGGGTTTTAGCCGACTTGACAATATGCCTCCAATCGTTTCTGTCCTTTGCTAGCTCCATCAGGTCTCTACATCCATAGCTTTAAGGTCTCCTGCTATATTATCCCGCCACCGGAGCCGGGGTCATCCAAGTGGTCTTTTTCCAGTTGGGGTTTCTTCCCACACCAGTCTCACTATTCTTTCGTTAGAGTGTCTTATGAGGTGGCCCGTCCACTGGAGTCTTCTAGACTTTATTTCTTTTACTATGTTGGCGTCTGCGTATAACTCTTCCAACTCTTTGTTTGTTCTTATTCTATATTGTCCCGTTGCCCCATCCAGTAACGGGCCTTAGGATTTTTCTCTCCGAAACTCGCAGTCGCTCTTCGTTTGCCTTTGTTATTGTCCAAGTTTCGCTGCCGTACATCACTACTAGTCTTATAACTGTTTTATATAGATTTATCTTTGTTCGTCTTGTTAGTTGTTTCGATTTTATCAGGTCTCGAAGGGCGTAGCTACATCTGTTCCCAGCTTGGATCCTATTGTTTATTTCTTGTGATCCGTTATTATCTTCAGTTATTGTTGTTCCAAGATACTTAAATTCTCTGACGCGCTCAAAGTTGTAGTCGTCGATGGTGATGTTCTGTCCAATTCTGTCTCTGTTTCGAATATTGCGGCTCGTGTACATATATTTAGTTTTGTTTTCATTTATTTGTAGCCCCATCTTCTCTGCTTCCTTCTCGAACCTGATAAAAGTTTCCTTCATTTTTATTCTTGTGTTTTCTATTAGATCTACATCGTCTGCAAATGCCAGCAGTAAGTTTGGTCCTTCTCGATGGAATATGGAAGTCGGTGTATCAATTCTTGCATTTCTGATTATGTGTTCTAAAGCTACGTTGAAGAGTTGTGGTGAGAGTGCATCTCCCTGCTTCAGAACACGCCTGGGATAAACAACACCACATAAAATGGTCTGAAGCTGCAGTAATATATATGGAAGCCAATATGAAAAAAGAAAACTTATAGAAGCAGTTTACATTAAAAATAATAATGAAATCATCAGTAAACCCAGTGTTGAGATACCTAATCTAATCTACTGAAAATCATATAATTTTACACATTTTTTTAATCATTTTCATCCTTTCTAATAAAGATATCGCAAAATCCTTTCTAATTGTTAACCTATACCATATCATGAATGTGTGTGCGAAATTTCAAGTCAATATCTTTTGACCGTTAAAGACATTGACTTGAAATTTCGCACACACATTCATGATATAATATAGATTAACAACAACAAAGAATTTTGCGATATCTTTATTAGAGAGGGTGAAAAAGATTTAAAAAAATGTGTAAAATTACATTATTTTTGGGGATGGTATTATATAGCATCCAACTAATTCAGTTGAATAATTATTTTTATTATTCTAAACATAATTAAGTCCTGAATATATGAGCGAAACTTTTTTCTGTAATCTATAATCCAATTATTGGCCTCAAAAACCAAACAAAAAGGAGAAATGCAAAGTATACAAGTAATCATCGAAATTATTTTTTTTTTGTATACCTGAGTAACCGTACTATTATAAAATTATGATAAAGTGGCCCCTCCACACCGCTACGCTCCGCACAGTTAATTGCAATCTAAGCTTCGTTCAATACGCACGCATTCGTTCTTGATAGATTTTTTTTAGACTTGTGTTTGATGTTTGGTATTTTGGAAAATGAATATTAAAAAAACAAATTTTTGTGATGGAATCTGAAAAACAAGGTATGTATTTAATTTTAACATATATTATTCAAAAATATAAAAACTGTTTAGTATTCTTATGGACCTAAAACAATATGAAAGAAAATTTTCTATTTTTTTGTTTTTATTTTTCACTAATTAGTGTTTTTGAAAATGTTCCGAGCTAGGTCGGGCTATAATTCTTTTTTTATAATAAACTATAGACATTAGCTATATCATAATAGTCAAAACATTTTCCACATGTTTCCACCTCTTCAAAAAACCGCTTTGAGTTCCACGGGTTCTTTTTTGCAATAATTTTGATTATTTTTTACTTACATACATATTTTTATTCCTACAGGTACAGATTTGACATCAAATGTTATTGAGGTATATCGGAAAACGCTATACATGCTTTTTAAACAAAGCACATCTAGAACACTTGAAGATAAGGTATCATTTATGGAACATAAGCTCCGCGAAATGATGAAATGTCTCCAAAACGAGTACCATACCTTAAGTCCCGATTTAAAACATTTTAATAGTGATTTGAAGAAGAGATGGATATCATAGAACTATATTGAAGAAGATTTTTGAAAAAAAAAACGAGAAATGGCTTAATACATCAATACCAGTACATAACTGGGCCACAAATTCTACGGGACGCCCAAGGAAGCATTTCTAAGAATTACATGATCATAGTAAACGACGAAATACGAAAGAACTCCACGAACAGGTACCTGTTGAGGACCTTACCTATGCAGCCAGTGTAAGTCAACGAATGTCTGGAAATGCCACGGCCTCTAAACTTATAATAGATGCAACTTCAACACCAACAAGAGCTAAACATTACAGGAAGGTAATAAATACTACTCCGAAACCGAAAGTAAAAAATTACACACCTGAACAAGCTTTGCAAAATCTTTGTTGAAGGTGACTTTACAAGGAGGCAGTGGGAGTTTTTACACGATTCCAATAAGGGTATATTTCCTTGTTATACTCTAATTAGAGAAGCAAAGAAACTCTGCTATCCAAAACCAGAGTCAATCCATAATGCCAGAAATGAAATCGGAGCACCTAAAAACATATAAAATGATACCCATTAGGTTTTTTTAATATTACTCCCCTCCCCACCCTAGCTCAACGCCTCTTTACCCGATTGGTAAAATAATGCCAGAAATAAAATCGGAGCATCTAAAAACGTATAAAACGATAACCATTACGTTTTTCTGATATTACTTCCCTTCCCCTCCCCACCCTAAGTCAGCCCCCTTTTACCTGATTAGTAAAATAATGTCAGAAATCAACTTAGCGCCGTCAAAAATCCCCGGATACTGATTTTGACACGTCTAGAGTCAAAAACAACGACGTTATTAATTTTGTCCGGTTTTTGAGGCCACATGCTCGTTAGTGCGACGGGTAAAATGCTAATCCTTTATATGTATTAGAGATTATCTTTATTTTACCACTAGCGACCCGCCCCGGCTTCGCACGGGTGCAATGCTGATACTAAATACACTACAGAAAAACTGTGACTATTTATTTTATTTTTACAACAATTATTACATCGGCCTCCGACGCGCTATTTATAGGCACGCTGCCGCCGCCCCGGTCGGCCAGTACCGCTGCAAGCGCTACTTCCCGCAATTTTAAATCTGTAATATCTTCGAAAATATTCATTTAAATCTTGTGCTGTAAAGGACCATATAGATCTATATTAAATCAACAATGTATTTAAGCTATTTAATTGGATAAGGATTAATGCTGTATTGGTTAAAATCGCTTCAAAATTTGCCATTATTTGTCGTAAAAAGTAAATGACAAACAAATGTTATTGTGGGATATCCATGAGAGATAGACATATACCATCGCGGAGTTTTCTGTAGACCTTTTCAATGTGTACAAATAATTAGTACATTATTTTGATAAATCTCGTAGGGTTCAGCCTGCGTTTGCAATGTAAGCGGAAAAAAATATGATAATTAACGACATCACATTAGAAACCTCAAAAATAACAGTATTTCTCAACTATTTAATGGATGTTATTATACATATAAACCTTCCTCTTGAATCACTCTATCTATTGAAAAAAACCGCATCAAAATCCGGTACGTAGTTTTAAAGATTTAAGCATACAAAGGGACATAGGGACAGAGAAAGCGACTTTGTTTTATACTATGTAGTGATATAGAATCGCTTCTCCAAATATCCTGATGCATTACCCGAATATCCTGTCTAAAGTAACGTGGAACTTCACTGTGTGTATGTAAACTTTTGTGACAGACTTTACAAAGATTAGAAAAAAAAATTCTTTGAACCAATAAATACCTTTGAAATTTCTGTTTGCACAAACCCTTTACATTTTTTTAATTACTAGTTACCATAATATTTCATGCTCAAATTTACCGAAACGAGCTTAGCAACGAAAAAAAGTTCAATTACTTAATAAACACCTGTAAATATTCTCAAGCTCATTGAAAAAAAAATTATTAAAAAAGGAAAAATTATACCAAAAAAATCCTTTTACATAATTTATTCCCTCTCGCTATAATAAACGTGATATATTCAAAATAATTCTGACCTGAACATATAAATACATAATATTTTAAATGTTTAATCCCCTGAAAGTATATTTAATGGTTGAGCCGTATGTTTCCTGTGTAATGGAATAAATGGATAAACATAACTAAAAGGGTAGTTTTTGCACATGTCTAGAAGTTTGACGGAAAACACCTTTTTTTTTGAAAAAAATGTGACTTACGATTTCATTATTGAAAAGTGTACATTTTGGTATCCTAAAAAAAATCTCGATGTTAACAGTGGCAACTCTGGCGGACCAAAAATGGTTGCCTGTTTCGGTTTTTCCAGTTTATAACGAAAACTCAGTTTTGTATGAAAAAAAGCTTCAAACATAAGTTGTAGATAATTAAATTATCTATTGATTCGTATAAATAAAGTTATAGGTGGTGCTATTAATGCGCACAAAAAAATATTATTTCTTTTGTTTAAAATAAAGTCATATTTATTTACAAACTATTGTCTCAGATTTTTCATAATTATAGTTTTCCCACAATTGATCGATAAAGTTCCCAAAAAATCATACCGTACTGTATGTGTTGCATGAATAAATTAATTTTAAAACTTCAAGTCTATTCCTGGACACCTGGTATATCTGGAAAAGTATTAACAAATAGTGCAAGTTCTTTTATTTCTTGGTACATCCACCGACTGCACGCTATCCTTTTCTAATCACATTACTTAGACTAGTAAGGGGTATTTTTTATAGAGGTATAGAACTTTAAGTTGGTAACACTTTTTTAACTGGCGGCCATTTTGTTAGCTGTCAAGTGATTTATGTTTAGTTTGGTTTAGCATTTCAACATGAATAGACTGACGCCTGAATAACGCTTCTAAATTGTGTAAATTTATTTTGAAAATCATGGTTCTCTTCGAAATACGTATCGCGCACTACGTCCATTTTACGGTCAACATAATCGTCCATCAGAGCAATTAATTCGATTAACTATGGAACGTTTTCGCACCACTCTAAATGATAATACGCATCCACAGAGACGTCGTACAGTGCGTACAGAAGAAGTCATTGCTGCTGTAGAGCGTAGCGTAGAGGAAGACCCGAATCAGTCTATCCGCCATCGTGCACAGGAATTGGATATGTGTCCATTCACTTTATGGAAGATTTTGCGGAAAGATCTTGTTTTGCGTGCTTACAAAATCCAACTCGTGCAAGAATTGAAGCCACACGATCACCCAGCAAGGCGTAGATTCGGTGAAAGGGCCCAAAACAAGATTGCCGTTGATCCCGATTTCCATAAGCGAATTTTGTTTAGCGATGAGGCTCACTTTTGTTTGAATGGATACGTCAGTAAACAAAACTGCCGTATTTGGAGTGATGATAATCCTCAAGTGTATGTTGAGACACCGTTACATCCAGAAAAACTGACTGTTTGGTGTGCTTTATGGGCTGGTGGAATCATTGGTCCGCACTTCTTTAAAAACGATGCTGGTCAGAACGTTACAGTGAATGGTGACCGCTATAGAGCCATGATTACTGACTTTTTCGTTCATCAATTGAACAACCATGATGTGCAGGAGCTGTGGTTTCAACAAGACGGCGCAACATGTCGCACAGCTCGTGCCACAATTGATTTATTGAAGGAAACGTTTGGTAACCGCATAGTTTCACATTTCGGACCCGTGAATTAGCCTCCAAGATCGTGCGACTTAACGCCGCTAGACTATTTTCTGTGGGGATATGTGAAGTGGCTAGTCTACGCCGATAAGCCCGAAACGATTGATCACTTGGAGGACAACATTCGCCGCGTTATTGCCGATATACAGCCACAAATGTTGGAAAAAGTCATCGAAAATTGGACCTCCAAATTAGACTATGTCCGAGCCAGCCGTGGCGGTCATATGCCAGAAGTCATATTTAAATTATAATGGCAGAAGGTTATCTTTCGAATAAAATAAATTTCATGTCAATTTAAAAAATTCATCTTTGTTTTATTCCATTTAAAAGTTCTATATCTCTATAAAAAAACACCCTTTATATCATGTTAATATGTACTTCCACTGGTGAATAAAGTAACTGTGCAATGAAGTAAAAGTATGATTTTCTGGTTGCCTAACTTATTACATTATTGTTAATATATAAATAATACTGATTGATTAAAATAACTTTTTAAATCCTCGTCTTGTTCATATTAATTATAAATCCATATAATGAAAGGAGTCATAACAAAAAAGAAACTGAAGGCAAAATGAAAGAATGACATTTGTCAAACTTCACAAAAGCCGCTCATAAACAAGGACCAAACAAACATGTTGTTCTACTTGCATGATCGAAAAATGCCACTAATATACTCATTTTGCCATTTTGTTTTTGTTTACTAATTAACAATTCATATCAATTAAAAAATAATCTGTTTTATTAAACCATATTCAGAAAAACCAGTTTAGGGTCCACAAAACAAACAAATAAATCCAAATCCTGTTTCAGCTACATTCTCGTTTAGAACGCACATTTAACTGCGGCTCCGAAATCAAGAAAATAAAAATCCCAATTTAGTTCGACAAGAATTTTTCAGTGAACAGGGCCGTATTTGGAAAATTGGGCATTTTTTAGAGATACATGAGTCTGAAGAAAATGTAATTTTGATTAATATTCTTCTTTAGATTTTTTGTTATTACATCTTGGTCATTTAGAGCGAATGTCTAACCTTTAGACAGGCGAAAATTAATGTAAATATAAAAAAGTACTGTACTTCATACTTATACCTATAAATTTATATGTCCCGCATCATTTTTGATGACAGCGGTCATTCACTGCATAATTTGGAACGCTGAATATAAATATGTTTTTCACAAATGACTGCCACGTCAGAATCCTGAGATATTCTATGACAAAATGGTCACTTTTGAGTACAGTTGTATTTCAATATCTCAAAAACCAGATATGATAAATTATCTTGGTGAGAAGATTTGAATTATACACAAAAAAAATCTACAGAAATTAATCATAAAACCTAGAAAACGACTTTGGTATATAACCTGAAAATACACAATCAGAACGTGTGTACTACCATTGTATATACAGGTCTGGAAAATCAAGAACAGAAACTCGACGTTTCTTAAGTATGATAAAGACAATACTATATTATTCATCAAATCAGAATGAGACAGAAGATAATGCATCGTAAGCATCGACATACGTGTAAATTACCAGTTTGGTCCTCGGATGAGGGGTAATACAATGCTGGCGCGGTGAGAGCGGGCGGCAGCATACGCCACGCCCTAGCACAATAAGAAGATTCCAAGTTATTTGCTTTCATTCGGCCATCGAAGCGTAAGTGCCGTGTTTCTCGCCAATTTTTTTTGTTACAGTGGTAGTTTATTCCACGGACCAAAAAGAGCACATTATTAAGTGGTACACTATTCTGGTAAATAATCGGCAGATTTGTATTTATGTGCGAAAATCATCCTGTTCCTTGAAAATTTAGAATTTACCAAAATAAAAGTTTATTTTTGAGAATGATTTTTAATTTTAAAGTGGTCTATTAGCTCATTTACTTAGAGATTACCGTTGCGTTTCACTAGTATTTTTATTAGAATAAATGTTTATTTTGTAACAGAAATATCAATTTTCTTTACGCTCAACGCCCTACAAAAACTAATTTTTTTGTATTTCGACTATTTGATGTATTTAAAACAATCAATGTATCAAATAGTCATTAAATATTCCAAATTCCGTCGATTACGTTATAAGTTTAGACGAAAAGTAAATACACCCTCTCATTCGTTTCAAGGTACTGCTCGTTTTCGTGTCGCCCGGAATTTAGCGGGGGTAATATTGCGGTAGGCGTTCCCTACGATCTTATGTCGAACTATCTGAAAGAAGTTAGACGGGCTTAGTGGGTTAGAATTTGAGAAACGGCCAAAATAATTTCTAGTTAAGAAATTTAAAATAGAAGTTTGGCTATAGTAACGTTTCTATTAAACCTCGGTAATATGAACGACCAGTCTTTTCTTTCTAAAGTTTCGTCTCAAGTTAAAGGCAACAGTGTTGTGGTTGCGTCGCGCCCAGTTATATTTGTGCACCGCTCTTCTATTTGACATTGGATTGTCGAGAAACAACTATCAACGATTAAAAATTTGAGCTAAACAGAAAGGCAGTAATATATTTTCGCCGTACTCTAGTGTGTAAAATACAAAAAAAAAAGCATGTTATCCACATGACGAGTATCTAACTTTTACTGAATCAAAAGCCGAGGTTAAATTCCAAGGCTTACTGGATCATACAGTGATCGAATTATATTGCTTAAAATTAGACGCGCATGAACAAATCGATAAATTAGATTTGTAGATATGAGTTTCGTTTGTAAATGGGGCTTCGATGGAACGTCAGGTAAGAGCCAGTACAAAATGAAATTCACTGATCCGGCAATTTCCGATACAAACTTATTACTAACCTCTCTTATTCCACTACAATTAGCAGGTATTAACACGCAAACTCAACAAGACCAGATTGTGTTGTACAATTCCAAACCCTCGTCTACTATGAATTGCGGACTTCTGAAATTTAAATTTATTAAGAAAACCGAACAAAAGTCTTTAACGAAAATAGAAAATTATGAACTCGAACCAGACAACTTGCACCATATAATAGAATTTTCTTTGCCACCCGAGCTTCAGTACAGTACAACTTATTTATGACGATAATAGATGGCTAGGTGAATGCTTTGGCTGGAGCGATATCGGTCCATACCTCTGCCAAACAACATCTCAGTTCAACAACATTGATACTGTGTCTCAGTAAATACAGAATATTTCAAACTACAGCCATTGTAACAAGAGTAAAGCGAAAACTGATCCTCCGGTTTACCGTCATTTTGCAAACTATTGGAAGCGGACATTAAACTGCAATAGAGAAGTTTTGGGAATACAAACTTCAAACAGCAAGATTATTCTTCAAAGGATATTCTTGGTACAACATTCCAATAGGAATCCACAAATGACTTACTTCATTGACCAGACATCATAGCATTTGCAATATTACCGATAAGTAAACTATCGAAAGATGCACAAAAATCAACGGACAAGTTGATAAGAAACTATCATCTAGACTTTGCCCGAAAATCTTCTCGAAAAAAATATGGAGCATGTGTTCCAAGACTTTTGGCGTCGATGGATCCTTACACTGTTTTTGACATAGTAAGGATTCGGATAACAATTCATACGTATTGGAGAATGAGAAAAGAGCTGTTAACAAAGAAGGCAGTGATTAAAAAGTTCCTTTTATTATTTTTATTACAGTCGTATTATTTATTCATTTATGTGAATCAATAAATATTATATTACTTACAAATTATTTGCATTGGTATTTATTAAGAAGTCTTAAGCATAAAGGAAAAAGTACTTTCGCCTTTTTAACGATTATCGATATCCATGTATTTATTATTATAGTATTATATTTAAAATGTACCTTGAAGTCAAGCGCAATATTTTATTCATGGAAATACAATTATTCTTTTTATTTTATTTTTAAAGCGTTGAACCACATTAGACGTATTTCGAATTTATTTTCATGATTTTAAAGTTTCAGTCTGCGATTTATATTTTTAATATCAAATCCGTGCTTTCGACCCACTGTGTTTTGACGACCCGAAACCAGCGACGTCCGACGCCATTTTTGCTAGAACTCAGGAAGCAAGCTACGATACAACAGTATGCTTTATTTCACTTCTTTAACATGGCTAAACGGGTTGTGCGTCGCTTTTTGTTACGTTCCCTTTTTTTAAGAGGTTCTGTTCTCGACTTTCCACACCTGTATATCTTATACAATGAGACTAGTCGAAAACTAAAAATATGATTTTATTTTTTTTTTGTTGGTCCATGTTTAGCTTTCCTGGTCACGCTACGCCTCTGCTTACAAATATATATAAAATTAACAATCACGTGAGAAACATTTCGGTTATTCCGAAGAAAAAATGATTCCCGTGCTGGATGTCAGCGGCCGTATTTATATGATTGATGTGTTTTTAGTGGAAAGTTTTATTGTCTTTAAATTTTGATTCGGAACTTTTTAATTAAATTCAATTCAGGTGCATCTTCAAACAAGTTCTGTGGCAGGAATTATTATGGACGAAAATATATAGTAGCTGTTATCAAATATTTTCATACATATGTACAGGGTTAACCCTTATATTTTGACAAGCTCTGATGGTTATAAATGAAAGAAAAAAAACTTTAAGTATGTTAATATATATATATATATATATATATATATATATATATATATATATATATATATATATATATATATATATATATATATATATATATATATTAGTTTAAAAGGTAGGGTCGGGTCTATTTTTCTGAATTTAAAGCTCTTGGAGAGGGGGTGGCGATCACAAGAAAAAACAAGTTACCGACAGGGGGGATACCAGCAGCATACACATTCCTAATATAAAAGGCAGAATCGGTTCTATTTTCTTGAACTCAAAGCTCTTGGGAGGGAGGGGGACGATCGCAAGCGTACACATTCCTATACTCTATTCAAGAACTAGAGAGAGTAATAAAACTGTTACCGACACCTCCAACATACCTGCTCCGGTGCCGCAGGTAACTAAGGAATGCCATAAATCTAATTATATTTAATTATATTTAAATATTAAAAGCTTTTATAAATTTATTGCAACAATAAAATTTCTGATAGTTCAATTTAATTTCCGTCAGTGAGCAAAGGACACCTTACAGTGTGTCCTTAGTGATTTATCTTGTTTGCGCTTATTTTTATATGTTATTTGAGATTAGTGAGATACCCAAAAGATATGGTTTTCACCTCTATATTTATCCCAAAATCGTTAAACCAGGGCATTTTTTCCTCAATGAAAAACTTATTATGATGAATGTTTATGATACTTTAAGATATCAATATCTAGATAATAATGTTAAAGCTCTGTTGAGATGTGTTCTAATATGACAGGAGTTGGAAAATCTACTATGTACCAAAAACTGAAGGAGAAAAAAACGATTGGAATTGTTAGTACTTCCAAGCCATATTCGATCACAGGCAGAAGAAAAACCTCGTTGGAAGAAAAGATGAAAACTGCAATAAAAGGAGTTGTTGTACAGGGTGAGTCAACGATTGGATGAAGTAGGTTTGTGCCTTTTCGGTGAAATTAACAAGGAAACTATATTTATTGTTTGATACAGTTTATTTTTACGCAGATTTTAAAAATATTTAGGACTCTACAGGGTGAGCCAAAAAACTAGGACAGCATAAAGTTGTATTTTTTTAAATAGAACACCCTATATACGAATCATATTTTCGATTTAGCTTATAATTTTAAATCTTTTTTATTAAGGGTTTACTATAACAAAACTTTATAGTTTCTGAGATAATTAAGTTTAAAGAAAAAAAGTCACATTTTCAAGCATCAATTCAATCCTAAATAACGTTTTCAATTTTGTGACAAATATATTCAAATTTGGAATTTAGCAAGGCCAAGGACAAGTTAACATAATTTTTACCTAATATTTGCAATAAAAGCTACAATGTGTTGAACACATCGGCTCAAATTTGAACAAGTTTAAATGAATAAATATCTTTTTTTTTAAATGGTACACCCTGTATATTTTCATGTTATTTAATAGAGTAATAAAAACCCTAAAAGTTTTGTTCAATATATCCTATACCTATTTATAATAGTTTTTGAGATATTTCAGTTTTTCTTATTTTCCATACTTTTTTACAGAAATAGTCTTCATTATCATAGTAGTCATGTAAAATAATAAAAAGAAACTACAGAAACAAACAGAATGTGGTTAAATATGATGAAATACATTATTCGTTATATTACAACGGCAATAGTTTAATTAAACATAATGTGAAAAAATTAACACAACAATAACGACAAGGCAAATATATATTTACTTTTATACTAAATTGAAACAAAAAAATTACCTATTAAATACTGAGATTAATTATTTCTTTTTAATAAGTGTTCGAATAAACGACCCTCTTGTGCAATGCACAAATTTAGTCTTTTTTGCAGATTTTCTCGGACCCTGGACAAAATTAGTGGCGTTATTGTTCTACAGGTATCCCTAATCCTGTTTCGCATATCTTCCACTGTTGTTGGTGGATTAACATACACCTTATTTTTAATATAACCCCATAGGAAGAAATCTAATGGGGTGATGTCGCAAGACCTTGGTGGCCACTCAATGAAACCCCCACGTCCAATCCATTTTTGCGGATATCGTTGGTCCAAAAACGCACGGACTTCACGATGGTAATGCGGAGGCGCACCATCGTGCTGGAACCACATACTGTCGAGCTAATCCCTATCGAGACCTTGAAGCAGTTGGGGTAGTTCTTCTTGTAGAAATTTCAGGTAACTATGGCCATTTAGTGGTTCATTAAAAAAGTGGGGTCTAATAATTCGATTATAATGAATACCACACCAAACATTTAATGACCAGTGGTTTTGATGTTGCACCTCTCTAATCCAAAATTGGTTTTCTGTGGCATAATAATGCATGTTGCGTCTATTTACGGCACCGTTACTTCTAAAAGTAGCTTCATTACTAAACATTACCTTGCATAATAAATTTGGATTTAATTTAATCTCCGCATTTATTGTACGACAAATGTTTACACGACTTTCAAAATCCTGTCCATGCAATTCTTGGTGTAATTCCATGTGATATGGATGATACCTATATTTCTAGGTAGTACGATTAGCGGTGGATTGTGATGTTTCACATAATGCTGCTAATTGACGGCTACCAATATAAGGATTTTCCTGAACATTTAACAATACTTGTAGTTCTTTTTCTTCATTAGTTACTGGTTTGTTGACCACTTTACGTTTTGGATAATCAACAGTACCAGAAGAATCAAATCTTTGCATTAAGTTTTGAAAAGTATGGGTATTAGGCTGGCGTCGATCAGGATACTTCATTTTGTAAATTCTTTGAGCAAGAAGGCAATTTTTTTGAGCCTCTCCTATTGTATAAATCATATCTATTAACTCATTCTTTGGAAAATTCATTTTACAATATAAGATGAATGAAAAAAAACCAAACTACACTACATAAAAACCAAAAGAAGCGATTGCGGTTATAAATTTGACACACAGAAAAATGCTCTTTTACATTGTTTTTGCCATGGCTACTATGATAATGAAGACTATTTCTGTAAAAAAGTATGGAAAATAAGAAAAACTATTATAAATAGGTATAGGATATATTGAACAAAACTTTTAGGGTTTTTATTACTCTATTAAATAACATGAAAATATAAAAAAGATATTTATTCATTTAAACTTGTTCAAATTCAATTCAAATTTGAGCCGATGTGTTCAACACCCTGTAGCTTTTATTGCAAATATTAGGTAAAAATTATGTTAACTTGTCCTTGGTCTTGCTAAATTCCAAATTTGAATATATTTGTCACAAAATTGAAAACGTTATTTAGGATTGAATTGATGCTTGAAAATGTGACTTTTTTTCTTTAAACTTAATTATCTCAGAAACTATAAAGTTTTGTTATAGTAAACCCTTAATAAAAAAGATTTAAAATTATAAGCTAAATCGAAAATACGATTCGTATATAGGGTGTTCTATTTAAAAAAATACAACTTTATGCTGTCCTAGTTTTTTGGCTTACCCTGTAGAGTCCTAAATATTTTTAAAATCTGCGTAAAAATAAACTGTATCAAACAATAAATATAGTTTCTTTGTTAATTTCACCGAAAAGGCACAAACCTACTTCATCCAATCGTTGTCTCACCCTGTACATACATTTTATTATGAGAAGTAGATCACAACTATCTACAAAATTCTAACTAAAATCAATGAAGATCGCGATTTGCCTGAAATTAAAAGTATTGAACTGATGGGTTCCAACATGACAGGGGTTGGAAAATCTACTATCTACCGAATACTGAAGGAGAAAAAAACGATTGGAATTGTTAGTATATTCTAACTAAAATCAATGAAGATCGGGATTTACCTGAAATTAAAAGAACTGAGTTCTGGAAATTGCTCAGAGAACTTAATTTTTGCTGGGAAAAACCAGATAGAAAATCTGTTCTTATAGATCGTCGGGAAACTGTCCGTTGGAGAAGGAAATATCTCTATCAAGTAAAAGGTAGAGTTGCTAGAAATAACACAACTTAAAAAATTAATAATTTAACTGAACTTTGGAAAGATTTTTTTGGATAAAGTTACTGCGGAAAATTGAGAAAAATCCATATAATAAAATAATAGAACAAAATGTGGAAACTCGATCTCATGATCGGTGAGATAGAGGAACCAATTATAATTAATTTGAGCGAAGATAGCTTCACTGACTTTGACTAGGAATTAGATACGTAATGTTTACCAGGGTAAACACAATTTATTATTTAAATTTTTGTTTTTGTTGTATTCTATTGTTTAATGTTTTCTATTTATATAATGGCCATATAAAACCCACTTTAATTTATTTTTACATTTTACTGAATTTCCTCGAAACCAGTTTAACTTTTTTTTATATATTATTTTTCTTTTTCCAAACTTTCAAAAACTGTTAAATAATTGTCTGAAGTTTTGAAGTTAACAAGATATTTGAATAAAATATTGAGGTGTGACATGTAAAATGAATTAGGAAAATAAATCTTTCTCTCCTTCGTTTTAGTCGGGAAAATTTTACGGCAAACGTTTGTTTTTTACCTGTAAGATTTTTTCCGCGAAATTCACTTTTTTGCGTATCTGCAGGTGTCGGGCGAAAATTTCCTTTTCTGCTCTAATAAAGCATTTGATTTTTGTTATTATGTTATGGTTTTTCAGGAACACTCGAAATATGAATCGTGATGTATAAAATTTTTTTTCGTATAAAAAAAAAAAAATAAAAACAGCATTAAATATCTACAATATTTTTTTAACAAGAATTTTTTGTAACCAAGTTGGGATAGTGGTATTTTTCAAATCAAGAAAGATATATGGGAGTTTGAATGAAAGGATAGAATTAGTGAAATAGAAAAGAAAAAAAATTCGTATGTGCCTATCTTTCTTCGCATATTTTGATATTGAAGTTAATATATTTTTATGAATATAGATATTTAATTGGTGCTGTTGTAACTCTGCTATTTGTAATGTAATTTTTACTGCTTCTTGATTTATACTTAGCACTGGTTTCAAAGATTGAAGACAAAATTTCAAAAAAAATCACTTTTAATATTTTATTTTTAAAATATATACAGGGTGATTCAAAAATCGATCACGAAACTTAAGGGGGTGATTCTACTTGACAAAATAAGGGTAGAGCTTCATATAATTTTTTTTCAAAATGTCATTCGTTTTCGAGTTACAAGCCGTCCAAGTTCAAGTTATTATTTTTTGTTTTTTGAATTACTCGCTTACAGGAAAACCGATTTGACTAATATTTGAAAGATAGGCTAAGTCTTCTGCGCTTCATCATTTTAGTAACAATTCACATTGATTGTTTGCCGCTAGAGGGCACTTTACCTACATTGAAAATTGTTTTTTTGTCATAATTTTTTAGTGTTGACAGCTACAGTAGTTTTTGGCATAATTTCTGAAAGACTGATGCCAGGCCTTTAAAAAAGGTGCTCTTTATTTACATCGCTAAACCCAACGGTTTAGACGTAAATCACCCTTAAAAATTAAGTGGTAAATTTACTTTTCTCATTTCATTACCACCAGCTACCAGGTAAATAGCTATCAAAGTATACTAGAGCTGTCAGTTTAACATCAAATAAATTCGCTTTTTAAACTATTTAATTTATAATCTTAAAATAACTAATAATGGCTAATCACCAATATTCAAATATCGAATATTGTGATATCCATTTTTGTTATGGAAAAGCAAATGGTAATGCAGAGTTGGCAAGAAGATATTATATGGAGAGTTATCCGGAAAGAAATATCCCTCATGCTCAAACATTTTCCAGTGTGCACAGGAGGCTTGCGGAATGTGGTTCCTTTAAAAGTTATAATGGAAATAGGGGAAGACCTAGAACTGCTAGAAACGTGCAACAAGAAGAAAGAGTGCTTGAAATTATTGAAGATAATCCAGGTATTAGTACTAGAAAAATTGGGAATGAAGTGCGGCTCTGTCAGGCTAGTTCATGGAGGATACTAAGAGAAGAACAACTCTACCCGTTTCATTCAAAAAAGGTGCAGGCTCTTTATGACGATGATCGGCCGAGACGGTTGGAAATGTGCAATCAGATCCTAGCTAAGTATGAACACGATAATCGATTAATTGGCGTCATATTATTCACTGACGAAGCTGGTTTCACTCGTGATGGCATAACAAATCTACACAACATCCACACATATGCTTACGAGAACCCAAACAATGTGGTAGAAACGAAACATCAGCGTAGATTTTCACTAAATGTGTGGGCAAGGATAATAGGAGATTACCTTATTGGTCCTCATTTCTTTGATGGCCCATTAACTGGTGACGTATACTTAGATTTTATCCAAAATCGTCTCCCATTGTATCTGGAAGATGTGCCATTGGAAGTAAGGGCCAACATGTGGATCCTCCAAGACGGAGCTCCGCCCCACTTTAGTATACGTGTCCGACAGTATTTGAATGCAACGTATCCTGAGCGATGGATAGGACGAAGTGGACCATTGGCATGGGCAGCGAGGTCACCAGACCTTAATCCTATGGATTTTTTCTTTTGGGGTCATTTGAAACAATTGGTGTACGATATTCCAGTAATCAACGTCGAGGATCTTCGCTTCAGGATAATCGAAAAGTGCCAAATTATTAAAGAAACACCAGGAATTTTTCATCGAATTAGGCGACATTTTTTGAAGAGTGTTAGGAAATGTATGGAGGAAAATGGGGGACATTTTGAGAATCTTTTTTAGTTTGTTTAGTACTGTTTCATTAATTTTTATCAATTAAATGTATATCGCAATAATCCATAATATGAATATTTACTGATTAGCCATTATTAGTTATTTTAAGATTATAAATTAAATAGTTTAAAAAGCGAATTTATTTGATGTTAAACTGACAGCTCTAGCATACTTTGATAGCTATTTACCTGGTAGCTGGTGGTAATGAAATGAGAAAAGTAAATTTACCACTTAATTTTTAAGGGTGATTTACGTCTAAACCGTTGGGTTTAGCGATGTAAATAAAGAGCACCTTTTTTAAAGGCCTGGCATCAGTCTTTCAGAAATTATGCCAAAAACTACTGTAGCTGTCAACACTAAAAAATTATGACAAAAAACAATTTTCAATGTAGGTAAAGTGCCCTCTAGCGGCAAACAATCAATGTGAATTGTTACTAAAATGATGAAGCGCAGAAGACTTAGCCTATCTTTCAAATATTAGTCAAATCGGTTTTCCTGTAAGCGAGTAATTCAAAAAACAAAAAATAAAAACTTGAACTTGGACGGCTTGTAACTCGAAAACCAATGACATTTTGAAAAAAAATTATATGAAGCTCTACCCTTATTTTGTCAAGTAGAATCACCCCCTTAAGTTTCGTGATCGATTTTTGAATCACCCTGTATATTAACACGAGATATCATTAATTTTTCTTTTACAATTTAATCTGTTATGAAACTGGTAACAATGTAATGTATTCTTGAATGTCTTCTTGAATATTTCTTCCCTTTCTTCAATATCCTTAGTCTAATTTATATTTTACTTATATCTATTCAGCCATAGGCGCACACAAAAATATAACTTATAACTATTTACTTACAAGATTATTAACTAAACAACTAATTGAAAAGTGTACATTTTATCGGACGATAGGGTATCATGGACAAAGCTAATGGTTTTTTGAAAAGGAAGATTTTGGAGTTTTAAAGAGTATGACTTATTTTGTTTAAACTAATTAATAAATATATTGACTTAAGATATAACTTTTCAAAGGTTTTATTAGATATTAAGCTACAATTATCCATTAATCCATAGGCGTAACTTGAGTATAATATTAATATAAATGAAGATATAATAATATAAAAATAGTTGGTTTACAACAGTGCTTTTGTGGAAACTAGCAGAAGTGTCTTACTTGGCATCTTTGATGCTTGCTGGTTGCAGATAAGCTGAAAAAATTATGTGGGAACCTAATTTTTTACAAGCGTCTAGATGCAGCCAATGAATATTGAGTGCAAAGCTTATTATATATATATATATATATATATATATATATATATATATATATATATATATATATAGGGGTGGATCCAGCCTCTCTCTTTGGGGGTGGCGGTGATATCACAAAATTATGGGAAATGAAAACAAGTTGTCGACGGGGGGGGGGGGGGGGGGACACCAGCAACATTCCCATTTCTAGTATAAAAGGCAGAATCGGTTCTATTTTCCTGAACTCAAAGCTCTGTAGGAATGGACGAACGCAAGCATACACATTCCTATACTCTATTCAAGAACTAGAGAGAGTAATAAAATTGCTCCCGAAACCTCCAGCATACCTGCCCCAGTGCCTCAGGTAACTGAGAACGGCCGTAAATCTAATTATATTTAAATATTATAAGCATTTATAAATTTACTGCAACAATAAAATTTCTGATAGTTCTAGATAGTTCTGTCAGTGAGCAAAGTACACCTTACAGTGTGTCCTTAGTGATTTATCTTGTTTGTGCTTATTTTTATATATTATTTGAGATTAGTGAGATACCCAAAAGATATGGCTTCCACATCTATATTTATTCCAAAATCGTTAAACCAGGGCATTTTTTCCTCAACGAAAAACTTATTACGATGAATATTTACTACTAGTTACTAGAATGTTTTTGGGACCCCTCCCCCTCAAGATAATTCCAGAATTCTACGGACGACCTCAGTGTTATCAGTTACATCGATTGAAATAATTTTGATATTATTTTACTTTTGGAGTGGCCGGAAACAACTTTACCTAGGGCGTGGAAATACCTAAAGCCTTGTTTCAATAGAAATTCATTTAAAGAAGATATTATCCAGGAAAAACGCAATTTTTCGTTTTACGAACCGTTTAATTCTATTTTTTCATTCCAGTTTATCGACCATATCCCTAATTCCTTTTAAAGTACTATTAATCCTTTATGAGTTTCCCATGTTACCCTATCATCTTGCCCAAAGCACTGCAGACAATTTTTTTTATTAAACATTTCCCGTGTTTATTGAGGCATTTATTATATATTTTTTAATTGTTTTAATTTGATTTTCATGTATAATTAGTTCTTTGTTTACTTCGTCGTACAGAAATAAATTTGAAAATCTGGAGTACATTGATCGATGTATAAATTTATAAAAAATAGAGCTAAAAAGGTATGCTATTTTCTTAACAGTAGAGAAAAGAATGATTATTCCCTACGAATTTCAGGTTAGTTTCAGATGTGTTTCGATGACCTCATAGTCGGTTTTTTTATAGATGGCATGTGGCTATTTATTGACTATGTGGAAAAAAAAGAGGGGTAACAAGAACTAAAACTTTAAAGTATATTCATTGTTTCAAACGTTCACCTGACCTCCAAACATGAACCCCATGCCGGAGAGTAGGGAAGGGTCATTCAGGGCGCCACTGCATCGAAGCTAGGTTGAATGCAGAAACCTTCTACGGTGTTGTTAGGAGTTGACTTTTGACTTTACACCAAAGAATGCCAAGGGAATTGTAGTTGCAGGGGTTTTAAATTGTGATTACTGAAGATGATATTCTCGAAGATATTGACGAAGAAATTGACAAAATTATTGAAAATATTTTAACTGAATAATTAATTTTATCTTTCATTCCGTACCACATATCAATAGTTCTTTCAAAATGTAATTTTTAAAATAATTTGTTCATTGAATAAAAGAAAATTTTCTCGCAAAAATATAAAATTGCAAAATGTTCGTGTAAAAAGTTATAAAAATCGTAAAAAGTTGAGGTTACAGATTTCGGCTGGGAACCATTTTAATAGGCGTGAAGTCAGCTTCCTTTTTAAGGGAGCTTAAATTCACTTACAAAAAAGTTGTGGGACGAAATTTGAAAAAAAAATGCAAAAACTTGCTAATATCCAGGAAGGTAGTTAAGTTTAAGACGCCATATCTCGGTTATTTTTTATTATACAGACTTCTGCAGAACCTCATTTTAACGGGCGTATTTTCAGCCTTCTTTTTCATGAAGTAACGCCTATACCTAACTTGGCTTGGAAAAAAGTTATGGGAAAAAAATTAACAAAAAAATTTTTTTGCATTTTTTGCTTTTTTCTTCAATTTTGTTTTTGAAGTGTATTTTTTTTTTTTAAAAAATACCTTTTTGGACTTGATACGGTACCATTTAAGGAGGAAATTTCATTATCTACAACTTTTCTAAAAATTTGTATCTACGAAAAATGTATAGTTTTCGAGTTAAACTCAAAAAACTGAAGAATGGACAAATCTACCTTAATCTCAAAAACGCACCACTTAATTTAGTAGCACTTTGTGATTTTGTTACATTTTGAGGTTATTTGAACGCATGAAATAATGGAAACTTTTAAGAACAGGGTCAATAGTCAATATTAACGCAGAATATAATTTCTACTTAGTATTCATTTAAGCCGCACCTTTTTTACTAAAAGAATCAGGTTATATCTATCCGGAGAATAACTAAGATTGTTTCAGTAAAAATGTTTGTAGTGGAGTTTAAAATTTTCCACGTAAAGCTCTGTTTCGACTTAAAGAATATGCACTGTATAAAATAATTTTTAGTTGTAGGAAAGCTGTAGTATTTTTATCCCAATAATTACTATTATTACTCACTTGGGTGACTTACAAAACGAACTGTATCTTCTTGAGGTACAATTTTTATTATTGGTAATAAAAAGTGGCAGAGAAATTTTATTTCTATATAGTTATTAGTGGTTATAATACTATTATCAAATATTGATTCTTTGTCAACATTGAAAATTGCTTATACTCCGCTTTTGTTACTTTTTCTTATCCCAGACAGCGTTCTCAAGCCCATAGAAGTTTATTTCGCAATGTTTACAGTTTGATTTTATCTAAATATATTGCCAGCCAAATTGACACCCGGAGAATCGAGTTATAAAGCCAATCGAATCGTGGAGCTTGAGCCTTTTAGCATTAAATTCTGCTTAGTTACTGTCATATCAAATATAATTTTTTATCGGCGCTTTATGATATTTTTTATGGAAAAATAGGTACAGCCTTATGAATGTTAAGTAAGGATCAATTTGGTATTTAATTTCCAATAAAGAATTTGTGATATCACATCATCGGCTGTTCGGGGTTATTTAGAATTATTCTCGATGGTAGCCGTGGAAACATCGCCAATTAATAATTGATCCATTTAAAAGTATTATTTATTTGAACTAGAGTGGAAACATGTTATTTAATAATCGAGTAATTGACACTCTTAGACGTTCATTATTACTCTCGAGGTTATGTAGTGCATTAAGTGCATTATTTTAATTTTTATTTATTTATTTTAATTATACGGTATAATTCATTAAACACATGCATTAATGATTAAGAAAAATAAATTGGTTTGGAATTATAATACTTAAAATTTTGCATTCGGTATTTGCGAAAAAATTTGTAAAAAAATGTGTAGACTTTTATATGAAGTTGTACACAATGCTATCAATAAATATCTTTTTTTTAGAGAGTTATTTCTATAGGGTGTCCAAACAATACGTGTACAGGGTGAGTCAACGATTGGATGAAGTAGGTTTGTGCCTTTTCGGTGAAATTAACAAAGAAACTATATTTATTGTTTGATATAGTTTATTTTTACGCAGATTTTAAAAATATTTAGGACTCTACAGGGTGAGCCGAAAAACTAGGACAGCATAAAGTTGTATTTTTTTAAATAGAACACCCTATATACGATCGTATTTTCGATTTAGCTTATAATTTTAAATCTTTTTTATTAAGAGTTTACTATAACAAAACTTTATAGTTTCTGAGATAATTAAGTTTAAAGAAAAAAAAGTCACATTTTCAAGCATCAATTCAATCCTAAATAACGTTTTCAATTTTGTGACAAATATATTCAAATTTGGAATTTAGCAAGGCCAAGGACAAGTTAACATAATTTTTACCTAATATTTGCAATAAAAGCTACAGGGTGTTGAACACATCGCTCAAATTTGAACAAGTTTAAATGAATAAATATCTTTTTTTTTTAAATGGTATTTTCATGTTATTTAATAGAGTAATAAAAACCCTAAAAGTTTTGTTCAATATATCCTATACCTATTTATAATAGTTTTTGAGATATTTCAGTTTTTCTTATTTTCCATACTTTTTTACAGAAATAGTCTTCATTATCATAGTAGCCATGGCAAAAACAATGTAAAAGAACATTTTTCTGTGTGTCAAATTTATAACCGCAATCGCTTCTTTTGGTTTTTATGTAGTGTAGTTTAGTTTTTTTTGCATTCATCTTATATTGTAAAATGAATTTTCCAAAGAATGAGTTAATAGATATGATTTATACAATAGGAGAGGCTCAAAAAAATTGCCTTCTTGCTCAAAGAATTTACAAAATGAAGTATCCTGATCGACGCCAGCCTAATACCCATACTTTTCAAAACTTAATGCAAAGATTTGATTCTTCTGGTACTGTTGATTATCCAAAACGTAAAGTGGTCAACAAACCAGTAACTAATGAAGAAAAAGAACTACAAGTATTGTTAAATGTTCAGGAAAATCCTTATATTGGTAGCCGTCAGTTAGCAGCATTATGTGAAACATCACAATCCACCGCTAATCGTACTACCAAGAAATATAGGTATCATCCATATCACATGGAATTACGCCAAGAATTGCATGGACAGGATTTTGAAAGTCGTGTAAACTTTTGTCGTACAATAAATGCGGAGATTCAATTAAATCCAAATTTATTATGCAAGGTAATGTTTAATGATGAAGCTACTTTTAGAAGTAACGGTGCCGTAAATAGACGCAACATGCATTATTATGCCACAGAAAACCCATTTTGGATTAGAGAGGTGCAACATCAAAACCACTGGTCATTAAATGTTTGGTGTGGTATTCATCATAATCGAATTATTGGACCCCACTTTTTTAATGAACCACTAAATGGCCATAGTTACCTGAACTTTCTACAAGAAGAACTACCCCAACTGCTTCAAGGTGTCGATAGGGCTGAGCTCGACAGTATGTGGTTCCAGCACGATGGTGCTCCCCCGCATTACCATCGTGAAGTTCGTGCGTTTTTGGACCAACGATATCCGCAAAAATGGATTAGACGTGGGGGTTTAATTGAGTGGCCACCAAGGTCTTGCGACATCACCCTATGGGGTTATATTAAAGATAAGGTGTATGTTAATCCACCAACAACAGTGGAAGATATGCGAAACAGGATTAGGGATACCTGTAGAACAATAACGCCACTAATTTTGTCCAGGGTCCGAGAAAATCTGCAAAAAAGACTAAATTTGTGCATTGCACAAGAGGCTCGTTTATTCGAACACTTATTAAAAAGAAATAATTAATCTCAGTATTTAATAGGTAATTTTTTTGTTTCAATTTAGTATAAAAGTAAATATGTATTTGCCTTGTCGTGGTTGTTGTGTTAATTTTTTCACATTATGTTTAATTAAACTATTGCCGTTGTAATATAACGTATCATATTTAACCACATTCTGTTTGTTTCTGTAGTTTCTTTTTATTATTTTACATGGCTACTATGATAATGAAGACTATTTCTGTAAAAAAGTATGGAAAATAAGAAAAACTGAAATATCTCAAAAACTATTATAAATAGGTATAGGATATATTGAACAAAACTTTTAGGGTTTTTATTACTCTATTAAATAACATGAAAATATACAGGGTGTACCATTTAAAAAAAAAAAGATATTTATTCATTTAAACTTGTTCAAATTTGAGCCGATGTGGTCAACTTCAAAACTGACAGATTAAATGAATTACCTGACGTTTCTAAATGTCATAGGTAATTAGATACATTAAAACATTTATTCAAAAAACCCAAAATTGTGCAGAAAACGATTATTTGGCGTATTCTGTGAAAACGCGAAAACTTAGCTATAGAACACCCTCATACCATTCGATAGGTATTTAAAAGATACATTTTCTGGTGAGTTAAAAAGTATAGCGTTCTATATAAATTAATCAAGTTATACCCACTTAAAGTTCGTATTTGATTAGTTTTAATTTTTGGACACCCTGTATACTATAGAAAGTTTATTATTATAATTGGAATATAAAATATGATTTATTGTTATACTTCACTGTAAATTTCGAGTACATAACTGAAATACTTTTCAAGTATTTGAAACATGAAAATTAGGTTAGATTTTGTCAAAATTCAAGTTATTTTAAAACCCTTAAGGTTTTGATACTATAAACCTTATTAAAATAGGCACTTATTTTGATTGGAGAATCAAAAAATGTAATAATATACAGGGGGTTCCAACATTCGTACTTTCAGAGCTTTTGGGACACCCTGTATAATATAAAAATAATTTAAAAAAGTAACTGTATGAGACTCCTACATATTTCAAAAATAAATCTGAGAATGCGAGGGTCATTTACAGCTATATTTTAAAGTTGGAAAAAGAAAAGTATTTAAGTCTCCTGGACAGTCCATCTACAGATGAATAAGTTTTTTTCCATTGTTTACTCTTATATCATGTAAAACATATCGAACAAGTAATTTTTCTTTTTGCTAAACCTCACACTTGTCTATTTCACTGTTTTACTGATTCTTATTTCCTTCACTACTTAGACCACCCACGCCACTGTTCTCGGTTGACACCTGACATCTGTCACTACAAAATGGAGAGATAATCTAGTGAGATGTTTCGCTGTTCGTGATTTTTGACAACTTAATCAAATTCTAACAATCCTATCATATTATGCCTTTAAATATAATTAAAAATTTTAATGGTGGGTATTTTCCTTTGTATTTCACACATTCACATTGGTGATTTTCTTCTAATTATAGGTTAGGTTTAATATTCTAACTTTGTAATTAATGTTGTAGAAATGTCCTGAAGAAAGAGAAAAATAAATTCTCGAAAGCTTCTCAAAATCAAAAAAAGGGTTTTTACCTTATCAAGACTTACAAATTTAAATAGACTGCATCTCCAATAACCCTAATTCGGAATATATATATATATATATATATATATATATATATATATATATATATATATGCTTTATTGTTTATCCAGGAGTTCATCCGTTTCGCCAAGGTCGCACTTGGCATTTTCAATGCTTACTAATCGAAGTTTGGAAAGTGAACTGAGGTTCCTTAGATTGCGCAGGCTTTTTATACTTATCGTGATCGTAGGTTGCACCGAAGATTGTTCGGTGGTGACTCCTCCTTCGTGCCGCGTGTGCTTGCCGACGTTGCCGGTTGTACTTGTTTTACCGATGTTGATGTGGTGTTTGCTGTTCGTTTGATGATGGATTTCCATGTGACTGGCAAATTTAGTGCGTCGTCTCTTTTGTTTAGTTCGCCACTTTTTTCGATTTCTATTGCTTCGCGAACAAGTCTTGTTCTGAGGTTACTAACATTGGCTATTTCTTTGCATGACTCAAAATCAACTTTATGTCCTGTTTGGATGTGGTGTTGGAATAGTGCCGACGTGGTTTGTTTGTTCTTAGTAGATAGCTTGTGTTCTTCGAGTCTAGCTAATATTCTTCTGTCCTTCTAGACATACTCATCACAAAAACAGCACATCAACGAACAGCAAACACCACATCAACATCGGTAAAACAAGTACAACCGGCAACGTCGGCAAGCACACGCGGCACGAAGGAGGAGTCACCACCGAACAATCTTCGGTGCAACCTACGATCACGAAAAGTATAAAAAGCCTGCGCAATCTAAGGAACCTCAGTTCACTTTCCAAACTTCGATCAGTAAGCATTGAAAATGCCAAGTGCGACCTTGGCGAAACGTCTGCAAGATCCTTCAACAGGAAACAATGACGAACGAATGAACTCCCGGATAAACAATAAAGCACATTTATCCATCCCTGACACACTTCAAACAAACATATATATATATATATATATATATATATATATATATATATATATATATATATATATATATATATATAAAAAGACGAATTAAAATTAAATATTTTGGAGAATTTAAAAAAACATCTACATAATTCAATAAATAAAGTTTAAACGCGACGCTTCTTAATCATCAGTATTTTTTAGTTCAGAATTTAAAAATAAGTTCACGGTTTATTTTGATAATTATTTTTTCACTAATAAAAAATTTAACTGTTATTTATTCCAATATTTTGGTTTCTTGCATCTAAAGGTCGATTAAGTTTTATGACGTTCTATATTTAAATCTGGCTGGTTATTTATAATTATAGCTTATATAGAGTAGGTAAGAAGTTCATTAGGAGGCGACAAAATTATCTATCGACCACCACTAACTGAAAATATGCGAAACGTAGCTCTGTTAAAATATTTTGTTGATATTATACAAAGAAATATGCAATTAAGAAAACTTTGTTAGGTGCAAACATTTAAACAATTATCACTGAATAAACTACAAGACCACTTCGCAGTCTAAAGGTGCACATACATATGGTAAGCCGCTTCCGTGATGGGTCTGCTGCTAACCTCCTTTGAATTTTGCTGGCTTCGATTGATGTCCTTGTGCCTTGACGGCCGGCGTCAAAAAAATTGCTCTCAGTTCGCACTAAAAACCCACAGAAAATGGGTCACCACTAGCATTGGTTCGTGAAGAATAGAAATATAATAAAATTGGCTTGTTGTATCCCAGACGCTTTTATTATCTCCTTTGACGCTTGTCGTCGAGGGCAGTCAATATTAATCGACGTCAGTAAAATTCAAAAGAGGATTGGGGCAGGCGCGCCACAGGCGCGGTTCGATATATTTATACGCACCTTAAAATCTTACAGCTCTCTTTTTTATAAAGTATTTACGAAAAGATAATATGCCTGTTTTTAAATTCTCTAAAATCCCCAACATCTGGATTCCGAATAATTACCATTATTTTTTGGAAGAGCACCAACCAACGGTGAAACAATTTAACAACTACGCGTCTCTGCTTTTGCTTTGCTATTTTAAAATTTTGTCCGGAGTTAAACCATCTTCCACTGTTCTTGGTTTGTTTTGAAGTTTTAACTATAATTGTTTGTGGATTTAAATGTTGGGTTACCTTCATTATACAACCCTTCCAGTTACAAGCCAACCAAACAACTGGCGCAAGAAATATAATAATATAATAGGTACGAGTTACTAATTGTTTTGAATCCCGAAAATTAGGGCGTTTACGCTTTAGTTAACGATTAAGATATACACTTTTAGGGTAAAATCCACTTGACGACTATTTTAATTGTACCTTCTGGTTTTTGTCGTTTGTTGATTATTATAACCTTTAACGTTTGAAGTTATGATAATAAGTTAATTTAATTAGTAAAATGGAAATTATTGCTGAGGCTTTTCAAGTTGAATTTAATTTATCAAAGGCGGATCCAAGGACAGGCCATTGGAACATGCTCCCATCCCCCAAGAGGATTGAGTTCAGGAAAAAAGACCCGATTTTGCCTCTTATACTATAGTTTATTCAAGAACTAGAGAGAGTAATAAATCATTTTTTAACCTTTTTTCCTTCGCAAACTACATGTGTTCTTGAGTCCGTTGTCTTTGGAAAAATCTGTTAGACACATATATTTTTCATAGAAATATTTAATAATCAAAAAAACTGGTCTATAATAATGGACAATTTGGGTTGGATCACAATAGATATTTGGAAGTATGAAGTGTTAAAAAGGATTTTACTTCTTGTCATAGGCGTCGGATGGGGGTTTATTTTATCACTAAGTATTTGAGGCATATAATATTATTTCGGTAATAAACTTAAAATAAAAAGTTTTTATAATATTATTTTATTTCTTATGATTTCTTAATAATTCACATACATTACAAAATGTAGATAATTTTGACATATTTAACACAAATCACAACTATATTTTTATTATTTTTAATTTTGTCATCGAAACCGTTTTAGGCACATTCTAAGTTATAATTTAAATACTTACAAAATATCCATTGTCAAAAATACAAAAAGTTAAACATATATAAAAAAATAAATTCGTCCATATAATATTAAAATGTTTTTGTGGCTATTTTATTATTAATTAAAACATTTTTAGGACATTTGACGTTTCAGTTTACTTATTTCTTAAACCATCTGCAGAATTACAATTAAACACTAAAAAGGGATTCAAATGTAATTAGTTTTTATATGTACAGTTAAAATTAGACCTACTTATTTTTATTTCTATTGTACTGATATCTTAATTTAATTTGCTTTATTATATGGGAAACCGATAGCCTCAAAAAATAAAATAAACACGTTAATTCTACACGCTTAAGAAAAAGACACAAATACAATAATAAAATAATAAAAAAAAAGGAGGAAGAGGATTGGTGGATATTGGTAAGAAGCTCGACCAACAAATAATAAACTTACGTTCATATTTTCACAGGTTAACGGACTCTTCCACACTACATCGAGCAATATGCGAGGCAGACGATTCAACGCTGCTACAGCTGAGGGAACCGGATGTTCCTTCTCACCACTAAACAGACCAAGAGAAGTTACAAACCTGGGTACAGAAGCCACTTCATGGACGGCATCCAAACAAGGTCGATCTACTGGTTGATTTCAGGACAGATGTTTCCGGAAACGGAGCGCTTCCTGTTAGCTATCCAAGACCAGGTTATTTCAACAAAGAACTATCGGAAATTTATCATCAGAGATCCCTCATTAGAAAATGATCAATGTAGATATGGCTGTCGAACATCAGAGACAATCCAGTCCATAACTGGACGATGCCAAGTGTTTGTCGCAACCGAGTATAAGGAAAGACACGACTCAGCCGCTAAGATACTCCACCAAGAGTTAGCAGAAAAGTTAAACCTATTGCAGGTAGGAAAGGTGCCTTATTACAAATATAATCCGGAGCCTATTCTTGAGAAAAACCAGTTCAAGTTATATTGGGACCGAACGGAGCAGACAGTTGTTTATAATAGACCAGACATTATACTAACAGAACAAATTTCTAGGCGAACTACACTAATCGACATTGTTGTACCTAACAACAATAACTTAAGGCCAAAATACAGAGATCTGGAAGTGCAAATCTGAAGACAATGGGCAATGAACAGCGTTCAAACGATTCCCATAATTTTATCAACAACTGGAATGATACCAGAGAACCTCCTACAGAACCAAGAGACTGGGCCTTAATAAGCATCTGTATAAGCCGATTCAGAAAGCATTTCTCCTTGCAACCGCGCGAACCATCCGAAATTTCGTAGGAAATACAGCAAACCACGTCACCTAGGACCCGATGAAGTGGTTCCCACAGAGCTTCATATTTTTGGTATCTTTGTGTACCTGGTATGAGTCAATGTTCCCTAGAGAGAGTGCCAAGCCGTTTGGCTTAAAATCATAATAATAATAATATACAAGGTATTTCTAAACGGTCTGTGGAAAACTAAAAACGAGAATCTAGCCCAGTTCAACTCGGACCGAAAGTTGGTTGGTTCCGCATCGAGAAAAGTGTTCGTCAGGGCGATACTATTTCTCTCAAGGTGTTTACTGCCCTGCTCGAATATATATATATATATATATATATATATATATATATATATATAATATGAACGATGCCAGAATAATGCTTGAAATTTCAAATTGGAGGTCAAAAAATAAACATCGCAAAGACTCAGATGATGAGAAATCTTGTTTTGGGGGTAGTGTTAGTACTGATGAATCCAGGGTTGAACACGAGTTTCGTAACAACAGGGACAACCAAACATGTGAACTCTCTCGAAGAATAGGACTAATGTGAGCTGCCTTCGGATATCTGCGGCACGTTAATACAATATTAATATATCAGAACTACCGATATGCCTATAAAGGAAAGTCTTAAACCTATGTGTACTGTCATTCCTCATATATGGCGCAGAACTTCTAACATTGACAAAAAAGACTGTACATAAACTTTGTGTCACATGATCTATGCTCTCTCTGAGAGATCGGGTTCGAACCGTAGAAGAACTGGACTACTCCATGCTGTAAAAAAATAGCCACCTTAAAGAGGAATTGGGCAGGGCATATTGCAACAAGTCAATGAAGAAGATAATTAAATGTAGGTCTAGACGAGACACCTACAGAAGCTAAGATCGTCCACCAACTAAATGGACTGACGACCCGCGACGCAACTACAAAAATTGGATGCAGGCTGCACAGAATGGAGGAACCTTGAGGCATTCACGGAAGAATTACGTCTGTCAACGGACTAGAATAAGCTGACTGATGATGATGATGATGACGATGAGACTGATAAACGCTGAAGAAGGTTAAAATTGGTGTTAAGGGACAACCCGAGTGGAATTCGCAGGGAATAAAAGGTTGGCCTTACTTTTTGACGATCTCATGAAGAAGGAAAAAAACATTAACTTGTAAAAATTCATTTAAACGACTGTAAAAGATTTCTTTATAGTTTAATGAATTGTTCATTACTTGTAATTTTAATGTGTTTACGGTAAGTTATGCAATATAAATCTTCTGAAGTGCCATTTAGTTTTTTATGTGTTTTTGATAGGGCTATTTTTTACCTGGCTTAAACAACTGGAAATAATTTATTTCACTAAAAAGTGCTTTATATCGATAAATAAGGACTTCTGTACGCACGAAAGAGCATTTAAAGCTTTAGTTATTGGGGCAAACACGAGATAAAGTCTAACAAGATTTTTGGTTAGAAAAAAGCGTAGGTCCAAAGAAATATAAACCGTCCATTTATTTCTATTTCTGACACATTACACGTAGAATCGAATAAAAAAAAAGAAATAACTACTGTGATTTGGCCTCTTTGGGATTATACGTAGAAAATGTGCCTTGAATGGAAAAGAAAGTGAAAATATCAAAAACTAGTTTTGTAGAAACCATTCAGAAAAAGAAAAACGAAAACTTGGTTTTAGTTAGTTTAGAAAACTAAATTAATTGAAACTAACTCTAACTTCAACCGATATTAATTGAAAAATAGTATTATCGAGTAGAGATTACGTGAAGACGAACAGTCTCTACCAGAGGATATTAGAAAAGGTTTGAGTAAGTGGGAAAGCAGGCGGTTTAGTATAATATGATTTATAAAATTATAAAGCTAAATTGTATAGAAATGAATTAGGATTATAAGTTCGATACAAAAAAGTATCATTTGGCAGCAGAACGATAGAAAAAATAGGCATCACAAAGAAATATCCAATAAATGCAACTTACTGATGTTCTTCATCATTCACATTAAAAGATGGGGAATAAACCTCTCCCATATATTTAAGAACAAAGTCAAATTATTAACAATATTCCTGTGTTCACTTTAGGTTTACTTAGTGTAAAATAAAAGTAATTAAATGATTTAGATGATGCAAAAAACATAATAAGCTACTTACCAGAACAACGTGGTACTAAAATTGATGGGACGCTTTAATTTTAGGACGTAACCCAACTCTTTGACCTTGGGTTCCACCTCTTCATTAGGAGCGAAATGTTTACAACACACTATCACCTTTGAAATATCGCAGTTTTAATTTAAACTACAAAATTCTACCCTTGCTGCACGAGTATCAGCAAACCGTGGTATCTGGGAAAAATACAAGTTGAAGATATTCTTCAGTTTCCTTATTTCCTGCTTAAATAAAAAACAAAAACAGCTGGCGTTTTCAGTTGATGCTTCTTTGATGGATGCTCTACTTGGAATGCGTGTGCTGATCTTATGTCTGTCGTTTCACAGTTTGGCTCTTGTGCAGATTATACCATGATTTTACCTGGTTGATTTCCTTGCTTTCCTGGGTCTAGGCCTGGTTTTCTGGAAATTTATAGTGTGTCCTGTCTCCTGATAATGTTAAAATGAAACTGTTGTTTTCTTATTCTTTATGCTATATTTATATTCTTGAACTCTGGTAGAGATTATTCTCTTTGTTCTTTGAGATTGCCCAATAATTTGTGTATTGTTGTTTGTGTCTTGTAAATTATGCAAATGTCATGTTTCCTCAGAATTCATTCAATTACATCTGTTACACCTTTTATGTACGGCAGTGTGGTTTTTGATTTAGATTTGGTATCTTCTTCTTTTCCTCTGCTTTTTCATTTGTGTTCTGTTTTATAGCCTTTTTGTTGTTGTGTTCCTCGTAGTTGTTTTGTTTTAGAACTGTTGTGATATTGTTGAGTTCTTGACGCTCAGGTCTTTTCTAATGATTAGAAGCTCAAGCAGAAAAAAAAACACAAAGATGACAAACATAAAAATAGCATGAAGAATAAGCAAACCACATCAGCTTTATTCCAACATCATCAGGACACAGAACACACTACAAATTTCCAGGAAACCAAATAGATCGCACCCATAAAGCACTATAAAATGCGGATCCTCAGAGTAACTCTCGAAATAGAAAACACTAAAATCCTTAACAAGAAGGAAAATGCACAAACCATCTGAAATAGATTGAAACCCAACCAAAAATAACACAGCAGGAAAACAAGACAGCGAACGGGGGGGGAGGCCCAGATTCAGGAAAGCAAGGAAACCAACCAGGTAGAGCCAAGATATAACCTGCGCAAGCGTCAGATTATTAAGAGGCCGACCGAGGACTAGCACGCTCATTCCAAGTTGAGCAGCTGTCAAGAAAGCATCGCTTAAGAATGCTAGGTGAGATTTTGGCGAAAAGTCATCCAACGTTCTGTGTTCGTTCGAGATCAGGAAGTTGTCTGGCCTAAAGGGGAGGGGTGTCGTATTATTCAACATCTTACCGCCATCCTCCGGTCAGATTTAACTTGAAATAAGAGATCCGAACATAAATAAGTAGACGACGGGTGTCTGGGAAGGTATCAGTCGGAATCCCACTGACGAGTCAGTCCTACGACTGGCACCGGGACGAAACATATATATATATATATATATATATATATATATATATATATATATATATATATATATATATATATATATATATATATATATATATATATTGTTGGATGCCTAGGAACTGCGGGAACACCCCGAATTACGTATTATTCAACATCGTCTTTGTCACATCTGTCGTGGGCTCAGCATTAGCTTAATTCCTTTCCATGCAGGGATCATATATCTTAGCCTTCATCAGGGCCGTCGGGCACCCTACACTCCTATCATTTAAGTTACTTTTCGGATATCCTATCAGGGCTTTCAGGAAGTGCTTCACCGATATCATTTAAGTTGCTCCCGTGAATCCCATCAGGGCCGTCCGGGTAATGCGTCACCCCTGTCATTTACGTCTCTGCGTATCGAGACCGATCAGCATCCCCTTCCCCCCATCACACAGTTGAAACCGAAAGTCTTTTCAAGGCCGATCCACACTTTCATCCTCCCATCACACAGTGATACCGAAACTACTTATTAAGGCCGATCCGGTAGTACCGTTCCCCCATCACACGAATATCGAGACTCTATCACCCGCTGCAATCGTCCCCACCAGGGATGCCATGTCGCAGTCAGGCCGGCCCCTGGCGGCTCTAATTTGCGCTTCGTGGAAAAATTTTTGGGTGTTTTGTCCCGGTGCCAGTCGTAGGACTCGTCAGTTGGATTTCGACTGACACCTTCCCAGACACCAGTCGTCTACATATATATATATATATATATATATATATATATATATATATATATATAATTATGCCACTGCACTGCCAACATGCAATATAAAAAATTCATATAAATAAATTTAAAAGTGTACAACGACACATCTGTTTTATAGGTCGGGCTAGGTGTTGTAAACATACTATTTCTTTCTCCGTCTGTCTCAGGTAGGCACTTGCCTTTCACAAATAAGTTAACCTTATATCAAGACAAAGACTTTAGGCGACAAGTCAAATAATCACTCTGGACTTGGACAAGTTTTCGGATATTCTTAATACTTGTTCTAAATTCTGATTAACATGAAACTGCCCGCCTAAAAAACAGACTACAAGAAAAACCTTTTTTTAATTTAAAATATTATTCCATTTAGTTATGTTGCCACTGCCACAAGGTACATAAAAAATTAAATATCCCTCGTCTCTACTGCATAAACAAGGTAATATACCGCGTTCTGACAAAAAAAGCTTCCACAGTGATACAAACAAACCAATAAATTTGGAAGAAGGGAAAAACCCAAATGGAAATAATATACTACTAAAAAGGTCTTAAAGGACCCTATTTCGGATCGTAAAATTTAAAAAAATACGATAACAATATTTTTACATCTTCTATGAAAAGCGTGTTAAATCTAATAAATATTAAATTGTCCTCTATGGTGACGCGATAAAAAACTTTTTAATGTTTTATTTTTGTATCGCGGGATATACAATAAACAAAGAAGGGATCGCGATAATATACTTAGCCTAAATCCACGACAAAAATAGCATAAAGTTGAAACGCAAAAAAGTCAATATGACCTATTTTTTTGACATAATCTCCATTAGCCTTAACATACTTTCTGCAACATTTAACGACCATTAAAGAAAATCCTTGAAAAATAACCGGGACATTTATTTCCTGTTTGATATTTTTAACTTCTATATAGGTAGTTTTTAACATGGACATATAAAGAATAGACAGCGGATTCCAATGTAGTGATAGAGACGCAAACATTAAAGGACGTTGTGTTACTCTCTCTAAAGGAGCGGAACTAAGCTCACGCGTGAACTACTTGCATGGGCGTAATTAGGGGGGAGCAAGGGGGGGCACCACCCACCCTACAAAACTTATTTCCCACCAGGGGCGGATCCAGCCTTTCTCTTTGGGGGGGGGGGGGTGATATCATAAAAGTACTGTACGGCAAGCGAAAGCAAGTTGTCGACGGGGGGAGGGGGGTAGACACCAGTAACATTCCCGTTTCTAGTGTAAAAGCAAGGTCGAGTCTATTTTTCTGAATTTTAAGCTCTTGGTGGGCGATCACAATAAAAAACACGTTGCCGACAGGGGGGGGGGGAGGATGCGAGCAGCATACACATTCCTAGTATAAGAGGCAGAATCGGTTCTGTTTTCCCGAACTGAAAGCTCTTAGGAAAGGGAAGGATGATCGCAAGCATACACACTCCTATACTCTGTTTAAGAACTAGAGAGAGTAATAAAACTCTTACCGAAACCTCCAACGTACCTGCTCTAGTGCCGCAGATAACTGGGGACTGCCGTAGATCTAACTATATTTAATTATATTTAAATATTATAAGCTTTTATAGATTTACTGCAACAATAAAATTTCTGATAATTCAATTTAATTTATGTCAGTGAGCAAAGTACACCTTACAGTGTGTCCTTAGTGATTTATCTTGTTTGTGCTTGTTTTTGTATATTATTTGAGATTAGTGAGATACCCAAAAGATAGGGCTTCCACATCTATATTTATTCTAAAATCGTTAAACCAGAGCATTTTTTCCTCAACGAAAAACTTATTACGATGAATGTTTATGATGCCTTAAGATATCAATATCGGAATAATAATGTTAAAAACTCTGTTGAGATGTGTTCCAATATGAAAGGAGTTGGGAAATCTACTATGTACCGAGTACTGAAGGAGAAAAAAACGACTGGAATTGTTAATACTCCCAAGCCACGATGTAAACTGCAATAGAAGGAATTGTACATACATTTTATTATGAGAAGCAGATCCCAACCGTCGACAAAATTCTAACTAAAATCAATGAAGATCGGGATTTACCTAAAATTAAAAGAACTGAGCTCTGGAATTTGCTCAGAAAACTTAATTTTTGCTGGGGAAACCAAACAGGAAATCTGTTTTTATAGATCGTCCGGAAAATGTCCTTTGGAGAAGGAAATATCTCTCTCAAGTAAAAGGTTGAGTTGCTAGAAATAACACAACTTACAAAATTAGTAATTTAACGGAACTTTTTCAAGATTTTTCTAAATGCAGAAAATTAGGAAAATCCATATAATAAAAGAATAAAAGGACAATTTGGAAATTCGATCTCATAATCGGTGAGATAGAGGAACCAATTATAATTAATTTAAGTGATGATAGCTTCACTGACTTTGATTATGAATTAGATACGTAATGTTTACCAGAGCACACACAATTTTTTATTTAAATTTTCTGTAACATATAAAAATTAATTACATTTGAATCCCTTTTTAGTGTTTAATTATAATTCTGTAGATTGGTTAAGAAATGAATAAACTGAAACGTCAAATGTTTTTAATTAATAATAAAATGACCGATAGCCCCTAAAAAATTTTAATATTATATGGAAGAATTTATTTTTTTATATATGTTTAACTTCTTGTATTTTTGACAATGGGTATTTTGTTAGTATTTAAATTACAACTTGGTGTGTGTGTGTGTGAATATGCCTAAAACGGTTTCTATGTCAAAATGAAAAATAATAAAAATACAGTTGTGATTTGTGTTAAATATGTCAAAATTATCTATATTTTCTAATGTATGTGAATTATTAAGGAATCATAAGAAATAAAATAAAATTATAAAAACTTTTTATTTTAAGTTTATTACCGAAATGATATTCTTATGACATACTTAGTGATAAAATAAACCTCCTTCTGACACTTATGACAAGGATTAAAATCCTTTTTAACATATCACATGTCCAAATATCTATTGTTATCCAACCCAAATCGTCCATTATTATGTATTTTTGATTATAAAATTTCTAACCCATTCTTCTGAAAATATGTGTCTAACAGATTTTGCGAAAGACACCGGACTAAAGAACACAGATAGTTTGCGAAAAAAAAGGGTAAAAAATGTTTTATTACTCTCTCTAGTTCTTGAATAAAGTCTAGTATAAGAGGCAAAATCGGGTCTATTTTCCTGAACCCAAATCTCTTGGAGGGGGGCAATCGCCCCCCTCCCCTTTGGATCCGCGCCTGTTTCCCACCCTAGAAAAATCGACAATATTGAAGAAATATACTTATTGTTTTTTTCTTGAGAAAAAGATTAATCCTATTCCTCGTAAATTTTTATTTATTATGTCCTAAATCTCCCGTTTACCAAAAAAGAATTAGAGTAAAATGGGATACGCGACAAAAGCAAAGCTTTTTATGCAATGTATTTTTAATAAACAATTAGATAGTTTTACAAATATAAAAATAATAAATATATTTATTTTTGAAATCAAAAAATATCTACATTTCATATAAATATAATAGAATTGTGTGAAGGTCCAGTAAAATTAGGCTATTTCGCCGTTTTTTTTCAGAAATACCGATACCTAATCGGATATGAGATTCCATTGAGAACTATTGGGAGCTCTTGATTTGTTTTTAAATAATCGATAAATAGAAAAATTAGATTATTAGTTCTACTTCGTGATATCAACAGATAAAATGCACAGCTTCAAAAAAGCTACAATTCTTCTTCTTTTTTTGAACATCCCTTTCCAATAAACGGTTCATTATTAAGTCATAATTGAAATTTTTGCTTGATTGAGTTAACGATCTTGCATAAGAGCTAAAAATAATCAAATCGTTTGAAAATTTTGACCAGAAAAATTTTGATTTCAAACCGAATTTTTAATTCTGAAAATTCGATTTTTTAGAATCAAAAAACGTGTTTCAAACTTAAAAGTCAATATCTGAATAATTATTTATATGGGATTCATTTCAAGCTTAAAAAATTAAGAAAATTGTCAATTAAAAATTGTATATCAAAATAATTTACCTTTCCATAGGCCAGTGGCGGATCCAGCCTCTCTCTTTGGGGGGGGAGGGGGGGCGGTGATATCACAAAAGTACAGTTTGGTAAGAAAAAAAAGTTGTCAACGGGGGGGGGGGGAGGGAAGGGTGCAAGCAGCTAACTCATTCCTAATATAAACGGCAGAATGGGTTCTATTTTCCTGAACTCAAAGCTCTTGGGAGGGAAAGGGGGGCGATCAGAAACATACACATTTCTATACTCTGTTCAAAAACTAGAGAGAGTAATAAAACTGTTACCGAAACCTCCAACGTACCTGCTCCAGTGCCGCAGGTAACTGAGAACTGCCGTAAATTTTATTATATTTCATTAGATTTAAATATATTTTATAAATACACCGCAACATAAAATTTCTGATAGTTTACTTTAATTTCTGTCAGTGAGCAAAGTACACCTTACAGTTTGTTCTTAGTGATTTATCTTGTTTGTCCTTGTTTTTATATATTATTTGAGATTAGTGAGATACCCAAAAGATATGGCTTTCACCTCTATATTTATTAAAAAATCGTTAAACCAGGGCATTTTTCCTCAACGAAAAACTTATTACGATGAATGTTTATGATGCTTTAAGATATCAATATCTAGATAATAATGTTGAGATATGTTCCAACATGACAGGAGTTGGAAAATCTACTATGTACCGAATACTGAAGGAGAAAAAACGACTGGAATTGTTAGTACTCCCAAGCCACATTCGATCACAGGCAGACGAAAAACGTCGTTGGAAGAAGAGATGAAAACTGCAATTAAAGGGGTTGTATATACATTTTATTATGAGAAGCAGATCCCAACCGTCTACAAAATTCTAACTAAAATCAATGAAGATCACGATTTACGTGAAATTAAAAGAACTGATCTCTGGAAATTGCTCAGAGAACTTAATTTTTGCTGGGAAAAACCAGATAGAAAATATGTTCCTATAAATCGTCCGGAAACTGTTCGTTGAAGAAGTAAATATCTCTTTCAAGTAAAAGGTAGAGTTGCTAGAAATAATACAATTAACAAAATTAGTAATTTAACTAAACTTATGAAAGATTTTTTTGAATAAAGTTACTGCGGAAAACTGGGAAAAATCCATAATAAAAGAATAAAACAAAATGTGAGAACTCGATCTCATGATCGGTGAGATAGAGGAACCAATTATAATTAATTTGACCGAAGATAGTTTCACTAACTTTGATTAGGAATAAGATACGTAATGATTACTAGTGTAAACACAGTTTATTATTTGAATTTTTGTTTTTGTTGTATTTTATTGTTTAATGTTGTTTATATGTTTTTTTATTTTTTATATATTTATATTTTAGTGTGTCCCACTCTTTAATTTTATATATATTTAATTCCAATTAGCCGTAAGTTTTTAATTATTTTATTATTGTATTTGTGTCTTTTTCTTAAGCGTGTAGAATTAACATGTTTATCTTATTTTTTGGGGGCTATCGTATTTCCATATAATAAAGTAAATTAAATTAAGATATCAGTACAATAGAAATAAAAATAAGTAGGTCTAATTTTAATTACAACATATAAAAAGTAATTACATTTGAATCCCTTTTTAGTGTTTACTTTTAATTCTGCAGATGGTTTAAGAAATAAATAAACTGAAACGTCAAATACCCTAAAAATGTTTTTAAATAATAATAAAATGACCGATAGCCCCAAAAATATTTTAATATTATATGGACTAATTTATTTTTTCATATAGTTTAACTTTTTGTATTTTTGATAATGGATATTTTGTAAGTATTTAAATTAGAATTTTTTGAGAGAATAAGGCTACGTTTTAGTCCATTATTATAGACCGGTATTTTTGGGTATAAAATTTCTAACCCATTCTTATGAAAAATATATATGTCAAACAGATTTTGCTAAAGACACCGGACTAAAGAACACAGGTAGTTTGCGAAGAGAAAAAAGGGTAAAAAATGATTTATTACTCTCTCTAGTTCTTAAATAAACTGTAGTATAAGGGGAAAAATCGAGTTCATTTTCCTAAACTCAAAGCTCTTGGGGGGGGGGGGGCGATCGCCCCCACCCCCCCCCCTTGGATCCGCGCCTGCCATAGGCACCGATAATTTTCTCATTTATGGGTGCCCACCCCTGGTCCCGAGTTTTACCAGTGACCATAAAAGAAGAAGTATACCTAGTCTATGCTGTGACACATCAGCTGATTTCAAGGTTTTTTTACTAGGGTTTTAATTTCTACTAATTTTTTGTTTTGTAATTTTGATATTGATATGAGTGAGATTAATTGCGATATCAGGCCACACAAAACAAAAAATTACTACAATTTAAAAAGTGAAAAACCTCCGAAATCCGCTGATGAATAACAGCAAATACGAGGTATACTTCTTCTTCTGTGGTCACTGGTAAAACCCGGGGTGGCACCCATAAAAGAGAAAAGGCCTTAATGCATTACCATTTCCGAGAACGCTATTATATAACACTTACACATAACCTGGGTGCTTTACTCACATACGTGAAGTGCAGATTTAACCAAATATGACTGACAAAAAATTTCGAAATGCAGAACAGTGTTCTTAATAAAAAAAATATCATTACTTTTATTCAGTCCTAAAATATATTTTTTTCAAAACCTTTATATTTTGTCTAATTGATTAAATATGGCGAATAAGAAAGAGGGAACGCAAACATTGAAAAAGAGTCGCGATTACAAAAAGGTTGAGAACCACTGATCTAAATACTTCAAACAGGTATAATCTTACGTACCGCAAAAGAAATTTAATAAATTTACCATTATCAAAATTATTCTTAAATATTAAACACCCACAAGTGTTTATTTCAGACGAGTAGATGGAACCCTAATGGATATCCATTAGAGCAGGTGTAAACAACTTAACGAGATAATTTAAATAAAGTACCATATGTTTACAGCCTCAATTTGAAACGTAACAAACGATGTTTTTCAAGACCTAAAAAATCATCAAACCAGAATAAGTCAGATACAACAACAACCACTTTTATGTTTTAGATCACCCATAAATATTAACATTAATTTAGTTAATTAACTAAACACTTTTAATCATCCAATATTATTATTAATTAATTGACAGACATGTGCCGGACATTATTTTGTTATGTTAATATTTTCAAAAAATGTATTCAACCTATTTAAATTTTTTTATTATAAACAAGTAGGTGATAGACCATTATATAAATAAGTGGTATAATTAACAAAATAATATCTATAAATAATAAAAGTGATCATCACCTCTAATTAATAATAATAATTTATAATATTAATCCTGGAAGTGATTAAAATATACATAACAAGAGAAGTCTTTAAAAATTGGGATTTACAAATTTTAATAACAATAAAAAAATTGATTGATTAAATTAGTAAAATGTAAATATTCCATTCTGTTTACCACTGAAGAATAAAAACATGCCATTTTTTAAATGATTCTATTTAAATCTGCTGCTACATTTTTTTCCTCATGGTTCCTTCCTGAACCCGGATGCACTGCAGCCAATAGAGCAGCGGCAGCTTTTCCGTACGTTTACGCAACCCCCAAAAAAATTGTAAAGTGAAATAAAACATACCAAATTATTTCATTCGATTCCAAGTTTGTTGACCTGAAGGTTTGTGATCTTTTGTGATATATGACTCACAATCGCTTAGATAGATAAATAGGTAGTATTGATTAATTACAAATAACAAATAATGTTACATACAAGATCCTAGAAGAGTGTGAAACTATGTCATGCAGGATATAAATTGCCTTATTACTACTTCTACCTCCTTTTCTCATCAACGGAAAATGCAACGATTTTGTTAACAGATATCTTTTAACACATTTCCTTAGTTCATTTTCGAAAGCACTCTAATTATTACAAGAAATGAAATGAATATATTTATTACTAGAAATTTAACATTTTTCTGTATACATAAAAAATTGCTCTTTTTAAAACAGATCGTGCCTTTATTCCTAGTATAATAATGGCCATTACTAAGGTTACATTCAGCAAACAAATCTATGTTATCTTTTACAAATAATCGAATCCAGAAAATAAAGATTTATTATCAATAAACACTGTCGACAGCTCTGTGATTGTTTCATTCCTTAAATATTTCGAACACAACGCTTCTGTGACAACATGATTCTATCAATTCTTAAGGAATTTAAGTATTCTACCCATTTCCCATCGAAGGGGTGGATTTTGCTCATTTTTAATTAGGGCAAGAGCGCCGTCATTAATAGGAGGAGATGGCTGAGTCCATTTGTGCCTCTCTTGGAGAGAATGGATATACTCTTGAGACCACCGTTTCCAAAAATAACCCTGGAGGCGCTGAATAAGCTGCCAACGATGTAGCCTATTTAAATTTATAAAGCTTAGATCTGGATCAGGGATAGAACTGTTTAAAGGCTGTTGAATCAAAAAATGACCGGGAGTAAGAGACTGAAAATCATTTGGATCGGCTCTAATTGCGCATAAAGGACGTGAATTTAATAGAGATTCAATCTGGGTTAATAATGTGTAGATTCTTCATAAGACAATATTTGAGTTCCTAAAACACGGTAAAAATGACTCTTGAAAGACTTAACGCCGGCCTCTGCTAGTCCATTGAAATGTGGAGAGCCCGGAGGATTGAAGTTCCAAGTAATTGCCAATCTTTGAGCAGCACCTTGCGCCAAAACAAGAAGTTGGCTGTATGCACCTTTAAAATTTGTACCTTGGTCACTAATTATAGTGACGCATTTGCCACGACGGGCGACAAAACGTCTGAAAGCCGCTAAAAATGATTCAGAACTAAAGTCTGATGTAACCTCCAAATAAATAGCCTTAGTGGAAGTACAAACAAAAACACAAACATAACCTTTAAAGGTTTTAGCACCTCGATGTTTGCTCATCAAGAGTGAAAAAGGCCCAGCAAAATCTAGACAAATAGAAGAGCAGGTGTAAACAACTTAACGGTAGTATTGATTAATTACAGATAACAAATAATGTTACATACAAGATCCTAGAAGAGTGTGAAACTATGTCATGCAGGTTATAAATTGCCTTATTACTACTTCTACCTCCTTTACTCATCAACGGAAAATTCATCTACTGTGTAAAACGATTTTGTTAACAGATATCTTTTAATACATTTCCTTAGTTCATTTTCGAAAGCACCCTAATTATTACAAGAAATGAAATGAATATATTTATTACTAGAAATTTAACATTTTTCTGTATACATAAAAAATTGCCCTTTTTAAAACAGATCGTGCCTTTATTCCTAGTATAATAATGGCCATTACTAAGGTTACATTCAGCAAACAAATCTATGTTATCTTTTACAAACAATCAAATCCAGAAAATAAAGATTTATTATCAATAAACACTGTCGACAGCTCCGTGATTGTTTCATTCTGTACATATTTCGAACACAACGCTTCTGTGACACCATGATTCTATCAATTCTTAAAGAATTTCCCTGAAAATGCCACTCCATACCTCAGCTTGGGCTGAATGTATATATGGCATGCTGCAATAGCAGCATCCATACCACATCCGGAGATAACCCGAAGAGAATAAGTAAATCAGGCAACCCTGAAAGCAATCTTATTAATATGAGCCTCCCAGTCTAACCTGTGTTTCAAGAGAACTCTCAAATAGAGCACAATATCAGATGACGCCACCTCCTGTCCATTATAATCAGTTTTTATTGTATTTTCCATTTTGTTTCCCATAATATATAATACATTATTTTTTCAAAAATCTTGCTAATATTGGATCTTAAATAAATAGGCATGTAATTATTTTCTTGATCTTTCATATTCTCTGTAAAAATAGCTTTAAGATAGGCATTTTTTAACAAACTTAGATATTTTCCAGTCGTAAAACACATAATATACAAAATCTGTTCAGAGATTATATCTGAGCAACAGAAATTTCATCTTTCCTACACATGTTTTAGTTTTAAGTTTATTTACTGTTTCTTCAACTTAATGTAGGGTAACAGGAGAAAGGGAAATTGAATTGCGGACATTTAGGTTACAAAGTTTATTCCATAAAATATGCTTTTTCGACCTGACTACACAGCCTGCAGCCGAGGTCTCCGTTGTAAAGATTCATTTTATGCATGTGAACTTTGACGTCCATGTGTCCCTTAATTACACCTGTGATTGCCCTTAGTTGGTTCCTGCTCATTTGGAGTAGTTTCCTGACTAATTTCGGGTCATGATTCCCACAAATCATGCGATGGTTCAATCCCTGTCTGGCTGTCTAGTGATTTTTGTGCTGTTTTTTTGATCCAATGTTAAGGAGCTTCTGATGCCATCATTAAGGCTGCATATGTGATCGCTTGTCTCACCACACTAGTGTATAGCCAATACCCCATCTTGGGTAAGAAACCTGATGTTTTCTCATACAACCTTCTAACAATCACAAGAGTTGTTCCCGATTTTGATGTCATCTCTTCCATGTACATGTTTCAAGACAGTCTAGAGTCCAAAATTTCCCTTAGTTATATAACTTCCTAGGAGAGTAGTATTGTGTTTTCTTGTAGGATAACAAGACCGTGATTCTCTAGTTTCCTCTGTTTTGAAAAAGGGATTAAGACAGTCTTTTGGGAGCTTATATTGGGTCCTTCCTGTCCTAGCCATCTTTCTACCACCCTGAGAGCCTGTTTCATTCTTTCTCTCACATTGTTTTGAAATTACCTTGGATTAAACTTACCAGGTAGCCTACGTATCATAAAACCGAGTGCCCATCCATTACCAGGTTCCAAAGCAATGGAAAGAGAACTCCAACCTTGCGGACATCCTCCGCTTACCCACGCTTTTAGAATCTCTCCAAGTAGTTCTGTATGATCAACCTTATCATGTAACATGTGTTCTATCTACCTATAATAAATTTCCGTTTTTGCGTTAGTATAATGTTCGGCCATGGTGAAAAATTTAAGAGTTAAAAGTTTAAAATTGCATAATAAAAGTTTATCAAATTAAATCATTTGATAATACTATTTTGTAACTAATGTTTTGTTGGACTCTTGGCCCCTGAACACACTCCAAATTTCTTGGGCCAATCGTTACCCTGAATAAAGTGTGAGGGTGGCTACAATGAGTTATAGTACGCAATAAAACAGTTAAATTTAATTTTTTCAGAAACGGCTGCTCGAAACGACACTTATTTTACAAATTTTTAGATAAAAGATGTCAAGGAATACGAATTTTCAATTAGGAATTTAATATACTAGAGCACAAAAATATTATGAAATTTTATTTGTAGACAATGTGCTACTGGCGGCCCCCTCTATAATTTATGTCGAAACTATAATAAAATTTTGATTTCTATTCTTAAGGAACCCCAAAGCAATAAATATAGTGCAAATCAAACGTTTTGTACATATTTTTTAGAGACTCCCTGTATACTAAATGAAGATCAACGGGAGTAGGACCTTACATTAGAACGAAATTAAGAAATAACAACTCTTCGTTATTTCCACTATTTAAAAAGTTAGATATTAATGAAAATATTCTTTAACAGTTGCGAAAAAAACACCTAAATAATGTAATAGATTTATCAAAAGGACTAAAGCGCAATTATATGTGTTTAATCTCACACGGACATCTCTCTCTCTTTTTGCGTAGTTCCGAGTTATATTTAATTGTCCAATATATCTCGTTCTTCTGATTTAATATCTGTGGGGATTAGAGCCTGTCGCCAATATATAAACTTAGTTTTTTTTTCTAGACACAAGCCACATAAACGAACAAAAAGATTTCTGCGTCGAGATTGAAGCCGCGTGTGGAAAAACAACACAAGAAATGTTTTTTTCCCATTACAAAAACATTAAATTAATTGGAAGTGGTATTGTTCGATGTTATATACTATGGCTTATATTGTCACGTACAGCGTATCCACCATTTTGTCATAGAAAGTGTCTTTTATGTTTCCGTTAAAAGAAACAGCACTCTACAATTAATAGCCTTAACTTTTATGGTTGCTGAGTACCGTGTTATGGTGACAAGATGTTTCTTATATATGCTAATGCTCTAAAGTACATATTTGATATTTTGAAAAAGGCTATAGAGACCATCCATTAGAAATCACTTAGATCATGATGCTCAACATTTTTTATTGTCCTGATTTTTTTACCACTCATTCCCCAATACTACGGAATTTTAGTACTTAAAAATTTTTAAAAGTAATAAAGACTGGTCTTGATTTTTTTGTCTTATATAGATTTATTATTGGGCTACTTGCCATAGAGGTTTCAAGTTCGAGTCCTTTTTTTTGATATAATTTTTCAAAAATCATCAAAATTATATTTTGACAATGTTTAAAGTTGAATATATCCAAAGAGACTGACTGAAAAAATATGAAATTAATACCGATTACACCTATTTATGATATAAACATATGATAAAAATTTGATGACTGAAACTCAACTAGTTCCAGAATTAAAGTGCCTCAAAACTGACCAAAAATTGCGTCATACGCATACAAAATTTACCGATAACTAATGTTAAAAAAAAATTCTGATATTTAACAGTAACAAAATGTTTTTGTCATTCAATAAGTTCAATCCAGGTAACAAAAATGTGTGTCCTAAATTAACCAAAAATAAGATAGCATTAGAAAGAAAATAAGCTATAAAATAATTTAATATAATTATTTTTTATTTTAATAAATATTAAATTAAACTTATCAACGAGACATTTGTTGGGAATATCCATTTTAATGTATACTGGTTGCAGTTTTCAATCCAAATTCCCAAAACTCTCATGTCAATACTTATTCTTTTTCTACTGATAGAAGAAGCTTATATATATATATATATATATATATATATATATATATATATATATATATATATATATATATATATATATATATATATATATATATATATATATATTCTAGGGTGTACATCCACTGACGTTAAAAAAAAGAAATTTTCCTGATATTTTAAAATTCACTATGCATTTTTAAGGCCACCCAGCACTCAGGGATTTTAAGAGAAACTTTAAAACTGTCTTAGGTATCTGTAAAAAATTCATAGTTTAACAATTATAAAGCGAACAATTTAATTTAAGGGTGTACATCCACTGATGTTTAAAAAAAAATTTTCTTGTTATTTTAAAATTCACTATGCATTTTTAAGGCTACCCAGCACTCAGGGATTTTAAAAGAAACTTTAAAACTGTCTTAGGTATCTGTAAAAAAGTTATAGTTTAACAATTATAAAGTTAACAATTTAATTTAAGGGTGTACATCCACTGACGTTTAAAAAATAAATTTTCTTGTTATTTTAAAATTCACTATGAATTTTTAAGGCTTCCCAGCACTCAGGGATTTTAAGAGAAACTTTAAAACTGTCTTAGGTATCTGTAAAAAATTCATAGTTTAACAATTATAAAGCTAACAATTTAATTTAAGGGTGTACAGCCACTGACGTTTAAAAAATAAATTTTCTTGTTATTTTAAAATTCACTATGAATTTTTAAGGCTTCCCAGCACTCAGGAATTTTAAGAGAAACTTTAAAACTGTCTTAGGTATCTGTAAAAAATTCATAGTTTAACAATTATAAAGCTAACAATTTAATTTAAGGGTGTACATCCGCTGATGTTTGAAAAAGAAATTTTCTTGTTATTTTAAAATTCACTATGCATTTTTAAGGCCACCCAGCCCTCAGGGATTTTAAGAGAAACTTTAAAACTGTCTTAGGTATCTGTGAAAAATTCATAGTTTAACAATTATAAAGCTAACAATTTAATTTAAGGGTGTACATCCACTGACGTTTAAAAAAGAAATTTTCTTGTTATTTTAAAATTCACTATGCATTTTTAAAGCCACCCAGCTTTCAGGGATTTTAAGAGAAACTTTAAAACTGTCTTAGGTATCTGTAAAAAATTCATAGTTTAACAATTATAAAGCTAACAATTTAATTTAAGGGTGTACATCCGCTGATGTTTGAAAAAGAAATTTTCTTGTTAATTTAAAATTCACTATGCATTTTTAAAGCCACCCAGCACTCAGAGATTTTAAGAGAAGCTTTAAAAGTGTCTTAGGTATCTGTAAAAAATTCATAGTTCAACAATTATAACGCTAACAATTTATTTTAAAGGGGTACATCCACTGAAGTTAAAAAAAATTTTCTTGTTAATTTAAAAATTCACTATACATTTTTAAGGCCACCCACCACTCAAGAATTTTAAGAGAAGCTTTAAAAGTGTCTTAGATATCCGTAAAAAAATCATAGTTCAACAATTATAACGCTAACAATTTATTTTAAGGGTGTCAATACACTGACGTTAGAAAAAGAAATTTTCTTGTTAATTTAAAAATTCACTATACATTTTTAAGGCCACCCAGCACTCAAAGATTTTAAGAGAAGCTTTAAAAGTGTTTTAAGTATCTGTAAAAAATTCATAGTTCAATAATTATCACGCTAACAATTTATTTTAAGGGTGTCCATACACTGACGTTAAAAAGAGAAATTTTCTTGTTAATTTAAAAATTCACTATACATTTTTAAGGCCACCCAGCACTCAAGGATTTTAAGAGAAGCTTTAAAAGTGTTTTAGGTATCTGTAAAAAAGTCATAGTTCAACAATTATAACGCTAACAATTTATTTTAAGGGTGTCCATACACTGACGTTAAAAAAACAAATTTTTTTGTTAATTTAAAAATTCACTATACATTTTTAAGGCCACCCAGCACTCAAGGATTTTAAGAGAAGCTTTAGAAGTGTTTTAGGTATCTGTAAAAAATTCATAGTTCAATAATTATAACGCTAACAATTTATTTTAAGGGTGTCCATACACTGACGTTAAAAAAAGAAATTTTCTTGGTAATTTTAAAATTCACTATGCATTTTTAAGGCCACCCAATACTCAGGGATTTTAAGAGAAGCTTTAAAAGTATTTTAGGTATGTGTAAAAAATTCATAGTTCAATAATTATAACGCTAACAATTTATTTTAAGGGTGTCCATACACTGACGTTAAAAAAAGAAATTTTCTTGGTAATTTTAAAATTCACTATGCATTTTTAAGGCCACCCAGCACTCAGGGATTTTAAGAGAAGCTTTAAAAGTGTTTTAGGTATGTGTAAAAAATTCATAGTTCAATAATTATAACGCTAACAATTTATTTTAAGGGTGTCCATACACTGACGTTAAAAAGAGAAATTTTCTTGTTAATTTAAAAATTCACTATACATTTTTAAGGCCACCCAGCACTCAAGGATTTTAAGAGAAGCTTTAAAAGTGTTTTAGGTATCTGTAAAAAAGTCATAGTTCAACAATTATAACGCTAACAATTTATTTTAAGGGTGTCCATACACTGACGTTAAAAAAACAAATTTTTTTGTTAATTTAAAAATTCACTATACATTTTTAAGGCCACCCAGCACTCAAGGATTTTAAGAGAAGCTTTAGAAGTGTTTTAGGTATCTGTAAAAAATTCATAGTTCAATAATTATAACGCTAACAATTTATTTTAAGGGTGTCCATACACTGACGTTAAAAAAAGAAATTTTCTTGGTAATTTTAAAATTCACTATGCATTTTTAAGGCCACCCAATACTCAGGGATTTTAAGAGAAGCTTTAAAAGTATTTTAGGTATGTGTAAAAAATTCATAGTTCAATAATTATAACGCTAACAATTTATTTTAAGGGTGTCCATACACTGACGTTAAAAAAAGAAATTTTCTTGGTAATTTTAAAATTCACTATGCATTTTTAAGGCCACCCAGCACTCAGGGATTTTAAGAGAAGCTTTAAAAGTGTTTTAGGTATGTGTAAAAAATTCATAGTTCAATAATTATAACGCTAACAATTTATTTTAAGGGTGTCCATACACTGACGTTAAAAAAAGAAATTTTCTTGGTAATTTTAAAATTCACTATGCATTTTTAAGGCCACCCAGCACTCAGGGATTTTAAGAGAAGCTTTAAAAGTGTTTTAGGTATGTGTAAAAAATTCATAGTTCAATAATTATAACGCTAACAATTTATTTTAAGGGTGTCCATGCACTGACGTTAAGAAAAGAAATTTTCTTGTTAATTTAAAAATTCACTATACATTTTTAAGGCCATCCAGCAGTCAAGGATTTTAAGAGAAGCTTTAAAAGTGTTTAGGTATCTGTAAAAAATTCATAGTTCAATAATTATAACGCTAACAATTTATTTTAAGGGTGTCCATACACTGACGTTAAAAAAAGAAATTTTCTTGTTAATTTAAAAATTCACTATACATTTTTAAGGCCACCCAGCACTCAAGGATTTTAAGAGAAGCTTTAAAAGTGTTTTAGGTATCTGTAAAAAAATCATAGTTCAATAATTATAACGCTAACAATTTATTTTAAGGGTATAAATCCGCTGACGTTAAAAAAGGCCTACAAGAGCTTAAATGACAGCTTTCGAAAACCATCTAGCCATTTTGGTAATTAAAAATATAAACTGCTAGCTCGTGACCCCACTAAATCTACCGAGTCAAAAATCTACCGATTACTAAAAAAATACAAAGAGTATTTACCTGACTAACTAGTATAGGCGCTTACACCACTCCACAGTAAACCGCCACATCTTTACGGCTACCAAAAACTCAGAAAACCACATACTATTAAGACCAATAACCAGCTCCAGAGGATCCCCAACAAGTGAACTAGCGAAATTTCTCCTAAAATTCATACTGTCGAAATAATGGAATTTCTCTAATCAATATGCCACATGTCACTGGTCAATCTTTCGATAGAATTCTTAACTTCGTCACCCTCCGAGTCGTACTTAATATATTTCAGTTTCTTTTTGAACCTTCTGAAGGTTGGAACTCGTCTTTGGCTTTAACCAGATTTTCTTAAATTTTTATTAATTTCCTTCCGACCCTGTTGAAAGTTTGAGTTGTATTCAGCTTTGGCCACATTTTCATATTTCCTAAACTAGCAGATTTAAGCTATAACAAAAAGGAGCTATGAGCAAAACCACTTAGATTATTAAAGCTAAAATAAGATTAAGAAGAACAGCCTTTAAGGAACAATGTCGAAAAAGTATGTAAAACCTTTTTGAAAGCCGGCTTGTAATCCTCGAGCTAAGAATTATTTAAGAAATTGTATAATTTTAGTTGAAGCAATTTCTGGAGTTACCTTAGGCATTCCTTCCGAGAAAGATTTTAAATTTTCTCTTATGTACTAGGGCATCAAATTAAAGTTAACTGGATGAAGACCTAGTTTTACAATGTCGAACTGTGAGTTAGAATTCCAAATTTTCGGACAAAAATAGTTTTTTGATTTGTTAAAAGATGGAAATTTATTTCACAAAAAATTAACACAATTAAAAAAAATTATAAAGAATGTGAATAAATTGTAATGCCATTAATGTTGTCCGCACACTTCCAGTTTTTTTTCGTTATTTTTGAAATAAATTTAAAAGTGGAAAAAAAACGTGATTTTTTTGGTTAGTCGCATTTAATATTAAAACTAACAAAGCATTTATAGAACTACAATTAAAAAAGCTGTATAGAATTAAGAAATATTTAAAATGAACTATAAGTAACCAAAACAAAACACGAAAAAAAGGAGTTGTTCAGTTTCAGAAACTCGACTACACTTTTCCGAAAGTTTTCGACATACTGATTACAAATTTAAAGTCAGATTTGACCTGTTTCTTTAGGTTTTCGCAATATTCTAACCTAAAAGTGGAAAAATCACAATTTTTCGGTATTTGTGAGGTTATGTAACACGACAAGTTTAACTTTATCTCAAAACTATATATGACAGTTGCAAGTATTTGTTTTTTTCTTCAAAATCTACTTGGACTTATATTGATATATTTTTTTATCTCTAAAATAGCGTCAAAATGTCATTTCCAAAATGGTGGATTCAATATGGCGAACTAAACTTTCTGAAAATCCCGAATTTGCATCTGAAAATTAACACTTAATGGATTTTGAGGTTGCTGAATGCGGAAATCAATTCAAATTTACAAGTTTTCATATTTGAGATGACGTATATCCGCCATATTGAATTTGGCATCTTGAGAATGACAATTGTAAAATTCTAGCTACATTTTCATTTTCATATACCTTGAAAATCCTCGACTAAAGTTTAGATCTTGCTTCAAAGTGGCTAATGACCTTGCTTGGAGCAGGCTGATCACAAACCTTAACGTTGAGCCGCCATATTGAATTTTCCATGGATTATTCTAGAAAACTGATACCACAAATCAGAAAAGCATCTTAAAAATGCCATATGCAAAAGATAGATGCTGTCTGATAATTAGTTTATGATGAATTGCATTTTGTGTACAGGAACCTCACTGTTTTTGAAAGTGCGTAGTTGCTCCATAGATGGCTCCATTTAAATTTTGAAAAGAGGTTTGAAAACTAGGCAAAATCTAGAACAAGATGTCCGTTTATACTATGGCTTTAAAGCCATGTAAAAAAAAAAGACACCTAAACGTAGATATGAACGCGCACTTTACCACACACTATAAAAAGGAAATGCCTTAAATTTAAGGTAAATGCGCTGGAGGAAAATTTCACAAATGTTTATTAAATGCATTTAATAATTTGCATTAATCTAAATTAATTTATTAGTCCATTAAATTTAATGTAATCATGCGTTAAATTTAAAGTGTGGTCATTACTTTTTATGGTGACTATATACATTAAATATACAACCAGGGCTACTTGAATTAGAGATATGTTATACAACTTATATCATACTAAACAAAAAGTTCAAAACTAGTTGCGCCATCTCCCGGAATCTTATGCAATATATATTGAATAATAATGTAAATTACTCTAGTATTAGGATATATGTGTAATCAAAATTAATGTACAACGAAATGATGTATAAATAAATTGTTTTAAATTCAAAGTAAATGTAAATTATTCACTATTTTTTGTACAAAATCATTAAATTTAATGGAGAGTGGACATTAAATTTAAGGTTATTTTTACCAGTGCCCGATATACTACACAAGCAGCGTAGAATACCATGTGGTAGTAATTTACAAATTTCAATAAAAATATCAAGAAATATATATTTTTGTCCAAAAATTCGTGCTTTCAAACCACAGCTCTTTGTACGAAAGCAAGATAGTAAATACCTAAAATACCCACTCAGAAAAGAGAAAGGTTTAAGTTAAATTCAGGTTTAAGCTGCTTTTCTCCACCGTTATTGTATTTCCGAGTTTCAGAAGACAGATTCTTAATGCAGCCTTCAGACATATAACTTTATATTAATTTTACCTTAATGTCGAGAACCGAGTGCAAATGAATCTAGGATATTATAAAAATGATTACGTATTAACGTGCAGAAACTAAGTCTTTTCGCATTAATTTTGGTACGTAAATTTATACAGAAACGCAGAAGTAATGCCGTTCCGGTTACTTAAATGTAAAAGAGGATTTAAGTACCTATATCAAGTAAGTACTATATATATATATATATATATATATATATATATATATATATATATATATATATATATATACAGTGCCTTCATTTCAAAACGAACCATCCTTAATAACTTTCTTAAATAGAAAAATTTAAAAAAAAGAAAAAACACGTCAATTTAGATATACAGGGGGAAGTTTAATTTTGCATTTGTTAAAAGTCTGTAGTCTGTCAATCACCTCCTCAACTCCAGCTAACCTCACTTTGATATGTCAAATGGGAACCCCCACCTTGTGACACATCATTGTAAGCAGCATAAAATTGTCTATCCAACCGTATAAAAAAAATTAAATCGGTTGACGTACAAGCGAATAGTGTGCAAAAATGTCTTGTAATAATGCATAATATATCGGCCTCGAACTTTGGTATGTCAAATGATTACCCTATAGTGTGATACATCATTTTAAAGGACGTACGATCTGCTATCCAACGATTTCAAAAAAAATTAAGTTAATAGACGTTATAGGCAATTAGGATGCAAAAATGTGTGTTAAATATAAGCAGTTTATTCAGTTTTATTCAGTTGAAGAAAATTATTTTATTAAATGTTCAAAATGTGCGCCGTTATTAGCGAGACAATAAAAAAGCCTATTTTGAAATTCCCCACGAACATTGGCAAGGGTTTCTCTGCTAATTCCTCTACATTTCCGAACAATTCGATCTTTTAAATCGTCAATATTTTCAGGTGGGGTTTTATAAACCTTGCTTTTTAAATACCCCCAAAGAAAAAAGTCTAGAGGGGTTAGGTCTGGAGACCGTGCTGGCCATTCAATTGCACCACGTCTGCCAATCCACGTCCCTGGAAAATGTTCATCAAGCCACTCTCGAATTGCCAAAGCGTAGTGCGGGGGAGCTCCATCTTGCTGGAAATGCAAATTATTTTCATTTAGTACCATAACAGCATTTTCATCCACTTGATTTTCTAAAGATTGCACAATAGCAGGGTATATTGTGTTTTCTAAAAGGTGTAAATAAATTTGCCCAGTTAAATTATCTTCCAAAAAAAATGGCCCGATGATTTCATTGCCATAAATTCCTGCCCACACGTTAATTTTTTCGGGATATTGAGTATGCCCTTCTCGGAAAAGGTGCGGATTTTCATTATCCCAGTATCTGCAGTTATGTCTGTTAACCAGTCCATTTAGAAAAAAAGTTGATTCATCACTAAAGCAGATATTCTTAGGTAAATGGGGGTCTTCGTCAATTCGTTGGCACATTAATTCGCAAAATTGAATTCTCCTATCAAAATCGTCTTCTCCGAGTTCTTGAAGAATTTGAATTATGTAGGGAAAAAACTTATTTTGTTTTAAAACTTTATGCACAGAGCCAGCAGAAATGTTGGTTAAATCTGCGACCTTTGAGATGGATAAAGTTGGATCTATTGCAAACTGTCCTAGTACCTCGATTTGGCATGCTTCATCTACAACCCTTTTCTCAATAGATTTTTTATTACAAACGGATCCCGTTTCTTCAAACTTTCGTACCAATTCGAGTACATATTTATGGCCCACGTTTTTGTCTTGATGCCTCTCGTTAAATGCTCTGGCGGTTCTACGAGCGCACCGATCTTCAGCTCCATAGAGAAAAATTATTTCTATTCTTTCGGCTAGCGTATACACCATTTATATTCACGTTTCAACTAGGCGTCACAATGACAATTTTAACAATAATAAACAACTGGTGTTTAAAGATCTTAAAAATTTTATTTATTGCAGTGATTTTTTGTACCTATCAGGTCCGCAAAAAATATCATTGAAATAAATACACTAGATTGATTAGACTGCAATGAATTTTGCGATGAATTTTAAAACAGGCTTAGTTTTTTTCTCGCAAATATTTGAACTGTTTATTATTTTAAAAAAATATTTATTTTAAATTTAAAATAATATTTTACTCTATGAAGTAGCCATTTGACATAATAAAGTTTAATGTGATAAGGTGTCTATTATTACCACACATCTTTTCTTACTATTCGCTTGTACATCAACAAATTTTGTTTTTTTTTATTGGCTAAATAGGAGATAGTATGCTCTTTAAAATGATGTATCACACTATAGGGTAATCATTTGACATACTAAAGTTCGAGGCCGATATATTATGCATTATTACAAGACATTTTTGCACACTGTTCGCTTGTACGTCAACCGATTTAATTTTTTTTATACGGTTGGATAGACAATTTTATGCTGCTTACAATGATGTGTCACAAGGTGGGGGTTCCCATTTGATATATCAAAGTGAGGTTAGCTGGAGGTGAGGAGGTGATTGACAGACTTTTAACAAATGCAAAATTAAACTTCCCCCTGTATATCTAAATTGACGTGTTTTTTCTTTTTTTTTAAATTTTTCTATTTAAGAAAGTTATTAAGGATGGTTCGTTTTGAAATGAAGGCACTGTATATATAACTCTTGTATCATGTAAAAACCAGAAGAACTATTTCGATCTTTAAGACCGCGGGAATAGTTCTCCTTCGAGAACAAATCCGAGAAAAACGAAGAATTCTATCAAGGAGTGAAACAGAACTTAGCTTTAACCAACAAAATACTGTGATAGGACAAAAGAAAAGTATGCTTTGAGGGACGGAATCAGACACCCAGCTGAAAGTAACAAAACAACAACAGAAGATATTTGGGACACTACCCCAACAGGATTTCAACATATACAGCAAACAATGAACTGCAACAAAGTTATTCATAACATCTCCAACTGTCAACTATCTGAACCCGAAAATTTAGAAGGCTTAAATTATGCTGTAACTCCAAAAACAACCCCCTTTGGAAGAGATAATCTCTAATATAGAAGCTGTCCCAAAGGACGTCCATGAAGAAAATTTCTGACAAGTCTGACAAGACGTAACACAAATACTCGTCTCTCCAACCCAAACTTAACGCGAGCGGGACATCAAACCCTCTCATCCCTAAGGAAGAATAACAAAATAAGAATAATATCAGCGGATAAGGAGAATATCACGACTGTAATGAACACCAACAAACGCAAAAGAATGTCAGAAATCCTGAAAGACGACGCAAACAAACTGAGATTCAACAATATATCTTGAAAAAACTGCAATAACTGTGATCAGAGCCACAAATACATACCCTGAAACGGAAAAATCAATAGTATCAAGGGAAAAATCGAGCAGATGTCCCAAAAATACATAAACTACTAAAACTGGAAAAATATCAAGCAAGTATAGTTCAACCAAGAGTCGAACTAGTCGATTCTTTCGTGAAAAACTCTGAACAGGGGACCACAATAATCAAAACTACTCATTTTAAAAAAAAAACGACATCTTAGCAAGTCTCAACATAAAACCACTATATCCAAGCATACCTGTAAATAAAACCATACGGAAAAACACCTAGACAATTTTTTCGTATACCTAAATATCATCCACCGTAGAATCGAATTCACGCTAGAAAACCAGCAAGATAAAAAATTTCGTTTTTTGGACCTGCTATCCACTAGAAAACCCAACGATACCCTATGTTTCGGCATATATCAGAAACGTGCATACCATGATAGATAACTCCATGTAGAATCACATCACCATCCTTCACATAAACAGGCAGTAAACAACGCATTAATATCAAGATCTCTCTACCTAATAGAACCGAACACAAAACAAGGAGAAATAAAACACAACTCAACAGGTCTAGAATGGAATGATTCCTTGCAGGCATAAAAAAAAAGCCATAAAAAGACAGGGGAACACCACACAAAAACCAAAGACTAAGATCGAACAAGGAACAAGGCCATCTTCCAATATATAAAAGAACCACGGACAGAGTAACTGTCAGGATGAATCTTCTTCCCGACGGTGACATTTACCTGTAATGTAACTTTCAGCACCTGATTTAATTTATTATTAATTGGATGTAGAGAATTTAATTTTATGCTGAGGAAATAACAATTTAATTTCAGAAATGATTGGTTTCATTTACTGAATTATACAAATTGTGATTTGGCCATCCGAAAAATGAAGGTAAATTGTGGCAATTTAATTGTGTTTATTTAATTATTTTTGTAAATTGTTATTAAAGGAATTCGTTTGAATTTATTTTTATTTATTTAGTGATTTTTCGCTCGTAGACGCCATACAGTGAGCTTTGAAAATGGTGAATGAGATTTCACGGAAACGTCAGCTGCCTTACAGTCCTGAGAGGGACTCAGCACATACACGGGATGCCCGAAAACCTTCGATTACATATATATATATATATATATATATATATATATATATATATATATATATATATATATTATGTTAGAAGAGTACTTTGCTTTGCTGACCGTCAATACCCATTCTTACGCTACAGCAACCCTTGGTTTTATATTTACGTTTCTATTGCAACTTTTGAAGTATTTTTTGAAAAATGTATTTTTCGCTGAGTCACGTATGACCCCAATAGCTAATTTGTAATAAATTAAACAAATAAATGACAAGCTATTAGTTTAAATGTAATACACTTGACACACGTATGGTCCATAACATCGAATAATTAATTCGACAAATTAGATTGAATTAAAAAAACAATACCTGTAATAAAACTTCAGAAAACTTGTGTACCTTTCCGGTCATTTTACAAACGTTTAGATAATATAGTTGTTCTAAATATTCCGAAATAATACATAATTGCCGGTAACAACTAAAAAAAACCCATTTCAATATGTAGGTCTTAAAAAACCATTATGTTCATTATAAAATGGGTATTTAAATAGCAAATGATTAGTACATATGTACATATGTGACAAATAATTAAAATAATCCTATTTTAACATAGTATATTTAATGAAAGCGCCTGTTCAAACACAATTACATTGCTACAATAAATAGTAAATTACAATAATGGAATCTGTAAGTCAATAGAGCAAAGTTTACATAACCAGTCGAAGATGAGTTTTGCTACGACTAATACTGCGAACCGAATATAGACTAGTTCTTACTAAAAGTTGACGCACACTTAATATCAATTTACAACAGTGGTTCTCAACCTTTTTTAATCGTTTCGATTTTTTAAAAATGTTTGCGACCTCTTCTTTCCTATCTACCATATTTGATTGATACGATAAAAAATAAAGTGTTTGAAAAAATATGTTTTAGAATGTTGTATATTTTCGGCTACTTTAGGTACTTACCCATGGTTTTAGACGCACACACACACACAGACAGAAAACAAATAGTCCGCCAATGCGTCACGGCATCTTCATATTGTCAAAAATATCAAAAGTATAAAAAAAATTACTAAAAATTTAAATTCTAGTCGTAAATGTTAACAAGCTGGCATCTTTCACCAAAGGCGTCTAAAACTCCTGAAATCAGCAGGTGCGTCACAGCAAAGACGAGGTCTACTTTTTCTTCTGTGGTCACTGTTAAAACCCGGGGTGGGCACCCGTAAGAGTGAGTCCACACGACAAGAAAAATTTTAGCTTAGGCGTATTACGCGCTTTTATGTTAAAAATGTATCGTCCATACCAGACATTTCGTTACACGGTCATTAGGGGTATGGTTTTTTGTCTTAACCTAACTTTTATCAGGATTTTTGTTTATATTATATCGAAAAATTAAAATGAAGCAAAATAAAACATTAATTGCAGCATTATTTTAATCTAGAAAAAAAAGTTATAAAATGTAAGGAGAACATTGATATATCCTTTATTTTAAAAAAAAAACAGGAAAGTCGTTGGTAATGGGTTCGGTCTGTATTTGAGGAAAACATTGGAGAAAGGCTTGGACATAACAATAATTTAATTCAAGAAATGCGAGAAAATGACCCTGATTTTTTAAAATTATTTTTCTGTTATTATTGGTGAATTTGAAAAGCTCTTTGCTGTTGTTGGACCAATAATTAGGAAACACGATATAGAAATGTGTACAGCAATAACCTTATTACTAGGTTGGAAATAACATTGTGATATTTAGCTAATGAAATCAGCATGTGAAAGCAGCAGTGCGAATTCCGAGTCGGTAAACAGTGTTTCTGAAATTATTCAGGTTACTTATGCGGTAATATGGGACTCTTTAAAAGAAGTTTTATTTCCAAAGCTCACCACTTCTGCCTTATTCCCAAACAGTTCAAAGACGAGAATTTCAATATAACAATGTAATTTCAACAATCGTTTTCATAATTACAATTGTTTGTAGTTTGTAGAAGAATACATTACATACGATACTAACTGGATTTCTGTTATTAAATTTCCATCATTGTTAATTTTTAATTGTTTATAACAGGTTTATATAAAGTATTGTTTGTAATTAAAAGAGGAAAATATAAGTAATAAAAAAATACTTATCAATCATTCGCGTAAGAAAAAATAAATTAATTAAACGTTAACAAAATGAGTGATTTGTTAATTTAGTATATTAATAAATTTATTTTCGTACTTTTTATTGTTTGATATTTCTTTTGGCAATTGCTGGTCTTTTATAACCATTTCATGACATTCTTCACATGATATGTTCTTTAAATTAAATCGTGTCTAGAGTAGAACCTTAACAGAATATATTATTATAAATCAACTATTACTACACATAATTAATTATTAAATTACTATATATAAATATTTTTAAGTTACTCTTATGGATTAATAGATAATTATAGTCTAATATTTAATACTCTCTTAAGAAAAGTTATATCTTAAGTAAATTTATATTCTAACAGGCTTAAACAAAAGCATGCCTTAATCTCCGAAACTCTAAAACTTTACTTTTTACAGAGACCATTAGCTTTGTTCATATTGTCATCGTCCCATAAATACACACTTTTTCATTTCAGTTATCATGTAAATAAATAGTTATGTTATATTTGTTAGTACGCCTATGACTGTAAAATAATAATTTAGATACAGAAATAGAATATAACTAAGACATAAACATAGAAATGAGGAGAACTAAAATTAAAAAACTACAATAGTTAAATTAAATTTGTAATAAGAAGAAAAACGGTTGTTACCTAATAATTTAGTGAACATTGTAATAAAATATTAAAAGTAATATTAGAAGATTTATTTGAATTCATCGAAACCAGTGATAAACCAAAAACAGAACCAGCAAAGTTATAACATTGGTGGCAGCGAAAAGCAAAGCTTATAACAATATAGACAGCCTATTTCTATTCGCATTTGGTGTTTCGATTGCAAATATTCTGAAAATCTCACTACCTTAACATACCACATACGACATTCAGATAAAATGTCCGGATATTTACTGAAAAGTCAGGGATATTGTCAGGAAATCTCAATATTTGATCTGGTAACCATAGCTAAGGGCATGTCTGTGGATTGCCTTCTCGATATCAGAGATTGTCGTTGAATAGAAATTATGTTATATAACGGCATTTATTCCACAAGCATTAATTTATATAACGAACAACTGTATTATTGCAATTGTTATAAAAATCAATAAAAAAATATAGATTTGTTTTTTTTAGGACCAAGCAGTACTGATCCTCGGCAACAAGCATTTTTAATAAAGTAGAACAATTTAACATAAACAAAACTCACAAAATAAAAAAAATATAAATAAAACAACAAACTTCTGAAAAAAAGCATAGGTTATGTTCATACAAAATATTAAAAATAAACAATTTCCGCCATACTTAAAGCAGTCCGCTGAAAAGGTAAACATTATTTTGCGTAATGACCTTGGAAAAGGCGGATTTAGACGGAAAATCTTCAGTCTTTGCCTTTTTTTAAATTTAACCAATCGCAATGCTTGAAATTTGACATATGTCTTATTACGCTACGCCTACGTCCAGATTTTCCTTATCGTGTGCACCCACGCTAAGTGAGCACAAGGCAATAGTTTTGAGAAACTCTTGAAAAAAATCATTTGTTTTCGACAAATAACTTTATAAACAAGTTAAAAAACAAATCTTATTTGACTTAGACGAAGGACACTTCTTTAAACTTTGTTTTTTAAGCGTAAAAAAAGCTTAAATAAATTATAATCACTTTCCTGTTCTTCCTTGTTATTTCTTTCACGACAAAAAAAACATACTTATTTAAACTTAAAAATACTTTAAATTAAACAACTAATCACTCAAGAATTTGTTTTCTGTATGCTGCAAATCCCGAAGAGCGAAATGTCAAGGAAATGAAGAGAGCTCTTAAGTAAATAACTAATTTTAATTAAAGTCAAGAACACACAACTTTTAAATGAAAACGAAACTTTCTCCAAATAATCATTTCATTTAATAGCCCTATATCTCTGGAGGAGGGAAGCCTAGAAGAAAACAAAGTGATAAAAATAAATATAATGATTTATATTTTTCTGTTTAGCAGTCGATATTATTTTTCTTGACAAACTAGATAATTTATATTATAAGTTTCGGAAATAAACTAGGATTTATTAGTGTTGCATTATTATTGGGTTAACGACTAATATAATGATAGCATTTTAACGAAAAACAGCACATTAAAATAATATAATTTTGTTACGCATTCCGAAATGAGAGAGACTATAATAAATATGACGCTGTTGTTTTTTTCTGCTGCTACTTCTGATGATTTATACAGAATTGCTTTACTTTTTCTGCGAATGTACGGTAATCCGTGTTTTCTGAGCTTCATAAAATAAAAGCAAGCCATTTCGGAACCTTTTTATATAAGTGTTAACAAACACAGGCGCTGATCCAGGGGAGGCGGTGGAAGCGATCGCCCCCCCCCCCCCAAGAGGTTTGAGTTCAAAAAACTAGACCCGATTTTGCCTCTTATACTATAGTTTATTCAAGAACTAGAGAGAGTAATAAATCATTTTTTAACCTTTTTTTCTTCACAAACTACCTGTGTTCTTTAGTCCGATGTCTTTGACAAAATCTATTAGACACATATATATATATATATATATATATATATATATATATATATATATATATATATATATATAAACAAATAAATTCATCCATATAATATTAAATTTTTTTTGGTCAATCGGTCATTTTATTATTAAATAATAATACAATTAAACACTAAAAAGGGATTCAAATGTTATTAATTTTTATATGTTAAAGTTAAAATTAGACCTACTTATTTTTATTTTTATTGCACTGACATCTTAATTTAATTTACTTTATTACATGGAAATCCGATAGCCCCAAAAAAATAAAATAAACATGTTAATTCTACACGCTTTAGAAAAAAACACAAATACAAAAATAAAATAATAAAAAAATTACTATCTAATTAGAATTAAATATGTATAAAATTAAAGAGTATGACACATTAGAAAAAATATATAAAAAAATATATAAACAAGATTAAACAATAGCATACAACAAAAACAAAAATTTAAATAATAAATTGTGTCTACACTGGTAAACATTACGTATCTAATTCGTAATCAAAGTCAGTGAAGCTATCTTCGCTCAAATTAATTATAATTGGTTCCTCTATCTCACCGATCATGAGATCGAGTTTCCACATTTTGTTTTATTCTTTTATTATATGTGTTTTTCCCAATTTTCCGCCGTAAGTTGTGTTATTTTTAGCAACTCTACCTATTACTTGAGAGAGATATTTCCTTCTCCATCAGACAGTTTCCAGACGATCTATAAGAACAGATTTCCTACCGGGTTTTTCCCAGCCAAAAAATTAATTTCTCTGAGCAATTTCCAAAGCTCGATATATTAGATTTTCCAACTCCTGTCATATTGGAACACATCTGAACAGAGCTTCTAACATTATTATCTAGATATTGATATCTTAAGGCATCATAAACAATCATCATAATAAGTTTTTTGTTGAGAAAAAAATGCCCTGATTTAACGATTTTGAAATAAATATAGAGGTGGAAACCATATCTTTTGGGTATCACAAATAATATATAAAAACAAGCGCAAACAAGATAAATCATTAGGGACACACTGTAAGGTGTACTTTGCTCACTGACAAAAATTAAATTGAACTGTCAGAAATTTTATTGTTGCAGTAAATTTATAAAAGCTTATAATATTTAAATATAATTAGATTTATGGCAGTCCTCAGTTATCTGCGACACTAGAGGACAATTCGAGAATGAAGTAACCGGTATAGAATGGCTAACGCCCTCTACCTTTCATGAATCAAATTGACGTTTACCGAGTTCCATGGGGTGATATGGGTACTATCGGGATCGGCCGTGGGCCGAGGGAGTACAAGTTTGGCCTTTTAGGATATAATAAGCTTCAGTTACAGTCTGGAACTCGTTAAGGTCGGTACCTTTTTAAGAACAGTGTCGTAGAAAATTACGTGAGGTGTATATTCGTCGGAAATGAAGGTTTCCTCTGTTTTGTTTTTCGTTTAATTTGGGAAGTTAAGAGAATATTTTGTGTTATTGTACTTGAGACTTTAGTGACTTTAATACTGGTTGTTTAAGTAATATAAATAGCTGTTTTTTGCCTTTCAATTCTTTTTTTTTTTGTTTAATATTTTAGAAAGCTATTTATATGTTTTATCTTCTAAATTGGGTTTTACATTTTAACTAATGGAACGGCCATTGAGAACAGTTACGTGAGTTACTTTTACATTGTAATTCATTTCTAATTTTAAGTTTCTCATTGTAATATTTTCGTTTCCTATTTATTTTTGTTAATAGATTTAAGTGTTTTGAGGAACTTGTTTTGTTTAATTTAATTAAATTAAAAACCTTCACGCGGACGCACTGCTGTGAGAGCTTCAAATAAGATAAATCATCTGACCAGATAGTTAGCAGCCTTGCCTGAGTCCTGAAGTCCTGAGTTATGGTTTTGGTAAGCTTGAATAACCTGTAGTTATTTGGAACTAAAGCTGCAAGAGAGAAGAGGAACGTCCAGACTTCCAGAGTGCCAATATATTTGTGATATTTCTTTATAAGTTATTAGAAAAGCTATTAATAGGGGGGCAACAGTTTGATTGTAGACAGAACGGACTTACGCCACCAAAATATATCATTTACAGAAGTCTACGATCAAATGTTGTCACAGCATCAAAAGAAACGAAGTAAAGCATCAGATAATTGTTCTAAAAAACGAAAATAGAATAGAAACAAAAGACAGGGAATAACAATAATAATAAATAAAAATTCATCCACGAAAATGTCGATAAATTAGCATCGAACTACTGGTTGACATCAGAGCAAATCTAGCTACCCAGGATCAAATCACTCCAGCGAGAAACTATCTGAAAGACATAATCAAAGACCTCTCGATCCAGAAAGACCATCAGACCCAATCTAGCAGATAAGAAGAGGATGCCAAGCATTCACCGCATCAGAGTACAAGAAGAGACACAATTCACCCGCCAAGATCATCTATCAAAATTTGACAGAGAAATTGAAACTCTGGTGGATAGAGAAGATGTCAAACTGTGAATACATCCCAGAACTTATACTGGAGAACAACAAGTTCAAACTGTATTGGGATCCAACTGTGCTTACGGATCATACAATTGCTCATAACAGGCCAGTCACGTTAGTGAATAAAACATTCAAATGAGCAAAACTAATAAAAATCGCCATCCCTAACAACCACAATCTTGAGGACAAGCATAATAAGAAGTACAGCTTGAACTCACTATTCTCCAGTATAAGCTCCGGAATAGTATGACACTTTCTCAGTCTGCAACAATTTTTGATGGAGGACTACAAGAATATTTTAAGAAACTATAGCGTTTTTGCTCAGGCAAAACATAACTTTGATAATAGACTTATCCTACTTTTATTTTGATAACAGTGAAATTATGAATTTAATGTTTAACCTTGAAATAATCACTCAATGGTTTTTCCCATTTATAAAAATATTCCTAATTATTTCAAACATTTTTTTTCAGGTTCTCACGATCACAGCATTCACAGTAGAACGATACCTAGCCATATGTCATCCCTTCCTGTCACACACTATGTCCAAGCTGTCCAGATGCATCCGGATTATTATCATAATCTGGATAGTGGCACTCACATTGGCCGTACCGCAAGCTATTCAGTTTGGTATAGAGGTATCTTTCGAAAATGGCAAACAGTTTAGTCATTGTACTGTCGTTTCAAGGATATTTGATCATGCTTTTGAGGTAAGTTACAGTTTTAAGATGAAAACTACGTACACATCGTGAGCTTTAAGTTATAAAAACAAATTCGTTAATTTCTATAAATAAAAAAGTCTAGATTTTTCTCAAAAGATGAAAAATAATCAATTATGGATCATTCCTTTTAGATTTTTAATGTTATTACCCTCACACATTTTGTATGTGAACAATAAATACAATTCCTCTCACAAAGCCCTACTATTTCTGTGCCGTATCAATACAGGGTGAGTCAACGATTGGATGAAGTAGGTTTGTGCCTTTTCGGTGAAATTAACAGAGAAACTATATTTATTGTTTGATACAGTTTATTTTTACGCAGATTTTAAAAATATTTAGGACTCTACAGGGTGAGCCAAAAAACTAGGACAGCATAAAGTTGTATTTTTTTAAATAGAACACCCTATATACGAATCATATTTTCGATTTAGCTTATAATTCTAAATCTTTTTTATTAAGGGTTTACTATAACAAAACTTTATAGTTTCTGAGATAATTAAGTTTAAAGAAAAAAAGTCACATTTTCAAGCATCAATTCAATCCTAAATAACGTTTTCAATTTTGTGACAAATATATTCAAATTTGGAATTTAGCAAGGCCAAGGACAAGTTAACATAATTTTTACCTAATATTTGCAATAAAAGCTACAGGGTATTGAACACATTGGCTCAAATTTGAACAAGTTTAAATGAATAAATATCTTTTTTTTTAAATGGTACATCTTGTATATTTTCATGTTATTTAATAGAGTAATAAAAACTCTAAAAGTTTTGTTCAATATATCCTATACCTATTTATAATAGTTTTTGAGATATTTCAGTTTTTCTTATTTTACATACTTTTTTACAAAAATAGTCTTCATTATCATAGTAGCCATGGCAAAAACAATGTAAAAGAACATTTTTCTGTGTGTCAAATTTATAACCGCAATCGCTTCTTTTGGTTTTTATGTAGTGTAGTTTGGTTTTTTTTTGCATTCATCGTATATTGTAAAATGAATTTTCCAAAGAATGAGTTAATAGATATAATTTATACAATAGGAGAGGCTCAAAAAAATTGCCTTCTTGCTCAAAGAATTTACAAAATGAAGTATCCTGATCGACGCCAGACTAATACCCATACTTTTCAAAACTTAATGCAAAGATTTGATTCTTCTGGTACTGTTGATTATCCAAAACGTAAAGTGGTCAACATACCAGTAACTAATGAAGAAAAAGAACTACAAGTATTCTTAAATGTTCAGGAAAATCCTTATATTGGTAGCCGTCAATTAGCAGCATTATGTGAAACATCACAATCCACCGCTAATCGTACTACCAAGAAATATAGGTATCATCCATATCACATGGAATTACACCAAGAATTGCATGGACAGGATTTTGAAAGTCGTGTAAACTTTTGTCGTACAATAAATGCGGAGATTCAATTAAATCCAAATTTATTATGCAAGATAATGTTTAGTGATGAAGCTACTTTTAGAAGTAACGGTGCCGTAAATAGACGCAACATGCATTATTATGCCACAGAAAACCCATTTTGGATTAGAGAGGTGCAACATCAAAACCACTGGTCATTAAATGTTTGGTGTGGTAGTCATCAAAATCGAATTATTGGACCCCACTTTTTTAATGAACCACTAAATGGTCATAGTTACCTGAACTTTCTACAAGAAGAACTACCCCAACTGCTTCAAGGTCTCGATAGGGACGAGCTCGACAGTATGTGGTTCCAGCACGATGGTGCGCCTCCGCATTACCATCGTGAAGTTCGTGCGTTTTTGGACCAACGATATCCGCAAAAATGGATTGGACGTGGGGGTTTCATTGAGTGGCCACCAAGGTCTTGCGACATCACCCCATTAGATTTCTTCCTATGGGGTTATATTAAAAATAAGGTGTATGTTAATCCACCAACAACAGTGGAAGATATGCGAAACAGGATTAGGGATACCTGTAGAACAATAACGCCACTCATTTTGTCCAGGGTCCGAGAAAATCTGCAAAAAAGACTAAATTTGTGCATTGCACAAGAGGGTCGTTTATTCGAACACTTATTAAAAAGAAATAATTAATCTCAGTATTTAATAGGTAATTTTTTTGTTTCAATTTAATATAAAAGTAAATATGTATTTGCCTTGTCGTTATTGTTGTGTTAATTTTTTCACATTATGTTTAATTAAACTATTGCCATTGTAATATAACGAATAATGTATTTCATCATATTTAACCACATTCTGTTTGTTTCTGTAGTTTCTTTTTATTATTTTACATGACTACTATGATAATGAAGACTATTTCTGTAAAAAAGTATGAAAAATAAGAAAAACTGAAATATCTCAAAAACTATTATAAATAGGTATAGAATATATTGAACAAAACTTTTAGGGTTTTTATTACTCTATTAAATAACATGAAAATATACAGGGTGTACCATTTAAAAAAAAAGATATTTATTCATTTAAAATTGTTCAAATTTGAGCCGATGTGTTCAACACCCTGTAGCTTTTATTGCAAATATTAGGTAAAAATTATGTTAACTTGTCCTTGGCCTTGCTAAATTCCAAATTTGAATATATTTGTCACAAAATTGAAAACGTTATTTAGGATTGAATTGATGTTTTAAAATGTGACTTTTTTTCTTTAAACTTAATTATCTCAGAAACTATAAAGTTTTGTTATAGTAAACCCTTAATAAAAAAGATTTAAAATTATAAGCTAAATCGAAAATGCGATTCGTATATAGGGTGTTCTATTTAAAAAAATACAACTTTATTCTGTCCTAGTTTTTTGGCTCACCCTGTAGAGTCCTAAATATTTTTAAAATCTGCGTAAAAATAAACTGTATGAAACAATAAATATAGTTTCTTTGTTAATTTCACCGAAAAGGCACAAACCTACTTCATCCAATCGTTGACTCACCCTGTATATGGCACCATTCTATGTTCGATTATAGGAAATCCGCGCTTGTTAAGCTTTTACGCTGTTGCCAGACACTTAAACAATTAATATGGAAAAGGAAACAGCATTCGGAAATCTTTAGAGTCAAAATAATTTAAAAAATATTAAGTAGTGCTATGGCATTGACTTGTTAAGCGATATTGAAAAACAAAATATTTTTATACAAAATTGAAAATATACGTCACAAAGAACTCAACTCTAGCAAAATTAATTTAAAATATATTGTTTTATTCTCTCTCTGGATTTTGTTTCAACCTAAAATTTTCAAACTTTGAACCTTTATATATTTTCAAAGCATCTAAAATATTTCGAAGTTACTTAAATGAAAATAAAAGCCTCATTCCTTTACGAAACATAAAACAACATGAGCCTAATTATATTTTCAATACAGATTTAATAAACTTAATACTTTCCAATAACATATTGTGCAAAAAAGTATATTTATTAACCAAATTAGTTTATTTTTAAGCAGCAACAAAAGACTAATGATATTAAAGTTCTAATGCCATTAAGTTAACTGTTTCCAGCAACAGAAAATTTATAAAATAATTTCATTTACTCGAGCCAGAAGTCAGTTTGTTTTAAATTTAATTTGAAGACCCTCTATTTTCGAAAGATATTTATTTGATTATTCGCAAGCAGTGTCGTAGCTAAGGTCCACTGCAAGATATAAATTTTGCGTCTCCAAAACTTATTTTGTAAGAAGTGAAACAATACAATAATCTTCGGGAAATGTTTAAAAAGAAACTACTAAATGTTTTATACCACTAAATTTATTAAGAAAACAGTGACTGCAGTTTCAACTCACAGAGTCATTTTAAAACTGAATAACTAAGTATTCAATACAGAAACATGAGAAAATTTAACAATAAATAAAAACTACCTGAGAAATTACATTATTAGAAAGGGGAGGTACTAAATTTTAGGAACTAATTATTATTTGGCGACAACAAATAACGGGGAAAACCCAAGTTCTGTCTGGTCATTAAGCAAATTTACATTTTTATTTTTACTATATTTATATATTTCTAAAGATTCAAGAATATTTAACTTTTGGCCCTTTGTTGAATAATGTAATATGTCAGAGTTGCTTAAATCAAGAAAACTGTGGCTGTGTTCTAAGCAATGGTTGGCAAAGCTCGAGTCTGTTTTTTGTAGTCTATATAATAGGTGATGTTTTGAAAAGCGATTTTTAAAGCTTCTACCACTTTATCCAATATACAAGCTATCACACTCTGAACATTTTAACTTATAAACTCCTGATTTATCAAATTCATTAATTTTATCTTTAGCATTGTAAAGGATAGTGGACAGATTGTGTTGAGATTTAAAGGCTACTTTTATGTTATGTTTGGAAAGAGTACTAGCTATGTTTTCTGATAGGGTACCACAGTATGACAAAGATATATAAGATAAGAACTATCTTTATCATTTTTTATTTTGGGATATATTGAATCAAAAGCTAGTTGTTTTTGTTTTTTAATTATTAATTTCTTTATGATTTGTTGGGAGAAATTGTTTCATATTGCAATCCTTTCAATGATATTTAGTTCCTCTTGAAGATCTTCTTCAGAGAGAGGCAAAGAGAATGCTCTATGTATCATTGAATTGTATGCAGCCATTTTGTGTTGTAAGGGGTGAAAACATAGCTAATACTCTTTCCAAACATAACATAAAAGTAGCCTTTAAATCTCAACACAATCTGTCCACTATCCTTTACAATGCTACAGATAAAATTAATAAATTTGATAAATCAGGAGTTATAAGTTAAAATGTTCAGAGTGTGATAGCTTGTATATTGGACAAAGTGGTAGAAACTTTAAAACTCGCTTTTCAGAACACCACCGATCATATAGACTACAAAAAACAGACTCGAGCTTTGCCAACCATTGCTTAGAACACAGCCACAGTTTTCCTGATTTAAGCAACACTGACATATTACATTATTCAACAAAGGACCAAAAGTTAAATATTCTTGAATCTTTAGAAAGATATAAGCATCGTAAAAATAAAAATATAAATTTGCTTAATGACCAGACAGAACTTGGGTTTTCCCCGTTATTTATTGTTGCCAAATAATAATTAGTTCCTAAAATTTAGTACCTCCCCTTTGTAATAATGTAATTTCTCAGGTAGTTTTTATTTATTGTTAAATTTTCTCATGTTTCTGTATTGAATACTTAGTCTTCCTTTGTAATTCAGTTTGAAAATGACTCTGTGAGTTGAAACTGCAGTCACTGTTTTCTTAATAAATTTAGTGGTATAAAACATAGTAGTTCCTTTTTAAACATTTCCCGAAAATGATTAACTACCACATAGTAACGGCTACCAGCATCAACAATACAATAACTTTAAAGTTTATCTGCGAGTGTGCCCCGTTGATCTACACCACTGTTTTCAAGGATACAATTATTACTATTAATTGCACGATTTTGTGCTGGGACATTTGTATCTGTCCACACCTCATTTGAGTTAGGTCTTTGCCCAACACTATTCAAACAAGACACATTTTTCTTTAAATGAGTCCTGCAAAATGTTAATGATTACAAATCCCGTTTCGTTCAATGAATAAAAGCTACTAATTTCCGAAAGTAGAAATTCCATTGAGATAGAAACAAATAATCATTTAATAATATTAAAAAATATATCATTAGGTTGAGCTTAGAGTAGTAACAAAATGGTGGCTTTAACACAGTCGGAGTATACTACTACTATTACTTATTTCTAAGGTCATAATATTTTTTATATACATATAATCACAAATATGCTCATTCTTCTTAAAATTCATTATTGTACTTTATATTTATATAAATCAAAGAATCAACGAAGCATGGTTGTTAAATGACAACGCTCAAAATTAATAAATTATCAGCTCATTTTTACCCTCCAATTTATGCATGACATAAAGAACCAAAGCAGACGTTAAAAGTTCTCCATTATCAGCGAAAGTGATTTAAAATTTAAATTTTCCACTCCAAAAAAAATAAATTTGTGTTTAATACAGAACAAGGCAATTTGACTTGGGATGTTTTCATAGATTATGAATATATAATTTATTAAAAACCAGGAAGCAAAAATAAGGGTGTCCAAAAAAAATAAAATTAAATTAGTCAGGTCAGAAGCATATAAAATAAATTGTATGGATTGCCTGGCTGTATACATAGACCAAATCGGAAGAAATATTAACATAAAAAGTATCTATGTCAAAAAATCCACAGCTATGTCAACTCATTGCATTGATACTAATCATCTTATCAATTTGAGTAATATCCAAATCCTCCTCCATTCCGAAAAAAAAGTAAAAAACTAAACTTACACAAACAATAAGAAATTAAAACTCTCCAAATGACAATTCAGTTATAAACAGTAATGATCTAGAAAAGTTAATTATAATTATATAGGCAACAATGGCGGCTGGAGCATTAAAAAAGTGGGGGTTGCAATTCCAATGGTCCATTAAAAACATAGATGTGTATAAAACCTGTCATCAGCATTTATGGATTCCTTTAAGATTTCCTAAAAAAAGAAATCCAAGGGAGTTAAATCGGGAAATTTTAGTGACCACACAACAAATACAACTCTACCCATCCAATGATTACCTAAAATATATGTTAAACACCAACGCGTAAATAAATAATTACCATTATTCACATAAATATTTCATTGTTCTTGTAAACCTACTCAAGCATAAATGAACTTTCTAAATGTCAGGAAAATTTTAGAAGTTTCTTAGAAGTGCCCCAATACAATAACCTATAAAACTTCCTAAAATTGTTTACTATGTTTTATCATTTTATGCTGTCGTAAAGTAAGATTGTCATCAGTTATCTTCCAGTTTTATCCTTCAGGCGTGTATAAAATTAATAAGCTTCTTTTTTTTTTAGAGTCTTATAAAAAAAACTTCCTAGTATAGATTTAAAAATAAATACGTATTTTGGCAATATTACTCTTTGATTAAAAATACAATTTACTGGCGAGATATTTCTATATCGAGCTTTTCTACATAGCAATATAGCAGTCAGGCTTTTGTTAGTAAAGCTGAAATTTAATTAAATTCAATACGTCATACAGACTTATAACTAATTTATGAATGAAATATTGTTTCTGTATATCCTTAGATTTGTTCTTTTATATATATATATATATATATATATATATATATATATATATATATATATATATATATATATAAAGTGTATTTTTTTAAAAAACTGGGTTTCGAACACACGCATAATCATGAAGTAAAGGCCCCTGACGATGTCTTGTGCAATCGTAGGCAATCCATCGGATAATGATTCCAATTTGAACCCAAAAACCATGATTTTTAACCAGAAAATTCTTTTATTAGCTTTGACGTGGTTCTACATTCCAATTAAAAAGTCACCAAAGATCACAAGGAAAAAACTTGAATAATAGTAGAAAGAATATTTCTACCACCACACGCCATCATGAACTTGCTGGATTATTTGATTAATTTCTATTTTGAAGAGAAGGAAAAATTTTCCATCCAAGATGATGGATTACCAATGGAATGTTTGCTCTTACCAGTGATCACAGGCATTTTCATGGAATAATTCGAGACCATTGTAGTTGAATCCACAAATAGGATGCCCAAATTATGGCTTACATATGTAAACGATGTTTTTATTATCATTATATGGAATGAAACAGCGAAGAACTTCAAAAACTTCTTTTCTCATCTCACCAATATTAGACCAACCATTAACCTCAATATGGAGAAAGAAGTAAAAAAATAGAATGATCATTCTCAAGTGTTTTGATTAAAAGAATTGGCAACGGGATTTTCGCTCTTACCAGTGATCGCAAACATTTTCATGGAACAATTCGAGACCATTGCAGTTAACTCCGCAAATAGGACACCAAAATTATGGCTTACATATGTAGATGACGCCTTTATTATCATTATATGGAATGGAAACAACGAAAAACTTCAAAAACTTTTTTTCTCATCTCAAGAATATTAGCCCAACCACTAACCTCACTATGAACAAAGAAATAGAAAATAAATTATTATTCTTAAATGTTTTTTAAAAGAATTGGCAGAGAAATTGAAACATCAGTCTACAAAGAATTAACAGTTTCAACGAAAAATTACAGTTCACGTCCGAAACAGAGAATAATAATAAAATAAATTTTCTAGATATGACACTTATACGCAGAAAAAAACAAAATTTTAACTGAATGATACACCAAACCAACTTGGTCAGGTAGATATCTAAACTATTTCTCTAATCATTCAAAAACTCAAAAAATACCGTTATAATCGGTCTATCTGATCGTGCTATCTCCCTAACGTCTCCAGAATTCAGACCAAAAATACTGCAAAAAGTAAAAAGACACTAATAAATAATAATTTCAACGAAAAGACTATCCCCAAAATAATTGATAAACGAACATATAAGTTTTATAATAACGTAAAAACAAAAAACATAGAACATAAACAGCAAAAATATTTAGCATTACCTTACACTAGTGAGCTGTCAGAAAAAATAAAATACATTTTAAAAAAGCATGATATTATCGTATGCCACAGGTCACATAATAAATGAAATACATTGTTCACAAATTTAAAAAGTAAAACTCCTCTCACGAATAAATCAAATGTAATATATTCGATCCCTTCCACAAATTGTCCCAAAAAATATATAGACATGACGAGCCAATTGCTGAAGAACAGATTAAATGGCCATAAATATACGAAAAACGCCTCAACAGCGTTAAACAAACACATACAGGACGAAAAACATACTTTTGATAATAACAGTACCATTACAAAAAACAAAGATATGAATTATCAAAAATTACAGATAAAGGAAATGATTGAAATAAAAAAGATAAAAACACTGTTAACGACAGAACAGATATGGGAAATTTGAGCCACGTTTACACAAGCCTAATTTAAACAAAAATATTAAGTATTCGATCCTGTCAAATAAGAATCAAAAATTGAATATCCTCTTAAACATAAAACTAAACATATACCTTATTTGTTTTTTTATGCATTGTAAAATATAAAAAATATAAAAAAAACACATTCGCATTCCATGTATCCTCAGTAGACGATGTAAAATTTGAATTTTATTTAGTAACAGAGCAGCAAAATGTCAAGGTGTGTACCGGTAAAATTAAATATTTTTAAAAAATTTTAAAAATTTAAATACTGTTTTTAAGTGTCTTGTTTTTTTTTTTAAATTGTAGATATGTTTTTTATGTGGTGTATTTTAATTATATAAAAATATTTTTAGGAGGAAAAAATTTTGAAAATGCCTTGAATAAAGAGCGAAATGTCAATTGTTTTGTGTTTTTATTAAATATAGAACCTAAACCCAAGACAAAATAAAGAAAAATTATATATATATATATATATATATATATATATATATATATATATATATATATATATATATATATATATATATATATATATATATATATATATATATATATATATATATATAGAATAAGATCTGAACTATGCATCCAACCATTCCAACAACATCAAACATGGAAACGTGAGAATCTTGTAAATAGAGCATCAACGGTTTGAACTTAAAGTGTCCTGACATTCTAGTAAATTTGATGGATAACAACACAAAAACAGGACGAGATCGACAACGAACGAGAAACAAAAACCAGTGTTGAACATCGCCATTTCGGAAAAAGAAAGAACAATAGGAAAATAGTATAACATCAACATTGTTTGCAGTTCATATACATATCTAAGATGCTAGCTTACTAGGGTAAAACCAACTTAAATGAGCATAAGGGACTGTAACTATCAGATACCATGTGAATGTAGCAGCTCCTACATATACTGGATCTTCTTTGCATTCATGAGAAAGGCTGGGACTACAGACTCGTTTGGAGTTTGGCGTTACAACAAGGAATTGAAAATAACAAAAATTGTGGTTGGACTTTCAAGTTAGAATTTTGAAAAATTTGACCCTAATTATCGATGGTACTGCGGTTGGTGAGGCGGTTAAGTTGTGTGAAATTTGACCAAATTATTGGTGGAGCATCGAGTCCTCTCAAGATATTTTAGAATGTAATTATGGATGAAATCCGGAAAGGTGTCGCATCCGAGGTCTCTATAGATGCTAGTATTTCTAACGTAGATTATGCTGAATCTACACCTAGAACAGGTTCGATTTAATGAAACGCTTGTAAATCATTAGTTTTAGTATAAGATTAAGCTTGCTATTAGTATTCAGTAGTGAGTAAAGAGATATCTGAGACTTGGTTAGCAAATAGTAAGTGTTAAGTAATCAGTTGAGCTTCCTGTCGAAGCCTAGCCCTAAGTAAATGGCATTATCCCTCCAGGCAATTCTAATGCTATAATCAAGAATCGGAAACCTGGTTTTAGTAGACATAGTAAGTTTTTTCAGGGTTCAATTTGATTTTACAATTAGGCATCCATTTCTCTGACTTGTTGATATGCCCTTGTAGTTTCAAAATAATGAGGCGAAATGACTCTAAGAACTTCGTAAATGCAGTGTCGTCAGCGAAGAAGTACAGATTTCTGTGATCATCTTTCGGAATGTCAGCAGTATAAAGATTAAATTAAGTGACGAACTGAGGAAAACTCCGTGGAACCACCGCTCTAATGTGCTATGCCACATTGTTTTCAATTCAAATACTAGGGTCAAACCAACTTTAAAGAGACATAAAAGACTGTGAGAATCAGATACAATGTGAATGTGGCAACTGCTACATTGGAGAAACAAAGAGACCCGTTGAAGTAAATATCAAAGAACATCAGAAGAACACATCTCGAGAAGAAACAGAATCAGAAAAATCGGATGCTGCCAACCATACTTGGACTCATGGACATCTAAAACCGAGAATGGCCGTCTTTAGATATAAGAGAAGTGTGAAAACCACTTCTTAGTAATTGTAAACTAAAAGTTAATGCATTTACTTTTAGTATCAAAAGTTGTTTAGCTTAAGAATTTAATCAGTTACACTTGAAAAGGAATATTCAAAAAAATAAATAAATAAAAACAATGGATCACCAACACATAGTAGTAGATATCTACAACTTCACAAAAAAGTTTTTCCTGTATTCATACTGCTACCACTTATTTTTCCAAAAAAAAATTACTGAGGATTCCGAATATAATTGGCACTTTCTTGATATTTAGAACCCCCCGCCGTCAAAATTAACAAAGAAAGAGCAAAAACATAACGAGACAATAATAAAGCCAATTTATCTTGATTCGATAGAGAAAAAATCGTTCTTAATGAGAAAATTTTTTAACGAGGCATGTTCGTGTGCGGGTTCATTATACTAAAGTTTATTTTTGCTCTGATCTAGACGTTAAATATGGTCGCGTGAGTTACACGGGGTTAAAAGAACATATGAAAACTGTAAGAAAGTAATCAAAATTTAAGACCGGAAATTGTTAGCTTTCAAAATGACTGTTTGCACTACCATAAAATGAGCAGGTTTATCGCGTTAAACGAGCTTTAAAATTTTAAACATTTTGTTCCGGTGCTTTTAAGTTTAGATCATAAAAACTTAGTTTAAATTAAACTCCTAATATGCTTGAAAATCTCAAGATATTATTAATGCTCGCTTTGCTAGTAACTCGATATGTTTATAAAGGAAATAGTATCTGTACCAATTAGGTTTTTACCCACTTTTTAACCGTCACTGTCACAGCACATGTCTATAATTTCTCTAATAGTTTGGTTAGTTCTGCGTTGTCGTCTTGAAATTCGACATGATCTTCCAAGGGTCTCCATTTCTACCGCGTTGATCTTACTCTTATTTGCTTGGAAGATTGCCCCTGTTTCTTCACCATATATCAAAATACTTTATTCGTTTTTAACGTCCTCTTGTTATTTCCTCACTCCACCATATTCCTTTTAGTCTTTTTACTGCTCTTCGCCCCTGGCCTACTCTGTGTTTAATTTCCTCGTTATCTTTTTTATTTCTTTGTTATTTCTACTCCTAAGTATTTGTACTTGTCACAGATTTTGATTTCTTCATCCTTTAGATGCGTATAATTAATAAATAAAAATGGATATACAGTAAAACTTCCCATTTGGACCTTCTCAAAATGAATCTTATAGTTTTTTCATAACAAAATTCCTACCAATACCGGAAACTTGTAAAAATCGCCACGGCCACGACAATCCGCGAATTTCAGGTAAATAACCTGGAACTTTTACCCTTAATACCGGTATAAACCGCACACAATGGGTACTTTTTTATTGGAAATACCAAAATAATAGTTGAAATCCAATTATATAAATGGGTTTTTAGGAAGTCTGTTCAAATGTTTGTATTTGTAATTTATAATTTATTCAGTTAAAAGTTTACCAATTCTCAACATGTCTCTGAAAAGTAAATATTTATCTCTTAAAGAAAAAGTGGAAATCATCGCGGAAAGTGAAAAATATAGTACCAGTACACGAAAGTTAGTGGAAAAGTTTGATGTTTGAAGAACACAAGTGAATGATATTCTAAAAAGTACAATCGAATTGAAAAAACTTGTTGAAGACCGGAGATTTCATGCAAATCAAATGCAAAAACAATTTGTGGTGAGTCTGCTGATGTGGATAAAGTAAGTGTTCAAGATGGGTTAATTAAACTTAAATGAATCGTTAAGGATTATGATGCTAAAGATATTTTTAATGCAAACGAAATAGGTGTTTAATATATGGCAATGACGAACAAAATGTTTATCTCAAAGAGTGATAAATATGCTGGAAGAAAATTAGCTATGCAACGAATGATAATTCTTTTGTGTAGTAGCATGAATAGTGAGAAGGAAAAAGCAAAAATCCTTGATGTTTTTAAGAAGCACATATGGAAAAATTACTATTAAAATTCAGTATTGCGGCATAACATATGGGCCTCCTAGAACCATTCCCCAATACTCCCTCCACTCTCTTTTCCTCTTTTAGATAGCTGGGCACAAAAATGTCACCACTTTCCGGTATATAGCGTAAACTGCGTAAACGTATATACAGGGTGAGTCAACGATTGGATGAAGTAAGTTTGTGCCTTTTCGGTGAAATTAACAAAGAAACTATATTTATTGTTTGATACAGTTTATTTTACGCAGATTTTAAAAATATTTAGGACTCTACAGGGTGAGCCAAAAAACTAGGACAGCATAAAGTTGTATTTTTTTAAATAGAACACCATATATACGAATCGTATTTTCGATTTAGCTTATAATTTTAAATCTTTTTTATTAAGGGTTTACTGTAACAAAACTTTATAGTTTCTGAGATAATTAAGTTTAAAGAAAAAAAGTCACATTTTAAAGCATCAATTCAATCCTAAATAACGTTTTCAATTTTGTGACAAAAATATTCAAATTTGGAATTTAGCAAGGCCAAGGACAAGTTAACATAATTTTTACCTAATATTTGCAATAAAAGCTACAGGGTGTTGCTCAAATTTGAACAAGTTTAAATGAATAAATATCTTTTTTTTTTAAATGGTACACCCTGTATATTTTCATGTTATTTAATAGAGTAATAAAAACCCTAAAAGTTTTGTTCGATATATCCTATACCTATTTATAATAGTTTTTGAGATATTTCAGTTTTTATAATTTCCCATACTTTTTTACAGAAATAGTCTTCATTATCATAGTAGCCATGGCAAAAACAATGTAAAAGAAAATTTTTCTGTGTGTCAAATTTATAACCGCAATCGTTTCTTTTGGTTTTTATGCAGTGTAGTTTGGTTTTTTTTACATTCATCTTATATTGTAAAATGAATTTTCCAAAGAATGAGTTAATAGATATGATTTATACAATAGGAGAGGCTCAAAAAAATTGCCTTCTTGCTCAAAGAATTTACAAAATGAAGTATCCTGATCGACGCCAGCCTAATACCCATACTTTTCAAAACTTAATGCAAAGATTTGATTCTTCTGGTACTGTTGATTATCCAAAACGTAAAGTGGTCAACAAACCAGTAACTAATGAAGAAAAAGAACTACAAGTATTGTTAAATGTTCAGGAAAATCCTTATATTGGTAGCCGTCAGTTAGCAGCATTATGTGAAACATTACAATCCACCGCTAATCGTACTACCAAGAAATATAGGTATCATCCATATCACATGGAATTACACCAAGAATTGCATGGACAGGATTTTGAAAGTCGTGTAAACTTTTGTCGTACAATAAATGCGGAGATTCAATTAAATCCAAATTTATTATGCAAGGTAATGTTTAGTGATGAAGCTACTTTTAGAAGTAACGGTGCCGTAAATAGACGCAACATACATTATTATGCCACAGAAAACCCATTTTGGATTAGAGAGGTGCAACATCAAAGCCACTGGTCATTAAATGTTTGGTGTGGTATTCATCATAATCGAATTATTGGACCCCACTTTTTTAATGAATCACTAAATGGCCATAGTTACCTGAACTTTCTACAAGAAGAACTACCCCAACTGCTTCAAGGTCTCGATAGGGATGAGCTCGACAGTATGTGGTACCAGCACGATTGTGCGCCTCCGCATTACCATCGTGAAGTTCGTGCGTTTTTGGACCAACGATATCCGCAAAAATGGATTGGACGTGGGGGTTTCATTGAGTGGCCACCAAGGTCTTGCGACATCACCCCATTAGATTTCTTCCTATGGGGTTATATTAAAAATAAGGTGTATGTTAATCCACCAACAACAGTGGAAGATATACGAAACAGGATTAGGGATACCTGTAGAACAATAACGCCACTAATTTTGTCCAGGGTCCGAGAAAATCTGCAAAAAAGACTAAATTTGTGCATTGCACAAGAGGGTCGTTTATTCGAACACTTATTAAAAAGAAATAATTAATCTCAGTATTTAATAGGTAATTTTTTTGTTTCAATTTAGTATAAAAGTAAATATGTATTTGTCTTGTCGTTATTGTTGTGTTAATTTTTTCACATTATGTTTAATTAAACTATTGCCATTGTAATATAACGAATAATGTATTTCATCATATTTAACCACATTCTGTTTGTTTCTGTAGTTTCTTTTTATTATTTTACATGGCTACTATGATAATGAAGACTATTTCTGTAAAAAAGTATGGAAAATAAGAAAAACTGAAATATCTCAAAAACTATTATAAATAGGTATAGGATATATTGAACAAAACTTTTAGGGTTTTTATTACTCTATTAAATAACATGAAAATATACAGGGTGTACCATTTAAAAAAAAGATATTTATTCATTTAAACTTGTTCAAATTTGAGCCGATGTGTTCAACACCCTATAGCTTTTATTGCAAATATTAGGTAAAAATTATGTTAACTTGTCCTTGGCCTTGCTAAATTCCAAATTTGAATATATTTGTCGCAAAATTGAAAACGTTATTTAGGATTGAATTGATGCTTGAAAATGTGACTTTTTTTCTTTAAACTTAATTATCTCAGAAACTATAAAGTTTTGTTATAGTAAACCCTTAATAAAAAAGATTTAAAATTATAAGCTAAATCGAAAATACGATTCGTATATAGGGTGTTCTATTTAAAAAAATACAACTTTATGCTGTCCTAGTTTTTTGGCTCACCCTGTAGAGTCCTAAATATTTGTAAAATCTGCGTAAAAATAAACTGTATTAAACAATAAATATAGTTTCTTTGTTAATTTCACCGAAAAGGCACAAACCTACTTCATCCAATCGTTGACTCACCCTGTACATGCACCCCCAGAGGACCAAAGGGCCAATTTCTATTATGGACCAGATGTATTTCATTATTTATGCGATTCTTCAATAATCTGAAATATATTTATAATAAAGCGAACATTTGAAAAGCGAATAAATTAACGACTATAATGAATTTCGAATGACGCTGGTCGGATTATTTTTGCGTCAATAAATTTACATTTTTTTGATATTTAAAGAAACATGCTAAACGGGGTCGGATAAAATATTTCTGGGCTAAAGGTCCCAGCACAAATATACGATATGAAAAGTTAATTATCATGTAATTAATCAATAATGATAAATAACTAGAACGATTCATCATCATGCGCATATTTGAAAAGCGCGTTAATTGACAAAAATAATCGTAAAAATCAGACTATATTAGCTTGACAACTTAAGGTCAGTTTATACTTGACAACGATTAGAAATATAACCTAATCGTAACGTCGACAACCACCTTTTAGTCAATGAATTTTCTGCATAAGTAATATATAATTTTGTAGCTTTTAACCTCCTATAGTTCTATAGATTCCGTTCAAACTTATTTATGTTAAATAACAGTTCTTGTTTTCCTTGCTCACACTTTTAGCAATGTAATTATACTAATCTTCATATAGGGTTGAATGACTCTGTTAACGTCTGTCTCTGATACAAGTTGATAAAGTTTCACTGTCTGCGGTTAGAACAATTTATACCGATCAGAAGAACAGACAAATCTATTGAGTTAAAGTTTGCGAAATGTAAGAGAACTAATAGAATTAAGAAAGTGTATTTAGCTGTGAGTAGTTTTAAGAAGTCAGTTTGCTGCGTAATAAAATGTTGTCTGATATAAAACTTTGTTGTGTTTCTGCCGTATAAAGAAACGAACTATTAGCATCGTTTCTTCTTTAAGCTTAACTTTTAGTGGTTGGTTTAAATATTTAGGCGCCGTTGCGCATTAAATAGATTTTTGTAATATACGGGGGTGGCGATTTATATTCCTCAAATAACAAACAAAAACAAATATTTATCATTGTAAGTTACTTTATTTTTTTTTCAAAATATTCTCCACGACAATCCATACACTTTTGGAAGCGTCTGAAACAATTCGAAAGCATTCTTTACGGCCAAATATTCAAGCAAAATATTATATACACTAGTGTTACTAATACTCAAGGATACGTCAATCTCACCGTATATCACGTTGTAACGGAGTTTGATCGTACGCTGCTGCAGATGAACTATTTTTGGTAGCGTTTGGCCTGAACATATAAATAAAACCCAATATGAAACAGACACTCTGGAAGTCTGGTAGATCTTCTTAGGCTGTTGGAACTTAGGTCTAGATAACTACAGGTTATTACAGCTTGCCAATACCACAAACATGACGTCAAGATTCAGGAAAAGCTGCTCCATAACTAATCAGGTCAGGCTTTTTTTTAGAGCTCTCACATCGGTGCGACCCGCGAGATTAATTGCATAAATCTATTAATGAAAATAAATTTAAATATATATATATATATATATATATATATATATATATATATATATATATATATATATATATATATATAATATTTCGATACAGTTTTAATGCACTTAAATATAAGCTCTAATAAGTCGTGATGTCAAACCCAATTAGTGTAGTAAACCCAATTTTGAAAATATTACGATTAAAGATATTTTAAAATATTTACCAAGAAAAGAATAAAAACAAAAATATCAACTACTTAAATTCTTGAAACTAAATAGAAATGGCCCTTCCCCAATGCAAACTAAAGCAGAATTTTCCCTTAACTGTACCATTCCTGAAGATAAGTGAACAAAAAAATCGAAGAATAAGAAACCTTCTTAATCAAAGCGATTTTGCGCGTAGAAAGTAAGTAGTGAATATATGAGAAAAGAAATTAGGAGGAGGAGGATAAAGAGTATTGAGTATATACTCTTCGACCAGTCCTCCTCCTCATTTGTTCTCGCATTAGATTTTTCGATTTACCTCGTTTACATATCTGATGCGTCTACTTATATGCTACCTTGAGTTTAACTTTAAAATCTATAGTCAAAAGGAAAAGAAAAAGCTAATTTTATTAGGAAATATTGTACTAAACCGATAATTGAGTTGGATGAACAACCTATTTTAGTTAAATCATCTCCTAGATGTTTTGACCGTTCAAAAGCACCTTCAATGTTAGTACTTTCTAATGTATTATTGATTTATGAAAATTTTTTATGCATAAATAAATAAATTTTGAATGTATTAATATTTTTTTATTTATTCAAATTATATTTTCTAATCTTCACATAATCGAATAACTATAAATATTTAAATATTCTATTTACAGTGATCTGAACTATCCATTAAATTGTTATATAAATTTATTACATTATTTAGTCCAATTTCATCAAAGAATTTCACTAATTTTTTTTTCTTTAAAAAATGACTGCTTAATTCAACTGTTTTTTTACAACAATTGGCATGATCAATGTATTTTACATATAACAATAAATCTTGACCATCACTTTCTTCTTTAGCTACAATAGATAGTTATCTGGAACATGCTTCGTTCCTAATGAACTCTTTATAAAGTCCTCATATAAAATGTTTCGTTTTAAAACAGCATTATCTTCACCAAGCGATTTGATTAGTTTCTTTAATATAACCGGACTACTTATATATTGTTATAAATCACCTTCATCATGAAACCAACTAACATTACAAATTCACGCATAAATTGTGAAATGTTTTTGTTTTGAAAATAACATTCGCACTAACTCCCAGCTTCTAAATGTTTTTGGATATATTAAAATAATATGAAAACCAAGATGGACTAGTATCAGCTACATAATTTGCAAACTCAAAAGTAGAATTTTTACATTTTTAATAAAAATTTGTCATTTTTAAATCTAATTCACTTTCGTTAGAAGCAGAAGACATATTTCATTTTAATATATTTTAAGTTAGCGAAGTGTTGTTTTCATAAGAAAAATTAAAAGAGGATATACTAGATCATATTACCACTATAACTTTAGCAAGATAATTAATGACGCAATATATTAGATAATTCGAAAACTATAATGAGAGAACAAAAGAGGAGAAGATCCTCCTCCTCTTGTGTTCTCTCATATAGTCACTACTAACATAACTTTCTTTAACAGATTTCAAACTTAGTGCCTCTAATAAACTTCAAATCATAACTGAAGATAATTACTTCTCAAAAGCACCACCAATCTTGCATCTCCGGAATCCCTGCAAATTCGCGTTAATACCACCCTGCGTTCGTTGCACTAGTAGAAATAGGTATTAGTTTGGAATACATTCCTACAAGTGTGATTCCATTTCCGAAACAATCATTAAAGCGATTGTTTGTTATTCTTTCGTTTCCGAATAATAGAAAAATTGTTCAATTTAAAACATATTCTAGTTGGGTTAGTTTACATAGTGCTAAAACCTTCTTGACACTTATTTCTTCTCGGAGGGTTCCCTAACTATGCGTTATTCCGTAAACTAGATCTACACACAGGTATCAACAACCTGTAATGCATTACTACACAAAACAACGTGTAATGACCAAATTTACACATATTTCCAAAAGTGGTTATATTTTATATAATTTACGGAGAGAAGACAATAAAGTATTTAAACTTATTCTTTATTGTTTTCTTTATACATTTTTTTATTATTAATAGAACTTTTGGCAAGACTATGTACGTATTTGCTCGTTTATAGTCTTTGACCCCAAAAACCTGCAGATATCAATTTTCGTCGAATGCGGCAATAACAAATTTTAACTTTACCATCTTACATCCTGCATAGTCGATGTTATTCGAAGCTGAAAAAGCTATAAAACCTTCCCTGGAATAAAACGACTTATTAATTCAATGATCTCGAGATTATAGATAAATTTCCGAAATTACATACGTATCTAAAAATCAATATGACGTAGCTTGTTTTTTATTGCTATCCCGAAATTAATTTTAAAAAGTAAAAAAATTAATTAACAACTGTTTGATGTTCTAGTTGAATTAATAATTTTAGATTTAGTTTGCGCTTATTTGAAGTCGGCGCTAAAGTATTTGTGTTAGTTATTTTTAAAATAATTCTAGGTGGATTGGTATTTTTTCCATATCATACTGGAAACGGAATTGTTCAATAATTTTCGGTTTATTAAAATTTAAAAAAATTTTCTAATTTTCTAATTTGTTTCTAACAGCTGTTCCTATGAATATGGCAATGAATAAGATAATGCGTGAAAATCGTCACCAGCTCCCGGTCTATTATGTAAATAGTGACTAGAACATCCACTGTTATTTATTATGATAAAGTAAAGACTCTCTCTCTCTCTCTCTCTCTCTCGCTCTCTCTAGCATTACATCCCGGAGTGGGTCTTTGGTGACTTCACAATCTGCCTCCACTTGCTGCGATCCATCATCAATTCCTCCGCGCGTTCGACGTTTAGGATTTGTAAGTCTGCTGCAACGTTATCTCTCCACCTCATCCTTGGTCTTCCTAGCGGCCGCTTTCCTTCTGGGTTCTCTTCCCATACCAACTTGACGATACGTTGATCTTGTCTCATAACATGGCCGGCCCATCTTAATCTTTCTGCTTTTATTATTTTCACTATATATGGCTGGTTGTATAGTTCCTTCAATTCCTTGTTTGTTCTCGTTCTATATTGCTGTGTGGTGTTGTCCCTGACCGGTCCGTATATCCCTCTAAGCATTCTTCTTTCTGCGCTTTTCAGTCTATTCTCATTTTGTTTTGTCAACGTCCATGTTTCACATGCATATGTCATTACCGGTCTTATAACTACTTGATATATTCTTATTTTCGTGCGGCGGGATATATTTTTCGATTTCATTACCTTTTGCAGCCCATACCAGCAGCGGTTGCCTCCTTGTATTCTGTTGTTAATTTCTTGTGTAATGTTGTTGTCAGAGGTGATCATAGCTCCCAAATATTTAAACTGATGGACCCTTTCAAAATTGTAGTGGTCCATAGTCACGTTCTGTCCTATTCTGTCTCGCCGTTCCGTTCTTGTTGTAGCCATATATTTTGTTTTTTCTTCGTTGATTCGTAGGCCAACTTTCTTTGCGGCATTTTCTAGTTTGAAGAACTCTTCCTTGACACTGGTAGTTGTATTACCTACAATATCGATATCATCAGCGAACGCCAATATAATGTGCAGACCTTTTTGTGTTGGTTTTTCGCACGATGCTCTCTAAGGCGACGTTAAGAAGGAGTGGAGATAGCGCATCGCCTTGTTTAAGACCACTGTTGATTGTAAAGAAGGTTGACAATCTTCCTTCAAGTCTTACTGCACTTGTAGATCCCTCTACACATGTTTTGGCGAGGTTAATTAGTTTCTTAGATATACCCAGTTCTGCCATGGCATTCCAACAAATCCACTCTTATGATGCTATCGTATGCTTGTTTAAAATCTATAAATAGCTGGTGCAATGTTTTGTTGTATTCTCAACATTTCTCCATTAATTGCCTAATCGTGAATATCTGATCTACAGTTGAGCGGTTTTTTCTAAATCCACACTGGCAATCTCTTATTTGATACTCCACACACGCAGTCAATCGTTCTAAGATCATTAGAGAGAAGACTTTATATCCTGTGTTAATAAGGGATATACCCCTATAATTTGAGCAGCACGTTTTATCGCCCTTCTTAAGTATTGGTATTATCACACTTTCTTTCCAGGAGGTTGGTATTTTTTCTTCTTTCCATATTTGACAGATGAGTTGATAGAAAGCACGTTTCAAGGTTTCCCCTCCCTTTTTCAAACATTCTCCTGGTATAGTGTCGTTTCCTGGGGCTTTGTTGTTTTTAAGTTTTTGAATAACTCGTAACACTTCTTCCACTGTAGGTTCTTCTATTATGGGTTCGGCCGTAATGTATGTATATTCATGCCGGGCTTCATCTGCCTGGACATTCAGTAAAGACTGTCATGTAAAAAATATTAAAACCCTCTTGTTTGCCCAGTTACATGTAAATAAAATGATTTAATTAAGTTTTTATTTTGTTTTTAGTTCATATTTAATTCTTTTTCTGAATGGACATTTAAACTCGACACAAAAGTATACTGTATCTAAAAATTAAAGTTTAATTTTGTATGTGACGTTATCCCTGCAAAAATATATTGAATTTACCTTCATAAAAATCTGTTATTATAACTTTAGTTTTCACGTGATTTGGTCATATATCAATATATCAATTTTAATGCGACATCAGAAGCAAACACGAACACAATACCCCCCTTCTGACTTTCAAATATTTAATCGCTCCATACAATGGCTGACTGAATCAATCTCTAATGTAATTAATCCGCCACTTCATCTAGTTTGACCCAAAAAATCATTTTCTTGTTTATCCAAACTTACCAACCCGGAAATTTTAATTTAACGTAATAAATTGGGCTATTACATCGTTTTACTGAAATGTTATTTCAAGGAAAAATTCGAATCATTAATTTATAATCCTACTTTTTTTAACCATGCTACTGAATATATATATATATATATATATATATATATATATATATATATATATATATATAAGGGTGTTTTTATAGAGGTATAGAACTTTTAAATGGAATAAAACAAAGATGAATTTTTAAAATTGACATGAAATTTACTTTATTCGAAAGATAACCTTCTGGCATTATGATTTAAATATGACTTCTGGCATATGACCGCCACGGCTGGCTCGGACGTAGTCTAATCTGGAGGTCAAATTTTCGATAACTTTTTCCAACATTTGTGGCCGTATATCGGCAATAACGCGGCGAATGTTGTCCTCCAGGTGATCAATCGTTTCGAGCTTATCGGCGTAGACTAGCGACTTCACATATCCCCACAGAAAATAGTCTAGCGGCGTTAAGTCGCACAATCTTGGAGGCGATTTCACGGGTCCGAAACGTGAAACTATGCGGTTACCAAACGTTTCCTTCAATAAATCAACTGTGGCACGAGCTGTGTGACATGTTGCGCCGTCTTGTTTAAACCACAGCTCCTGCACATCATGGTTGTTCAATTGATGAACGAAAAAGTCAGTAATCATGGCTCTATAGCGGTCACCATTGACTGAAACGTTCTGACCAGCATCGTTTTTAAAGAAGTACGGACCAATGATTCCACCAGCCCATAAAGCACACCAAACAGTCAGTTTTTCTGGATGTAACGGTGTCTCAACATACACTTGAGGATTATCATCACTCCAAATACGGCAGTTTTGTTTATTGACGTATCCATTCAAACAAAAATGAGCTTCATCGCTAAACAAAATTCGCTTATGAAAATTGGGATCAACGGAAATCTTGTTTTGGGCCCATTCACCGAATCTACGCCTTGCTAGGTGATCGTGTGGCTTCAATTCTTGCACGAGTTGGATTTTGTAAGCACGCAAACCAAGATCTTTCCGCAAAATCTTCCATAAAGTGAATGGACACATATCCAATTCCTGTGCATGATGGCGGATAGACTGATTCGGGTCTTCCTCTACGCTACGCTCTACAGCAGCAATGACTTCTTCTGTACGCACTGTACGACGTCTCTGTGGATGCGTATTATCATTTAGAGTAAACGTGGTGCGAAAACGTTCCATAGTTAATCGAATTAATTGCTCTGATGGACGATTATGTTGACCGTAAAATGGACGTAGTGCGCGATACGTATTTCGAACAGAACCATTATTTTCAAAATAAATTTGCACAATTTGGAAGCGTTGTTCAGGCGTCAGTCTATTCATGTTGAAATGCCAAACCAAACTAAACATAAATCACTTGATAGCTGACAAAATGGCCGCCAGTTAAAAAAGTGTTGCCAACTTAAAGTTTTATACCTCTATAAAAAACACCCTTTATATATATATATATATATATATATATATATATATATATATATATATCAGCAGAATGACTTGACAAGCAATATTGCCGGGTTTGGAGAAATTATTATGTTTCAAGTTATAGCTATGTGTTAGACAAACATTCTAGGTGGAAGCTAAGGACTGGTAGGTAAAAGCAATTGGTTGTAGATCAGAAAATTCTGTACAGTCTGGAACTTGCGTTATTTAATATCTCATACACTTTAAATAATCAAAAAATCTTAATAGAAAATAAAATTTAAGTCCTAAGAACTTTATATTTTCTTACAAACGGAGAGCAGATCATCAGCTAGTGGTTACCATGGCTACGCGGTACTCGTGAGACAACAAGTATTTTTTAAATGTCAGAAAATCTGGACAGGGTTTTTCTTGTCTGTGTCTCTCCCTGTTTTAACCCAAAATATCTTTGGAACAATTGATATTTTCATCAAATTCTAGAGTTACCACGACGACTTTTACTGTATACTATCGATAAAAGACGCTATAGGAGTCATCAGAATTAATTAGAGTGCAGTTTTTCAGAACATACACTTTTACAGCATTGGAATGAAGGAACTTAGCTAAATACAAAGTATACTTCTTTTGCTCGCTCATGTTTTTTACTCAAACTTCACTTCAAGACGAACAATCTTCTTGATGGATTTACACTTGTTTTCGTTTGTGGTCAGCGACGATTGGAATTGACAGTTTTAATAAATTGAAGTATAAATATTGGCACTCATAAGGGTGATCGTGAGAGGGCATTTACCTCGTGGTGGCAAAAATAATGGAAGAAATAATACAATAAAACTTTGATGAAAACAAAAACATTATTATAAAAATATATTTTATTTACTGGGCATGAGTTTTTCTATTTATATTCGACGATTGATTTCCAAAATATGATTTTTAAAAGCTACAGTTAACTTATCTTCTTATATATATATATATATATATATATATATATATATATATATATATATATATATATATATATAACCAATTAAATTCAGAGGTTTAAGACACTTTTGTAGAGTTGCAGTGAACAGGATGGTTGGTTAGAAAAGAAAACTCCTATTTGTTAGTCTAGCTTTTGAGAAACCTTATTCTCATCATCAGGACGCGAAAAGCACCGACTGTCAGCTGTCGCTCTCATTCTTAACTGTTTACCAGCTAAAATCTCAAATAAATTAATATTTAATTTTATTTTATCATATTATGTAATCGTAGTTCATAATGCAATATATCTGGTATTGTTGGACAAAACCTGGCATTTTATACACACTCACTAGGTAGTTGTTTTTTTCTTTATTTTTATTTCATGATAAATCGATTTAAAGAAAGGTATTTTCTCTTTTGTAGAAATCCTGATGATGAGAATAAAATTTCTCCGTCAACAGTTCTAAAAATCCCATAAATGACATTCTCTCTCACCCTGTTTCGTCGACGAAATCAAATTTCAGATTTTTCAGCCGCCATCTTGGATCCGCCATCTTATATTATCAAATTTTTACTTTGAATTCGCGGTCAGCAACGTAGAAAACCTCCTGGGACCCGTTTCCAATTTGTTTTGTCAATAAAATCAAATTTCGAACTTTTTGACCATCATCTTGGAGTCACCGTCCTAAATTTTCAAATTTTAAGGCTAGTTTTATGATCAGTGACCTTGAAAACATTATTATGTTAATTAACAGTCATATCCATAAAGTTTTTAAATAATTATTCACAAATTGATATTTATCTTTATATAGGATAAATGCTTGGTCTACTGCTACATATATATATATATATATATATATATATATATATATATATATATATATATATATATATATATATATATATATATATACATATATATATATATATATATATATATATATATATATATATATACATATATATATATATATATATATATATATATATATATATATATATACATATATATATATATATATATATATATATATATATATATATATATACATATTGTATCCAGATTTCTAGTTTTAAACAGTTTTGAGAAAAACCTGACTTAACATTACCAACACGACTTTTTCAATTTCAGGTTTCAACGATAGTATTTTTCGTAGCTCCAATGACACTCATAACGGTGCTCTACATTTTAATCGGCCGTCAACTGAAGAAATCAACAGCCAAACGACCATCACTGACTCAGCATAACAGCAGCTCGACAGCCACTGGATACACATCGGCACATCATCACAGTTCAGAAGCGACGAAAAAACGCCTCAGGCAATCTCAAGCTCAGAACAGAGTTGTGAAAATGTTAAGTAAGTGAATTTTTTTTAAACTATTATGTAATTATTTTAATAATCCAAAAATATAGGGGCTTATTGCGTTCCATCTTTCTTTTCAATATCCCGTCGTTTATATTATCCACCTCACGCAGTTCTCTGATGCTCTCGCGTCGTTTTCTGTTCATTAGTATTTTTCCAGCTATCTTCAGTAATACTTTAATTTCCGTTTTTTACATCATCTGCTAAGTTAATGTTTAACATTAAATATCTAAGTAATTACCTTCATAGCAATTAAAGGCAATTTCAGTTACATTTACCCTGTAACAGAATTGTAGCCAGAAACTTCCTTTGGGTTTATTTCATTATTAGCAACCCTTTTGACTTCTTGTTATGTGAATTTGGAAATTAGCAGTCATTTGATAGAGTGTTTCCAGACTGTTGCTTATTTAGCGATTTATCTCCTCAGTTATTTCATTTAGAAATGGATTACTCGTAATCAAAGAAGATTATTTATTTTGCTTTACGCACATTTTGGTTTGCGGGTTTTAAAATGCAACATTATGAAAATAACACTAGGGAAAAAATCAACTTTTTTTCTTGTTTCCTGAACAAACCCAATTTTTTTGGATTTAACTACACCCATGTAACTAAAAAATAGATTTTAGTTGGCTCGCAAAAAAATTTGAATTAATTGTTACAAAATTTTAATTCATATGCATATATAACGAATAAACAAAATACAGATAACAATATAATATTGGTTCAACAAAAGCAATTAAATAGCACATTTTTATCATTGAATCTAAAGTTTAGACACTCATTTTGCGCTTCTTAGCTTGCCTTTTAAAAGCAGCATCTGGGCTATCTCCCGTAATAGTCCAGCAATAGATGGCTAACATCTCACAGTTCCATTTTCCTTGATACCTTCTTTCCATGTTTGAAATATCCTGGCGGAACCTCTTACCATGCTCGTCACTTACAGCACCTCAATTTTCCGGAAAGTAATCCAGATGAAAATCCAAGAAATGCATTTTACACCCTAGGTTTTGGTAACACAAAACAAATTGGGCAACCAGGTCTTAATTTTATGCTTTTATGTTTCCCAAATCTACTAAGTACCATACCCGATAAAGAAAAAGTGTTTATGCTAGGAGACTTCAACTCAAGAATATGTAACGAACCCATTCCGGGAGTAATGCAGAGATATTATGAGGTAATACTAAATGACAATGGGTAACAACTCATACAACTGTGCGCCCAAAACGAGATGAGAATAAATAACACCTTCTTTCTACATAAGTGGCAATATAAAAGGACATGGAGAAACACCCGAGAACAAGAATCAACCATAGACTACATAATAACGAACAGAAAATGTTACCCCACCAAATACTCGATGTCAGAACTCTGAATTCGTCAGACCTGGGAAAAGACGACCACCGAGTAGTATTATGTAAATACCGGTCCCAACAAAGTATAAACAGAACGCACAAACAGAAACATACCTTTATTAAATACAATACCGAATCATTCGCTAACGATAGCACAAAAGTATTGTATCAGCAGAGACTCTCGGAGAAAATAAAAGCTAATACAATTCTAGAAAATGACGGAGTGGAGAAAGCCTGGGAAAACTGAATAGAAATATACAAGAAAGCGCCAGGGAGGCGATCGGAACACGAACAAGCGAAGCAATACAAAACCATGGTTCACAGAAGAGGTGACAAATTCTAGCAAAAGAAAAAATGACAAGCATTTACAAAATACCGACAGCACAAAACAACAAACCATTTCGAAGAGTACAAAACGGTGAGAAACAGAATCAACAGTCAAATAGCTCAACTAAAGAAAGAATACTGGGAAAAGTATTCAAAAGACATGGAACACGACCTATATGGCCAATCAATGCAAACGTTCAACTAAGTCCAATCGACAGCCAACAATGGGTCAGCCATTTTAAGGACTTACTCCAGGTACCAGCTATAGAAAACAACGTAGACGAAAACCAACAAGAAACCACAGAACTAACAGATGTTAACATTAGTGAAGCAGAGATGCACTTGACAATTAAGAAATTAAAAAACAGAAAATCACCTGGTACCGATCAAATTACGAATGAGATGCTAAAGTACGGAGGCCCCAGTCTTGTCACAGAGCTCACTGTTCTATTTCAAAAAATACTCCGCACAACGTCAGTACCCAACGAATGGCGGAAAAGCATCACAATTCCGATCCACAACAGAGGATCAAAGAAACAACCAGAAAACTACAGGGGAATCAGCCTACTGAACAGTTCAGCCAAATTGTTAATCAAAATACTGTCACAACGGATCGTAGACAAGTTAGGGGCGTGCGAAGAACAGCAGGGCTTCCGGAATAACCGCTCTACTATCGACGGTATATTTATCATCAGACAGCTGGTTGAAAAATCTATCGAATACGATAAACCGCTGTTCATTTATTTTGTGGACTTCACACAAGCGTTCAACCGAGTCAAACTGGAACACATAACAGAACTACTGCGAAGAAAACAAGTAGACGAAGCAATCATACGCACAATATACGAACTGAATTCCAAAAACACCATGGTAATTAAAACAAATAACACTCTAACAGAGGAAATCCCACTATCCATAGAAATAAGACAGGATGATAGCCTAAGTCCAACACTTTTCAATGTAATCATGGACGAAATCATTGATGAGGTAAAAAGTACAAATATTGGGTACCCAATGGGACACAACACCGTTCAGATTATATGCTTTGCAGACGATGTTGCCTTGACAGCAGATAGCGAGGACAACTTACAAAGAATGCTTTTCCATCTCAACTGAACAGCCAAATAGTATAATATGAAAATATCTGTGGAGAAAACCAAAGCAATGGTAATAGCAAAAGAACCGGTAAGATGCAAACTAATGGCTGATGACAAACATATCGAACAGGTTGGGAAGTTTAAATACCTGGGAGCACATATAACAAGTAACAGGGCAGTAACGGAAGAAGTACGCACACAAGCCAACAAAGCGGCCATGATATCATGCCAACTAAGAGACAATCTGGAACAATAAACATGTGACGGTTGAGAGCAAAGCAAGAATTTACAAGGTCTGTGTAAGACCGATACTGACCTACGGCGCAGAAACAAGAAATGAAACAACAAAGACAAAACAAATTATGAGAACCACAGAAATGAAAACGCTGAGAATGATCACGGGAACAAGTTTAAGAGATAGAATAAGAAACGCAAAAATACGCGAGAACAGCGGAGTGGGGGATGTTGTGAAGTGGGTTCGAAACCGTCGTAGGCAGTGGAGAGATCACGTGGAACGAATGGACGATGACAGACTACCAACACCACCAACCAAACACCAAACGGCCGCCTGGACGGCCCCCCAAAAGATGGAGAGACAGCTGGATTTCGACCTCAAACGAGGATCGATGAGGCATTGTGTAGATAACAGAACTTGATTCTACCTAGAAGAAGAAGATGTTTCCCAAAAAATTTGTTGCAACCATTTTAACCATTCCAAACGTCTTTTTCCTTACCTTAAAGTATGGAATCGAATTGCGCATCTCCGAAAAGTTTCCTAATCTGGGGACCCACAAATATTCCCTCTATAATTTTAGCATCACTGATTAGAGGGAACTTTTCTTTAAATAACTAAAAGCATGGCCTTCTTTGTTCATGGCCTTCACACATTTCATCTTGAAGTAAATTCCATTGCTGCAATCAAGAGGCCAATAGTTCTGCTTTTTTCTTGGGAATTTCGAAATCTCTTATAAGGTCACTTAATTCACTTTGACTTATTTTGTGTGGCCGTTTGAATTCGTTTGATCATCATTGGAATCAAGGGTATATTTCTGAGGTGAATCGGGTACAGGCAACTCGTCATTATGGGGCACAGAGCGTATGGCGGATTGTAAATTTGGATACTGTATCCTGCTATACGATTTTTTCTCCGAAAAGCCTTTTTTGATGAGAGGTGTTAAACCAAAGTAACAGTCGGTAACATAGTCTTTCGCTTTTTTCCATTTAACCAGCCACAAATGTTGGACGCACATTTGTTGCAGTCGATATGGAGAACCCAATTTTTATCCTGATCTCCAACTTTGCACCCAAAATACAAGTGATAAGCCGTTCGTATTAAAGGACTACTGAGTACGTTTTTGTTTCACAACTGTAACTTCACCACACATATAACAAAAATGATCCGGTTTATTTATACAAACTCAAGACATGTTGCTAAAAACTCCTTAATCTCTCAAGTACAAACAGATCTCGATCAACTGGAAGTTGAAATACAACTAACAATATAGGATTTATGTTACGTATATTTAAACCCCTTATAAAGTACATCTGGTGTAATAAAACTAGGTTCTTCTCATTTTATGATCCAATTGTCCCATACATTAAGGCCAGGTAAGTAAAATTATCATATTTAGCACGTATCTATGAAACCGGAGCCAAATGAGACTTTTACAAGACAGATTGTTAATTAGTATAATAACATAAGTAAGCTTTTGCTATTTTGGTCTCGGAAACATATTTGCTGTTCCCCAGTGTAACGTCCACGTCACTTTCTAAATGTTAATATTAAAATGTTTACGTTTCAAGTTACAAATGAAGGATTTTTAATATCAATAAAAACACCCCATTGAACTTTGATTTTATAAAATATGTAATCAGAAAACATGAATGTATTTCCGGAAATAAAACCGAGAAGAAGAAAATTCGAATTAGCAGCAATATTTTATGAATGTAAATGTTATGAACTGTTTACTCAATATTAGCAATGTAGATTTAATTTTCTCGCTAAAAGTTATCAACAGTTTGTTCAAGGTTTTGTAATAGTAAGGAAAACAAAGCAGATTTGATGTAAATGTTTTTGTGGTTACTGGTGGAAAGAAATGTGTTCATTAATGAGAATATTTATCTACAAACCTACAAATGTAGTTTAGAGACCTTCTTTTCCTGGATTTACTATTTGTACTGTGATCGTGATTAACATAAAATATATCAGAAGAATTTCAAGCGTTCGCAGTGAGATTAAATTATAAAACATTGATTCATCATCATCTTCATGGTTATGGGTATAAACCCCTAACAGGAAAGATATAAGCCCATCCGTTCACACCCAACTCCCGCAGCTAAAGAACTATATACACTACAAAGCGAATACCAATACGAAATAGCGAAAAGTTTGAGATCGACTAATACTCTGGAACAACATAACATCAATGAAATGATAGATAAAATCCAAACTACTATAAAAACATCAATGAAAAAAGATGTGGAAGATTAAGGAAAACTACAGACAAGAAACTTAGTGCAAATACATTATAGATGATGGAAAGACGAAGGTTAACTGAGAGAGACACAGAGGATTTTAAACAACTGAATAAAAATATCAAGAAAGAAGTAAGGAAAGACATTAGAACGTTCAAAACAAAATTAATACACGAAACAATAGAAAGAAACGCAAATATGAAAGTTTTGAGGTCAGGTCTCTCAAGAGGACGAACCAAAATAACAAAATTAAAGAACAGAGAAGCGGTGACAGTAACACATGTAGATGACATCAAAAAGGCTGTGGAAGCATTCTATACGGACTTATAATCCTCGGTCAATACGGATCCAGATCCAACAAAAACAGTAAAACAAAAAAAAATGTAGGATCAGAAGATTTGCCGGAGATATCGTTAGATGAAATAAAAAGAGCACTAAAACAGATGAAGGATGGAAAATGCCCGGGCGAGAATCAAATTACAACTGAGATGTTAAAGATGGGTGGAGACAGTCTTGGAAAAGCGATACAAACACTGATGAATAAATGCTTATACGAAGGTAGAATACCAGAACAAGGGTATAACGCACAAGTCGTACTTCTCTTCAAAAAAGGAGACACAACAAATATAGAAAATTCAGTTTATTAAACCACCTATATAAACTATTCACCCGCATATTGACAAATCGCCTGACTAAAAAGCTTGACTATTACCAGCCTGTGGAGCAAGCAGGCTTTCGACGTGGATTTACTACGATACATCATATTCAAGCCCTACACAAGTCCTAGAAAAAACCGAGCAATATAACATTCCTATACACCTGGCATTTGTAGATTTTCACAAGGCCTTTGACTTTATAGAAACATGGGCATTGAAATCACTTAATAATGCTAGAATTGACTCCAGATATACCACTATCATACAGAACATATATAAAAACGCAACGAAGACACAAAAACCGAAAAAATAAACGTTATGAGAGGTGTACGTCAGGGAGACGTCATCTCTCCGAAACTATTTACGCTAGTTTTGGAAGATGTCTTTAGAAAACTAAATTGGGATGAGAAAGGTTTGAGAGTCGACGGTTCTTATCTTAGTCATCTTCGTTTCGCCGACGATATTGTTGTCATGTCAAGCAACCGAGAACAGCTAAAACGAATGCTTCAAGATTTCAATGAAGAGGCGAGAAAAGTGGGACTTAAGATGAACTTAGGGAAATATATATATATATATATATATATATATATATATATATATATATATATATATATATATATATATATATATATATATATATATATATATATATATATGGTTATAAATATTGAAAAGTTAATCTGATGATAAGTTTGAAAATTTGAAAATATTTCAAATTGGTAAAAATATTTCAGATTGGTAAAAAATAATTACAATTTTATTATAATTATTTTTTACCTGGCGCTCAACAACAACGAAATATAACCAGATATTAGCGATAAATACTAATATTTTAATTAAATTTTGGTAATATACTAAAACTTGAAAATACACAAGTAAACATTGCAAAATTTTAAATAACAACAAAGTTTTCTAAATTTATTTATGTATGAGCACTTTGTGGGTAATCGCAAATGGTGTAGGTATAGCACGAATGCTATTATCGTCGTAATATATATACAGGGTGTCCAAGATAAGGATCCTAAGCATGGGGATCTCGGAAACAGTTGGAGATACGAGGTCGGTTAAATTAGAGAAAAGTTGCACAATTTAGTGCTAAATTAAACGCAGTTAAAAAAATTTAAAAATTTCAAACACTTCCGGAGATTTCCGGAAAAAAACGAAATTTGGCAAAATCGTTTTTAATTTTTGCAGGCTTTATTTAAAGAGATATCCGAAAATAAAAGGTAGATTCTCATTGCCACTTTTTATTTTTTATAATTTGGTCTAAACAAAATTTAAATCCGACGTTTCGTTTCTGAGATACCATCATGAACTTTCATTTTTTATATAGAACAAAAAAAAGTATCCCATGTATTTGATAGCATTTTTTATTACAAATTCAACGGTGTATCACACTTGCATATCAAGTGTGTAGTTCATTGGCTTTTATAAAACTGATATACCTTTCTCTCTCGCTCTCACGGAGCTCTTATGGAAAGTACTTGAACTACGTATTCGATATGCAAGGGTGATACACCGTTGAATTTGTAATAAAAAATGCTATCAAATACATGGGATACTTTTTTTTGTTCCATATAAAAAATGAAAGTTCATGATGGTATCTCAGAAACGAAACGTCGGATTTAAATTTTGTTTAGACCAAATTATAAAAAATAAAAAGTGGCAATGAGAATCTACCTTTTATTTTCGGATATCTCTTTAAATAAAGCCTGCAAAAATTAAAAACGATTTTGCCAAATTTCGTTTTTTTCCGGAAATCTCCGGAAGTGTTTGAAATTTTTAAATTTTTTTAACTGCGTTTAATTTAGCACTAAATTGCGCAACTTTTCTCTAATTTAACCGACCTCGTATCTCCAACTGTTTCCAAGATCCCCATGCTTAGGATCCTTATCTTGGACACCCTGTATATATATATATATATATATATATATATATATATATATATATATATATATATATATACATAAATAGACGTTTTGAACAACAGGGTTCTTGAGTTGATTTGCCACTGCAGGTAAACCATGCTCTGAATTTATAGTAAATAATATTCAGCTCATACAAGCTAGCACGGAAGAAGATGCAGGAAGACCTGGTTGGTTCTACTGAAGTGACGTACAACAGAACAACTGTTCAACATATTTTGAGGCATTTTGGCTTATTCCCATACAAAATTCAACTTATACAACAATTATATTTTCAAGATTAACAATAACGATTCCATCCTACAATTTTTATAATACAAAAACAGAATGCTGATTTGTGACGTCATCATCTGGAGGCAAATTTACTTTTAAATATATTTTTATCGGAAATTTCCATAATCTTTATGTAAATTAAATATTTTAAAATAATTTTTCCCTAACCGTTTGAAAAACCGGTATTTTTAAAAGGGGCATTTAAAATACTTAACAGAAAACATAAAATCTATTAATGTAAGAGCTCCCAGATTGAATAGAGTTTTCAAAGGTCTCGCGGAAAACAATTTATCAGACTTTTAGTAATAAAACTGATATCAGGGCCATTCGTCCCTTAACCTTTAACTTTATAAAACTATTAAGATCGAAGGAGGCCATTTAGAAAACGAAATCGTGATGATTTATATTACTTAGGGTATTTTAAAAATAAGTTTCGTTTCAAATGAGCCTGGTATCAAGGGACTAGAGTAAAAAAAATATTTCCTTTCCTCATACCGGTCTGAAAATAAACTAAAATTGTGGGGCATTCGTGAAACAATGGACTACATTTATATATCGGTACATACGTTCAAGCCAATGTGAATAATTAGCGATTATACATTATCACTAAATATTATACAGGGTGAGTCAACGATTGGATGAAGTAGATTTGTGCCTTTTCGGTGAAATTAACAAAGAAACTATATTTATTGTTTGATACAGTTTATTTTTACGCAGATTTTAAAAATATTTAGGACTCTACAGGGTGAGCCAAAAAACTAGGACAGCATAAAGTTGTATTTTTTTAAATAGAACACCCTATATACGAATCGTATTTTCGATTTAGCTTATAATTTTAAATCTTTTTTATTAAGGGTTTACTATAACAAAACTTTATAGTTTCTGAGATAATTAAGTTTAAAGAAAAAAAGTCACATTTTCAAGCATCAATTCAATCCTAAATAACGTTTTCAATTTTGTGACAAATATATTCAAATTTGGAATTTAGTAAGGCCAAGGACAAGTTAACATAATTTTTACCTAATATTTGCAATAAAAGCTACAGGGTGTTGAACACATCGGCTCAAATTTGAACAAGTTTAAATGAATAAATATCTTTTTTTTTTAAATGGTACACCCTGTATATTTTCATGTTATTTAATAGAGTAATAAAAACCCTAAAAGTTTTGTTCAATATATCCTATACCTATTTATAATGGTTTTTGAGATATTTCAGTTTTTCTTATTTTCCATACTTTTTTACAGAAATAGTCTTCATTATCATAGTAGTCATGGCAAAAACAATGTAAAAGAACATTTTTCTGTGTGTCAAATTTATAACCGCAATCGCTTCTTTTGGTTTTTATGTAGTGTAGTTTGGTTTTTTTTTGCATTCATCTTATATTGTAAAATGAATTTTCCAAAGAATGAGTTATTAGATATGATTTATACAATAGGAGAGGCTCAAAAAAATTGCCTTCTTGCTCAAAGAATTTACAAAATGAAGTATCCTGATCGACGCCAGCCTAATACCCATACTTTTCAAAACTTAATGCAAAGATTTGATTCTTCTGGTACTGTTGATTATCCAAAACGTAAAGTGGTCAACAAACCAGTAACTAATGAAGAAAAAAACTACAAGTATTGTTAAATGTTCAGGAAAATCCTTATATTGGTAGCCGTCAGTTAGCAGCATTATGTGAAACATCATAATCCACCGCTAATCGTACTACCAAGAAATATAGGTATCATCCATATCACATGGAATTACACCAAGAATTGCATGGACAGGATTTTGAAAGTCGTGTAAACTTTTGTCGTACAATAAATGCGGAGATTCAATTAAATCCAAATTTATTATGCAAGGTAATGTTTGGTGATGAAGCTACTTTAAGAAGTAACGGTGCCGTAAATAGACGCAACATGCATTATTATGCCACAGAAAACCCATTTTGGATTAGAGAGGTGCAACATCAAAATCACTGGTCATTAAATGTTTGGTGTGGTATTCATCATAATCGAATTATTGGACCCCACTTTTTTAATGAACCACTAAATGGCCATAGTTACCTGAACTTTCTACAAGAAGAACTACCCCAACTGCTTCAAGGTCTCGATAGGGATGAGCTCGACAGTATGTAGTTCCAGCACGATGGTGCGCCTCCGCATTACCATCGTGAAGTTCGTGCGTTTTTGGACCAACGATATCCGCAAAAATGGATTGGACGTGGGGGTTTCATTGAGTGGCCACCAAGGTCTTGCGACATCACCCCATTAGATTTCTTCCTATGAGGTTAAATTAAAAATAAGGTGTATATTAATCCACCAACAACAGTGGAAGATTTGCGAAACAGGATTAGGGATACCTGTAGAACAATAACGCCACTAATTTTGTCCAGGGTCCGAGAAAATCTGCAAAAAAGACTAAATTTGTGCATTGCACAAGAGGGTCGTTTATTCAAACACTTATTAAAAAGAAATAATTAATCTCAGTATTTAATAGGTAATTTTTTTGTTTCAATTTAGTATAAAAGTAAATATGTATTTGCCTTGTCGGTATTGTTGTGTTAATTTTTTCACATTATGTTTAATTAAACTATTGCCGTTGTAATATAACGAATAATGTATTTCATCATATTTAACCACATTCTGTTTGTTTCTGTAGTTTCTTTTTATTATTTTACATGGCTACTATGATAATGAAGACTATTTCTGTAAAAAAGTATGGAAAATAAGAAAAACTGAAATATCTCAAAAACTATTATAAATAGGTATAGGATATATTGAACAAAACTTTTAGGGTTTTTATTACTCTATTAAATAACATGAAAATATACAGGGTGTACCATTTAAAAAAAAAAGATATTTATTCATTTAAACTTGTTCAAATTTGAGCCGATGTGTTCAACACTCTGTAGCTTTTATTGCAAATATTAGGTAAAAATTATGTTAACTTGTCCTTGGCCTTGCTAAATTCCAAATTTGAATATATTTGTCACAAAATTGAAAACGTTATTTAGGATTGAATTGATGCTTGAAAATGTGACTTTTTTTCTTTAAACTTAATTATCTGAGAAACTATAAAGTTTTGTTATAGTAAACCCTTAATAAAAAAGATTTAAAATTATAAGCTAAATCGAAAATACGATTCGTATATAGGGTGTTCTATTTAAAAAAATACAACTTTATGCTGTCCTAGTTTTTTGGCTCACCCTGTAGAGTCCTAAATATTTTTAAAATCTGCGTAAAAATAAACTGTATCAAACAAAAAATATAGTTTCTTTGTTAATTTCATCGAAAAGGCACAAACCTACTTCATCCAATCGTTGACTCACCCTGTACTGGGCTAGAATCTAACCAGACAATGAAATGGTCTGAAGGATTACTTACTCCATGGAAATTAGATCAAAAAAGAGCAGTTTTGTTAACAAAAATGTTACACTGGTTTTGTTGCAGGAATGTGTTCATTTTGGCATCCTATAAAACATATCTCGATGGTAACTCTGAAAGACCTGAGCAAAAAAAATGGCGGACCAAAAGTTTTCACGATTTTCGGTTTTTTCAGTTTTCAGTCAGTACTTTCCATAAGAGCTCCATGAGAGCGAGAGAGAAAGTTATATCAGTTTTATAAAAGCCAATGAACTACACACTTGATATGCAAGTGTGATACACCGTTGAATTTGTAATAAAAAGTGCTATCAAATACATGGGATACTTTTTTTTGTTCCATATAAAAAATGAAAGTTCATGATGGTATCTCAGAAACGAAACGTCGGATTTAAATTTTGTTTAGACCAAATTATAAAAAATAAAAAGTGGCAATGAGAATCTACCTTTTATTTTCGGATATCTCTTTAAATAAAGCCTGCAAAAATTAAAAACGATTTTGCCAAATTTCGTTTTTTTCCGGAAATCTCCGGAAGTGTTTGAAATTTTTAAATTTTTTTAACTGCGTTTAATTTAGCACTAAATTGCGCAACTTTTCTCTAATTTAACCGACCTCGTATCTCCAACTGTTTCCGAGATCCCCATGCTTAGGATCCTTATCTTGGACACCCTGTATATATATATATATATATATATATATATATATATATATATATATATATATATATATATTACTCACATTAAAATATTTTTCTCGCCTCTCAATAATTAATCGTTGATTTTCAAAATAAAGTTTCACAAGTTTGATTCTTTGCACAATAGTCCGCATCTCCATAATTAAACTCCCAAGTACCTAGTTTCTAAATCTGAAAAGAGATGTGAAAATACGTTATGCCAAAAGTTATTAGTTTTTAAAATCACTTTAGCCACCCTGTATGTTACAGTTAAATGAGTTTTCATAACCGAGAATTCTATGATATCTCTGTTGCCATTACAAGTAAGACTACCCTACTAATAATATAACTTATAAATTATTTACGTCTGGTGTATCTGATAAACGAAGCTGGTTTATTTTCAAAACCTAATTTACAAACATTACAGAAATTTGCATAATTGTTTGTTATATTAAAATCCGTTTATATTTGTAGAGGAAAACTGAGTTTCTGAAGTTACTAATTGTATAATTTTGCTTGTAGATGCTATAAAGCTAAATTGACTGAAATTTTTAAAAATATAAATGATGGAAGATGTCGTTCCCTCTTAGGAACACGTTTTATCGAAAAGTTAAAAATAAATAAATTTTCCGTTAAGAAATTTTATGAAATAAAAACATAAAGAGTATATTGGGATTACGTTCTAAATTGATCCTACAAGCAGCGCGTCTATAAAAATAAATTGAAAGATTGGATGTTCCTAAGCTTTTTGCGTGGAAAATTTCTGCGAAATATGTGAATCTATAAACGCTATTATGCAAATTTTTCCTCTTAAATTTAGGGTAAACTTACATTGTGATTTTTTGTATAGATCGTTAGGGAAAACATAGGCAATCTGATTTGCATACTGTCCGTGTTATTTAGTGAAATTAAATCTCTATATTCCACATGCTGTTAAATCAGTTTGGGTGTATAAGTTGCCAATACAATATAGGCATCAGTTAAGAAAGGATTTGTCGAAGTTCACACTCTTTAAGGGATTAATTTCAATTCAATTAAAGAGAGGATTAAAATGGGAAAAATTGTTTCTAATTTTCGACAATTGAGGATTTTATTATTTAGGTTATCGAAAATTTAGGATTTTCAGTTTGTAAGGTTAAAGTTTTATCGAAAAAAAGATTTTGGTAATTTAGGATTAAGCTGTTAAGAACCTAAACATTTCTATTATTAATGATTTCGACAATAAAAATGTTAATTATTGAGGATTTTGCATTTTAAAACCCCATATTTTTTGAAATTTTTCTGTTAAGACACTAGATAGGGCAGAGAATTGTTTGAAGGTGTAAGTACAAAGACGATTTTGGGGCATTAAATCGGACTTTGCAAGATTTTTGCTAAACATTGCCTGTAGTGCCAAGGGACACCCGATTAGATGAATTAAAAGCTTGCATTAAAAAATCAATTTTAAGACTTCTCATTACAATATTTTCTCTCAGAAAAAGCATGAAAGCTCACCTGATAAGTGATGTGTCAGTTTTCAGAACTTCTTTAAATTGGTGACGGCGATCATTCTGAGTCAAAGGGAAAATTAACAATTCCCAGTGAGATTTTGTAAAAGAAATAATTTAATATCTAGATTTTTTTAGTTAGATATCAGTTATTCGCCTTGTTGAAATAATATTTTACCAGGATGGTTAAAATGACAACATATCAGCACAAGCAAATTTCTATCTTTTTGTTTTTCCTGCACACTTATACCCACTATAAACCTTTAACCTTTGTCCGCTTCCAGTCGACCATTAAATGTTATTCTCCGAAAAAAATGTTATTCTTCCTTCAGGTTATACAAATAGCTATTGTAGCGACTATTTATATATGTATATATTAACATAGGAATCAATTTTTTTGTTAAACATACGGAAAACTCAGACAAAATAAACAAAACGAAAAAAAAACTTATACAAATAGAAAATAAAAAGCCGATCAGTTTCCTTTCTTTCAATTTATACTTATATAACAGTTATTGTTTGCTTACAAATAAAATATATAGGTATAAGTTTATTCATATATGCCTGAACGTTATATCAATTTTAGAGATATAATGGTATTTGACGCAATGCTACAATACGTGACACAATTTAAATAAACTTTGCTGCCCAACAAACATATTCTTCAAGTAAATTGTAGATGTTTCACTTCAAATAATTTTTAGATTAATTGTTCTTCTATTAATTATATACGAAAAATTGTATTTTTACTTGATTTGTCGTTTTCTTTTAAGACGTCGTACTAACCTATGTTTTCATTCACAAAAAATATTAGATACGAAAATATCTAATAAAATTTTGTCGTATATATTTGTAAAGAATACTACTTAAGGTATTTACTGTTTCCAAAAATGTATTCTATATAAAGTTTTCTCAAGTCATTGAGAACCTATACCCAACAAGAAACTAATGTGTTACTCTAAATGGAATCAGTGTTTTCTGTCTTAATTTAAAGACATCCAGCACTCTTTACAAAAAAAAAAGGAAGTATGAACCCATTTAAGGTTTTATTTTTACTTTTCGTCAGTGAAAAACTATATCTTGCAGTGCTTCTTTGTAATTTTGATTATTCCTAGCAATGCAATTGTAGTATTTCTTGTAATTTTACATTTTTCGCAGTGTAATAGCGGATCGTAAGGTAAGCAAGGTCATGAAGATTGGACCTTACAACTTTAAAAGCACAGCCAAAACTATCGCATCTGTATGATGCTAAAATGCTGTGTTCATACCAAATAACAAACCCCGGAAATGACCAATATGTTAACAAGAGAAGAACTTTCAGGTGTACTTACAGATAAAGTATCATAAAAAAATCTTATCTGATAATTAAAGTAATTTCAAAGTCAGATACTTGACACATGTGCTTCTAATAATTTGAACCCCGTAAAATATTTCATTTTCTTATTCCTACACCACGTTCTCTATTTTTTAACGTGTTTTTGCTTTTGCTTGTACTTTTTCTGACAGACCGATAAGAAATAAAGGGACCCTTTAACAGGCGTCAATCAACATATTATTGGATCAGAAAACTGATTGATAGGCTCTAGAAAAACCTTGAATGGTAGAAAATTGAATTATTTATACAGGGAACAATAGAATATATATATATATATATATATATATATATATATATATATATATATATATATATATATATATATATAAATATGTGTGTATTCCTACTTGTTAACTTGACCCTCTTCTCAGGTGAGTTCAGTTTATTTTTTAAAGATCACACTCAGATAATGAATACACAAACCGATTAAAACACAATATAAATATTTTATTTAACAATTAATAAACGTGGCACAATTTTCAACAATTTTGGAAGAAATTATAAGAACAATACAACAAAATTTCATGCAACTATGCTCCTTATCAATTTTGACATATATTTATTTCAATTTGCCATGCATTATCCCTTTTTAACAACCTGTATCACTCCTTGGCAACGTTTAATTATTTTAATTTTGCAACCTTCCACTAGATGGCGCTACTGCAATTTAATTTGTAATACGTAGTTAATTTTTCAAAATTTGATTTATTTTTTAAAATTTTTGTTTGCCGTGACGTGATATAAGTGGTTAATTATTATTATAGAGATACCTACTATTGATGATTAATGTTATTTATATATTATCAGGTTAGTATAACAAGCTGTCATTCATTAGTAGAATTTTTTTTAATCTTGTGAAAACTTAGTCTATTAATGATGCTAGTTTTTTTTATTTTCTACAAACAACTAAAAGCATTCACCTGCTTAGTCTATTATAAATACCTTGGTGTTGTTTTCTGTACCTCGGTCCAATCTCATAAACACAATCCCAGTATATTGATTTACTCGTTTTCTTCTTCAAAAATCTTTTAAATATCCCAAAATATTTTGTAATAGTTTCCTGTCAAGTAAGGAAATTACAAATATTTTTCCAAAAAAAAAAAACTCGAACAAATATTTTCTTCTTTAAGAATATATCACTTAGTTTTCTTGTGTTTTCCAAAACACTATTTCCCGTACTTGTTGTTATTTGAGAGTTGATTATTTTATTCGTAGGACAAACTTTGATACTTTTATTTAATTTTATTAAATACTGAACTTGTTTTACTTATCAAAACAAACACATAACCTCAATTAAAAATAAAACAAAACAAAATATTTCACTTTTGTTTTAATGACGTAGGAAAACAAATGAAAATTTGAGGTAATGGTAAAATTTCGGGAGCTCTCAAGACGCAATGCTTTTAGCAACACGATTATTTCAACTCTGACGAAATTCATACACTTCGGCTATTTAAAAGAACCCGAAACATCTGAATCGTCTCCACCTGATTGGTCGGATTTGTGACACCAGATAACTTGATAAATATTATCATCTTGAAAAATTGCGATTTATGACAGCTTTTTAATTTGATCAATTTTTACTGGAATTTTATATGTTTTGATTAAAATATGGACCAAAATTCTATCCTTCGAACATACCCCTGTAGAAGTAGCATAACGTCAGATCTAGGGCCCGGTTATTTGAACGCTGAATAACGTAATAATATTTTTATTTATATTTCAAAAAGTGTTGATAAACAGTAGATATTTAATTTCTTGGTACAAACGTGCCGATTTTATGCTATCCTTTTCTAATTGCATTATTTAAACGAGTATCATCGGTACGTCCTTCGAACATACCCCTGGGTACGTCAATTCTGAAAACAAAGTATGAATATATGGATGCCTAAATTTTTATTATTGTTATGTTCAATATGTAAACAATCTAACAATATTTACCGATAAAAATAAGTTTTTAAATCCTCTTTTTGTTAATATTAATTGTAAACTTCTCATTTATAGTAATTTCTAACACTTAAAAACACCGAAAAAACTCACGACAAGCAATTAAACTGAAAGACAAGATAAGTAAATATGTTTATGTCTGTCAAACATCAAAAAAGCGTCTCCCCCACCGACCATAAATAGCCTTCAGACAAATCTATTGTTGTTTATATCTTGAGTATGATCGAAGATTCTATCGTTGAGCATTATTGAACTTGCCCAAAATAAACTTTAGAGCTTTCTCGACACTTTGATATACATTAGAACCACTTTGGCATACTATTTATATATTAAAATTGTTGAAAATAAACGACTTGCACATAGAAATTTATGACTATTTGACTCTATTTTTGTTCGAAAAAATTATAAAATGTTTATTATTGCCTCGGATATAATTATCTATGTATTAAATAATATTTTCTGGACATTTTAATCCTAGATTTGCTTACTAAAAACTTAAATCTATCTTATAATCTATATAAATCTGTCTTATATTTTTCAGATATGTACCATACATGGTTTTAATTTTCCCATATTTTGTTTAATAAACCTTAAAACTATTACATTCTTGTTTCAAAATGAACATTAATGAATGTTTTCACTTATCACCGTGTTTTATTTTCTCGATATCCGCACTGATAGTAAACTTCATGCACTTTTAGTGTCAATGTGATTGTTTATTTTAGAACCAAAAGAAATGAGTAACACTTGATTCTTATTTTCTCTAACGGATTCACTCACTTATAGAACAAATTAAAAATATATTAATTTACAATAATGTTTCCTCTTCCTTGTTCAATATATTTTAACACAGGAAACTAAATCAAGACTTTGCTAAAACAAACAGATCGAAAATTATATGTTTAGACCAGCATTTTGGTAGCTGTTGAGTTATTCTTAAAACTATTCCTAATTATCTATTCTATATTTTAAACAAAATACCTTAACTATATTTCATTCTATTTGATATTTTAATCTACACTGTGGTTACTAATTTATTATGTATCAATTTTTAATTTTAATCTTTCTGTGTATTGTTTTTATCTTGTAAGCTCAAAACAATATTGGGTTTTTATCATTTATATATACTATATATATATATATATATATATATATATATATATATATATATATATATATATATATATATATATATATATATAAATATATATATATATATATATATATATATATATATATATAACCATGCTTTAAAGCATTTTCTTTGTAACGTAATTTTTAATGGAATCTAGGATTATTTCGAAATAAAATTTAGTTCCAATAGGTTAAGTAGCTTTTTTTTATTATCTATAACAAACAAAACTCTTCTTCTTTCTTTTTAAGTTTACGATAAGAATTATACCCTTTACCAAAACTAACAGATCTAAAAATTATACTTTCCATTAAGTTTATAAAACTCAAAAAACTCGTTGAGTTTTTTCATGACATGGGTTAGAAAATAAGGTTTAACAGGCCAAGTACCGTCGTTCTTAATGACTATTCTTCTTACAGTTGCTGTTGTAGCAGCATTCTTCATATGCTGGGCCCCTTTCCATTCGCAACGTCTCCTAGCTGTCTATTTAACAGACGCGTCTGTAGAAGCCCAAAATACCTACCTTCAGATGTACCTGTATTTGATGTACGCTAGTGGCGTGCTATACTACCTGTCCACGTGTATTAATCCACTACTATACCACATAATGTCGAATAAGTATAGAAATGCTTTTAAGGTAAGTCGAGTTTATATATATATATATATATATATATATATATATATATATATATATATATATATATATATATATATATATATATATATATATATATATATATATATGTATATGTATATATGTATATAGTACAATTTTACAGAGTTTCGAACAATTACATATCTACAGTATTTTATAGAATATGACTCACAGATTTTGATTTAAATTCGATATTAGTAAAATCAAATCTAATTTACAATTTTCGCAAGTTACTATTAAAAGTAATACCAAGTATTAAGAGTAAAATATATCTGCAATGGAGTTGTCACTTCACGAACAATGAGAAGAAAGTATTTTGGGGTATTATCGACAATGGCGATTATTTAGATTATACAAAACATAAGATTTCTGGTTTTTTCTTACTTTTTATTATTTACTGCATTTTAATAATTAAACACAATTTTATCGGAAAAAAAAGATTTTTATAATTTAGGATTTGGTTGTTAAAAACCGTAGTACTTAGATTATTAAAGATTTCGGTAATGAAGATTTTAATTATTAAGGACTTTAAGTTTTAAAACCTCATATTTTAAAAAGTTTATCTGTTATACAGTAGGTGTCGCCAAAAAGTGTCAAAAATTATTAATAATAAATTACGTTGAAATTAATGTCGTTCCGTGATCTTACAATATTATTGTTTTTAATTAAAGTAGCTGCAAATATTCCAAAAGTTTACAGATTATTGTTTGGTGTGGAGACACTAAAGCAAAACAACCCCAGCAACTGTTGTAATTTATTTAATTATTTTAATTTAATTTTGAAATTCGATTTGGTGAATAAAAAATGGCAAGCTAAATATTTTCCATTTTCCAAATTTTTCTAAAATTCGTACTGGAGAATGTTTAAGGTCTTAGATTACGAATCAAAAATTAATTTCTTAATATGCTATGTCGGACTAAATTTTCTTTTGGTCCAATAACATTCAAAATTGGCATTTGGAGGAGTCTCAGAAGTTTGTGGTTTATAATAATTCTAGCTAAAACTAGTGTTTTTTTGCCAAGTTGGAAACATTGCGAGGTACCGTACGCATCTCAATTCATAGTTAGTTCATATAATTTACGGATATACCTCCTTCAAAAAGAGCACTAAAAAACAGAAAATTACTCGATACAAACTTTTATTTGTAATGGGAATTTTTTAGGTCGGCGTTAAGTCAGCACACAAAAAAGTGATCAACAGTCTGTCGAACACGCATTATATTATGGTTCACTAGCTGTCTTGTTTAAAAAGCTTCTTTTTTTCCAAAAAGTTTCATTAATATGTTTTTAACTACAATTTCAGCTTATTACAGTCAACGGTAATTTTCGTAAAATACGGAAATTTCTCATAATTATTTCGAACCTTTGAAGAGCGAAATTTAATGTAAGATTAATTGACAGAGGGGACATTTTAATGAAAAATAATTTAGCGTAAAAACAAATATTTCAGAAAAGTTCATTGTAAAACGTTTAACTCGAGTTGTTTTTAACAAACTGACGCTTATCCTAAAAGGGGGTGCGGGGACAGGAAGGCATAGGATGAAAGGAGAAGAAAATCACAGCGTTGATAACCTTGGATAAAAAAATGTAATTTTCAACGTCCCTCAAATGAATAAAAGAACATAGAATATCCCAAAAAAATTATATTTTGAATTTTATTTAATTTATAAATGTTGAATGAGGTTTGGCAACAACACATATAATTTTTATTAACAATTTTTTGGTTACAAAGCTCTGTCAAAAGTTTATATGCCACATTAACAAACCTGATCAAACCTCCAAGTAAAGGGTGTTTTCTATAGAGGTATAAAACTTTAAGTTGGCAACACTTTTTTAACTGGCGGCCATTTTGTCAGCTGTCAAGTGATTTATGTTTAGTTTGGTTTGGCATTTCAACATGAATAGACTGACGCCTGAACAACGCTTCCAAATTGTGCAAATTTATTTTGAAAATCATGGTTCTGTTCGAAATACCTATCGCGCACTACATCCATTTTACGGTCAACATAATCTTCGATCAGAGCAATTAATTCGATTAACTATGGAACGTTTTCACACCACGTTTACTCTAAATGATAATACGCATCCACAGAGACGTTGTACAGTGCATACAGAAGAAGTCATTGCTGCTGTAGAGCGTAGCGTAGAGGAAGACTCGAATTAGTCTATCCGCCATCGTGCACAGGAACTGGATATGTGTCCATTCACTTTATGGAAGATTTTGCGGAAAGATCTTGGTTTGCGTGCTTACAAAATCCAACTCGTGCAAGAATTGAAGCCACACGATCACCTAGCAAGGCGTAGATTCGGTGAATGGGCCCAAAACAAGATTGCCGTTGATCCCGATTTTCATAAGCGAATTTTGTTTAGCGATGAAGCTCACTTTTGTTTGAATGGATACATCAATAAACAAAACTGCCATATTTAGAGTGATGATAATCCTCAAGTGTATGTTGAGACACCGTTACATCCAGAAAAACTGACTGTTTGGTGTGCTTTATGGGCTGGTGGAATCATTGGTCCGTACTTCTTTAAAAACGATGCTGGTCAGAACGTTACAGTCAATGGTGACCGCTATAGAGCCATGATTACTGACTTTTTCGTCCATCAATTGAACAACCATGATGTGCAGGAGCTGTGGTTTCAACAAGACGGCGCAACATGTCGCAGCTCGTGCCACAATTGATTTATTGAAGGAAACGTTTGGTAACCGCTTAGTTTCACGTTTCGGACCCGTGAATTAGCCTCCAAGATCGTACGACTTAACGCCGCTAGACTATTTTCTGTGGGGATATGTGAAGTCGCTAGTCTACGCCGATAAGCTCGAAACGATTGATCACTTGGAGGACAACAATCGCCGCGTTAGTGCCGATATACGGCCACAAATGTTGGAAAAAGTCATCGAAAATTGGACCTCCAGATTAGACTACGTCCGAGCCAGCCGTGGCGGTCATATGCCAGAAGTCATATTTAAATTATAATGCCAGAAGGTTATCTTTCGAATAAAGTAAATTTCATGTCAATTAAAAAAATTCATCTTTGTTTTATTCCATTTAAAAGTTCTATACCTCTATAAAAAAAACACCCTATATTATGTCCGATGGAAAGGCAAATTTGTAAAATTAAAATGTTCGAGAAATGATATTAAAGGAATCTGAAACGGCAAAATATACTTAATAATTAAGATTTCAGTAAAAAATAAATAAATCTATTTGCTGTCGTGTTTAAATAGTTGCCTATAGGCGGTCGCCCCCCCCCCCTCAAGTGCTTCTAATTCAAAAAAATAGATATTGAAAAAAATTAAAATTATGTTATAAACTGAATAATTATATTTTGAAAATTCACAGATTTCCAGACAAAAATGTATATTCTATGAACCTAATTAAGCAGAATGAATTCAGACGCCATAAATAATGTCTACAAGACGGATGATATAATTAAAGAATTATGCCACTTTATAAAAAAAAATATAACACAAAAACCTGTCGGACATTTTAAAAGGCTTTTAATTTTGAAAGGGCTCAACAAAGTATACAATTTTCACCCTCGATAAGAAGAAGAAGAAGAGCGGTGAAAATTAATTATTTTCCTTAGAAATTCTCTATTAAATTTTGAAATAAAGACAAGTGAGGCAGCAAAGAATGGTTTTGTAATTGATGTAAGGACATTTCTGGAGAAAGGTAAATCAGTAGCGTTTCTAAGTTATAAATAAAATCGTTTCAACTGTTCGAATGTTTTAAATATGAATGAATGGAATTCTTCGTGGAAATTATTAGGTCGGAAAAAAATGCGACCTGCGATTTTATTATTGTAAAATGTTCATTTTTACATCTTTTGAAAGAGGCGCGGATCCAAGGGGGTGTCGGTGGGGTCGATCGCCCTCCCCCCCTCCCAATAGGTTTGAGTTTAGGAAAATAGACCCGATTTTGCCTCTTATACTATAGTTTATTCAAGAACTAGAGAGAGTAATAAATCATTTTTTTCCCTTTTTTTCTTCGCATACTACCTGTGTTCTTTAGTTCGGTGTCTTTGGCAAAATCTGTTAGACACATATATTTTTCATGGGAATAAGTTAGAAATTTTATAATCAAAAATACCGGTCTATAATAATGGACGGTTGGGATCTGCTTCTCATAATAAAATATATGTACAACTCCTTTTATTGCAGTTTACATCTCTTCTTCCAACAAGATGTTTCGTCTGCCTGTGATCGAATGTAGCTTAGGAGTACTAACAATTCCAGTCGTTTTTTTCTCCTTCAGTATTCGGTACATAGTAGATTTTCCAACTCCTGTCATGTTGGAACACATCTCAACAGAGCTTTTAACATTATTATCTAGATATTGATATCTTAAGGCATCATAAACATTCATCGTAATGAGTTTTTCGTTGAGGAAAAAATGTCCTGGTTTAACGATTTTGGAATAAATATAGATGTAGAAGCCATATCTTTTGGGTATCTCACTAATCTCAAATAATATATAAAAAAAAGCACAAACAAGATAAATCACTACACTGTAAAGTGTACTTTGCTCACTGACAGAAATTAAATTGAACTATCAGAAATTTTATTTTTGCAGTAAATTTATAAAAGCTTATAATATTTAAATATAACTAAATATAATTAGATTTACGGCAGTCCTCAGTTACCTGCGGCACTGGAGCAGGTACGTTGGAGGTTTCGGTAACAGTTTTATTACTCTCTCTAGTTCTTGAATGGGGTATAGGAGTGTTTACACTAGAAATGGGAAGTTTGCTGGTGTTTACTTGCTTTCGCTTGCCATACTATACTTTTGTGATATCACTGCCCCCCTCCCCCAAAGAGAGAGACTCGATCCGCCCCTGCTTTGAAACATATATCGATTGTAAGATTGGTAACTTCCTGCTAACAAAATGGCGGCACAAAAATGGTCACTTTTTTCGGTTTTTCCAGTTTATCTCGAAAAATAAGAATTGTATGAAAAAATGTTAAATACAAAAGATGTAGATGAATGAAAAATCTATTAATCTGTATAATTAGAGTTATAGATGGTGCCACTAGTTATCGAGATATAATTTTCTTAACATGCTCATAAGATTTAAATGTATCATTTCAAATTTCTGGAAAAGAAAAATGTTCTCCTACGATAAAAAAAAAATACTTTTTTTAATTCGAAACGTAGCCGCTAACATTGGCGTTAGTTGAAAGCAGTGCTTGTAAAACTCCGCGCATCCATATCAAAGAGATTGATATAATTTGTAGACTATGTCTCTTATAGAAACAACAAAATTTATATTTAACTTAACACTCAATGAGGTAAAAGAAGATCCCTACTTTTCATATAGAAAAGCTAAACAAATCTTTGTTTCCTATTTCGCCTAAGTTCTGTTTTGGAAGCATTGTAAAAGATAAAAACTTGACGAAGTTACAAAGATGTGACGTACAAACGGACTGCGTCAAAGTTATTTGTTACATACACCAGCCGTTAGGTAAAATATTTAGTAAAAACTTAAATATCATTTCCAAGACAGAATGGTAAAAAATATGTATAACAACGTTTTAAACCACGATGTCCATCTATTTTCCTGTTCTTTTTCTACCTTTCTTTAAAGCAAATAATAATTCAAATTTCCTTTTTTTTCAGTCGATAAAATTCCAGTTCTTCAATGTTCCAGATAAATAATAAATCTAAAAGATTCGAGCGCATTACAGCATTTTATCTTTATGTGTAGGGTTTTGTTAGATATTGAACTAAAACTAATTTATGGAATAATTAGAATTAATGGATTTAAATACAAACGTGGACAAGAACGTTTTGGTTTACTAGCAAAAGTTTTTATAGTACAAAAACTATTTATTGATAATTTTTGCTCCTGATCAACAACTCCTATAATACAAAGACAAAGTGCTGAAATGAAATTTCTCGATGACGTCACCGCCTGAAGTCATTGCCAAATTATCGCAAATTCGTAGATTGGAAGAAGTTAGAAATAAATTTTCTTTTTATAACGTGTTTATACCTACCTTAACGTAATCGGCAGCACATGCTTAAGATAATTTAAAGCAATATTTTCTTGGGAGTATTGCTTCACACTGATTTTTGTTATAAATCGTTAAAACCTAATGTCTTAAAAGATAAGGATAATATGAAACTATTACTCCCTTTGTTTTATATATGTACTATTTCGTAGGACTTTTTTGAGGAATATTATACGCATTTACACTAAAAAAACATATTATATGTTGTATTATAACATTTTGAAATAAAATAAAAAATATATTTCCTTGACAGGCGAAGCGATTAACTATATCGGGCCACTTTGCATCATATCTGAAAACCTACTGGTATGAATGACTTAAGAAATTTTCTTGAAAATCTGATCAGGCATTTTAAAATGTCATAGAACACACGTTACAAAGGCTTCTCTTTAAATTTAAAAGCTTTGTATCCATCTAACTTAGAAAGATAAAATATAAAACTGGCAACGAAAATTTTTACTCTTTTTGTGATTTTTTTTATGAAAATATTCCTTATCTCCGCAACATGACAAACAGGACAGTACTGAAGATGTTCTAATGAAATTGACGAAATACCACTTGTATTAAAAAATATAACATGGACAACCTAAAACCAGAAAAACCCGTTTTGAATGATATTGGAGCCACATTGCACAAGCTAAAATTAAATTATTGTAATAAAGAACCTTAATATATTAATCTAAAAAAACGATAATAAAACATTGACAGACAAAGTAGGTGTCTTTTCAAATCATTGTCTTCTTATAAGTCATGTTAACACATAATTTATTTAAATATAGGCTTAAAATATTTAAATAATTAATGTTTAAAGTTCATAAGTAGATTTAAAAGTAAACAAATATATGAAGCCAACAAAAAAATATAATAATTTGTTATTTTCATGACTGCGTATGATGACGTCACAAATCATCACTGCGTCCTTGTATTGTAGATGTTGTTGCTGTAATCCACTTTTGCAGACTCTTCTTTTGCTTATAGTTATTGTAATAAATACATTTTTTAAGACAAATATTAGTGATAAACAGGCAATTCTTCAATTTCTTATGATTTTATTAAAAATCTTCACCAGCTTTGCTTTTTAACCGACTTCTAACAGAAGGAGGTTCTCAATTTGTCGAGTATGTATTTTTTTATGTATGTACACCGATTACTCCGGAACGGCAGCACCGATTTGAATGAAATTTTTACATTATGTTCATGAAGTTACTGCGGTGTTCCCATATTTTTTTGGACGAAATTGGTGAAGTAATATCCAAGATAGCGCTGACAATATGGCGGCCAAAACAATTAATTTTGTCTGATTTTCTCCAAAATTGGTACAAAGGAGTTTTCAGGGTCGTACATAACTAATCTAAAATTATTTTTAAAAAATTCAATATGGCGGATCCAATATGGCGAACGAAAAAATCAATTTTGTCCGATTTCCTTCAAAATTGGTACGGAGGAGTTTTCGGAGTCGCACATAACGAATCTGAAATTATTTTCAAAAAACTTCAATATAGCGAATCCAAGATGGCGCATTTTTTCAGATTTGGTATTAGAGGGTTCTCGGGATCGTGTATTACGAATATGAAGTTAATTTGTTCTAACTATTAGGTTGATAAGATACAATATGAGGGACAAAAAATTTTACATATTTCGATTTTGTCTAAAATTGATATTGTGGGGTTCTTGAGGCGTATACACACTTAATATGCAGTATAAAATATATCGAGCTAAGAAATTTACGTCTCACGTTCTTTAAATATTGAAAATTGATATTGTGGGGTTTTTGAGGCGTATACAAACTCAATATGCAGTTTAAAATATATCGAGCTAAGAAATTTTCATCTCAGGTTCTTTAAACATCGATATTGGAAGGTTTTGGGGCCTATATTACCAAATTAAAATTAATTTGAAATTTAAGATAGTGGATTTACTATGACAGAATAAATATTTGTTTGCCACAATTTTACTGGTATTTGTAAAACTCTAAGAACCAGAGAATTTTTTAGTGATTCTTTTTAGGGTGATTTACAACTTTGGATAAAATGGGTACTTGTTTGCCACCTTGGAGTCATTGCGAGGTACACTAATCTCGATTAGTACTTAGTTCAAATAATTTATGGATATCATAGTGAATTCTAAAACTAGAAAGAGAAAAATAAAATTTTTATAAAAAAATTGAACCGACTTCTAAAAGTGTGCTAAAAAGTGAAAAATAACTATAAAATTTTATATGAAATTGAACTTTTTGAAGTCGGCGCCAAATTATTTGTAAATGAAATAAATAACTACTAATATATACAAATTATGGTAATAAAGCAATTACAAATAAAGTATTTTTAATCTGTTTATGCAAATTACATTTTGTCAGTTATTAGTTTAGCGCCGGCTTCAAAAAGTTCAAGTTCATATGAAAATTTATAGTTATTTTTCACTTTTTAGCGCACTTTTAGAAGTCGGTACCATTTTATTCCAATACACTCTCCGAAATAAGAGGTTATATAGTAATATGTATGTTAGTAATTAAAATACAAAAAAAAAACTAACTGTCACTGTAAACATCGTCGTGGTACGCCACTGCGACGAAACAAAAATAATGGACTCCAGTTTCGATCTTGTTAGATAGGTCGGAGAGTCGAAATTGGATGCTATCAGTCGTAACAAGGGCAAAAAGTAACGAAAGAAGATTTCTGTGATGTAATACATACCAGGATGTCAATTTTGATTAAATTTGAAAGAGCCAGAAGAAAATAATTCGGCTTTTTAATCTCTTTGCAATAAATCTACCGCGGAGATATTTTAACGGTGCCTTCTTGTGAATATCCCTTAAAACATGCTGGAAACAATCGAAATATCTTACTCCGATCTAAAATTATGCGTGACAATTGTGGTTCGCGAACCCCCACAAGTAAATTCGTACAGAAGTTAGATGATTTTCTCGTGGCAAGATTTTGACCCACTTGTTTCAATTGAAGTTTCCTAATGCAGCAGGCAGAGATAAATCTATTTTTCTGAACTCAAAGCTCTTGGGGTGGGGCGATTATGTATTTCAAATAATTTCTCGTTGAGATGACCTGATCCTGGATAGCTACCAGAAAGCCTTTGGTTTCAGGAAACAATTGTCCCGACTTCAACCAATAGTTCGACACTAATGTGTCGACATTTTCCTGATTGACCTCTTTTGGGTGTTATTCATGAAAGGGCTTCGGTATCCAGGCTTGAAGTTTATCTTGGTCTGGTTGATGATGAAAAGTCAGTTCATGTCCTGCAACTACAGCAGTGTTGAATCATCTGCCTCGCATATTGCCCGGTACAACACAAAACACTCTGCCAGCTTGTAAAAACATGAGTGTAAGTTTGTTAGTTGTTGACCAATTGCTTACCAATATCGACCAATCCTCTTTTTCCGCGGTATCTTGGAAGCATTTTCTGCTCAGGCGCGGATCCAAGCGGGGGGGCTTTGAGTTCAGGAAAATAGACCCGAGTTTGCTTCTTATTCTATAGTTTATTCAAGAACTAGAGAGAATAATAAATCATTTTTTACCATTTTTTTTCTTCACAAACTACCTGTGTTCTTTAGTCCGGTGTCTTTGGCAAAATCTGTTGGACACATATATATTTTTCATAGGAAAGGGTTAGAAATTTTATAATCAAAAATACCGGTCTATAATAATGGACTATTTGAGTTGAATAACAATAGATATTTGGATGTGTGAAGTGTTAAAAAGGATTTTAATCCTTGTCATAGGCGTCGTAAGGCGGTTTATTTTATCACTAAGTATTTATGACATAGAATATTATTTCGGTAATAAACTTAAAATAAAAAGTTTTTATAATATTATTTTATATCTGATGATTTCTTTATAATTCACATACATTAGAAAATATAGATAATTTTGACATATTTAACACAAATTACAACTGTATTTTTATTATTTTTAATTCTGGCATAGAAACTGTTTTAGGCACATTCAGACTAAAACTTAGCCTTTTTCTCTCAAAAAAATTCTCTAAGTTATAATTTAAATACTTACAAAATACCCATTGTCAAAAATACAAGAAGTTAAACATATATAAAAAAATAAATTCCTCCATATAATATTAAAATTTTTTTGGGACTATCGGTCATTTTATTATTAATAAAAAACATTTTTAGGACATTTGACGTAGCAGTTTATTTATTTACAGAATTACAATTAAACGCTAAAAAGGGGTTCAAGTGTAATTAATTTTTATATGTTACAGAAAATTTAAATAATAAATTGTGTTTACGCTGGTAAACATTACGTATCTAATTCGTAATCAAAGTCAGTGAAGCTATCTTCGCTCAAATTAATTATAATTGGTTCCTCTATCTCACCGATTATAAGATCGAGTTTCCACATTTTCTTTTCTTCTTTTATTATATGGATTTTTCCCAATTTTTTGCAGTAACTTTATTCAAAAAAATCTTTCAAAAATTCAGTTAAATTACTAATTTTGTAAGTTGTGTTATTTCTAGCAACTCTACTTTTTACTTGAGAGAGATATTTCTTTCCCCAACGGACATTTTCCGGACGATCTATAAGAACAGATTTCCTATCAGGACTTCCCAGCAAAAATTAAGTTCTCTAAGCAATTTCCAGAACTCAGTTCTTTTAATTTCAGGTAAATCCCGATCTTCATTGATTTTAGTTAGAATTTTGTCGACGGTTGGGATCTGCTTCTCATAATAAAATGTATGTACAACTCCTTTTATTGCAGTTTTCATCTCTTCTTCCAACGAGGTTTTTTGTCTGTCTGTGATCGAATGTGGCTTAAGAGTACTAACAATGCTAGTAGATTTTCCAACTCTTGTCATTTTGGAACACATCTCAACAGAGCTTTTAACATAATTATCTAGATATTGATATTTTAAGGCATCATAAACATACATTGTAATAAGTTTTTCGTTAAGAAAAAAATGCCCTGGTTTAACCATTTTGGAATAAATATAGAGGTGAAAGCCATATCTTTTGGGTATCTCACTAATCCCAAATAATATATAAAAACAGGCGCAAATAAGATAAATCACTAAGGACACACTGTAAAGTGTACTTTGCTCACTGACAGAAATTAAATTGAACTATCAGAAATTTTATTATTACAGTAAATTTATAAAAGCTTCTTCTTCTTCTGTTGGTGCCTATCCTCTGTAGATGTTGGCAATCACATTGGCCCATATGACCTTATTGACAGCTGTTCTAAATAAATGTACAGTCGTCATTCCTGTCCATTGTCTGATATTCCTCAGCCATGATGTTCGTCGGCGACCCTGAGTTCTTTTACCCTCTATCTTACCTTGCAAAATTAACTGAATTAGTTGGTATTTCTCATTGCGCATTACATGCCCTAAGTATGATATCTTTCTGATTTTCACATTGCGCATAATTTCTGGGTCTTTTTTCATACGTTGCATCACGGTGTTATTTGTGACATGATGGATGTATGAAATTCTGAGCGTGCGGCGGTAACACCACATTTCGAAGGCTTCCAGTCGTTTAGATGTTGTTTCTGTCAAAGTCCAGGCTTCCACTCCATATAGAAGAGTTGAAAATACATAACATCTCAAGACTCATATTCTTATATCAATGTTCAGGTGCATATTGCACAAGATCTTTCTGAGGCGGTTGAAGACAGCTCTCGCCTTCTCTATGCGGCATCTAATCTCCTGTGAGTGGTCCCATTCTCTGTTCAGACTGCATCCTAGATACGTAACTTTGTCAACAGTTTCCAAAGTTTCATTATTTGCTCTAAATTGGTGGTGTATTTCGTCATTTTTGCTTACTATAAGGATTTTTGTCTTTTTACAGTTTAATTTCATGCCGTATCTTTCACAGGCTTCCACTACGCGGTCTATTAGTGTTTGCAGATCCTCTGCATTATCGGCCAACAGAACTGTGTCGTCTGCATATCTTAAGTTGTTAATGCTTTCACCATTAATTTTTATGCCCTCTCTCATTCCACTGATAGCTTCCCTGAACAGCATTTCCGAGTACGTATTGAATAACGTCGGCGATAAAATACAGCTCTGACGAACTCCCCGTTTTATTGTAAATTCTTGTGATGTTTCGTTGCCTACACGTACAGTCGCCCTTTGCTGTGAGTAAAGGTTTCTAATAAGGCGTAAATCCTTGTCATCGATACCAGATTCATTTAATATTTGAAGCAGTTTGTGATGTTGCACTTTGTCGAATACTTTCTCGAAATCGATAAAACATGCATAGACATTGCAGTTTACGTCCCGAGCTCTTTGTATCAAAATTTGAATAGAAAATAGAGCTTCTCGTGTTCCAAGTCCATTTCTAAAGCCAAACTGAACATTGCTAACGTTTTCTTCAAGTTTTCTATATATTCGAGAGTGAATGATACTGAGAAGGATTTTCAGCGCATGGCTCATTAAGCTTATAATTCTGTAATCAGAGCATTTGGTAGCATTTGTTTTCTTAGGAAGAGGAATGAAGGTGGAAACTAGCCAATCTCCAGGCAATTCACCAGTTTCGTAAATTTTATTAAGTAGACTTGTTAGGAGTTTAAGTTGGTCATCTTCAAATAGTTTTAGTATTTCTGATTGTATATTATCCGGCCCAGGTGACTTATTGTTTTTTAGTCGTTTTATTGCATATGTTACTTCGCTGAGTGTTATTTCTGGTCCGGAAAATCCAAGGACTGTCTGCTGTTCTTCATCGAATAATTCTCCCATATATTCCTCCCATCTTTCAAGTATTTTTTCATTCTCGTACAGCAGATTGTTGTGTTTGTCCAGTACTGAATTATTGCTGCGTGAGTTGTTTCCTCTGGTTAGGGCCTTGAATTTCTTATGCAAGTTAAAAATGTCATGTTTTTGTTCTAAGGATTCGATTTCTTTACATTCGTTTTGTAGCCACAACTCTTTTGCTTCCTTGATCCTATTGTTAATAACAATAAAAGCTTATAATATTATAAATATAATTAAATATAATTAGATTTACGGCAGTCCTCTGTTACCTGCGGCACTGGAGCAGGTAGGTTGGAGGTTTCGGTAACAGTTTTATTATTCTCTGAATAGAGTATAGGAATGTGAATGCTTGCGATCGCCCCCCCCCTCCCAAGAGCTTTGAGATCAGGAAAATGAACCGATTCTGCCTTTTATATTAGGAATGTGTATGCTGCTAACACTCCCCCCCCCCCTTCTCCAAGAGCTTGAAATTTAGGAAAATTGGCCCGACCTGCCTTTTACACTAGAAATGGGAATGATGCTTGTGTCTCCCCCCCCCTTCCCATCGACAACTTGCTTTCACTTACCATACTGTACTTTTGTGATATCACGATATCACCGCCCCCCCCCCAAATGGAGAGGCTGGATCCGCCCCTGGACCACACGGTATTTAGAACCAACTGAATAATATGAATTTAGGATTGTGTTCACTAGCTGGCTCTAAATTTTCCTCTATCATATCCCAATTAAATACCGTAGAGTCTAATAACCTTTTATATCCAAAGTCCTTAACCATTTGTGAGACTAACTTAGTAGCACAACTCTGTATGTTGCAGATATACTACATGGAAATCTTGAGGCAAAGTAAAATATTATTTTGTTCATGTTACATATAAAGAAAGTCATAAATGGTCTTATACCCCTTTTAAATTAAAATAGAACCACTGAAATGGATATTTCATATATTTTATTTTGGTAAAGAATACAAATGCGTTTTTTATGATAAAACCGTGGAAGTTTACGGAAAATATAGACGTATCTGAGAAGCCGCTGAAGTTATCTAAATGAAACATTTCGGATATATTCGTATTTTTAGAAAAATATTTACATTTTGAATTTGACAAAGCGCAAAAAATAATTGGGTTAAAGAAAATTGATAAAATGTGTCGTATTCGTCAAAACATTCGATCCATTTTTTATATAGTGTGGACCATTTTAATATATGCACCCAAATTTCTTCGTAAGTAAGTCAGACACAGAAAAATGGTTTAGACTAAAGTTATTTAGGACAATCAAGGTCATTTATATATGCTAGTGACTTTAACCTTGAGGTTAATTTACAAGGTCCTTCGAAGGTCAAGTTGAGTTAAAAATCCTTTCTCCTTTGCCAACTATTGTAATTTTTCTTCTTATATATCACTAATTTATTAAATATTTTTCAGAGCTGCTTGCTTAGTGATATTATTTATTTATAAATTTAATAAACTTTCTTTCCTTTTTTAAAAATTGTCTTTTAATGTCCAGAAATTTTTTTTATCCACGTTCTATGTTTCTTCCCTTTTCATAACTAGAAAATCTTTTTTTCCTTTAAATAACTAATGAACATTTTGAAGTTATGTTACTTTTAATGAATGAAACTAGCGATGTTTACTCTACAACCGATTAATGTGCACTGTCTTCTATTATTTTTAAATAACAAATGAAAATTTTGAGGTTATGTTACTTTTTACGAATAAGACTAGCGATATTTACTCTACAACTGATTGACCTGCACTCTCTCTAAAAAAAATGAATTTTCGCTTTTATAGTTAGCGGTGACGTAGTATAAATTTTTGTTTTAATTTTTTTCTGATTGGTCGGCCATCTAACGTGAACGGGCAACTAGATGGAATTTAAAGCTTTGAAATAAGAAATCAAAATGGATTCCTAATTGTCAATTTACGATGAAATTTTGATGTTTTATTGATACTACGAACTAAATATTATATTTGATGAAAATAAATTATGGGTTATGTAAATTTTGGACTTTTTCTGGCATTTTGATATATTTACAATTTACTTTTCTTATTATGTAGCACATAAAATTGATAAATAACATTTAATTACATCTAAAAAAAAATTACATATATATTAAAATTTTAATTGCAACCTGCTGAAATTGATAATCCTTGTTTTATTAATATTATAATCATATTTAACAATGTTTTACCTACAACTAGGTACTATTTTATTCTGGTTTCTTTTTTAAAATTAACTTATAATCTACATTTTCTTATACTAGTCTTACAGATTTACAATATTTTTAACAAAATTTTTATAATATATATATATATATATATATATATATATATATATATATATATATATATATATTGTCGTAGTGATGCCCCTGATGTTAACGACATATAACTAACGAACTATTTCGACCACCGTCAAAATGTTAGGATGTTTCGTCCCGGCATCGGTGGTGGACTCATCAGTGGGATCCACCGATGCTTTCCATACAGCTTTCCGAACGAACTGTTTATGTTTGGCATCCCGATTCTGCACATTTACCCATATTTTACGATACAATACTGGAATGACCACAATTAATTGCATTGGAACTACTAAGTTTCCCATCCTAATGAAATTTAAAATCCACGTCACCGTGGCAACATCGCATCACATGTTTCTATTTAAATCGTATGCAGCCAACAATGCATGCCCAGAAACAGTATAAAACACGGTTATTTATGTAAATTTTGTTAAAAAATTATTAAATATTGTGTAGTATTGGTGTATTTTACTAGAAATGCACAAAATTTAATAGTAGTGATCGGAAAATACAAGTTATATGAGTGAAAGTGAATTTTTTTCGGAAAAAAACACGCGAGATCAGCGAAAAAAACCAACATATTCATGTTCTACGACCCAAAAATAGGGGGTATATAAAAAATCATCGAAAAATTCGGAATATTGTTTATTTCCACCTTCTCCAAGTTTAACCAAAATTCTCAATTTTCAAGGACGATCTTAGAATGTGATCCGAAGTTTCTTACCATGGTATTTTTTTAATCAGTTTCTTTACAGTTTTTATTGCCAATATAACCAGCTCATAATTCTCACGAAGCTTAATAACCTCCAAATCAAATTGAAATTATAGCCAATAAAAATAATTTTATTATCTTGACAACTAGTTGGACGGTTACTGTTTTACGACGAACTAAATTGAAGTTGTAATCTAAGAAATTTCGTTAAAATCACGTAAAATAACTTAAAATGTTTTTACAAGAAAAAGATTTTTTTAGAGCGAAAAGTAAATCAGATAGAATCTTGTTAAAGGAAGTTTGTCCCAGAACTTTGCGAGCAAAAAACTTTTTGATTTATTAAAACTAGATTATCAAGTTTACAGCCCTGAAGCACCTTTTTAATCTACGGTTGCACTGATTTAATAAATAATTCATAAAGTTTGCATAGGTCACTTTAACAAGATTAATTTTATTTTAGTAACTAGAGAATAATGCTAGATAGTAGTCTTATAACTAAGTCAAAATAGAATTAAAATAAGGTGTTTTTAATCCTTGTGACACTAAAAATTCGAAATACTATTATGGTATTTAGAGGCTTTAATTAAACATTGAGAAAAGTGTATGCAGATAAAGGGAGTCTAAATTTATTTTTATTTCCAACTTTACTTATAAGTAAGGGTACAGATTATTTCATCTTATAGATGTGACAGCTTTGCCGATGCCTTTGAAGCTGAAGGGTCCAATTTTTATTGACCTATATATATATATATATATATATATATATATATATATATATATATATATATATATATATAGTTGCAAATATGCCGGCGATGTTATGACCTTACTTACGTACTTAATTGTTTTTGGATCTTATATTTGAAGTCATTCCTTGACGGGATCTATAAGTAAGATGTTGCACCTATAGGCGGTCGGGACAAATGGTAAGGCTTTAAAAACCTCTACTGCAGCAGCAGCAGCACGACTAACAAGATTTAATGAAACTTGGACTTTTACAATGGATTAATTTACACTTTAACTTATTTGTGACAAAGATTAACTGAAAATATGACTTTAAGATGAATTATAGTTTAAAGATAGGTTACTGTTAAACTCACTGGACTAACTGTAAGAGTTATGGTTTAAAAGAGTGGCGTAACCAAGAGTATGTGCGCCCCCCGCAGACTTTTGAAGGCGCCCTACAATTTTGCACCCGTCTTAATCCTTCATATTTACTCATTTTGATCAAGGGACTTGAGGGCACCTCTGGATTGGCTGCGTTCCCCCTTGCACCCGGGTCAATATTAACGCCACTAGTTTAAAAATAGATAAACAGCGCAGTATGAATGTACTTATGTATTTGACCAAACCAGGACACGGAAAGTTCGGCTGATATAATCAACGACTAAATGTTTGGTGTTTCGTCCTAGCAAACAGCGATGGAATCAGCAGTGTGTTTCACCGACATCTTTTGACATACTTTCTATTATTTCGGAACTTGTTTGAACTAACTTAGCGACGGAATTTATCGGTGAGATATAATCTTACAACACCACCCCCGATAGGGCAACTGCTTTGTGTGGAATTTGAGATTTTAGGTCGTAAGTTCAGATTTTATGGAAAGTCAGATGCCCCACAAATTAGGCTGTCAATTTGCCAGTAATTCCTTGCATTTGCCAGGAATAATTAGCTATGCCAGTAATTTTGCCAGGAATACTATCATGCAAGGGATTTACCAGGAATAGATATATTTTCTGCTCAAAAATTAATAAAATATCAAGGTGAAATGTACATACAATTGATCGCAAGTATATGAAAATCGATAAGATGCCTCATCTCTAAAATTAAATCTCTCTGCTATCTCTTTTTGCTTCTCACATGTAGTTATTTCTTTCTTTATTTTATGGTTTTGCAGTCTAAAATTTCAAGGATGAACGCTCTTGTTATCATCTGGCTTTTCCAATATTCAGTTTAATTGAGCAATATCAGTTTGTTTTTATCTCACGCATTTTGCCAGGAATAAATATAAACCTTGCAAGTATTTCTTTGTGGAACATTTGACAGCACTGCCGATAAACTGCTTGAAAGTGAGCCATTAGTGGCAGTTATCGTGGGTATCAGTGTTAGAAAAACACTCGAATGCTAGCAAGGGCTTGTTGCTGCACCAGTTGTCACACCCGGGACCACCACCATGTAGTATTGACCAAACCAGGACACGGAAAGTTGGGCTAAAACAATCAACCACTAAAAGCTTGGTGTTTTGTCCGGCAATTACTTCATTAGCAGGTCCCTCTGTTGCCTTTCCCAGACACCTATTTACATATCCTCTGTTATCTCGGAACTTGTATTTGAACTAACTTAACGATGGAATTTATCGGTGAGATGTAATCTTTCAACAATGCAATTTGTTTGTTCCCATAATGCATCGGTTTAATCGTAATTAATCTGTTCTCATTCTATGGTAATTTACAATAGACGAAACTTGACTGTTCTCATGCCATATCGGCATTCTTTTGACAATAACAGGATACTATTCAGGGTCTAGACTTGATTATGACATTTGAGATAAATATTATTGTAATATGAATAAAATCATCATTTTACTAAACACCTGCATTCGTTAGTATATATATATATATATATATATATATATATATATATATATATATATATATATATATATATATATATATACAGGGTGATTCAAAAATCGATCACAAAACTTAAGGGGGTGATTCTACTTGACAAAATAAGGGTAGAGCTTCATATAATTTTTTTTCAAAATGTCATTCGTTTTCGAGTTACAAGCCGTCCAAGTTCAAGTTTTTATTTTTTGTTTTTTGAATTACTCGCTTACAGGAAAACCGATTTGACTAATATTTGAAAGATAGGCTAAGTCTTCTGCGCTTCATCATTTTAGTAACAATTCACATTGATTGTTTGCCGCTAGAGGGCACTTTACCTACATTGAAAATTGTTTTTTTGTCATAATTTTTTAGTGTTGACAGCTACAGTAGTTTTTGGCATAATTTCTGAAAGACTGATGCCAGGCCTTTAAAAAAGGTGCTCTTTATTTACATCGCTAAACCCAACGGTTTAGACGTAAATCACCCTTAAAAATTAAGTGGTAAATTTACTTTTCTCATTTCATTACCACCAGCTACCAGGTAAATAGCTATCAAAGTATACTAGAGCTGTCAGTTTAACATCAAATAAATTCGCTTTTTAAACTATTTAATTTATAATCTTAAAATAACTAATAATAATAATATTCAAATATCGAATATTGTGATATCCATTTTTGTTATGGAAAAGCAAATGGTAATGCAGAGTTGGCAAGAAGATATTATATGGAGAGTTATCCGGAAAGAAATATCCCTCATGCTCAAACATTTTCCAGTGTGCACAGGAGGCTTGCGGAATGTGGTTCCTTTAAAAGTTATAATGGAAATAGGGGAAGACCTAGAACTGCTAGAAACGTGCAACAAGAAGAAAGAGTGCTTGAAATTATTGAAGATAATCCAGGTATTAGTACTAGAAAAATTGGGAATGAAGTGCGGCTCTGTCAGGCTAGTTCATGGAGGATACTAAGAGAAGAACAACTCTACCCGTTTCATTCAAAAAAGGTGCAGGCTCTTTATGACGATGATCGGCCGAGACGGTTGGAAATGTGCAATCAGATCCTAGCTAAGTATGAACACGATAATCGATTAATTGGCGTCATATTATTCACTGACGAAGCTGGTTTCACTCGTGATGGCATAACAAATCTACACAACATCCACACATATGCTTACGAGAACCCAAACAATGTGGTAGAAACGAAACATCAGCGTAGATTTTCACTAAATGTGTGGGCAGGGATAATAGGAGATTACCTTATTGGTCCTCATTTCTTTGATGGCCCATTAACTTGTGACGTATACTTAGATTTTATCCAAAATCGTCTCCCATTGTATCTGGAAGATGTGCCATTGGAAGTAAGGGCCAACATGTGGATCCTCCAAGACGGAGCTCCGCCCCACTTTAGTATACGTGTCCGACAGTATTTGAATGCAACGTATCCTGAGCGATGGATAGGACGAAGTGGACCATTGGCATGGGCAGCGAGGTCACCAGACCTTAATCCTATGGATTTTTTCTTTTGGGGTCATTTGAAACAATTGGTGTACGATATTCCAGTAATCAACGTCGAGGATCTTCGCTTCAGGATAATCGAAAAGTGCCAAATTATTAAAGAAACACCAGGAATTTTTCATCGAGTTAGGCGACATTTTTTGAAGAGTGTTAGGAAATGTATGGAAGAAAATGGGGGACATTTTGAGAATCTTTTTTAGTTTGTTTAGTACTGTTTCATTAATTTTTATCAATTAAATGTATATCGCAATAATCCATAATATGAATATTTACTGATTAGCCATTATTAGTTATTTTAAGATTATAAATTAAATAGTTTAAAAAGCGAATTTATTTGATGTTAAACTGACAGCTCTAGTATACTTTGATAGCTATTTACCTGGTAGCTGGTGGTAATGAAATGAGAAAAGTAAATTTACCACTTAATTTTTAAGGGTGATTTACGTCTAAACCGTTGGGTTTAGCGATGTAAATAAAGAGCACCTTTTTTAAAGGCCTGGCATCAGTCTTTCAGAAATTATGCCAAAAACTACTGTAGCTGTCAACACTAAAAAATTATGACAAAAAAACAATTTTCAATGTAGGTAAAGTGCCCTCTAGCGGCAAACAATCAATGTGAATTGTTACCAAAATGATGAAGCGCAGAAGACTTAGCCTATCTTTCAAATATTAGTCAAATCGGTTTTCCTGTAAGCGAGTAATTCAAAAAACAAAAAATAAAAACTTGAACTTGGACGGCTTGTAACTCGAAAACGAATGACATTTTGAAAAAAAATTATATGAAGCTCTACCCTTATTTTGTCAAGTAGAATCACCCCCTTAAGTTTCGTGATCGATTTTTGAATCACCCTGTATATATATATATATATATATATATATATATATATATATATATATATATATATATATATATATATATATATATATATATATATATATATATATATATATATATATATATATATATATATATATATATATATATATATATATACAGAGTTAAATATGTGTAACTTCTTTTTATGGGTCGCTTTTGAAAGGAAAGTTTACTTTTACTCCGGTGAATACCCGCAAAGATTTATTGATGCGCATTTTAAACGCTGGCAACCTTTTTAACAATCCAGAGATATTAGATAGAGTCCAATTTCATGTTTTAAAATGTGTTAATAAGTATATTCAGCAAAATAGCTGCCATTTTGCACATTTGCTTAATTAAAATTTACTTTTCCCAATGTAATGACGAGTCACGGGATCACAAAATTTGATTTTAGCTGAGACGCTTGTTGTGTCTATAAAATTAAATAATTTGTGGTTAAGCCAAGATAGAATTCCTGAATCCCACTTCGTATCTCGCTTTCCTCATTAACAATTCAATAAAATAGGAAAACACATGTTTACTAAACAAACAGGAAAAGCGTAAACTAGCGTAGGCACTTGAAATCCCTGTACACATTTCTCTTATTCTCTCACATCAAATTTAATTATAAAACGGCATTGTAAGAGAAAAATTACCATGAAACTCAAATCCTTATATGGTGCAATTCTTGACGAAACGGCCTTGTTTATTCCCAAACTCCGCAACTTTTTACATTTTTATCCAATAAAACGAAATCATACGTAGTAAAAAAGACGAAATTAATACAGAAAAAAACAACTTTGCAAAACAGAGTTTTTGAAGTTTGCTCCTCAAGTTTGCCCTATTTCTTCCTGTTTTCCTTAGTTTTTTAAATTGAGTTGGCGAATTTTCTTTGCAAATATTTAGACTGCATATAAAGCACGGTTTAGTATGTTTACATATGAAAATAACAGTTTCAAGAATACAAAGTCTTTCAAAGAATATTAATATTAGATGGTAAAAATGAATTATTAGTGCATAGTTAGACAAGACTACTTTTTATCAAGCAAATAGGTCTTACATTTTGAAGAAAGAACCAAAATACTTTCGTAGAGTTGTTTATTTTATAGTAAACTAGCATTTACCCGACATAGTTTCACCTACAAATAACTTGTATTGCTTATTAATGATTTTAATGGATCAATTTCAAAATAAGGTTAGCAAACATTTCTCACAACAGTGGCCAATAAAGCTGATTTTTTGATACAAAAGCTTTTCTTTATTAGAGTTCCACTTGAAACTTGTAGTAAAGACGATGTCCATCGAAAATATCCGATTGTTGAAACGATTCCATCTATAACTAATATATAATATTAACAGTACCATATTAACATCAGCGCCATCTATTATTAATTATTTTTAACTTTTTTTTCTACGCCATCTATTGTATAGTAGATAAAATTTTGAATAAATGAGGTTTTATTAAATAAAATCGTCAATAATAAAAATCTTTATCACCGAAATCCTAAATACTAAAAATACTAAGGTTTTTAACAACCTAATCCTAAATTACAAAAATATTTATGTCGATAAAACTATATTTAATCATGAGTATGCAGTGACTGTCTTAAAAACTAAAAATCGTAAGTTTTTTGTAACCTAAATAATAAAAATCTCCATTGTCGACGAAAAAATAATTTACCCCATTTTAACCCTCTTCTAGTTAAAATATAGCAAAAATCCTTTCTTATCGTTCATCTTCAGTAAGTTAGGCATTTGGGTGTAAAATTTTATTTCGATATCTTTAACTTTTTAGGCTGTGCGTTAATCAACCAGGATTTCTTATATATATATATATATATATATATATATATATATATATATATATATATATATATATATATATATATATATATATATATATATATATATACATAGACATATAAAGACCGCCAATCCCAGTGTACCGACTTGTGCTTGGTGTGAGAGAGGCGCAGAGGCGGGTCTAAACGTCGCACACACATGCCGAAAACCCCTCGTTTATATGACCAGTCTTCGATATTTGTGCGTGATGCTTAGCCCCGCCTATTTAGAGGGAGAAAGACTATATTCCTAAATGTTTGCGTCTCTCTCGCATCAAGCTAAAGTAGGTACACAGGGACCCGCTTTCTATTCTTCATATATATATATATATATATATATATATATATATATATATATATATATATATATATATATATATATATATATATATGCTTAAATGCAGTTATCAAGGCTTGTCAAATTATCACAGACAATATTAGATTTATAGATGATGATTTACTAAATTCTAAAGTTTGAGAACGTTGAAAAGTAATGAAATAGACACTATCATTGATATATGCATAAAATCTAGAACACCAAATTTGACATAGATATGCCACTTTTAGTTTCTAATTAATCCGTAAATTTAGAGAATATTCAACTTTTTATCGCTTATCCAAAATAACTCCCGCGATTAATTTTCAACTAAACAAAAAGTTAATTTAATATACAACAAGGGAGCAAGAAATACTTCTTTTAAAGCTGATAATTAAAAAACATCTCAGCCAGATGTTCCTCAAGGAAACCAGAATTAATTGGATTTGAATTAAGTGGTTAAAATGAACTGGAAAGTTATGGACAAGATATATATAATCTTTTGTAAGAGTAAGTTAAATGTTCTAGAACTGTGTAGGTCTTAAATGAAAGAAAAATGTTTGAAGTAAAAATCTATTTTTATCGCATTATTGTTCCATTAAATTTAATTTCACTAAGACTTTTTAAATTAACCATTCAGAATTCTAACGTCATTCATAATATTTCACTTCTTAAAAACACGCTTATAGACACGTAATTAGTAACTCAAACAACACAAATACGTCTTAAAGACGTCCATAAAACGTTTGGTTTCAACATTCAGGACGCCTTATAGATGTCCATTAAAGTTAAATGACGTCCATAAGACGTTGTATAGACGTCTTATTTTACAAAAGGTAACCTCTTTAAGACATTTGCTTACAACGTCTTATGGACGTCCCTTCCCAACATTAAAACAACATATTGCACCATTAAAATTATGTACATTAAAAAGGGTCCCTTTAATTTTTTTGTTTCTCTTGTTTACAAAGTCAAACCGTGATTATTCAAAAGTCCAAGAAATAACTTTAATTAAGAAAAAATCAAGAGCAAAATATACACTACCATTTTAAATAACTACAAGTTCCGCATGAATAATTTGCTTTAAAAAATATCTTCAACATAATCTCTTTATACAAAAAAATACATAACTTAAGCATAATGTAAACTTTTTCTAATTTGAAATTTAAGAAGTGAGGTAGATGAGCAAATATTTTCAGAACTACTACTGTTCGAACTATAAGTGAACCTATCAAATTTAAGCCTTAGTTTATTCCTTCAATATAATAACTCTAAAAGGTAGACTATCAACAAAATAAAAGTTTATTGAAATAAAAAATACACAAATTTTTAAATAGTTTTAAAAATAAGAATTTTTATTTAGTCGAATAACAAATCTGCTCTGATGCCCTTTTCAGCCATGTTTGGATTGAAATTTCCTCATTCTTCCGACTTTTTGCCAGTCCTGTTGTCTCTGTAGATCCTAATAACAAACTGATTTTAATTTTATAGGATAAAGTTTATCATTTGTGGGAGTAAATTTTTTGATATTTTTGCGAATTTTTATAATTGTCCTCTACTACAGAATCGTGACTTATACTATTTTAAGATTAATATGTATAATGAAAGGAAAAACTTACTCATAATAAGTCTCGCCAAGTTGGAATCGTAGAACTTTCTCTTTCTTTTTCGTACTAATCAACTGTACATGGTAATTTTACAAGCTCGCTTTACAAAGTCATAAATGCTCCCTACTCCCAGTTTTGAAATTGCTAAAACCTTAAACAAAATTACTTCTTTTAATTAACAAAACTCTATTTTCTATGTTCTTTAAATATAAACCAATCATCAGGAACAAAATAAATCTTACAGGTTTCATTAGTGGAGCACTCCATAAACAAACATTTCGCCTTCCACTTCATTAGTAATATTTCTTGTAATATTTAAGACCGGGTCTGGATGAGCTGTGCAAGCCTTTTTTGCACAGATAATATTTTTGAAGATTTCATTTCATACTTCTTATAGCATAGAGTTACAACAAAAATATAAGCGGTAAAGCATTCGGGAATTTCCTGTAACACAACCTATAAATAACGTTACTGTTTTTCGTAAGTACATATGAGTCTCGATATTACCTTAAGTATTACATAGACACGGATAAAAAAGATTTTCGGAGGCACATAGATAAATCAACTATTTTAATAAAATCTTTCAAAAGCTAAATTTTCACAGTCGGCACCCAACAACATTAAAAATGAATAACGACATGACGAAACATAAATGCAAAACTGAAAAATGATAGTTGACAGAAACAAAAGGCGGTTTTTTTAAAGTTATAGTTTCGCTGGCATCATATTTATGTGTGTCATTGTTATCGGTACATCAAACAGTCTGTGACAAAAAGCACCAAAGTATTGATAAAAAAAGATCATGCAAAAGTTCTATTAACTAAGGTCGTAGTGAGGCTACTAAAAATTTGTCGTTCAATCAAATATTTTAACCTCAACTTGTATTCAGCTGAGCTCTGTGCGGCGTTGCAAACTTATTTATTACCCAACTGCGACAAAATCCATAGGGAAGGAAATGCTTTTTAGTTTTTATCAACTAAATTATTCACAACTGTATTTATTTTCATATAAAATGTAGTATGTAGACTTTTAAAAGATATCTTAAAGACGTTGTATATAGACGTCTTATGGACGTCTTTAAAACAACGTCTATAAGACGCCTTATTTATGTCTTAAGACGTTCAGACATAATCTGGATATAAAAATGACGTCTATAAGACGTCTAGTGCTGTGTGGGAATATTTTTCAAGATATGGTGTTTCCAGATCTGTCACTAATTGATATCAAAGTCCAGATTTCAAATAGGATACCCCACATATTATTGTATTTTTATACTCTGGGGAAGATCCTGAGCATATTTTCTATGACATATACCTTTGATAACTTTATATTAAATTTCCATCATGCAGAATCAGTCAAAAGCAACACTTAATTTTTAGAACTAACTTTCCAAATCTTACTGTACCTCAGAGGATTCCGTCATTAAATCGCCCTGTATCAGTTGCAAGTGGAGAAAGATCACCTTCAGAATTAAATTTAATTAAAACTTTTCAAACAGGTTAACAGGCGACTAAGAACATGAAAAAGCAGATTTTAAAATATGATTCAAGAATACAATTTTGACGACCTAAGAAACAACTTTACAAAACAGAAAGTGTTGTTCTTTATTGTTAGACAGAAATTTCGAATTTACGATCGTAATTTCATTCCAATTTTTTTCTATATTTTTTTTTTTTGCTCTAAAATTAAAAATAAAATTACTTTAGTCTTATACTATTTTCATGCCTTTGTATTTTTTACATCCGAGGCAAAAATACCCCATGCTAAATATTATTTATTTTGTTATACGCCAATATATATATATATATATATATATATATATATATATATATATATATATATATATATATATATATATATATATAAATAAATAAAGCTTAATCCGACTCTGTTTCTCTGCAACCAGCTCTATAAAATCTGTACACTCCTGCAATTGCCTTAATAGCAGAATAAACTAGCAGCAATTGAATTTAATCCACGTGTATCAAAAACAGCCCTACGTTATTTGAAAACAATTTGAAAATTCGTTTATTCGACCCCAGCCCCAGCAGTATTTCCATCAAGTGTTCACAATACTCGCTAATTATGCGGTTCGCAGAGCCAAGGTTTATATATTTCGTATTTTCGGGACTTAATTATTCCGGGATTTGACAGATTTTCAACGATATGTTAACATAACAGTGGCGTAGCTAGGACTTTGGTTTGGGATATATATATATATATATATATATATATATATATATATATATATATATATATATATATATATCACGGATTGGAACATGTTCGTTTGGTTTATAGGTTTATAGTAGAAATTTGCAGACTTTTCGCCAAAATTGTACACCTCCACAGGAAGAAGATATTCAAACAAACCAAAGTATGTGAGAAACTTGGAAAGAAAGTTTGCATACTCCTATGCGACCTCATCTTCTTAATAAAATGCGGAGACAACGACGCACAAACCAGCTTTTACAAGGATAACCTATCATACCACAACAAGAAGAACAATATTGAAAAATTTCGAAATACCCTCCTTAGAGAAGAAATGCGACAGAAAAGGATACAACTAAGCACAACAGAACACGCACTCTACCAACTTCACCTATCTCTAAGTAACTTAAGGTATTCTGTCTTATGGAATCATATAAGGTTTATTCCAATCCGCATCAGAAACAGATTCTGACCGTCAGGATTCTGCGCATTAACTTAAATACAATGTGTAAGAAGCTAATGCGCAAAATCCTGACTGTCAGAAACTGTTTCCGACGCGGGTTGGAAAAAACCTATAGAAACACTCTGCTACTGGCGAACCTGGAACAAAAGAGGTTAGTTCAGGTCTGGCGAACAAATACTACGAAAACTGCAAAAACAAAAATGCATCTGAAGAAATTTGAAAATATCGCGGAATACCACCACAAACAAGAAAACAAACATCAACCAACAACAACAACAAAGTTTATAACAGGGCTATTCTTTTGAGTCATTATCACTTTCACTTCTATCACTTGAAGTAATCATGATCACTTCAGCCCAATGACAAGTAAATGCATATTCAAAAGAACATGAAGTTATCAGTTTCACTTTGTTCACTTTGATCAATTGATAATTACTCAAAAGAATACAACCAACATATTCAAACACCAACCTTCTAAAATCGGAAAACAGTCTTAAATATAGATTTCAACTACACAATAGCTCCAAAAAAGATTCCTATGGAGGAAATAATTTCACAAATCGACTCTACTCTTTCTTCTAAAGACAATCACGAGGCTGAACAAATCCTGACATATGTGTCAACATGTGTCAGGAATTTTCAGGGTATCGAATCCTCCGAAACAAAACCTGAACAGCGCAGAATTTACAGGCTTGAAAGACCTGAACAAAAATGAAATGATAGCAACATAATATTACCGGAAACATAGCATATCTACAGCCCACAAATCACACAAAACAATAAGCTCATCTCTAAGAAATTCAAAGGAAAAATCAATCTAGAAAATCAAGGCGTAATAAGATCACATGTGGGACCTGCATTAAAAAATACATAAAGGGTGTTTTTTATAGAGGTATAAAACTTTAAGTTGGCAACACTTTTTTAACTGGCGGCCATTTTGTCAGCTGTCAAGTGATTTATGTTTGGTTTGGCATTTCAACATGAATAGACTGACGCCTGAACAACGCTTCCAAATTGTGCAAATTTATTTTGAAAATCATGGTTCTGTTCGAAATACGTATGGCGCACTACGTCCATTTTACGGTCAACATAATCGTCCATCAGAGCAATTAATTCGATTAACTATGGAACGTTTTCGCACCACGTTTACTCTAAATGATAATACGCATCCACAGAAACGTCGTACAGTGCGTACAGAAGAAGTCATTGCTGCTGTAGCGCGTAGCGTAGAGGAAGACCCGAATCAGTCTATCCGCCATAGTGCACAGGAATTGGATATGTGTCCATTCACTTCATGGAAGATTTTGCGGAAAGATCTTGGTTTGACTGCTTACAAAATCCAACGCGTGCAAGAATTGAAGCCACACGATCACCTAGCAAGGCGTAGATTCGGTGAATGGGCCCAAAACAAGATTGCCGTTGATCCCTATTTTCATAAGCGAATTTTGTTTAGCGATGAAGCTCACTTTTGTTTGAATGGATACGTCAATAAACAAAATTGCCATATTTGGAGTGATGATAATCCTCAAGTGTATGTTGAGACACCGTTACATCCAGAAAAACTGACTGTTTGGTATACTTTATGGGCTGGTGGAATCATTGGTCCGTACTTCTTTAAAAACGATGCTGGTCAGAACGTTACAGTCAATGGTGACCGCTATAGAGCCATGATTACTGACTTTTTCGTTCATCAATTGAACAACCATAATGTGCAGGAGCTGTGGTTTCAACAAGACGACGCAACATGTCACACAGCTCGTGCCACAATTGATTTATTGAAGGAAACGTTTGGTAACCGCATAGTTTCACGTTTCGGACCCATGTATTGGCCTCCAAGATCGTGCGACTTAACGCCGCTAGACTTTTCTGTGGGGATATGTGAAGTCGCTAGTCTACGCCGATAAGCCCGAAACGATTGATCACTTGGAGGACAACATTCGCCGCGTTATTGCCGATATACGGCCACAAATGTTGGAAAAAGTCATCGAAAATTGGACCTCCAGATTAGACTACGTCCGAGCCAGCCGTGGCGGTCATATGCTAGAAGTCATATTTAAATTATAATGCCAGAAGGTTATCTTTCGAATAAAGTAAATTTCATGTCAATTTAAAAAATTCATCTTTGTTTTATTCCATTTAAAAGTTCTCTACCTCTATAAAAAACACCCTTTAGATCAGACCAACAGAAGAATGTTGGTAAGCCTAGAAAAACATAAACTTTGCATAAAAAATGAATGGACAACATTGGCCCTTTTCTGACATAAGCACCAGGGTACCTATTCTCGTTCTCGAGTGAACGATCATCTTGAGGGAAAGTGGGCGTCTCACGAAAAAGTAAGAAATCGTATTCTGAATACGGTTTCGTACTTTTTCGTGAGAACCACGCCCACTTTCCATCAAGATGATCGTTCTCTCAAGAACGAGAATAGGTACCCAGGCGGGACACAAACTTGATTTTGACAATTGACAACAAATCACTAACATAGAACAATACAATGCAAGATTGATTCGCAAATCCATCGAAATTGAAAATAATGGCACTCTGAATAAAAGAGACGATGTATTTAATCTTCCTTCCACCTGGCAAACTGTCCTCAAGCAGGATCATTGTACCAACACGGCACCTGAGCCTAAACTGACACCACCAACAACATTTGAAAAGAGAGCCAACGCTAATTAATTGGTACGATCTACGACTGCGTATAACGTGGACTGCACATAGAATTTTCTCAGTTGATATACAACGAACAAGCACAGAAGATGCCAAATAAGATTTTAGCGAAACATCTGCAAATTTCGACAAGAAACCAAATATTTGCATGTTCTGTAAAAACTGTTGAAAACCAAGGCGAGAGTGGTATTCTATAACCCCGAGAGATAGCGAGTATGTAAAGGAGTTTGCAAAAAAAAGCGTTATTTTCCTAGATTACCAAAAAATTATGAAAACGCCGAATCAAAGAGTCCTATGTAGCCAGGTGTTACTTTAAATCCACAAGCTTTAAAAAATATGGATATTTTACTACCACAAATAAAAAATAATGGCTCAATCGATAAAACATAAAATTACATAATGTGTTCCATACAGATTTCAGGTCACTATTAACTTTATATTTCTTTTAACGGCTAAAATAACATACAAACCATTTTTAAGTCCACAGATTACGTCTTATTATTCACCCTTTAAGAACACTTAATTTTATAGTAAAGTACAAAATTGCATTTCCTCCGCCAGGTGCTCCAAGAATACTTAAGATAAATTTTTTATTACGTCGCAAAATGTTTATGGGATAATTGTTCTCTATACTTACTATAGATAAAATATTTATTAGATCCGCAAAGTTTAATCCTAAAAACGGCAAATTTACGACAATAAAATGTAAACATCGTAGATCAGATGTCGGCATGGGCACTACAAAATGATCAGGTGACCATCGACAGGACCGAACTTCGAAAATCTATTTAGTTAGTTCAATTAGTCATAAATGGTGTCTAAATCAAGCAAGTTATCAAAGTTGTAACCATGGTTGCAAACTTTAGTAAAAAAGTCGGTGTCATGTAACTTTCTTATTCTGGGAGTCACATCAAATGGGCACAAATAATATCTGAAGCAGAAGGGAATAACCCGGTCTGTATCTTCCGATGGGAGATAGTTTAGTCATTTCTTATACTGTCAAAGTAAAATTGTGAAGAAAATGTATCTTACTAATTCTCTAATCTATTGTTTCCGTCTGTGTGCGTTAACTTTCTTGTTGTAGGGTGGGAGTGAATAATTAACATTTTTAAAGTCCGGCAATTTATTCTCTAATTATTAAAAAATAATGACCTTCTTTCCGTTATCTTTTTTTTATTTTTTAAGAAAATATTGGTACGAAATGGGTTTGTCAACGGATATGCAGGATTTTAAAATAATTTTATATAATAATATTTTTCTGCCGTAATGGTGAACGGAGCATATATTTTCTTATCGCATTAATTTTTTCGACAAAATGATGAAAATGTTATTTGAAAGAAAATAAATGAACAAGGTCATTGCTGGGGGTGAATCAAAAAAAATATACCAACAAAGAAATTCAGATTTATCTAACTTATTTCGTAATATTTTAGTTTTGTTAACATATTAATGAATTTTTAATTTGACGATTTCAAAGTGGGGATTGCCATGACAACATGAATCATGACAATTTCATAAAATGAGTACGGACATAACTAATCTGAATTTACTTCCAAAACAAGTATTAATAATGAACAACGCTTGGCAATTTGAAAAAATAATTCAAACAGAGCTTAGAAAAAATGGAGCTGGCTAAAATATAAACCTTGTATTGAAATATTTTATATATATATATATATATATATATATATATATATATATATATATATATATATATATATATATATATATATAACAAAATAATAATGCATTATAATTATTGTAAATTATATATGTATGTTTTAAAATATTCCAACTTCATATTGAGGATGTGTTTTTATTTATGTAAGTAATGTAATAGATGGAAAAATTGTACCATTTCTTGACATATTGATGAATGTACTTTTTTCATATGATAGAATAAACTATTCTGTGGTTTGGTGCGAATTTTCAGATTTTTTTAAAGAATTGATTGCTTAAAAGTTCAGTTTATCTTTTGGTAATCATTTGGAAAGTGCTAAAAATATATCATACTACATGTTTTGAAAATTTAATGTTATACGAAAACACTATAAATCCAAAAACGTTGTAAAGCAATACTATTTTTTACCCTATAGAGAAAAAGGAAAATAAAACAAATAAAATATGTATACATTCCATTATATTAAATAAAAACACAAAAACAAATAAAATAAATCACTTAAAACGCTATAAATCCGTTTAAATCGCACGCAACTCACAAAGCAAAAGTAAACACAAAAATGGCGTTGAGCCGATACTGTGCTGTTTATGGATAGCGCTACGAAACAACCGATCGATAATAGGAAGTCGCTTATGCGCATGCCCTTATCTAATCAACGTCCAAAAATATGACTGGCGCCCGGTGTGCAGAAACACAGTTTTTCGCCCATGGTTTGCCATTTTTTGGCTTTAGCAGCCGACAAGAGTAAGGGTCCATAGTAGAGGTCAGTGATCCTTACATGGGGTTCTTTTGAAATAGGAATGGTGATAGAATATCGATACACCAAAGTATCGATAGTTTTTATCTGACATATTGATAGTTCAATATCAAAATCTGTTTACTGTTTTTTTGCTTTACACGCTTATACCTCCTTTTCTTTCAAAAAGTTGTAAGATACGTAGTTGACCATATATACTCAATTATCTTTTCTTTCTTTCCAGAAAACATTCCACAACTTTTGCTCCAGAAGTAAAAACCGAAGCCGCAACTACCCAGCGGCACCACTACGTCTCACCACCAAAAAGTACCCGGACAATTTTTTAGGGGAAGCTGTGCATCCAGCCCAAACGGCCGATGCGAGAACTTCTTATAACTGGAATAAATCGTCGATACGATCGTCTAGATTAACTCCTCAAACAAGCGAAACGAGTTTTTCTTCTTCCAAAATTGAGACGTCCCATTTATATGTCAGCAACGGTTCTGCAGCAAAACTAAAAACTGTTCCAGGAGAATCCAACAGAACATGTAGTTCGCTGAAAACACGCGTTATGAGATTCTTTAAGTCTGGCCTGGGTAATAACTATAATACTCAATCTAGACTTAGTAAAGTAGCACATACTATAAGCAACTCAAGTCTCAGGGATACTGACGAAATGGACTTAGTATGTGCTGACTTAGTTAACCATATGAAGCAAGTCAATGAGTTACTGTAAATTATTCTTAGCATGTTAATTGTTTTACCAAAGTATGTACGTGGCAATTTTTGCAAAACAAACAGAAGTAAAATTCGAAACTAGACATCTAACAGTGATTTTTTTTACTAATTTAGTACTGAACTCTGAAATCGAGGCTGTTATAACTGTGAGTAAATGTGATAAAGGTATGAAATCCTTAAAATTTGTTGTATATACAAAGTCTTTCCCATTCGTTGTTGCCCATCTTGAAATGGGCTCAGTTCCTTGTCAATAAGTGCACAGAGAAGTACTGTGTCTCCGCAGGTTTATTTACTAAACCTATTTAGATTATTGACTATAACTTTTTTAAATAACAAATTAGTAATACCATTTTGATGACTAAATACATTCCTCTGGCACTCAAATATGATAAAATCATAAAATGCTATTAAATTCACCCCTGAATTTAGTAGCACTTTGTGATTTTATCATATTTGAGTGCCAGAGGAATGTATTCAGACATTAAAATGCTGCTACTAATTTGTTCCTTATCACCTCGTTTTCTTCCTTATAGTCAATAGTCTAATTTTTTTATTAATCTACTTTAGACTATTAAATAATGAAAGTTTTTGGAAGTCGATACGGTTGTTGCAAATAAAGTTATAATATTTAAGCAAGAATTTAAATAATTTACTGCTAATTTGGAGAATGAAATTATAATTGTAATATTCTTGTACATAAAAATGTATCTTTATTTCTATTGTCAACAACAGAACCCCGAAGATTTTCAACATTTTTTGCCGCCTGGAAAGAAAGTGTTGTTACTGCGCTGAACTCAAACTTGGTCTCAGAATTTCTGGAATACGCCACCGCGTTTCCGAGAAAACTTAACCTCAAACTGCCGAAAAGTTCCTTATTGGCTATTTAGTCCGGTCAAAATAGACATTCAAGGTTACCAAAATTCGCATAGAGCTGAAAATGTGTACAAATGTTCGGAATACCATTACAAATAAGTTGTCAAAAGTCCCTAACGATCCAATTCCTGGAATAAAAAATTATTCAAGGTCAAAGTGGGAAAAAATGGGTTTTTCGCTTTTTCAACCAAACGGTAAGTTTTATAATTAAAATAGTTCAGAACAAAATTGTAGATCATCAAATTACCTATAAAAATTGTTCTTATACTTTCTTTCCTAAGAGTCACCGTTTGCGAGATATCATAGCTCAAAAAGTTGAGAAAGCTGCGTTCTCCAAAATATGCACACGTTTCCACGTCACCTGTGAGGTAGTGTACTTGACGCGTTTTTTTTAACGTGTTTTCTCCGGTAGGCCTATTTCACGAACCATACTGTACTATGTAATGATTAAAAAAAGAAGAAATAGTAAAAAATAATCGAAACTGTCTGCATTCTATTAAATTTAGGTCAGTTATTCGTCAGATTCATTATCGTTAAATACTTCTGCTTCTTCTTGTTCTTCGTATTCTTGTTCTCCTTCTTCTTCTTCTTCTTCCTGCTGAGGGCAAATAAATCCATCCAAAAGCAATGTATCAGACGTCTCTTCGTTGATATGATATGAACCGTCTTCTAATGGAAATTCAAGATTGGAACACAAGTGGCCTTGACAATTTGTACATGCTAATGAACAAAATAACCCAACTTTTTTGCAGCCGCATTTAGCATTACATCCCTTTTTACAATTGCAAAAAATTGTGTTTAGGAGTTTTTCTGGTGCAGGTGGGAGTAAAGTCTGAATTGGTTCCAATGTATTGTCAATCAACTTCCAACCCCAATCTTTTGGATCTAGTTGATTACCAACCCAGAGTTGAACTTGATAATATACCCGAAATAGATGTTGTTGGGCAGAAGCAGAGGTTGGAGGAAGACAAGCTAATTGCACTCGCTTTTTGTTTCGAGTATTTTTAACAAAAGATGCGTAGCATAACTTATCGATGCAGGTAATATTTTTTGGAGCTCCGTACATGGCAAGAAGAAAGCGAATTCCATTGGTGAAAACTAAATCTTGTTTTTCAAACATTTTAAAAACAGATGTTTTACCCCTTCTGTAAAATCCTGATGTCGTATCGCAGCCACTTATTGCATGTAAAAACAAAATATGATATTGGCACTTTGCAAAAGCAGATAAAGTTTGTGTTGAATATATTTCAGACTGATGTTGAGCTTTCCCAAGTTTTAAAAAATAAATGGTTTTGTTAGTTGGAGTTCGAGCAGTCAGTAAAACCAGTAAATCAACGTCCTCACCAAGAATAGTTGTGTTTGTCAAATTGAACTGTTCTAATGCTGTTTTCATGATGAGGACATCAGCATCATTACCAGCTTGTTTGACAAGTATACCTTCACTAGTCAATCTTTCTTTTAGCAGTGAAATGAACCATGACTTGTTGTGGGTATTTGCCAGAAACTTTTGTTGAGTAGTGGGAACGGTCATAAATTGATTGTAAGGTTGCACTGGCGTAGAAGGTAGAGGACTGAGTTTCTTTGACCTTGAATAAATTTTGTTCCAGGCATGGGATCATTGGGGACTTTTAATAACTTATTTGTAATGGTGTTCTGAACTTTTGTACAAATCTTCAGCTCTATGGGAATTTTAGTAACCTTACCTCTCTCATTAGGGTTAACTTGACCGGACTAATTTTCAGTAAACGAAATTGTTGGTTCTGACCTTGGAGGGTGTCAAAATGGTCATATAAAAAGTTAATAATGATACTTTCTTTCCAAAAAGCAAAACCTTGCAAGATTATATAATCCTCACAAAAGACATTTCTTCCGTCGATATGAATTTTTGCATGAATATGCTGTAATTTGTTTTATATTTTTATAATGAAATTGTCATTTTTTTTGTTCTTTTTTGTAAATAAAAACACTTTAAATGCTTAAATTTTTGGGCAAATATATAAAAAATACTCTTTTATTGTTATATTATAATAAAAGAATTGTCTGTATCTAAACTCACAATCCTGTTAAAGTAATCTAACACTAGGTTACTTAAATAAAATCAACATATAGTCAAAGTACTGAATAAACTTGTGACATGCCTAGACTCGTTTTAGTTTATATATCTTTTATGTGGTGGTATTTTTGAACATTTATTAAAAAATGTTACGAGTAAAATAAAAATTTTGTTAATTTGAGAGTCAGATAGGAACATATTAGTTTTTTTAAATTATTTTCACATGTACAATACACTCTTGGAGTTATACAGCACACAAGAATGATTTAGTGATGAAAATCGATGTCATTTTTACCTCATTTGTCTGTCAAATACAAAGGTTTTCTCAGTACTTAGAGTATATCAGCTATTTGAATTGTGACAATGACTTTGTCAAAAAATAACCCAAAACGTCAATTAAACCAAATGATTTTAAGAAATCATCATTTTGTCAATAAAGTATAATACTTTTTGACGAATCCCTACATTGAAATTAAATGATAATTAAAAAAAAAACAATAAAAACGTACTCCCACTGTTAACAAAACTCAAAACAGGCTACACAAATTGCTGTGAAGTAAGACATGTATTAATGTCAAATTATGTACTGTTACCAGTACTGTTAAGTAATTGTATATTACATTATTACTTTAGTGTGGTACAGTCAGGGGAAAAAGTAACTTTAAATAAACGCTTTTTTAGGTGAAAATCCTTACTTTTTAACCCAACTGTACATTACTCGTTTAAAATTATATAAGAATCATTTTTCTCACAAATTTTTTGTAAATACAAAACATAAAGATGGATAATAAAATATGTTATGTGTTTTTTGGTGTTTTATTTTCTAGGCTATAATTGATTTACAGGTAGTTTATTGATTCTTTATTTGTTTTAAACATTCAACAATTAATAACTCTTATAAATTATTCAGATGTTCTTCTCAGCATTTTTCTCGTGTATTCCCATGTGTCTTCTAAGAGTGTTAGATTCTCCAAACTGTTTAAAACATATAATACATTTATGGGACTTTTCTCCTAAAAATCATAGAAGTATACTTAGTCAATGTAAAAATATAACCAGAGAATTTCCCCTATATGTCTGTAGAAGTTGGTATGCATGCATTAAAACTTTAAAAAATATATTTTTTCTTGAAACAGGAAATACACTATCAAACAAAAGTAAAGTAACACTTATGAAAGATATAGAAATCCAGATATAATATAGTAAATGCATGATATTGCTTTCACACCTAGAAGATTACCTTTATGCGTTCTTAAATGAACATTAAGTTGGCTACTGTTCTTGTATTTTTTATCACAGTTAATGTATTTACAAGCATATGGCCTTTCATTGCTGTGGCATCTCATATGAATTTTTAAATCATAGGAAGTCCTACATTTCCGACTGCATATGGTACAGCTGAATTTTTTTTCACCTGTATGAACTATCATGTGAGTGTTCAGAGCAGCTTTACTACAAAATGCCTTAAAAAAATTGTTCATTTAATTTCTTAGGTGATAGTATAAAGTCTTGACTTGGAACCAAATGTACATGTCAAGCATTTGTTGATTAGATGAGGTTAAAAAAAATTAAAAATCACTTAAAAATACTTATTGTATTTTACTTACTTTTTCACAATCACTACATTCATAGGGTTTTTCTTTGGTATGAGTTCTATAATGTATTTTTAACTCTGTAGATGTGTTAAAAGATTTGCCACAATTTTCACAGATAAATGGCTTCTGACCACTATGTATTCTCTCGTGAGTTTTGAGAGTAAATAAATGCAGGAATTTTTTGTGGCAGACAGTACACTCATGGGTTTTGTTACCTTAAAAATTGAAAATCGTTTTTTTTTGGTCACTAAAAAATCTAGTTTTAAAAAAATATATAATTAGTTTTACCTGAATGAATCTTTTCATGCTTTTTCAAATTTCGCTTATCGATAAATGACTTTTCACACACATTACAAGTAAATGGTCTTTCACCTGAATGCTTTCTTAAATGAACCTAAAAATAAGTCAAATATCTTATTACAGTTTTGTTTATTTTATTTAATTTTTATTGTGTTCTCATTACTGTAATAAGGATACACCTGAAAAGTTCTGTTTTGTATAGTTTTCTAAACGATTTTTTTTTGTAATTTAGTTCCAAACTGAGCAAGGTAAGTTCAATAGAGTATCAAACTTTCATAAATATAAAGACATTACATATGGGCAAAGTTGTAATTTTCAAGAACAATTTTGCCCACACTATATTTTATTTTTTTGCTCTTATTTGCACTGTTATAAAGAATTTTTATATATAGAATGATAGGAAGATGTGTATAACATCTCATTCCAATTTTAATATTAATATATACCCAGGAATTAAACCAAAACACGGTAATAACTTAAAAAAGGCGGGCAAAGTAGGCAACATTTATGGTACTTGAAAAAATTGAGAAAAATTAGTGGGTTTTATATACATATGTATAACTTATAGTTTCCAAGAAATTCATTAATAAACAACTACAGATCCTGCTAAGTAAAGCAACCTACCTCTAACTCAAAATGGGATACATATTTCTTGTCGCAATCTGAACATTGATAATTTTTTTCAACACCATGTGACCTGACATGAGCATAAAATTCTTTATTTGTTTTAAATTCTATACTGCAACATTTTTTGTTCTTCTTTGTATTTCTAATTAAAAATGAAGATTGTTTTTTCTTGAATTTGTTTACTTTTGCTGCTTTCAGATTGGATTTACTATTTTTAGTGGGGTTTTTGAGGTCTTTATCTAATGTACATGTTTCTTCTACATATATTTCTCGTTGATTAACAAAGAATTCTGTAAGAGGGATTTCATCAATATCATCGTTTTCTGATAAGCTTTCTTTTTCCACTTCTAAGGTATTTCTTTGTTCTACAAACTTATTTATTATATCTTGAGACTCGACTATCAGATGCAAAAATTTACAAGAGTTATCTAATGCGTTATAACAGCTTGAACATATTAATCTTGGAAGGAAATTATACTGAATAAACTACAAAAAAAAATAAGGTAATTACCATGGAAGGTTGCAAAATATTTTTAAAAAGAGATAAATAACTAAACAGGTGTAAAATTCACTTACATTTATTTGTTTAGGTAAGCAAAACTGTAAAGTTTGCTGAATATTATTTTCAAAAAACGAATAACTATTTAATTTTTCTTCTATGATAGAAAAACAAATTCTGCAAACGTTTGTTTTCATTTGTAGTAATTCTAAAATCTCATTTTCAATAAATTTACCCATTTCTAAGGAAAAAATAAGAGTTAATATACCTATTTTCCTTTAGTAAACAGAAACATAACCCAACAATTTATGCAGTGACTTTATATTACAACTTTTCCCATTCTTGCATCTTGACTCCACTATAGTTATAATGTTATCACATAAATTTATTTTTTTTGCATAATCTAGCGGTAAGCAAAGAAACTATGTTCACCAATATTTACAGGAATCTTAAAAGACAGTCAATATTTTTTTGTCGACGATCAACGAACCTCGTGCTTGTTTTGTCGGTTTGTTTACATTATTTTTTAAGGTTATCTATTTGTCAAAAGGCTATCCAAAATTAACAAATTTAACCTCTGCTATTGTTATAAATAATTGCACTATCAAATAATTTTATCAGTGTTTAAAGAGCCCCCAACGAGTGTTTTAATCTAAGAAGAAAGTGTTTTACGTCAGTAATCTCTGCAAAATTCTTACTTGAAAATATGGCATCAACAGGTGGAAATATTGGTAAGGGAGAATTTAACATTTTCAACTTGATTGGATGATTGAAAAATACTCATTTAATTTTTTTAAGACTCCATTTTTAATTTGCTGTAGAATTTAATTTAGTGATAATATTTTTTAGCTTTACTATCAGTGTCTGACAAGCGAGGCCTCGTAGAATTAGGCAAGAACCTTCATAGTTTGGGTTTTAAACTAGTAGCTAGTGGTGGAACAGCAAAATCACTAAGAGATGCTGGTCTACAAGTTCAAGATGTCTCAGATATTTCAAATGCTCCTGAAATATTGGGAGGCCGTGTAAAAACTTTGCATCCTGCTGTTCACGGTGGTATATTATCAAGGTAGATAAAATTTAATTTACATTTATTGTTACGTACCTACTACTGAGTGCTAATTATTCTATTTATATAGATTTTAAGATAGTCATTTTTCTTTTCTCCAGATTAATTCCTTCTGACCAAGAAGATTTAAAGAAGCAAAACATTGAAATGATCAGAATAGTGGTATGTAATCTATACCCATTTGTTCAAACAGTTTCTAAACCAGATGTTACTATAGCTGATGCAGTTGAAAATATTGATATTGGTAAGAATACTATTTTACCCAGCTAGTTGCTTCCGAACACACTCTTTTTAAATTGTGTCTTCCCAGCATTGCTAAAACACTTAATTAGCAAAGGCATTCAAAAAACAACTTATATTTATGAGAATTTTGGCATATAAATGTATTATAAAAAATATCAGCACTCTTATTGTCAAAATAAACTGTTAGAAAAGAAGAAATAAACTTTAGTTTTAAATTTATAAACATTGAAAATATTGTAAATCACCACAATAAAACAGCATTTTTTTAATATTTAGGTGGTGTTACCCTACTTCGAGCTGCTGCTAAAAATCATAAAAGAGTAACAATTGTTTGTGATCCAAATGACTATGACAAAGTCGTTGATGAAATAAAGAATAATGCTTCTAAAGATACATCCCTTCAAACCAGGTACAAATCTTCATTTATTTCATTTAAAACTACTTGTTCTTCGAAAATAATAGAGCTGTTTTTATACTTGAATTCTTTTTTGCACATTTTAGACAAAATCTGGCACTGAAAGCCTTCACACACACATCGGAGTATGATTTAGCCATAACTGACTATTTCAGAAAACAGTATTCGCCAAATGTGGCTCAGATAACTTTAAGGTAAGTATTATTTGGTTGGTTAAATTTTACATTTATTTTTTTATTTTAATAAGTAGAAAATAATATACAACAAAAGAGTTTTTCATGTGTACTTTGCATTAAAAAAATCAGAATCTTCACCTATCTTATTTTTTAGGTATGGTATGAATCCCCACCAAAAACCTGCGCAACTTTTTACAACATTACCAAAATTGCCTTTAAAAGTATTAAATGGTTCACCAGGATTCATAAATTTATGTGATGCCCTTAATGGGTGGCAACTCGTGAAAGAGCTTAAAAATGCTTTAGGTAACCATTATAAAAATATTACTCTTATTGGCATGCATTTTAAATTTTATTTTATATTCTAGGTTTACCTGCAGCCACAAGTTTCAAACATGTATCACCAGCAGGGGCAGCTGTGGGAACTAAACTAAGTGAAGATGAGGTAAGAAATACTCTATATATTTATTTGATAACATTGAAACATTGACACTAATATAATCATAAATTTAATATCATTATTATACAGAGTTCCTGTTGTTCCTTTTAGACACCCAAGTTTAATGCAAATTTAATCAAAATTGGATTATTCACAATCAAGTTACAAGAGTGTAGCTGTGGAAAAATGCACACTTTATTTTTATAAAGTGTGCATTTTTATGAATAAAATTAAAGCGGTTTGAGATACCTTAAAAGACAGTGGCAAATATTTTTAAACCTTTTGTTAGATCTGTAAAAGTGACGAACCTACCGCGAACCTCCTTTGAATTTTGCTGACTTCGATTGATGTCGAGCACCTTGGGCGACCGACATCAAAGGATATCATAAAAACGTTTAAGACATAACAAACCAATTCTATTATATTTTAATTGTTCGCGAGTAATGCTCCATTTTGTGTCAGTTTTTGGACGACTTTATGGCACGCTCTTTCAAAAAAATTTACTTTGCAGCGAGACCGACGACACGAGAAATATGAAGAAATTGGCTTGTTGTATCTTAGATGCTTTTATTATCCCTTTGACGACGGCCGCCGAAAAATTTCGTGATAAATTCGCGTGATGCTCTCAATATTAATGGAAGTCGACAAAATTCAAAGGAAGTTCGCAGCAGGCTCGTCACTGAAGCGACTCCTCATATTCATACACCACATTAGAAACTGATTTACCCTGATTCAGGCTTTTTTAAATAATCCTTGTATCTTAGACAACGTTCAGTATTTTTATTTAGCTGGGATTTATAAATCTCTAATAAAAAAAAGTGTACTAAAAAAAAATACAAAAAATATATATTCACATCTTTTCCATTCAAGTCTACAAAAATACCCTTAGGTCATTCTACAATATTTTAGATAAACCTATTTATTATGTTATCAAATTAATGAAAAGAATACTTTTGTTATTTGTAAATATATTTATTTCAGTAATAATTAATAAATATGTTTGTTCAGTATATGTACAAAAACAACAACAACGTGTTGATGATTTGAAAAACAACAAATTCAATACATAAGTAGACTCACAATGTTAGTGTAATTGTCTGCTTGTTATAAATATGTTGGGAATCACTAATGATATACTTTAAAGTTAATATGAATCAAAAACATGTTTTTAAGAATTAATATAGAACATAGATAAAATATTTTTATTTTTTGCAATAATAAATTATATTTAGGCAAATTAATTGTAAGATTCAAAAGTGAAAAGATAAAATTTTGTTTATTTAAAGTTATTTTGAATCTCTGCTGGTGGTAATTTTTTTTTAATGTGATAAAAAAACGTGATGCAATTTCTGCTTATTTGTTAATGATTATTTTTTATTTTATATCAGTTAAGTAATAAGCTTATATTATCCTAATACTGGTTATGTTTCGTCATATAAAATATTTGGAAATAATCGTTAAAGGACGGTCACAAATATGACACTGGCAATATTGTACTTTTATTTGATTCGATTATTGGTTCGTAGAGTGTTTTATTATTCTGATGAAAGGGTAAAGCAATATTGACAAAATATTCTACGAATTTTCTGTAGTATGCATAATGCGAGAAAGTTTCTCAAATTATGTTTGTCGCGTGGTTGGACCAATGTTTTATTGTTTGAATTTTTTTTTTACCTGTGTGAATTCCCTCTGGTGGTACTACATATCCAACAAATTCAACTTTTTGTTGAAATAGTAAATACATCTTGGGGTTAAGTTGAGGATTAGCGTTTTTTATTCTTGCAAAATCTTTCTGTACATTGTGTAAGTATTGATCAAATGTTTATCCCATAACAATGACCTTATCGAGATGGACTAGACTTGATTAAAATGTGGATGTCGGACTTGCATTGTCTTTATTTTTACGACGTTTCGATTAGGTTGTATCTCTGATCGTTATCAAGTATAAACTGAATGTTTTGTCTTAATCCTAAGAGCTTTTATAGGGACTGTGTAATTGAAGCGCAAAATTTCGCTTCACTGTACACATCTCAATGATTTGATGTTACAAAGTAGTGGTTCCAAAGATTAGGTATCTCAACACTGGGTTTAATGAAGATTCCATTATTATTTTTAATGTAAGCTGCTTTTTTTTCAACTTAAGTTCCATATAAATTTCCGCAGCTTCAAATCATTTTATATGGTATTGTTTTGTAATGGAAAATGTTAATTATTTTCATTGTTCAATGTCAACTATATTTTGTTAAAATAAATAATTAAATAATCACTCTGTGAATAGATATGCCGTGGGAATAGGGTAGTTATATTTTTTTATCACTATCCATGAAGGTCTAAAGGATAAATAAATCAGTTATCGAACTTAACTTTTATGATCTTAGTCGTTTAAATGTTTTCTTAAAAAAAATACATAAAGTCAGTTAATTTATGAAGACGTAAAAGACCCTCTCTTAGAATTGCCTATAAATCCGTCTAAGTAATCCTGCCCTGGTTAAGTATATAAAACCAGATGTGATAAGGGTAGTTTTAACATATGGTATGTGGAATACCGTTAAAATATTTTAAATTATTGAACGATTTTCCCATTATTAGGAAACAAAAGAATAATCAAATACACTAACTATAATAGAAATATATCGTTTGACCATTTGTAAAAAGAAGTATGATTAATAATTGTTTTTTCTATTCACAAGAAATAATGAGTTAAGATGTTTATTGCCAAAACAGCCAAGGAAAGTGAATAGTTTTTTTTACAGTCTTTAACATATATTCTTTTAGTTACAGAAAGAAGTAGAACAGTTTTATCAATTGTGTTATATAAAAATTAAGCTTAAGATGCTCACAGGTCAATTCGTGAATCAAACATCCGGTATGGTACAGCTAACGCCCTCAGTAAGAAAACTCCCAAATATTCGAACAGAAGGGTGTCGGGGGGGGTGTAAGATTTGAATACACTCTTTTAAGGAATAGTAAATTTTAGTTCCAATCTGAAATTCGAATAAGGGTGATCGGTACCATTCTATAAGCCCAGTGCCGTAGTGTATATTTGGCGGGAATGAAGGTTTTCTTTGTTTGAGTTGTTTTTGATTTAATTCGGGAAATTAAGGGATTATCGTGTGTTATTTTAGTGGGGCATTTCGCGATTTTCATACGGTTCAATTAAGTAATATAAATAGCTGTTTTTCGTGTTTTTTTTTGTTTAATATTTTATTAAGCTATTTATACGTGTTTTTTTCAAAATTGGGTTTTAGATTTTTGGTTAAAATAACGACCGAGAAGAGCAATTATGGTAGTTTTTCGTAATTGTTATTAGTTTTAAGTTTCTCATTGTAAATAGTTCGTTTTTATTCTATTTATTTTGTTAATAGACTAAGTGTTTTGAGAAACTTGTTTTATTCAATCTAATTAAAACGTTCACGCGAATTAACTTGCGGGCGCGCTGTTGCGAGATCTACAAAACAAGAGATGTCTACCGACCAACTAATTAGCAGCCTTTCCTGAGTTCTGAAGATCTGAGTCGTGGTTGTGGTAAGCTTCAATAACCGTAGTGTTTGGTAGTAAAGCTGCAAGAGAGAAGTTGAACGACCAGACTTCCAGAGTGTCTATTACTGTGAAATTTGAATTGTAGGTTATTAAAATAGTTACTAATTAATATGGGACAAAAATGATTATAGATAATTAACGCTACCTCAATATGTCATCGGCAAGAGTCTATAATCAAATTCTGTCACAGTTTATTCCAGGCGTGTTCTGCAATACTTTATTTCGACGTTTCCCTTTTTTATGTATGCGTTTTATGTTCCTTAATTCTAACTTCTCGTGGTCGTTTGGTTTCTCCAATATACATTTCACCACATTCACATGGAGCTTTGTAAACACATTCCTTCTTATAGGTAGTTTTTGGTTTTGTTCTTGTTAAATGAGCTCTAACTGTATTTCCTGAATTAAAGGCTGTTTTTATTTTATAACTACTGGCAATTCGTCTTATTTTTCTTCGAGGTTCCCTTAATGTACAGAATTGTGAAGAAGGAATGTGTTTCTTGCTGTCCAGTGGTCATTGTTCTAAAGTTATTTATAACACCGTGAATTAATTTTAAAGGATAACCATTCTGTTGTAAATCGGATTTAATATTTGCTACCTCTTTTTCCAATGAATCGGTATTATTGCATATAGATATAGCGCTATTATAGAGGTTGCGTATAATTCCCCGTTTTGTGTTGGCTTCCTGTAAACTGAAGTTTTAATAGTTTCGTTTGAACGGTTCACCATGACATCGAGGAAGGGCAATTGATCATTTACCTCTTTTTCCATGGTAAACTTAATTGTAGGTTGAATGGTGTTTAGATGTTTCAAGAAATCATTAAGTTCTTGATCATTGCCCTTCCTTATGATGCAGGTAACATGGACATATATCGACTAGTTTACAGTTTGTTTTTATGGCATAAGTTTTATACCATTCCATATATATATATATATATATATATATATATATATATATATATATATATATATATATATATATATATAATCCCATTGAAAGCCCGTCGTTCTGAGCGTAGAACTTGTCCTTTACTTGAAAGTAAGCACTACGCAAGCAACATTCCAAAAAATCCATCCCGGCCAGTTATAACGTGGTTAGATTCTCACGTATTTTTAACGTCATTTAAATTTTTTTTTTGATTAATTATAAAAGATATCAAACTTTTTTTTTTTCTTTTTTAGGCAAAATTATGTATGGTAGATGATTTAAAAGAAATTCTTACGCCTTTAGCGGCAGCATACGCCAAAGCGAGGGGCTCAGACAGAATGTCATCTTTCGGTGATTTTATCGCTCTCTCAGACAAGTGTGACGAAGTTACAGCAAAGATTATCTCGAGAGAAGTGTCGGATGGTATCATTGCTCCAGATTACACACCCGAAGCGTTAAGTTTGTTATCCAAAAAGAAAAATGGAGGATATTGTGTATTGCAGGTTAGTTCAGGTTACGTACTATTGAAGTAAAGTAAAACCTATAAGAAGAAATAATTTATATTGTTGCAAATTTAATAACAGAATCATAAAATTGTCAATTCATGCTGAGTAACAATTTATTTCATTACTTTCTTTTAGATTTTATCCCTGATTAGTAATAATTTAATGCAATATTGATGGCTTTAAGGATAAATTTTATACGCCCACAACGACGTAGTTTCAGAACATTTACATTCTGAACTTTGTTATTAACATCTATAATGTATACAAATATAAAAACGGAACATTTCAGAATGAATAAAATTTACATTGATATGATGGTTGATTGATTGCCAATACAATGCTAATATTACATATTTAACAAAATATCTCAGATATGTACATTTAAAAATAGTTGATTTAAGGAGGTGGAGGATGCTGGATATGAAAAATCGATCCTATCCTTATTCAAATTCAATTTTACACATTTCTGAATGAAATAAGGATCTGTGAATACCTTTGGCTAACAGATCACGTTTTAAAGATTCCAAATAGGCCATTTTGGGCAGTGGAATTACAAAGGAAATAAAAAATGTCTTCTTATTTTCCCAAAAATTCTTTATTAATAAATAAGCTACCGGTTTCACAACATATGTTGCATCATCAGGCGACAAAAAAATTCTGTTGAATGTTTTATATTTTTCTTGCTACAGATTGATGCGAATTATGAACCTGATCCAATCGAAAGAAAAATTCTTTTCGGCCTTACCTTAGAACAAAAACGCAATGACGCTGTAATAGATGCTTCGCTTTTCAAAAACATTGTTTCGGATAACAAGAATCTTACAGAAAGTGCTGTTAGAGATCTTATTGTAGCTACTATAGCATTAAAATACACACAGAGCAACTCTGTATGTTATGCTAGAGATGGTCAGACGATTGGGATTGGCGCTGGACAACAGTCAAGAATTCATTGTACAAGGTAAAATTTTAAGTTTATAATCGACACCCAAAAGCTTATATACTCTAGCCTTTGTTGATCTGTTCCTTTAACAATATTCCAGGTAATTTGTTACTACGGTAGCGGTTTATATTATGGGAACTGGCAACAGTGATGTTGTATATATCCATTATAAAATTGGTATGTTTTATTTATGAAAATAAATTTTTAAATTATAGATTAGCAGGAGAAAAAGCTGACAATTGGTGGTTGAGGAGACACCCTAAAGTTTTATCTATGAAGTTCAAGAAAGGTGTAAAAAGAGCAGAAATTTCCAATGCCATTGATAATTATGTCAATGGAACAGTAGGTAAGAGACAAATAAATACCCATTTTATTTAGATACTTTAATACTAAATAGGTTGATTTCATAGAAAACCACTTAAACCTCAAATGCTATCCTTTTTATTCCAGACGTTAAAATGTATATTAATTTAAAGAATTTTATATTTTTTTAAGGCAAAGATATGGACCAACAAATATTCGACTCCATGTTCGACATAGTCCCATCGCAATTGACGGAAAAAGATAAACAGGATTGGTTGAAACAGATGTCGGCAGTGGCGCTAGCTTCTGATGCATTCTTCCCGTTCAGGGACAACATTGACAGAGCTAGATTGGTAAGAAAATTATTAATCAATATAATTAAGCAAGGCCTAAAAGATTTAGTACGTTCAAAAATCTGGAAGGTGCTCTGTAATTTCGCGCGTATCAAGCCTTTGCATTGTTGCAAGACGTCCAAATAAGGAAAAACAACTAGAAGAAGTTTAAAGTAAGAAGAAATAGTCGTGAGTTTACAAGTTGTCGATTGCAAACAGACGATATGTAGTAAAAATACGAATCGTCGTTAAATGAAGATCTGTTCATTTTTCTATTTCATGATTACACTATAACTAGAGGGTCCGCCTTAATCTAGTTAAATATGGTTGCGGCGTCTGATATTCCACGCTGTTTCTTATGTTGAGACCTGGCTGTCTGCCTTAAATTTTTTTCTACAGTATCCATTAGTTGTCTTTATATGTCAGCTCTTGGAAGAACTTCATCATTTTTTATGCGAATGGTCTAGGGAATATGCAGCAATCGAGGGAGTGTTCACAGTTCAAAAGCCTCGATCCATTGAACTACATGTATTCTGGTGTATAGTGGCATATTTTTGTGAAGGAGATTCTTAGATTTAAAGAATACTGTTTTTGCACAACCAATTGTTCCTTTTACTTCGTCATCACATTCCCACTTTTCATTTGGAATGGCGCTAAAATACACGAATTTTGCGACACCTTGAATATTTCCATCAATGCTGTTAAGGGGAGTGATATATGATATATGATATATCTACTGATCATTATTATTTCTTTTTTGATGGGATTAATGTGTAGTCCTTGTTACTAGGTCCTAGTAACAAGGAAGATAAATATTGTCGCACCCCTCGACAAGGAGATTCGATTTCCCTTAAACTCTTTACTTTAACACTGGAAGATGTCTTTAAACAACTAATCTGGGAACATAAGGGCATTAATATCGATGGTAAGAAATCTCAGCCATTTATGTTTCGTGGATGACGTGGTATTAATAAGTGAAGATTTAGACAAGGTACGGGATATGCTCACTAAGTTGAAAAATGCTTCAAAGAAAATTGGATTAAGAATGAACCTAGCAAAATTCAAAATAATGTCTCCAGAAGATACGCGACTTTATGTAGGAAACAACGAAATACAAAGAGACGAGGAATATGTGTATTTGGGCCACCTAATTAGACTTGAGAAAGAAAACCAACAAGCGGAAATAAATAGAAGAATTAGAATGTCATTGATAGCCGTTGGAAGATTTCGATACGTTCCCATTAATTTGAAAAGAAGAGTATTTGACTCGTGCGTTCTCCCAATAATGACCTATGGAATGGAAACAACCGCACTAACATTTAAAGCAGCCAATAAGCTGCACACTACTCAGCGAGCAATAAAAAGAATCATGCTGAGAATATCACTAAGTGACCGAATAAGGAACGAAGAAGTAAGAAGAAGCACGAAGTGGAGGATGTGATAAAATGCATTGCTATTTTAAAATGGATCTGGATATGACTCGTCATTAGGCAAGACTATACAAGATGGACAAAACATATATTACAATGGAGACCTAGGTCGTCTAAAAGAAGTATCGGAAGATCCCCAAAAGATGAATAGACGACATAAAGATGGAAGCAGGTAGAAATTGGCGCCGAATTGCAGAAAATAGTTTGAAATGGAAGAGACCAGAAGAGGCCTATGTCCAGAAGTTGACCAAATTGGGCTGCTTGAGAGAATGTTTAGTCCAGACTGTTCACCCCACGTATTGAGTTTTTTTTAATATAGACTGGAAATCCTCAAGGTTTATAGCAAAGACTACATAGAGAATATTGTTTACTGGAATGCAATTCACTTTGATGCTTCGCTTCTCATTTTCTGATACTAACTAAGATATTTTCCCAATATTAAACAGAATGGGTGGTAGTAGACATCTCTGCTTGACTCCTTTCAGAATGCCGAAGGTCTTTCTTGACAGATTTTCATCAATACGGATTTCCGCCAACTGTTGTCGATACAGTTCTGATATCTTTATTATCTATAGCGATCTCTGTAATCTTTCCAATAGCGACTCATGTTTTACATTATCAAAAGCTTTTTGGCAATCAGTAAAGCAAATGAAAACATCTTGTCTTTGATATAGCATTTTTGCACAAGTAATTTCATTGAGATAAGGAGTCCTCTGGGGCCAAGTCTCTTGATAAAGGTGAACCGTGTGTCATCATTGATATTTTCACACTTTTTGTATGTTCTGAAATGAATTACTTGAAGGAACGTTTTAAGCGCGTGGCTCGTCAAACTTGTGAATCTGTAGTTTGCTCTGGAATGACAACAAACGCAGACGAACTAATCCATTGGGATTCATCCAGAATCATAGATCACATTAAAGAAGTGGTTTAATATTGACTTGCTTTAAAATTTCTGCATATATATCGTCGTTACCTGCAGCTTTACCATTTTTCATACAGTTTATTGCATATCTGACTGCAGATTCAAAAATTTCTGGACCAATCATATTTTCAATGTTATTCCTGGGGGTATTTGCACGTTGGTCCCTGAACAATGTCTCCACATAATTCTTCAAAGTTTCCTTTAGTTCGTCGGTATCTTCCTTCTTATAGACGGCAGTACAGTTCTTCTTTTTGTTCCAGTTAATTCTTTTACCTTTCTATGGAAGTTGAAGAAGTGAAGTCACAATGTTCACGAGTCCATTTCTCTTTTGCTTCCCTTATTTTTCTTTTCATATTGCAATTTAGCTCGTTATATATATATCGTGCGAGTTTTTAACAATATAATGAAGATCGATTAGTATTAAATAGACATTGGTGGCAAAACTTATCTATAAAAAACGGTCCGTTATTTTTTGTAACAACCAGAATTAGCATATCGTCAGAACAAGGGCTAATGTGGCTGATGAATAATTTAATAATGTTTTTACTTATATTTGCAAAAGCTTTGATAAATACTGTGATTCTTTTAGCCCCTGCCTCACAGACCATAAACAACGGGTAAACATATTTATTGTTATTTAACTCTACTTGTATGATCGAATGTAACGACTCTTATAAACGCCTGGTATAATTAAAAATGTACCTATTGTCACTTTTTTCATTTTTTTAGAGTGGTGTGACATATGTGGGAAGTCCGTCAGGATCCAAAAACGACGATGAAGTTGTCAAGGCTTGCAACGACCATAATATTGTCTTGGCCTTTACAAATCTGAGGTTGTTCCATCATTAAAAATACGTAAATTTTGATTTACGAGTTTGTATTTCAAAATATGATTTTTTTAAAGGTATATTTTGTATTAGTTCTATATATACACTTGTCTACGAGTTCAACTGATTTATATTGTATAAAATTGTTCAAAAGTTCCTTTTTTATTATTCATAAAAACTCGATAAAAAACTTTCATATATATTCCTATTATTGTTTTAAGAAGTATAAAAAACTTTATAATTGAACTTTTTATAATAAATTTGTTTTGTTTAAAATAAACCGTTTCTTTTTTATTATTAATTTTAATAGTCATATACAGGGTGATTCAAAAATCGATCACGAAACTTAAGGGGGTGATTCTACTTGACAAAATAAGGGTAGAGCTTCATATAATTTTTTTTCAAAATGTCATTCGTTTTCGAGTTACAAGCCGTCCAAGTTCAAGTTTTTATTTTTTGTTTTTTGAATTACTCGCTTACAGGAAAATCGATTTGACTAATATTTGAAAGATAGGCTAAGTCTTCTGCGCTTCATCATTTTAGTAACAATTCACATTGATTGTTTGCCGCTAGAGGGCACTTTACCTACATTGAAAATTGTTTTTTTGTCATAATTTTTTAGTGTTGACAGCTACAGTAGTTTTTGGCATAATTTCTGAAAGACTGATGCCAGGCCTTTAAAAAAGGTGCTCTTTATTTACATCGCTAAACCCAACGGTTTAGACGTAAATCACCCTTAAAAATTAAGTGGTAAATTTACTTTTCTCATTTCATTACCACCAGCTACCAGGTAAATAGCTATCAAAGTATGCTAGAGCTGTCAGTTTAACATCAAATAAATTCGCTTTTTAAACTATTTAATTTATAATCTTAAAATAACTAATAATGGCTAATCAGTAAATATTCATATTATGGATTATTGCGATATACATTTAATTGATAAAAATTAATGAAACAGTACTAAACAAACTAAAAAAGATTCTCAAAATGTCCCCCATTTTCTTCCATACATTTCCTAACACTCTTCAAAAAATGTCGCCTAACTCGATGAAAAATTGCTGGTGTTTCTTTAATAATTTGGCACTTTTCGATTATCCTGAAGCGAAGATCCTCGACGTTGATTACTGGAATATCGTACACCAATTGTTTCAAATGACCCCAAAAGAAAAAATCCATAGGATTAAGGTCTGGTGACCTCGCTGCCCATGCCAATGGTCCACTTCGTCCTATCCATACGTTGCATTCAAATACTGTCGGACACGTATACTAAAGTGGGGCGGAGCTCCGTCTTGGAGGATCCACATGTTGGCCCTTACTTCCAATGGCACATCTTCCAGATACAATGGGAGACGATTTTGGATAAAATCTAAGTATACGTCACCAGTTAATGGGCCATCAAAGAAATGAGGACCAATAAGGTAATCTCCTATTATCCCTGCCCACACATTTAGTGAAAATCTACGCTGATGTTTCGTTTCTACCACATTGTCTGGGTTCTCGTAAGCATATGTGTGGATGTTGTGTAGATTTGTTATGCCATCACGAGTGAAACCAGCTTCGTCAGTGAATAATATGACGCCAATTAATCGATTATCGTGTTCATACTTAGCTAGGATCTGATTGCACATTTCCAACCGTCTCGGCCGATCATCGTCATAAAGAGCCTGTACCTTTTTTGAATGAAACGGGTAGAGTTGTTCTTCTCTTAGTATCCTCCATGAACTAGCCTGACAGAGCCGCACTTCATTCCCAATTTTTCTAGTACTAATACCTGGATTATCTTCAATAATTTCAAGCACTCTTTCTTCTTGTTGCACGTTTCTAGCAGTTCTAGGTCTTCCCCTATTTCCATTATAACTTTTAAAGGAACCACATTCCGCAAGCCTCCTGTGCACACTGGAAAATGTTTGAGCATGAGGGATATTTCTTTCCGGATAACTCTCCATATAATATCTTCTTGCCAACTCTGCATTACCATTTGCTTTTCCATAACAAAAATGGATATCACAATATTCGATATTTGAATATTGGTGATTAGCCATTATTAGTTATTTTAAGATTATAAATTAAGTAGTTTAAAAAGCGAATTTATTTGATGTTAAACTGACAGCTCTAGCATACTTTGATAGCTATTTACCTGGTAGCTGGTGGTAATGAAATGAGAAAAGTAAATTTACCACTTAATTTTTAAGGGTGATTTACGTCTAAACCGATGGGTTTAGCGATGTAAATAAAGAGCACCTTTTTTAAAGGCCTGGCATCAGTCTTTCAGAAATTATGCCAAAAACTACTGTAGCTGTCAACACTAAAAAATTATGACAAAAAAACAATTTTCAATGTAGGTAAAGTGCCCTCTAGCGGCAAACAATCAATGTGAATTGTTACTAAAATGATGAAGCGCAGAAGACTTAGCCTATCTTTCAAATATTAGTCAAATCGGTTTTCCTGTAAGCGAGTAATTCAAAAAACAAAAAATAAAAACTTGAACTTGGACGGCTTGTAACTCGAAAACGAATGACATGTTGAAAAAAAATTATATGAAGCTCTACCCTTATTTTGTCAAGTAGAATCACCCCCTTAAGTTTCGTGATCGATTTTTGAATCACCCTGTATATACAGTATATATAATAATTATTGCATCTGCGAAGTTTAAATACCTACTTTAATTTGACCTTGGGTTTGTCCGTCAAGAACATTTGAAGGTCATCTTGAGTTTTTTTTTTAATGGGAATTCCCATTTTTTATTCCAGAAAGGGAATGCGAGAGAAATTTTATATATAATAGTATAAATTATATAGGGAGTACAAATCACATCCAGAGGTCATTCAAAGGTCAGCTTTGAATGTGCCGTTTGATTTCCTAACACTTTTGTAAGAAAAGTTTTTCTCTGGCACCCTTGGTTGCCGAGTTATTGGATAATTTACGCCAATCAAGGTTAAATGTTCTTATACAATGGATTGGTGTAATTTATCCAATAACTCGCCAACCAAGGGTGCTGGAGAAAAAATTTTCTCAAAAAAACCAAATAGGGCCATTAAAATTTGGTCACATATGATGCAAAGTTTATTTGTTTTTGACCCTGTATAACGTAACTTCATAAAATAACTATTTTTGAAAATGTAGTTTATGTCTAAAAGTAATACACATTATAATTATCTCTTATATTACTGGATTTTAGTAGGGCCTTCGACACTTTGGATCATACGATGTTTTTTGCAAAACTGGGATACTTTGGCTTGGGGAGGAATGCAATGGAGTGGTTTGGGAGTTATCTTGGAGATAGAATGCAAAGAGTGTGCATTGGCAATGAGAGGTCTGAATTTGTGATTTTCAATAGGGGTATAGCACAGGGCAGCATTCTTGGGTCGCTGTTATTTTCGCTGTATACAGCTGATTTCTATAAATTTATAAAAATTTGTCATTCTCATCAATACGCTGATGACTTGCAAGTTTACTGCTCGTTTAACTTAGTCGGTATGGCAAAGGCTGCACAGCAGATTAATGATGATTTACAGATCATTTTGGAGATATCCAGGGGTCATGGACTGTGTCTGAATGGTAAAAAGTCGAAACTTCTTCTTTTTGGTTCGCACAGCCAACAAATTATAGAGAGTAATATTTTTAAAATCAAAATTGGTGATACAATGTTGACGCCGTCGGACTCTGCCAAGAACCTGGGGGTAGTGTTTGACGCACAACTTCGCTTTGAGGCACATACCTCGAATTTATTGCAAAGGTGTTATTATAAGCTAAAAATTCTTTATATGCATAAAGATGTCTTAATAACTGATATAAAGTTGAGACTCTGTGACTCTTTGATATTGTCTTTGGTGTCATACTGTGACGTTGTATATTGGCCAGCACTTACATTACGTGAGAGGAATAGTCTCCAGGGACTTCAGAATGCCTGCCTTAGCTTTTGCTACAGTATGAGAAAGTTCGATCATGTGACACCTTTATTTCGGGCATCCCGATGGTTTAATTTAGAGGAAAGATTCTTTATACATTTAGCAACCCTTGTTCATAAGATTGTGTTGACAGAAGCACCTTCTTATCTATCTAATAAATTAATTCGTGGCAGTGATATTCATAGGAGACAAACACGTTATAGTTCCAGGTTCATCGTCTCGAAACATAGAACTGCCCTTTTTCAGAGATCTTTCAGATATAATGCAGTGAAAATTTATAACTCACTTCCTAGGGATGTCGTAGCCCTTAAGAATGTCGCTAGCTTCAAAAGAGCTGTTAAATTATTTATTATTGGTACGCGTGGTCGGGTGCGGTAATTTTCTGAATCAAAAGTGTGAACATGAATGTTTTTTTAGAATTTACATTATTATTTTTTCTCAAATAATTTTATATCTTAGATTATATTTACTTTTAGTTTATCTTAGATTTAATTTAAGAAAACAGACGGTTAGATAAGTAGCTATGCTAGATCTCGCCGTCCATTATTGTATTTGTTCAGTTTATATTTTTGATGCTAATAAAAATACATCATTATTATTATTATTATTATTAATTAAGACAAACAAGTACACAGTGTCATCAGTAAAGTCTGCTATTAAAAAGGTGGAAAAAAAATTTTAATTTTTATTGGAAAATTTGAGTCTGTTCAAATAAACTATTTTCTTAATATTAATGTATATTACTTACAGACACAAACTACGTTTTCAAAAATAGTTATTATCAGCAACACTCCGATTTCGAATGTAAAAGGCAGGGTCGGGTCTATTTTTCTGAATTTGAAGTTCTTGGAGAGGGGAGTGCGATCACAAGAAAAAACAAGTTGTCGACAGGGGGGGGAGGATGCAAAATCGGTTCTATTTTCCTGAACTCAAAGCTCTTGGGAAGGGGAGGGGCGATCGCAAGCATACACATTCCTATACTCTATTCAAGAACTAGAGAGAGTAATAAAACTGTTAACCGAAACCTCCAACTTACCTGCTCCCGTGCCGCAGGTAACTGAGAACTGCCGTGAATCTAATTATACTTAAACATTATAAGATTTTATAAATTTACTGTAACAATAGAGTTTCTGATTTCTGTCAGTGAGCAAAGTACACCTTACAGTGTGTCCTTAGTGATTTATCTTGTTTGTGCTTGTTTTTATATATTATTTGAGATTAGTGAGATACCCAAAAGATATGGCTTCCACATCTATATTTATTCCAAAATCGTTAAACCAAGGCATTTTTTCCTCAACGAAAAACTTATTACTATGAATGTTTTTGATGCCTTAAAATATCAATATCTAGATAATAATGTTAAAAGTTCTATTGAGATGTGTTCCAACATGACAGGAGTTGGAAAATCTACTATGTACCGAATAGTGAAGGAGAAAAAAACGACTGGAATTGTTAGTACTCCCAAGTCATCTTCGATCACACGCAGACGAAAAACCTCGTTGGAAGAAGAGATGTAAACTGCAATAAAAGGAGTTGTACATAGATCTTATTATGAGAAGCAGATACCAACCGTGAATAAAATTCTAACTAAAATTAATAAAGATCGGCATTTACCTGAAATTAAAAGAACTGAGCTCTGGAAATTGCTCAGAGAACTTAATTTTTGCTGGGAAAAACCAAATAGGAAATCTGTTCTTATAGATCGCCGGGAAAATGTCCCTTGGCGAAGAAAATATCTCTCTCAAGTAAAAGGTAGAGTTGCTAGAAATAACACAACTTAAAAAATTAGTAATTTAACAGAACTTTTGAAAGATTTTTTGGAATAAAGTTACTGCAGAAACTTTGGAAAAATCCATATAAGAAAAGAATAAAAAAAAATGTGGAAACTCGATCTCATGATCCGTGAGATAAAGGAACCAATTATAATTAATTTGGGCGAAGATAGCTTCACTAACTTAGATTATGAATTAGATACGTAATGTTTACCAGCGTAAACACAATTTATTATTTAAATATTTTTAACATATAAAAATTAATTACATTTGAATCCCTTTTTAGTATTTAATTGTAATTCAGCAGATGGTTTAAGAAATAAATAAACTGAAACGTCAAATGTCTTAAAAATGTTTTTAATTAATAATAAAATGACCGATAGCCCAAAAAAATTATCACATTATATGGACGAATTTATTTTTTTATATATGTTCAACTTCTTGTATTTTTGACAATGGGTATTTTATAAGTATTTAAATTATAACTTAGAATTTTTTGAGAAAAAAAGGCTACGTTTTATTCTGATTGTGCCTAAAACGGTTTCTATGCCAAAATTAAAAATAATAAAAATACAGTTGTGATTTGTGTTAAACATGTCAAAATTTTCTATATTTTCTAATGCATGTGAATTATTAAAAAAATCATAAGAAATAAAATAATATTATAAAAACTTTTTATTCTAAGTTTATTACCGAAGTAATAATCTATGTCATAAATACTTGGTGATAAAATAAACCTCTTTCCGACGCCTATGACAAGGATTAAAATCCTTTTTAACACTTCACACATCCAAATATCTATTGTTATCCAACCCAAATGGTCTATTATTATAGACCGGTATTTTTGATTATAAAAATTTCTAACCCATTCCTATAAAAAATATATATGTCTAACAGATTTTGCCAAAGACGCCAAACTAAAGAACACATGTATTTTGCGAAGAAAAAAAAAGCGTAAAATATGATTTATTACTCTCTCTAGTTCTTGAATAAACTATAGTATAAGAGGCAAAATCGGGTCTATTATCCTGAACTCAAAGCTCTTGAGGGGGGGATCGCACCCACCGCCCCCCCTTGGATCCACGGCTGCTGGTCACACTGTATATACTTCCATGTCTATGAATATAAATAAATAATAAAAAGAAACAAATTCCACAACTTTTCTTTAACGATTTTTTATTAATAATAGAGTTTAGTAGTTTGTTACCTAAAATCTATAATTGCTATAACTTTATTCATAGGAAAGGCAAAATATGTTTTTGTTTTGTTTATTATTAGTACTTTACAGAACATTAAAACGATAAATCTCAATAGAAAATTTCAGAATAAAACGATTTCTTTTCGACTTAACGATAACATAAACCTAAAAAAAAAACGCAATCATTAATCTAACATTAAAATAAACTCCTTAAAATTATATTCTCCAATCATACAGGGTTTCAAAGAAAAACTAACATACAAACTTTTATTTCACCCTGTATAATACAGAAAAATAAACTTGTTAAAGGGAGGGAGAGGGGTGATACGATTCATCCACATAAAAACAATTATGCATTCGTTTATAAAACTGAGACCTTTTTAAGTACGAAAGCTTTAAAGTTTGTACTAAACAATGCAAAACTATATCTATTTTTGTACCAAATTGCCAAATAATATAAATAACCCCCTTTAACAAATTTTAAAAACGTGATTTTTCGGTTACGGTTCAAACAACAAATTAAACTTCTCCTACGACACAATTCGTGTCAAATGACGTTTAGTTCGTGCTTAATCCGGTAACAAAAACTTATTACTACAACTAAAATAAAGAGACGATTATCCATCACAAAAACTGTGCGTGAATATACAACAGATAATTTTGAAACAAAAGCGAAAACGTCATAAGATCTTACTATATATACAGCATAATTAGACATTTCTTTATTAGAACTTTTTTAGAATATTTTTAACATTTTAAAATAAATAAGCTAGCAACTAACAAAACTAAAAATTTTGATGCAAATATTCGGTTTTATGCAGATTTCTAACCTAAACAACCTTTAATAGCTACGGAAACGCCTCGGAGAACCCCCATAATTTAGAAATTGAATTACAACATGGACATAAAATTATTTTTCTTAGAATCTCAAAAATGACAATTTTTTTCACTGTAGCCACCATTCATAAATGATATTTGTTACTATAAAATAGGCACTTTTTCAAAAACATCCCAAATGTCTTTGTCATACTAAAATCCATTATAATATTAAAGTTATAGCATCAGCAGTTTTTTAAATATATGTTTTTTAAAAGATAATTTAAAAAATCAATTTTAAAAGACTATGTGTAGTATATGTTAATTTTTTTAAACTTAATAGAACAATTAGGATTTAAAAACATATTTTCACAGTAACGTCAGCTTTTAAAGGTTGATAATAATTATAAATAAATTGCTTCTAAAAAACAACTTTATGATATATATGGCAGATTACATTTTCTCTCTACACCTGGTAAAAAAAATATTTTATTTTATTTATTATTACAGTCCCTAATAGATTCATAGAAATTTCACTTTCTGCCATTATTTTTTGTAGTCACTAGCCTATATTTATGGACATACCTTCATTTTTATTTGTTATACCTTCAATTTTAAAAGTCTTTTCCGCACGTTATAATTTCACTTTTTTTTGGTTTTGCTCTTCTCATGTGTGTATAACACTATAAAAAAATACTGGGTTTACAATTTTGGAAGAATTTTAGCTATATTTCCTACTTATTGAAAAGTAATATGCTATATTCAAAGTACTAAAAGATGTTGTCAATTTGAGTTCAAAATTTTCCAGAAGTAAATTATTATTCGGTGACGTATACCCAAAACTGCTGAAATTATTTTTTTATTGTAGTGCTCTGAAGTCACTAATAATGTTATGTGTAAATGAATACAAAGAGAAGTTGGTTTTTTTTTTAAACTTTAATTTTTTACTCTACATATTTAATGTCTTTGAAATTGGAATAATTTTAAATAATATTACAAAGAAAATTTTAAGTACGGTCCTGATTCTATTCCAACGTGATATCAACTGAATAAAGTTATATAAACCAGAACCACTGGGATATGTCAATTATGTTTTATGTCACTTCTGTTTATTCAGTACTTTGATTATAGTTGAAATGTAATAGATATTCCATTACTGTAGATATCCGAAACAGATAGGTATATATATATCCTGGTTCATCTGTTTTATTGATATAAATTAAAGTATCTGCAAAATTTAAGAAATGTTATTATTAATTAATTTTTGAAAACATAAAAAAAGGTTTGTTCCTAAGATAACTGGAGCTGAAAATCGAAGGACTGACCAAAATCAGTTTTCCTCAGTATATTAGTAATACACTTGAAATTAAAATTAATTGAATCATTTTTCAGGTAACTTATTTACATGTACAAAAAAATTTAAATTCAAAGATTTTAATTTAAATTTAAAGTACAATTCTCTTCTTGTAAAACACTTCATATGCAATTTGACATAACTAAAATAAATTTACATCTACAGCAACTTTTATCAAGAATAAAATTTTCTGAAAAATCGAATTTAAAAAAATTTTCTCCTTGAATTTGGAGTTAAAGCTGAATATTTGGATATTCTTCATGGTAAAGGTGTATAAAAGTTTATTTTGGATAAGCATCCTAAAAATACAACATTTCTAAGCGAGAAGGAAGAGTTTTATGTGGTTTCTTTATAAATATTTGAGAAAAACGTATTTCAATTCACTCTGTATTTTTTGGAAAAACTAACAATTTGAATTATACGAAACACACAGTAAGGATAAAGATGGAAATGAGATATTTCATTTTTCCTTATCCTTTCCTTATTAATTTTTTAATAATAGAATAATATATACTTTCTTTTACTACTGATATGTTTAATTTTCTGTAAGTTTGTAGACATCTTTGTTTTAAAATAGAATCCTAAATAACGTTTATTAAAGAAAGAAAAGTCATATATTAAATATATTGTTGTAAAGTTCCGAAGTGCTGAAAAGAAAAATTATTAATTTGAAATAACTTATTCCTCTTTTTTCTCTCCGCTTAAAGTAAACGTTATTTTTTTTTAGATACTGATCATAAATTTAAAAATAAAATTCTTCCAATAATGCAAAAAATAGTTTGTTTACACACACTTTATCACTAAATTTTTCATTCAATAAAGACAGTTTTTCTGAAAGGTATTTTCCTAAATTTTAAATAATTTATTGCCGAGTTTTAAAAGAAACGTTGGGTATTTAAAAGCTAAAATTATTTTGGTGTAACATAACACTACATATATAAAAAAAAAACTACAGCTAAAAATTTGAGGATAAATTTCTACAAATACAAAAGACATTGAATTGAAAAAAATTATTAAACAAATTCAACATTATATTAATTTAGTTTGGTCGAACGATATGGCCCGGACTTTTGCAGGGTTTCCTAAAGAAAGTAAAGACCAAGTACCCACTGAATTGCTTTCAAAACTAAGCACTTACAGTTAAATTTCAATTTTTTAAAGCCCTATCTAAAGTATACTGCACTTTGGGAACTTAAATGTAAATCCTCTCCCGGGCCCTGGATACCTGTGTCTGTTTCTACCCTTGCTAGATTTGTCCTTTCTGATTTCACGAACTAATGAATAGAAGGCATCATCCACGCCCATACGAGTTTTAGCGGAAGTTTCTATAAAGGGGATACCATATTGTTTAGCTATCTGGAAAAAAAAAAACAACAAAAAATTTCAGAAGGTTTAGTAAAAAAGTAAGACATTCGCCTGTCAATTTTAGTTCTGATTTTTTAAGACAGACACCTTATATATTATTGCATTTTTGTTTTCTATGTAAAATTCTAAACATATTTTATATATTATATTCTATATATTAAATTTTTAGGTCAAAAATGACGTTTGCAGACCAAAATTTAACTATAAATTTTTCCTATAAGGAAGGCTTTATTATTTAATTTGAGTTAGTTTTCTCACAGACGACGATCGACTGTAGTAGTCTCTTTATGATATTTTAAAAATTATTAGTACAGAGTGGTCAAAAAAGAAGAATAAAAATTGTATTTAAAAAATCGTCAAAAGTCAATTTTTCCAAATAGAAAGCACTTGTTTGAATATGTTGAAAAAACTGTATCCTTGTCAAATCATGAAAACCGTTGAAGATAAAGTCAAGCATGTTTTTAAATTGAACGATTTTCCCATCATAAGAAAACAAAAGAATATTCATATAAAATCGCTATAATCCCATAGATTTCTTTGATTACATGTACAAATAATTCATATAATGAGTGTTTCTTTCTATGCACAAGAAAGAATGAGTTAGATGCCTCTAAAACAACTATAATAAGGAATAAGTCACATCACATAATTAGTTTAGTTTTCTAACCAAAATTTTTACTTGACTAGGATTAATTATACCCTTTTGTGAAGGTAGCAAGTGCTGTACCAGTATATAAAAACGGTTTTAATGACGAAATCTCTAACTACAGGCTGATTTCAAATGGACATGTTATAAGTAAAGTTTTTGAAAATGTACTTAAGAAACATGCATTTTTTTTTGGATAACCACAATTTATTAAACCCAAATCAGTTTGGTTTTAGAAACGACATATTAACCACCAAAATCCAATTTAAGTAAGGCATTAGATTGTGTCTCCCATATTTCGCTAGTGAAAAAGCTAGAAAGATGATTAGACATGCATACATATCATATAATAATCATGTTTTAGACACACGACCGATTAACAATATATATAAATTCTTTATTTAGTCATAGACTAATATAATTACACACAAATCTTAACAACTAAATTCATATTTTAAAATTACAAACATCGTCAAGCTTTGCAGAAATGACACACTAAACTAAACTGACACAAATCTAAAAAAAAAAAAACAAAGAAAGTTCATGTCTCAAGGATTGACCCTATTAAAAAAAATACTGCTTCAGACACCGCTTAAACTTATTTAGAGATTTTAAATATTTAATATTTGTAGGCAATTGATTAAAACTGTTTAGACCCTTGAAGAATACAGAGGTTTGTGTTTGTTTCTTTAATACTGAAGGAATATAAAAGTCTTTCTTCGATCTAGTGTCATATGCATGTATATTTCTATTATAATTAATATGATTTTGTAAATATATAGAACTACCCGATCTGATTTTAAAAATAAAGATCAATGTTTGATATTGAAAGAAGTCCTCCACTGACAACCATTGCATTTCCCACAACATGTAGTTAATTGATGTTCTTGTACCTGAGAGTATAACTCTCATGGCTCTATTTTGCAATTTTTGGAATCTTGCCTTTTCATTTTGATTAAGAAGGAACAAAAGAAGTCCCTCAAGGCTCTATGCCGGGTTCAATATTATTTTTGCTCTATATAAATGATTTTGGTACAGTAGTGATGCAGCTGTCTTATTGTTTGGTGATTATATAACAACTTTATATAACTTTAAAAACCTTGAGCAGTTTAGTCAAATGGTAATGACTACTCATATGGACATACAGACTTAGCTCATCACCAACAAACTGGATATTAATGCATCCAAAACTAAAACCTTGAACTCTGTATTGAGACCAATGACCATTGACATTTTCTCTTTAAAATTTTTGGGAGTGTACTTTGACACAAAGTTGTCATGGGAGTAGCATGCCGCCCAACTTTCAAATAAGTTGAGTAAAAATATTTAAATTATTTGCAACCTAAAAAATATTGTCTCCCTCCACAAACTTATGAAAGCCATTCTTCTCATGCAGCTGCTGCATCTGCTGTGTGAGAGTGATTGTTGGCTTAGAATATACTGAATATTGTAGAAGCAGTTTTATACCTCTGGGTATTCTCACTTTATCATGAATTTATATTCTTAATTGTCTTATGCATGTTAAGAAAAACCTTGATGGTTTCACTTTAAACTGTAATTTCCACTAATATAACACCAGAAAAAGGAGTGTTATAGTAGAACTGCAAGGGCCAGAGATGGAAAAAATTACTACCATATTAAATTTTTTAACATTCTTTCTGAAGGTATTAAGAATGCCACTGTTAAAAATTTTCAATTTAAAACTAAGCAATCTCTCAGGAAAAAACTTTTTATAGTGAGTGGCACTTTGATGTTTGCCTTAATAATACTGTTTAATAAGTAATAATATTTTATTAGTTAGCTGTGTCTATGTGTTTTATAAGTTTGTATGTTAAAAAAATACTATATTTAAATTTTTAGAAACTTTATTGTACTACTTTTATATGTGTTTATTTCTGTTGACTTGTGAGATTACTATAGTATGTATATTCATGAATAAATATTAACTGATATATCGTTTTTAGATTTAAAAAATTTAAATATGTTCTTGTCTCAGATAAAAAAAAATTTATAATTTTTTTTTAAATTACATTTATTATTTACTTAGTTTTTTCAGTAAGTAATAAGTTTGTTATTTGCTTGTTAAAATCTATGCAAAAATAGTTGAAAATATTACATTAAATGTATTTTAACCAGTACTATCAATAATAATTACAAAAGTTAAGCATTTTTCAAGACATAAAAATGACCTTGAGATGAACAGTATTTATTTTTGTTTCCTAGAAAAATTATGAAGAAGCAGGACCAAAATTGTATTCAATGACCTTGAAATAAGGGCTATATAATGCATTTTTCAAAAAAAAATATCTTTTTCCTAGATTTCTCCTTATCAAAATAATTACCAAACTTTTTAAATTGTAATATATTATAGAAACATATAAATTTAAAACTGGTATTTCCCCAATAATTCCTTACCACACATTTGCATCCAAATTCTTACATATAGTTTATTTTAATAAATATTACTTACTTCCCTTGCCCTATTCATATCAACAACCCATGCTGGCAAATCACACTTATTCCCAACAAGGACCATGGGGACTTCTTCTGTGTCTTTTACTCGTAAAATCTGTTCACGGTAGACAACGATATCATCAAAACTCTTAACGGAATTTACAGCAAAAACTAAAAGAAATCCTTCTCCTGTCCTCATGTATTGATCACGCATAGCACTATATTCCTCTTGACCTGTAACAGAGAATTGCTGCTAATACAATACATGCAAGGCTCTTCCTATTATATTTTCTTAATAAATAACAAAACGTGGACTCATAAAATCTTAGTTAACGAACATAGAATAATCAATAAATATTTGTGGAAAGAAGTAAGACAATCATTTACCTGCAGTATCCAAGATGTCTAGTAGACAGGTTTCTCCATCAATAACAACCTGTTTTCTATAAGAATCTTCAATTGTAGGATCATATTCATCCACAAAGTGATTTTGAATCAGTTGGATAGTTAGTGCTGACTTCCCCACGCCTCCAGCTCCAACTACCACCAGTTTATACTCCGTCATTTTATGGAAAATAGACCTTTTTTTTTTTGTTCGTAAGAGAGTAGATATCTTGAATCTTCAGAACAAGCGACTTTGGGTACTGTATAAAATTTTTGGGTGGAGACTTTTAATATGTTTAATTATGATAGTGGACAAAGAAATAACATGAACAAATGTCTAATACCTAGATAAATATAGAAACTGCACTAAAAAACTCAAAAATAAAAACAAAACTAAAAAGAACACTGCGGGGTTAGTAACCTATGTATGGCCTATTTCGGGCGTAAAATTTTAAAGCATTTTGAAGTTTTAACGAGAAAGAATGTCGTGGATCTATTAGGGTTACTCATAAATGTGTTAAATAGCGGCTTAATTGGTTTTAATTAGTTTTAAAATCGTAAACTAAAACAACACAAAAGTTTAGACGTTTGATTGTGTCATTTATGAGTGTTTTTGGTTAGTCACTAGAGGTATGTTCGATTCATTAAATATTCGTCACGAGTGTTAATTTATCGGTATATAGAGTTAAGTATATCAACATCTGACAACACCGCGCATATAAATTCTTAAAATAAAATTTTTAAGGTTATTCACAAAACATATGGAGCAATATTGTCAAGTTTTTACAAAAAAATGCCGTTGGTGATTGCCCTTGAACTCAGGATTCCTCGCGCAAAAATGTCTCCAATAGTTTAATGAAAAAAATAACTAAACGAAAACGCTCTTTTTTCTTGTTTTTTTTTTTTATAACATTCCTGAACAAAATGAAGGATATTCAAAATGAGTAGTAAAAAAACTTTTTTTTTTTGGGGTATAAATTAAAATGTGAAATAAACCAAAGACCATACTTGTTGCTAAGGTACATTTTAAATAATTTTGGAAATTTGCTGACCTTGCTTCTTAAAAGCAATTGATACGTACAGAATATTCCTATCCTTTGTTAACTGAACAGACAAGGATAGAATATCAATTCGTAAAGTTCAATTTTATTATGACAAATTTAATCAGTAGAACTCTAAACTTTCTTTCGCCTTATTCGCGCCTAACTTAATCCTAATTTAAACATCATTTGTCATGCGATTGTCAAGTGCCAAGTAGCTGTCAACCTTTATCGTCGTTATGCGCCATATTGTTTATCCAGCATTTAAATATTTAAAGCTCTGAAAAAGTGGGGGTATTGTTTGTTAATGAGCTTTCGTAATAACTTTTCCTCGATCCATTATCAGCTACTTCATTTATCAAAAGGATTTTTTCCAGTACAGATCTTGAAATTTTTAGTGTACAAGAAGTTTGTACTCCTTACAAATAGTGTTTTGTGGCAGTTTTTAAATAAAACAATTAGTGAGAGGAAAAAGAATCTTTTATAAAAAAAAAGGCTGCATAATTCAAGCTTGCGTACCTTAGTTGCTAAAGAAATAGTGAACGTGAATATTGCTACAAAAATTAATCATTGGATCTCTAGTCTTTTTATTGAAATTGCTGGAAAACAAATTAAAAAATTGGATTTTTAAGAATAACTCGTTGCTACCTTCAGCCCCAAACTAACTAGATTATTTTAACAAATTCAAATGACATGCATTAGTGTGACTGAAAGCTTGCATTAATAGTGTCACATATAACTTATTGTTACTCATTACCATGAGATTTACATAAAGTGCAGCTTGTGTACTCCTATTTTACATTGTTTTTACTTTAATTTGAGATATACAGACTTGAGTGACATTAAACATGTCTTTAGAAAATAGTGAGAGTAGAATTCTACGCCAGACCAAATTACGAGTGGCACGTAATTTATTTGAAACAGTAAGGGAAACCCCAATAGGCAACTATGATAGATTTATACCCTGCCGAACAAATAACAATTGGGAAACTAGTTTTGCCACTATGCCCGATCCAAATAAGACCCCACAATCTGGTAAGAAGACAAGTAGAGAAAGTGGTGAAAACACAAGAGACTCATCAGTTTATAATATTTTATTAAGAAATGAAATATTAGGGGAAAAAATTGAGGATGTGAAAAGTCAGTGTGATGATAGACAAGCTTTAACGCCAATTAAGAGTAGAAATTTGTTTAGATATGGCACACCAACAAAGGTAAGTTTTAATTTTGAATTTTTTTAGGGTTTTCTGTTAAATTATATTGCTTTATTGAAGATTAAATCTATAAAATATTACAAAAATTACAGTATTCAAAGAATAAACGTCAATGTAGATTAAAATCTGTTATTCTAGATCGTACTGTTATTTATTTTGATGGACAGTGGGTTACACAAGACTCAATAGTTTAAATATATTTATTCAAAATCTAGTAACAGTTGTTGTGGCTTCTCGATTCTAATATATAGATGGCGTTTGCGATAACGGTACCATGAGTTTTACACAGCTGATCAGCTGGAGCTGAAAGAGTTTAAAATATTCATTTTTCTACCTTCCTTAACAGGTATTACTAGGTACTTTTTCAATTAAACAACTGATTTAGCAGTTTGGAAACAGTTTTTAATGTGGGCGAGAAAAAATATTGTTAAATTGGAGATACATTTTTAATGCCGCTACTTGATAGAAACCATCAACCGTGACCTTAGACTACAAAGTAGGAGTACATTTGCTATTAGTAATTTAAAACTAGAATAAAAATATAACCTATAAAAATATAGATTTATAATAACAACCATGTGTAAGATATAATAGTTTTTCTAATTTGTACAGAAATTTAGTATTTTAAATGTTACAATACTTAAAAAATTTTGGATAAGTTAATAAGAACTATGAAATTATACCTAAAAATATACATTTAACAAAATTTACAATTTTCTATACTTGGTGTCGTAACTAAAAATTAAAATTTTTTACATTTGGGATTTCTTTTACATACATATCTATTTACAGCTAATAATAAAGGTCTGCCCAGTAAAAAAGCTTGAACCGTAACCCACAAATACAATTTAATTTTTTAATTAATGTAAAATAGGTTCTGTTTTTAAAATACTGGTTTTAGTTTTAATTAATTAGACTACCTGAAAGTAAAAATAGCAATGAAAGCCTATAAAACTTAAAGAAGACCATACTGTTTTCCTGTTTCTCGAAAATATGACCTTGAAAGAAGTGCAAATTACCAGCTATGAAAAATTTGGGGTCATGTTAATAGACAAATGTCATCCCTTTTCATTCTTATCAATATTAAAATACTATATTTTAAAAAACTCAGGAAAACTACTTTCTCAAGCCTTGAAAATGCTTTAAAATAAAGCAAAACGTCGGTAAAGGGAAAAATTGTTGAATAATTAGATATAAAACCTTCCCTTATTATCATGAATGTACTTTTGGTTCTTGAGATAATTGACCATTTATAGAGGTTTGATGGACGCTGTTTATTAAATGTTATGAATTTCGATTTTGGGCCTCTTTTAAAAATGTAGATGTTCACAGTTGTTTGCATAAATGAAGGTGCTAAGTCTGTATCCACCATATTCTGTTAATTGAAACTGTACATACAAGAACATTCTACAACTTCAGTAGTATAATCGAGAGTAAAGATGTAACATTTTTAAAAAATATATACAATGTGCAAAATATTTTATTTTACAGAGTTGTCTTTTTCATTTTTGAAGAATATTTTAAAAATAGCCATATAATTATTTACTAGCGTCATGGATAGATTTAGAGTTATAAATTACTTGTAAAACTTTTTTTTATAACAACTCACAAAGGCGATTCTGTATTTATTTAATTCATTTTAAGTAGTGGCATTGTTGCTCTTCCCAATATATATATATATATATATATATATATATATATATATATATATATATATATATATATATATAAATAATATTTATTTTTGTTTTCTTAACGTTTCGCTCTTATGAGCTTGTAGACGCCATACAGTGAGCTTTGAAAATGGTGAATGAGATTTCACCGAAACGTCAGCTGCCTTACAGTCCTGAGAGGGACTCAGCACATACACGAGATACCCTAAAACCTTCGGTTACATATATATATATATATATATATATATATATATATATATATATATATATATATATATATATATGTATTTGTGATAAACGATGGTTGATGTAAACAAAATATTGATTTTTTAACTTTAAAGAAATTTCTAAGTTATGAAATTTTAAACAAACTTCTTTACACAGGTCTTCGGAATTGCCATCGCTGCGCTAAGTGCACGATGCGGCGTTGCCGGATTGTCTTGTTATTCGTGAATATTAATTATGAATACACAATAAATCATATGTCACAATAAAGCAAAAATTTTAATTTTTTCATAATTGAAAATGGCCACCCTGTACATTAAACTAAGGCGTGACTTCATAATTTGGTGACAAACGATAAATATTATCGTAAGGTGCAATTTCCTTTTCGGTAGCCGCAAAAAATTAAGCTTAGTTTCCTGTATATAATAACAATACTAAAAGCATTTTTTATCCGCCGATGGGTCGCTGATTAGCATGCTATCTTCGTTTTTTCAATGCGATTAAAGAGAGGAAGCTTTCGACTAGAGCTTGCACTTTTAAAGAAAAGAAAACAGCTAATTATCACATGCCAAAAAACTCGCATATTGCTAAATTGTGCATCGTCCATGACAATACAACGTGCACCAGGTCTAATTACGTTACATTGTTTAAAAAGATGCATTTTCGGTTAATAACCGCATAACGTTGACTTTAACACAACGCGAATTATAATGATCACTTTATTTTGTTTTGTAAATAGGTCTTTTATACAAGGTGGTGTACACTGTAAACTCGACTTACTAACTACAAAATTTTTGCAAACTACAAGGGATAAAGGAAAAGGATATTTGACATTATTAAAACCAAGTTTTAAAAAGCTATAATTAAAATTCATTACTTCTTAATCAGGATGTTACTTTCTTTAAAAAAAAATTACTCGTGTACAAACGTTATCACACGGTTGAAAACACTATGTGATTGATTAAACTTCTAGTGATGTCACGATGTAGTAAATAGAACTATATATATATATATATATATATATATATATATATATTCTAGAATTGCCCCTTAAAGCACACAAATACACATGTTTCAAAACATTGATGTCAATTTTCTCTTTCTCAGGTGAGTTCAGATTAAATTATTATTATTATTAGAAAAGTCAAACCAATGATTCATAAACACAAGTACAAACTTAATTAAAATAATACAATTATGTCAGTGGGTGCAGTTTTATGTAATATTTATAAATCACCTTATCTATACCTAATTAAAATTATCAATATTATTTAATGTGCACTGTTTGTCTTTTATTGGATTAAAGATTATTAAATCTGGCAATGTTGTATTATCGTCTGAACGGTTAAAAATGGCTAATGTCTTATTGTATGTAATTTTATTTTTTAAAAATCTAAAAATATTTGTGTGTGCCGTTAATATTAAGAGTGATATTGTTACAGTGCAAATTAAATAATTTATTTTATCACTAACTACAAATATTCATTATAAGGTTAGTATATATCTATTTTATCAAACTATTTTCAGGCAAGTCTAAATTTTCTATTTCTTACATGTTAGATAAATACTTTTTAATCTCCAGAATGTTTTTTATCCACGTTCTAGGTTTCTTCCCTCTTTTTGAGAAACTTAAAAATCCTTTTTCCATTGCCAACTATTGTCACTTTTCTTCTTATATATATATATATATATATATATATATATATATATATATATATATATATATATATATATATATATATATATATATATATATATATACATATATCACTAATTTGTTAAATATTTTTCAGAGCTGCTTGCTTAGTGATGTTATTTATTTATTAATTTAGTAAACTTCTTTTCCTTTTTTAAAATTGTCTTTTAATCTCCAGAAATTTTTATCCACACTCTATATTTCTTCCCTTTTTAAGATTTTAAAAAGGGAAGAAATATAGAACGTGGATAAAAAATAATCTGGAGATTAAAACGTATTTATCTAACGTGTAAGAAATAGAAATTTTAGGCTTGCCTGAAAATAGTTTTGATAAAATAGGTATATACTAACTTTATAATGAATATTTGTAGTTAGTAATAAAATAAATTGTTTAATTTGCACTGTAACAAAATCACTCTTAATATTAACGGCACTCACAAATATTTTTAGATTTTTAAAAAATAAAATTACATATAATAAGACATTATTGCCAGATTTAAAATCTTTAATTCAACAAAAAACAAACAGTGCATACTAAATAATATTAATAATTTTAATCAGGTATAGATAAGATGATTAATAAATATTTCATTAAACTGCACCCACTGACATAATTGTATTATTTTAATAAATTTTGTACTTGTGTTTATGAATCAGTGGTTTGGCTTTTCTAATAATAATAATAATTTAATCTGAACTCACCTGAGTAAGAGAAAATAGACATCATTTTTTTTAAACATCTGATCACGAAAAACGGGGTACATTCAGAAATACAGCACATGTGTATTTGTGTAATTTTTTATTAAAATAAAAAATTTTGGTACAAATCATTTATACTCAGGTATAGTTATTTGTGCCTGGCGCCCAACAATTTTAAAAAAAGGGAAAATAAGAATTATATATATATATATATATATATATATATATATATATATATATATATATATATATATATATATATATATACAGAGTGAGCCATTTTCATCCAGAGATCAATTTAAAAAAAAATATTCAGACAAATATTGTTAAGGACAGAGGGGGTCATTTATCTGTATTTATGCCCTTAACCTTGACTTTGGGAACAAATTTCAAGGCCATTTGAAAGTCGAGTTGATTTTTTTAAATGGATTCGTGTGAACGAGTCAATAATTCGGAAAATAAGAGCGATGGAGAAACACTTTTCTACAATAGTTTTTGGAAATCAAACTGGGTATGTTAAGGTGGCCTTAAATTTGGCCTTGAAGGGCATATCAAGATCATGATAATTTTTTAAATGGAACCTTGTCGCTGAGTCGCTCACACCTTTGTATTGTATCCACTTGTTGACTGCACCTTCAACGTTTGTTATTCCCGCAAAGAATTTTCAGTTGATGCCGGTTATTCTTATTTTCCCTTATCGTGTGCATTAAGGTCATATATATATATATATATATATATATATATATATATATATATATATATATATATATATATATATATATATATATATATATATATGAAAGTATCTATACAACCAAAATTTGCAATAAAAGACCCATTGGATATATTTAAAACTAAATAAATTGTTTTTATTTTAAACGACAAACTTTCAAGAAGTTATTAGAATTAGAATATTTATTTTATATAACCTTCATCTCTGGAACTGCATAAACGTGTCTCTGTTTCAGTATCGCTTAAAATAAAATCAGATTTTTCTTGTCAATAAGCGTCTTATACCATCTTATGTTGCTTTTACCAGTTTAACCCCAAATTACTAAGACTATGCAAATTTTTGCATTTCACTTACATCTATATTAGGTACATAAGTTCCTAGATGAACCCTTTATCCTTTTCAATATTGAGTAGTGGAAAACCACAAGGATTATAAGAATTGGGGTTTTCCTACCCCGAAATATACTGTCACATTTTTGTCTTGCATTTTCTTCTTCTTTAGGTGCCGTCTTCGTTCCGAAGGTTGGCGATCATCAGAGCTATACGTATTTTCGAGACTGCTGACCTAAACAGCTGGTTATTGCTGCAATTATACCATTCTCTTAGATTTTTTAACCAAGAGTTTCGTCTTCTTCCTACAGATCTCTTTCCCATAATTTTTCCCTGCATAATAGTTCTCAGTAGTTGATATCTTTCTCCTCTCGTAACGTGTCCCAGGTATTGCAATTTTCGTTTTTTAATTGTAAGTATGACCTCCTTTTCTTTATTCATTCTCCTCAGTACTTCAGCGTCCGTGATTTTCTCCATCCATGATATTCTTAACATTCTGCGGTACATCCACAATTCAAAGGCTTCCAACTTGTTAATATCGATCTTTTTAAGCGTCCATGCCTCCATTCCATAAAACAAAACTGACAGTACGTAACATCTTGCCAGACGAACCTTTAATTCAAGACTCAGGTCTCTGCCACAGAACACTCTCTTCATTTTCGTGAATACGACTCTTGCTTTCTCTATCCGGATTTTGATTTCTTCAGAGCTATCGTTGTTTTCATTGATGACGGTGCCTAAATAGTTGTATTTTCTGACGTGTTCTATATTTTGGCCCTGTATGCGTATATCTGGGACATTTTGGGTTGATTTGGATATTAACATGCATTTTGTTTTTCTTATGTTTAGTGACAGTCCATATTCTTCACTGACTGTTGCTACTCTATTGACTAAGGTCTGGAGATCCTCGAGTGTTTCTGCGATAAGTACTGTGTCATCGGCGTATCTGAGGTTGTTTATTAAAATTCCATTTATTTTAATACCAACGAATTGATCAATAAGTGCTCTATTCATTATGTCCTCAGAGTAAAGATTGAACAAGGTCGGTGAAAGTATACACCCTTGTCTCACTCCTCTTTTTATTTCGACTTCTTCAGTCGTCTCATGCTCCACTCGCACTACTGCTTTCTGATTGTAATAAATATTCGATATAATTCTGATGTCTCTTTTATCGAGGTTCTTTTCCGTCAGTAGACTGATAAGGTGATCATGTCTCACTTTGTCAAAGGCCTTATTGTAGTCTATGAAGCACATATATACATCCTGATTTATATTAAGGCATCTTTGAGACATGACATTCAGTGAAAATAACGCTTCTCTCGTTCCGAGTCCAATTCGAAATCCAAATTGGGTATCGCTAATATCTATTTCCAGTTTTTTATGTATTCTAGTGTGTATAACTTTTAGAAATGTTTTCAGTATGTGATTCATCAGGTTTCTTGTGCGATAGTCGGTGCATTGTTTTGCTTTTCCCTTTTTTGGAATAGTTACATGTCTTGCATAATGTTATGTAACTGAAATATCAGCTTTAAATAAAGATAATACATATATTTCAATATAACACTTTATATTTCTGTTTCTTCGTTGTTATTCGTCATGATTTCGTAACAGGATAGTATTTTTTATTTTTATTCCGAATAAGTACTGGCAGACCAAATTTATGGTATTTTTATATCCTATAATAATTTCTGTGGGAAGAGGCAAAATATGGGGAATGACCCTGTAGATAATAATATATCATCGTCAGGTGAACGTTCTTAAAAAGAATAATTATTCGTAATTACTAGCGTTTAATGTATTACAACATGCGTATTTTGTATAGAAGGTTCTTTTAAACCAATGATTATTTAAAAAAGAACTGTCTAGTATAATGCACCCTTCTGATCATGTTATCTATTTAAATAACTTAGCGTTCCTCATTTTTGAAGGTACCGTTTAAAAATAAATAAATATATATAATGTTCCATTATGTATTGTTTACCCTTTTCCTGTAAAATGAACTTCACATTTTTCCTTACATTTACGTCCACACCCTGTAGAAATGTAAATTTCATTAGTGGAACTTAAAATTTACCCCTAGTAGTCCAAGTTAAAACATTCTAGGAAATATGACTGGAGCTGCATACGTTACCAAATTCTTGGGCTCCTACTCAATTTTAAAATCATTGAACTCGTTGCAAAATAATGGTGATTTGCATTGGAACGGGTTACTTCATTTTCTTCAAATTTTAATTCGACACTTTATACAATGACCTACAATGTTACATTTATTAAAAATGTGTTTTGCATCTTGATTCTAATAGAATTTTCGTTGTTAATTTCTTGCCTTATTTGTATTTTTATTGTTGAAATTTAAATGCAAAAATTATGAATTCAGTTTGGTAAATGTTATTAACAACTTTAAAAATAAATCTTATTAACAGCAATATATGTTTTTTAAAACCGTGAATATTTAAAACTGGTTGCCAACATATTTTAAGTTTCATTACTTTTACTTTAGACCCACGAAAAGTAGGTACAAATATAACGAATTGAGTTTTTTCTTGTATTTTTACTTTTTTTTTCTACTCGGATACGAAAAATACCAATTATAAAAGAAATTCCATCTTCTTAGAGTGTGAGAATTAACGTTGTTATTCCTGAGGTTTGAATATCAGCTTATTTTAAGTCGGATTTGACCTGGAGTCCTGGGAAATATGTAGATTGATATACCTCTCTTGCACCTGTATAAAAAAGATGCTAAAACTTGTATCTAATACATTTTTCGCCAGTTCGAATAATTTTGAAAATATTCGGGAGGTTTACACATTTTATACATACATATATATATATATATATATATATATATATATATATATATATATATATATATATATATATATATTCAAAAATTCCTTGTTTTTTTTTTTTTTAAATATTGATCTACCTAAAAATATTTTTTATATAATTAAATACATTCATACACAAACTATTGAAATTTCTAAAAAAGTATTTAATTTTACACAGTACATACGTTGACATTTTATTTATTTATTAATAATGAAATGAAATTTTAACATCGTCTATTTAGGTATTTAGGATACATGGAATGCGAGTGTGTTTTATTTTTTATATTTTACAATGGACCAAAAAAACCGAAAGAATGCATACATTTAATTTTATGTTTAAGAGGATATTCAATTTTTAATGTTTATTAACAGGATCGAATACTTAATATTTTTCTTTAAATTAGGCTGGTGTAAATGTGGCTCAAATTTCCTATATCCGTTCTGTCGTTAACAGTGTTTTTATCTTTTTTAATTTCTATCATTTTCTTTATCTGCAATTTTTGATAATTCATATAAAAGCACACAAATACACATGTTTAAAAACATTGATGTCAATTTTCTTTTTCTCAGGTGAGTTCAGATTAAATTATTATTATTATTAGAAAAGTCAAACCAATGATTCATAAACACAAGTACAAACTTTATTAAAATAATACAATTATGTCAGTGGGTGCAGTTTTATGTAATATTTATAAATCACCTTATCTATACCTAATTAAAATTATCAATATTATTTAACGTGCATTGTTTGTCTTTTATTGGATTAAAGATTATTAAATCTGGCAATGTTGTATTAATGTCTGAACGGTTAAAAATTACTAATGTCTTATTATATGTAATTTTATTTTTTAAAAATCTAAAAATATTTGTGTGTGCCGTTAATATTAAGACTGATTTTGTTACAGTGCAAATTAAACAATTTATTGTATTACTAACGATAAATATTCATTATAAGGTTAGTATATATCTATTTTATCAAACTATTTTCAGGCAAGTCTAAAATTTCCATTTCTTACATGTTATATAAATTATTTTTAATCTCCAGAGTATTTTTTATCCACGTTCTAGGTTTCTTTCTTCTTTTTAAGAAACTTAAAAGCCTTTTTCCTTTGCGAACTATTGTCACTTTTCTTCTTATTATATATATATATATATATATATATATATATATATATATATATATATATATATATATATATATATATCACTCATTTGTTAAATATTTTTCAGAGCTGCTTAATTAGTGATATTATTTATTTATTAATTTAGTAAACTTCTTTTCCTTTTTTAAAATTGTCTTTTAATCTCCAGAAATTTTTATCCACACTCTATATTTCTTCCCTTTTTAAGATTTTAAAAAGGGAAGAAATATAGAACGTGGATAAAAAATAATCTGGAGATTAAAACATATTTATCTAACGTGTAAGAAATAGAAATTTTAGACTTGTCTGAAAATAGTTTTGATAAAATAGGTATAAACTAACTTTATAATGAATATTTGTAGTTAGTAATAAAATAAATTGTTTAATTTGCACTGTAACAAAATCGCTCTTAATATTAACGGCACTCACAAATATTTTTAGATTTAAAAAAAATAAAATTACATATAATAAGACACTAGTCATTTTAACCGTTCAGAAATTATATACACTATTGCCAGATTTAATAATCTTTAATTCAACAAAAGACAAACAGTGCATACTAAATATTATTGATAATTTTAATCAGGTATAGATAAGATGATTAATAAATATTTCATTAAACTGCACCCACTGACATAATTGTATTATTTTAATAAAGTTTGTACTTGTGTTTATGAATCATTGGTTTGACTTTTCTAATAATAATAATAATTTAATCTGAACTCACCTGAGTAAGAGAAAATAGACATCAATTTTTTTAAACATCTGATCACAAAAAAGTAGGTACAAATATAACGAATTATTTCTTGTATTTTGACTTTTTTTTCTACTCGGATACGGAAAATAGCAATTATAAAAGAAATTCCATCTTCTTAAAGTGTGAGAATTAACGTTATTATACCTGAGGTTTGAACATCAGCTTATTTTAAACGGATTTGACCTGGAGTCCTGGGAAGTATGTAGATCGATATACCTCTCTTGCACCTGTATAAAAAAGATGCTTAAACTTGTATCGAATACACTTTTCGCCAGTTTGAATAATTTTGAAAATATTCGGGAGGTTTACACACTTTATACATATATATATATATATATATATATATATATATATATATATATATATATATATATATATATATATATATATGTATATATATATATATATATATATATATATATATATATATATATATATATATATATATATATATGGAATACATGGAATGCGAGTGTTTTATTTTTTTAAATTTTAACAATGGACCAAAAAAACCGAAAGAATGCATACATTTAATGTTATGTTTAAGAGGATATTCAATTTTTGATGTTTATTAACAGGATCGAATACTTAATATTTTTCTTTAAATTAGGCTGGTGTAAATGTGGCTCAAATTTCCTATATCCGTTCTGTCGTTAACAATGTTTTTATCTTTTTTTAATTTCATTTCCTTTATCAGCAATTTTTGATAATTCATACCTTTGTTTTTAATTATGGTATTGTTATAATCGAAGGTATGTTTTTCATCCTGTGTGTATTTGTTTAATTCTGTTGAGGCGTTTTTCGTATATTTAAGGCCATTTAATCTGTTCTTTAGCAATTGGCTTGTCATGCCTATTTATTTTTTGGGACAATTTGAGCAAGAGATCGAATATATTACATTTGACTTATTCATGAGAGAAGTTTTATTTTTTAAATTAGTAAATAGTGTATTTAATTTATTATGAGACCTGTGACATACGATAATATCATGCTTTTTTAAAATGTGTTTTATTTTTTTTTGACATTTCACTAGTATAAGGTAATGCTACATATATTTGCTGTTTATGTTCTTTGTTTCTTGTTATTAGGTTATTATAAAATTTATATGTTCGTTTATTAATTATTTCGGTGATAGTCTTTTCATTATATTCTTGGTCGGAATTCTGGAGACGATATATATATATATATATATATATATATATATATATATATATATATATATATATATATATATATATATATATATATATATATATGTTATGTCGGATATTCTCACGGGTGTGATGTGCAATCGAAGGTTTTCGGGCATCCCATGTATGTGCTGAGGACTATAAGGCAGCTGACGTTTCGGTGAAATCTCATTCGCCATTTTCAAAGCTCACTGTATGGCCTCCACGAGCGTACAGTTGGCTTATAGAACAGAAAATTCACAAACTTTAACTGTATGCGTTCAATCCGCTTAATATGCGTGTTGTACCAAGATTGCCAAACAACGCAGCAATACTCTAGCTGGCTACGTTCAAGTGGATAATGTAAAGACTTTAAAACTTCAATACTTGAAAAATCCTGCTATTTTGTAGGACTTTGCTAAAATATAACTAATGTGGTCATTGAATCGTAATTCAGTGTCAAAAATAACGCCTACGTCATCGATTAAGGAAACTCTGGTCAGGAGGGCATTAGAGATGATGTAAGGATGTAAAATTGAAGATTTCTTCTTAGAAAATGAAATGATCTTACATTTTGAGTTGTTGAGTTGCATCGGGTTTGCTTCACACTGTGACAGAATTTGATTATAGACTCTTGCCGATGACATATTGAGGTAGCGTTAATTATCTTATCTATAATCATTTTTGTCCCATATTAATTAGTAACTATTTTAATAACCTACAATTAAATTTTCACAGTAATAAAGACACTCTGGAAGTCTGGTCGTTCAACTTCTCTCTTGCAGCTTTAGTACCAAACACTACGGTTATTAAAGCTTACCACAACCATGACTCAGATCTTCAGGACTCAGGAAAGGCGAGTTTATTCGCGTGAGGGTTTTAATTAGATTGAATAAAACAAGTTTCTCAAAACACTTAGTCTATTAACAAAATAAATAGAATAAAACGAACTATTTACAATGAGAGATTTAAAACTAATAACAATTACGAAAAACTACCATAATTGCTCTTCTCGGTCGTTATTTTAACCAAAAATCTAAAACCCAATTTTGGAAAAAAAACACGTATAAATAGCTAAACAAAGAAAAGAAATAAAACGCGAAAAACAGCTATTTATATTACTTAATCGAACCGTATGAGAATCGCGAAATCCCCCACTAAAATAACACACGATAATCCCTTAATTTCCCAAATTAAATCAAAAACAAATGAAACAAAGAAAACCTTCATTCCCGCCAAATATACACTACGACACTGGGCTTATAGAATGATACCGATCACCCTTATTCGAATTTCAGATTGGAACTGAAATTTACTATTCCTTAAAAGAGTGTATTCAAATCTTACACCCCCCCCCCCCCCCCCGACACCCTTCTGTTCGAAGATTTGGGAGTTTTCTTACTGAGGGCGTTAGCTGTACCATACCGGATGTTTGATTCACGAATTGACCTGTGAGCATCTTAAGCTTAATTTTTATATAACACAATTGATAAAACTATTCTATTTCTCCCTATAACTAAAGGAATAGGATAATATAACGTCTGTGAAAAAACCTGAGTGCCCTTTATTCATAATGCTGGTATTTGAATCATTCTTTCTTGCAATCAGGAAAAACAAACGCTACGTACCTCCTTTCACAGATCAAACGTTATATTACAGTATAATGAGTTTATTTGATTATTCTTTTGTTTCCTAATAATGGGAAAATCGTTCAATGTTTTAAAACATTTTAACGGTATTCCACATACCATATGTTAAAACTACCCTTATCACATCTGGTTTTATATACTTAACCAGGACAGGATTACTTGTACGGATTTATAGGCAATTCTAAGAGAGGGTCCTATTACGTCTTCATAAATTAACTGACTTTATGTATTTTTTTAAGAAAACATTTAAACGACAAAGATCATAAAAGTTAAGTTCGATAACTGATTTATTTATCCTTTAGACCTTCGTGGATAGTGATAAAAAAATATAACTACCCTATTCCCACGGCATATCTATTCACAGAGTGATTATTTCATTATTTATTTTAACAAAATATAGTTGACATTGAACAATGAAAATAATTAACATTTGTTCCATTACAACACCATTCCATTAATTTGTTAATTTCAGATTGTAGAGGCAGGCAATCATAACAATAAGTCGAACTTCGTTTTAAATGTAAATTTGTTGCTTTTTCAGAATAAATCATAAAATCCAAAAAATTTCATTGTGACCTAAATTTTTTGTTCGCCAGTGTAGTATCGTACAATACGAAATTGCAAGGCATACGCCGTGGCTAAAACGCCGATCGGTAATGCCAAAAATACAATTTATTTTTAGAGGATATGAAAAATTATATATTTTGAAACCTAGACTTTGTCTCATTAAGGAAAAAATAACGCGGTCTAGACCCTGAATAGTTAGACTAATTACTTAATTATGTAAATAGTTTAATGATAGCTTTAATGGCTAAACAATTAAAAACCAAGTAATAGAAAAACAACAAAACGAGTGAAACACATTAGGGGCCTCATTTTTTTTTTCGATATTAATATGTAACGCACTAGAAAAAAATTGTAGGCCTTTTGCCAGTGTAAATGACCCTGATAGACATGCGTTTATATTAAAGAATATTCGCCATGTATTTCCTCTCGGTGCAATTAGCAATTGGAAGTATTTATTTATGGGTAATTTTCCTAGTTAAATGGTGTTTGAAAATCAATTAATGCTATTAAGGAGAAACCATCACTCACTGCTTTGTTCCAGGGAAGTTGGAGGGGGTAAAGGGAAGGGGAATACCCTAAAATAAATTCGCTCCGACGTATAAAGCTGTACTCTCTTTAAAGGGGCTATACTGTACTTGCGCAGTAGGCCAGGGAACAGGACAGGACTTGCGCATACTTTTATTACGTTATTAAATTGAAAAATTACAATTTAGGGTTCATTATTAAATGATTAATGAAATAAATACTCTGGGTAAAAATTTGCATTTTGGAAAATCTAGGAAAGCGACGTTTTTTGAAAAAATTTCTGTATTTCCCCCTATTTCGAGGTCGTAAAGCACAATCCTGACCTCCGTTTTCCATAATTTTTTCTCAGGTTTGCGGAAAAACGTTGAAAAACACTTGTCACTTTAGGTGCAATTTTTTGTACTAAATCGTTAAAATTTTATTACAGCCACAAATTCCACACTGATAGAAGACTCTGTATTATATAAAAATTCATAAATTTGCACATTTTTATCGAAAATATCAAGAAAATTATCGAAAAACAAAACAAAATAGCTTCCGTCATTAAATATTGACGTGACTCGTTCCTAAAACCCGAAAAATTAGCGCTGTTGCCAGATTGCCGATACAATTTTTGTTAAATTCACATATATTCTTTTCTTTCGCAGATTGTCCCGCCTTCATATGATTTCTGATCAAAAATTTTGGGCGATTAAGATTAATTTTACGCTTTTTTATACATTACAAAAATTAGACTATGTTGTTAACCGTAATAGATAAATTTTATACTTTATATTATGAAAGTATAAGTCTAGGTCAATTTAGGTTAGTTCAAATTAGTTTCAGTGTTACAAATTAACCAAAATCAAGCTAAACCTGAACTAAATAAAAATTTTGGGTGGTTAAGAATAGTTTTTCCGTGAGACTGTATAAAACATTAAAAAAATTGAACTCTATTGTTGACTGAGATGGTCAAATTTTATAGTTTATACCACGAAAGTATTTTACATCTGGCAACGTGGCAAACGAATATTAGTCGTTTTCACGAGTCTACGTCCTCGAAATAGAGGGTAAGTATCGAATTTTTTCCAAAAAACGTCGATTTTTTACATTTACAATAATGTAAATAACAGCGAAATTCACATGGGAAAAAAGCCTTACTTAAAAGTTTTATTTGTAATTGAAATCATAATGGATTTGCCTAATCAAAATGTTGATAACCATCATAGGTTCTGGCTCTCGGACTATTAAAAATTCCAATCTACCTAGAATTAATTTTAAAATGCAGCACAATTATTATACTGATAGGGAAGATCGCAGTTCGTTGCAGAACCCTGTATAGTTTGTTCAATTTTGCAGAGAATTTGGAGCTTGAAACATTAAACCCCCTTGCTGAGGAATTTGCAGGGTTTCTGTATAAACATATGGAGTTATGTAAGACACGTGTGATGTTTATTTTATTCATTTGCCTAGGAAAAAATTGCTAGTATTTCCGCACAGCATTGCATGTTGCATGTCGCCTCGCGCCGGTAATATACCTTTTTTCTCGCGTTTTTAATCGAGATAAACTTATTGAAAATCCATTTAAACTGGTAATTTAGTATTTTAAATTAGTTCGCCATTGTTTTTATGCAATAGAATTTTTAAACGTACTGCACAGCCTTTCATGATTTCTTTCTTGAAAGAGTGATGGGGCTACTTCAAAAGTAAGATTTTCAATCCATTATCACCCAACTTAAATGTTCTAAAGGAGGGAGTCGAAGACGAAATCCATGCGATTCTTAGAACGATGCTCCAGGTTAAATCATTGTGAAGAAGCGGATGGTGCACGTTTAAGATCGATTGTGGGAAAACTATAATTAGGAAGAATCTGAAAATTTAACAGTGTACTAACGCGCATGGGGGACAGCCGGCTAAAATATTTTCAAGATGGCGGCACTTCCGGTTATACCGGAAGTAGATGTCAACTTGCTTATTTTAAATGGAACACCCTATATATTATTGCATTTTTGATTTCTACGTAAAATTCTAGACATATTTCATGTATAATATTCTATACTTAAGTCTCACCGTTTTGGACATATTTAAATTTTTTTGTCAAAAATGACGTTTGCGGACCAAAACTTAACTATAAATTTTTCCTATAAGAGAGTCTTTATTATTTAATTTGGGTTAGTTTTCTTGTAGATAAAGATCGACTTTAGTAGTCTTTTTATGATATTTTTTAAATTATTAGTACAGAGTGGTCAAAAAACAAGAACAAAAATTATATTTAAAAAATTGTCAAAAGTCAATTTTTTGAAATAAAAAGCACCCTGTATAATTTATTAACAATTAAACAAGTCTGAATTAATTCTGATGTTTTATTTTTTAAGAATAAAAACCCAAAAACATTTTAGACACCCTTTATAATTCAAAATCATTTTGAGAGATCTCATTCGATTGGATAAAATACACTAGCATCTCATACTTCTCATAATTTTAGACAGCCATCAATTAGGAAAACCTAAAGATACCCGGCGTGTGAAAATAATGTGGATCGATGAAGTAGATTTAGAAAAGCGAAGCAAACGAATATTTTATCAAACATATCTTCGCAAATTCCCATGAAACTGCTAATTGACCTTTCCAATTTACCTGACAAATTCTTTGGGCCTACCGGGTATTCACTTGCCCCATTTTTGGCCTCGCAATGTGAGCCGAAAAACACCAAGTCAAAGAATTCTCGGCTGACTAAGTAATTGTTCGTCTAGCGCGAATTAAAATTTGGATATACAAGTTAATTTATGTAAATTTTGAATATAAAAATGTTGGCGTAGTTGTACATTCAACTCTGGTATTTTTGTAGATGAATGAAACAGCTGTTTTTTTCGGACCGATCCGTCTTTATTTTTATTTTTTAATTGTCACATTTGAAATTTAGAAAATAGATACGATTGGTGTCCAAATTTGGAAAAGTGTCGCGGTTTGGTGATGACGCAAATAATATATTTCTTTACATCTCGTAGAATATTTGTAGGCTAGGAAGATGACTGAGAACAAGCAAAAATAAATGTTAAAGCAAATTGAATTTTTCTTTTCGTAAAACATTCTTCCAGGCTATATATATATATATATATATATATATATATATATATATATATATATATATATATATATACAGGGTGATTCAAAAATCGATCACGAAACTTAAGGGGGTGATTCTACTTGACAAAATAAGGGTAGAGCTTCATATAATTTTTTTTCAAAATGTCATTCGTTTTCGAGTTACAAGCCGTCCAAGTTCAAGTTTTTATTTTTTGTTTTTTGAATTACTCGCTTACAGGAAAACCGATTTGACTAATATTTGAAAGATAGGCTAAGTCTTCTGCGCTTCATCATTTTAGTAACAATTCACATTGATTGTTTGCCGCTAGAGGGCACTTTACCTACATTGAAAATTGTTTTTTTGTCATAATTTTTTAGTGTTGACAGCTACAGTAGTTTTTGGCATAATTTCTGAAAGACTGATGCCAGGCCTTTAAAAAAGGTGCTCTTTATTTACATCGCTAAACCCAACGGTTTAGACGTAAATCACCCTTAAAAATTAAGTGGTAAATTTACTTTTCTCATTTCATTACCACCAGCTACCAGGTAAATAGCTATCAAAGTATACTAGAGCTGTCAGTTTAACATCAAATAAATTCGCTTTTTAAACTATTTAATTTATAATCTTAAAATAACTAATAATGGCTAATCAGTAAATATTCATATTATGGATTATTGCGATATACATTTAATTGATAAAAATTAATGAAACAGTACTAAACAAACTAAAAAAGATTCTCAAAATGTCCCCCATTTTCTTCAATACATTTCCTAACACTCTTCAAAAAATGTCGCCTAACTCGATGAAAAATTTCTGGTGTTTTTTTAATAATTTGGCACTTTTCGATTATCCTGAAGCGAAGATCCTCGACGTTGATTACTGGAATATCGTACACCAATTGTTTCAAATGACCCCAAAACAAAAAATCTATAGGATTAAGGTCTGGTGACCTCGCTGCCCATGCCAATGGTTCACTTCGTCCTATCCATCGCTCAGGATACGTTGCATTCAAATACTGTCGGACACGTATACTAAAGTGGGGCGGAGCTCCGTCTTGGAGGATCCACATGTTGGCCCTTACTTCCAATGGCACATCTTCCAGATACAATGGGAGACGATTTTGGATAAAATCTAAGTATACGTCACCAGTTAATGGGCCATCAAAGAAATGAGGACCAATAAGGTAATCTCCTATTATCCCTGCCCACACATTTAGTGAAAATCTACGCTGATGTTTCGTTTCTACCACATTGTTTGGGTTCTCGTAAGCATATGTGTGGATGTTGTGTAGATTTGTTATGCCATCACGAGTGAAACCAGCTTCGTCAGTGAATAATATGACGCCAATTAATCGATTATCGTGTTCATACTTAGCTAGGATCTGATTGCACATTTCCAACCGTCTCGGCCGATCATCGTCATAAAGAGCCTGCACCTTTTTTGAATGAAACGGGTAGAGTTGTTCTTCTCTTAGTATCCTCCATGAACTAGCCTGACAGAGCCGCACTTCATTCCCAATTTTTCTAGTACTAATACCTGGATTATCTTCAATAATTTCAAGCACTCTTTCTTCTTGTTGCACGTTTCTAGCAGTTCTAGGTCTTCCCCTATTTCCATTATAACTTTTAAAGGAACCACATTCCGCAAGCCTCCTGTGCACACTGGAAAATGTTTGAGCATGAGGGATATTTCTTTCCGGATAACTCTCCATATAATATCTTCTTGCCAACTTTGCATTACCATTTGCTTTTCCATAACAAAAATGGATATCACAATATTCGATATTTGAATATTGGTGATTAGCCATTATTAGTTATTTTAAGATTATAAATTAAATAGTTTAAAAAGCGAATTTATTTGATGTTAAACTGACAGCTCTAGTATACTTTGATAGCTATTTACCTGGTAGCTGGTGGTAATGAAATGAGAAAAGTAAATTTACCACTTAATTTTTAAGGGTGATTTACGTCTAAACCGTTGGGTTTAGCGATGTAAATAAAGAGCACCTTTTTTAAAGGCCTGGCATCAGTCTTTCAGAAATTATGCCAAAAACTACTGTAGCTGTCAACACTAAAAAATTATGACAAAAAAACAATTTTCAATGTAGGTAAAGTGCCCTCTAGCGGCAAACAATCAATGTGAATTGTTACTAAAATGATGAAGCGCAGAAGACTTAGCCTATCTTTCAAATATTAGTCAAATCGGTTTTCCTGTAAGCGAGTAATTCAAAAAACAAAAAATAAAAACTTGAACTTGGACGGCTTGTAACTCGAAAACGAATGACATTTTGAAAAAAAATTATATGAAGCTCTACCCTTATTTTGTCAAGTAGAATTACCCCCTTAAGTTTCGTGATCGATTTTTGAATCACCCTGTATATATATATATATATATATATATAACCAGTCAAATAAGCATTTTGCTAGGTCTTTTTTTTCGCTTATTTGACTGGAGTAATACAAACGACTTTGGCGTCTCGAATTTTGTTTGGCAAATATTTTTTTATTAACAATTAATAGCGAAAAATCGATTTTCTTCATTTTTTTCTAATAGTATTGATTTGTTAGTCTTAAAGCAGAGTTTTTCAATGTCCTGTTAACTGCAAGAGTAGCATAAATTGCATAGAAACAATTATTGCAATAGTTTCTTCTTATTAATAGCAACAATACTTTTGCCCAGTTTTTTTTACTTCGTCATGAAGATTATTTCTAAAGAAACCCTTACAATGAAATTGTTTCTTTGGAAATCACTTTTGAAACAGTTTTGTTTTCTTACAATTAGATATCATGCAGCTGTCAACTAACGCGAAAATGAAGCTATGACTAAGCAAACGTGGTTTCTTATTCGTTAGCTGCTCTTGTTGGTGACGTCATACTAATATATAGCCAATAGGAGATTCCGCATTATCACCACTTGTATATTTTTGTTTCATGCGTGTAATTTTTTTAGAATTGTGTTTCAATTTGACCTTTTAGGACAATTTTAACTAGAAAAACTAGACGTTTGACTGGTTTTCGCTTTTATTTTGTACTTTATATACAAAATAAATTAAAAAATTCACAAGTTTGGTCAGTTACACACACCTAGATCGATTAAAATTTGTGAGTTGGCTATGTAAATGATTCTAATTGTTTTTTCTCTCAATCGTTTGCCTGTTAGTGAAACAAAAATACTTTAATTTACCCTTGAGAACAAATTTTACAGGTCTTTTTGATCAAACAACTAATAATCTAACATATTTTCGTTGAATTTCATCATAAACAATGTATTGTAATCTGCAAGCCACAGCACAAAAAAGCAACGATGGAAGATTAACAACCTACATTCAATTTTAATAATAATTTTACCAGTCATTTTTATACTGCACAAGAACAGTGGCGTCCGTTCGGCAGGACAGGGGCGTACTTTCGCCTTTCTCATCGTGATTTTCGCAGATTATCATAAAAAAAATTATTTATTTATTTACAATAACTATCTTATATGCTTTTATATCCAACTTCAAGGCAGTAACCTTTTACAATACAAAAGTATGAACCAATTTAGATACAAATATAAATTTTAATATAATATTAATTCCAATCCGCGATGGATTTCTCGGAAAGTAGACTTTAAAAAATTTTCAAAATTTGTCAGTTTACCAAAGTCAGTGGTGCAATTCGTCTAAAATACTGTCAAAATGGTGGTACTTCCGGTTATACCGGAAGTTGATGCCTTCTTGTATGTTTTAAATGGAACACCCTATTTGTTATTTCATCATAGAAACAAGCCACAAGTACATAATATTGGTGCTATGAGCTGGTTTAGGCCAGGAAATGAAGCGATTTTTGGGAGGTAAAAATGACTCAAATACTGCCTGCGAGCTGATTGCAGAAATGGATAGGGGAAGGTAGTAGAAATGACGTCTCATCTCGTGTCTCAACAAATTTTGGTTGGAACGTTGTTTTTTTTTTGTTTAACAAATAGGTCGAAAAATGATTTTTCCTCAGTTTTTTGGATTTTACGGGAAATCTAAGAGATTTAGAGAAAAATGTTCCATAGACGAATTGTACGTCTTGAAAATATCTTCAAAATGCAAACATTAAAAATGGCTTATTTTTCAGTTGATAGCGTAAGTCTTTACGAAGAGAATGAGCACTGACAGAACTCTGTAGCAGTTTCCTAGACGACGGTACAGCCAATCAAAAATAGGCACTTTTTTCGTTTTTCTAATAAACAATTGCAATTTTACAAAAACTATTGGACCGAGAGCGCCCAACTTCCGCACATTTTTTAAGCACTTTAAAACTCACATTCTGGTAAAAGTTGAAAACAATTCAATAAATATTAAGAAAGTTATTAACAATTGAAAAATAAGCCATTTTTAATGTTTAATTTGCAATAACTTTTTTGTTTACAGACCGATTTGGACAAACAAAAACTCATTTTGAAGATATTTTCAAGACGTACAATTCGTCTCTGGGACATTTTTCTCTAAATCCCTTAGATTTTCCGTAAAATCCAAAAAAACCAGGGAAAAATAATTTTTCGACCTATTTGTTAAAAAAAAAACAATGTTCCAACCAAAATTTGTTGAGACACGAGATGAGACGTCATTTCTACTACCTTCCCCTATCCATTTCTGCAATCAGATCGCAGGCAGTATTTGAGTCATTTTTACCTCCCAACAATCGCTTCGTTTTCTGGCCTAAACCAGCTCATAGCACCAATATTATGTACTTGTGGCTTGTTTCTATGAAGTGGTAACGAAATTTTGAATTATGTCTTTTTAAAAACAATGCAATTTTGTGTTTTTTAAATTTTGTATGGAAATTTCTCCCCGTTTGTTCAATGTAACAACTATTGCAATACGAAGAATTTAGTCTATAAACACCTGACTTTTGTAGAGAGGAAATTTTGTCTTTGCCATTAAGCGTGTATGATTGTTTTTATGATATTTTGAATGTTATTTTTAAGTTTTGTTTTTTTAAGACATTAGCTAGTTTATCTGAAATAGGCCCAAATATATAAGGGTTGCTTATTTAGTGGTATTTTTATTTATGTTGGGTGGGTATATTCGGTTGAGTGTCGTTTGTTTTTATTTTTTATTTATGTTTAGTGCTATTTGTTTTATTGTAATAAGTTCTTTTTTCTTAACTGTGTCTGTTAAAGGAATAATGCTCTGTGAAACATAGATTTGTATCCTGTAAGTTTATGAGGTATATGCAGAGTGTAATTAGTGTTGTGGGATAGTGGGGTTAGTAAAAGTAGGTTTTCTGTAAATATCTAAGGAAAACTATTGTTTATTTATGCAAAGGTGATATTTAGACATCACGATTACAAAAATAAAGAATAGTTTTAAGGCATTGCGTTTGAGAATGTAACGGTGTTATGAAACCGCGGTCACACATATAATAAAAGTGATAAACCTAACAAAGTAAATTTTGTTTCATTAATTATTTACCAATATACAGTTTTCTTATTGGAACTAGCCGGCGAGTGAGATATCTGTGTTGCAGGGGTGGACTCCGCTCCGTTCGCAATTTGAATTAGGACTTACGGGAAAGTGTCAAGGACATTTCATTGCTATGTGGATATATAATGCGCTTGCGTAGAAAATAATGGTGGATATTGAAATATATATAAATATGTTTTTATGGAACTAATTGTAAGAGAGGAAAATGAGCTTAATTCAAAACCTTTTTAGTAATTCTTCTTCTTTCTCAGCTCATTGACGTCCACTCCTGGACATAAGCCTCTCCGATGGTCCTCCACTGGGATCTGTCTCTCCCCTTCTGGAGCCAGTCTTTTCCAGCAAACTGTCTTATATCATCTACCCATCTGCGTTGTGGCCTGCCACGATTTCGGTTCGTTTTTCGCGGTCGCCATTGCAGTAATTTACTCGTCCACCTATCGGGCTGTTGTCTAGCTATGTGCCCTGCCCATTGCCACTTTAGTCGTGATATGCGTTCAATGACATCAACTACTTTGGTTTTAGTGCTCTTTTTATTTCATCTAACGATATCTCCGACAAATCTACATTTTTTATTTGTTTTACTGTTTTTGTTGGATCTGGATCCGTATTGATCGAGGAGTATAAGTCCGCATAGAATGCTTCCACAGCCTTTATGATGTCATCTACATGTGTTACTGTCACCGCTTCTCTGTTCTTTAATTTTGTTATTTTGGTTCGTCCTCTTGAAAGACCTGACTTCAAAACTTTCATATTTGCGTTTCTTTCTGTCTGTAATGTATTTGCACTAAGTTTCTTGTCTGTAGTTTTAGTAATTACCTGTTTATAAATCAAGCATTTTGTCCCAAGATCAGTATTAACCTCTATAGAAAAAGATAAAGACAAGAGGAATGTTCTAAAGGGTGTTTTTATAGAGGTATAGAACTTTTAAATGGAATAAAACAAAGATGAATTTTGAAATTGACATGAAATTTACTTTATTCGAAAGATAATCTTCTGGCATTATAATTTAAATATGACTTCTGGCATATGACGGCCACGACTGGCTCGGACGTAGTCTAATCTGGAGGTCCAATTTTCGATGACTTTTTCCAACATTTGTGGCCGTATATCGGCAATAACGCGGCGAATGTTGTCCTCCAAGTGATCAATCGTTTCGGGCTTATCGGCGTAGACTAGCGACTTCACATATCCCCATAGAAAATAGTCTAGCAGCGTTAAGTCGCACGATCTTGGAGGCCAATTCACGGGTCCGAAACGTGAAACTATGCGGTTACCAAACGTTTCCTTCAATAAATCAATTGTGGCACGAGCTGTGTGACATGTTGCGCCGTCTTGTTGAAACCACAGCTCCTGCACATCATGGTTATTCAATTGATGAACGAAAAAGTCTTGTTTTGGGCCCATTCACCGAATCTACGCCTTGCTGGGTGATCGTGTGGCTTCAATTCTTGCACGAGTTGGATTTTGTAAGCACGCAAGACAAGATCTTTCCGCAAAATCTTCCATAAAGTGAATGGATACATATCCAATTCCTGTGCACGATGGCGGATAGACTGATTCGGGTCCTTCCTCTACGCTACGCTCTACAGCAGCAATAACTCCTTCTGTACGCAGTGTACGACGTCTCTGTGAAAGCGTATTATCATTTAGAGTAAACGTGGTGCGAAAACGTTCCATAGTTAATCAAATTAATTGCTCTGATGGACGATTATGTTGACCGTAAAATGGACGTAGTGCGCGATACGTATTTCGAACAGAACAATGATTTTCAAAATAAATTTGCACAATTTGGAAGCGTTGTTCAGGCGTCAGTCTATTCATGTTGAAATGCCAAACCAAACTAAACATAAATCACTTGACAGGTGACAAAATGGCCGCCAGTTAAAAAAGTGTTGCCAACTTAAAGTTCTATACCTCTATAAAAAACACCCTTTATTTAACAAATTTTGCAAATATAATATAAGGTACGTTCGAGTTGAAGACACTGCTGGTCCAACCAGACCTTTCAAAAAATCATAATTAATATCTGATCACGTGACGAATCGAATCGACTCCCGCGACGTTCTGCAAAAGTGCTTGACCCGACTTCATGATAAATCGCCAAAAAGATTCTATTATTAGATAATTGCGAGACGAACCATAATGTAACTTACTTAATTTAGCCGTGTAGAAGAACTGCTCGGGCGAAATTCCAAGAATAAATTTCTTGGTGAATGGACATCGCGAGGGGCCCCACGCCCAGTCTGTCGTATCGCGTAGCATCAGCTGTGAAATCAGCTGATGCTTACAAGAGAATTTAAAACAATTTTCTCGGAAGTTATTAGATTTTATGTGGTTTATTCACTAATTAAAATTAGCCCTAGGAAAAATTACGGGGCGGAACAAATATATGTAGTTGAAAATTTTTATTTTTTTTTTTATTGATTTGGTCGGTTGGGTGATTTGTTACGAGCCGGGATAGACTAGATAATGCGCAGCTAATTGCAGTTGCTTCAACTTTCAAATAAGTTATTAAAGTTTTTATTGCCTTTATGTAAGGTAACATTCGTTCCTATCATTGACTTGTTTTCCAGCTCAAAATGCTGATGGGAATATGGTTCATTTATATATATATATATATATATATATATATATATATATATATATATATATATATATATATATATATATATATATATATATATATATATACAGTGCCTTCATTTCAAAACGAACCATCCTTAATAACTTTCTTAAATAGAAAAATTTAAAAAAAAAGAAAAAACACGTCAATTTAGATATACAGGGGGAAGTTTAATTTTGCATTTGTTAAAAGTCTGTCAATCACCTCCTCAACTCCAGCTAACCTCACTTTGATATGTCAAATGGGAACCCCCACCTTGTGACACATCATTGTAAGCAGCATAAAATTGTCTATCCAACCGTATAAAAAAAATTAAATCGGTTGACGTACAAGCGAATAGTGTGCAAAAATGTCTTGTAATAATGCATAATATATCGGCCTCGAACTTTGGTATGTCAAATGATTACCCTATAGTGTGATACATCATTTTAAAGGACGTACGATCTGCTATCCAACGATGTCAAAAAAAATTAAGTTAATAGACGTTATAGGCAATTAGGATGCAAAAATGTGTGTTAAATATAAGCAGTTTATTCAGTTTTATTCAGTTGAAGAAAATTATTTTATTAAATGTTCAAAATGTGCGCCGTTATTAGCGAGACAATAAAAAAGCCTATTTTGAAATTCCCCACGAACATTGGCAAGGGTTTCTCTGCTAATTCCTCTACATTCCCGAACAATTCGATCTTTTAAATCGTCAATATTTTCAGGTGGGGTTTTATAAACCTTGCTTTTTAAATACCCCCAAAGAAAAAAGTCTAGAGGGGTTAGGTCTGGAGACCGTGCTGGCCATTCAATTGCACCACGTCTGCCAATCCACGTCCCTGGAAAATGTTCATCAAGCCACTCTCGAATTGCCAAAGCGTAGTGCGGGGGAGCTCCATCTTGCTGGAAATGCAAATTATTTTCATTTAGTACTATAACAGCATTTTCATCCACTTGATTTTCTAAAGATTGCACAATGGCAGGGTATATTGTGTTTTCTAAAAGGTTTAAATAAATTTGCCCAGTTAAATTATCTTCCAAAAAAAATGGCCCGATGATTTCATTGCCATAAATTCCTGCCCACACGTTAATTTTTTCGGGATATTGAGTATGCCCTTCTCGGAAAAGGTGCGGATTTTCATTATCCCAGTATCTGCAGTTATGTCTGTTAACCAGTCCATTTAGAAAAAAAGTTGATTCATCACTAAAGCAGATATTCTTAGGTAAATGGGGGTCCTCGTCAATTCGTTGGCACATTAATTCGCAAAATTGAATTCTCCTATCAAAATCGTCTTCTCCGAGTTCTTGAAGAATTTGAATTTTGTAGGGAAAAAACTTATTTTGTTTTAAAACTTTATGCACAGAGCCAGCAGAAATGTTGGTTAAATCTGCGACCTTTGAGATGGATAAAGTTGGATCTATTGCAAACTGTCCTAGTACCTCGATTTGGCATGCTTCATCTACAACCCTTTTCTCAATATATTTTTTATTACAAACGGATCCCGTTTCTTCAAACTTTCGTACCAATTCGAGTACATATTTATGGCCCACGTTTTTGTCTTGATGCCTCTCGTTAAATGCTCTGGCGGTTCTACGAGCGCACCGATCTTCAGCTCCATAGAGAAAAATTATTTCTATTCTTTCGGCTAGCGTATACACCATTTATATTCACGTTTCAACTAGGCGTCACAATGACAATTTTAACAATAATAAACAACTGGTGTTTAAAGATCTTAAAAATTTTATTTATTGCAGTGATTTTTTGTACCTATCAGGTACCGCAAAAAATATCATTGAAATAAATACACTAGATTGATTAAACTGCAATGAATTTTGCGATGAATTTTAAAACAGGCTTAGTTTTTTTCTCGCAAATATTTTAACTGTTTATTATTTTAAAAAAATATTTATTTTAAATTTAAAATAATATTTTACTCTATGAAGTAGCCATTTGACATAATAAAGTTTAATGTGATAAGGTGTCTATTATTACCACACATCTTTTCTTACTATTCGCTTGTACATCAACCGATTTTGTTTTTTTTTATTGGCTAAATAGGAGATAGTATGTCCTTTAAAATGATGTATCACACTATAGGGTAATCATTTGACATACTAAAGTTCGAGGCCGATATATTATGCATTATTACAAGACATTTTTGCACACTGTTCGCTTGTACGTCAACCGATTTAATTTTTTTTATACGGTTGGATAGACAATTTTATGCTGCTTACAATGATGTGTCACAAGGTGGGGGTTCCCATTTGACATATCAAAGTGAGGTTAGCTGGAGGTGAGGAGGTGATTGACAGACTTTTAACAAATGCAAATTAAACTTCCCCCTGTATATCTAAATTGACGTGTTTTTTCTTTTTTTTAAATTTTTCTATTTAACAAAGTTATTAAGGATGGTTCGTTTTGAAATGAAGGCACTGTATATATATATATATATATATATATATATATATATATATATATATATATATATATATATATATATATATATATATATATTGAAACTACATATATAAAGTGGTCAAACTTATTGTATATATATTTTATATTTCAGGACGTTTCGACTCTTTCGAATCTTTTTCAACTGAGGGTTTCGGGGATTCTAGAAAAATGTACATTTTTAATATTATTATATACGAAACAACAGGTTAAAATCTTACCATTAAGAGCAGTGTTTTAAATAAAAATTAATTACAACACATTACAACACCAATTATAATCATACACTCTCTTATATGTTAACTTTGCAAAGGTTTTTTTAAAGTCCAGTTAGAAGAATGGACATTTTTAACCCTATAACTGCCTTGACTTGACTGAATGTGGAACCCAGATGGTGTATGTTTTAGGTATTTTAAGTGGCGTAAAAAGTTTGGGTCTTTAATTGAAGTGATATCTTTCTGAAAAAATATCGTGATTCAATTTAGAAGAATTGAAAGCGGAGAATTATTTTTATTTATTGTTTTATTTATTTTAGAAATTCCCTTATATTGGTTTATTTTAATATGTTGAAATAAATTTGATTTAGATTATTAATGTCTGTTTTATCGTTTACGGCATTCGGATTTTTTTTTATTGCAATCATTTCGTAAAAATCTCATTTTCCTTTGTTGGTTTCAGTTTTCAAGATTTTTGTATTTTCATAATCAAAGGTGTGCTTGTGTTTCATTTCGTGTTTTTTAGGGCTGTAATATTTTTTTTTGTCATATTTATGTCCATTTAGACGATTTTGCAGATACTGACTAGTTTGGCCGATGTAATTCGATGAACAATCCTTGCAGGATATTTGGTAGACAACATTTGATTATTTGTTTTTTGGTATATCGCTTTTTAATTTGCTGAAATTGCTTTTAAGTAAATTATGGCCCTTATGACTAGTGGTTATATTATGTTTCTTAAAAAAAGTTTGAAAGTTTTCGGAAGGTTTTGGTATGTATGGCAATGAAATATATTGTTTTTGGTTTTATTGTCTTCTAAATTTTCTGTTTTAGTGTTTCCTGTTTGTATTTTTCTAGCCTTTCTTTAAAAATTTTATTAATTAGTTTATTTGAGTAAGAGTTTGACATAAGGACCTCTTTTGCTTTTTTGATGCAGTTGTTTCTAAATTCGGGACTACTAAGGATGATGGCTCTATCGGCTATTCCAATTATTACTGATTTTTTTTTGGCCATGTGGTGTTAGGAATTGTAGTTGAGGTAGCGACCAGACCATGTAGATTTTGTGTACCACTCAGTTAGTATTGTATTATTTTTGTGATGCAACGTTATATCTAGGAAGTTTATGTTGTTATTATTTTCAAATTCTATGGTAAATTGTAATTTTTCACAGATACGTAGATGATTGCATAACAATTATACCAAAAAATCAAAATTCATATATTTTAAACAAATTTAACAGCTATCATGAAAAATTGCAATTTACCATAGAATTTGAAAATAATAACCACATAAACTTCCTAGATATGACGTTGCATCACAAAAATAATACAATACAACTGTTTAATATCATTAAATCAGAGTGGGCACAAATTTCTCCAGGAACTTTCCAAAAAGTAGTTGACTGGCTGCCTAGAAGATGTCAGGCAGTCTTAGATGCTACAGGGTATAGTACATAACTTCAAAACGCTAAAAATGATGATTTCAGTGGCAATGATTCTATGTACCCTACTAAGAGGTTTTTGGAGTCGCTGATCTCAAATTTGATGTCTCTTTTCAGAAATTCAAGATGGCGGATCGAAAATTGAGGATGTGTACCCAAAACCTCTTAAATATTGGTCACAAAGAAATATTAGAATGTTAATAAAAAGCAATCTGTCTCGACCAAGAGGTTTAGTGATGTAATTTAGAAAATAACTGCTAGAACTTAACCTAAAAAAACAAAAATCGTTTTTTCACAGGCATAAAACGAAGTCAATGACGTATATACTATACAAAAGAGTTTTTGGGGTAGCTGAATTCAAATACCGTGTCTGTTTTCAGAAATTCCAGATGGCAGTTTTAAAATGGCGGATATGCAGGAGAAAATTGTCAAATAACACTAGGGTCTATTATTTGTGGATCAAGGCTCTACCAGTTTTAAGGCCTACCAGCACAGGATTTAAGAACCTTGAATGGAAGGGTCCAAGAATTCGGCTCTAGGGTCTATGGGATCAAGGTCAATGGTAAATGGAAAATCCATAAATTTGGGGTCTACGTGTTTAGTGTGTATAGGACGAAGGTCTATAGACGTAGGTTCTATAAATCCAAGGTCTATGTGCTTAGCGCCTATACGTATCCCTCTCAACAACAATCATCAACCTATAGATAGAAATTTGGTTGATCCCACATAAATATTACAGTATAACCTTTGAACTTAACCCGTTAAACCTAAACCTTCTAACCCTAAGTGCTGAAATCCGAAATCCAGAATCCTTAAAACGGCTGCTGGAAATTTTCGACCCACCGTTATATATATATATATATATATATATATATATATATATATATATATATATATATATATATATATATATATATATATAGACAGATTCAGCTAGTTAGTAATCATTAATAATAAAAATTACCCGGGACTTGTAGACTATTAGTTTATATTTGGAAAATGGTGTGAATTCATCTAATTTTCGTAGAAGTTACCATAAAAAAATTAAAGAAATACATAGCGCGTTTTTTATACTATTCGAAGTTTTATCAATGTTTAAATTATTCAAAAAACAATATTTTTTTAGAATGAGTCAATATTTTTCTGCAAGAATGTTATTCTCATGCACTTGTAAGGTGGATTTTTCTTATCATCTCCGATACGTCGTTCAAATATTTGATTAATAACCCTTATCTTCCACAAATTAGCACGAAATTGCGCGATATTTAACGCTAATCTCAGTTTTTATTTTATATTTTATATAAATAACCGGATTTTTAATATATATACAAATATACATACACCTATTTTCAAAAATAAAGTGAGTAGTTCTATAAAAATAATAAATTTCCGCGACTTCATTCCTGACATATTTCAGTTCTTTTAATGTTGCTTTAGTTTTTTTTTTGCTCAAAGCTGACACATTTTTTTTACAACTCACATCAAATATTATCCCTTGTTTTCCTTGTATTATCTTAGAAAATCATAAAGTATTGTCCCTTGGTTTTCTTCTCAGTTTTCTGGTAAAAATATTAAAATTAAAAGTGTAAAAGTATCTTGACATGACAACTATTTTCATTGTCTTAGTCTCACATAAGTCTATTCAAGATACACGTCTCAACGATCGACGTGACGACATTACTCAAAGAGATCGAGTTTCAACTTGTTTGTGACTTTATAGGTATTACGTATAGCACTGTTGTTTCATAAGTATTTTGACAATCATTCAATTACGATTTATCGAAGACACGGTTGCATCACAGCGTAAGTTTTGTGTTATATCGTTAGATTGATATTGTTATAACTGCCTTTAAGGAAGGGAAACGACAAATGGAAGTCGCTCAGAACTTTAGCGTGTCTCAGCAGCTTGTTGGTGCGTGGAATGAAGTTTATAATATAAATAAAAAAATTATCTATGACCGACCTAAACGCTTTTCTTACGCACAGATCATGGACGAGCTCAGAATGGTCTACAATATTGTGGAGCGATGAAAGCAAGTTCAATTTAGTATCGTCTGATGAAATAAAGTATGTTCGACGTCCTAGGGACAAAAAGTGTTTTTGTTGTCGGAGTTGAACCGTTAATTCGCATATATATATATATATATATATATATATATATATATATATATATATATATATATATATATATATATATATGATTTCCAGTCTCCATTGATCTCGGTTTGTCCATAGGTTTTCATCCATTCCTCTTGTTCTTATATCTTTATCCACTCCTTCTCTCCGACGTAGTCTGGGTCTACCTCTCTTTCTTCTTCCCTGTGGTGCCCAATTTAAAACTTTTTTTTGGAAGTCTAGTATCGTCCATTCGCTGAATATGTCCGTACCATCTAAGGTAGTTGATTTTAATATCTTCTGTTATCTTGTCCTTAACGCCCATAATTTCTTCGATTCTTTGATGTCTGACCCTGTCCATTCTGGATTTTCCAGCCGCTCTTCTCCAATAATCCATTTCTGTAACTTCCAGTGTTCTTAGAGTTCTTTCTTTCAGATTGAAGGGAAAATGGATCGATTTTTATAGGGTAATATACAATGTATCTCATGACGAACTTCCGCAATCGATTTATCGGAAAATAGACTTTAAATTTTTTTTTTTAATTTGGCAGTTTACTAAAGTCTATGGGGGCTAAATTTTTTTCAAGATGGTGGCACTTCCACTTACACCGGAAGTTGAGGTCTTCCTTTTCCTGTAGAAAAATAGAGGAAGAAGTTGGAGTAGCAAAACCTGACTATGAAAGAATTTTTGAAAAAGTATAAATATCATCCATATAAATTTAAAATAGTGCAACATTTACACCTCAGAGATAATGAGCACCGAGTAACGTTTTGTCAATGGTATTTAGAACAAATCCGCACCAATGAATGTTTTGGCAGATCGCAGATCTGACGAATGTTATTCTTCAAGTACGGGAATTTTCAATCGTTACAACACGAGGCATTGGGCTGCAGGAAATCACCATTTAATTTTCGAAAGGGCACAACAAGGGCGCCTCGGGGTTGGTGTCTCATGTTTTATTTTGGACCGACGCTTAGCATATAGGATGTATGAAGGGGGTCTCACAGCATGTAGATATCTAGAAGTCCTTAAGGAAATTGTTCCAGAATTACTTGAAAATGTTCCATTGGCTCATTTTGATTCGATTTATCGGTACCCCGAGCCACAACTCTGGGCTATTAAGACCGTTTCTGGAGAATACCTTTCCTCAAAGATGGATAGATGCTAGTGGGCCAGTGAGATGGCCTCCACGATCTTCCGATCCTTCCGTTTTGGATTTTTTGTGGGGTTTTATGTAAAATCAAGCATGGCAATTGAATTTGCCTTCCAAACTCTTCATAATAGACCTATGATTCTTTTAAATGCAATTAGAAGAATAACAAAACTATACCGACATTACAATCGAAAAAAAGGCCGTCTTTTTGTAAACCAGCTTTAAAAAAAATCTTGGTTGTTTTTAGTTTCAGTGTTCGAATTTTGAACTTGTTTTTCAAAATAAAATAAACACATTATATATTTTTCAAAAGCCTGAATTATACTTAATTAATATCTAAAATAATATGTAGGGTGTCCTATTTAAAAAATCATAGTTTGGTTAATATCTCAAAAACTAAACTTTTTAGAAAAAAACTTTCTGCGCCTTTAAACTCTACGTAAAAAACTATATAAAACCAGTTTTTACTTTTTTGATAAATTAACCCATAACGGAAATACGAGGTGTGCCTAAAAAACGAAATTTTTCAAAATCACCCTGTAGATTAAAACGTAAAAGAGCCATGACAACACTCTATCTTTGATAATACAGTACCTCCTAGAAGTGTTGAAAATGAAACACCCTGTACACACTAAAGTAGATCCCCTTCGAGAAGCGCACCGACCCCCAATTAAATAATAAAGTCTTTCATATAGGACAAATTGATAGTTATGATTAGACCTGCAAACGCCATTTTTGATATAAAATTATACATGAAATATGTCTATAATTTTACGTAGAATTTAAAAATGAAATAACATATAGGGTGTTTCATTTAAAATAAGCAAAAAGGCATCATTTTCCGGTGCCCCCACTGACTTTAGTAAACTGTCAAATTTTAAAAATTTTCCAAAGTTTATTTTCCGATAAATCGGTAGCGACAGTTCGTCCGTCGTGGGACACACTATATAAAAAAAAGTCACCAATTTTCGTAGAATGACCCATACCTATTTTGAGAAATTAAGCACACATCATCGCCCATAAAATTGATATCGAGGAAGATAATATCATATTCGTGTAAAAACAAGTCTTTTATGACTTGTCAAACATTTATTTTTATGCAATTTTATCTTTTTTTGCGATGGTGCATAAAATTTCTGCTGACCCAGCGAATGTGAGGTCATTTACTCGTACAGGGTCAAAGATTTTTTATTAATTCGACTAAATATATGTAATTAATCTAATTAACAGTATTTATTGTTATCTTTTGTGTGATAACAAAGCAAGCATTTTCACGGTCAAACATGTCTAATAAAATAACATTTTTAAAGTAGGGTAATGCGCTAGCAAAGCCAATTTCTTATTTCAAGTTGGTGCTAATCGAGTCTCTATTACGGAAAAATTTTAATCATAAACGGTATGGAAACAGGTCTCAAAAAACCGCTGTGCAACAGTCAGATTCACTAAGAAGGTTTTAGATTTAAACCCGATCTAGTTACCATGAAAATAGATCTTCTAGTTTACTCCAGTCTTCCTATTGAATTTGTAGCGATTTCATGTAAAAATTTATTGCAGATATCTGAAAGTTTCATGGCATAGGGGGACTCAATAGATGATAAATACGTAAAAAAGTACAGCTAGATCAGCCCTGTTTTTTTATAAACAACATCCAAAGTCGGAGATTCGATTTTTCGCCCGTAGAATTTTTGGGTTACATTTTAGAAAAAACTAGTCCAAATGAAAGTTGTGGGTATTGACCTTTAATTTCATTTTTTATACGTCAAAATCGATAAATAATTTATCGAGATAATGGCGAAAAACCACCTTTTTTGCACAATTTTATAAATTTTAATAACTTTTGCAAGAAAGGCCGAAAGTGATGTATAACCCCTTGATGATAAGGCCATTATGTGCCTTTATAACTGTGCGAAAGCTGGACCAAATCGGTTTGGTAGTTTATGAATAATCTTAATTGTTTATCCCAGACATTAAATGTTCAAACAATTGTCCTTGCCCGGAGGATGATTCTACAGATATTTGCAAAAGCGGAATGGATTCTTTGAAGTTCAAACTACAAGCAAAGGTGAAAAAACGATGTATTTTTAAAACAATTGTTGTTAAAAAAACCGTTTAAAGAAGGGGTACCTTTTTTATGTATAAACAATTGGAATAACTTTGTTAATTTTTACGACAGAAGTTTGTGAATAAGTGGACACGTTGTTCGAGTTTATTATCAATTGCAAATATGGTTAGGAAATCAGATGGACGCAACCAAATATGGCTGGCGAAAACATAACCATGGCATCGAACCAATTTACACATTTGAAAATTTGATACCCGACGAAACTTTAACTTTAATTACATGTAAGTGCACTACTGGGTGCAAAACAAGTAGATGCGGTTGCAAAAAGCACGGTTTCAATTGCACAACTCTGTTTAAACTGCAACGATGAGGGAGATAAAAAATGCGAAAACTCCGCTGCAGTGATAATTGAAGAATGACGCAGAGAAATGACGATTTGCTACAAGCAATGATAAATGATGACGAAGAAGAGCCTCCATAAAAAAGAGCAAGAACAGAAATATAAATTTTTATCGTTGAGTTATTTAAATAAAAAAAGTGGATTGTGTATTTAGGGTATATAAAGTGTATTAAAAAAAAAGTTTTGTATTATCCATAAACATATGTCTGGAGTATTTATTCCGGGAAGATATATATATATATATATATATATATATATATATATATATATATATATATATATATAATTTATTTTTGTATCTTAAACCTTTTGTTAAATATTTTTTTCTAATATTTTCTTGGGTATAGGTTTTTCATTAGAGAAACAAAGGACAACAATTTTCTTTCTGACGTTTCGCTCTACATAGCGAGCTTCTTCAAAAGAGCTTGGTATATTTATTTTACATCTTGAAAGTAGTTTTGTGTGTACACACAAAACTACTTTCAAGATGTAAAATAAATATACCAAGCTCTTTTGAAGAAGCTCGCTATGTAGAGCGAAACGTCAGAAAGAAAATTGTTGTCCTTTGTTTCTCTAATGAAAAACCTATACCCAAGAAAATATTAGAAAAAAATATATATATATATATATATATATTGTGACAGTGTTTTATATTTAATATTTGCAATGAAATTAAACTCTTAGTAAAGTTTTTTGAAACAATATTAGTGTTAATATTTCCAAAAAAAATGTGTTTTCCGTTGAAATGTCGATTTTCCGATATTTCCTGATTTTCTATGATAATCAAAATAACTCAGTTCATAATATTTCGCCGAGTTACCCCAGCTTAAAAAAAAATGAAGGCTCTACGTTATCTGGAACCCGAGATATCGTACAATTTTGTTGCGCACTCCAATTTGAAGTTTGATTTCAGAACCACACCGTGAGAAAGTCGAGCTTCCCCTACCACTCGCTACAACGCACTTGCAAAAGTACCTTCACTTCAAGGCTATTCTTTTGAGTCATTATCAGTTTCACTTCTATCACTTGAAGTAATCATGATCACTTCGACCCAATGACAAGTAAATGCATATTCAAAAGAACATGAAGTTATCAGTTTCACTTTGTTCACTTGATCAGTGATAATTTACTTAAAAGAATACAGCCTTCGAAGGGCTATAACTGTACTAACGATGCATGAATTTCATACTTCTCAATTGCATCATCAATATAGGTCTTCGTTTAAAATCTGTGAAAATTTTGGCTTAATGCTTATAAACAAAAGAGATATGATTTAAAAAAAATGCTATCTTAGCTCCTATTGGTCGTAGGAGACTTTTTTTTTAATTCATGTTTTTTCACCAGCTTTCAAGTCCACTTATTCACAAACTTGTATCATTAAAATTAACAAAGTTATTCCAAATGTTTATACGTAAAAAAGGTACCCCTTCTTTAAACGGTTTTATTAACAACAATTTTTTTCAAAATCCATCGTTTTTTCATCTTCGTTTGTAGTTTGAACTTCAAACAATCCATTCCGCTTTTGGAAATATCTGTAGAATCATCCTCTGGGCAAGGACAACTGTTTGAACATTCAGTGTCTGGGATAAACAATTAAGATTATTCATAAACCACCAAACCGATTTGGTCCTGCTTTCGCACAGTTATAAAGGCACATAATGGCCTTATCATCAAGGGGTTATACATCACTTTCGGCCTTTCTTGCAAAAGTTATTAACATTTATAAAATAGTGCAAAAAAGGTGGTTTTTTGCCATTATAGGATAAGAACCTAGCGATAAAGCCTTGAAATATATAAAAAAAAAAGTTATATCCCGAAAATAAATAGAATTTTCCATTTTTGCGGGTTCAGAAATAAAAGTAAATGATTTTTTATGCGTATATTATTAGGGTTTAAATCTTGCTTGACTAATTGTTAATCTTGTGGGTTTACACACTCTGTTGTCAATTTAGAACCGTTTCAAGGTCTGTTAGTAAATTCAGTGGTAAGTTTTCACCAACTTTCTAAGCTATAAGTTTTTATCTGAAAATTCTGTGTAATATTTTAAAACTCTATGTTTAATTCTAGATATATTTTATGAAATATTAACATAAAAAAAGTGATAATTGACGAGTCATAGCCGCCAAATGGCGCAAATTGATAGTTTTGATTCGTTCTACACTTTGATTTCTACTGGAAGTTATTACTTCAGAAGTGATGACTTCCGGTCAAACCGAAAACTATGTAATTTCGGTAGATAGAGTCTGGCATCATCCATATAGTCATTAGTCAAATTATCAAACTTATATATTTTTTTTCGCTGAATAAGAATCTGTAATTAGAAAAACAATTGAGCATTGCGCATTGTAAATATTCAGTAAAAATTTTTATAAAAAAATTGAACCGATTTCTAAAAGTGCGCTAAAAAGTGAAAAATAACCATAAATTTTTATATGAAATTGAAATTTTTGAAGTCGGCGCCAAACTAATACCTGACAAAATGTGATTCGCCTAAACAGATTAAAAATACTTTATTTGTAATTGCTTTCTTACCATAATTTGTATATATTAGTAGTTATTTATTTCATTTACAAATAATTTAGCGCCGACTTCAAAAAGTTCAATTTCATATAAAAATTTATAGTTATTTTTCACTTTTTAGTGCACTTTTAGAAGTTGGTTCAATTTTTTTTATAAAAATGTTATTTTTCAATTTTTAGTTTTGAATTCATTGTGATATCCTTAAATTATTTGAACTTAGTTCTAATCGAGATTAGTATATCTCGCAATAATTACAAGGTGGCAAAAAAGTACCGATTCTATCCAAAGTTGAAAATCACCCTAAAATGAACCCCTAAAAATTCTTTGATTCTTAGAGTTCTCCAAATACCAGTGAAATTGTGTCAAACAAATATTTAGTCTGTCAGTAAATCCACTATCTTAAATTTCAAATTAATTTTGGATTGATAATATAGGCCCCAAAAACCTTTCAATATCGATATTTAAAGACCTTGAGATGTAAATTTCTTAGCCCGATATATTTTATACTGCATATTGAGTTTGTATACGCCCCAAGAACCCCGCAATATTAATTTTAGACAAAATCGGAAAATGTAAAATTTTTAGTTTCTCATATTGTATCTTATCAGCCTAATAGTAAAAATTAACTTCATATTCGTGATACACCATCCTAATACCAAATCTGAAAAAATGCGAATAAGGTAAAATTTTCAACCCACCATATTGGATCCGCCATATTGAATATCAAAAAATAATTTTAACGTCTTAACCTAATCTAAATCTAAACCCTTCAAAGCCCCCTAGTACCAATTTTGGATGAAATCCGGAAATTTAAAATTTCCAGACCGTCATATTGCATCTGACATGTTCGCTATTTACATCAACAAAAACGATTCAGACCCACCTTTAAACAAAATCGAAAAATGTAAAATTTTTTGTGCGCTATATTGAATGCGCCATATTGAATTCTGAAAAAATACTTTTAAAATCATAATTTACACCCTCAAGAACCCCCTATATCAGTTTTGGAGAAAATCGAAAAAATGCTAAATTTTTAGGACACCATATTGAATCCGCCAGATTGAATTTTTCAAAAAATATTTTAAATTCGTAATTAACACTAACAAAAATCTTCCAATACCGATTTTAAACAAAATCCAGAGATGTAGATTCTGTAATCCGCCATCTAGGATCCGCCATATTTACTTTTTTTTTAAATAATTTCAAATTCGTAATGTACAATCCCAAGAACTCCCCCATAACAATTTTGAAAAAAATCGGACAAAATTAATTTTTTATCCGCCATATTGAATTTTTTAAAAATAATTTCAGATTTATTATGGACGATCCCAAAAACTCCCTCATACCAATTTTAGAGAAAATCGGAAAAAATTGATTTTTTCATCCGCCATATAGAGTTTTTTAAAAGTAATTTTAAATTCATTATGTGCCACCCCGAAAACTCCACCACACCAATTTTGGAGAAAATCGGACAAAACTAAATATTTTTGTCCGTTATATTGGATCCACCATATTGAATTTTGTAAAAATAATTTCATATTTGTTGTGTACGACCTTAAAAATTCCACCATACCAATTTTGGAGAAAATTGGACAAAATTAATTTTTTTGGCCGTCATATTGTCAGCGCCATCTTAGATTTTACCGCACCAATTTCGTCCAAAAAAATATGGGACCACCGCAGCAACTTCCTGAACATAACTTAAAAAATTTCATTCAAATTAGTGCCGCCGTTCCGGAGTAATCGGTGTACATTCATAAAAAAATACATAGTCGTCGAATTAAGAACCTCCTTCTTTTCGAAGTCGGTTAAAAATTGCTTTTTTTTTAATGAAACATTCCAAGTATTATTTGCCGAAAAGAAATGAAAGCAAATTTAGAAAAATTTAGATTAACCAGATATTTTAACATTTTTATTGCACACTACGTACACAAAATAATAGATGGTAATCTGTGAAACTTCTAATAATACTTATAACTGATTCCAATTTTAATATATGTTTGTGAACAAAAAAAAACTGATAATTATATGGACGGAAACGAATATTTCCCTGAAAATTAAGAAATCATTATATAAGTATTAGATTAACCCTAAAACTATTTCCGACTTCGAGCCTCCTAAGTATTTGTTTACGAAAATAGAAATTAACTTTTATCAGTTCGTCCGTAGATAATACTAAAACGAGTCTGGTTTTGTAATCAACAATAATTATAGAACAAGAGGTATGTTTACTTAGTTGAGTTGGAATTATCATTGTGACACAAGTCACACTAATGAGATTTTTATCTCTTAAGTAAAAAGGTTTGTAAATATAATACTGTACAAGCCCATCGTAAATATCTAAGGGGTCATTTCACTTCTAGAAAAAACAATGACTTTACTACTCCATGGAAATTAGATCAAAAAAAGAGCTGTTTTGTTCGGCATTCTATAAAACATATCTCGATGGTAACTCTGAAAGACCTGTGTAAAAAAATGGCGGACCAAAAATGGTCATGATTTTCGGTTTTTTGAGTTTATCTCGAAAAGTAAAAGTTGCATTGAAAAATCTTTCAAACAAAAGTTGTAGAGAATTAAAAATTCTATCGATTCATATAAGTTATAGGTGGCGCACTAGTTATCGAGATATATTGTTTTTCCACAAAATTTACGGTTTTTTTTTAAGGACATTTATTAACAAATTATCAATTTAAAATTTAACATAAATATAGGTTATATAGGAATTATTGAAATACGGAGGACAGCGACTAACACAGGAACTCATAAGCTTCATTCGAAAAATCCTGACACAATGCAAAGTACCAGATAGGTGGATAACCAGCACAATGATGCTTACGTTTAAGAAAGGTGACAAACAAGAACCAGGGAACTACAGGGGTATTAATCTACTGGACACAACTCTGAAACTCGTTACGAAAGTAATCAAAAATAAAATTAATGCGGTTACAACACCGGAAGACGAACAGCAGGGATTTAGATCAAGAAGATCTTGCGTGGATGCAGTATTTATTCTACGACAGATAGTCGAAAAATCTATAGAATACAATAAACCAACATTTTTATGCTTTATAGATCTAACAAAAGCATTCGATCGCATAAAGCTAGATGACGTAATCCACCTGTTATATAAGAGAAATATTCCTATCAATATAATTCAGACCATCGAAAACATATACGCAAACAATAAAGTTCAGATTCGCACTAACGGTAAATTATCAACACCCATACCAGTCAACAGCGGTATTAGACAGGGAGACTCGCTTAGTTCTTTGTTGTTTAACATGATAATGGACGAAATAATAAAGGAGGTGCGACTTGGTAGAGGATATAAAATGGGTGATACAGAAATAAAAATTCTCTGTTACGCTGATGACGCTGTGATATGTGCCGAAAATGAAGACGACCTCCAGAGATTGTTAAATACCTTTAATCTTACGGGAAGAAAATATAATATGCTTATCTCAGCCGAAAAAACTAAATGTATGACAACCTCAAAAGAACCCCTCCGATGCAAACTAGACGGTCAAATAATACAACAAGAAATGAGTTTCAAATATCTAGGAATCGACATAACTAGTTATGGCAACATCGAAGATGAAGTAAGAGAGTAGGTGTCCAAAGCAAACAAAGTGGCGGGTGATCTGGCGAAACAAACACTTACAACAAGAAACAAAGGTTCGGATCTACAAAACCACAATTAGACCCATTATGACATACACCTCAGAAACACGGCCAGAGACGACAAAAACGAAACAACTATTGGAGACTACAGAAATGAGAATACTTCGACGAAAAACAGGAAAAACGCTACTAGACAGAGAAAGAAGCGATAACATTAGGCAATCATGCAACACAGACTGCATTAATGAGTGGGTCCTACAGCGTAAGACACAATGGAACAAACACATAAGCCGAATGACAGAGGATAGACTGGTAAGGATCGCACGAGATAAATCGCCTAGTGGTACACACAGTAGAGGTCGACCACGGAAAAGGTGGAGCGATAATTTAAGTCCAGAATGAGGAAAATCGAAGAAGGAACAGGTCAGGGACCTATTATAGAAGGTAGAAGAAGAAGAAGAAGATAAATATAGGTATTATCATTCTTTCCGAGAAATTTGATGTCAAAATTGAAAATTCAACCTTAATTTTCCGCTTTCCTAATTAGGATACAATGCTCAATTTTAATGGAAATTGTTTGTATTGTTTTATATTTTGAAGATCTATTTTTAAAAAAAATTATTTTTCAATCGTGGGCCAAGAAATTTTGCAAAAACCAATTTTTGTACAAAAAAAATTGCGATAGCTTTTCACCGGATGAAGATAAATTTTTTTTAATTCGTGCATTGGATTTAGATGTATCATTTCCGATCTAAAAAAAATTAATTTTGGATGAAAGAAACGCTTTTTTTTTTAAAAAATTCATAATGGCGTGGCAAATGAATATTAAGGGCTCAAATTTGCAGAAGATGCTTTTTAATACTTGTACTTTACCTGTGAATTTTTTGGATCCAAGAAATATACTTCCATACGCTCTGTGAATCTTCGAAAATTGGGCCGAATCTAATCGAAAATAGCTGCTGCAGGCCGCTGTCGGCGGGTTGCCATAGTTCAGGCCCATTATTCATTGGCGCTTCAAGGAAACTTATGCTTCACAAGTAATATTTATAATATTGATGTTGTTTTATTAATTTATATGATAATAACAATTTGTCTAGTCATATTAATTATTAAATTGTTTATTAACAAAATTTTTACAAAAAATTATAGAGAAAATCGTATAATATTACATATTATACTGTTTTTTCCTTTATATTATTATTACCTAATAGTTTATTAACAAAATTTTTACGAAAATTTCAGAAATTTCTGAAATGTACAGATTTGTGTGAGCACTGTGATGGACAGTGCGATAATTGCTCTGAAGTTTTTATTTCCTGCGATTTAAAAAACGATGATGACAATTCAAAGGAAACTAACAATATATGTGAGAATGATTTTGACTTGAAAATGTTAATTACGATGAGAATGATATGTACAGTGAAATTGAGAATAATGATGAAAATGGTATATGCGATGTAAATGAGAGTAATAGTTGCGATGATGAAATGGACGCCGATTGCATAGAAGTAATAGAAAAAAAAAAAGAAAGATGAATGTATTATTAAATATTTATATGACGTACTATATATTATTATTATATTTTTATATGATTTGCTTATAGAAATTTTCGTAATAATTTTTTTTAATAAACTATTAGGTAATAATAATATAAAGGAAAAAATAGTACAATATGTAATTTTTTGTAAAAAATTTGTTAATAAACTGTTAGATAATAATAATAATATAAAGAAAAAAAACAGTAGAATATGTAATATATAATTGAATATTTGTATGATTTTCTCTATAATTTTTTTGTTCAAATTTTGTTAATAAACAAATTAATAGTTAATGTGTCTAAACAAATTGTTACTAACATATAAATTAATAAATTAACATCAATATTATAAATATTACTTGTGATGCACAAGTTTCCTTGAAGCACCAATGAATAATGCGCCTGAACTACGGCAACCCGCTGACAGCGCAGCAGCTATTTTTGATTAGATTCGACCCAATTTCCGAAGGTTCACAAAACGTATGGAAGTGTATTTCTTGAATCCAAAAAATTCACAGATAAAAAACAAGTAATAAAAAGCATCGTCTGTAAATTTGAGCTCTTATTATTCATTTGCCACGCCATTATGAATTTTTGAAAAAAAAAAACGTTTTTTTTTTCATCCAAAACTAAATTTTTTTTTTGAGATCGGAAATGATACATCTAAATCCAATGCACGCATTAAAAAAATTTTATCCCCATCCGGTGAAAAGTTATCGCAATTTTTTTGGTGCAAAAATTGTTTTTTGCAAAATTTCTCGGCCACGATTGAAGAAAACATTTTTTTTAAATAGATCTTCAAAATATAAAACAATACAAACAATTTCCACTAAAATTGAGCATTGTATCTTAATTAGGAAAGCGGAAAATTGAGGTTGAATTTTCAATTTTGACATCGAATTTCTTGGAAAATAAAAAACTCACAGATTCCGGGTTTGACATACTCTTTTAGAATAATAAAACCTATATTTATGTTAAATTTGAAATCGGTAATTTGTTAATAAATGTCTTCTTTTTTTAATAAACAAAATCCGTAAATTTTGTCAATAAAGACATATCTGTCGATAACTAGTGGCGTCATCTGTAATTTATTTCATATGAATCGATAGGTTTTTTAATTCTCTACAACTTTTGTTTGAAACGTTTTTCGATACAACTTTTACTTTTTGAGATATATCCAAAAAACTAAAAATCGTGACCATTTTTGGTCGGCCATTTTTTCTGCTCAGGTCTTTCAGATTTACCATCGAGATATGTTTTATAGGATGCCGAAATGAACACATTCCAGCAAATACATTTTTGTTATGACGAAAGTCTATTTTCCACGGAGTATAAGCACTATACCATCAATTTTGGGTGGGATATGCGGCTTCACGGGAAAATTGAATTTTACACCCGAAAGTGGAAAATGTGGACAACATTTTTTTGTACAACATTCCTCAAGTTGATAGGTAATACAACAAGAGGCACTTATAACTTAGTGCCGTACGTAAATAATGGAACTGAAAGAAAAATTGACCTCATACACGCTTGGTGTATGAAATGACCCCTTGAAAAGTTACGATAGGCTTCTAAACTATAAACAGAAGGTCTGGAATGATTGAAAGAAACTTTATTAAAAAAAAAAAACAACTTGATTCGGATACAGTTATTTTACAATTCTTGTACATCATATGATATACTTTCAAGCTTACAAAAACATTATTATGACGTAACTCTAATTTAGAACCCTAAACGTACCAGTGCGAAACAGTACAACGAAAATATGAATTAAATAATACACAATTTGATGAAAATTAAATGAAATATTAAGAATTTTACGGTGGGTGATTGCATTTTAAAAAAGTTGCATTTTCTTCTTTGGACCGTTAAAGGAAAAAGATAGACAGTTTATGCCCTTTGAATTATAGTCTTGTTCTCTCTTCGTACATGTGTCCTATATTTTATAATTTTTTTCTGCGCTATAAAAATCTGTATTGCTTCATTTGAAGACTCCCAGAAGGCAATACCATAATTTATGACAAACTGAACACATCCAAAATAATACGTATGAAGATATTCCACAGAAATACAATATCTCAATCTCCTTATAATGGCACATGCACTGCTCAGTCTGACATGCAACCCTTTTATGTGGATTTCCCAGTTAAAGCAGGAATCCAAATTCATACCCAAGAATTTAACGGAATCAGTTGCAGCAATTTGGTCCGCTCCAAATGTTAAGAGACTTATTAGCCCTGTTTTGTCCACATTCAGCTAGAGGATATTATTGTAACACCACTGCGACACGCCATTTACCCCTCGACTGCACTCCCGAAACAATTCTAGCTGGGAATAGCTAGCAAGTAGCACAGAAGTATCATCCGCATACCGACACATCAAGCCATTCTCATATTTAACCTCTAAGTCAATTGCATATAAAATAATAAGGAGTGGTCCAAGGATTAAACCCTGCGGAACATCCTGCATTACAGATGTCTCTTTTGAAAAATATGATTCCCCCCCCCCCCAAGTATAGATATCACCTGAGTTCTGTTCTCTAAATATGATTGTAACAAGTTACCACAAATGCCCCTTAGACCATAACTATTACACTTGCGAATTAGTCGTTGATGGTCCAGTGTATCAAAGGCATTTAACAAGTCAAAATAAAGGCCAGCTGGAAGGTTCAAGATAATCCTGTAAATCTCACCATCAGCAACCGGTTGAACAAATATGGTAGGAAGAATATGATTTGGCCTGTACTCAGAAACTGCGTGGGTTCAGATCATCCTGTGACCTGACTTATATCTTGTATGCAGGATTTTTTTATTAGTTTTTCCATTAAAAATGTTCCACATTGTTTTACTCTTGTTTTTTGAATTTATTATTTTATTATGATTTACAAGCCAAACGGCTTCGCACTCCCTTCAGGGATTATTCACTCATACCAAGCATACAAAGACACCAAAAGTATGAAGCTCTGTGGGAACCCCATCCATGTTATCGGGTCCTAGGTGACGTTGTCTGCTGTATTTCCTACGAACTTTCGGACGGTTCTCGCGGTTGCAAGGAGAACTGCTTTCTGAATACGTTTATACAAATGCTCACTAAGGCCCAGTCCCTTGATGTTCTGCAGGAGGTTCTTTGGTATCATTCCAGTTGTTGACAGTATTATAGGAATTGTTTGGACGCTGTTCATTGCCCATTGTCTTCGGATTTGGACCTCCAGATCTCTGTATTTGGCGATCTTCTCGTCGTATTTTGGCCTTAGGTTGTTGTTGTTAGGTACAGCAATGTCGATTAGTAGTTTAGTTCGCGTTTATCTATTAGTATAATGTCTGGTCTATTATGAGCTACTGTTTGATCCATCAGAACCGTTCGGTCCCAATATAACTTGAACTGGTTGTTCTCAAGAATAGGCTCCGGATTGTACTTGTAATAAGGCACTTTTCCTACCTGTAATTGGTTTAACTTTTCTGCTAACTCTTGGTGGAGTATCTTAGCGGCTGAGTCGTGCCTTTCCTTATACTCGGTTGCGGCAAACGCTTGACATCCTCCAGTTATGTGCTGAATTGTCTCCGATGTTCGACAGCCATATCTGCATTGATCATTTTCTATTGAGGGATCTCTAATGATGAACTTCCGATAGTTCTTCGTCAGAATAACCTGATCTTGGATAGCTAACAAGAAACCCTCCGTTTCCGGAAACATCTGTCCTGAAATCAACCAGTAGTTCGACGCTGAGTTGTCGACATTGTCTCGATTGACCTCATTTGGATGCCGTCCATGAAGTGGCTTCCGTAGCCAGGTTTGTAACTTTTCTTGATCAATTTGGTGGTGAGAAGTAATATCTTGTTCCCTCAACTGTAGCGGCGTTGAATCGTCTGCCTCGCATATTATTTTATTATGATTAACATTTTTATTGTAAACCGAAATACATTTCCTTTCTGATTTATATCTTTTTAAGTCATCCTGAGTATTTGTAATTTACAAATAACTCCTTTATAGAATTCGCATAATTTTTTATATGTTTATTTACAGACAAACATTATTAAAACTAAAGTGATAACCTACAAAAGAGAATTAATTCAAAATGAATACAGTAATACAGAACTTGAATAATATGCTCAACGGGATACTTGTGTTTGGTGAAATAGGCAAACTCAAAATTTGTTTCGATGTCTGAAAGGTTCTACATTTAACCTTTTGCAAATAATATATTCTCGTGAATGCAATTCTTAAAAATATATCTACCATAGACAAGCAATACCGCAGCATTTGCCACATCGGTCGACTCGTTAAAGTGAACAGCGAAATTACTTAATTTTATTCTTTTTAAAATTCACTTTTCACAGCATTTGCCAACTCATTAATTCTCCGTAACACTGTGTTGTTTGATGAGGAAACAAGGTCAATTTTCTTCACCGCTTTTTCTCCAAGCCTACACTTCGTGATGTCTTTAGCGCACGTTCCAATCAAATTTCCTGTCATTGTATGTACTTGTCCAGATTTTGCAATTATGTAACTAATATCGCAATTAGCAATGCCCCTGGTGGTAGGAACATGTAGCTAGCGATCTATTTTTGACCACCGTAGTAAATGTATGGATGTTTCGTCCCGATATCAATGGTGGACTCATCAGTGGGATCCACCGATATCTTTCCCAGACATCCTTGTACTTTCCACAAACTTGGACCTCTATTTAAGTCCAGCTTTGCCGGAAAGCGGTGGTAAGATGTTAGGTTCCACAACATGCCCTTCCCCCCCTAAGGCATTTGCTTTCCGGCTTTAACTGTCAGACAGTCCAAGCCGTTAGCAAGCACAGGCCTGAAAAGGAAGTGAAACGGACATCCTCGGTGGTCTTCCAATGGCCGGGTCAGGTTTAATCAAAGTCAACGGCGGTTAAGACCCTCGTCTGCCGCTGTCTCTGCTCGGGCGCCATGTCGCAATTAGCAATGCCCCTGGTGGTAAGGACGTAGTTAGCGATCTATTTTCAACCACCGTAGTAAATGTATGGATGTTTCCTCCCGATACCGGTGGTGGACTCATCAGTGGGATCTACCGGTATCTTTCCCAGGCATCCTTGTACTTTCCACAAACTTGGACCTCTATTTAAGTGCAGTTTTGCCGGAAAGCGGTGGTAAGATGTTAGGTTCCACAACACTAACTAGAAATGATGCTTCAAGAGCCATTCTACTATCTTCGTTTAAATTTGTTAAAAAAGAAGAAACACTAGACTTTTTATTACCTAACAATTTTCTTTTAAAATACTTAACAAATTTATCCTTGTGATTCGGATGTCTTGTTTCAAAGTGTCTACGAAGAAGTACAAACTATGCATTAACTACTTAATTTATTTATCTTTTTGAAATCATTTGAGAGTCTTAAGTTCATCGTACGATTCAGTTCGATTCTACTCTTTTTAGATGTGACTGCGGCGTTTTTATATCGGCAGATGTTATTCTCGTTCTTTCGTGCGCATTCGAGAAAAGTTTTAGTTCGCCGAAGTAGAAGTTGCCGACTCGTTCGAGAATATACTCACATCGCCAGGGGCATAACGACTTGTCGCGGTACAGATTGTTGCCTGTTGCGATGTTTAATTTAAAATTCCACCGTTACAATATTTTTCGAATAAAATAATTTAAAACCAAAATTTCTTTCAATTTGTTTAAACAATGATTGTTTAAACAATTTTGATAATTAAAGTAAATATATATCGTTATAGTATGCTTAATTATATTAATAAACTAAAGATTCGCTTGGAAAGTCCAATACTGTAGTGTGCAGTATGCTGTAAATATGATGCATAAATAACGTCATTTGTTTATAACAAAATGAATGCATGATGGGCACATGGCATTATGTTATTAGAGCTCCATTATTCGCGGTAAATCGGTTTAAAAAAATGATGAAAATCGCTCCATTACGAGCCGTGATAATGAAAATTTTTTTCAAATATATATTATGAATTTTCGAATTCAATTTTAAAATGAGAGCTCCCCACCCTTTTTTTTTCATTTTTTATTATAGTTTCCGATAACATAAACATTTAAATATTTGTATCAAAAAAGAACTTGGCAAGTCAAAGTTTTTGGTTCAAGAATCAGGTCTGTATTGTTTATAGATTCACCGTAGCAGGCTGTCAACTTTGACAGTTTGTATCTCGGAAACCAATTGACGGATATGAAATTTTTTTTTCACGAATAGAAGCGTCTTTTCAAGTACTTTCAAACCATATATTGCAAAAAAAAATCCGATGGACATCTGCCGAGATAATCTATTTGTTTATAAGCAGAAATATCAACAATGTCTTTAAACAATTCCCGAGGGCGTCCAAATCATCCGATTTTGATTCTGAAAAAAGCGTTGGAAAACTTGAGTTCCCTGCTATATGTCGAAAATAAATTTAAATACGTTAACGTGATATTTTGGACTCAGAGAAACTTCAAAAATGGTCAATTTTTTTAAACGAAATCGGATTGCAAAATTATTGTGTAAAAACTGATTTCCGACCAACCCTATCTTATGGCAAATTTAATTACGAAACTTTTTTTCCTCTTCAGCTTTCCTCTAAAATGAATACGTTCAAAGTTAGAAAAAAAAAACGTTTTTTTTTCGTTAATTTTATATTTTTATTAATAAAAAGAATGTTGCCCAACTTTTTGAATTGATGCATATCAAATTTATCGTTACTCTGAAGGCTCTCATGCAAAAATCTCCAGGTTCCATTTCACATCCACGAAACCCCAATATTTTACAGATAAGCCCTGGTTTAATATATGAATCACAAAATGTGGTATACGAATTGTTTGAACTATATATTGAACAATACAAGTTTTATCACTTTTATGTCTATCAGGTATAAAATTATGCAAAATATTACTCAAGAATTTGAATAACAATCAGACTGTCGTCAACGTTATTATCGAGGACATTAACATTTTTTGATGACCAATGCATTACACCCATTACTGTAATTATCAGTGCATTATCTGGTATTTACCTTACCCTATTTTTAATTGTTATTGATTTTTAGTCATAGGTGTGGTATGTACACCTTATATAAACAACAAATTATTTTGCGGTGTTATCACAATTTAAATTTTGTTTGTCATACCATAAACTCATCATCCATATGTATGGGTTAATATTCCGATAATTTTGATAAAATTTATTTATAAAAGGTATTTTTTATAGAGATATAGAACTTTTAAATGGAATAAAACAAAGATGAATTTTTTAAATTGACATGAAATTTACTTTATTCGAAAGATAACCTTCTGGCATTATAATTTAAATATGACTTCTGGCATATGACCGCCACGGCTGGCTCGGACGTAGTCTAATCTGGAGGTCCAATTTTCGATGACTTTTTCCAACATTTGTGGCCGTATATCGGCAATAACGCGGCGAATGTTGTCCTCCAAGTGATCAATCGTTTCGGGCTTATCGGCGTAGACTAGCGACTTCACATATCCCCACGGAAAATAGTCTAGCGGCGTTAAGTCGCACGATCTTGGAGGCCAATTCACGGGTCCGAAACGTGAAACTATGCGGTTACCAAACGTTTCCTTCAATAAATCAATTGTGGCACGAGCTGTGTGACATGTTGCGCCGTCTTGTTGAAACCACAGCTCCTGCACATCATGATTGTTCAATTGATGAACGAAAAAGTCAGTAATCATGGCTCTATAGCGGTCACCATTGACTGTAACGTTCTGACCAGCATCGTTTTTAAAGAAGTACGGACCAATGATTCCACCAGCCCATAAAGCACACCAAACAGTCAGTTTTTCTGAAGATAAACGGTGTCTCAACATACACTTGAGGATTATCATCACTCCAAATACGGCAGTTTTGTTTATTGGCGTATCCATTCAAACAAAAGTGAGCTTCATCGCTAAACAAAATTCGCTTATGAAAATCGGGATCAACGGCAATCTTGTTTTGGGTCCATTCACCGAATCTACGCCTTCCTAGGTGATCGTGTGGCTTCAATTCTTGCACGAGTTGGATTTTGTAAGGACACAAACCAAGATCTTTCCGCAAAATCTTCCACAAAGTGAATGGACACATATCCAATTCCTGTGCACGATGGCGAAAAGACTGATTCGGGTCTTCCTCTACGCTACGCTCTACAACAGCAATGACTTCTTCTGTACGCACTGTACGACGTCTCTGTGGATGCGTATTATCATTTAGAGTAAACGTGGTGCGAAAACGTTCCATAGTTAATCGAATTAATTGCTCTGATGGACGATTATGTTGACCGTAAAATGGACGTAGTGCGCGATACATATTTCGAACAGAACCATGATTTTCAAAATAAATTTGCTCAATTTGGAAGCGTTGTTCAGGCGTCAGTCTATTCATGTTGAAATGCTAAACCAAACTAAACATAAATCACTTGACAGCAGACAAAATGGCCGCCAGTTAAAAAAGTGTTGCCAACTTAAAGTTTTATACCTCTATAAAAAAAACACCCTTTACAAGAGTGGTTCAACAAGTCAGGTACGGTAGTCATAGATGACACCACTATAATTTTTAAATGCATACGATTATGTAGCTGTACTCTTCGGAGAAGAGTCTACGAAGTTTCAGTATGATCCGATGCTTAGTTTATATATGACAATCATTTAAAGCAGGTCATCATCACAGGTGATTACTATGCAACACTTCTTGGTCGTTTGGATGAAGAATTGGAAAAAAAACGTCATCAAGGCAATGCTCGAGTGCAGTTGCAATGTCAGAATGATAAATTACGGTTGAAATAGTACCTTATCCACCTTATTCATCAAATTTGGCACCTAGTGCCTTTTTTCTCTTTCCTTACTGAAAAAAGTGGGTAGCAAGACAGAGATTTTCATCAGATGAAGCAGGTATTAGGGTTTGAAAATTCCTACTTGTCAGAAGGCACAAAGAAATTGGAATATCGCTGGACCAAGTGTACACAGCTAATCAATAACGTTGTGTTTATTCTATTTTACCTTACTTATTGCACCACCCTCGTACATTTAGAAATTGACAATTTGCATCCTGTTTTTTGAAAATGTGTCGAGCACTCTAATATTTTTTATGATTAAAGTCAAAATATTTTTTAGAGTCGTTTTTACTATAAGTAATTAGTCAATGAATTGATTATACAGTCGTGGTCTTATAAATAGCATCTTTTCAAATGCAAAAGTAAAAGTACACGTATTACGATTTAACAAGCTCTAGCCGGTAGGTAACTATTTGCTTTAATAATGAGGCCTTTATGGACCTTAATTGCATCAACAATTATTCAGAGTATTATGCAAGCATGCAATGAACTCAAAACAGTTAGTAACTAATAGACGGACGGTCCGAGCGGATGAGCACAGACTTTTTTGTTATTAACGATAATTTAAATTCATTTTTACCGTTAGTTTAGGTCTTAAACCTTCTGGGGTTGTTAAAGGGCATTTTAAGTTAAAATACAACAATGCAGCGAAACTATTTCAGCTTCTATCGATCATAGAAAGACAACGTTTTTTCCCCAGCTCTTGAATGTCATCAATTTGAAATACAGTAACCCTCAAAAGTATTTTGACATGACAAAAGTTTTCATTATTTTAATCTTACATAATTCTATGTAATATAAAGGGTTTTCCAATAAGAGGTATCATTTTGAAAAGCCCGCTATTTCGGTAGATGTCACTTTTGAAGCTGTAAGTTTTTGACGTTTGACAAGTAGAAACTACGCCATAAATAAAGATGGAACGATACACGCTTCAACAACGCATTGAAATTATTAAAATTCACTATAAAAATGGTGAAAATTTGGCAGAGACGGTTCGTAAAACTCGAACATTTTTGGGTCGTCATGAAGCACCTTGTCGGAGCGCAATAAAGAAATTGGTGAAAAAATTCGAGCTGTTGGGACAAGTTAGTTATGTGAAGAAGAAAACCCGTGCACGTCGCTCAAGAACAGCCGAGAATATTGCTGCTGTAGCCGAAAGTGTTGAAGAAAACCCAGGTTTGTCCATTCCTCGTCGTTCTTTGGAATTAGGGATTCCACAAACGTCATTACACCGTATTTTGCATAAAGATTTGGGTCTTAAGGCTTATAAAGTTCAGTTAACGCAAGAACTCAAGCCGGCCGATCATCAACAACGTCGTGCCTTTGCTGATTGGGTTCTTGAAATGCATGAAAATGATCCGGAATTCCATCGAAAAATCATCTTCAGTGATGAGGCCCATTTCCACCTCGGTGGCTTCGTCAACAAACAAAATTGTCGCATCTGGGGCTCGGAAAACCCAAGAGTTATTGTTGAAAAGCCTCTCTATCCTGAACATGTGACTGTTTGGTGCGGTTTATGGTCCGGCGGGGTCATTGGACCTTACTTTTTCGAAAATGAGGCTGGAGCAACAGTTACGGTGAATGGATTGCGCTATCGAGAGATGATTAATGATTTTTTATGGCCGGAATTGGATGGTATTTATCTGGACCACGTTTACTTTCAACAAGACGGCGCTACGTGCCACACAAGCAACGAAACCATTGATCTTTTACGGGAAAAGTTTCCGGGCCGTGTTATCTCTCGAAGAGGTGATCACAATTGGCCACCGAGATCTTGTGATGTGACACCTTGCGATTTCTTCCTTTGGGGCCACGTGAAAGACAAGGTCTACGCCAACAGCCCAGCGTCGATTCAAGACCTCAAAGATGAAATTCGTGAGGCTATCGAGAACATAGGGCAGCCACTTTGCGATTTGGTTATGGAAAATTTCATGAAAAGGATATGGTCCTGTAGGCATGGTCGTGGTGGTCATTTGGCTGATGTTATTTTCCATCATTAACGGCATACCTTCCTCTTTATAATGTAATAAATATCCGATCATTTATCTTAAAAAATGGCATTTTTCTTTGAATATCAAAATAACACCTCTTATTGGAAAACCCTTTACAGGGAGTCCGAAAATGGTGATGACAGTATTGTATTCTCGGAAATAATAAGAGGTAGAAAGTCGGTTAAATGGGGAATATTTTAGGCAGTTATGACCAGGGGCGGATCCAGCCTCTCTCTTTGGGAAGCGGTGATATCATGAAAGTACAATATGGCAAGCGAAAGCAACTTGTCGACGGGGGGGGGGGGGGGTAGAGACACCGCAAACATTCCCATTTCTAGTGTAAAAGGCAGATTCGGGTCTATTTTTCTGAATTTGAAGCTCTTGGAGAGGGGGGGATGCCAGCAGCACACACATTCCTAGTATAAGAGGCAGAAACAGGGCTATTGTCCTGAACTCAAAGCTCTTGGGAGGCGGCTATCGCAAGAAAAACAAGTTGTCAACGGGGGGAACGCCAGCAGCATACACATTCCTAATATAAAAGGCAGAATCTGTTCTATTTTCCTGAACTCAAAGCTCTTTGGAGGAGGGGGGGCGATCACAAGCATACACATCCCTATACTCTATTCAAGAACTAGGGAGAGTAATAAAACTGTTTCCGAAACCTCCAACGTACCTGCTACAATGCCGCAGGTCACTGAGGGCTGCCGTAAATCGAATTATATTTAAATATTATAAGCTTTCATAAATTTACTGCAACAATAAAATTTCTGATATTTCAATTTAACTTCTGTCAGTGAGCAAAGTACAGCTTACAGTGTGTCCTTAGTGATTTATCTTGTTTGCGCTTGTTTTTATATATTATTTGAGATTAGTGAGATACCCAAAAGATATGGCTTCCACCTCTATATTTATTCCAAAATCATGAAACCAAGGCATTTTTTCCTCAACGAAAAACTTATTATGATGAATGTTTATGATGCTTTAAGATATCAATATCTAGATAATGTTAAAAACTCTGTTGAGGTGTGTTCCAACATGACAGGAGTTGGAAAATCTAATATGTACCGAATACTGCAGAAGAAAAAAACGCTTGTAATTGTTAGTACTTCCAAGCCACACTCGATCACAGACAGACAAAAAACCTCGTTGGAAGAAGAGATAAAAACTGCAATAAAAGGAGTTGTACATACGTTTTATTATGAGAAGCAGATCTCAACCGTCGGCAAAATTCTAACTAAGATCAATGAAGATCGGAATTTACCTGAAATTAAAAGAACTGAGCTCTGGAAATTGTTCAGGGAACTTAATTTTTGCTGGGAAAAACCAAACAGGAAATATGTTCTTATAGATCATCCGGAAAATGTCCGTTGGAGAAGGAAATATCTCTCTCAAGTAAATGGTAGAGTTGCTAGAAATAACACAACTTACAAAATTAGTAATTTAGCTGAACTTTTGAAAATTGGAAAAGATCCATATAATAAAAGAATAAAACAAAATGTGGAAACTCGTTTTTTTTTTGTTTTTGTTATTTTTTTTTGTATTGTATAATGTTGTTTATATATTTTTTTACTTTTTTATTCATTTTCATTATAGGGTGTCCCACTCTTTAATTTTTTATATATTTAATTCCAATTAGCCGTAATTTTTCTATTATTTTATTATTGTATTTGTGCCTTTTTCTTAAGCGTGTAGAATTAACACGTTTATTTTATTTTTTGGGGCTATCGGATTTCCATATAATAAAGTAAATTAAATTAAGATGTCAGTACAATACAAATAAAAATAAGTAGGTCTAATTTTAACTGTAACATTTAAAATTTATTACATTTGAATCCCTTTTTAGTACTTAATTGTAATTCAGCAGATGGTTTAAGAAATAAATAAACTGAAACATCAAATGTCCTAAAAATGTTTTTAATTAATAATAAAATGACCGTTAGCCCAAAAAAACTTGGATATTATATGGACGAATTTATTTTTTTATATATATTTAACTTCTTGTATTTTTGACAGTTGGCTTTTTTGTAAGTATTTAAATTATAATTTAGAATTTTTTGAGAGAATAAGGCTACGTTTTAGTCTGAATGTGTCTCAAACGGTTTCTATGCCAAAATTAAAAATAATAAAAATACAGTTGTGATTTGTGTTAAATATGTCAAAATTATCTCTATTTTGTAATGTGTGTGAATTATTAAGAAATCATACGAAATAAAATAATATTATAAAAACTTTTTATTTTAAGTTTCTTACCGAAATAATATTCTGTGCCATAAATACTTAGTTATAAAATAAACCTTCTTCCGACGCCTATGACAAGGATTAAAATCCTTTTTAACACTTCAGACTTCCAAACATCTATTATTATCTAACCCAAATAGTCCATTATTATAGACCGGTATTTTTGATTATAAAATTTCTAACCCATTCCTATGAAAAATATATGTGTTTTACAGATTTTGCCAAAGACACCGGACTAAAGAACACAGGTAGTTTGCGAAGAAAAAAAGGGTAAAAAATGATTTATTACTCTCTCTAGTTCTTGAATAAACTATAGTAAAAGAAACAAAATCGCGTTTATTTTCCTGAACTCAAAGCTATATCGCCCCCCCCCCCCCTTGATCCGCGCGTAGTTATGACAGTAGGTTATTGCTGCTTGTAAATCAGTTCTGGTTTGTTACGTTTTTAAGATATTAAAAGAAGGAAAATCGTGCATTTTGTAGACAGACTATAATTTTTTCATTACCCAATATTTTTTAAATCTGTAAATATTTTCTTATAGTCACTTTTTACGCAGAATACATCTATTTAGTAAAATTTTAGTTACAACGTTTCATTTGTGTGGAACCGTCATCAACTTTATTTTTCATTACCAGCGCCTTATTGAATTTTTTACTCATCTAAAAGTACTTAATTTTTTTCCATAACGCTGTGTCAAACCCTAATGTAAAAAAACAACCTTATAACCTACTAAAATTTTTATAAAAAAAATGAACCGACTTCTAAAAGTGCGCTAAAAAGTGAAAAATAACTATAAATTTTTATATGAAATTGAAATTTTTGAAGTCGCCGCCAAACTAATACCTGACAAATTGTGATTCGCATAAACAGATTAAAAATATTGTATTTATAATTGCTTTCATACCATAATGTGTATATATTAGTAGTTATTTATTTCATTTAGAAATAATTTGGCGCCGACTTCAAAAATTTTAATTTCATTTAAAAATTTATAGTTATTTTTCACTTTTTTTAGTGCACTTTTAGAAGTCGGTTCAATTTTTTTTATAAAACTTCACTATGATATCCATAAATTATTTAAACTAAGTGCTAATCGAGATTAGTGTACCTCGCAATGACTCCAAGGTGGCAAAAAAGTACCTATTTTATCCAAAGTGGTAAATCACCCTAAAATAAACTACTAAAAATTCCTTGATTCTCGAAATACCAGTGAAATTGTGTAAAACAAATATTTGGTTTGTCATAGTAAATCCACTATCTTAAATTTCAAATTAATTTTAGAGTGGTAATATAGGCCCCAAAACCTTCCAATATCGATATTTAAAGAATTTGAGACGTAAATTTTTTAGCCCGATATATTTTATACTGCATATTGAGTTTGTATACGACCCGAGAACCTCGCAATATCAATTTTCAATTCCTCATATGGTATCTTATCAACCTAATAGTTGTAAAAAATTAACTTCGTATTCGTAATATACGACCCAGAAAACCACCTAATACCAAATCTGAAAAAATGCTAATAAGGTTAAATTTTCAACCCACCATATTGGATCCGCCATATTGAATTTCTTAATCTAATCTAAATCTAAACCTTTCAAAGCCCTCTCGTACCAATTTTGGATGAAATCCGAAAATCTAAAATTTCTAGACCGTCATATTGCATCTGAAATATTAGATTTTTTTAAAAATAATTTTATATTCTCTATTTACATCCTCAAAAACGGTTCAGTCCCACCTTTGAACAAAATCGAAAAATGAAAAATTTTTAGTCCTCTATATTGGATTCGCCATATTGGATCTTGAAAAACACTTTAAAATTCATAATTTACACCCTCAACAACTCCTTATATCAGTTTTGAAGAAAATCGAAAAATGTAAAATTTTTAGGACACCATATTAAATCCGCCAGATTGAGTTTTTCAAAAAATATTCTAAATTCTTAATTAACACTAACCAAAATCCCCCAATACTGATTTTAGGTAAAATCGAAAGATGTAGAGTCTTTAATCTGCCATCTTGGATCCGCCACATTTAATTTTCTTTAAATTAATTTCAGAGTCGAAATATGCGATCCCAACAACTCCCTCATATCAATTTTGAAAAAAATCGGACAAAATTAATTTTTTACCCGCCATATTGAGTTTTTTAAAAATAATTTTAGATTCGTTATATGCGACCCCGAAAACTCCCCTATTCCCATTTTGGGGAAAATCCGACAAAATTGATTTGTTCGTCCACCATATTGGATCCGCCATATTGAATTTTTTAAAAGTAATTTTAGATTCGTTATGTACGCTCCGAAAACTCCCCCGTACCAATTTTGGAGAAAATCAGACAAAATTAATTTTTTTTTATCGGCCATATTGGATCCGCCATATTGAATTTTTTAAAAATAATTTCAGATTCGTTGTGTACGACCCCGAAAATTCCCCCATACCAATTTTTGAAAAAATCGGACTAAATTAATTTTTTTGGCCTCCATATTGTCAGCGACATCTTTGATTTTACTGCACCAATTTTTTCCAAAAAAATATGGGAGTAACATAGCAACTTTCTGAATATAAATTTCATTCAAATGGGTGCCACCGTTCCGGAGTAATCGGTGTACATACATAAAAAAATACATAGTCGACAAATTGAGAACCTCCTTTTTTTAGAAGTCGGTTAAAAATGACTAAAAACTTGACAACACTGAAATTTTAAATAATTCTTTTACTTAAGAATAAATTCAAACTAATAACAACACCTCTTCATAAGACTGCGTTTCCTTTTGTGAAAATGTTATATAATAATTATAAACTACATAACCATACTTAGATTCAAAATGTCTACTATTTTTTTCAATGCATCGTTGACATTTTTTCTAAACTTTGTGCAGTAAAATAGTTTAGAAATGAAATAAACAAATACACTGGGATTTATTTGATACGACCCTGAAATAGTATTTTAGAAACATGTATATTATATGTACATATTATATAATAATGACTTGGCAATGTCACAATGGACTAAAAATAATTTATAATTGACTAGGCAGCAAACATCATCGGTTCTGAATAAAAAAGTGTGGAGTGTCGGTTAAAATAAGTTAAGGTTAATGTTCTCGACATACACCCTATATAGATAAGATACAATTTATGCAATTAACAAATTTTTATTTAAAGTTTTCCCATGCATTTGGCTGAAAAAATATACATTACTTTTTTAATGTTAGTTTTCAATAAACGACAAGAGACGTCTGACACTGACTAGCTAGAGGTTATATTCTATCATAAGATATTCACCACCTAATTCACCAACATGGTAGTTCTTACCGACTGAACCCCCAACCCCCTACCTATTTTCCTTACGTGTATTATATGGGTTTGGAGATGAATAATTTTTATATTTTTTATGAATCAGTCCCACTATTTCTAAAATAAAAATGCCTATCACTGTTAATATTTTCCCTTGAATAAATAAATGCCTACAATGCTCCTTCATTTTCACATTAAATAAATAACGCACTGCTCGCTTTTGTAAGACAAGAATCGAATTTAATAACTGCCGACTACAGAATCCCCAAAATGTAATTCCCTTTCTCAAATGAGATTCAATCAACGAAAAATACACTGTTCTAGCCACATTTAAATCTAATTCCCTTGACACTGTTCGTACCGTATAACACCCGGCAGCCAACTTCTTATTTAATGCCATTATGTGGTCAGTAAATTTCAACTTATCGTCAATAAGTATACCTAAAAATCTAGTCACTAGCTTATTCTTTATAAAATGATTATTCAAAGTTAAACTATCACAGGTAAATTTGAAACTTAACACGTTGGTTTTAGTAAAATTAAAACTTAAACAATTTGCAGCACACCATTCATTCACTCTAATCAAGTCACACTCGATAATATGTTTCAAATCACAGCCATTCTTTCCACGCCATAAAATTGTTGCGTCATCTGCAAATAATGTAAATGTTCCTCGGATATCAATTTTGGTCAGGTCATTTATAAATAAAAAAAAAGAGCAGGGACCCAAGAACAGAACCTTGTAGGACGCCACAACTCAGAGAAGAGACACTGGAAAATTCTCCATCGTACTTAACCATTTGCTGCCTATTCGAAAGATAGGAAGCAAACCCAATTTAATGTCACTCCTCTAATACCATTCAATTCGAGCTTACTCAAAAGTACTTCGTGATTCACACAATCGAACGCCTTTGAGAAGTCACAAAAGACCGCAGCCGCGACATCGCCCTCATTCAAACTGATGTAGAGTTTCTCTAAAAAAGAAAAAACTGCGCCCGTAGTGTTCTTGGAAGTCTGAAAACCAAACTGACATTCAGACAGAATGTTATGTTGGCTAAGAAAATTTGTTATTCTTGCTTTAACCAATTTTTCAATTATTTTAGAAAGAGTGGGCAGATATCTTGCGACCATTATCTACAATCCTTCAAACTTTCTCACTCACAAGACTATGAAGTAACGAATTTACTCTTGTGTTGCAGTGACCTTGAAAAATCGCAATTAAGGTAGATAATAACACTGATCAAGATCAAGGTCGCCCCAGAGTACCCCTGTGAAGGAATTCTACGCTGAATCTCAGTATGCAACAAAACATTTAAATTTAATTACCTCAGAAACCGCTGCTCGAAGAGACACAACTTTTTTTTTATAAAATGTGTCGAGGAATCAGAATTTTTAATTAGAAAATTAATTTTCCAAAGTATAAAAAAGTTATGAAGCTTTAGACGTAAGCAAAGTACTGCTGATAGCCCCCTCTGCAATTTACATTGAAACTGCAGTCAGATTTTGATTATCTTTTTAAAAACCCCAAAGTACTTGCAAATCTAGCTATCCTTAAGATAAATATTTGCAAGAAAGTAAAAAAAAAAATAACAATTTTCACCCTGTATTTCGATAAAATGAATTAGAAAAAAAAACACAATAAAGCAAATGCAAATAAACGAACTAGCCACGAAAATAAAAGAAACCATAAACACATCGGTTAAAAAAGTCTGCTCAAAATCAAAATAACAAAGACCTCCAAACTACAACCAAATACCTTGAGACTTCTCAAAGAAAGACGAGAAAGGACAGATCGAACAACAGACAGTTTCAAAACGCTAAATAAGGAAGTAAAAAAAGAAATTAGAAAAGACAATAGAAATTACACAAATAAACTAATAAAAGACACAATAAGTGAAAACTGCAACATGAAAGTACTAAAAACAAAAAACTCAAGAGGCCAAACAAGAATAATAAAAATAAAACACGCGAAAAACGTGACCGTCCAGGACGAAAAGGAAATAAGCAGAGCCATAGAAGAATTCTACACCAAGCTATACTCGCCACACGCACAACAAGAGCAACAACGAACAAAAAGAACCATACTCAACATAGGGTCAGAGGAAATTCCAGAAGTAACAAATTCAGAGATAAGAATGGCACTAAATAAATTAAAGAACAATAAATGTACAGGAGAAGACAAAATTACAGTAGAGATGCTGAAAATTAGCGGCAGAAAAATAGAACAAATATTGAAGATTCTATTTAATAAAATAATTGAAGAGGGAAAAATTCCACAGGATTGGTTTAACTCCGAAGTAATCTTAATATTCAAAAAGGGAGACAATACAAATATTGAAAACTACCGACGAATATCCCTACTATCACACACCTACAAGTTGTTAACCAAAATCATAACCAACCGCATAACAAACAAACTCAATTTTTACCAACCTGTCGAACAAGCTGGATTCAGAAAATACTTTGGCCACTACAGATCACCTACACACCATAAGAATACTAATTGAAAAGTGCACCGAATATAACGTATCGCTCCATATGGTTTTTCTAGATTTCCAGAAGGCATTCGACTCCGTCGAAATATGGGCAGTATTACAATTCTTAGAAAATGCAACCATTCAAATAAAAGACAACAAGAAGCCCGGGAAGACCTCAAAAAAGATGGGTAGACGACATAAGGACAGTGGCGGACAAACAGTGGATGAGATTGGCGAAGAATAGAGAAAGATGGAAACAATTGAGAAAGACCTACATCCAGGAGTGGATGGACAGAGGTTGACAAAGAGAGAGAGAGAGAGAGAGAGAGAGAGAGAGAGAGAGAGAGAGAGAGATTTCGACAACTATCAACGTTTGGACTCGGGTAGATTGGGCTAGATCCTCCTAAACCATTTTAGAGACACCCTGTATACAACAAATTATAACAACAAGCAAAACTGACCAATCAGAAGATTTTAGCTTCTATACCATTTGACAACTTAAACGTTTTTAATGAATATGACTGTATATCAAATAATTACTCACACTAAACAGAAGTCTCGTACAGGACCCTCAATTTGATCTGTTTTTTGTTATAAGACAAGTCATAATAGAGGTGTTGTTTATTTAACCCATTAACGCAAAATTTATAAAATGCAACGAATAAATATATATTACAAAATGACAAAAATATCTATTTTTTACCACAAAGAACCCCAATTGAGCCTCGCTCGCAATAATCTCGACATTATTACAAGATAATGTTGTACTACAACCCACTTTTTTGTCCAATAGGATCTAGACACTAATGAATAAATCCAATAATAAAACCCACATCGCCAAGTTAATGACATGGCCATCGTTGTAAGTCAAATACCAATTTCCCTAAAACCAGTACGCACACTTACCTGCTTAAAATCTAATTAGGACCTAGTACTAATAGGTAAACCAATAAAACCTTTAATAGCCTTTTGGTACGCACCACGTTTTTTATCGCTCTATGTCCGTATGTCTAATTATCACATTTCCGCATTATTAGGAAGTTTTAGCAACGTCCCGAATGAATTCCGTAACTTTACAACGGTAAAATTTATGACTACGTTTCTAACGTAATGTTTAGATCTTATGCGGTGATATACTTAATGCACAATATACGTAGAGGAAAAAAACTTGGTAATACCCAAGGTGCTCTCGTCATGGCAAACGTGAACATTGATTACAAATTACTAATAACACAACTAAAAATAAAAGTTAACCAAAAGCAACTTTTAGTACTTTTTTTCATAAACAAATAGTAGCACCCGTCTGGAGATCATTTAGAGGTCACCTGAAGGTCGAATCCTTCTCTTGAATCCCTCGGCTGATTTTTCGGTTAGAATGGGTCTAGGATCAGTTGATCTTTATATTTTTGGGATCGCTGATAACGATCCATATGACCCCAACACGTCTGAGACAAGGTTAAGTGAAGGCCAAACATCTTAATTCGAATGATAAATTTTGAGCCCAGATTCTGAAAGATCAGGGACTTCGCCGATGACCCGTTGGCCGCCGTCACCACGTGGAGATGCCCTGGGGACAGTCACAAGAAAATGGCGGTTCACGACATCTTATAGCACAGTAAGTGAACTTTCATAGAGGTTATATATACGATATGGTATCTTACTTTTTAGATATCAGCCGAGGCTTTGACCTATAGATGACCTCTAAATGACCTCCAGAAGTCACTTTTACTAAAAGATCAAAGCGTATTTGGACGTGAAATTTCCTATTCTTTCAGAATCTGGAGTAAAAAAAATTATATCATTCGAATTAAGGAGTTTGACTTTGACCCAGACGTGCTGAAGCATGACATCGGTAGCGCGATCAGCGACCCCCAAAAACATAGAGGTCAACTCAGCTCAGAGATGCTCTACTTCGATTTCCTTTTGTGGTCGTACGTAATTATAAAACAACCCCCAGCGGCATTGGATGGAGAAAAGCTTGATAAAAAAATTCATTCATTACAAGATCCACTAAGGCTGAAGACTTTAACTCAGAGATTAAGCTTTCAAAAATGTGTAAGAGTTTCAAGATTCCGATTTCACTAATAAATATAAAATTTTGATTTTTTTTTTTGGAAATTCAGACTTAAATTCACAGTTGGCTGTGAGTAATGAATACATATTTTAGTAATGATAATACTTTTGGCCTGGGCAGCAGGCCTCAAGGAGGTAATAAATGCATTTGGGATACAAGAAGTCATTGTTAATGATATGAAATTGTATTTAGCACTTGGCATGGATTAAAAGTTGTTGATAAGTGAATACGGAGTGGTCCCGAAAAAAATATGTTGAATTTAAAATATGTGAGTTATGGACAAAAAATTTTAGAAAAGAAACGAAGTAGATGTGTGGAATGAAATTGTGTCAGGAGATTTTCAGAGATGAGCGAGAAGAAAATTTTGAGCGTCTGTCAATGGGCTGCTGAACAATAAATTTTGTTTACAAACTATAGGTAAATTATCCCATTTTATAAAAGTACCTCATTTTTTTAAAGGCTCTGTAAATAAAGAGTTATTTATTAAATATTCGATTTATTCTTATTACCACATGAAACGATAAACCTGGAAGAGTCAAATATAGTTTTAATCCAGTCGAAAACTTTATTAACAAATAGCACGTTTTTCATTTTCCAATAAGCGTCTCGAGATAAACAAACTAAGGAATGCAATAATCATTTATAAACTATTAAGGACATGCGAAAATTGTGCGTGCTCTTTCTTAATTTGAAACGCAAATACTTTCGCATCGAACTGTTTTCCGTAAGAAAAGTGCGTTAACACCATTTCGAGGTCACAGAGAATTTTGGTTGGCGCCAAGCCTACTGAACCTACCGGTTATATTCAATCAGCTGTGTCTAAAACTCACTCTATGTATGTATGTATGTGCGTAGAGTTGGGGGTCTGTACACTGCGATCTGATAGATCTATTGTCTCCCCCTTCCTACTTGCTGCCCATCGTAAGAGTTACCTTATCGGATAGAGCAAGTCTTCCAATCCTATTTCCTTCAGAAATCTTAGGATGTTGAACGGCTTCAAAATGGATAGCTCTCCTTCTTCGATTTGGTGTGTTTCCAACAACCGCATCCTAGGGTTTCCTTGAGCGCTGCATTCGCTTCGTCTCCTCCTCACAGAATCTGCATTCTTCTCTTTCTACCAGTCCGAGTTTCTTGAGGTGCACCTTCAGGTGGCAATGGCCCGTAAGGACCCTGTCCGAACTCTGAGTTGGTTTTTACTTAAGCAATTTTTGAGTCTCTTCTGGTCGTAGTTCTTGTACCCCCCTCCCCCAACCGAGTGTTAAAGCTCGTTCAAGGAGGCAGTAGCGGGTCCAGTGGCATTTGGGGATGTTAAAGTGGACATGGTGCATTATAGTTTGTTTTAGTATAATCCGTGACAGATCATTGCAAGTTTATAAGTAATGAGTAGTTTATAGGGAAAAAAATAATTATAATAAATTATACTTATTAGACTTTTCAGTTTATTTATTTCTAAACCATCTGCAAAATTACAATTAAACACTAAAAAGAGATTCAAATGTAATTAATATTAATATGTTACAGTTAAAATTAGACCTACTTATTTTTATTTCTATTGCACTGATATCTCATTTTAATTTATTTTATTATATGGAAATCCGACAGCCCAAATTTATATATATAAATATATATATATAATATATATATATATATATATATATATATATACGTGTTAATTCTATACGCTTAAGAAAAAGATACAAATACAATAAAAAATTACGGCTAATTGAAATTAAATATATATAAAATTAACGAGTGGGACACACTAAAATAAAAAATATATATACAACATTTATACTATAAAATACAACAAAAACACAAATTTAAATAACAAATTGTGTTACACTGGTAAACATTACTGTATCTAATTCGTAATCAAAATCAGTGAAGTTATCTTGGCTCAATTTAATTATAATTGATTCCTCTATCTCACCGATCATGAGATTGAGTTTTCACATTTTGTTTTATTCTTTTAAGGATTTTTCCCAATTTTCCGCAGTAACTTTTTCAAAAAAATCTTTCAAAAGTTCAGTTAAATTACTAATTTTGTAAGTTGTGTTATTTCTAGCAACTCTACCTTTTACTTGAGAGAGATATTTCCTTCTCAAACGGACAATTTCCGGACGATCTATAAGCACAGATTTCCTATCTGGTTTTTCCCAGCAAAAATTAAGTTCTCTGAGCAATTTCCAGACCTCATTTTTTTTAATTTCAGGTAAATCCCGATCTTCATTGATTTTAGTTAGAACTTTGTCGAAGGTTGGGATCTGCTTCTCATAATAAAATGTATGTACAACTCCTTCTATTGCAGTTTTCATCTCTTCTTCCAACGAGTTTTTTCCTCTGCCTGTGATCGAATGTGGCTTGGGAGTACTAACAATTCCAGTCGTTTTTTTCTTCTTCAGTATTCGGTATATAGTAGATTTTCCAACTCCTGTTATGTTGGAACACATCTCAATAGAGCTTTTAACATTATTATCTAGATATTGATATCTTAAGGCATCATAAACATTAATCGTAATAAGTTTTTCGTTGAGGAAAAAATGCCTTGGTTTAACGATTTTGGAATAAATATAGAGGTGGAAGCCATATCTTTTGGGTATCTAACTAATCTCAAATAATATATAAAAACAAGCGCAAACAAGATAAATCACTAAGGACACACTGTAAGGTGTACTTTGCTCACTGACAGAAATTAAATTGAACTATCAGAAATTTTGTTGTTGCAGTAAATTTATAAAAGCTCATAATATTTAAATATAACAGTTTTATTACTCTCTCTAGTTCTTGAATAGAGTGTAGAAATGTGTAAGCTTGCGATCGCCCCCCCCCCCCCCTCCCAAGAGCTCAGAGTTCAGGAAAATAGAACCGATTCTGCCTTCTATATTAGGAATGTGTATAATGCTGCCACTCCCCCTCCCCCTTAAAAACTTGTTTCTTGCGATAGCCGCCACCCAAGAGTTTTGAGTACAGGAAAATGGGAATGTGTATTTTGCTGGCAATCCTCCCTTTCTCCAAGAGCTTCAAATTGAGAAAAATAGACCCGATCGTGCTTTTTACACCAGAAATGGGAATGTTGCCGGTGTCTCTCCCCCCCCCCCCCTCGTCGACAACTTGCTTTCGCTTGCCATACTGTACTTTTGTAATATCACCGCCTTCCCCCAAAGAGAGAGGCTGGATCCGCCCTTAGTTATGAGTTTTCTTTCTTAAAATCCCTTGGGGTGTTGAGTGCCGGCGAAGCCGCGATGGGTAACTGTTAATAATACCATTAGAATTCGTTTTAGTTTAGTTGTATTTATTACATTGAAAACGAAACGGCTGGTATAAAGGTGAATGGAATTCCAGTCAATAACATCAGATATGCAGATGATACCATCATCCTTGCAGAAAATCTCAACGACTTACAGAGAATACTCAGGAAATTAGTAGTAATAAGCGAAGAATATGGTCTAACACTCAACATAGAGAAAACTAAATTTATGATAGTATCAAAGAAAAACATCAATAATGTCAATCTCCAAGTAAACAACAAACAAATTGAGAGAGTCGAGAAATATAACTATCTGGGAACATCTGTGAACGAAAAAAATGACTACACGAAAGAAATCACAATAAGAATTGAAAAAGCGAGAAGCGCCTTTATGAAAATGAAAAATATATTAACCAGCCGAGACTTAAGCCTGGAACTAAAAATACGTTTGGTGGAGTGTTATATTCACTCTATCCTTCTGTATGGTGTGGAGACATGGACTATGAATAAATACTGCTGCAATAAAATAGAAGCGTTCGAACTGTGGATCTACAGAAGAATATTGAAAATACCCTGGACCAATAAAATAACAAACGAAGAAGTACTTAGAAGGATGAAGAGAGAAAAAGAATTATTACTATCCATCAAAAGTCGAAAGTTGCAGTATTTTGGCCACATCATGCGTGGAAATAAATACCAACTCCTGCAAAATATAATTCAAGGAAAGATTGTGGGAAAACGGAGTATCGGGAGAAGAAGAATGTCATGGCTACGAAACTTAAGAGAGTGGTTTGGATGTAACTCCAATCAACTGTTTCGCGCAGCTGTGTCTAAGATCCGAATAGCTATGATGATAGCCAAACTTCGAAACGGAGATGGCACATGAAGAAGAAGATTACATTGGGAATAAATTGGACTCCGCTAAATAGCGTATTCTCAGGTTATATTTCTCTATTATTCGACAATAGAAGAATACCACACCATTACCAATACTCTACCGATAAATAATATTCCATAAAAACATTCTACACGTCCCGTATAATAAATTAATGTTTCCCAGTCTGGTAATTTTAAAACCCAACAGAACGACTTATTATGTTACATCAAAACGATGATAAACTTACGATAAAAACGACTAAAACCGTAAATATGTACAGGGTGAGTCAACGATTGGATGAAGTAGGTTTGTGCCTTTTCGGTGAAATTAACAAAGAAACTATATTTATTGTTTGATACAGTTTATTTTTACGCAGATTTTAAAATATTTAGGACTCTACAGGGTGAGCAAAAAAACTAGGACAGCATAAAGTTGTATTTTTTCAAATAGAACACCCTATATACGAATCGTATTTTCGATTTAGCTTATAAATTTTAAATCTTTTTTATTAAGGGTTTACTATAACAAAACTTTATAGTTTCTGAGATAATTAAGTTTAAAGAAAAAAAGTCACATTTTCAAGCATCAATTCAATCCTAAATAACGTTTTCAATTTTGCGACAAATATATTCAAATTGGAATTTAGCAAGGCCAAGGACAAGTTAACAGAATTTTTACCTAATATTTGCAATAAAAGCTACAGGGTGTTGAACACATCGGCTCAAATTTGAACAAGTTTACATGAATAAATATATTTTTTTTTAAATGGTACACCCTGTATATTTTCATGTTATTTAATAGAGTAATAAAAACCTTAAAAGTTTTGTTCAATATATCCTATACCTATTTATAATAGTTTTCGAGATATTTCAGTTTTTCTTATTTTCCATACTTTTTTACAGAATAGTCTTCATTATCATAGTAGCCATGGCAAAAACAATGTAAAAGAACATTTTTCTGTGTGTCAAATTTATAACCGCAATCGCTTCTTTTGGTTTTTATGTAGTGTAGTTTGTTTTTTTTTGCATTCATCTTATATTGTAAAATGAATTTTCCAAAGAATGAGTTAATAGATATGATTTATACAATAGGAGAGGCTCAAAAAAATTGCCTTCTTGCTCAAAGAATTTACAAAATGAAGTATCCTGATCGACGCCAGCCTAATACCCATACTTTTCAAAACTTATTGCAAAGATTTGACTCTTCTGGTACTGTTGATTATCCAAACGTAAAGTGATCAACAAACCAGTAACTAATGAAGAAAAAGAACTACAAGTATTGTTAAATGTTCAGGAGAATCCTTATATTGGTAGCCGTCAGTTAGCAGCATTATGTGAAACATCACAATCCACCGCAAATCGTACTACCAAGAAATATAGGTATCATCCATATCACATGGAATTACACCAAGAATTGCATGGACAGGATTTTGAAAGTCGTGTAAACTTTTGTCGTACAATAAATGCGGAGATTCAATTAAATCCAAATTTATTATGCAAGGTAATGTTTAGTGATGAAGCTACTTTTAGAAGTAACGGTGCCGTAAATAGACGCAACATGCATTATTATGCCACAGAAAACCCATTTTGGATTAGAGAGGTGCAACATCAAAACCACTGGTCATTAAATGTTTGGTGTGGTATTCATCATAATCGAATTATTGGACCCCACTTTTTTAATGAACCACTAAATGGCCATAGTTACCTGAACTTTCTACAAGAAGAACTACCCCAACTGCTTCAAGGTCTCGATAGGGATGAGCTCGACAGTATGTGGTTCCAGCACGATGGTGCGCCTCCGCATTACCATCGTGAAGTTCGTGCGTTTTTAGACCAACGATATCCGCAAAAATGGATTGGACGTGGGGGTTTCATTGAATGGCCACCAAGGTCTTGCGACATCACCCCATTAGATTTCTTCCTATGGAGTTATATTAAAAATAAGGTGTATGTTAATCCACCAACAACAGTGGAAGATATGCGAAACAGGATTAGGGATACCTGTAGAACAATAACGCCACTAATTTTGTCCAGAATCCGAGAAAATCTGCAAAAAAGACAAATTTGTGCATTGCACAAGAGGGTCGTTTATTCGAACACTTATTAAAAAGAAATAATTAATCTCAGTATTTAATAGGTAATTTTTTTGTTTCAATTTAGTATAAAAGTAAATATGTATTTGCCTTGTCGTTATTGTTGTGTTTAATTAAACTATTGCCGTTGTAATATAACGAATAATGTATTTCATCATATTTAACCACATTCTGTTTGTTTCTGTAGTTTATTTTTATTATTTTACATGGCTACTATGATAATGAAGACTATTTCTGTAAAAAAGTATGGAAAATAAGAAAAACTGAAATATCTCAAAAACTATTATAAATAGGTATAGGATATATTGAACAAAACTTTTAGGGTTTTTATTACTCTATTAAATAACATGAAAATATACAGGGTGTACCATTTAAAAAAAAAAGATATTTATTCATTTAAACTTGTTCAAATTTGAGCCGATGTGTTCAACACCCTGTAGCTTTTATTGCAAATATTAGGTAAAAATTATGTTAACTTGTCCTCGGTCTTGCTAAATTCCAAATTTGAATATATTTGTCACAAAATTAAAAACGTTATTTAGGATTGAATTGATGCTTGAAAATGTGACTTTTTTTCTTTAAACTTAATTATCTCAGCAACTATAAAGTTTTGTTATAGTAAACCCTTAATAAAAAAGATTTAAAATTATAAGCTAAATCGAAAATATGATTCGTATATAGGGTGTTCTATTTAAAAAAATACAACTTTATGCTGTCCTAGTTTTTTGGCTCACCCTGTAGAGTCCTAAATATTTTTAAAATCTGCGTAAAAATAAACTGTATCAAACAATAAATATAGTTTCTTTGTTAATTTCACCGAAAAGGCACAAACCTACTTCATCCAATCGTTGACTCACCCTGTATGTGTAAGTTTTACGAGTTTTTGAAATAAAAGGCATAGACCCATATCGAATTTTGTAACAAAAATATATATAGTGCCCCGTAGTAAAATGGAGATTTCTGTGCGTAAATCCATTATTATATATTTATTTATTTAGATAAATGCTGGAAATAAAAATTGTATTTGATTGTGCTGGGGCAAAGTTAGGGATTGGATGATTATGATTTATTATAAATTTGTAATATTGGTTCAACGACTTGACGGTCAAGGTTGCGTCGGGCACCTCGCCTCTCTCCCCTCGAATCTTCGTACAAGTAATTTAACCTATTTCAAGGAAATTCCCGACGCAAAAAAATAGGTAATTATATCGTCGCCTCTTTAAATAAAAAAAAATATTATGTTAAAATTTATTACCTTTTTTATTGTGCTAGTTTTTACCCACGAGTTCGTTTTAACTGATAAGAACACCACCAAAAATTTTAATGAGCCCGGATTAAGTCAACCAAATGTTGAAACTTAATAACATTTTTATAAAAAAAAATTGAACCGACTTTTAAAAGTGCGCTAAAAAGTGAAAAATAACTATAAATTTTTATATGAAATTGAAATTTTTTAAGTCGGCGCCAAACTAAAACCTGACAACATGGAATTCGCATAAACAGACTAAAAATACGTTATTTGTAATTTCTTTCTTACCATAATTTGTATACAGGGTGATTCAAAAATCGATCACGAAACTTAAGGGGGTGATTCTACTTGACAAAATAAGGGTAGAGCTTCATATAATTTTTTTTCAAAATGTCATTCGTTTTCGAGTTACAAGCCGTCCAAGTTCAAGTTTTTATTTTTTGTTTTTTGAATTACTCGCTTACAGGAAAACCGATTTGACTAATATTCGAAAGATAGGCTAAGTCTTCTGCGCTTCATCATTTTAGTAACAATTCACATTGATTGTTTGCCGCTAGAGGGCACTTTACCTACATTGAAAATTGTTTTTTTGTCATAATTTTTTAGTGTTGACAGCTACAGTAGTTTTTGGCATAATTTCTGAAAGACTGATGCCAGGCCTTTAAAAAAGGTGCTCTTTATTTACATCGCTAAACCCAACGGTTTAGACGTAAATCACCCTTAAAAATTAAGTGGTAAATTTACTTTTCTCATTTCATTACCACCAGCTACCAGGTAAATAGCTATCAAAGTATACTAGAGCTGTCAGTTTAACATCAAATAAATTCGCTTTTTAAACTATTTAATTTATAATCTTAAAATAACTAATAATGGCTAATCACCAATATTCAAATATCGAATATTGTGATATCCATTTTTGTTATGGAAAAGCAAATGGTAATGCAGAGTTGGCAAGAAGATATTATATGGAGAGTTATCCGGAAAGAAATATCCCTCATGCTCAAACATTTTCCAGTGTGCACAGGAGGCTTGCGGAATGTGGTTCCTTTAAAAGTTATAATGGAAATAGGGGAAGACCTAGAACTGCTAGAAACGTGCAACAAGAAGAAAGAGTGCTTGAAATTATTGAAGATAATCCAGGTATTAGTACTAGAAAAATTGGGAATGAAGTGCGGCTCTGTCAGGCTAGTTCATGGAGGATACTAAGAGAAGAACAACTCTACCCGTTTCATTCAAAAAAGGTGCAGGCTCTTTATGACGATGATCGGCCGAGACGGTTGGAAATGTGCAATCAGATCCTAGCTAAGTATGAACACGATAATCGATTAATTGGCGTCATATTATTCACTGACGAAGCTGGTTTCACTCGTGATGGCATAACAAATCTACACAACATCCACACATATGCTTACGAGAACCCAAACAATGTGGTAGAAACGAAACATCAGCGTAGATTTTCACTAAATGTGTGGGCAGGGATAATAGGAGATTACCTTATTGGTCCTCATTTCTTTGATGGCCCATTAACTGGTGACGTATACTTAGATTTTATCCAAAATCGTCTCCCATTGTATCTGGAAGATGTGCCATTGGAAGTAAGGGCCAACATGTGGATCCTCCAAGACGGAGCTCCGCCCCACTTTAGTATACGTGTCCGACAGTATTTGAATGCAACGTATCCTGAGCGATGGATAGGACGAAGTGGACTATTGGCATGGGCAGCGAGGACACCAGACCTTAATCCTATGGATTTTTTCTTTTGGGGTCATTTGAAACAATTGGTGTACGATATTCCAGTAATCAACGTCGAGGATCTTCGCTTCAGGATAATCGAAAAGTGCCAAATTATTAAAGAAACACCAGAAATTTTTCATCGAGTTAGGCGACATTTTTTGAAGAGTGTTAGGAAATGTATTGAAGAAAATGGGGGACATTTTGAGAATCTTTTTTAGTTTGTTTAGTACTGTTTCATTAATTTTTATCAATTAAATGTATATCGCAATAATCCATAATATGAATATTTACTGATTAGCCATTATTAGTTATTTTAAGATTATAAATTAAATAGTTTAAAAAGCGAATTTATTTGATGTTAAACTGACAGCTCTAGTATACTTTGATAGCTATTTACCTGGTAGCTGGTGGTAATGAAATGAGAAAAGTAAATTTACCACTTAATTTTTAAGGGTGATTTACGTCTAAACCGTTGGGTTTAGCGATGTAAATAAAGAGCACCTTTTTTAAAGGCCTGGCATCAGTCTTTCAGAAATTATGCCAAAAACTACTGTAGCTGTCAACACTAAAAAATTATGACAAAAAAACAATTTTCAATGTAGGTAAAGTGCCCTCTAGCGGCAAACAATCAATGTGAATTGTTACTAAAATGATGAAGCGCAGAAGACTTAGCCTATCTTTCAAATATTAGTCAAATCGGTTTTCCTGTAAGCGAGTAATTCAAAAAACAAAAAATAAAAACTTGAACTTGGACGGCTTGTAACTCGAAAACGAATGACATTTTGAAAAAAAATTATATGAAGCTCTACCCTTATTTTGTCAAGTAGAATCACCCCCCTAAGTTTCGTGATCGATTTTTGAATCACCCTGTATAAAGGGTGTTTTTTATAGAAGTATAAGACTTTAAGTTGGCAACACTTTTTTAATTGGCGGCCATTTTGTCAGCCAAGTCAGTCAGTCAGTCAAGTGATTTATGTTTAGTTTGGTTTGGCATTTCAACATGAATAGACTGACGCCTGAACAACGCTTCCAAATTGTGCAAATTTATTTTGAAAATCATGGTTCTGTTCGAAATACGTATCGCGCACTACGTCCATTTTACGGTCAACATCATCGTCCATCAGAGCAATTAATTCGATTAACTATGGAACGTTTTCGCACTACGTTTACTCTAAATGATAATACGCATCCACAGAGACGTCGTACAGTGCGTACAGAAGAAGTCATTGCTGCTGTAGAGCGTAGCGTAGAGGAAGACCCGAATCAATCTATCCGCTATCGTGCACAGGAATTGGATATGTGTCCATTCACTTTATGGAAGATTTTGCGGAAAGATCTTGATTTGCGTGCTTACAAAATCCAACTCGTGCAAGAATTGAAGCCACACGACCACCTAGCAAGGCGTAGATTCGGTGAATGGGACCAAAACAAGATTGCCGTTGATCCCGATTTTCATAAGCGAATTTTGTTTAGCGATGAAGCTCACTTTTGTTTGAATGGATACGTCAATAAACAAAACTGCCGTATTTGGAGTGATGATAATCCTCAAGTGTATGTTGAGACACCGTTACATCCAGAAAAACTGACTGGTGTGCTTTATGGGCTGGTGGAATCACTGGTCCGTACTTCTTTAAAAACGATGCTGGTCAGAACGTTACAGTCAATAGTGACCGCTATAGAGCCATGATTACTGACTTTTTCGTTCATCAATTGAACAAGCGTGATGTGCAGGAGCTGTGGTTTCAACAAGACGACGCAACATGTCACACAGCTCGTGTCACAATTGATTTATTGAAGGAAACGTTTGGTAACCGCATAGTTTCACGTTTCGGACCCGTGAATTGGCCTCCAAGATCGTGCGACTTAACGCCGCTAGACTATTTTCTGTGGGGATATGTGAAGTCGCTAGTCTACGCCGATAAGCCCGAAACGATTGATCACTTGGAGGACAACATTCGCCGCGTTATTGCCGATATACGGCCACAAATGTTGGAAAAAGTCATCGAAAATTGGACCTCCAGATTAGACTACGTCCGAGCCAGCCGTGGCGGTCATATGCCAGAAGTCATATTTAAATTTTAATGCCAGAAGGTTATCTTTCGAATAAAGTAAATTTCATGTCAATTTAAAAAATTCATCTTTGTTTTATTCCATTTAAAAGTTCTATACCTCTATAAAAAACACCCTTTATTAGTAATTATTTATTTCATTTACAAATAATTTGGCGCCGACTTCAAAAATTTTAATTTTTTGTAAAAATATATAGTTATTTTCCACTTTTTAGCGCACTTTTAGAAGTCGATTCAATTTTTTTTATAAAAATTTTATTTTTCGATTTTTAGTTTTGAATTCATTATGATATCCATAAATTATTTGAACTAAGTACTAATCGAGATTAGTGTACCTCGCAATGACTCCAAGGTGGCAAAAAATACCCATTTTATCCAGACTTGTAAATCACCCTAAAAATGAACCGCTAAAAATGCCTTGATTCTTAGAGTTCTCGATATAGCAGTGAAATTGTGTCAAACAAATATTTGGTCTGTCATAGTAAATCCACTATCATAAATTTCATATTAATTTTAGATTGGTAATATAGACCCCAAAACCTTTCAATATCGATATGTAAAGAACTTGAGACGTAAATTTCTTAGCCCGATTCATTTTATACTGCATATTGAGTTTGTATACACTCCAAGGACCCCGCAATATCAATTTTAGAGAAAATTGGAAAATGTAAAATTTTCAGGACCTTATCAACCTAATAGTTGTAAAAAATTAACTTTATATTCGTAATACACGACCCCGAAAACCCCCTAATACCAAACTTGAAAAAATGCTTCTTCTTCTTCTTCTTTTTCTTCTAGGTAGAACCAAGTTTTGTTATCTACACAATGCCTCATCGATCCTCGTTTGAGGTCGAAATCCAGCTGTCTCTCCATCTTTTGGGGGGCCGTCCAGGCGGCCGTTTGGTGTTTGGTTTCTCTCTCATCACGGTTTTTGCTAATCTGTCTCGCCAATGTCCGTTTTCGTGAGATCCGTCCAGTGTCCGAGACATGTATGTTACTATGAGCTACATTGGTGTTTTACTGCGGGTAGACTGCTAACCTGTCCCGCAAACCCTCCTCCTTTGTCTGGGCTTGGACCTGGCACTGACAGTTGCTCCAGCCGCTGCCAGAGGCGGAGTTGAAAAAATGCGAATAAGGTAAAATTTTCAACCCACCATATTGGATCCGCTACATTGGATTTCAATCGTCTTAATCTAATCTAAATCTAATCCCTTCAAAGCCCTCTAGTACCAATTTTGGATGATATCCGGAAATTTAAAATTTCTAGACCGTTATATTGCATCTGACGTATTAGATTTTCTTAAAATAATTTTATATTCGCTATTTACGTCCTCAAAAACGATTCTGTCCCACTTTTGAATGAAATTCGAAAAATGTAAAATTTTTAGTCCGCTATATTGGATTCGCCATACTGAATCCTGAAAAATAATTTTAAATTCATAATTTACACCCTCAAGAACTCCCTTTATCAATTTTGGAGAAAATCGAAAGATGTAAAATTTTTAGGATGCCAAATTGGATTCGCCATATTGAGTTTTTCAAAAAATATTTTAAATTCGTAATTAACAGCAGCGTAATTGCAGATATCTGAAAGTTTCAAGTCGTAGAGACCACCCAGTAGATGATAAATACGTAAAAAAGTACAGCTAGATCAGCCCTGTTTTTTTATAAACAACATCCGAAGTAGGAAAATTCGATTTTTTGTCCGTAGAATTTTCCGGTTACATTTTAGAGAAAACTTGTCCAAATGAAAGTTGTGGGTATTGAAAAGACCTTTAACTTCATTTTTTATACGTCAAAATCGATAAATAATTTATCGAGATAATGGCGAAAAACCACCTTTTTTGCACTATTTTATAAATGTTAATATCCTTTGCAAGAAAGGCCGAAAGTGATGCATAATCCCTTGATGATAAGGCTATTATGTGCCTTTATAACTGTGCGAAAGCTGGACCAAATCGGTTTGGTAGTTGATGAATAATCTTAATTGTTTATCCCAGACACTGAATGTTCAAACAATTGTCCTTACCCTGAGGATGATTCTACAGATATTTGTAGAAGCGGAATGGATTGTTTGAAGTTCAAACTACGAGCAAAGATGAAAAAACGATGGATTTTGAAAAAAAATTGTTATTAATAAAACCGTTTAAAGAAGGGGTACTTTTTTACTTAGAAACAATTGGAATAACTTTGCTAATTTTAATGATACAAGTTTGTGAATAAGTGGACTTAAAAGCTGATGAAAAAACACGAATTTAAAAACAAAAGTCTCCTACGACCAATAGGAGCTAAGATAGCCTTTTTTTAAAAGTCATATCTCTTTTGTTTATAAACATTTTCACAGATTTTAAACGAAGACCTATATTTTATGATGCAATTGATAAGAAGGAAGAAGAGAGAAGCCTATAATAGAATCATAACAAATGTAGAAAAGGAATCAAATACAAAGAGCAGCCGGAAATTCTACAGGGAGATCAAGAACATAAAGAAAGGGTATATGCCACGGACCAGCATATTAAAGAAAGAAAATAAAGATCTCATAACAGATATAACAGAAATCCTACAAACCTGGCACGAATATTTTGACAACTTACTAAATATAAAAGGCACAGCTCTCATCACAAATACAATATACCAGGGAGCAGAGGAACAGGTAGAAATTCCATCACTGACAGAGATCAAAAAAGCAATTAGCCAACTGAAGAACAATAAAGCACCCGGGAGCGACAACATAACCGCGGAGCTTATAAAATATGGCGGAGATCAGCTACATGAAGCAATACAAATCCTTGTGGAGAAGATATGGGAATCTGAAGAACTTCCAAAAGAATGGAACGAAGGGATAATTATCCCAATACATAAAAAAGGAGACCGATCAGTATGTAAAAATTACAGGGGAATTATGTTACTAAACGTTGCCTACAAGGTGCTATCCAACATACTAAGAACCAGAATATCCCCTTACGCAGAAGAAAACCTCGGGGACTACCAATGTGGCTTCCGACCAAGAAGATCAACTGTTGACCAAATATTTACTATTAGGCAGCTTCTGGAAAAGAGTTGGGAATTTAACAAAGATGTACACCAGCTGTTCGTTGATTTCCGCCAAGCATATGATAGCATTGTAAGAGATAGTGTATGGATCGCCATGGAAAAGGTAGGCGTGCCAAAGAGGATTATTAATCTGACTAAAATATGTATAGAGAATGCAAGGGCGAAAGTCAGAATCGGTAAGCACACTACGGACATATTCTCTATTGCCAGTGGTTTAAAACAAGGCGATGGCTTATCGCCATTACTCTTCAACATAGTGTTAGATATGGCCATCAAAGAGGCTAACATAAAACTGGAAGTATTCTCAAACCAGGGCCCCGGAATGATCCTAGCATATGCAGACGACATCGATACCGTAGGAAATAGCACAACTAAAACAAAGGAAATGTTTATCAGAATGGAAAGGGAAACAAAAAAAGTAGGACTCAACATCAACGAAGAGAAGACCAAATACATGCACGTAAACCGAAGAGCAGGTAGGGATAGAATAGGACAGAATATAACTATGGACACATACAATTTTGAATGTGTGAAAGAATTCCAATATCTAGGGGCCAATATAACACACGACAATGATGTGAGCAGTGAAATACGCACACGAATACAAAAAGGTTTTAAGTGCTTTTATGCATTGCAGGAGATACTAAAATCAAAGCTGCTGTCCAGATCAGCCAAAATCCGTATATATAGAACAGTTATTAGACCGGTAATAACATATGGCTCAGAAACCTGGACCATCACAAAACAGAACGAATTGTTATTAAGACGTTTCGAACGCAAGATATTAAGAAAAATATATGGGCCTAGAGTAGATGAAACAACGGGACAATACCGCATCCGAACAAACGAAGAATTAAAGAGCTTGTATGATCAGCCAGGCATCATTAACGAAATAAAAGCCCAAAGACTTAGGTGGGCAGGACATGTTCATAGGGCCCATGACGAACGTCTCATCAAACGAATATGGGAAGAGAACCCGACCGGAAAGAGACCCTTAGGTAGGCCCAGACTAAGATGGAGGGATAACATGATGATGGACCGAAGCAAATGGAGGCAGGTCGTGGATGCAGCGAGGACCCACGAAGGGTTGTAAAGCTACAGAGAGAGAATTGATAAGTATGAAATTCATGCATCGTTAGTAAAGTTATAGCCCTTCGAAGTGAAGGTACTTTTGCCAGTGCGTTGTAGCGAGTGGTGGGGGAATATATATATATATATATATATATATATATATATATATATATATATATATATATATATATATATGTATGTATATATATATATATATAAATATATATATATATATATATATATATATATATATATATATATATATATATATATATATGTATATATATATATATATATATAAATATATATATATAAATATATATATATATATATATATATATATATATTTATGTATTGATTTTCTTGAACCGTTAATATTTTTTTTTTTTGATTTTTTCTTGGTATTAGGTTCATATTTAAAATACAGTTTTCATTGCTCAGACGTTTCGTTCTTTATTAAGAACATTTTCAAAAGTAATCGTCTAAAATTTAAAACGAATTATGAATATAATATAAATATAATATAAATACACCATAATAATATTTAAAACAATATCAGACATTAAAATGATGCTTATTTAAAAGGATTACCTTTAGTAAAATTTTAGGTACCTTGAAATTTTGTCAAAACTTCGCTAACACCGATAAACCACCAAGAATTTGTATTGATATGTATGATAAATAAAAAATTAAAGGAATTTGTTTTTGCTTTTAAGGTGATATAGACATTTTTGATGTTATTAAGGGAATTATATTGTTGTAAATTTGACTTAGATTGTTTATGTCAGTTCTGTCATTTACTGTATGTGTTTCCTTTTTGATGGCTATCATTTCTTTTATTATTAATTTATGATAATTTTTGTCCCTATCGACTATTTTGACATTTTCAAAGTTAAAAGAGTGTTTTTCATTCTTTTCATCTTTTGTCAATGCTGTAGTAGCATTTTTGGTATATTTATGTCTATTTAGTCGATTTTTTAGTAATTGGCTTGTCATTCCTATATATTGTTTTGGGCAGTTTGCACACGGAATTGAATATACAATATTGGAAGTTTTCATAGTTGGTGTTTTGCTTTTCAATTTTGTAGAGATTGAGTTTAGTTGGTTGTAACTCTTGTGGCATGCTACAATATTGTGTTTTTTTAAGATGTATGTGAACCTAATTCCAAGAAAAAATCAAAATATATATATATATATATATATATATATATATATATATATATATATATATATATATATATATATATTATAAACGGCTAGTAAAGTTTTTTGAAAAAATATTAGTGTTAATATTGCCAAAAAATGTGTTTTCCGATGAGATGTCAATTTTTCAGTATTTCCCGATTTCCTATGATAATTTTCATTATCATAGGAAAGTCAGTTCGTAATATTTCGTCGAGTTACCCCAGTATAAAAAAAATGAATGCTCTGCGTTATCTGGAATCCGAGATATCGTACAATTTTGTGGCGCACTCCAATTTGAAGTTTGAATTTCAGAAGCACACCGTGAGAAAGCCGAACTTCCCCCACCACTCGCTACAACGCACTGGCAAAAGTACCTTCACTTCGAAGGGCTATAACTTTATTAACGATGCATGAATTTCAAACTTATCAATTGCATCATAAAATATAGGTCTTCGTTTAAAATCTGTGAACATTTCGACTCTTAATGTTTATAAACAAAAGAGATATGACTTTAAAAAAAAATCGTGTTTTTTCACCAGCTTTCAAGTCCACTTATTCTCAAACTTGTATCATTAAAATTAACAAAGTTATTCCAATTGTTTATACGTAAAAAAGTACCCCTTCTTAAAACGGTTTTATTAACAACAATTTTTTTCAAAATCTATCGTTTTTTCATCTTTGCTTGTAGTTTGAACTCCATTCCGCTTTTGCAAATATCTCTAGAATCATCCTCAGGGCAAGGAAAACTGTTTGAACATTCAGTGTCTGGGATAAACAATTAAGATTACTCATAAACTACCAAACCGATTTGGTCCAGCTCTCGCACAGTTATAAAGGTACATAATGGCCTTATCATCAAGGGATTATACATCACTTTCAGTCTTTCTTGCAAAAGTTATTAACATTTATAATATAGTGCAAAATAGATGGTTTTTCGCCATTATCTCGATAATTTATTTATCGATTTTGACGTATAAAAAATTAAGTTAAAGGTTTTTTCAATACCCACAACTTTCATTTGGACAAGTTTTCTCTAAAATGTAATCGGAAAATTCTACGGACTCAAAATCGAATTTTCCGAATTTGGATGTTGTTTATAAAAAAACAGGGCTGATCTAGCTGTACTTTTTTACGTATTTATCATCTACGACATGCTGTAATAAATTTTTACATGAAATCGCTACAAATTCAATAGGAAGACTGGAGTACAGTGAAACCGTGGAACATCCTGTATATTCTGATACAAACATGCTCCCAGATGTGACATTTTAATACTAACCCACAACGTTACAACAAGAATGTTTAATCTTCACATTTACTCACCACTTAATTCGTTACACTTTATCTCCTTTTTCCTGTTGACTTATAAAAAAAAAGTCAAAAGCGTAATCGGGTAAATTAAAACATAACAATAATACTAATTATACAATTAAATATTCGCAAGCTGAGCTTTCGGTTGAAAGAGTGCCCCTATGGGTTGCAGACAATTGGCCCGCCATCGACCATGTAAAACCATCACACCAAGGCCACTAAAGAGGCGTGTAATGGGTTCACCCGCGTTTAAATATTGTAGGTATTCCTTCCGCAAGCTCTTTGTATATTGATATCTATTATGCAAGTCGAAGAACTAGCTAACTCGGATAAAAAGCAGGATTTTGTCACGTTTATATTTAAAAATTCCTCTCCGTTTTGTGTGGGGGCGCTAGAGAGATTTTTACCCGACTGCAAAGTGGAATTCATTCCGTGTTTTAATAATTTCTTCTTGGAAATTGACGCTAATGAATTTCTTATTGCAGTGATTGTTGTCGTGTACAAACTGACTTATTCTAATTTATTTTTTATAATTTACAGTATTCGGACGGAGTCAAATTTCGATAATACACACAGTATTAATTAAATAGTGTAATAAACTTCACTTCTCGGATATACAAGGTGTTTCCAAATAAGTGCGAGCATTGCGATCTAATTTTAAGCATAAAAGTTCTTATACACATATATCCAATAATACTTATACTCTATTCAAGAATTAGAGAGAGTTATAGAACTGTCACCGAAACCTCCGACGTACCTGCTCCAGTGCCGCAGGTAACTGAGGACTGCCATAAATGTAATTATACTTAATTACATTCAAATATAAGCTTTTATAAATTTACTGCCACAATAAATTTTCTTATAGTTCACTTTAATTTATGTCAGTGTGTCCTTAGTAATTTATCTTGTTGGCGCTTATTTTCATATATTATTTGAGATTAGTGAAATACCCAAAAGATAGGGCTTCCACCTCTATATTTCTTCCAAAATCGTTAAACCAGGACATTTTTTCCTCAACGAAAAATTTATTATGATGAATGTTTATGATGCTTTAAGACATCAATATCCAGATAATAATGTTAAAAACTCTGTTGAAATGTGTTCCAAAATGACAAGAGTTGAAAAATCTATTATGTACCGAATCTTGAAGGATAAGAAAATGACTGGAATTGTTAGTGCTCCCAAGACACATTCAGTCACAGGCAGACGAAAAACCTCGTTGGAAGAAGATATGTAAACTGCAATAAAAGGAGTTGTACAGGGTGAGCCAACGATTGGATGATGTAAGTTTGTGCCTTTTCGGTGAAATTTACAAAGAAACTATATTTATTGTTTGATACAGTTTATTTTCACGCAGATTTTAAAAATATTTAGGACTCTACAGGGTGAGCCAAAAAACTAGGACAGCATAAAGTTGTATTTTTTTAAATAGAACACTCTATATACGAATCGTATTTTCGATTTAGCTTATAATTTTAAATCTTTTTTATTAAGGGTTTACTATAACAAAACTTTATAGTTTCTGAGATAATTAAGTTTAAAGAAAAAAAGTCACATTTTCAAGCATCAATTCAATCCTAAATAACGTTTTCAATTTTGTGACAAATATATTCAAATTTGGAATTTAGCAAGGCCGAGGACAAGTTAACATAATTTTTACCTAATATTTGCAATAAAAGCTACAGGGTGTTGAACACATCGGCTCAAATTTGAACAAGTTTAAATGAATAAATATCTTTTTTTTTTAAATGGTACACCCTGTATATTTTTATGTTATTTAATAGAGTAATAAAAACCCTAAAAGTTTTGTTCAATATATCCTATACCTATTTATAATAGTTTTTGAGATATTTCAGTTTTTCTTATTTTCCATACTTTTTTACAGAAATAGTCTTTATTATCATAGTAGCCATGGCAAAAACAATGTAAAAGAACATTTTTCTGTGTGTCAAATTTATAACCGCAATAGCTTCTTTTGGTTTTTATGTAGTGTAGTTTGGTTTTTTTTGCATTCATCTTATATTGTAAAATGAATTTTCCAAAGAATGAATTAATAGATATGATTTATACAATAGGAGAGGCTCAAAAAAATTGCCTTCTTGCTCAAAGAATTTATAAAATGAAGTATCCTGATCGACGCCAGCCTAATACCCATACTTTTCAAAACTTAATGCAAACATTTGATTCTTCTGGTACTGTTGATTATCCAAAACGTAAAGTGGTCAACAAACCAGTAACTAATGAAGAAAAAGAACTACAAGTATTGTTAAATGTTCAGGAAAATCCTTATATTGGTAGCCGTCAGTTAGCAGCATTATGTGAAACATCACAATCCACCGCTAATCGTACTACCAAGAAATATAGGTATCATCCATATCACATGGAATTACACCAAGAATTGCATGGACAGGATTTTGAAAGTCGTGTAAACTTTTGTCGTACAATAAATGCGGAGATTCAATTAAATCCAAATTTATTATGCAAGGTAATGTTTAGTGATGAAGCTACTTTTAGAAATAACGGTGCCGTAAATAGACGCAACATGCATTATTATGCCACAGAAAACCCATTTTGGATTACAGAGGTGCAACATCAAAACCACTGGTCATTAAATGTTTGGTGTGGTATTCATCATAATCGAATTATTGGACCCCACTTTTTTAATGAACCACTAAATCGCCATAGTTACCTGAACTTTCTACAAGAACTACCCCAACTGCTTCAAGGTCTCGATAGGGATGAGCTCGACAGTATGTGGTTCCAGCACGATGGTGCGCCTCCGCATTACCATCGTGAAGTTCGTGCGTTTTTGGATCAACGATATCCGCAAAAATGGATTGGACGTGGGGGTTTCATTGAGTGGCCACCAAGGTCTTGCGACATCACCTCATTAGATTTCTTCCTATGAGGTTATATTAAAAATAAGGTGTATGTTAATCCACCAACAACAGTGGAAGATATGCGAAACAGGATTAGGGATACCTGTAGAACAATAACGCCACTAATTTTGTCGAGGGTCCGAGAAAATCTGCAAAAAAGACTAAATTTGTGCATTGCACAAGAGGGTCGTTTATTCGAACACTTATTAAAAAGAAATAATTAATCTCAGTATTTAATAGGTAATTTTTTTGTTTCAATTTAGTATAAAAGTAAATATGTATTTGCCTTGTCGTTATTGTTGTGTTAATTTTTTCACATTATGTTTAATTAAACTATTGCCGTTGTAATATAACGAATAATGTATTTCATCATATTTAACCACATTCTGTTTGTTTCTGTAGTTTCTTTTTATTATTTTACATGGCTACTATGATAATGAAGACTATTTCTGTAAAAAAGTATGGAAAATAAGAAAAACTGAAATATCTCAAAAACTATTATAAATAGGTATAGGATATATATTGAACAAAACTTTTAGGGTTTTTATTACTCTATTAAATAATATGAAAATATACAGGGTGTACCATTTAAAAAAAGATATGTATTCATTTAAACTTGTTCAAATTTGAGCCGATGTGTTCAACACCCTGTAGCTTTTATTGCAAATATTAGGTAAAAATTATGTTAACTTGTCTTTGGCCTTGCTAAATTCCAAATTTGAATATATTTGTCAGAAAATTGAAAACGTTATTTAGGATTGAATTGATGCTTGAAAATGTGACTTTTTTTCTTTAAACTTAATTATCTCAGAAACTATAAAGTTTTGTTATAGTAAACCCTTAATAAAAAAGATTTAAAATTATAAGCTAAATCGAAAATACGATTCGTATATAGGGTGTTCTATTTAAAAAAATACAACTTTATGCTGTCCTAGTTTTTTGGCTCACCCTGTAGAGTCCTAAATATTTTTAAAATCTGCGTAAAAATAAACTGTATCAAACAATAAATATAGTTTCTTTGTTAATTTCACCGAAAAGGCACAAACCTACTTCATCCAATCGTTGACTCACCCTGTACATAAATTTTATTATGAGAAGCAGATCCCAACCGTCGACAAAATTCTAACCGAAATCAATGAAGATGAAATTACAAGAAATGAGCTCTGGAAATTGCTCAGAGAACTTAATTTTTGCTGGGAAAAACCAGATAGTAATTCTGTTTTTATAGATCGTCCGGAAGCTGTTCGTTCGAGAAAGAAATATCTCCGAACAATTAAGCAACATCGCGAAATGGACTCAAGTAAAAGGTAGAGTTGCTAGAAATAACACAATTTACAAAATTCGCGATTTAACTGAACTTTTGCAAGATTTTTTTGAATAAAGTTACTGGGGAAAATTGGAAAAAATGTGTGGACCATATAATAAAAGAATGAAACAAAATGTGGAAACTCGATCACATGATATATCTTTTAATAATAAAGAAATTAATACTTTATCTGATATTTTAAATGCTTTTGCGGAATTCTTTAAGCAATCCTTTTCTTCGGCCAGTCCGGTATCCTCGAATGATTCATGTTCCTTAGATTCCATCTTTCCAATTGTTCATGTATCTGATTTCACTGAATGTGAAATAGTTAATACTATAAAGAAGCTTAAACCTAAATCTACTACTGGTCCGGATTTAATCCCAGCCTTTCTAATACGAGACTGCAGATTCGTCCTAGCCAAACTACTTAAAATACTATATAATAGGTGTTTAAAATTAAACAGATTTCCTTCCATATGGAAGTCTTCCAGGATTTATCCTGTTTTTAAGAAATGGGATAGATCTGAAGTTTGTAATTATAGATCAGTGTCCATTTGAATTTTTACTTTATGATTATATTTTTTCATTAACTAAAAATTTAATTACTCCATCTCAACATGGCTTCTTTAAGGGTAGGTCGACGACAACTAATCTCATGATTATGACTCAGGATATAGCTGAGGCTATTGATCATGCTTGTCAGATGAATATGACGCTTTTTTCGTGTTTTTTTCTTTTCAATGTTAGGAATTCTTCAATATCTATAATTTGCAACACTGCATTGAAATTTCAATACTGAGAATCGACTGGAATAATACAAAATGTCATAATATTAGTATCAACATTTGATGCATCGTTAATGCCGATGCATGATAAATAATGTCGCCGTTAATAAATGAACATTTATGGGTAATGAAACATTTTATATTTTATCTATTCAAATACTCTACATTCCACGCCTTAAGTGTGACTCGATTAAAAAGTTATCTCAGGTAAATTCCTTAGTTTAAATTCAAATTTTAATTTAGAAAAAATGATTGAAAAATTGTTTAAACTTACAATTAAAATTAAATTCTGACATTGGTATACACATGTGAGTTGGAGTATTCATCGAGTTTATATTGGTACGATCAGAATAAAATATAACAACAATTCCTATACAGGGTGTTCTACGACGAACTGTTGCGATAGATTTTTCGGAAAATAGACTTGAAAAAATTTTTAAAACTTCAGAGACAAAAAGATGGGAAAGCTTACTCAGTTTTCAAATCGAGTCACTGGCGCCCGGAAAAAAGTTACAAATGGTAAAATTTTACGGATCCGGAAAAAGTACCATTCTCTATCAGGGGCGGATCCAGCCTCTCTCTTTGGGGGGGGGCGGTGATATCACAAAAGTACAATATGGCAAGCGAAAGCAAGTTTCTAGTGTAAAAGGCAGGTTAGGGTCTATTTTTCTGAATTTAAAGCTCTTGGAGAGGGGGGGTCGATCACAAGAAGAAACGAGTTGCCGATGGGGGAGAATGCGGAAAGCATACACATTCCTAGTATAAGAGGCAGAATCGGGTCTATTTTCCTGAACTCAAAGCTCTTGGGGGGGAGGGGTTATCGCAAGAAAAACAAGTTTTCAACGGGATGGGAGTGCTAGCAACATACACATTCCTAATATAAAAGGCAGAATAGGTTCTATTTTCCTGAACTCAAAGCTGTTGGGAAGGGGACGGGCGATCGCAAGCATACACATTCCTATACTCTATTCAAGAACTAGAGATAGTAATAAACTGTTACTAAAACCTCCAACGTACCTGCTCTAGTGCCGCAGGTAACTGAGGACTGCCGTAAATCTAATTATATTTAATTATATTTAAATATTATAAGCTTTTATAAATTTACTGCAACAATAAAATTTCTGATAGTTCAATTTAGCTTGTGTCACTGAGCAAAGTACACCTTACAGTTTGTCCTTAGTGATTTATCTTGTTTGTGCTTGTTTTTATATATTAGTTGATATTAGTGAGATACCCAAAAGATATGGCATCTACATCTACATTTATTCCAAAATCTTTAAACCACGGCATTTTTTCCTTAACGAAAAACTTTGAATGTTTATGATGACTTAAGATATCAATATCTAGATAATAATATTAAAAGCTCTGTTGAGATGTATTCCAATATGACAGGAGTTGGAAAATCTAATATGTTCCGAATACTAAAAGAGAAAAAAACGACTGGAATTGTTAGTACTTCCAAGCCAGATTCGATCACAGGCAGACGAAAAACCTCGTTGGAAGAAGCAATGTAAACTGCAATAAAAGGAGTTGTACATACATTTTATTATGAGAAGCAGATCCCAACCGTCGACAAAATTCTAACTCAAACCAATGAAGATCGGATTTACCTGAAATTAAAAGAACTGAGCTCTGGAAATTGCTCAGAGAACTTAATTTTTGCTGAGAAAAACCAGATAGGAAATCTGTTCATATAGATCGTCCAGAAAATGTCAGTTGGAAAAGGAAATATCTCTCTCAAGTAAAAGGCAGAGTTGCTAGAAATAACACAACTTACAAAATTAGTTTTTCAACTGAAGATTTTTTTGAATAAAGTTGGTGCAGAATATTGGGAAAAATCCATATAATAAAATAATAAAAGAAACTGTGGAAACTCGATCTCATGATTGGTGAGATAGAGAAACCAATTATAATTAATTTGAGGGAAGATGGCTTCACTGACTTTGATTTCGAATTAGATACGTAAGTTTACCAGCGTAAACACAATTTATTACTTAAATTGTCTGTAACATATAAAAATTAATTACATTTCAATCCCTTTTTAGTATTTAATTGTAATTCTGCGGATGATTTAAGAAATAAATAAACTGAAACATCAAATGTCCTAAAAATGTTTTTAATTAATAATAAAATGACCGATAGCTCCAAAAAAATTTTAATAATATATGGACGAATTTATTATTTTATATATGTTTAATTTCTTGTATTTTTGATAATGGGTATTTTGTAAGTATTTAAATTATAACTTTTAAATTTTTTGAGAGAAAAAGGCTACGTTTTAGTCTGAATGTACCTAAAACGATTTCTATGCCAAAATTAAAAATAATAAAAATACAGTTGTGATTTTTGTTAAATGTGTCAAAATTATCTATATTTTCTAATGTATGTGAATTATTAAGAAATCATAAGAAATAAAATAATATTATAAAAACTTTTTATTTTGAGTTTATTACAGAATATGCCATAAATACTTAATGATAAAATAAACCTCCTTCTGACGCCTACGACAAGGTTTAAATCCTTTTTAACACTTCACACATCCAAATATCTATTGTTATCCAACCCAAATATTCCATTATTATAGACCGGTATTTTTGATTATAAAATTTCTAACCCATTCCTATGAAAAATATATGTATCTAACAGATTTTGTTAAAGACACCGGGCTAAAGAACACAGGCAGTTTGCGAAGAAAAAAAAGGTAAAAAATGATTTATTACTCTCTCTAGTTCTTGAATATACTATAGTATAAGAGGCAAAATCGGGTCTATTTTTCTGAACTCAAGGCTCTTGGGGGGGGGGGGGCGATCGCCCCCCCACCGCCCCCCCCCCTTGGATCCGCGCCTGTTCTCTATATTATTTCACATAATAATAATTTTTTTTTACGAGAATTGTAAAAAGTGTTATCTGTTCCAAATTTGACTTAATTATCTTTAAAAACAAATGACAAATTTAAAAAAACTAAAAATAATAAATTTTAACCCCGTGTATCTTAAAAGCTATAGTTTATTCAAGAACTAGTGAGAGTAGTACATCATTTTTGACCCTTTTTTTCTTCTCAAACTACCTGTCTTCTTTAGTGCGGTGTCTTTGGCAAAATCTGTTAGACACATATATTTTTATAGGAATACCGGTCTATAATAATGGCCTATTTGGGTTGGATAACAATAGATATTTGGACGTGTGAAGTGTTAAAAAATATTTTAGTTATTGTCATAGGCGTCGGAAGGAGGTTTATTTTATCACTAAGTATTTATGGCATAGAATATTATTTCGGTCATAAGCTCTACATAGAACTAAGTTGTTATAATAATATTATTTTATTTCTAATGATTTTTAATAATTCACATACATTACAAAATAGCGACAATTTTGCCATATTTAACACAAATCACAACTGTATTTTTAATTTTGGCATAGAAACCGTTTTAGGCACATTCACAATCAGATTAAAACGTAACCTTATTGTCTCAAAAATTTTTAAATTATAATTTAAATACTTATAAAATATTCATTATCATAAATACAAGAAATTAAACATATATAAAAAAATAAATTCGTCGATATAATATTAAATTTTTTTTTGTGGCTATCGGAGATTTTATTAATAATTAAAAACACCTTGAGGACATTTGACGTTTCAGTTTATTTATTTCTTACACCATCCACAGAATTACAATTAAACACTAAAACGGGATTCAAATGTAATTTATTTTTATGCGTTATAGACTTACTTATTTTTATTTCTATTACACTGACATCTTAATTTAATTTACTTTATTATATGGAAATCCGATAGCCCCAAAAAAATAAAACAAACGTGTTAATTCTATACAATAATAAAATAATAAAAAAATTACGGCTAATTGGACTTAAATATATATATAATTAAAGGATGTGACACACTAAAATAAAAATATATAAACATTAAATAATAAAATATAACAAAAACAAGTGGAGCTATCTTCGCTCAAATTAATTATAATTGGTTCCACTATCTCACCGATCATTTATTTATTTATTTATTTATTTACAATAACTGCCCTACAGGTCTTGAGACCCAACTACAAGGCAATGATTACACAAATAATACGTTTACGAACAATTTTAAATTAGCATCAAACGACAAAAATATATATCAATTTAAATACAAATAAAAATTTAACTAAAATAATTAATTCTAACATTAAATCTATAATACAATCAGGCGCGGATCCAAGGGGGGGGAGGCGGTGGGGGCGATCGCCCCCCCCCCCCCAAGAGCTTGGAGTTCAAGAAAATAGACCCGATTTTGCCTCTTATACTATAGTTAATTCAGGAACTAGGGAGAGTTTTTCATTTTTTACCTTTTTTTTCTTCGCAAACTACCTGTGTTCTTTAGTCCGGTGTCTTTGGCAAAATCTGTTAGACACATATATTTTTCATAGGAATGGGTTAGAAATTTTATAATCAAAAGTACTGGTCTATAATAATGGACTATTTGGGTTGGATAGCAATAGATTGGATGTGTGAAGTGTTAAAAAGGATTTTAGTCCTTGTCATAGGCATCGAAAGGAGGTCTGTTTTATCATTAAACATTTATGGCATAGAATATTATTTCAGTTATAAACTTAAAATAAAAAGTTTTTATAATATTATTTTATTTCTTATGATTTTTTAATAATTCACATACATTAGAAAATATAGATAATTTTGACATATTTAACACAAATCACAACTGTAGTTTTATTATTTTTAATTTGGCATAAAAACCATTTTAGGCACATTCAGACTAAAACGTAGTCTTTTTCTCTCAAAAAATTCTAAGTTATAATTTAAATACTTACAAAATACCCATTATCAAAAATACAAGAAGTTAAACATATATAAAAAAAATAAATTCGTCAATATAATATTAAAATTTTTTTGGGGCTATCGGTCATTTTATTATTAATTAAAAACATTTTTGGGATATTTGACGTTCAAGTTTATTTATTTCTTAAACCATCTGCAGAATTACAATTAAACACTAAAAAGGGATTCAAATGTTATTAATTTTTATATGTTACAGAAAATTTAAATAATAAATTGTGTTTACGCTGGTAAACATTACGTATCTTATTCGTCATCAAAGTCAGTGAAGCTATCTTCGCTCAAATTAATTATAATTGATTCTTCTCTCACCGATCATGAGGTCGAGTTTCCACATTTTCTTTTATTCTTTTATTATATGGATTTTTCTCAATTATCTGCAGTAACTTTATTCAAAAAAATCTTTCAAAAGTCCAGTTAAATTATTAATTTTGTAAGTTGTATTATTTCCAGCAACTCTACCTTTTATTTGAGAGAGATATTTCCGTAACCAACGGACATTTTCCGGACGATCTATAAGAACAGATTTCCTATCTGGTTTTTCCCAACAAAAATTAAGTTCTCTGAGCAATTTCCAGAGCACAGTTCGTTTAATTTTAGGTAAATCCCGATCTTCATTGATTTTAGTTAGAATTTTGTCGACGGTTGGGATCTGCTTCTCATAATAAAATGTATGTACAATTCCTTTTATTACAGTTTACATCTCTTCTTCCAACGAGGTTTTTCGTCTGCCTGTGATCGAATGTAGCTTGGAATTACGAACATTTTTTTCTTCGTCAGTGTTCGGTACATAGTGGATTTTCCAACTCCTGTCATGTTGGAACACAGATATTGATATCTTAAGGCATCATAAACATTCATCGTAATAAGTTTTTCGTTGAGAAAAAAATGCCCTGGTTTAACGATTTTGTAATAAATATAGATGTGAAAGCTACGTCTTATGGGTATCTCACTAATCTCAAATAATATATAAAAAAAAAGCACAAACAAAATAAATCACTAAGGACACACTGTAAGGTGTACTTTGCTCACTGACAGAAATTAAGTTGAATTATCAGACATTTTATTGTTGCAGTAAATTTATAAAAGCTTATAATATTTAAATATAATTAGATTTACGGCAGTTCACAGTTACTGGAGGCACTGAAGCAGGTACGTTGGAGGTTTCGGTAACAGTTTTATTACTCTCTCTAGTTCTTGAATAGAGTATAGGAATGTGTATGCTTGCGATCGCCCCTCCCCTTCCCAAGGGTTTTGAGTTCAGGAACATAGAACCGATTATGCCTTTTATATTAGGAATGTGTATGCTGCTGACACCCCCCCCCCCCCCCCCCCGTTGACAACTTGTTTTTTTTTTGCGATAGCACCTCCCCTCCAGGAGCTTTGAATTCAGGAAAATAGACCCGATTCTGCCTCTTATACTAGGAATGTGTATGTTGATCGCATCTTCCAACCCCCCTATCGGAAACTTGTTTTTTTTTTGTGATCGCCCCCCTCTCCAAGAGATTCAAATTTAGAAAAATAGCCCCGTCCCTGCCTTTTACACTAGAAATGGGAATGTTGCTGGTCTCCCCCCCCCCCGGGGACAACTTGCTTTCGCTTGCCATACTGAACTTTTGTGATATCACCGCCCCCCCCCCCCAAGGAGGGAGGCTGGATCCGCCCCTGAATACAATGATATGCTATCTACTTTCATATACAAAGGTGAACATACAAATCAGTTAAAGATGAAAAAGAGACAAAAAAAAGATGTGCCAAAATCCGGCAGACAGTTCCTAGAGATGAGCTGAATATATCAAAGCTATTACTCTTGTTGTAAGTGTCGCACATGGAATATAGAGGCGAAAATTTGAGCACGTTAGTGCTGGGAGTTCTGAGATAAAATACGTTAAAATTTCGGCAATTTATACGAGGGACACTTAAATTTATCCTAGCTAACATATTAGGACAGTCAATAAAATTGTTCAGTACCTTATAAAGAATTGTTAGTAAGAAAAATTCCCGCCGTACTTTTAAAGATGAAAAGTTAAATTTCTGAAGCAATAGTTCATGTGAAAAACCTTGCTTTGGATAAACCCCAAAACTCTTAAGATTGAGGTATTTCAAAAACCTTCTTTGGACCCTCTCCAAAGTATTGACGTGGGTATTGTAACCTGGGGACCACACAACTGATGCGTATTCTAGTTTAGACCGCTCATATGAGAAATACTGTAATTTAATGACGTCAGTGTTATTAAAATCGCGAGTACAACGCAAATAAACCCAAAAACCTTTGAGGCTTCAGAAACGATATTGTTCATATGAAAAGAAAATGAAAGCTTGGGATCGTAAGTGACTCCGAGATCTTTAAAAAGATCTGCCCGCGAGAGTAGCACGGTATTCAACGAATATTCATATTGAAATGAGGAAAATTTCGAAGTGAAAGTCATAACATTATACTTCTCCACGTAGAGCTGCAGATAATTTTCGGAACACCAATTGATAACCTGTTCCAGGTTCGATTGAAGCTCTACACAATCCTGTAAGCAATTTATCCTTTTATATAGCTTAATATCATCGGCATATAATAAAATATCCGTGTCAGTAACAGAAACAATGTCATTAATAAAAATATTAAAAAATAAAGGTCCCAGTACTGACCCTTGCGAGACACCAGAACTTGAAATATATTTCACTGAGCGAGAACCGCGAATTTCAACATCTGAAGACTCTCATGCGAAAATCTCCATGTTCCATTTCACATCCACCTAATTGTAAGGTTTTAGCTTTATTTTCTACTATTTCAAAATTTATTTAATGAATTGTACCTTTGTTAATTTTCTCATGAGACGTCGATGAAAGAAGGTCTGGAACTTTTTAATAAATTCTATTTCTTTATTTTTAACATGGAACGCCTATGACAGTGACGAACACAATTTAATGTATCCTATGAAGATGTCAGTGATGTAAAGGAGAAAATCTGACCATGCTTCATCTTCAAGCACATTAATGCTTGAAAATCATGGTTCTTGGGTTTAGACTGTGTCAAATTGGAATTGTTATCCGACGTTTCGCCTACGATTGCACGAGACATCTTCAGGGATCTTTACTCCACGAGATTAGAACACTGAATGTGTACGCCCTATACCGATTTGGTTTACCAAAAAATTATAAAAATTCGCAGTATGAGACCACATTGAAAATTGCGAAATTGACTATATTTTGCGAAAAACTGAAATTTGCAATTTTCTAACATTAAATTACTCGAAATTTGTACAAACTTCCTTCCACTCTAGAAATTCGTGTTTAGCGCGGTAAAATACATAAGAGAAACCTTGTTTTATTCCATCTAAATAAATCGAGCTGCAGAAACCCTATTGATTCCTACACTACAGCCCAGTAAGATACGTGTGAAGCGAACAACGCAGAGCCAACGTTACAGCCTGCTTGGGACTCAGCGACGTTTGAAAAATGTACTATGACCTGTTCTTCGTCTACCCCTCCATACCCCTTTACATGTTCCACTTCACTAGTCGCTTTATTCAACTTTTTCATAAGCTTATTTTCTCAGTAAAATACTAAACTATTTAATAAAAAACCTATATCAAAATTGTGGCATCGAAAGCTATCCTTTCCTTGAATCATATGGAATGGAATGCAAATGAAGATACCATAAAAACCGCAGTGCGATATGGATATCTACGATTGCAAATAGAACAAATAACAAATTGAAATATAAAAATAAACTTTAACCAACTTTTTATAACATTAACACGATAAGTAAAAAAGTTTTGGGGTTGCCGACTTGTTGGGAATGTCATGGTTTGAAGAATATTGCGCTTAATTTTTTTTTCGATAAATCAATTTAATACCGACCCAAGACATGAAATACCGAATCCCTTATTTTATTATTAGTGTCATAAGATTTGGTTTTTTAAAGATTGTATTGTTATTAAAATTATTATGTTGGGAAGTAAAAAAGTATGGTGTAGATTTCCGCTACAATATCCTGATACAGAATAGTATGAACGCACAATCAATTTGACGCCGAGATATTGCAATAGTGGTGCAAAAAATGGCATGAGTGCGCAGGTCCTTAACAAAATTGAGTATGAGTCGACTTCTAATTAAAATTTTTCATCGTATGATGGCTCATTTTAAAGGTTACTTACCCTAATGTAATATGTCATTGGAAATGATTTTTGAGTAATAATAAACTGAAATGGTGCAAAGTCAAAATGTTTCATGTTTTTTTTTACCATTTTAGTTGTTTATGAGAGCATAAATACTCCTAATGAGAGTTATATCAAAAAATTGGATTTTTCATATACAGGGTGTCCAAAAAATACATGTATGATAGTCTCTTGATGTCAAAATAGATCGATTTAGGCCAGCTTAGGCGGTAGAAGACGTCATATTTTAAAAAGATTGGAAAACCTAACTGAAAAGAAAACATTAATTAAGCAAATGTGCAAAATGGCCGCCATTTTGCTGAAGATACTTATTAACGTTTTGTAAAAAATGCAATTAGACTTTATTTCATTTCTCAGGATTATTAAAAAGATTGCCGGTGTTTAAAATCCGTATCAATAATTCTTTGCGAGTCTTCCCCGGAGTGTTGTCTACTTCTGTTTTAGGAGCGCCCCACAAAAAGATATCACACATATTTAACTCTGGAAAACGTGGTGGCCATCTTACCGATGTCTTATTGACTCTTCCAATCCATTGGTTATTGGTCGTGTAAATATTCCCGAACTGCAACGGAAAATGGGCTGGGGCACAATCATACATATTATATATATATATATATATATATATATATATATATATATATATATATATATATATATATATACAGGGTGATTCAAAAATCGATCACGAAACTTAAGGGGGTGATTCTACTTGACAAAATAAGGGTAGAGCTTCATATAATTTTTTTTCAAAATGTCATTCGTTTTCGAGTTACAAGCCGTCCAAGTTCAAGTTTTTATTTTTTGTTTTTTGAATTACTCGCTTACAGGAAAACCGATTTGACTAATATTTGAAAGATAGGCTAAGTCTTCTGCGCTTCATCATTTTAGTAACAATTCACATTGATTGTTTGCCGCTAGAGGGCACTTTACCTACATTGAAAATTGTTTTTTTGTCATAATTTTTTAGTGTTGACAGCTACAGTAGTTTTTGGCATAATTTCTGAAAGACTGATGCCAGGCCTTTAAAAAAGGTGCTCTTTATTTACATCGCTAAACCCAACGGTTTAGACGTAAATCACCCTTAAAAATTAAGTGGTAAATTTACTTTTCTCATTTCATTACCACCAGCTACCAGGTAAATAGCTATCAAAGTATACTAGAGCTGTCAGTTTAACATCAAATAAATTCGCTTTTTAAACTATTTAATTTATAATCTTAAAATAACTAATAATGGCTAATCACCAATATTCAAATATCGAATATTGTGATATCCATTTTTGTTATGGAAAAGCAAATGGTAATGCAGAGTTGGCAAGAAGATATTATATGGAGAGTTATCCGGAAAGAAATATCCCTCATGCTCAAACATTTTCCAGTGTGCACAGGAGGCTTGCGGAATGTAGTTCCTTTAAAAGTTATAATGGAAATAGGGGAAGACCTAGAACTGCTAGAAACGTGCAACAAGAAGAAAGAGTGCTTGAAATTATTGAAGATAATCCAGGTATTAGTACTAGAAAAATTGGGAATGAAGTGCGGCTCTGTCAGGCTAGTTCATGGAGGATACTAAGAGAAAAACAACTCTACCCGTTTCATTCAAAAAAGGTGCAGGCTCTTTATGACGATGATCGGCCGAGACGGTTGGAAATGTGCAATCAGATCCTAGCTAAGTATGAACACGATAATCGATTAATTGGCGTCATATTATTCACTGACGAAGCTGGTTTCACTCGTGATGGCATAACAAATCTACACAACATCCACACATATGCTTACGAGAACCCAAACAATGTGGTAGAAACGAAACATCAGCGTAGATTTTCACTAAATGTGTGGGCAGGGATAATAGGAGATTACCTTATTGGTCCTCATTTCTTTGATGGCCCATTAACTGGTGACGTATACTTAGATTTTATCCAAAATCGTCTCCCATTGTATCTGGAAGATGTGCCATTGGAAGTAAGGGCCAACATGTGGATCCTCCAAGACGGAGCTCCGCCCCACTTTAGTATACGTGTCCGACAGTATTTGAATGCAACGTATCCTGAGCGATGGATAGGACGAAGTGGACCATTGGCATGGGCAGCGAGGTCATCAGACCTTAATCCTATGGATTTTTTCTTTTGGGGTCATTTGAAACAATTGGTGTACGATATTCCAGTAATCAACGTCGAGGATCTTCGCTTCAGGATAATCGAAAAGTGCCAAATTATTAAAGAAACACCAGAAATTTTTCATCGAGTTAGGCGACATTTTTTGAAGAGTGTTAGGAAATGTATGGAAGAAAATGGGGGACATTTTGAGAATCTTTTTTAGTTTGTTTAGTACTGTTTCATTAATTTTTATCAATTAAATGTATATCGCAATAATCCATAATATGAATATTTACTGATTAGCCATTATTAGTTATTTTAAGATTATAAATTAAATAGTTTAAAAAGCGAATTTATTTGATGTTAAACTGACAGCTCTAGTATACTTTGATAGCTATTTACCTGGTAGCTGGTGGTAATGAAATGAGAAAAGTAAATTTACCCCTTAATTTTTAAGGGTGATTTACGTCTAAACCGTTGGGTTTAGCGATGTAAATAAAGAGCACCTTTTTTAAAGGCCTGGCATCAGTCTTTCAGAAATTATGCCAAAAACTACTGTAGCTGTCAACACTAAAAAATTATGACAAAAAAACAATTTTCAATGTAGGTAAAGTGCCCTCTAGCGGCAAACAATCAATGTGAATTGTTACTAAAATGATGAAGCGCAGAAGACTTAGCCTATCTTTCAAATATTAGTCAAATCGGTTTTCCTGTAAGCGAGTAATTCAAAAAACAAAAAATAAAAACTTGAACTTGGACGGCTTGTAACTCGAAAACGAATTTTTTTTTTGAAAAAAAATTATATGAAGCTCTACCCTTATTTTGTCAAGTAGAATCACCCCCTTAAGTTTCGTGATCGATTTTTGAATCACCCTGTATATTAAAATTTCTGAAAAACACAATGTAAATAAAACTCTGAACGATGCCCGTCAATAAAATAATTTTTTGATTGAAGTCATAAGAAAGTCTGTATTCATAAAACGAAACGACTCGTTTGTTTCGGTTATCTCTTTCTATCTTGCTCTGCCCATAATGTCAGATTTTCTTCAACGTATGGCTTGAGAGGAATGAGAAGCGAAACGAACGAACACTAAAGCTGACGAATTATAAAGAATAAATAAAGAAATATCCAAAGCTGTTAGACAAGGCACTCGAAAATACAATCAAGAACAGACCGAACATACCATTGAGAACAATAAAAGTATTAAAGTATTGAGAAGAAAACTAAGAACGGGAACAAGACAAATAATCAAAGTGAAAGATAAGAATGGTCAGTTTTCAACAGACAGAGAGGAAATCCTTAAAGTAGTCGAAGATTTTTACAAATTACTATACAGAAGCTAAAACAAAGAGAATAGCAAAGATCAAGTACCAGAAATATTGACAAGGAAAAGGGGCATTGTCAACCAAGGATCAGAACAAATGTCGAAAATCACAATAGACGAAATAAAACTAGCCCCAAGAAAAACTAAGAATAACAAATCTCTAGGCGAAGATGGTGTAGTTACTGATGCAATCAAAATCGGAGATGTTTGTGTACTTAAGAAAATAAAAGACCTTTTTAATATGAGCCTTTTGGACCGTACAATACCCGACAAGTGGCACAATGCTGAGGTAATTTTGATTTACAAAAAAGGAGATCCCCATTATTTGGACAACTACAGAACAATAAGCCTTCTTAGTCACCTATATAAACTCCTAACAAGAATAGTAACGAATCGACTTGAGAAAGAACTTGATTTCTACCAACAAATAGAGCAAGCGGGGTTTCGTACTGGGTTTGGAACAAACGATCACCTACAGAGCATCAAAACGGCAATAGAAAAAACTATCGAATACAATCGACCTCTCGTTCTGGCTTTTGTGGATTTCCATAAGGCCTTTGATACGGTAGAGCTTGACAAATTTATAGAAGCATTACAAGCATGCCGCATTGACTATCGATACACAAAGTTAATTTACAATATATACAGGAATGCAACTATGTCGGTGAAACTACACAGAAACACGGATCATATCCCAATTGGCAGAGGAGTCCGACAGGGTGATACCTTATCGCCTAAACTGTTTACTGCAGTACTAGAATAGGCCTGTAAAAAACTTAAGTGGGAAAAAAGAGGCCTGAATGTAGACGGCCAAAGATTAACAAATTTGAGGTTCGCGGACGACATAGTTTTGTTTTCCGATAATCTCAAGGAGATATGTACAATGTTACATGAACTTCGGCTAGTGTACGCCAATATGGGTATTAAAATAAATATATTAATTTATGACCAATCTGGTACCTAGTAGAAATATCAATATTGGAGACAACGAAGTGGAGCTTGTGGAAAAATACATATGCCTTGGACACGAAATAAAGATCACAAGAGATAATCAAACATGCGAGCTACGGAGAAGAGTAAATCTCGCATGGGCAGCCTATCGAAAACTTAAAGACATCTTTAAAAGCGATGTACCAATTTCTTTAAAAGGTAAAGCATTTGACCAATGTGTGTTACCGGTTATGACCTACGGTGCTGAGACTTTGACATTGACATCTGGAACTTCTTCTTCTTCTTTAGGTGCCGTCTTCGTTCCGAAGGTTGGCGATCATCAGAGCTATACGTATTTTCGAGACTGCTGACCTAAACAGCTGGTTATTGCTGCAATTATACCATTCTCTTAGATTTTTTAACCAAGAATTTCGTCTTCTTCCTACAGATCTCTTTCCCATAATTTTTCCCTGCATAATAGTTCTCAGTAGTTGATATCTTTCTCCTCTCGTAACGTGTCCCAGGTATTGCAATTTTCGTTTTTTAATTGTAAGTATGACCTCCTTTTCTTTATTCATTCTCCTCAATACTTCAGCGTTCGTGATTTTCTCCATCCATGATATTCTTAACATTCTGCGGTACATCCACAATTCAAAGGCTTCCAACTTGTTAATATCGATCTTTTTAAGCGTCCATGCCTCCATTCCATAAAACAAAACTGACAGTACGTAACATCTTGCCAGACGAACCTTTAATTCAAGACTCAGGTCTCTGCCACAGAACACTCTCTTCATTTTCGTGAATACTGCTCTTGCTTTCTCTATCCGGATTTTGATTTCTTCAGAGCTATCGTTGTTTTCATTGATGACGGTGCCTAAATAGTTGTATTTTCTGACGTGTTCTATATTTTGGCCCTGTATGCGTATATCTGGGACATTTTGGGTTGATTTGGATATTAACATGCATTTTGTTTTTCTTATGTTTAGTGACAGTCCATATTTTTCACTGACTGTTGCTACTCTATTGACTAAGGTCTGGAGATCCTCGAGTGTTTCTGCGATACGTACTGTGTCATCGGCGTATCTGAGGTTTGTTTATTAAAATTCAATAATGCTCTATTCATTATGTCCTCAGAGTAAAGATTGAACAAGGTCGGTGAAAGTATACACCCTTGTCTCACTCCTCTTTTTATTTCGACTTCTTCAGTCGTCTCATGCTCCACTCGCACTACTGCTTTCTGATTGTAATAAATATTCGATATAATTCTGATGTCTCTTTTATCGAGGTTCTCTTCCATCAATAGACTGATAAGGTGATCATGTCTCACTTTGTCAAAGGCCTTATTGTAGTCTATGAAGCACATATATACATCCTGATTTATATCAAGGCATCTTTGAGACATAACATTCAGTTCAAATAACGCTTCTCTCGTTCCGAGTCCATTTCGAAATCCAAATTGGGTATCGCTAATATCTATTTCCAGTTTTTTATGTATTCTAGTGTGTATAACTTTTAGAAATGTTTTCAGTATGTGATTCATCAGGCTTATTGTGCGATAGTCGGTGCATTGTTTTGCTTTTCCCTTTTTTGGAATAGTTACAAATGTGGATAAAAGCCATTCCTGTGGTATTATTCCTGTTTTGTAGATATGATTAAAAAGCTCCACCAATGCATAAATCGACTCTTCCTCTATGAGCTTGAGGACTTCCATCGGTAGTTCGTCTGGACTCGGAGCCTTTCCATCCCGCATTCTTCTTAGTGCATACATTACTTCCTCTTTGATTATATCTGGGCCTTCATCCTCGTGTATGCTGTTTAGATTAGGTTCATGTCTTTCATCTGTAAAAAGTTCATTAACATAGTTCTTCCATACCTCCAATTTTTCTTCCAGTTCTGTTATTATTGTTCCTTTTGTGTTATATAATGTGTTGGGTTGTTTGCGTTTTTGTGTGCCCGCAAGTTCTTTCACTTTTGTATGTATATTAAAAATGTCATGTTTCATCTGTAGATGCTCTATTTCCTCACATTTCTTTTTATAGAAATTTTCTTTGGCTATTCTGATTTCAGTTTTGATGACTTTTTGTATTTGTTTATAGCTTTGTTCACACTTGCCTTTGAGAGTTCTTCGATCATCCATTAGCTGAAGGATCTTATCAGTCATCCATTCTTGCTTTTGTTTTGATTTTTGTTTAGTCAGAATAGTCCTTGCGGGTGTCATCAACGCCTTTTTTAAACCCAGCCATTTGTCATCTGTGCTCTCTATGTTTTGATATTCGCCATTTGCGCACAGTATATTTAGATTGTTGTTAATATTTATTTGTAACTCCCGTTTGATTTCTGGGTTACATAGGCGACTGGAACTTCTAAAACGCTGCAAATAGCTCAGAGAAAGATGGAAAGGTCAATGCTAGGTATATCGCTGCGTGACCCAAATGAAGACCTGAGACGAAAGACAGGAGTTACCGACGTAATTTTCTGAATGCCAGACTCAAATGGAACTGGGCCAGACATATCGCCCAAATCAGTGATGGAAGGTGGAGATTACTCGAGTGGAAGCCGAGATTAGACCAAAGAAGTAGAGAAAGACACCCTACTCGTTGGACTGACGATCTCAAAAGAATTGCAACAAATTGGATGCAAATTCTCTCAAGATAGAGCACATTGTACAAGAATGAGGGAGGCCTATGTCCAGCAGTGGACGCAAAGGGCTGGATGAAGAAGAAATGAAGATGGCTTGAATTAGAAGAATAATGTTTTGTTTTCTGTTATTTTATAAGTTCTGTACAAAAACAGGTCTCAAAACTGTCTTTGATATGTTCATAAATTGATGACGCATGGGTGGTTTCTCATGTACCTTTTCCTACAATGCTTGCTTATATCTACCGCCTTTATTTCGTTAGACATTTCTAACAATAAATATTAAATACATTGGAAGAGAGCTAAGGATTTGTAAAAGGTTTCAAGCTCTATAAAAGGTCCTCCAACTTCCTTTAAATAATTAAATAGAACATAAATTACTAAGCACAAATTACCATTACAAAACCCCATTATTAAAAATGGGTTGTCGAGCCTTGAAATGGTTTAAAAATGTTTTCAGAGAAGTGAGCTTTTTATTTGTTACGTAATTCTTTATAACGTTGAACGTATTTCTCGTTTTTATAATTTTTATTTATGCCAATATTAGTGCAACAAGATGACCAACATTTTCGATAATACCGGCATTTTTAAACGTTGTAGATGTTTCTTCTGCAGATCGTTAATTAGAATTTTTATTTATAACTCGAGGCGATGAATCAGCAGAACGCGATAAAAAGGATTTTTATCAACTTTTTTATTGAAAAATTCCTCCAACGTTACAGTAAAATTGAGATCAGCTGATTTGTTAGGATTTGTCATGGTTTGCAGAATATTGTAGTAACATTTGCTTATATATTCGTCCCCGTCTGGGGAAAATTAAAAGATATTAAGATTTGTCTCCTGCCGACCATGGGTAAGACAAAAAATAGTTACCTAACTAATTTTAATAACTTTTTTAAATCAAACTACGTCCACTCTGAAATTAAAACCTTATTTATGAATTTTACGATGGCTGTCACATTGAGTTCTAAGAAAGAGTATTGGAAATAAATAGTATAGACTTAGTTGAATGTACCATTGGTACAACTGAGGCAGCTGTCACATTCGTGCATTTTTAACCTCTTAACGAAATCCAGTATTATGGTTTAGAGAAGAGTTATCTAGATCTTTTAGTCTCCCATAAGATGTTCAATCAACAACTCCTGTATAGGACAGAGGGCGAAGATATAACGGTCAGACGTCCTTTGATTTTGCAATAACTCTAATAATACGGTTATGGAACAACTGCCATAATACGACTACATAACATTGATATTTTTTTATATTTTAAATATTCCGAAGTATCAATAGTTTCATAGAGAAATGCTCGTCCATCTTTTGTTGTTTTATAATAGTTTAACATATAACAGATTTCTTGTGGACATTTCACCACCTGTCAATTAACATTTTTACGCATTGTCCTAAGAGAGAAGCAAAACGTTTTCCTGTTTCTTCTTCAAAAATTTTATCCAAAAGAGTAGTTGCTACAAACGTCTTGGACGGAGGGACACTTCCCTGCACAATTTTTGCCATACCTAGATGAAAATCTGAAAACACAAAAAGTTTTATAACTTCCAAAAAAATGGTCGCAGCGTAAAAATTCCAGACATATTAAAATTTAGGTAACAAGCTTCAGAAATCCGTTACATTTATCTTTAAATCCCATAAACATATTTTTTAAACAGTTTCGTAAATAAGTAAAAAAATTGAAAAAATTTTGATGATTTTCATACTCTTATAATTTTAAGTGCCAATATTGTAGAATAAAAAAACTAAAACAGTTTAAAAGAGTATTGCTTCACTGTTAAAATGAGTGGTGAAAAGTCAAATTTGGTCCGTTTGGACCAAAGTTAGATCAATTTTTGTAAGAAAGTATGTTTTTTTCGAAACCCGTATGTTTAAAAAACTAAAAAAAACGTGTTTTTGTGTAAAGAACACAGGTATATAATATTGTTTTAAAAAAATCAGAGAAAAAAAATTTTTTCATATTTTTTTATGACACAAAAAATTTCAGAATTGTAAAATTAATGAAAAAATGACACGAGATTTTGTTGAAGTTAAAGAAAAACAAATTGCAGAAAAGTGGAATATAAGTAGACGTACTGTTGATTACGTTAGGAAACTGCCTCTATTAATCGTAGACGTTATTCTCTATTGAGAATATCTGAAGAAAACAACTCTTAAAGAAGACGGACATATTGTTCACATTGCTTTACATAATAGACGTTTCAGTGTTTCCGATATTACTGTGCAAATTAATAAAAAATTTGAAAATTATAATTAATCATCACTACATAGTATAAAACAAAGTCGCTTTCTCTGTCCCTATGTCCCTTTGTATGCTTAAATCTTTAAAACTACGCACCGGATTTTGATGCGGTTTTTTTCAATAGATAGAGTGATTCAAGAGGAAGGTTTATATGTATAATAACATCCATTAAATAGTGGAGAAATACTGTTATTTTTGAGGTTTCTAATGTGATGTCATTAATTATCATATTTTTTTCCGCTTACATTGCAAACGCAGGCTGAACCCTACGAGATTTATCAAAATAATGTACTAATTATTTGTACACATTGAAAAGGTCTACAGAAAACTCCGCGATGGTATATGTCTATCTCTCATGGATATCCCACAATAACATTTTTTTGTCATTTACTTTTTACGACAAATAATGGCAAATTTTGAAGCGATTTTAACCAATACAGCATTAATTCTTATCCAATTAAATGGCTTAAATACATTGTTGATTTAATATAGATCTATATGGTCCTTTACAGCACAAGATTTAAATGAATATTTTCGAAGATATTACAGATTTAAAATTGCGGGAAGTAGCGCTTGCGGCGGTACTGGCCGACCGGGGCAGCGGCAGCGTGCCTATAAATAGCGCGTCGGAGGCCGATGTAATAATTGTTGTAAAAATAAAATAAATTGTCACAGTTTTTCTGTAGTGTATTTAGTATCAGCATTGCACCCGTGCGAAGCCGGGGCGGGTCGCTAGTATGTTATAATTTGAAAGTATAAGTACTTTGGAGACTTCGTGAAAATGGAGTTTTTGGACGATTTGCTACTAAAAAACCGTTGCTAAGACTCGTAAATATAAAAAGAAAAAGATTAAAATAGGCAAGACAAAAAGAAATTAAGCATTGCTCATCAGAGAAAGGTGCTTTTACCGACGAATCGAAGTTTGCAGTTTTTACATTGAAAAGAAAAGTGTATGTGTTTAAAAAAGCAAATTGTTTGGTTCCTAGTGTCATACATGGAGGTGGCTCTGGAATGGCTTGGGGTTGCTTAGCCGGATCCCGTGTTGTTGACCTTGTAAAAGTAGAACGAATCTTGAAAAAGGAAGGCTATAAAAACTTCTACACAAGAACGTATGAACGTATTGCCGTCTGGTACTCGTCTAGTAGATACTCCTTTTACTTTCCAGCATGATAACGACCCCAAACACACTGTAAATATCTGCAAAAGTTACCTGGAAAGTGTTGAAAAAAAGACGAAATTTAAAGTCATGGAGTGGCCACTACAGAGCCCAGATTTAAACCCGATAGAATTATTATAGGATGAAGTAAACAGGTGTTCAAAAGCAACGTCCGACATCGGTTTTTTACTTAAGAGAAATCTTACAAGACGAGTGGAAAACAATCAAGGCAGATACACTCAACAAAGTAATCTTGCCAATGCCAAGAATCGGCCAGGTTGTAATTAAAAACAAAAGCTACCACTTTGATGAGAAAAATGTTGAGACGTAACTATTATAAAGGGTTATCCAATAAGAGGTGTCATTTTGAAAAGCCCGCTATTTCGGTAGATGTCACTTTTGAAGCTGTAAGTTTTTGACGTTTGACAAGTAGAAACTACGCCATAAATAAAGATGGAACGATACACGCTTCAACAACGCATTGAAATTATTAAAATTCACTTTAAAAATGGTGAAAATTTGGCAGAGACGGTTCGTAAAACTCGAACATTTTTGGGTCGTCATGAAGCACCTTGTCGGAGCGCAATAAAGAAATTGGTGAAAAAATTCGAGCTGTTGGGACAAGTTAGTTATGTGAAGAAGAAAACCCGTGCATGTCGCTCAAGAACAGCCGAGAATATTGCTGCTGTAGCCGAAAGTGTTGAAGAAAACCCAGGTTTGTCCATTCCTCGTCGTTCTTTGGAATTAGGGATTCCACAAACGTCATTACACCGTATTTTGCATAAAGATTTGGGTCTTAAGGCTTATAAAGTTCAGTTAACGCAAGAACTCAAGCCGGCCGATCATCAACAACGTCGTGCCTTTGCTGATTGGGTTCTTGAAATGCATGAAAATGATCCGGAATTCCATCGAAAAATCATCTTCAGTGATGAGGCCCATTTCCACCTCGGTGGCTTCGTCAACAAACAAAACTGTCGCATCTGGGGCTTGGAAAACCCAAGAGTTATTGTTGAAAAGCCTCTCTATCCTGAACGTGTGACTGTTTGGTGCGGTTTATGGTCCGGCGGGGTCATTGGACCTTACTTTTTCGAAAATGAGGCTGGAGCAACAGTTACGGTGAATGGATTGCGCTATCGAGAGATGATTAATGATTTTTTATGGCCGGAATTGGATGGTATTTATCTGGACCACGTTTACTTTCAACAAGACGGCGCTACGTGCCACACAAGCAACGAAACCATTGATCTTTTACGGGAAAAGTTTCCGGGCCGTGTTATCTCTCGAAGAGGTGATCACAATTGGCCACCGAGATCTTGTGATGTGACACCTTGCGATTTCTTCCTTTGGGGCCACGTGAAAGACAAGGTCTACGCCAACAGCCCAGCGTCGATTCAAGACCTCAAAGATGGAATTCGTGAGGCTATCGAGGACATAGGGCAGCCACTTTGCGATTTGGTTATGGAAAATTTCATGAAAAGGATATGGTCCTGTAGGCATGGTCGTGGTGGTCATTTGGCTGATGTTATTTTCCATCATTAACGGCATACCTTCCTCTTTATAATGTAATAAATATCCGATCATTTATCTTAAAAAATGGCATTTTTCTTTGAATATCAAAATAACACCTCTTATTGGAAAACCCTTTACTATCTAACGAATTGATATTTACTTTTTTCGTTATAATTGTTTGTTGAAATTCTTTGTTTGTATTATTTATTGGTTTAAATTTTGAATTCTATACATATATTTAAGAACGTTAGTAATGACTGACATTTATTTTTGTTTTCATTAAAAGGCTTAGTACCTAGTATATATAAATAAGAATTAAAATTATCCCTTGGTTTAAAAAAAAAAGCGTTTTTCTTCAACGTCAACAAAATATCGTGTAATTTTTTCATTATTTTACAATTTTGAAATTTTTTATGTCATAAAAAATAAGAAAAATTTTTTTTCCTCGATTTTTTTAAAATTCCATTTCTGTTTTCTTTGCGCAAAAACACGTCTTTTTTCTATTTTGTTTAGTTTTTTAAACATACGCGTTTAAAAAAAGAAAAAAACATATTTTCTTACAAAAATGTGTCTAACTTTGGTCCAAATGGACCAAATTTGACAATCTACCACTCATTTTAAAGGTGAAGCAATACTTTTTCAAACTGTCTTGGTTTTTGTATTCTACAATATTTGCACTTGAAATTATAACATTACAAATATCTTCAAAATTTTTTGAATTTTTTTACTTTTTTATGATACTGTTTAATACCTATGTTTATGGGTTTTGGAGATAAATGTAACGGTTTTTTGAAGATTTATACGTAAATTTTAAGATACCGTTGGAATTTTTAAGCTGCGACCATTTCCCTTGAAGTTATAAAACTTTTTGTGTTTTCAGATTTTCATCTAGGTATGGTTAAAACCTGTGCAGGGGCGTGTATATAATCAAATCTCAACTTTTAAATCATATTTTGTACTTGCCAGTGTTCAGTTGCTATTTGCTTATCAATATTATGTTTTCAGCGGTTTTTTAATTAAATCAATGATATTTAATTTTAAAAAAAACAACCCTGAAAACTGGCATTGAAAATTTCCAGTCTTTTTGTAATTGAAGACCTACAAAAATGTATACACCTTTTCGTGTTTACCCATTAAAGCTAATCTAAAAGATTAACGTTTATTTTTAATCTAATAACAATTAGTGAATATGAAAAGTAAAGTGCAAGTTTCACATTAGATTTTTTTTAAATCCTTTGATACGTTTACAATACAAAAATAAGTAATTTTTTACCGGTGGTTTCTGTGTACGAATTTCAGCTTTGTCAAACGGTAGCCAAATTATTTCCGTTAAAAACGGATATACCATTTTTAGATTTAAGTGCCGTTAAACCTTTCAGTGATATGAATTTGTAAATAAGTAGTTTTGCAAATGAATGAAGTACGTATTTACTTTTACGATATTTACACTTAAATTTTTATTCAAAAATTCGTTTTCTCAATAAAGAAAAAAATCAGAAATTAAAAAAAAATAACACAGAGAATTAGTTTGATTTTAGGAGCGGATTTACTTACATTGTAAATTGTAAAAACTATGGCAGGCCGGATTCAAGGAAGTTAGAGAGGATTTGGGAAACTATAAAAATAGGCTAAATTCCTAAAAAATTAACCCAATATGCAGAAAATAAATGTCAGAAAATGACATCAAGTGGCTATGTGGAGTAAGCGCAGAAAAAAATTTAATAGTAAATTTGTTGTATGAGGTTGGCAATATGAAAACCAGAAAACAGAGCAGGATTTTGAGAAAGTGCGGCATCCCGGCGTATTCTTTGTATTTAATGTGGTTGTTTTTCATCGTCCCTACGCTTAAAATTCTCTTGACTTTTTTTTGTTGTACCGTGCAGTAACATTAGTTAAATTTCGTAATTTATATTTGTGTATGTTATCAAGACATTTGTATAGATTTTTTATTTATAACAATGCATCAATGTATGGCATGTTTTGTAAATCTTGTTAATTCATTATTTTCGGTAAATATGTTTTTTAAATTTTGGTAATTGTTTACATTATTGTAAACGTAAGAAAACTACTTTTTTGGAAAAAAAAATCGATATTTACCCCATATTTTGAGGACGTAGAACGCGATTTTGGCTTTGATTTTTCACTATTTTGGCTAATTTTCTCGGAAAATTCAAAAAACACCAAGCTTCACTTCACCATGGAATTTTAATTCTGAAGAAAAAACCGAACTTACATATTGATTTTCAATGATAGTAGTTAAAGTATAATATATGTAATATATTATACTTTATTATATATATATATATATATATATATATATATATATATATATATATATATATATATATATTTATATATATATTCAACGAAAAACCCAAAAACATGTTCCGGAAAAGCCATTGACCATCAGACTCGTGAAAACGACAAATATTCATTTAACACGTTGCCAGATGTAAAATATTTCGTGGTATAAACTATAAAATTTGATCATCTCAGTCAGCAATATAGTTCAATTTTTGTAATGTACAGTCTCAGGAAAAAATTAATCTTAATCACCAAAAATTTTTGTTTAGTTCAGGTTTAATTTGATTTTGATTAATTTGTAAAACTAAAACTAACCCGAACTAACTTAAATTGACCTAGACTTTCGTAATATAAACTATAAAATTTATCTATTACAGTTACCAACATAGTTTAATTTTTGTCATGTACAAAAAGCGTAAAATTAATCTTAACCATCCAAAATTTTTGACCAGAAATCATGTGAAGGCGGGACAATCTGTGGAAGAAAATAATATATGTGAATATCACAAAAATCGTATAGGCGATCTGGCAATAGCGCTAATTTTTCGGGTTTTTAGGCACGAGTCACACCAATATTTAACAGTTGAAACCATTTTGTTTTAATTTGTTTTTTGATAATTTTCTTGATATTTCCGATAAAAATGTGCAAATTTATGAATTTTTATATAATACAGAGACTTTTATCAGTGTGGAATTTGCGGTTGTAACAAAATTTTAACGATTTAATACAAAAAATTGAACCTAGAGTGAAAAAATGTTTTTCACTGTTTTCCGCAAAACTGAGGAAAAATTATGGAAAATAGAGATCAGAATCCTGTTCTACGACCTCGAAATAGGGGGAAGTACCGACATTTTTTCAAAATAACATCGTTTTCCTAGATTTCCCATAATGCAAATTTTTACCCAAAGAATGTTCAAATCTATTTTATGTCATTATTTAATAATGAATTCTAAATTGTAATTTTTCCAATATAATAAAGTAATAAAAGGTTGGTCAAGTCCACTCCTGTTCCCTGACCTACTGAGCAAGTACAGTATAGCCCCTTTAAGGGGAGTACAGCTTTACATGTCCGACCGAATTTATTTTAGAGTATTTCCCTTTCTTGTACCCCCTCCAACTTCCTTGGTTTTAATAGATCCTTTAATGTGTTCTTTTTGAAGTCAAATCGGTTTTAGTTTAAAATAAAAACTTGTTGATTAAGTATAGTATTTATTAAATATGGAAAACCACTTCTCTTTCCTTTATAATGAAAGTAAAAAATCACAACTCGGAACATCTAATGAAAATCTTTACGTTTTCCGAAACAATTAGCATAAATAACTAATGCAAATAAATTGTGATTATTATTAATACCCTTCAGAATAACATGTAAAATGTTTTATACATTATTGCAAACTAATCGATTTTTTGCTACGCAATTGCTATTAATATATCGCTTGCATTAATGCATTTTGTCTAACATTAATGGGTAAATCCTCGTTAAATTGCGTAATGGATGTTTTTCCTCGTACTTACCGAAGCCAGACTTATTTTTTTTTATTTCATATTGCTATGCTTACGTGGTCATGAAGGTTCATTTAAGCGCCTTCATTAAACATAAACATCTCGGCTTTTAACAGTTACGTATGACTTTGTTTGCTTTTTGGGAAATTTGACCTAACCTAAATATTTTCGATACACACATAGTGCGTATCTAAAAACATTGTTTATCAATTTTATTTGGTGGAAACTTTCTTAACATTCCCCAAATATGTGTGTTGCTCAAATAAATAACAATTTGTTTTTCAAACATTAGTTTTAAACAGTGAAAAAATTTCCTTTGTGGAAAACTAAATATTTGTGTATTTCTAATGGATAATAAGTTTTTTAAAATATTAGTTTTCAGTACAAAAAAAATATCATTTTCTTTTTGAAAAACTTGAAACTAATATTTTTGTTATACAGTGCCTTCATTTCAAAACGAACCATCCTTAATAACTTTGTTAAATAGAAAAATTAAAAAAAAAGAAAAAACACGTCAATTTAGATATACAGGGGGAAGTTTAATTTTGCATTTGTTAAAAGTCTGTCAATCACCTCCTCACCTCCAGCTAACCTCACTTTGATATGTCAAATGGGAACCCCCACCTTGTGACACATCATTGTAAGCAGCATAAAATTGTCTATCCAACTGTATAAAAAAAATTAAATCGGTTGACGTACAAGCGAACAGTGTACAAAAATGTCTTGTAATAATGCATAATATATCGGCCTCGAACTTTGGTATGTCAAATGATTACCCTATAGTGTGATACATCATTTTAAAGGACGTACGATCTGCTATCCAACGATGTCAAAAAAAATTAAGTTAATAGACGTTATAGGCAATTAGGATGCAAAAATGTGTGTTAAATATAAGCAGTTTATTCAGTTTTATTCAGTTGAAGAAAATTATTTTATTAAATGTTCAAAATGTGCGCCGTTATTAGCGAGACAATAAAAAAGCCTATTTTGAAATTCCTCACGAACATTGGCAAGGGTTTCTCTGCTAATTCCTCTACATTCCCGAACAATTCGATCTTTTAAATCGTCAATATTTTCAGGTGGGGTTTTATAAACCTTGCTTTTTAAATACCCCCAAAGAAAAAAGTCTAGAGGGGTTAGGTCTGGAGACCGTGCTGGCCATTCAATTGCACCACGTCTGCCAATCCACGTCCCTGGAAAATGTTCATCAAGCCACTCTCGAATTGCCAAAGCGTAGTGCGGGGGAGCTCCATCTTGCTGGAAATGCAAATTATTTTCATTTAGTACCATAACAGCATTTTCATCCACTTGATTTTCTAAAGATTGCACAATGGCAGGGTATATTGTGTTTTCTAAAAGGTTTAAATAAATTTGCCCAGTTAAATTATCTTCCAAAAAAAATGGCCCGATGATTTCATTGCCATAAATTCCTGCCCACACGTTAATTTTTTCGGGATATTGAATATGCCCTTCTCGGAAAAGGTGCGGATTTTCATTATCCCAGTATCTGCAGTTATGTCTGTTAACCAGTCCATTTAGAAAAAAAGTTTATTCATCACTAAAGCAGATATTCTTAGGTAAATGGGGGTCCTCGTCAATTCGTTGGCACATTAATTCGCAAAATTGAATTCTCCTATCAAAATCGTCTTCTCCGAGTTCTTGAAGAATTTGAATTTTGTAGGGAAAAAACTTATTTTGTTTTAAAACTTTATGCACAGAGCCAGCAGAAATGTTGGTTAAATCTGCGACCTTTGAGATGGATAAAGTTGGATCTATTGCAAACTGTCCTAGTACCTCGATTTGGCATGCTTCATCTACAACCCTTTTCTCAATAGATTTTTTATTACAAACGGATCCCGTTTCTTCAAACTTTCGTACCAATTCGAGTACATATTTATGGCCCACGTTTTTGTCTTGATGCCTCTCGTTTAATGCTCTGGCGGTTCTACGAGCGCACCGATCTTCAGCTCCATAGAGAAAAATTATTTCTATTCTTTCGGCTAGCGTATACACCATTTATATTCACGTTTCAACTAGGCGTCACAATGACAATTTTAACAATAATAAACAACTGGTGTTTAAAGATCTTAAAAATTTTATTTATTGCAGGGATTTCTTGTACCTATCAGGTACCGCAAAAAATATCATTGAAATAAATACACTAGATTGATTAGACTGCAATGAATTTTGCGATGAATTTTAAAACAGGCTTAGTTTTTTTCTCGCAAATATTTTAACTGTTTATTATTTTAAAAAAATATTTATTTTAAATTTAAAATAATATTTTACTCTATGAAGTAGCCATTTGACATAATAAAGTTTAATGTGATAAGGTGTCTATTATTACCACACATCTTTTCTTACTATCCGCTTGTACATCAACAGATTTTGTTTTTTTTTATTGGCTAAATAGGAGATAGTATGCCCTTTAAAATGATGTATCACACTATAGGGTAATCATTTGACATACCAAAGTTCGAGGCCGATATATTATGCATTATTACAAGATATTTTTGCACACTGTTCGCTTGTACGTCAACCGATTTAATTTTTTTTATACGGTTGGATAGACAATTTTATGCTGCTTACAATGATGTGTCACAAGGTGGGGGTTCCCATTTGACATATCAAAGTGAGGTTAGCTGGAGGTGAGGAGGTGATTGACAGACTTTTAACAAATGCAAAATTAAACTTCCCCCTGTATATCTAAATTGACCTGTTTTTTCTTTTTTTAAATTTTTCTATTTAACAAAGTTATTAAGGATGGTTCGTTTTGAAATGAAGGCACTGTATATTTGAAAACGTGTGTTAGTTTCATTTGTAAATTTTCTGCACTAGCTGAACATTTGTGTCTTTCAAATGGGCAGCAAGATTTTTTAAACATTTGTATTCTACACTAAAAAATATCATTTCCATTTTTACGAAACTTGAAACTAATATTTTTGTTATAACTTATTAAATATTTGGTAACCTTTGCTAGTTTTATTTGGAAACTTTCTGAACTCTACTAAATACTTATGTCCTTCAAATGAGCAACAAAGTTTTTTTTTAAACATTTGTATTCAGTATTAAAAAACATCATTTCCTTTTTGGAAAACATGAACCTAATATTTTTATTATAAGCTTTGTAAATATTTGGACGTTTGCTAGTTTTTTAAATTATTAGTGATCAACACTAAATAACACCATTTCCTTTTTGGAAACGTTTGTCAATTTTATTTGGGAACTTTCATATAATATTTCCTAAATATTTGTGTCTTTCCAATGGGCAGCAAGATTTTTTTAAACATTTGTAATCAACACTAAAAAAACATCATTTTCTTTTTGGAATACTTAAACCTAATATTTTAGTTATAAGTTTAATAAATATTTGATAACTTCTTCTTCAAGTGCCTTCTCCATTGCGGAGGTTGGCAATCATAATAGCTATTTTAATTTTTGAGGCAGTTGCTCTAAATAGTTGTTTTGAACTGCATCCAAACCATTCCCTTAGGTTTTTTAGCCATGAAATTCGTCGTCGTCCCACGCCTCTTCTGCCACTTATTTTGCCCTGGATTATGAGCTATAAGATGCTGTACCTTTCTCCTCGCATAATGTGTCCAAAATATTGCAGTTTTCTCTGTTTTACTGTTATCTCGACTTTCTTTTCTTTCCCCATTCTTCTCAACACTTCGGCGTTCGTAACTCGATCCACCCACGAAATCCTCTGAATTCTTCTATAGGTCCACATCTCAAAAGAGTTAAGTCTTCTCATTGCCTCTCGATTCAGTGTCCATGCTTCCATTCCATAATATAGAACACTATATACGTAACATTTAGTCAGTCGTATTTTCAGGGCTAACGTTAGATCTTTGCTGCAGATAACCTTTTTCATTCTAATAAAGTTGGCACGTGCTTTCTCGATTCTGGTTTTTATTTCGACGGTATAGTCATTATTTTCTGTTATTAGGGTTCCTAACTAAGTGTATTTCTTAACTCTTTCTATGTGCTGGCCTCCTACCATTAGGGTTTCATTATTATTGGTGTTGTTTTTACTAATTATCATGAACTTGGTCTTTTTCGTGTTAAGAGAAAGTCCATATTCTCCACTGACTTTCAATATTTTATTCATTATCTTTTCTAGGTCTTTCAAACTATCAGCTATTATTACGGTGTCATCTGCATACCTAATATTGTTGATTAAAACTCCGTTTACTTTTATCCCTGCTGTTTCAGATTCAAGACTTTCCAATATGACCTCTTCAGAATAAGCGTTAAATAGTAAAGGTGACAATATACAACCTTGTCTGACTCCCCTTTGTATTTCCACATCTCCGGATATTTCCTGTCCAAATCTTACTGCCGCTCGCTGATTGTAATACAGATTTGATATCAACCTTAAATCCCTTTCATCCAAATTTTTGCTTCTGAGAATCTCTATTAGTTTGTCATGCTTGACCCTATCAAAAGCTTTGTTGTAATCTATGAAGCAGACATAGAGGTCCTGATTGATATCTAAGCATCTTTGAGTAAGCACATTAAAAGCAAATAATGCTTCTCTTGTACCCACCCCGTTCCGGAAGCCAAACTGTGTGTCACCAATATCAAGCTCCAACTTGGAATGTATTCTAGCGTGTACAATTTTTAAAAGGGTTTTCAAAGTATGTGACATGAGACTGATTGTTCGATAGTTACTGCATTCTTTTGAATTTGCTTTCTTTGGTAAACATATGAATATTGATGTTAACATTTCTCGGGGGATAGTTCCTGTCGTGTAAATTGTATTAAATAATCTCACCAATAAATCTAAATTTTTGTCATTGATCAGCTTCAACAACTCACCTGGCATTTCATCTGGACCAACAGCTTTATTAGTTTTTATCGACCTTAATGCATAAATGACCTCTGCTTTAGTAATTTCAGGCCCTATGTCACCGCCCAGACTGTTTATAGAAGAATTTTCGTGTCTTTGATCTTCAAATAGTTTTTCTATGTATTCTTTCCACCTGCCTAATTTTTGTTGTGTTTCCATAATAATGTTTCCCTCTTTGTCTAGCAATACGTTTGAGGTTTTTCTCTTTTCTATTCCAGCTAGTTCTTTGACTTTTTTATGCAAGTTGAAGTTGGCGTACTTGTTTTGCAACTCCTCTATTTCCTTGCATTTTCCATAAAGGTACTCTTCTTTTGCTGCTCTTATTTTTCTTCTTATTTGAATTTGCAACTGTTGATATCGGGTCTTGTTGGTCTTGTGTTTCCTTCTTTCATCCGTCAACTCCAAAATATCATCTGTCATCTAATCTTCCTTCTTGTATCTTGATGTTGTAAGTACTTTCTTGCTTGGTTCCATAATTGACGTTTTGAAAAACTGCCACTGTTGTTCAACATTGTCATCGTTTAACCCAGACTTGCCTTGTCTTCTTTCTAAGTTTGTGTTGATGTCTTGTCTCAGCTTTTCTTTCGTTTCTTCTGATTTTAATTTTTGTATATTTAGTTTTTTGATGTTATGATTTGTTTGTATCCTTTTTAATTTAAGTTGGAATTTAGCGATAAGGGGATTGTGGTCCGAAAATACATCCGCACCTGGGTACGCCTTTACTGAATGTACTGCGTTTCGATATCTGTTTTTTATCAAGACGTAATCAATCTGGTTTCTAACTATGTTGTTGTCCTTATCAGCTGGTGACTTCCATGTATAGAGACGACGTTTAGGTAGCTTAAAAAAGGTATTTGTTACTACTAGATTATGCTCTTGACAGAATTCTATAAGACGATCTCCTCTATCCTTGCGCACTCCAAGGCCGTATAGCCCGACAATGGAATCACATTTACCCTGGCCGATTTGACAACTTGTGCCAACTTAATTTAAATACTTTCTGACAGTTTGCATTGTTCAAATGGGCAGCAAGATTTTTTTAAACATCCCTTTTGGTTTGGACAACTTGAACCTAAATACTGTTGTTATATGCTTAGTAAATATTTGAACAGTTTTGTCAGTTTTATTTGGAAACTCAAATGGAGAGCAAATTTTTTTTAAAACGTTGATATTCGAAATTAAGAAATATTTTTTCTTGAAAGACTTGAACCTGAGTAGATAATACGTTGTGAATTTAGTAAATATTACCGTTTTTAGAATGATAAAGTTGAGAATTTTAGATTTTTTGTAAATAAGTCTGTAACTAGCTGAATGAGAACTGCAACTTTTGGTATGCACCAGCTTTGGATGAAAATTTAGCTGGTAGATTATAATGCGCCTAGATTTAAACATTTCTGTTATAACTGGTTTCTTATCAACTTTTCCGTACTAAAATCCTATTTTTTGTTTAAATTAATAGAATTATTATCGAAGGTCTCGGAGTCAAACGGTCAATAAAACCTAGAAAGCATTATAAATGCAATATAATGCCATTTGTCCTGCACTATTGTTATCAACACTTTGATAGCAATGACCCAAATAAGTGTTAATAAAATTTAATTGTACGTTTTAACTCGATAAAGTATAACCTACGACACATAACATGTATTAATGTACATTTGTTTTACATAATTAAGGTGCAAGGAACGACGTAAAAAAAAAACGAGACACAGTAATTTTTTATCGAAAATTTGCATTGTAAAATAGTTACTAGCGTTGGTGATAATGCGGTGGTTTTCATGTTTCGGTTGACATGACGACTGTATTTATCAGGTTTTAGTTTTGACGCATTTTACCACAGCGGAAATATAGACTAGATATCAACTAATAATATCAACGTAATGTATTGTGTTAGCTCAGGGACAAATTTGGCGGTGCCTTTGAATTTAAGAAATCCAATTTTCTTGACCTTGCTTGCCTTGCGACCCGCTATACTACCCTGTGAAAAACTATTAAATTTATGAAGAATACCACGATAACACTAATAAAAAGTAAAATAAATACTAAAGTTTTTTTTAATGTGCGCTATCACATCACTTTGTTTCATATTATCCTTATTATTGTTGACAAATACTTATCTTCAGGGATTTTTAGGGAATTTAAGAACCATATTCCACGTCAACTGGAAACTCCCTCATTTTAAAGCTTTCAAATGCCGAGTGCGTCTTTGAGAAGTCCAATATGGCGGTTCCAATATGGCGGCCGGAAGATGCAGAAAAATTGAGTGTCTAGGAAAATAAGCTTGTCAAAATAAAAATTCGCAATCGACCCGATCGATTGGAAAATTTTTATTTTTACAAGTTTTTCCTGCTACACACTTGATTTTTCTACGGCATCCCGTCGCCATATTGGAGCCGCCATTTTGGATTTTTCAAAGGCGCCCTCAGTATTTAAAAGTAGATGCTTTAAGCTGTAAAATGAGCCCTTGGTCGATTTTTTGGTTGGTTGCTTCAAATTTTGGCCATAGTTCTGCTCCGGTTGACGAGGATTGTTCCATATATATATATATATATATATATATATATATATATATATATATATATATATATATATATATATATATATATATAATAAAATAGAATATAATATTGGCCAAGCGGACGTGAAAATTTGTCAATCTACATGATTCTCGTATTAAAAAGTGCGGAGCACTCCAAAATATGGAAAAAGTCCGGGTCCGACAGATGGCAACAGCGCTGTTTCGTCCTAATATGGGACTCGTCAGGCCACCGCAGTCGGTACAAACCATCATCTCGCCTTTGCATCGTATAAAGCTGGATTTATAATCAAAACACAGCAAATAAGACGACAAAGGCGACATCTCGATGGTCCACTTGATAATACAAGAACCACACAGATTAACAAAGTTTGTAAAAGAACCGTCATATGGTGGCGCGACGGTGAATTAAAACAGAAATATGTAAAATCGAGTACACGAAACGCGCTGCCCAAAGGATAGGGGTCGCATTTTTCGGTACTGGCAAGCAAGCCTACCGCTATTTAAGCAGCCAAAGCCACGTGCCGCACCAAACGATCCCACCATGAGAGCATCGTTTAGCGTGCTTCAAAGCCAAACAAGTAAATAAATATGAAGATAAGTTTTTGTCCGTGTAATTTAAAATAAAATATACAAATACAAGATGATGGTTTGTACCGACTGCGGTGGCCTGACGAGTCCCATATTAGGACGAAACAGCGCTGTCGCCATCTGTCGGACCCGGAGTTTTTCCATATTTTGGAGTGCTCCGCACTTTTTAATACGAGAATCATGTAGATTGACAAATTTTCACGTCCGCTTCGCCAATATTATATTCTATTTTATTTTAAATTACACGGACAAAAACTTATCTACATATATATATATATATATATATATATATATATATATATATATATATATATATATATATATATATATATATATATATTATTTGCTGATAGGATCCTTATTAATACATCTGATATTTTTATTTTGAAAACTCTATTTCTACGTCTAAAATTGGATATTACGAATGGGGCGACATCTTTCGACACAAAAGTGAACACCAAAGGAACATTCCAGGATTTTGCTTTGAATTTCAAGATATTTCAAAGTATTGAAAGGCGTTGCAAGATAATACAAAATATCAGAGAATTGCGTGTGAAATTTTAACACTGGCAACATTGTATTTCGCATCAATTTACAAAATATTAGCAGTTATCCGCCCCTCGAAAGCGTTACCTATAATATTACATATTTTCCAGATTTTTATCTACATATTTACATGTATCGCAGAATTTATTCGATTGTGGACTCTTTATTATACCAAATTAATATTTCAAATTTGAATGTGGGCTGATTTTATTAATAATGAATGTGTAATTCCGTTTCCACAAATACATATATTAATAATTGTGGTCAAATAAATATTTCAAGAATGGCATTATCTGTAGTAGAAAAACCAGGTTTGATTTAAAAGGAAATTTATAATTTTTTATAGCACGAAAAACCGGGTGGTTTTTAATTAAATGCCATTACTTTACAACAAATACCACGAATGTTTCCGATCAATTGTTATGGCGAAAGGAAATTTTGAAGGATATAATATAGGAAATTAATTCAGAATATCCTTCAATATAAAACAATAAAGATCAAAGGCCAGAATTCCATGTAATATGTACCCTTTATGTAAATTAGCATATTTGTTATATATATTTTTGCTACTCATAATTCCCAGACATGCCGAATTGGCGTTTCTTAACGCACTATCGTAATGTAGAGTAAACTGCACGTGCAAAAATCGCATTCGGAGCCACTCCTCAGAGTATGTACTGCTCAACTGAATCATTTTTCACGATTGAAGAATGTACTTTTTCACGATTGAAGAATGTACTTTAGCTAGAAGAATATATGCTATATATATTTTACCCTGCTGACTTACAAACACAAAACTTCATGATCTTACTCGCAACCATCATTTAAATAATTAATAATAAAAATATCCTATTGTTAGTTGTTAATTAATACCACCTGATGTGATGACTATTTTTATGTAATTACTTTTTTATTATTCATAGGCGTGCACTTTTAGATCATTCACTAAATATGACGTTAAATAAATTTCCCGGAACTTAACTAATCGATTCTTTTTTGTTACAGAAAAACTTATACCAAAATGACAGGACGCCAATGAAATGTCAAGCTAGCCCCTATTCGCTCTCACCCATTAGTACAAGTAGCCAAAGATTACTTAGATCGCCTCATAAGGCCACTAGAAAAATATCTAGGATACCATTTAAAGTAAGTATATATTAAAAAAGTTTTGAGGTTAAAACAGGCACAGATAAAAGAACTGTCTTAAATTAAAACAATATTTTGCTTGTCGAGTCCTCGAGTAACCATGGTAACTGCCAGGTTACATAGAATTTTCCATTCTAGATATACTTTTACCTAAAAGTGGCTTCTGTTATAATGTTTGTCCATTAAGTAGCTAGAATTCGTAATATTACAGCTTCTTCAGATTAATTGCACAACCCGGCAATGTTGCTTATCATTAGTTAGGAAGTTGTAATTTGTGATAATTGACACTTCCTTTTCTTTCACTCGTGAGATCATTTCGATTTTAAATGATTTTTAAAGTTGTTTTAAAGATATTGGTTTGTCTTAATGAAACAAAGTGAATTAAATTGTAAATAATACTTTGAGTACATGCATCTCTTAAAAAAAGTAAGAGGTGGGTGGTGGAGTACCAGACTACAAAACTCAAAAATTAAAAACGTTTACGTATTAATTGGTCGAAACGATTGTAACTTTAATTGGATAGTGTCGCCCCCAACGGTGGTGCTAACAACTATTGCATATGGCGGATGCGCTAGGGAACAACACGAGCCTATTTTTTACCATTTTCAAATTATGCAGGATCCAACAAAAACATGGCTTCTTCACGGCCAAATTTTGATGCAGTATATTATATATACGCTGATGTTACCATTGCCTGGGGATGCCTCAATCTGCATACGTCAAATGGCGATCTTGCATCATTGTCAAAACGTTACAAATCTAAAATATCAAATTTTACATTGTATATGTCAGATGGCACCCAACAATGCCAATATTGTCAGTTTTCGAAATATAAACGGCTACGTATTTAACAACTTCCTGGTTTTATTCATATATATATATATATATATATATATATATATATATATATATATATATATATATATATATATATATATATATATATATATATATATATATATTTATTTTCTTGTTTCTTGAACCATAGATTATATCATTTTTTTTTTTATTTTGTCTTTTCTTGGGTTTAGGTTCTATATTTAATAAATACATAAAAACTGTTTGACGTTTCGCCTTTTATTCAAGGCATTTTCAAAATGTTTGCCTCCTTGACATTTTGCTGTTTTATTTCTGAAATTCAGAAATAAAACAGCAAAATGTCAAGGAGGCAAACATTTTGAAAATGCCTTGAATAAAAGGCGAAACGTCAAACAGTTTTTATGTATTTATTAAATATAGAACCTAAACCCAAGAAAAGACAAAATAAAAAAAAAAAATGATATATATATATATATATATATATATATATATATATATATATATATATATATATATATATATATATATATATATATATAAATCATTATTTTTAGGTTTTGGACGCACCAGAATTACAAGATGACTTCTATTTAAATCTAGTCGACTGGTCAGTCCAAAACGTCCTCAGTGTTGGTCTTGGCAGTTGTGTATACCTATGGAGCGCATGTACTAGTCAGGTGACCAGATTATGTGATTTGTCTAGTGATGGTAACGTGGTCACGTCAGTGTCGTGGAGTGAAAGGGGCAATTTGGTAGCTGTAGGAACACATAATGGATATGTCACTGTAAGTATTTTGCGTTATTAAAATATATGTACATATCATGTGCTTAGCAACTCTGAAACCTCTGTACAAGTAATTGTAATAAGCAGTACGGACTAGTGTGTATGTGTATGTAGTATATACTCATTAAGTGGAATAAATTCGAAAGCGAAAAGGTAAACTATTTTACAGAAAAATCCATAAGCTTTATGTGTCTTTGTGAATATCACACGTCAGTATTAGCTGACATTGTTAGAAAAACTCTTGTCTTAGATGACCCCCAAGGAAATCTAATGAATTAAAATCTGGTGATCTTACCGGCCACTCAATAGCACCTCTTGTTCCAATTGATTTGTTGGAGAAAATCTTATCCAAATATTAACGAACATATCCACATATGGACACAAGGACACCACGCGATTGAATGAGAGCATGTGATTAGTTTAACTTTTTGTTATTTGTTCGATACAAAAAACTAAAAGGAAATAATACTTCACAAATAAATTTTATTGAGACTGATAAGGGTACTCTCACAACTAGCCAAGACTTGGCGGATTATTTTGGCAAATATTTCACTACAATAGTAAAGGAAAAATTGAATAATCACTTTATAAATAATATCTCTACAGAATGTACGGTGGTTAAGTTTTCCATGACTAATTCTATGTTTTGCAAGCCGACAACACCAGAAGAAATCGTTAAAATTATTAATAATCTAAACAACACATACTCCTGTGGATCGGATGATGTGCCAGTGAGAGTTGTCAAAAAGATTGCAAAATTCATAAATGAACCTCTATGTGCTTTAATAAACCAGTCGATTGTGGATGGCGTTTTTCCGGATAGTCTAAAGCTAAGCAAAACACTGGCTATTTTTAAGAACGGCGATAGACACTTAGCCGATAATTATAGGCCAATAAGTATTTTGAGCGTATTTTCTAAAGTCTTCGAGTGTGTAATGCATGATAGGCTAAGGAGTTATCTTTTCAAGTGTAAACTGATTACTAAAAGTCAACATGGATTTCAGCCTGATAGGTCAACGGAGACGGCAGCGACAGAGTTTGTGGGCTATCTGGAGAGGGAGATGGATGGTAGGCGCCATGTCGCTGCTGTTTTCTTTGATCTCTCAAAGGCTTTTGATAGCATCAATATCAATTTTATTAGATATAAGCTTTCTAACTTGGGTATACGGATGAGTGTGCTGGATTGGATTGTTAGCTTTTTGTCTGATCGAAAACTGTTTGTTCTTTTAAATGACTGTAAGTCCAGTGAGTATGATGTTGATATGGGTGTCGCTCAGGGTTCTGTACTGGGGCCACTAATCTTTACTCTGTTTATAAATGATTTGCCTTCTTATATAACTAGAGGTCTGGTGGTGAACTATGCGGATGATACCTCAATAGCTCTATCAGAAGCAACTCCTGAAGAACTTGGAGCATCCATTAAACAGGTCGTTAGTGACATGTCTGGGTGGTGTGAAAAAAACAGACTCATATTAAATGTAGATAAAACTAAATCTGTATATTTTAACAGGAATAACTTGGCGATTCCAGGAATTTCATGTGTCGCCTATAACAAGTTTTTGGGTTTGACAGTAGATAGCGGTACTACGTGGGAATTGCATATCGGGGAGGTTGCTAATAGACTCAATAGGGCATATTTTGCTCTTTTAACTTTACGACGTGACTTATCACGTACTACATTGCTGCAGGTGTACTATGCTTTGGTATACTCAGCGATGTCTTACTATGTAATTCTCTGGGGAGCTGCATCAAATACAGATAGAGTATTTTTAATACAGAAGAGAATTATTAGACTTATATTTAATTTGAAAAGGAGAGAATCATGTAGGGATATTTTTAAGAATCATAAAATACTAACTTTTGTATGTGTATATGTTTTTGAGTGTTGTCTTTACGTTAAAAGCAACATTAAACGTTTTGAAACGAGCTCGGCTTACCACCAGTATAACACCCGGAATGCAAATGTTCCACTTTACATCTCGCACAATACGACTCGCTTTGAAAGATCTGTCAATTATCACCCTATTCGTATATACAACAAACTTCCTCAAACTATCAAATTAGCCAATAACTACAATGGCTTTAAGAATAAATTAAGAAAATATTTAATTGGGAAGGGCTTCTACTCACTCGCGGAATATTTTGAGGATTCTTAAAGTGATACGATGGTTGATTTAAATTATGTGTTCCGTTTTTGTTCCTTGTTTTATTATAGGAAACTAGCTTTTAATTTTTAAGAAGTATAGCTAATGTCGCATGCATATTGTATAATTTTGATATATATCTGACCATATGACGTACTTTACATCAACCTTAATTGATGTTAAAGGTGAATAAATGTTTGACTGTTTGCTAATAGTGACAATGTCTTTAAGAATAAATTTGTTAAAGTCCTCAAAACTGAGGGTGTGTTGCTGACGTTGTATGTCATCATTTTTTATTATTTATTCTTGTAACTAGTTTTTAATTCTTTGACCTCCTCTTGCTAATGTTATTTTACTGTTTATTTTGGATATGTGATGTACCTAAGTGTAAATTTGTTTGGATATGTGGTGTGCCTAAATGTCAATGTAAATTGATTTTAAAGGTGAATAAAGTATAAAGTAAAGTATAAATAGGCTGTTTTCATTTTCTTTGTCTTGCCGATTTGTCAGTTTGCTAATACCATAGATGTAATTTTGAATTAAATTATTTTGCCTATTTAGGTTTGGGACGTGACGGTAAATAAGCAAGTTAACAAATTGATGGGACATTCTGCTCGAGTAGGAGCATTGGCATGGAATGGTGATGTCCTGAGTTCTGGTAGTCGAGACAGAATGATATTGCAGAGGGATACTAGAACACCACGTAAGTACCTTTACTCAACAATACTGTTTTCAATCATTTTTAATTATTAATCTGTACTTGTAGCAAATGTGTCAGAACGTCGCCTTATAGGACATAGACAAGAAGTATGTGGTCTAAAATGGTCACCAGATAACCAGTATTTAGCATCTGGTAAGTCACGAAACAGGTGTATGCTTTTACTCTCAATTTCTATTTTGAATGGCTGAAGTTATTGATTGTTTTTAGGCGGAAATGACAATCGACTCTACGTTTGGAACATGCAGTCCTTGTCACCTGTTCAAACATACACAGACCACCTCGCAGCTGTTAAAGCGATAGCCTGGTCACCACATCATCACGGTCTTTTAGCTTCCGGAGGTGGAACAGCGGATCGATGTATACGATTCTGGAACACCTTAACTGGACAACCTATGCAATGTGTTGACACAGGTATGTTATTTCATAAATCCTACTTATCCATTTCTCTCAATATAATTTCACTTTCTTCTTTTCAGGCTCGCAAGTTTGCAACTTGGCATGGTCCAAACACAGTTCAGAACTAGTGTCCACTCACGGCTACTCCCAAAACCAAATTTTAGTTTGGAAGTATCCTAGTTTAACGCAAGTAGCAAAATTAACTGGTCACTCGTACCGAGTGCTATATTTAGCGCTGTCGCCTGATGGTGAAGCTATAGTCACCGGAGCCGGTGACGAGACTTTAAGGTTTTGGAATGTGTTTAGTAAAGCAAGATCGCAGAAGGAAACTAGGAGTGTATTGAGTCTTTATACTGGCATCCGTTAATATATATAGAAACGTTTGTGGAAAATTGTTATGCGTGTACGTTCTTAGCAACGTACTTTAAGGAAACGACTGGTTTTACGCTGTAAGAGCGTAACAAAATTTGTTGATTGCATGTAATAAGGTGTATATGGGGTGTTTTTAGTTAAGAATGGCCAAGCAAAAATAATGTACTTATCGGGTTCGGCAGAAATATTGTTATAATATAATTCATAGGTTTTAATCGCACCCGGAAAACAAATTTTATTATTATTGTTTTCATATCAGTTATTTATGGCTTTTATGAGGCTTTTAATTAGAATCTTTACGATCCTAGCGGAAAAGATAGCTCGTTGATTTTATTATTAGTGTTATATTGTTGTAATATCGGGTGTTCCATTTTCATATTTCCACCATTTAGGATAACAAGAAAAAAGGGGGCATCTGAAGATGGTCTTGACCTTTGGGTTAGTTTTAGCTGTTATCCAAGATGAAAATTATTCTAAAAGATCATTTGGAAGTCAAGCGTGTAATAACTACCAAGGTCAAGTTCATGAAGCTACCTTCATTAATTGAATTTTGTCTAAGGACATCTATTAAACAAGTTATTTTAAGAATTACGTGTTCTTGTGCTCACTGCCTGGACCACCAATCAATCTTGCATTAGCTGATTGGATCTTCTTCTTCTTTCTCAGCCCATTGACGTCTACTCCTGGACATAAGCCTCTCCGAGGGTCCTCCACTGGGATCTGTCTCTCGCCTTCTGGAGCCAGTCTTTTCCAGCAAACTGTCTTATATCATCTACCCATCTGCGTTGTGGCCTGCCATGATTTCGGTTCGTTTTTCGCGGTCGCCATTGCAGTAATTTACTCGTCCACCTATCGGGCTGTTGTCTAGCTATGTGCCCCGCCCATTGCCACTTTAGTGATGATATGCGTTCAATGACGTCAACTACTTTGGTTATTGATCTTATTACTTGATTTCGTATTGTATCCCGTAACGAGATTCCTAACATTTGTCTCTCCATGGAGCTTTGAGTGACTCGGAGCCTATTTACGTTTTGTTTGGTTAGTGTTATCGTTCCCATGCTGTAAGTAGCAACAGGTAAGACACACGTGTTATACACTTTCCGTTTAAGGTTGATTGGTGTGTTTCTATCTCTTAATACGTACTGCAACTTTCCAAAGGCAGCCCATGCCAGCCCTATTCTCCTTATTATTTCCGTCGTTTGATTTTCTTTGCCCAGTTTCATGACGTAGTCTAAATAGATGTACTCTTGGACGTTCTCTATGATTTCATTTTGAATCTCTATATTTACTTTTGCGTCAGGGCTCATTAACTTAATTTTCCCCAAGTTCATCTTAAGTCCCACTTTGGATTGGATCACCCTTCGACATATAAACATTTTTATTCTTTCTGTTTCATTTCTTCAAAAGTTTCCCATTATACAAAATTAATTTGACCTTGAGATACTGGAGTTCAAAGTCAAGGTCACTATCGAATGTAACATAGGACATTTTGTCTCCACAGCAGTTATTACAGTAGTGACTTACTTGACCTCCAAATGCCCCTAAAGAAAATTTTGTCTTCATAATATGTTCAGACATAAAATTTTAAGATTTTTTTAATTTCTAATTATCCTAAGGATAATCAAGGTCACTTTCATAAGGCAGCCTTCAAGTTACAGATATGTGGAGTATTGTCTACACACATTTTGACTGACTTCTTCGATACTTCATAAACAGTTCTAGCAACAGGTCAAATTGATATGTGTACTTCTTCCTTTTAGGTCATTTTAGAGCTCTGATGATTACATAAAATTATCACTGTGAGCATATTTGTTTCTTAAGCGGGGCTATTTGTAGAACTATTTTGAATCAACTTATAACAAGTAAACGACTGACGTTGTTTCATCATTGATCATAATTGTAACTTTCTAATGGTTTTGACACGCTCAAACGTTGACCTTGGGGTCAGTTCAAGCCATTATTCAAAGTCAGAATTACTCTAAAAGATCATTTGGTGCTCAAGTAAGCTACCACTACAATAACTACTAAGGGAACGTCTGACTCGATAGTGATTTTGACTTTAAACATTTCAAGGTCAAGCTCATACTTGCTACACCTCACCAATTAATTTTTTGCTAATGACATTCTGTAATACAAGTTATTTCAAGGACTAGGTGTTCTTGCGCTCACTACTTGGATCTCGGGTCAATCATGCATTCGAAACATAAACTTCTTTACTCTTTCCATTTCATTGATTCGAAATAAAGTTTATCATTACAAAAAGTTGATTTGACCTTGAGATACTGAAGATCAAAGTCAATGTCACTATCGAGGGTAACCAAAAGTATTTTTGCTCCACATATTCGGACAGCAGTTATTATAGTAGTGATTTACTTGACCTCCAAATGCTCCTAAAGATAATTTTGTCTTCATAATAAGTTCAGACATAAAATTTTAAGATTTTTTTAATTTCCAAAGTCAGAAATACGAGGTTTACATTAAAAAAAAATAGTTAATCTTGAATGACCGTTAACTGACCCAAGGTCATTCAAGGTCACTTTCAGATGTCCCTCTCTGTCTTGTCGGCAGACATTTTGAATGCTTCATAAATAATTCTAGCAACAGGTCAAGTTGATATCTATACTTGTGTCCTTAATCGGGGCTGTTTGTAGAACTACTTTGATTTAATACACAGTCAAGGTCACTTTCAGATGTCCCTCTCTGACCCCTTGTTTGGAATATTAAAAATAGGACAGCCTACAAGTTACAGATATGTAAAGTATTGTTAGCAGACATTTTGAATGCTTCATAAATAATTCTAGCAACAGGTCAAGTTGATATCTATACTTGTGTCCTTAATCGGGGCTGTTTGTACAACTACTTCGATTTAATACACAGTCAAGGTCACTTTCAGATGTCCCTCTCTGACCCCTTGTTTGGAATATTAAAAATAGGACAGCCTACAAATTACAGATATGTAAAGTATTGTCGGCAGACATTTTGAATGCTTCATAAATAATTCTAGCAACAGGTCAAGTTGATATCTATACTTGTGTCCTTAATCGGGGCTGTTTGTAGAACTACTTTGATTTAATACACAGTCAAGGTCACTTTCAGATGTCCCTCTCTGACCCCTTGTTTGGAATATTAAAAATAGGACAGCCTACAAATTACAGATATGTAAAGAATTGTCAGCAGACATTTTGAATGCTTCATAAATAATTCTAGCAACAGGTCAAGTTGATATCTATACTTGTGTCCTTAATCGGGGCTGTTTGTAGAACTACTTTGATTTAATACACTACAAGTAAACGACTGACGTAGCTTCATCACTGATCATAACAGTAGCTTTCTAATGGTTCTAATGCGCTATAACTGGATGCATTTACAAACACTTCATTCCAGGACTATTTTTTTAGGTAAAATTAATTGATATATCGAGATGAGATATGGAAAATTACTTAGTATGTTACGTCTCTTACACACACATAAGATATTTTTAGAAAATTTTGATTTTTTTTATGTGATAGTGAAAACTTATGATGTCACTGTGGTGGGATTATAATTTTCATTTAAAGATTGCAAAAAATTTGAAACTTTCTCGTAAACTCATTTTGTGACACTACGTGGCAAAAAATTTTGATTAAACAGATAAAAAATAGGGATCAATTTCTAGTAGAAATAAAAATTTTCTCAGGCATTATGCAGGCATATTAAAGAAATTATAAAGTTCCTTAATCAAGCCAGGATATTTCCTAAGAAAATTTGGACGTGTCCAAAAATAAGACAACGAAAATTTTCGGAAAAGCTAATTTTTTATAATTTTAAGGAGAAAAAGAGTTCAACACTTTCAACACAAATAACATGATTTTGTACAGACTCTAGTCAAGAATCTAAAATATTTAAATAAGTCTGTACAAAAAACAAGTTTTTATTTTTTCGAAAATTCACAATTCTACTTTGAATTTCGTTCCCCATTTAAAAGTGTCAACTTCCAGATCACTTCCAGTTTACATGAATAGAAAAGTAGAAATTAAGCATTTATTTTTAAAACTAAAACTGACTATTTTAAATCAAATATCTATCAATGCCCATTGTGCTACAAACATAACCTTAGCAGCTTGCATTGAAACACATTTTGTGAAATATTTTGTTGCCATAATTCTGTCGAATCCCGTATTAATACGACCTTTAAAAGGATTACTTAACGCCCCATATATGCACAACTCGTAGGCCTTGAATTGATACATACATACGTACAACTGTAATTCCCAAATTCGCTTATTTAACTAAGAGACGAACAGTCTTTTGATACACCAAAGAATACTACATTTATACTTAAAACTTTCACTTACAACAAATAGTGTTAAAGTTTGAACTGTTGATGTTTTACTTACAGTTCCACGTTGTTTGTTTCGTTTTAAAGTTGTTTGGTAACGTTTGGCTTACAATTTGGGAAGGTATCTTCAGATATGTTATGAATATTCAACGTGAATATTTCTGAATTCAGACGGTCTAAGCTGAAAAGTCTTAACTTATGAATTTGCCATATCGCAATTACTATTACCGAAACACCAATAATTTCCAATTTTCGATACCAACTTAAGAATTTTGAAAAAAAAAACTATTATAACAAATGTTTGACTGACAAAATTCCTGTAACAAGTGTTTAAGGATACTTTTTAAACGGTTTTGGGAGTTACACTTGTACATGCAGCTTCCTTTGTATATAAAATATGACATAGCTAATTAGTTCTTTTTTATATTAATAAAGGCTCTTATAATGATGATTTATAATAGAAAGAAAAATAAAGCTGATTTTAAGAAGCTTACAGAGTAATCTAAAAGTTTGCAACAAATAGAATACTTTTATTTTTAAATTAATAAAGCTTCCTTTACCAAAGTTAGAGCCTATTTTGATAACATCTCTTCAAAAGGGCGACATTCAAAATTTCATTATACATATATATATATATATATATATATATATATATATATATATATATATATATATATATATATATATATATATATTATTTGCTGATCACCCTTGACAGCCCTCGAAAAATAAGATAAAAACATAAACTTTTTAATCTTCAAGTTACAGAATATTAAAGTTTAAAAATAAATATGGTTTTTTGTTTTAAAATTAGTAAGCAGACTTTAAGTCCTCAAATTTTGACCAAAAATACGCTTCGTACTTTTTTTCCAGTGGCTGGCTACAGGGGCAAACGATTTCTTAACTCCGTCTAATTTGTACGCCACTGATCGAATCATAATTATTTGTTGTGTTTTAAATTCATTTATTAATGTTGTTGCAAAAAGGGATAACTTGTAACCATGCAAAAATTAACATTTTTGTAGTTATTTGATCTCGAGTACCTGCTTGTATGCGCCTTTTTTAATCATTATTATCAATCTTATCGAAATGAAAAATTAGGAGAACGAATGAGACACAGTGAGAAGAAATTTAATTAACACTACAAACTTGAAATTATCAAAAAACAAAAGTTTTATTATTTATGTTTGATTTTTCCATTTGTAGATTGATAATGATTAAAAAAAACTGCAAAAGTTTTTACTCGAGGTCAGATAACTAAAAAACTATTGCTTTCTGTATAGGTTATCCCTTTTTTGAAGAACGATAAATAAGGGATTAAAAACGCAGCAAATAATTGTCATTCAACCAGTGGCATACAAATTAGATGGACTTAAGGGACCGCCTTGCACTCTAGTACGCCCCTGGGAAAAAAGCAGAAGTGTTTTTTTTTTCTAAATATGAGACCTTTAAAGAAAAGTCAATTTTGAAATAAATCTTTTCTATCATTTACGAATTATTGCAAAAAACATATTTACTTTTAAACTTTAACACCCTGTTTCTTGAAAATTAAGCATTTAAAGGGATTATGTTTCTTCTTTATTTTTGCAAAGGCTCTCAGCTGAAAATCATTATCGATTTAAAATGCGGACACCCTCTATACACTTTGTAAACACTAACCTCAGAAAAAAAAATGACTAAAACGAAAGTTGTCAGAAATGGGACGTTGATTTTTAAAATGACCTTGATCATGATCTTTACGATCCTTTCAAGGTTCTTTTCAAAATTTCAACTGACCTTCGCATTTAACCTTGGCTTTATAGCCAAGGTCATATCCGATTGTAAAATTTTATGTTTTTCATTGCCGGGATCAAAAGTAAGAGTCCCCATTTGAAATTCTGAAAATGATCTTAAAGGACAAGGACACGGTAAAGGTCATTTTTAGAATACGTTCAATTTTATACAACCCTTGTTTTCGTCATTTTTTCCTGAAGTTAGTATTAACGAAATTAGCGAGGGGAGTACACATTTGTTAAACACTAGGTATATATATATATATATATATATATATATATATATATATATATATATATGTAGATACAGGTAGACACAAAAATTTTTAAGCTTCAATATTGTTCCTGTTGGTATTCTTATTGTTGCAAATTATATTTGAAATAAAATTTCAATATCTCGGATGATATTGTTTTAAGGAAAAGTCAGATGGCAGAAAATGGCTTAGAAATCTAGCTCGTTAAGTCATATCAAATTTCAATAAGGTCAGAAGGTATTTCGTGAACTTAATTAATTACAGCTTTTAAAATTCCATACTTCTATTCCATAATTTCCCACCATCTGTACTTTCCCTTGGCGGTTTCAATATTTTTTCGCAGGTTATTTACCTAGATTTTCAACAAAGTGCTTGACATAACTTTATAGTTTTGCATTAAAATTTGATGGTTCGGATTTATTCTCCGTGTATTATTATTAGTACAGTTTCTATTAAAATGTCTTTTTGATTTCTAGCTTCTGTACAGGCAAGTCTTATGGCATCTTACCGTTGAATATTCGTTTATATTAACGAAAATGCAATACGTATTTTTCGTAAATTTTTATTCGATATAGACAAGTCATTGCTAGTGCCCGTCATGCCCTACAAAAATATGCCTTAATAGTGGATCCTTTAACAATTTTACTGCATAAATTATTGTTAAAAGATTTCCGTCTGTTCATACATTTTAAAACCTTTTGATTGAAAATCCAGGTAAAGGCACAAATTGTGAAAAAATAATTTTGTGTTCAATTTATCAACGCTTGTTTACTAATTAATCAAAATATACAGAAAACTGTAACTATAATATATAATTATTTTTTTGCTTACTTCTATGAAGTATCCGGTAGACTTTTTACTTTACTTATTATTTATTTTCTGAATGTTTTTACTGTGATTTAATACAACTGATTCAGACATTTGTAATTTTGTATAAAGTTTTTGTTACATTAGATTGTGGTATTGTATTTGAAAATATAATTAGTGGTTGGTTTCTTTGAGTGATGTAATTTGGATATTTTTTGGAATGCAGTAATTCGAATAAATAATTTAATACCATTCGTGATGGGCAGTGAACAATGTTAATAACGTTCCTATCAAATGTAGTTTATAACTTATTTTATCATATTTAAAGATGCGCATTAAGAAGTGGAAGCCAGGTGAATAGAGAAAAGCATAGTCGAAATTAACATGTGCATAGTATCTAACCTGAGTTTTTTTCTGAGGATAGGAACATTCATATTTATACAATGGCATAAATAGATCCATTGCTCCTGTGACAACTTGGATTGATTGCCATTTTAATGCTCCTCATCTTTGATAAAAACTATTCAACACCCATGATAATAATTAAATAATGCCTTAAATGTATTTGTAAATTTTTATTGACAGCTTGATTAATGTATTGTTTACCTATGAACCATCATTAGAATCAAAATTATCTAATGTTTCAATTCTAATTTCTATTTTCCGAAGAGGCGTAAAACACTTATAAAATTAGAAAAATATGGTAATAGTAATTATTCCAAGAATCAAAACACAACATCGATCAATGTTAAACGAAAAGAAAAAGTTGAAAACTCTTGTGTTTTATTCGAGCAATATGTAAAAAATCCAAACTGACTTTTTTTAGGTTTGATTAAAATTTTCTCGATTTTATTGAAACTAAAAAAAAAACTTATAACAAGATCAATGAAAGGAACATTCATTAACATGTTTTCCAAAAAATATCCTTATTTTAGAAATGGTTTGAGTTTTTTTGGGGAGGTATTTAATATAAAATTATAGTGTGTTCAGAATTTAGTTTAGATTCTAGAGTGGTTTGAAAAGCCTTTTAAAAAGGTGTATTTTATAAGGGAATGTACCATACAGAATGGAGTATATAAAAATAGTATATAATTTTTTCGTTGCAATATTATTTTATATTCTAAAAATTTTAGATGAAATAAAGCATTACATGATTTGAGTTGAAAAAAAACTTCTCGTTTCTTATTTGATTATATATATATATATATGAAGTAAAATGCGAACAGTAAGTGTAAACTTCGCTGCGTCATATCCTTTCCGTGTTAGAGGTTTCACAGTTTGAATAAATTACTACAAAACACAATTTATCCTATTCCACACAACAGTATGATGCGGATATAACCACGGCTATTGCATCTCACACGGAGGAATCCGTGAAAGTCACATAAATATATATATATATATATATATATATATATATATATATATATATATATATATATATATATATATATATATATATGGGTTAAAATTCATATAATGTTAAAACGCCTTTATTATATCATTAAAATTTAGTAAAAGGTTTGGACAATTTTGTGGTGTTCATCAGTTATCTGCAACAATGCAAACATTAAAAAAATTTTTCCGTCTTTTTGTTACAGCCATTGTTTATTATCATGTGTAAAATAAATTACATAAACAAAGAGAAAAAAAATTTTTCGATATATAAAGGCAATAAATTTGTCATACGTATTAAAACACAGAATTATTCCTCGGACTACAAAGGAACATTTTATATAGTCATATATTGCCTGTGATTACAAATGCCATGGAAATTATATCGCTTACAGTCAAATCAGCAGACTCCAAATAATGAAGAAATCAAAAGTAAGATTGGGATGAGGTTGTTAAAGTTCATAGTTCTTAGGAATTGAAAAGGAATTGCGCAGGACATGTTGCCCGTCAAGACTAGATAAAACCACGTTAATACAAACTTAACGTCAGAAAACCACAAAGACGCTATCTTGACAATACCAGTAAAGTAGGCAGATACTGACATCAAATAGCACAAAATAAGGAATTATCGAAAAATGTAGGAGTTGTCTATGTTTATGAGTGGATCGCCAAGAGCCAGTGTTGCCACAGACCCATGTTTTCTTCGAGCGAGCCGTCCTGTCAAATACTAGCGAGTTTTTTTTTGGTGGAAACTTCGATACTCTACCACTGGAAACTGCATTTAGAACTTTGCGCGAGTTACATGGTAGAAAAAGAGAATGCAAATAACAGTAAATGCTGTCTTTCTCGCTCCAAACGTACGGTGATACGGAGAGAATCGAAACTAAATTTTTGGAGTGCGAGAGATAGCATATACTGCTATTTGCTTTCTCTTTCGTTCTACTATTAATGCGCGCGGAGCACTCAACATTGCTTCCAGTAGGACATGCTTGAAAGCTTGAAATAAATCAATCGATCACTTGACATTATTTTATGTTAAATAGAAATCGAGACATCTGATAAAATCATAAGGAAAAATGATCGTCAACTTCCTTTTTTATGTAGGATATATACTGCCCTCGATTCATTGGCATGAACAGGTCGGAGCTGTACAGGTGCAAGAAACCCTCGCTTTATTCGAGTAGTGCATTATGCCTCGGCGCTTGTCAGATCTGCTTTCCCCTTACCCCTCAAGCACCAATAAAAATATTTGGTGTATAAAGCCCTAGCAGCTATCAGTTATCATTTTTAGATGCTATTTTTGGGTAAAAAACATTTCATATATGAAATGGAGACACAAAAATAAGATTATTTCGCAAGATATCGGACTTACGTTCATAGTTTTTTTTAACGAATTGCGAAATATTTATGGCCGAAAATGCCATGACACCAGACAAAACTCAAAACTAATAAGTAATAAAGTAATATGTTTGCCTTTTTGTCTTCAATATGTTTTGCTATGCATATTAAAAACACAAATTCCAAAAAAAATAATTTGGAGGTTATTTACCGTTCAAATTAACACTTTAACCGTTTTATTCAGATTTGCTCGGAGCTACTCAGGGTTTGATGCACCTGAGCTTAAAACTCTTGAATCGAGGGTAGTAACAGACAACCACATAAATATTAGAAATGATGCCACGTATACTACAATAGCCAAGCTCTTCACTAAATTACCGGTACTACTCTTACAGATTTTATTAAGTTTGACTGTCTACCTTTTGCTTTACTAACTAAATACATAACATAATTTTGAAACATTTTCTTTTTTAAAAAATTTCATATGTGAAAAGCATTTGAAAAAATTCATCCGTTGCACCAACTGTAATTTTTGTGTAGCAGTGACAAAAGTATTAAAATGAGCGAGTTTTAACAAAGAGGAGCGAAATAGTGAATTAGGAAGAAAAAGAGCTTGATCTCTCTCAATTGAGCAAGGTGTGGCAACGCTACCAAGAGCTACTGAAAGAAGATAAGAATAGCTGTCAAACAGCGCTCTCTCTACCGGCTACTGTTAAACATAATTTAAAATGCAGACAGTTAGAACAAACCGGAGTTATATCAGCACGTATTTGCTCAAAATCAATCAAACTAATTACAAGAAAAAAATTCTATTTCCCGATTAACCATACTTGTTACGCCCCCTAGCGATCGTTGTAGGAACTTGAAAATAATTCCAAGCGATTTTTCAGGGTCGCATATTTTTTTCTGCATTTTTTATACAGGTCTATCAAGGTGGGTAGATATTAAGACTGTTCGTAGAGAAACCACAAACTAATCAATGCCAACCAGATTAGGGTGCTCATATGTCGAAGTAAATTTTGTATGAAATTAGGAATAAATAGGGATTTTAATAAAACACATTTTATAATAAATAGCCAGTTCTTGGATATACACAAACAAAATATTGCAGCATCAAAATGCCGTCCCGATACGACTGCATAACTTTGATTGTGAGTTTCCAATAAAATCTTTATTTGCATATTATACATACTGAGTATTCAATATAATTCCATTCATCAAGATACTTCCTTACAACGTAATATGTTCAAGCAATTTAAATGTTTTTGCAGATTTTTATACGGAAAATCCCAAAATTCTAAAAATAACTAATGATTCCATCAAACATTTAATTAATTAGTTAATTTACGCAAATATCAAAAACTGCATTCTTTCAAAAAAAAAATAACCATTTAAAGGTGTTTTATTTCTGGATATATATAATAATAATAAATACGCAAAATATGTTTTAATCTTCTTTAGTTGTTTTCAGATTTTTGGGACAGACAATCTTAACATTATGTTACAAGTGGTAAAAAAATGTGTAAGAGAAAAATACTTAAAAGTCTTTCATTGTTTTCCTAAACATAGCTCTTATATAGCCTCTGTTTCAAATTTTGTGTGTCCTTTCTAAAAATTATGACTAAATTGTTACAAGACCATTAGTTTTACTCTGCCTACACTGAACCATAACTTTGAAAAAAAAACATGAAATATTTCTATATCCATAAACAAACAAATTCTTTCTCCTCCCCCCCCCCCCCCCCACAGTAAATTTTAAACTTGACATGATAGAGTATTAAATAAAAATCACTTTATGCTACTTCAAAACTGAGCTATCATGTTTATTGTTACCCTATGATATGTCACTCTCCAATTTCACATTTAAAAAAAATACTATAAACAATGTGCTTAGTATAAACTAGGAAAAAGGGGGTTTAATTTATTATTATACTGTACAATACAAAAAAATAAGCGACAAGTATATCTTTTTCCGTTTGTTGCCATTTTACAAAGCAGTCTGCAGTATTAGAAGTGAACTGGGGTTCTATACAGTACAGATTTTTATAGTTCTGTATTGCGCCACAGGACCGATTCTAACGGGCGGCGAGATGGTGCACACAACATAAAAAACATGAGCTGAATGTTACAAAAGGTTTATGTAAATAATACCGTACATAACCAACAGTATAATGTACCTGTTCACACATAGTAGGCCTAACCTTCCGCATGCGGAATGAACAGCGCATCCAGTCGCTGAATGAAAATTTTCGATTCGTTATTTTTGTTTAATATCAAATGAAGCCAAGCCTTCTAGTCATTGGTCACTCTAAGAACAATTGAGAGTTTTTTAAAAAATCCTATTTTTTATATTTCCTTTGGTAGTAGCCTATTCAATATCGTGTAGATATAAAATTGGACATTATCTAAATAACTTGAGAAATCACAAGTGAAACTCTTAATTTGTATTTAAAAAAAATGGCCTCATTAGTTAAGAATTACCTTAAATTTAAAGAAACAATAAATAGTTCAGTGTATGGCTCTATCATATTTAGTAAAAATCGGAACTAATACCTTCAATATTGGATAAATAAATCTATTTATATAAATACATTACACCACAGCCAAAAAATGAAATAGTTGCTCCCTCTTTTTAAGATATGAGAACATCTAGTGCTTTGTCTCTGTCATTATCATTTTTCGTTAGTGCTTCAGATGCATCTTTTTCTGAGAACCCTAGGTCTAGGAGATCAGAAAGGGCTAATAAGTGGTCTACAATCTGTAAATGCAAGAAAAATGTTTATATTAAGTAAATTGTTTACATTGTAAAAAGGCGGAAATTTTCAAATTAATCAGGGAAGGGACAGTCAGTATACCGAGAGCTCTAAAGCCCCCCTACGGCCAGTATATCTCTATAGTTCAGACTCCCAAAAACCCTGATAGCCCTTCTTTGTATTTTAAACACTCAGCATGAGTGAATATGGCACAGGACACAGGATAAAAAAGACCAAAGTATGCCATTTTTAATGTAGTCCTAAAGGCACACCCAATAAAGAGGGAAGAGCATATACAGCAGAATCAAGTGTTCTAGCCACTTCCTAAGTATGCATAGGCCAATTCAGGACCTCATCTATCCAGACCCTCAAAAATTTGGCAATCTGATTTTCATGTACCCCATACTTCTAAGTAAGAAAACCATTTTATTGGTTTTGCTGTTATTGAAAAGTAACTTATTTGTACAGAACCACTCCTCAACACGTCCGTGTACTGTACTAACCTCGGAAAAGGTATTTTTTAAGAACCCCGTCGGTACACCCACTGTAATGCCATCTGCAAACAGAGTGAAGTTCACTCCTGGTTCAATAAGAAGTGAATCATATATATATATATATATATATATATATATATATATATATATATATATATATATATATATATATATATATATATATATATATGTTTATGCGGCTCTCATGGATTCCTCCGTGTGAGATGCAATAGCAGTGGATATATCCACATTATGCCGTTGTAGTGCTGAAATCACATTCAACAAACATACAACTCTATGCAGCTCCTTGTATGAATGTTGGAATGGGCTCCAAGACAGAGCCCTAAGAACCCCAGTGTTGAGCTCACTCTGTCCAGACGACACCTCAGAAACCCCAACGACCTGCATCCTATTCTCTAAATATGACTGTAAGAATTAAATACTTGCATTTAAAAAATCATATTTTTTGAAATTCTCAAGTAATATTTGTCAAATGTCTTACTCAATTCATAGAATAAGGCACCTGTATAATCCTTTTTATTAAAGGAATCCAAGATATATAACCCAAGATCCAAAATTGCCATTGTGGTGTTCTTTTCACTCCTGAAACCAAACTGACAGGATGTAGAGAGACTGTGACTCTCAAAATAATCTTTGATAGATAACACTTTTTAAATATTTTTGAAGTAATGGGCAAGAGAGAAATGGGTCTATAGTTACCTGGTGAGGCACGGTCTTCCCCCTTGAAAATGGAAGTAACCAAGACAATTTTCAATATGTCTGAGAAAATATTTTCTCTGAGACTATGATTTAGCAACAATAATGTGCTTTACGTGTATAATAAGCTTAACATTTAATTCAAAGATATCAGAGCTAATTTTATTTTTTAATTGAGTAATGATGTCCCTGACTTCTACAAGGGACACAACCCCAAAATCAAAGGCGATTTCGCTCATTACCAAATCGGACAGGAACTCAACTGGGTCTCTTTCAGAAGCAGGTATTGTATTAATCATATCGTGGACAATATTACAGAAAAAGTGATAGAAATGCAATGTATTACCGATGTTTTGTGGCGTAAAAAATTGTGATTTACTAATATCATAGACATGTTAAAGAGAAAATTTTTGGGTAAGCAAATATTTTTCATGTAAAATGCATAAAATGTAATATAAATATAATTCATACGAGTAGTCATAAAGAAAATAATATATATCAAAAACGTTAGGGCACTAACTTCAGATTAACTTTAATTTGACAAAAAAACAAAATTATATATATATATATATATATATATATATATATATATATATATATATATATATATATATATATATATATATATATATGAACTTGTTAAAATGAAATCTATGTATTATTTATTAAAACACTACATCTTCAAACTTACCTTTTTTTGGTCACTTCCAAACACCAAACATACCCTTGCCACTCTATCCAATGGAAATCCCATAACGCTAACATTTCTACAAATTTCTTTCTGCTCTCTAGATAATCTGTCAAACGGATTAAAAATATCATCTTTCACTTTAATTTTGGAATATACTGCATCTGTACTTTTTGGTCTTGTAGGAATCGGAACATTAGTATTGGTATGAAAAGCAGTTTTTGACTTTGCTTGCCCAATTCTTGAAATTTGTGAGGGATCTTCTAAGTGTGTATTATCTAACTCCTTTTCCACTGATTTCACAAGATCTGGGACACTTTTACAATTGGCTTTTTGCATTGAAGGTTGTGTGATACTAGAAACATATGGTGTATATGATGCGTTTTGTGGCCCCGTTTGCAACTGACTGATCATTTGGGGATTGTTACTGTAAAAATATCCATTCAAATTGGTATAATTGGATATTCCACTAGGATTATAGGATATGGTATTCTGAGATTGGTAGGGTGTGTTATATTGGCTAAAAGTGGTTGAAACAGGAATAAAATTAGTATTAATTTGACTATATGAACTAGGAATTTGGTTAAAATTAACTGAGCCCTGTGAGACAGCAGAATGTGGATTATATACCCTAGAATCTTGAGCCACATTAGTATTTTGTCCATATCCTCCTAAAGATTGAGTTATATCTTGAGAAAAACTACTATAACTTTTTGTATTAGTAGGTAATTGACTGTAACTTTTAGACGCATTACTATAGTTTATAGGACCTTGATAAATATTTGTATTTTGATATATGTTTGGTTGGAAACTGGTTTTATCACTTTTTAATACTTGCGCCAACTCTTCCAAATCATTAATTGATTTCAACTCCATATTATCAAAGGGGCTAGAAGTATCAGACTCAAAATCTGATAAATTAAATGGTTTGATGTTTGATTTTTGAGGTTCAAAATGTGGATTTGATATCTGCATAGGTTTCAAAATATTGCTAGAATTTGTGGAATAGTTAGAAACTGGAATAGGCATGAGAATGCCGTTTTTGGTAACATAATTTTGCTGATTTTGACCAGCGTTAGAATTTTGCTGACTTTGATCAGTACTTGTTGCATTGAGATAAGTATTTGTTGTCTGCAATTCTATGTTTTTATCAGTTTTATTAGTTGCTTCCAAGAGTTTAGCCTGAGCCTGTATTTGTTCTAATTTGTCAAGTTTTTCTTGTTGGATTTTCATGTCATATTGTTTCCTGGCAAGATCTAGGCGTTCTTTTCTTTCATCTACCTGGAAAATTAAAAAACAGAGTTTATATTATTTATACAGTCAAATTAAATTTTTAATAAAATTTTTACATCTCCTAACTTCAAATGAACTTACTAAATTTTTTCTAAGATCTTTCCACTCTTTTGTCCTCTCTAAAACAGTTTTTTCAAGCTGGAAATCATAAGTGGGTCTATTATCTTGCAACTGTTTGTTTAATGTTACACGCTGTGAATAAGACATCGGCATGCTTATTTTGCAGGGCGGCTTATATTTTTCTGATATTTTCACTTTAATATCATCTACATAAGAGTTCGCCATTGTTAGAGGATAAATCTAAAAAGAAACAACTTATGAAAAATGCTAATTATGGGAATTTAGTGTTTATAGCAGTCATTAGAACCTTTGTGTAATGTTTCCTTTTAAAATACCAACAATTTTACACAGATTCAATATTTAAAAGCGTCTCCTGTAACCGATAATAAATTATCTCAATGGAATTTAAAGAAACAACATGGCTCTAACAATATTCCTTGATTTAAATTCTATTTAAATTTTATATAAATTAAATACACATTTAACATACAAATTAAACAAGAAAATTCCCAAATTTCAATCTAAGCCTAATTAACTAACAATTAAATTATTGGACAGTAAAATGAATCACAAATTTTATTATACACACACAAGGATTATAAATCCAACATACCTTATTGTTATTGGACTTCCAGATAATTCTAAAATTATACTTACACAGTTTTACATGGTTTATTTCACAATTATGTTAGAACGATAATAAAGCCCGAATTTAAGTTTAAATGAAATCTTATTGTGTTCTACAATCAATTTTCACTTGAACATTCATCACAAGATTTTTTACCTTTTTCTTGCTATCAGTGCTGTCAGTGTCACATTGACAATACCGTGTAAACAACGAGTAATGGTCAAAACTGCTTTCCACTAATAGCAAAAAATATTGACAGAACTAATTGGGGATTGAGTGGTTCAATTATCCGCTCTTATTTCATAAATGGCACCGTTATTTTTATGGCTTAAATTATAATAACAGCACCACGCGGTAATGCAAGAGACAAAGAATTTTTAAGAAAAAAAACATATACCACCATGCTATCGCTAGTACCAATAGAGGGGGAAGAAGAATAGATTGGTAACACTGTCCATTGGAGAAACTTTCAAGTTGGTAGCTTGAAAAGTTAGACAGTTCTTTTTCGTCATCGTCAAGCAATCGTCAACATGGGTGAGTGTCCTGCATCGTAGTTTTTTAAGTTTTTTATGGTAAATATAGAGTTTTCTTTTGAAATTATTTATCTTTATGTTTTAAAAAGTGTAATTAATAATATTCTAAAATAGTACTACAATAAATATTCTTTTTAAACTCAAAATTTACATAAGCTTGGGCGGGTGTACTGAACTTCACCAAAATCTAACACAATTTGTTATCTTCAATCATCGTAAAAAATTCTATTATTTTTAAAATTTTTCGAATTCCAACGTATCGTTTAACTAATAACGTATATTTCTCATCAGAGATTTTTGTAAAATTTAAAATTATGTATAAATTTTCTTTAAGGAAAACCCCGTGGATTAAGGACAGCTCGTAAACACGTTAACCACAGGAGAGATCAAAGATGGGCTGATAAAGACTACAAAAAGGCCCATTTGGGAACTAGATGGAAGGCCAATCCTTTCGGAGGTGCTTCACACGCTAAGGGAATTGTATTGGAAAAAGTGTAAGTACTTATTTTTTATCGATAGAATTTGTGCTGTGCATAGTCTTAAATCGAGTGATCTTTATGGTGTTTTAGTTTCAAAACGTTGTTATTTTTGTTAGACTCAGTTTTTTAATATTTTATTAATTTTAGGTAACACATAATATTTATATAACTGTTAAACCATAGTTTTTTGCCAAGTAGTTGTTAGTATGAACAACTTCAATATTATTTCAGTACATAAATAGTTTTTATTTGCGGGATATTGTATTTATGCATTGTGAGTTTGAAAAAAGGCTTATTTTCTAATAAGTAGCTTAAAACAACAATGCTAGATAAATTGGGCTCTGAACCATTGGGTAGTTGTCTCAATCAATTAACCACTCTGATATGTGCACCACAGTTTTATTTAATGTAAGATAATTGCCAATTAGCTTAGATATATTATTCTAGGGAATTATTTAGAATAGAAGAAACACAGAATTTTTTGCCACTCATCTATTTTGGAAAATACAATTGATAGTGTGAAAGTGGAAAAAAAACTGTGTGACTGCAAAAAAAAAAACCCAAATAGGGGATATGTGAAAAATTTGGTGTTTCAACTATTATATTTAAATTTTATTGGAATGAATTTATAGTGAAATATGATTTATACAAGATCTTATAAACAATTGCATCATAAGATATATTACATATTTGTTAAAAAAATATCCCCAAACTTTGTTACTTGAGAAGCGATATAGGAAGGCAAGGAATAAATGTATATCGAACAGGAAACAGCTATTCAAGATATTTATAAATGGAACTTGCAAAAATCATAGTTAAAATATTAATATTTTAGTCCCTATTTGTAATTTTCTCTCATATGTTCATAACTTTTCAAGATATGTACAATATCCAATCAAAGTTGATTATAGCACAGCTTCTTTTAACTCGCCTTGTAAAATTTAATATATTGAAAAAAAAATCAGAACAAATAAGAAAAATAGAGTCCTGAATGCTTGGAATTATTGGTTATTCATGTTCCACATCGGACTGGTAGTCACATTCTTCTACAAGTACCTCATTATCATACTTTTTACTTATTGCATAGAATGTCAGTGAATACAAATCTGTATTTCTGTTCATTAGATTTTTTTAATACTGCTGAGAATGTTTTTAAAATTTCAGCCAGAAAGGTTAAGATTTACTTGAAAATGTTGATTTGGTAAATTATTTTTATTATTAAATACAGTCTACTTCAACATTCTGTTAACTAAACCTTTAAAATTAAATTTTGAGCATGATTCTAACATTTTTAATTGGAGTTGGTTTCCTTTCGGTGAACATTATTCCTTTATTAAAGACATTAACAGATATATTTACAGAAACCTGGATTACAAGACATTGCTCTAAGAATTTGAAAAAAAGCAAGATTCTTCAGTTTTAGGACATTGCGTCTCGCAGGATTCCCTCGTGACTGGTTGTATTTACAAGTCCAATCACAGGAGAATTCTGTGCGATACTTTATCCACTTTCTTCATTTTTACTTGCATAAAATAGTTCGTTTGTAAGTATTATTACTGTTTTTTTCTAAATTAATAGCTTTATGCTTGTATATTAAAAAATTTGTATTTTACAGTGGAGTAGAAGCTAAGCAACCTAATTCTGCCATCCGGAAGTGTGTAAGGGTACAGTTGATCAAAAACGGTAAAAAAATCACAGCATTCGTACCTAGAGATGGTTGCTTGAATCACATTGAAGAAAATGACGAAGTCCTAGTTGCAGGTTTCGGTAGGAAAGGTCATGCTGTTGGTGATATTCCCGGAGTTAGATTTAAGGTAAGGCTTATATATTTGATACATGCAGTTAAATCAATCAAATTTAATTAATAATTTAATTTCTTAGTAAGAGAGTATGAGAAAAGCTTATTTAAACAAGAAAATTTGATTGTGAAATGAACAGTATGTTTGCTTTGAGCAACAATATACTTTTTTAAGATTTTGATTCTCATAAGCCTAGTTTAGTTTTGCCATTTTGAATGATATTCATGGAAAAACTTGCTAAAAGGATGTTTGTTATACTTCCCCTATTTTGCATTTTACTGAATTGGAAGGATTTAAGTATTACCTGTTGAATGTTATTGAGGTGTCTTATTTGCTTTAACAACAAAAAAATCCACCCATATCCTATGAAAGTGTTATTTTTGAATACTTCTAACATGTATACGTACTTATGATGAAAAAAATCAGAGCCAATCCCATGATTTTCTTTGATTACAATATACTATAAATCTGAAGTGATCAAGAAAATAATTTTTTTGGAAATTTTGAAAATGGTTGATATAACTGAGTGTTTTTTGTTTCAGGTTGTTAAGGTAGCAAATGTATCTTTATTAGCTTTATACAAGGAAAAGAAGGAAAGACCAAGATCGTAATTTTTTAGGTTTTATATAATTGACTTGTATTAATAAAAATGCAGGTTTAAAAACTATATGCTGTTTTATTTCTTAATGTTAATTTTATTGTAATAAAGACTTATTTTTTGTATTTGTTGTTTTATTGGTGTTTAAGTATGAACTAAAAATTGAATATTGCCACTAGTTTGATAATTCAATAACACCCTAAACATAAAAGTATATAGACTGTGATCCTATTGAAGCGCTTTAACTCTGACTTGGAAGAAGACTCAAATATGATGGCAGTCTGGAGAGGGGCTTAGCTCTGCCCATTAAAAAAAAATTAATGTTTTGTCTTTTTTAAGCGCTTCTATATGCCCTGCAGTCTGTATCCATCTATGATTAACACAGGAGGATCGGCTTCCCCCAGAGCTTCAAATTTGATAGTTTAAGCACGAGTTCTGTTGACTTGCTTTTGGTTATCATTCTCCACTATCATAGATAATTCAATAACACCCTAAACATAAAAGTATACTGTGATCCTATTGAAGCGCTTTAACTCTGACTTGGAAGAAGACTCGAATATGATGGCAGTCTGGAGAGGGGCTTAGCTCTGCCCATTAAAAAAAAATTAATGTTTTGTCTTTTTTTTAAGCGCTTCTATATGCCCTGCAGTCTGTATCCATCTATGATTAACACAGGAGGATCGGCTTCCCCCAGAGCTTCAAATTTGATAGTTTAAGCACAACGAGTTCTGTTGACTTGCTTTTGGTTATCATTCTCCACTATCATATAAGAGTGAGATGGAGATAATTTCGCCCTTGTGATATTTCCATCTCCCCAAGAGAAAGGCTGCTTCCGTCCTTGGTGAAGAGTGCCCTTATATATGTAATTTCAAATGTTCGATAGAGCAAATTCCTACCCATTGAACACATTTAAAATTTATTGGTGCACACTACCCAATGACGGGATTATGGGAGGGGGGGGGGGGGTTGGCTGGCAGATCCGGAGGGAGAACGCAGATTGCAACGTTTTATTTATTTTCGTTACTGGCCAAAATACATAATTTTATTATATATTTCACTTTGCGATTTTCATAGAATTTACAATGCCGATTTCCAGAAAAACTCGGTTGATCCCAAATCGGCTACAAGCTGGAATTATTGGCTGTGTAAGTTTTCAAGATGAAGAGGTAATTCGCACTAAAGCTCTAAATTTAACAAGCGCAATAATTTCAGAATCGTATCTCAGTATGGGTAGTAGTACGCATATTTATTATACGGCAAAGAACGATAATATACCATTTTTTAAATAAAATGTCGAACCGATATTCAGATTTTAATATCGAACTATCGGTATTTAGAGCAAATATCGATATTCCTTCAACATCCCTAGTATCGCCGTTAAAAATTTTGAAGCTTTTCGATTTTTTGAAAAAATTTTATACTCAAGCTAAACTTTTTTATTCCAGGGCTCAAAGCACTGAGAAAACTCGCCGATTTAACAGTCAAATGGCGTTTATTGTTGTTGGCCGTACTAGTCCAAAGTGCTTGAAATATTTATTTTCACAATTTAATTTTGTGCGTAAATAAATACAAAAAAAAAAAGGTTTTCCTATACTTTTTTCCCAATCTGTCACCAACTAAATAAAGTTATATAAACCAAAACCATTCAGGCTTGCCACTAATGTCATGTAATTTTTAAATTTATTTAGTGCTTTGGCTATATATAGTACTTCGTGTATACACGACGGCAAAAAAACAAATAGGGCAAATACGGGGTCATGCTATTTCTCTTGCTCCGAACGTTTGCGATTCGGTGCAAAAGAGATAGCATGATCCGTTATTCGTACTCTATGTCTCTACATATTGCCTCTGATAATTTGTTCGAAGCTATATTATAACAGAAAATATTACAAAGTCTTGTTATTTTGTTCAGAATAATAAACTCATTGTTCAAGAACCTTGAAAAGAGTCATCTCTACATAGTTTAAAGTTAGAGAAGATGAAAACATGGAAATATTTCTTATGAAATCCTGTCTTGTTCTAAACGCTTATTTACGCAACATTGTTGTCAATAGTTTAAGTAAAGTTTAAATAGGTCACGTTGGCATCATTGTTTGCAAGTTATCCTTCAAGGATTATCTTCATGCACAAAGAAGTTAACTTTTTTGTTCTGGGATTATCATTTTTAACATTTTTCACACAAGGGCAGTATATTAATCAAGGAAATAAGTTGATTCTTTCATGGTTTCTTTTTACTAGATACAGTTGCAACATTTTCCAATTATTGACCAAATGATTTCCAATTAGTATGAAGTAATTCACATGTGTATTTTTGTCCCATATTATGCGCACAGAAAAAAGGAGGATGCTGATAAACGGAATAGTTAATTTAATCAATGGAAACTGCAGTAAAATGGCGCCGTACGCGCATGCGCAGTTTCTCAATCAAATATGTCCGTAACTGCTGTATAGTGTTCTTTGTGTTAAATTTCTGAACGAAGGAAAAGTAAACAAAAATATTAGAGCTTTAGAAATATTTTGACGTGTAGCTTTGTGTAATTAACTAAATAGAATTGCAGGCGAGTTTTTAACATTTTTTCGAAACGTAAGTGGCCTTTGTAGTGTTAAGTTTTTGGTGTATTGATTTTTACAGTTTCTGCACGGACAAATATGGACTCCGACAAAAAGCCGTCAGAATTTACGATGTTTTATCGTTGAATTTTCGTCGTTTTCAACGATTTTCGTGTGGAAATTGCATAAACTCTAGTGCGAAATACCGTATGGTACCGATAGTCGTCCTTGCTACGTTTATCCTTTATAAAAACACTTTCACCTCTTACCGATTTCGTGACACACCCCGTTCGACAATGCCGTACGGCGAACCGGCAATGCTGCACGTCGCACTGGCAACGCTGTATTATCGTACTTTGACAACGTCGCAATCTGAACCATCTTCAGATTTTTCGTACGAAACGTCGGTTGTTTCGGTAACATATGGTGTTGGTTGATGCGAAAGAAGTGTTACGAATGAATTGAAATGGTGTGGATGTTTTGAGAGCGATTTTGCATGCTTAATAAAATTATCGCTATGGTAAGGGCGGTAAAACTAACACTAAACGTCTGCGAAAACTTCTGGCGTGTGTTGCGTGATTTACAGCGGTATTCGTTGTTGATTACAATTCTTGATATGAAGATCGGTTTTTCGGTAATAAAGGTGATCCCTGATGTTGCTTTTAATCGTATTCGAATAGTCGGAAACCGTCGCCTTTTCGGCAAGTACTCAACCTGTATAATTTTTACTTTACCCGTAGCAAAAGTTACCGATTTTCTTTTCTTACTCAAAACATTAATTGCATTTGCTCTTATTACTATTTTTCGTGGTTTCTGTGGTAAACGACGCCGGTTTCGTGCCACAAATTCGCTTTTGATGAAAAAATTATGGTTATTGGGTACTTTTACTGCCTTTAACATTTGAAAGATGATGGATCTTATCAAGGAAATATTACCACATATGGCCTCTGTTTTCACACTATTTGATACAACGGATCGAGGTATTTTTTAAGATCATATTATGGGTGAAAATTTGAAAATATACAGTCTAGGTAAAAAGTTATGTTTCTCGGACAAGCTTTTGAATGGCAAAAATAAAAAGGTTGTGTACAGTTAATATACTTAGTTACCAATAAGGTAAAAAATTGAAATTCAAGAGTTAAATAAAGGAAGCATAATTTTAAACCTGCTCTGTACTGATCAATTGATTATTGTGTTTAAGTGTTATACACATTTACATTTTTAGCACCATTCAGTTCAATTAAAAAATAAAAATTGTTTAAAATAAGCATTTAAACAGTGTTTTCCATGATGTGCTACAATGTTTGATTTGTTTTTAATTAGTTAAATTATATGTTTGTTCAATTGTCCACTTTAAACAAAATCGCTGCGTGGTTTTAGGAAAAGAAACTTTAATTTCATAGTTTAAGTCCTTTATTTTGCACACTGAATATGTTTTTATTTATTATTAACTATATAAAATATTTTTCTTTATTTCTTGTGCTAAATCTCCTAGATAAACATATTTTTGTATCCTATAAATCAATTTTTAATTTCTAAATGATATATTTTAAATTGGTAACACTGTATTAAATGTACCTATGTAAAATGGAAACATATTTGACGGAGACAGAAATAAATCATTAATAAAATTAAAATGACAAATATTTTAAAAGGTTGATAATGTTTCCATTTCAGTAAGGCAACAATAATTTTTACTGCATTTACTACATTAAATAAAATATTAAGTATATAAATAATTTAACAATGAAAATTTTGCATTTCTTTACTTATTCTGTAAATATAAAAAGCACATTATTTCTAAAGAATGAACCATTTTTATTTATATAACCCTATAGCTTTGAAATGTCATCTCGTAGAAGGAGCAGGAGCAAGGACAGGAAAAACCTTTCATCGAAGCTGCGAATGGATGATAGGGTTCCACCCCCTAGAATAACAGGTACTTATTAAGATTATATTGTTTTTGATTTCCATTTTACTTTTGATGAAATTAAGTTTGTGATTGTTATACATACATTTCTGCATTTTGTTTCATTATATAATTTCCGCTATGATGTGTAAGATGATTTTTCTATTTTCCTTTCTAATATCGTTAATACATTGTTATTATTTGTTGTTATAACTTGTTTATTTTCTAAGTTTTTATTCAAATATTTCCCTTTGTTTGCTAGATCCTAGTTTGCCAGCGGGAAGAAGGCGAGAAATAGATAACGTAATGAAGAAAGCAAGAGCCCAAAATTCTCCAACTTCAAGTGCTATTTGGGAGAAGAAATTGTTGGAAGTAGAAGCTAAGGATTCTAATAGGCAAGTATTATATGCTTTTAAATTTTGCCAAACAATGACCTGCCTGTTTATATATATATATATATATATATATATATATATATATATATATATATATATAATGGAGCTCCGGGTAAAGATGGGATTCGAGCGAGTTTAATAAAATTTGTACACTTGGAGATAGTTAAACCTTTGACTCATATCATCAATCTTATATTTGAAACGGGCCAAACACCTTCACACTTTAAACAAACAATAATATGCCCAATACATAAATCCGGTCCAAAGAACAAAATAGAAAATTACCATCCAATTAGTTTAATTAATAACTTTGCAAAGATATTTGAAAAGTGTTTGAAGAAGAGACTTGTCAGTTTTTTGAAAGAAAATAAAATTATTTCTGAAAATCAGTATGGGTTTCTAGAGGGATTGAGTACTACCGATGCAATGTACTCTCTTACTTCGCATATCACGGATAACCTTAATAATGGTAGGAAAGTTATGGCTATATTTATTGACTTAGCAAAGGCTTTTGACACTGTTCCTCATTATAATCTCCTTAACGTTTTAGAATGCCATGGAGTCCGGGGTGTAGGGCTGGAACTTTTTAATAATTACCTATCAAATAGGGATCAGTTTGTGAGGGTCAATGGGAGTATTAGTTTACCACGAAAAATATTGATGGGTGTGCCACAGGGGACAATTTTGGGTCCAGTCCTATTTATTTCTTATATAAATTCATTACTTTGTCTTAATATTGGGGGTAAAATACTATCTTATGCCGATGACACGGCCATCTTATTTTCGGGAAATACTTGGGAGGAGGTAAGATCAACTGCCATTAATGATTTTAAAATTATAAAAAACTGCTTGGACTCCCTAAAGTTGTCCCTCAATATAGGGAAAACTAATTATATGGCATTCTCTTTAACACGAGCTGGTAGGCCAGATTTTCAGAGCTTAATAATAAATGACAATCCAAAGTTAGAAATACTTCCTGTCACTAAGACCAAATATTTAGGTATTATCATTGATCAGTTCTTAAAATGGAATGAACACATTAGTTATCTAGCAAATAAAATCCGTAAATTAATTAGTAAGTTTTACATTATGAGAGAATTCTTAAGTACCAAACTACTTGAAATAATTTATAAATCGTTGGTTGAATCGCTTTTAAGATATGGTCTGATCGTATGGGGTGGTGCTTATGAGTGTAATATGGGACCATTAAATATTATACAAAAATATATTATTAAAATTATATATAGGCGAAATAAAACCTATCCATCATGTCTGTTGTATAGTCAGGATATATGTAGTATAAAGTATTTGTACATACAGTTAATATGTTCATACTGTCACAAATCAAAGCATTTTAAGAATTTTACAAATCATTGCTACTTGACTCGAGCAAATATGAACAAACTTTTAATATTGCCAGAGAACAAAAAAACGATGAATCTTAAATTTATTGATTATTTGGCTCCTAAATGCTACAATATTCTCCCAGCCGGAATCCGTCAAATAGATAAACTAAAAACCTTTAATAAAATAAGTAAAGAATTTATTTTAAATAATAGTAGTTTATTTGAAAAAGTGATACGTCAGAATTAAATTGTGTATTGGTGTGGATCTATTTACTGTACTCATATTGATTTTTTTGTTTACTTTTTTTACTTGATTAAGTGTTTCCATCTTTGTCTTTCACTGTAATTTTAGGATATGATTTGTTTTTTTTTTTTTTTGCACATACAGGTGCTGCAGCATCTAGGTGCAATATTGTTTATTGTGATATTGTAGTGGATGTAATAATTTTACTGGTTATGTAAACAAATTGATAAATAAATAAATTGATAAATAAATAAATAAATATATATATATATATATATATATATATATATATATATATATATATATATATATATAAATAAATACATACATACATACATACATACACTGTTAGATTCCCAAATGCAATACCTTAAAAACTATTGACACATTATTTTATAAGGCTTTTTTAGCTTCCACATTTTTTATTTCTACTATCTAAGTACTAAAGGTAGAACATTGAATACCAGAGAATTTTGTAGGTCTGTTTGATCATTAAGAAGGCTGATTTTACTTGTGTTATTCCACTTATAAATTTTTATGGCCTCTAAGATATTAAGTTTTTTACTTTTAGATACGATATGCAAAATTTGAATATTGTTAGTATCTGGGAAACTGAAATGGTTAGTGAAACTTGAATTGTTTTTTCAATGAAAATGAAATATTGTTCTTTAAATCTTGTATGTAAATTTCTTCCTGTTTGTCCGATGTAACTACTATTTCAATCTGAACAATTGAGTCTATATAGTAAATTTTGTTTTGTTAAATATTTACAATGTACTATCACAAAGTAACCGACTACTCAAGTAGTTGTAGTGTAGCTGTGCATTTAAAAACGGGCAAAGATCTACAAAAAAGTAAATTAAGTAGCTGGTTCAGTCATATCTTTACTACAATTAAGTTTGTTTTGTGTTTAAAGACTATATTTCCAGTAAATTCATAGGTTTTACTTTTAAGAACAGATTTTCTTATATTAAAAATCTAATATTATAGTGCATAAAAATCGGCTTTTTGCTCTAATATTTGTTGAAAAGTGTTACCGTTGTCTTTATAAATAAATTTTAAAATTGTTTTAAATAATAATGTCTAAAAAATACAGTAATTTTAAGGTACAAAATTTGATAGTCTTGTTTCTTGTTTTTAGGAATCAACTTTATTGCTATTTTTATTTCTAGATGGCGTCATTCCGGTTACAAATCCCTCTACTTAGACGGATCCTCCCGATCCAGATCACGGTCCCGCTCCTTCTCGTCCGCCCGTCGTGGTGGTTCCCCTTCACCCCGTCGTGCTCGATCGCCGCGTGCGCGTTCGCCCCGTTCTCCGCCGCCAAGGGCCCGATCACCTCGCAGCCCTCCGCCAAGGGGTCGCAGCCCTAGATCGCCGCCCAGTAGGAGGTCGTCGCCGCCGGTCGGCTATAGAGGGGGCGGGAGACCGAGGACACCACCATCGCCCAGAAAAAGGTAAGAATTTTTCTGGGAGCAAATTTAAAGTTTTTAAATTTAAGTTTTTTTTCTGAATGCTTTATTTTATAGGTGTGTTAGAAGGTCAGCTTCTGCAAGTAGTGTAAGCAGTTGTTCAGATGATTCCTGCTCAGTATGTTCTCCTAAAACCAGGCATCGTTCAAGGTAGGATTAGAAATTTTAAGCCATTTCTATATTTGAATTTAACATAGTTTTAGTTGTAAGAGATTTTAGTTAATTATTGAGGGTTAGTTTGTGAGTGTATTTTTAAAGCAGGGTCTCCCCATGATAAATTTACAAGATGGCGTATGGCCGCCATTACAAAGATGTTTTTTTTTTACTGAAAAATTGAATCATCTTTATTGAAAATAAATTATCCTGCTAAGTTAAAAAATTTGTTAAAAAATTTTATTTGATAAATTCTCAACTATTTTTAGTAATTAATCTCATGTGATATAGTTTATTTCGTTAATACAGGTCTCGATCATTTTCACCTCCCCCTCGTCCGTCAGCATCCAGCGTAGTCCGCAAACCTCCTCCACCCAAACCTAGCGCCTCCTCTCGACCTCGTCCTCCCAGTCCTTCACCCTCCCCACCCCCAAGAAGAATGCCACGCCCCACGACACCGCCAGTCGCTAAAAGAATGCCCAGGCCAACTTCCAGTGATAGACCCACTGATCCTAGAACGAGGCCCCCACCACCAAGACCTTTCCCTAAGCCTGGACCGAAGCCTGGAGAAAAAGCACCTGGACAAGCGGTATGTATTTTATTTAATTTTTTTTTTAATAAATGATGGTTTTCAGGAAAATTTTGTTCCGATATATGAAATTATACAAAAAAGTTATAGATAAGTAAAAAAAATGCTGGTAATGTAGGTTGCAATCAAAGTACTGATTAAACTTAGAAATGATGATGACATTTGTGACTGGCCTGAGTGATTCTCGTCTATATAACTTTTATTAGTTGGTATGAACTTCAGGACCGGGCTTCAAATTTCCTTCGTCATTTTATTCAAAATAATTTTATTTAAAAACATTAAATAGATAGCATAAAATATCAAGAGAGATTTCTAGTGTATAAACCTATTTTTGAGACCTAATTTGGCGAATTTATTTTGGGAGAGTAAGATAGATACAATGAAGACACTGTTTGCGTCTCTTTGTTGAAGTACAAAAAACCAAACATGAGGGCCCTGAATCTGCCCTCTCCAAAAATGCCTTCACGGCGTGCATTGTATCAATCATTCCAATGATCTAAAGTCAAAAAATTAGTCAGGATCTTAAAATAGAGTCTTTTAACTGACCTCATTCTAGTCAGAATTTAAAAAACTACATATAGCGTAAAAAATCTGAATATGGTCACGATGAGAATCCCATAAGTCCCTCTTAAAGTATAGGAAAAACCAACAAACAAAATAATTTTAGCGACAATGTCATTTGTCTGTCAAATCTACTAATTTTCTCAGTACTATGAGAATAATAATATGATTGGTACGATAAATAATTTTTATTTTTATCAAATTAATAAAATTATTAAAAAAAAAATTTCAGTAATTTCTAACATTGTATTGTGATTTTTTCAATATTTCTTTAAAATAATTTTTCCTATTATTTATATTGATGTATTAATTTTATTGATATATTAATTATTTCAATATTCTAAAAATAAAATTATGCTTTTCTCCCAATAACAATTCAATATGTGGTTTTGAATGAATCACATTGCCAAGAGTTGCTAATATAAGAGTAGGTGTATATATTTTAGGAATTGGCAACATTGGCGTTGACATAGTTACTGTAAACTTTGACATCTAACTTGTGAACATTTTCATTCAATTTATTTTTACAACTTTCAGCCTGGTTTATCTCAACAAGAGTGCATCAATGAATTTAATTATTTATATGGCGTAGAGGTTAAATATCTGAGCCTGACCCTAGATAATAAACTTATCTGGAATAATAATAATAATATCCTTTATTTGCCAACAAAATTATGATCACATAATAAAGCAACGTCAGAGAAAGAAATGTTTAACATTAAGAATTATAAATATATTGATCTAACTACAATTAATATATATCGACATTTCGATATGGACTTTACACAAAGGAAAACAAAAGGAGAAAAAGACATATACAAAATAATTTAAAAAAGTGGTAATAAAAGAGTCAGTTTAAACTGAACAAAGTGTTTACAGTTTGTAAAATAAGATATTACAATTTAAAAAGGAATGCAATTTTTACACAAAATACAAAAGCATGAGAAAAACCCACTAAACAAAAACGATTAAGTTAAAAATCTTGATATTATAAAAATTATTCATTAAAATTGAAAGAGTAAAAGCACCTATCAGACAGCCATTCATTTACGCGTCTTTTAAAGCAGTTAATCGACTCGATAAGCCAGATTTCTCTTGGTAACATCCTTACTGCTTTAATCGCCTTATAGTATGGTCCTCTCTCATAGAAGGTGGAGTTATGTAAAGGTATCTTTATGTCATACGCCCCTCTGGTAGTCATAACCATGTTTCCCCCATAAAGTTGTCTATTTAGCGGAAATAATTCCGTATTTCTTCTGACAAGCATGACTAAAGATCTAAAGTATAATGAGGGAACAGTAAGCAACTTAAACTGAACAAAAAATGGTCGACATGAAGCTCTTGGATGTAGGTGGAAGATGCATCTTATTATTCGTTTTTGAATTTTAAATATATTAATAGCCTTGCTTGATGATCCCTAAAAGGAAATACCATAAGAGACAAGCGATTGTATTTGCCCAAGGTAGAAAAGCCTAACAGTCCCTGTAGTGATGATGTCACGAAGCCTTTGGACTACACCATACAAACTGCTAAGCTTAGCCCCAAGAGCTGAGATATGATGTTCCTAGTTTAAAGAGGGATCCAAATGAACACCCAAGAACCTAACATGTTCCAAAGTGGGTATAGATCTACCCCAAGCCACACAAGCAGTTACTCAGACCTTGTTGCATGATTTAAAAAAAGAGTGAGGCCGGTTTTATATACGTTTAGAGTGAGGCTGGTATCAGGACACCACTGCTGCATTTTCAATGTAGAGTTTGTGCACTTTTGAGACAGTCCCACCATAGAAGTGTCCGCCAGAATCACTGATGTGTCATCAGCAAACTGGCAAACGCGATCCGCGACCAATCCATCTCCCAGATTGTTTACATATAGTAAGAATAATATGGGTCCCAGAATGGAGCCCTGAGGGTACCCCCTGCAACAATTTAATTCTATCTGAAAAGTAATGATGATTATTTTTAGTAAAGCAGACTGTTTGCTGCCTATCCAATAAGTAGGATTGAAGCAAATTGGCAGCAACACCTCTGACCCCGTAGGCACCAAGTTTTGTTAAAAGCAAGTTATGATCTACAGTGTCAAAGGCCTTGTACAAATCAAAATATAAGCCTGCCACTTTATCATTTGTGTCAATTCATTCATTTATATAGGAAATTGTGTTGAATATTGCCATTTTGGTAGATTTGTTAGGTCTAAAGTTGAACTGATTATTACTCAGGATATCGAGTCTGTTTAGATGTTCAAATATTCTAGTATATATATATATATATATATATATATATATATAACTTTTCCAAAGATCTTTAACACTGCTGGAAGCAGGGAGATTGGTCTATAATTTCTGATGCACTGGCGATCCCCCTTTTTAAATACAGGAATCACTTTGGCTGTCTTGAGATTAGTGGGAAAGACCTGTGTGGCAAAACTTTCATTAACAATATTTGCTAAGGGGTTACTTATGCAGTGTGCGACAAATTAAGCATGAAAAAGAAGTAATCAACAAGGCTCCAAAAAAAATCTCCTGTAAAAACTTCGCGGGAAAAACCTGGGGCACAAACCTAAGAATCCTGCAGTGAATGTACACTGCATTATTGGAACCAGTCATCACAAATGGGGCAGTGATCTGGAGTAAAAGAATCAGTCTGGCGAATATGAAAACCAACCTCTCGAAAGTTCAAACACTGGCGTGTGCATGTATAACGGTAGTAGTGAAAACCTGCCCAACGGGCGCAATGGAAAAAATTCTAAACCTTACACCTCTACATATACTTGAAGAGAGTATGGTGAAGCAGACAATATATAGGATAAGGAGAGATGAAGGTTCAATCTCTTATCCTCCAATTAACAAATCTGGGACATCGGCATCCATGAGCATTAGTAACACTAGCGTAAACAATATGTTGTTTGAACATTGTCGCGAAGAACATTTTGAAAAGCAATATAACCATTTTCATTCATAAATATTTGTTTTTGTTTGTTATTCCCGTAATATAAACAGCTACTCTCGTATGAAATGGACTTAATTATTTAAGTTAATAAAACTGGATAGTTTGCTAAAAAAAATTGTTAATTTCAATGATATTTACTTAAAAAATTGATTTATTTTTGCTGCCACTGCTGAATGTGCGGAATTGGATGTCCCTAAAATAGCCAGCAATAAAGGTAGTTTATTTTGTAAAATCTAGCTGCGCATGGCTGTGACTTTGAAGCTTTAAAGAAAGTTTTTATTGCACGAAAATTCAGGCAAGCCTGTGATATTTACAGTTTACGTACACAAATCATAACGGGTGTTTTGGGATGTTTTTCGTTTTTATTTTGACTGTTATGCGCCAAATACCGATAGTGCGGGGAGGGGAATGGTGTCAAACGCTTGATTGACTTTTTAAGTTTAGTAGCGATAAAATGTTTCACGGGACTACAGCGCGCATTTTGCGTAAGAGTGTTTTATAAAAATGAATCCTACACTATTGGTGGACGTCACTAAAGGACGTGTGCGAATTTGATGAAGCATTGGGTACAGAAGTTTGAAGAGACTGGAAACAATGCTGGATTAATCGTCTGGATGCAAAAGGACATCAAGAACGAACAGGAATGTAAACCGCGTTCGCCACTCTGTTAGGGACGATCCACTACAGTCCCTACGACTCCGCGCAGATTTTCTGAATTTGCACGGATTCACGGTCCGTCGCATTACTCGCAAAAATTTACATTTCCACCTCTACAAAATTGTTATCGTACAGGAAATTAATTCTTAAATTCTACAGTGAAAACCCGTTTTAGGAGTTTTAATAACATATGGTTCCCTGCTGAATCGGATTTCTACATCAACAGCACTTAGGAAGTTTAATAGTGCTCTGCCATTTGCTATGTCTTTTATTTATTTATTTATTAAATACAGCATCCACAGCTGTTAAGCCAGTTACAGATCCCTTTCTTAAAGTTAAAAACATTAAACTAACATTACTAGTTAAAATTATTGTCAATATTACATCTGAGCCTGAGAATCCAGCAATTTATGGTCAAGAATATCCTTATATCTACGTAAAGTAATACTACTTAAATCTACATCACTAACGTATGTATTAAAATAATTACACATTTTGTATAGGGGCGAATTTTTGTAAGTATTTGTTCTAGGAAATTCTAGATAAAATGTTGGTCTTTGTCTTGTTCCACCCTTATTTACCACAAATGGAAGTTGCAGCAATAGGTCTGGACTATTTATTTTATTTTTTAAGATCTTGAATATATATTCCAAACATATTTTTATACGTCTGTTTTCCAATGAAAGTCTGTTAAATATATTCAATAAGTCCAGGTTATTATAACCCAGAATAGGATAGTATCCAAATTTTTTAAAAAACATATACTTTAAAAACTTTCGCTGGACACGTTCTATGATTCTACTCCACACTTCATATTGTGGTGACCATATTATACTACAGTATTCCAGTTTTGGCAGTACAAGACTGTCAAAAAGTGTCATGCAAACATCAACATCAAAATGTCTAGTAGATCTGATGATGAAACCCATTATCTTGTAAGCTTCATTAATTTTATTTATTATATGCTCATTGAAATTCAATGAACTATCAAACAACACTCCCAAATCCTTCTGACAAGAAGTCCGTTTTAACACTATATCATTAATAGAATAGGCTTGATTTAAAACATTCTTATTCAGAGCAAAGGACATTGACGAGCACTTGTTGTCATTAAGACAAAAACTGTTTACTCGACACCACTCAACAACATCATTCAGATCCTGCTGCAAACAGTCACAATCATCAGCAGTCAATACTTCCCTAAAAAGTTTAAAGTCGTCTGCAAACAGTAATGCTTTTGAGTGTTTGATCACGTTACATATATTATTAAAGGCAATTAAGAATAAAAGAGGTCCCAAATTAGACCCCTGAGGAACACCAGAAGTACTTCTATATATATATATATATATATATATATATATATATATATATATATATATATATATATATATATATATATGATTTGGCCCCTTTTATTTCAACGTACTGCTTTCTATCAGTCAGGTAAGAGACAATAATATTTATCAGATTCTCTGTAACATTCAGTTGCTTAAGAGATTGTATTATAAGGGTATGTTTCACTCTGTCAAATGCCTTTGCCATATCCGTGTAGATTACATCAACTTGTGCTTTTTTATTAAATGAGTTATGAATGTATTGTGTAAAAGTAATTAAGTTAGTTAATGTTGACTTATTTGGTAAGAACCCATGTTGACACTCAGATATACTGTGCTTTACTTCATCATATATTCTGTTAAAAATCACTATTTCAAATAACTTTGACGTTGCATTTACTATGTTAATAGACCTATAATTAGTTACTTCGTGCTTTACCCCTCCTTTGAAAGTAGGTATAACCTTTGTAATACGCAATTCTGTAGGATATGTTGCTGTTTTAAGTGAAAGGTTAAATATATATAGTAAAGGTTCTAACAGAGATTCGCTACAGCCCTTTATAACATAGCCAGGCAACCCATCTGGTCCAATAGCTCTGTTACCCTTTAACTTTTGAAGAGCACAGCGTACTTCAGTTTTATCTATGGGATAGTCACAAAAATGATTTTTAGATATACCCCCACTGCATTCCATCACCTCTGCAGCACTAAATACATTACCAAAATAAAGCGCAAATGCATCTGTCTTACCAAGGTCAGGAAGTAACTAATCCCACTGACATCGTAAATTCATTTGCGATATAATTCAGTCCTCTATTGTTTCTACTCCTTATGTACATACTTCTAGTCATGGTTATTTTTCTTACTTTATCTCATTATCTAAAATAATGCCTAAAGATGTTGAGAAAGCCTGTAAAAAATTAAAGACAAATTCACAGCGGGTCCTGATTCTATTCCTTTGTTTGTCGTAAGGGATTGTGCTTGGGCGTTTGATGAGCCTTTATCTGTCATTTTTAATTTATGCATTCAGAAATATATTTTTCCTGATCTATGGAAGGAATCAAAAAACTGTCCGGTTTTTAAAAAGGATGATAGCACTAGTGTCGAAAATTATCGCGCCATAGCGATAATGTGCAATTTTGCAAAGGTATTTGAGCGGGTTCTTCAGGAATAAATATCCTTTTACATAGGTGCCTCTTATGATCGATCAGCAGCATGGTTTTTCTTCTGGAAAATCAACATTGACCAATCTTTGTACTATTGCGCAGTATATCTCAGAGCATATCGATTCTGGCGCTCAGGTTGATGTCGTTTATACAGATTTTTCCAAAGCATTTGATCGACTTGATCACGGTGTTTACTTTCCAAATTGTCGGGCTTTAGTTTTAATGACAATCTTATTAGATTTTTCGAAAGCTATCTCTTAAACCGGTCTATGTTGAATACCGTGGTCATAGATCTAGTAATTTTGTAGTAACGTTGGGTGTCCCTCAAGAATCTGTTTTGGGTCCCTTACTTTTAAACGTTTTTATTAACGATATCACATATAAGTTGAATTACAGCTGCCTACTTTATGAAGACCATTTAAAGATATTTCGAAATCCTGGCGCTTGCTGGAGCCTTGAACTGGATCTAGTCGTGAATTTCAGTCGCGCCAGGTCATAAGCAGGTTATATTATTCTCTTGTACGAAGCAAATTGGAATATGCCTCAGGTATCTGACATCCATATTACCATGTACACTCTGAAAATTAGAAAAAAATCAGTATCTTTTCTTAAGATTTATAAGCTTTATATCGGATGGATTTGATCCACTGTCTATTACACCTCGCGTAAGGCCATTGACAAGATTTAATTTCACAGCTCTGGAGAAGCGCAGTAACGGGGCTTGTATACTTTTTTGTATAAACGGGTTAATGACAAGATTTTGGCAACTGATTTGCTCGCGATAGTTCATTTTCATGTTCCAGATCTCCAGTATTTTTCTATTTGCCGAAACCAAGAACTAATGTATTACAATTCTCCCCATTATACTGAATGTGACAAATTTGATATATTTTACTGCAATTATTCTTTTGTCAAATCGTTTATTTACAATTATCTGCGATTGACTTGTAGACTATGTTATACTTATTGTATTGTCGTATTATGTATATAACTTCAGAACTTATGTAACTCTGTTCTTTTTCCTGCCCAATAATAGGAACTCTGGTCCTGTAGGGCAGTGTAAATCAATAAAATAAACAGCTACGTGAACAAACAAAACTGCAGAATTGGGATCCTGTCAATCCGCTGGAACTGCATCTTCGTCTTCTGTTGGTGCCTATCCTCTGTAGATGTTGGCAATCACATTGGCCCATATGACCTTATTAACAGCTGTTCTAAATAAATGTACTGTCGTCATTCCTGTCCATTGTCTGATATTCCTCAGCCATGATGTTCGTCGGCGACCCTGACGTCTTTTACCCCTCTGTCTTACCTTGCAAAATTAACTGAATTAGTTGGTACTTCTCATTGCGCATTACATGCCCTAAGTATGATATCTTTCTGATTTTCACATTGCGCATAATTTCTGGGTCTTTTTTCATACGTTGCATCACGGTGTTATTTGTGACATGATGGATGTATGAAATTCTGAGCATGCGGCGGTAACACCACATTTCGAAGGCTTCCAGTCGTTTAGATGTTGTTTCTGTCAAAGTCCAGGCTTCCACTCCATATAGAAGAGTTGAAAATACATAACATCTCAAGACTCGTGTTCTTATATCAATGTTCAAGTGCATATTGCACAAGATCTTTCTGAGGCGGTTGAAGACAGCTCTCGCCTTCTCTATGCGGCATCTAATCTCCTGTGAGTGGTCCCATTCTCTGTTCAGACTGCATCCTAGATACGTAACTTTGTCAACAGTTTCCAAAGTTTCATTATTTGCTCTAAATTGGTGGTGTATTTCGTCATTTTTGCTTACTATAAGGATTTTTGTCTTTTTACAGTTTAATTTCATGCCGTATCTTTCACAGGCTTCCACTACGCGGTCTATTAGTGTTTGCAGATCCTCTGCATTATCGGCCAACAGAACTGTGTCGTCTGCATATCTTAAGTTGTTAATGCTTTCACCATTAATTTTTATGCCCTCTCTCATTCCACTGATAGCTTCCCTGAACAGCATTTCCGAGTACGTATTGAATAACGTCGGCGATAAAATACAGCCCTGACGAACTCCCCGTTTTATTGTAAATTCTTGTGATGTTTCGTTGCCTACACGTACAGTCGCCCTTTGCTGTGAGTAAAGGTTTTTAATAAGGCGTAAATCCTTGTCATCGATACCAGATTCATTTAATATTTGAAGCAGTTTGTGATGCTGCACCCTGTCGAATGCTTTCTCGAAATCGATAAAACATGCATAGACATTGCAGTTTACGTCCCGAGCTCTTTGTATCAAAATTTGAATAGAAAATAGAGCTTCTCGTGTTCCAAGTCCATTTCTAAAGCCAAACTGAACATTGCTAACGTTTTCTTCAAGTTTTCTATATATTCGAGAGTGAATGATACTGAGAAGGATTTTCAGCGCATGGCTCATTAAGCTTATAATTCTATAATCAGAGCATCTGGTAGCATTTGTTTTCTTAGGAAGAGGAATGAAGGTGGAAACTAGCCAATCTCCAGGCAATTCGCCAGTTTCGTAAATTTTATTAAGTAGACTTGTTAGGAGTTTAAGTTAGTTATCTTCAAATAGTTTTAGTATTTCTGACTGTATATTATCCGGCCCAGGTGACTTATTGTTTTTTAGTTTTTTTATTGCATATGTTACTTCGCTGAGTGTTATTCCTGGTCCGGAAAATCCAAGGACATCTGTTTCTGTCTGCTGTTCTTCATGGAATAATTCTCCCATATATTCCTCCCATCTTTCAAGTATTTTTTCATTCTCGTACAGCAGATTGTTGTGTTTGTCCAGTACTGAATTATTGCTGCGTGAGTTGTTTCCTCTGGTTAGGGCCCTGATTTTCTTATGCAAGTTAAAAATGTCATGTTTTTGTTCTAAGGATTCGATTTCTTTACATTCGTTTTGTAGCCACAACTCTTTTGCTTCCTTGATCCTATTGTTAATAACTTTGTTTATGTCTTTGTACCTTCTTTCATTTTTATGTCTGTATTTTCTTCGCTCTTCCATGAGTTCTAATATTTCTTCTGTCATCCACGGATGTTTCTTTATATTTTTTCCTGCTTTTAGTTTATTATCCACTATTGAATTACAGACATTTTTTATCTTCTTCCACATATCATCCACATTTATGTTCTCCTTGTTAATATCCGTGGCTATGCTCGTTATTTTGTTGTTTAATTCCTCTTTGACTTCATCTCTTGTGGTGTTATCTTTCAACCTCTGAATGTCCGGTCGTTTTTATAATTTTCCTTTTCAGATCTTTTTCATGTGTAGCTTAATCCGGCTCAGCAAAAGATTATGGTCTGAAGGGACATCCGCTCCCGGATATGCTTTTGCGGATTGCATCAGGAACTCCTAAACTCGCCTAAGGTTGTCGTTTCGGCTGTCATATGAAGTCAAGGAATAATCGGTCCCTAGTTTTTGATACATTTTTCCAACAAGATGGAGAAACTTTCCACGTCACAAATCTTTCTTTAGCAGCTTTTCATGATTTATTCCCTGAAACAGTGATAAATCACCGAGGGGACATCAACTGGACACCACGGAGTCCAGATTTAACACTTGGTGATTTTTTTCTATGGAGCTACTTAAAAAGTAAGGTTTTCAACCCCTTACCACCCAACTTAAATGTTTTAAAGCAAAGAATGACAGACGAAAACCACGTAATTCCCAGAGCGATGCTCCAACGAGTAATTGAAAATTTCAATTCGATGCTGAATGATTGTGAAGAAACGCATGGTCCACATTTAAGGATGGTTGTTTTTCATAAATAAAAATTCAAAAACCACTCCATAATTTAACAGCGATTAAACAAGTCGGAATTAATTCTGATGTTTTAATTTTTAGAAGCCAAAAACGAAAAACATTCCTAAACACCTTTTATTTTATTTAGAAATCGATAGTAGGCAATATTTTAACTTTTAATACAAATTTGTAGTTCTGAACATTTATGACAAAACTTTGATTGTCACTTAACTGATTTTAGCCACTTCTTGCGCGGATTAAGAAAGAAGGTGCTCCCAGAAAGAAGCGCCCAGGATCCCCGGGGGCTGAGTCCTCTGGTTCTGAAGATAGCGGAGTATCAGCATCAGTTCCTATTGTGGCTACTACCGCAATGACCTTGTCAGAAAGGTAACTTATACCATATCTTTTAAAAAAATCGTATATAATACATGAAATTTCAAAGCCTGATCGTCAATCTTGTTCATAGATTTGGAAAAATAGCCCAATGGTCTGCTGACAGAGAGCGAAGAGACATTGAAAACATGAGAATTACAAAAACTGGCAGCAACATGAAAGTAATGGTGGAGGAAGATGAATTTCTATATGGATCTCCTCCAAGAAGATATAGGTATGTGTATATAGTTAATAGCATAAAATAGGATATATGTAAAATTTTAGGCCTTTAAGGAAACATTGTCGCATAGTGTTTAAATTCCACATCAACACAGATGCTGACTGTTGTGAAATTGTGCTATTTAAGTCTGCAGACTTTTAATTAATGATAATTTGTCTGTACGATCTGAAAAATTAGGTAATTTTTTGAAAATTTTTCAGTTTCTTCCTGTAAATTTTCTCATTTTCAATAAGGAGTATTTTTCACTTGCTACACAAAATATCGGCTTTACACATTGCTTTTGGTGTCAAATACGAATATGCAAATAATTTTACTCCAGTTCTAAAGGGTGTTTTTATAGAGGTATAGAACTTTTAAATGGAATAAAACAAAGATGAATTTTTTAAATTGACATGAAATTTACTTTATTCGAAAGATAACCTTCTGACATTATAAGTTAAATATGACTTCTGGCATATGACCGCCACGGCTGGCTCGGACGTAGTCTAATCTGGAGGTCCAATTTTCGATGACTTTTTCCAACATTTGTGGCCGTATATCGGCAATAACGCGGCGAATGTTGTCCTCCAAGTGATCAATCGTTTCGGGCTTATCGGCGTAGACTAGCGACTTCACATATCCCCACAGAAAATAGTCTAGCGGCGTTAAGTCGCACGAACTTGGAAGCCAATTCACGGGTCCGAAACGTGAAACTATGCGGTTACCAAACGTTTCCTTCAATAAATCAATTGTGGCACGAGCTGTGTGACATGTTGCGCCGTCTTGTTGAAACCACAGCTCCCGCACATCATGGTTGTTCAATTGATGAACGAAAAAGTCAGTAATCATGGCTCTATAGCGGTCACCATTGACTGTAACGTTCTGACCAGCATCGTTTTTAAAGAAGTACGGATCAATGATTCCACCAGCCCATAAAGCACCACAAACAGTCAGTTTTTCTGGATGTAACGGTGTCTCAACATACACTTGAGGATTATCATCACTCCAAATACGGCAGTTTTGTTTATTGACGTATCCATTCAAACAAAAGTGAGCTTCATCGCTAAACAAAATTCGCTTATGAAAATCGGGATCAACGGCAATCTTGTTTTGGGCCCATTCACCGAATCTACGCCTTGCTAGGTGATCGTGTGGCTTCAATTCTTGCACGAGTTGGATTTTGTAAGCACGCAAACCAAGATCTTTCCGCAAAATCTTCCATAAAGTGAATGGACACATATCCAATTCCTGTGCACGATGGCGGATAGACTGATTCGGGTCTTCCTCTACGCTACGCTCTACAGCAGCAATGACTTCCTCTGTACGCACTATACGACGTCTCTGTGGATGCGTATTATCATTTAGAGTAAAGGTGGTGCGAAAACGTTCCATAGTTAATCGAATTAATTGCTCTGATGGACGATTATGTTGACCGCAAAATGGACGTAGTGCGCGATACGTATTTCGAACAGAGCCATGATTTTCAAAATAAATTTGTACAATTTGGAAGCATTGTTCAGGCGTCAGTCTATTCATGTTGAAATGCCAAACCATACTAAACATAAACCACTTGAGAGCTGACAAAATGGCCGCCAGTTAAAAAAGTGTTGCCAACTTAAAGTTCTATACCTCTATAAAAAAAAACACCCTTTACAAGTGGAACTTGTCCTAATGCAAAAAATGTGTTTTTAAATATCAAGAAAAAAATTATTTTAACCCTAAAATTTTCTGTGCAATAAACAATTATTTTACATGTTTGCAGCTTATCTCCAGTTCCTCAAGGCCACTACCCTGATGAACTTTTATCCGCTGGTCCTTCTCGACTTGCAGCTTGGGATGATGTTCGAGTACGATATCAGTATTACAAAGATTTAGGTAAGATAAATTCACATTTAATTATTTTTGGATGGTTCAAATTTATATGTGACATAAAGGCCAATTAATTTCATGCACGAATAAAGCTGTTTTTTTAATTTGTCAGCATGGAACATTACCAAAAATTGAAAGTTTATGTCGCGTAATACTTTAAAATATTGTCTTGTTCGTAACACTTTGTACGTTGATTTTATAGGTTATCTTCGGGACTTGACACTCGACGACTACGTCAAATGGGAAGAGTGGTGGTACAAATACCAAGACTGGTTGGCAAATGAGCGACATTATGAACATTGGTTGTCAACGCATGGAAACTCTGGTGGTAGAAGAAGAAAGAAGAGGGTACCTGCTAGCCAGAGATTGGGGACGTAAGTTGAGAAAGAAGCAAAAAAAAAACTAGGAACTCAAAAGTCAGTTCGGTTTTGGGTTTAGTCAATAGAATGAAAATGTATGCATCTTTTTGTATTGCATATTGGTGTTCCTTAAAACTGTGAATTGATCAGAAGATGATGACAAAATAAGTTCGTCTGCTAGAGAAATTGAGTATTGATTTATTAGTAAGGCAGTATGGGAATTTTAGATACTCCATTGACTAAATTCAAAATATAAAAAAAGGGGAAAAAAAAAGAAAAATCTCAATTTGATTCTATCATTTTAGAGTAGGTTTTAAACATGTTTTTGACTTTTTTTTTTTAATTTATTTATATTCGAAAAAATTTTTACTTGAGCTGTAAGAATTTAAGATTAATATCGTTTTACTGTTGATAAGTGATATAAAATAATTTTAAGGTTATGGCAACACCTTTATATTAAATGTATTAATAAAAAAATTTATTATGCAACGTTGTTTTTCTTTTTAATAATTAAGCATTTTTACAACAAAATAATGGCATGGCAAAACGTACTCTTGCAGAAATAATTATATTCAAAGTATCGAGATGACTCGTTATATTGACATACATGTGATATAGGGAGTTTGAACTTTCCCTAGATCAGTACAGTGATAAAAGTTATACAAACGAGAACCATTGGGGCTTGTCGCTAATGTCATTACTAAGTTCTCACTACCACCGCCCTCCCTTAGATCTACGTCTGATAGAAACGCAGGTTTCTTAGTTACTTAATCCCATAGTGCATCTTCGCTAGCTGCCCACAAACTTGAAGAATTCGGAGGTTCTTGCGTCTCTTGGAGCGTTGGGAGGTCGGAACTGTAACTAGCCAATCGCTGCTGGAGTCTGGCTTATATTCATTAGGCTCCAGTAAGTAGTGTTCGATATTCTCATACTGTAGCTCCATATCAACCCAATCACTGAAATCTGTGGTCTTTCAAATCTACATTGAATGCAATTATGCCATAACGGTTCAATTTAAGTACCACATGACCTGTTTAGAATTTTCCATAGATTTCAAAATTACAATAATATACAGAAGTTTCAAACAGTGCGAGTTCAAGACCGCCGGTTCTATAGAAGCCCGTTGACTTTCGCTTAAAAAGAGACGGAGCTAAATAGGTCATTAATACCTCTCTTCCTATGGGCGGAGCTAAGATTTCATAATGGGTTAAATGATTGGTATCACGTGTACGGGAATTTTAGCTCCGCCCATAGGAAAAGAAATACTACTGACCGATTTCGCTCTGTCATTTTCTAAGCGAGAGCCAACCCGCTGTCTATATCTTTATATAGTTGGTATAACTGCATTAGAGCAGCGTTAAAAAAAGTGTATTAACCAACCAAAGCAATAAAATCCAAACAATGTTTTTTATTAAACCGGAAACTTATCAACCCATCCTCGTATTTTCTTCTTGTTTAATTTGACCCTTCTCAAATCGCATTTTTTGTCAGTTTCTGTTTGAAAGATGTACCTGCAGTTGCTAATACAGGATTTTACAGAGGAGGGGAGAGGGGGTAATTTATATTTGATGTCATCTACTTACCAGAAAATTTGTTCTGAAGAAATAAGGTACATTGGTTTTGATTGATTCAGGAGGGGGGGGGGGACAATTGCACTAGGCAAATTTTCCAAATTAAAGAAAATTAAGCCAAATATGGAATATACACTTCTTTGTATATTTTATAACTTAGGGATATTGTTTAAATTATTCCAAGACAAAATATCTTTTTATAAAATAGTTTATTGAGAATAAAAAAATTTATAAAATACCCTAATAGTTTAAACGGTATAAAAAATACACTTATGACACAACAACAAACACCTATAAGTTATGGCCCATAGATATTAGAATAATAAGGATATAAAACTAATATAAGATAAGATTCTATGTACTTCTAAATCTTTGATACTAATTTCAATCAGGACCGTAACTAGGCAAAGTTGCACTAGGGTCCACCAACAAGGAAACCCCAAAAATAGATTAGAGTGGGGTTCAGGGATAAAGCAAATTATCAAATAAACCAAACTTACAGGAAAAAATAAAACATTTTTAATTTATTGTAACACATAAACAAACCTTAGAATAGGGTCGGTAAGAATGGAATAGCTTTAATAAAAACCTAGTTACGACAGCACTGATTTCAACGCCTGAACTAGAGAAAATATCACTACACATTCACTGTTTTAACTTTTAAATTATTTATTGTCATCTAATAAGAATTAAAAAATTCAAACCTACAGCTCAATTATTAACCTGACTATTTATTATTTAAAGAAAGTGATATTAATATTGTCATGTTTTGTTTATATATAATTTCCTACTTCTTAATTAGTCTCTCCATAACATTTTAAAGCCTTTATACCCCTGTACCTGTTAGGTTGTTGTTTGTTGAATAGGCTTATAAACTACTAAATTTGTAACTTAAGTGCCTAAGCCCCATATACATGTTGGCAGAGTCTACGCCAGCGCAAAGTTAGATGAGTATAAGTAGTGCGTCGAGTGACGAGTACAGTGTTGCAAGCTAGACCAGGCAAATGGATCTGTACTCGCCCATTCTGGCCCACGTATAGGGGGCTTTATGTTCATTATTCTGTATTCAGAATTATTTTTAAATTAAACAAAACATAATTTAACATAATTAAAAGATGAACACGAATATAATCCCTATTTTAGGGCATCCAAATGAGTAATATAGTAATTATAGACATAGTAAAATAATTATATTATTAGCTATAGGCCTAAGTCTACCCCACTCCTGTTCTTTACTTATATTAGAATTAAACGAACATCACCACTATCATACTCTTTTTTTTTTTGGTTTACAATACATATCAATAATTTTTAACCTTACACATATTTGTACTATAACACTCACTTTTTTCTAATAAAACACTACCAAAAACTTATATAATTAACCTTTATTATCTATAAAAATATTATTTACCTCTACATTCTTGTAGTCAAGATATTTGATGTGAAGTTATTAGGTAAAATTAGGGTTATATTTGAGTAAAATGCTTTTAGGGATATCTTAACAGAAAATGGAATATCGTCATAATGTATTTTTTCTCCAATGATGTGACATGTCATTGGAACAGGAACAAATAGTATACAATAGCAAAGCTAAGAAGGAGAAAACACTGGTGGAAGTGAAGAAACGCTGTTCCCGAGATGTGAGTGAAAAGAGAAGGCGCCTTATTTGCATTTCTCGGCTAGCAGCGCCATCATTGGATGCATGGACTGCTGGACGCTACAGGCATAGGGCTAGTAGGAACCTACTTCTCCTTCTCCCATCCTCTCTAACCAAAGCACACACATTTTGTATTGCAAGACATATAATAACTTGCTTTTTAAAAAATTTCAAAGTTAGAATAACGTATGTTTAGGTGTTCGTACTTTAAAACTCCTTTAAATATTTTAAGTTTTATAATTTAAAAGAGTCCTAATATGATTTTACCTAACTTACCCTATTCTTCTCTAATATCTCCTTAAGAAATAAATTAGGTATTTGTCAGCTGTACATATAGCTTATCCTTTTATCAATATCCAAATTACAAAGTGTAGCGATAAAAAATGCGAAACAGTATGTCAATAAAGGTGGCCCCCCATCGAGGCAACACTTTTTGATAAGGCATAGTTGCCCTTTTTGGCTACAGGGAACAGTGACGAATCTTTTCAAAATCGTTTTTTTCCCAATAATACCTAAATTCGTACCATTTCAATAGTACCTCGCAATTATTGGGGTTTTAAAAGATGAAGTGAGGACAAGTTTACAGACTACAATCAATTTTAAGTTTATAAAATATTAAGACGGCTACATCCCGGAAAAATAATTGTTCCACGTTTCACATTAATCCCCAAATTTACTTAAAGAGGTGAAAAGTTGGACTTGCAAGGGATTTACATAAAAAATTTCAACAGTATGAATATTAAATTTTTTTGGAGACTATAAATTTTAGTCTGTCTCTTTTCTGTTTATTGGAACATGTAATTTTACTTTGGTGTTCTTATAATCGAGTAAATGAATATTCCAGAAAACATCAAGTTTAGTTAACAACGTTGATTTCAAATATAATTTCTTCTTTTAACACTGTTGCCTTCTACATGTTTGCAAGTGTTGATACGGGGAGAAGCCACCTTTTTTTTCATTAAAATTTATACTATTATATATACTATGCCGTTCGTTGGAAAACGAGCTCACTTTTTATAGGAAAAATATCTATAAAAGTCACATGACGTTAACAATTTGTATTTTGATTTGATCTGATGGGATTTTCCCAATTTGGTAACGCTATTTTATATATTTAAAGAATAATTTACATACACTATGCAAAAAAGTTAGGAATAGAGAAATTTTTCCCATAAGTGTATCTGCTATATATATTATCCCATTACTGCGAAAATTTAGGACAGATACATGTCCGATTGGAATGATATCTGGTATCCCATGAAAAATTCCTATTTTTAACTTTTTGTATATAATGCATGCTAATGGAACCGTTCACCTATATGGCAAAGATTAAGGCTTTTGGTACAGGGTGTTTCAAAAGACATCCGCTAAATCATATCAAATTCCTTAGCAAAAATACAGGGTATTACATATTTCCTATAAAATCAATATATTAAAAATATATCAATCTAATAAATATTGTGTCAAAATTTGGCGGAGGTTTATTTTAAACATCCTGTATAATTTATTGTCAAATACGTTTATATATTTAAAAAAAAACTATTGAAGTATCGTTTTTCAAATTTAAGGAGAATTAATTATAGAACCAAGTAAATCATGATTTGGATGGGAATTAACAAAATGGTGAACGAATCCATTACAATATAGTTGTCATTAACAAAGTCCCTGATTTAAAAAATGAGGTATATTTGTATTAAAGCACAATGGTCAAAAAAATAATGTGTTAACTATGGTGTTAAATAATTCCGCAATATTAAAGGTAAAAATTATATATGCAAATCGATTTTGTTTGATCGAATTGTCTTGTATTTTTAAAATATAGGACTGTTATAATAGTACCTTGAATAATTTAAAATTGACTATATAACCGAGGAATTTAACTACAAAATTTTTGAAAAAAATTACTTATAATAAACAAAATACTGGATGAGAGAAAAATATATACCTTGTTTAGAGTCTCTATAACTTCGAGAGAGTACATTTTACAATTACAACACCAAATTTTTAATGTTTTAGTTATAAAATAGGTTGAGTCTAAAATAACTCATTCAAAAGTTTTACTATAACATGTTGAAAATATATAATGCCTTCATGGATTTATCGTCAGTTTATGGAAAAATATGCAGTATAAATTTTATTGTTAATTTTACATGGTCTAAAACAGTTCTGCATGGTCTAAAACTTTAAAGTCATCAGATATCAAAATTTTTCTGTCATATTACGAAATTTGTGATAAAATATGAATTTTGCGCGACGGTGAAGTCTCTTTACTTATGTTAATATCAAAACTGTTATAAAGAAAAGTTGTTTAGAATTGAAAGGTAGATTCAAATATGCAGTCATGTCAATCTATTGTTAAAAATATAATTTTGTAATTTTTTCTATACTCTCCCCTCTTGTTTTCAGACATATACTAGCGAGGACAGCACAGAGTTATATACCCGCGTTACCCGGCAGAAAGAACGGGCGATTAACGCTATATGCTATCTCTCTCGGTCCTAATTGGTCGAGCAAGATCCCTTCTGATTGTAATCTGCAGTTATATAATGTGCATGCCAATTTCAATTTGGAGTGAGAGAGATAGTATATAGTCTTATTGAATGTCATCTCCAACAGTTTATGCTCGAAGCCTATAGTTCAGTGATATTGATATATAATATATTCAAAACATGGACCACCTCACGTAACTGTTCTAGAGCAATGTTCGAGCGCAAAAGCATGTTTGCGAAGCTAAAATGAGTCGAAGAAAATTTTGGAATGGAGGTTTTTCAATGTATTTTTTCTCAACTTTTCGAAGGTGTAGTCAAATTTTGAAAAATGCGGTGATTTGACCTTCAAAAAATGCAAGAAAAAGTTATATCTCAAAAAAGGCATTTTAAATATATTTTTTTGACAATCTAGAACAGAGTATACCAAATTTTTAACCTAAGGGCCACACTGGCTCCTTTACTAAGTCCCAAGGACTAAAACGTAGCTAGCTCATTCCACCAACCACCGGCGAGTAAGATCTATGACGCCAACGCGGGGGTGGACTCGGCTCCGTTTGCAGTTTCGGTTGGTACTTACGGGCAAGCGTCACGGATATTTCATTGTAACAGAGAGATAGCCGATGCGAGTGCTGTGCGTTACGTATTGTTACGACTACTTACGACCATGGTTGGTGATTCTCGCGGGCCGTAATTTGGAGACTCCTGGTCTAAATCGAAAACAAAAAAGAAGCTTTTTGCATCGATATAGATGCTTTCGGGAAATCAAGTCATAATCATTGGACTGCTCGTCAAATCCGCGGCTGATGATATGAAAAATGTGGAATGTACTGTGTTCAGGCGAATCTGACTCTCAATTAAGTAGTTATACATACAGAAAAGCTAGTAAATTTAGCTCGAGGACTACAAAAGTACGAAAAATATAACCTAGTAAAGTTAATAAAAGGAAATACCATGTTATTGAAGGACTTAGTCTTTACCCTTCTGTGATATTGATCATATAGAAGAAATTTTAAGGCAATCTTCCTGACAAAATACTCGTATGATCAGGAACACTGAGGATTGGGGCATTTGGAGACCTAACTGATTTTTGAGCCAGTTACAAGTGATCTATTTGTTGTTAATGGTTTAAATCAAAGTTATTTTTTAAACACCCTGTAAACCACAGTCTACATTCTAGACTTATAACTTGACTAATGTTCTTACATAACGGTAACGTGGTTTAAGAAATATTTGAAAAAAGCCTTGTGTAGGAAGGATTCACACATTCATTTTTGAGCCTCCCTGTGTATTCTAAATTAATTTTTTAAATCGCAGGGTTATTTTCTCAAAAAATATGTTACATCTACTGTAGTTTTTCTGTATTTTTTAATTTTAATGAACTATGATTTTTTTAAACCACCCTGTATGTCACGCATCAACTTCTCTTACCTTAAAGGTATTTTATAACCCGGCAGAACGTTTTATGAAGAGGTACTTTTTTATATCTAAAGTAGATATTAAAAAAGTTTCCCGTTTTGATAAGAATATTCAAACGCGCTGAAGGTATGATATGTTAAGTCTGAACATTTTAATATAAATTTTTTGAAAACAGAACTTATTCGTGTAAAGTTTTCCATATGCAGCAAACATAAGTAAAATTCATATACAGGGTGTTTAGATATATTTTGTCTGAACAACTTTCACTAATAACTTTTATTTATACCTTAAAAATTAAAATGCTTTGTTCCTAGCATTTTTATAATTTCTGAACACTTTGTATACGAACTGAACACAATTTTGTTGCGTGTAGCGGGCATTTTTTCCATAAACTCACACAGCATGTTTATATCGAAGGCTTCAAGCCGAACTGAAAGTGAAACGGCTTTAAAACAAATCTTATAACCTTCCCGTTCATTTCAGAGCCTTGAAAATCAAGCTACTTTGAAACCTGTTACCCGTATCCGTATACCTGACCTCAATAAATACTATTTGTGGAATATTTTGAAGAACTTGCGTCACCTACTGTAAATAATTAGAATTTAAAGTAACAACAGCTTTATTAACTTTCATAATAAACAAAAATGTTATTCTTAACCCATAGATTTAGGAAATACGAGATTACCGGCCGTTCCCACAGTGCGAAAGAGGACAAAGAGTAAAAGCAGTAATTCTTTTTTTAATGGGCTGAGAATAGAAACAGACATCGAGTATTATTTCCATTTCAGGCCACATTGTTCTAAACGTCGCCAACAGTCATTGGGACCACGCAATCTAGCATTTGATAAATCTTAACCAAAAATCTACGAAATGCCCAAAAGGTCCCGACGATCACTCATCCGAAAGTCAATTTATTTTAGGCTTGATTTCAGTTATCCAAATCACTTTCAAGCGCGTTTATTTCACTTTTTTCAAGTGACTTTTAAAAACCGCTTGATTTTTAAACCGGCTTCAAGTCATTGATATAAACAATTATAAAATGCTTTAGATAGGAAAATTGTGTACCATAATATTAAAATTATACATAAAAAAAATCTTAAAACCTCAAACTAAATCTAAACAGAGTTTTAAAGGGAATTGCTTTTTATCTCTCCCTGTATTTCTAAAACAACAGAAAAATAATTCTGCACGTCAACTACATGCTAAACCTTAAATCAAATTTAAAATCCATTCATAACCTGTTCAGTTATTTTGTCCGCAAGCACACATGTAAAGACAAATTTAAAAAACAATTGGTTTTTATCAAAATCACGCAAGTTATTTTCAGGATAGGTGTTTTTTTTTATATGAAACAAGTGCATTACAAGTAAGTCTTAAAAAACACTCAAAATAAAAAAAGAATCGGTGCATGAAAACTTGTGAAGAATTGAACATGTTTGACTTAAATAAGACTTGGATTAATTTACAAATATGCATAATATAAATCCGGAAACAGCCCTGAAAAAGATTAAACACACTATCTGAAAGATACTAATCGTCAGAAATAAAAAATATACATTTAATCTATATAAAAAAGTCTACAGTTTGATTTCTGAAACTCAAACGGTAATTTACAGAACAAAAAGAGTAATTTTTCTGGCAACACTCAGATAATAAGTGTTGAAGCACGCTTACCAAAATAAAATATGTTTATTTGTTTGTCAGCCCCTTGCTTTGGTTTAAGGTTATCACAAAAAGTAAATTTCTAAAAAAAATCAATTTGTTTTATCCTCCGATTAAAAATAACTTATCTATACAGACTTTTCCATAAATAATACTTAAAAATTGCATTTTATATGAAATACATACACACACGCACACGTACAGATAAACATTCTAAAAAAATTACATTAAATTTGTAGACTTTTTAATATAGACTTAACATTTAAAATAACAGCCAATATTTGTATTTACAAATCTACAGAGAGTCGTTCCTAAACATCTATCTTCTTTGGTTTTCATGTCTCAGCTGAACGTCCGTAAGTTTGACATTTTTTAACCTGTTGGCAATGTCTTCTCGTTCGGTTCGGGTTCGTTCTTGGTACGGAGCTCCACATAGTGTACCGGCTGCTTTGGCCTGATTTATGAAATCATTCCATTTTTCATCTGTTGATAGGACCAGTGGGTTACCAATTACAATTATTTTTGATTTGGCTCTGGTTATGGCTACGTTAAATCTCTACAAAAACAATAAAAAAAAATTATACAACTGAAAACCTGAACGACTAATCCAATTTATTTATTTATCATCAAAATATACGTGCTCGTCCTATTTTATTATTACAATTAGAGTAATATTTCATTTAAAACTTGATAAACAATACAAAGTAATGAATAAATTTAGAAATGACATACAACATTAGTTGCCAGCCTGAGTGCTTCTCGTTTATTTCTTTTATCGGTTGAGATCACATAACAAAGACCTCCAAACTACAACCAAAACCTTGAGACTTCTCAAAGAAAGACGAGAAAGGACAGATCGAACAACAGATAATTTCAAAACTCTAAACAAAAAAGTGAAAAAGGAAATTAGAAAAGATAATAGAAATCACACCAATAAACTAATAAAAGACACAATAAGTGAAAACTGCAACATGAAAATACTAAAAACAAAAAACTCAAGAGGCAAAACAAGAATAATAAAAATAAAAAACGCGAAAAACGTAACCCTCCAGGACGAAAAGGAAATAAGCAGAGCCATAGAAGAATTCTACACCAAGCTATACTCGCCACACGCACAACAAGAGCAACAACGAACAAAAAGAACCATACTCAACATAGGCTCAGAGGAAATTCCAGAACTAACAAACTCAGAGGTAAGAATGACACTAAATAAATTAAAGAACAATAAATGTGCAGGAGAAGACACAATTACAGTAGAGATGCTGAAAATTGGCGGCAGAAAAATAGAACAAATATTAAAGATTCTATTTAATAAAATAATTGAAGAGGGAAAAATTCCACAGGATTGGTATAACTCCGAAGTAATCTTAATATTTAAAAAGAGAGACAATACAAATATTGAAAACTACCGACCAATATCCCTACTATCACACAAGTTGTTAACCAAAATCATAACCAACCGCATAACAAACAAACTCGATTTTTACCAACCTGTCGAACAAGCTGGATTCAGAAAACACTTTAGCACCACAGATCACCAACACACCATAAGAATACTAATTGGAAAGTGCACTAAATATAACGTACCGCTCCATATGGCTTTTGTAGATTTCCAGAAGGCATTCGACTCCGTCGAAATATGGGCAGTATTACAATCCTTAGAAAACGCAAGAATCGATTCAAGATACATAAACATCATAGAGAACAGATACGAAAATGCAACCATTCAAATAAAAATAGACGACAAGACGAAAACGAATCCCATAAAACTAAAAAGGGGAGTGAGACAAGGGGACACTATCTCGCCAAAACTGTTCACCCTAGTCCTAGAGGATATTTTTAAGGAACTCAAATGGGACATCAAAGGTATAAACATCGACGGAATATACTTAAACCATCTCAGATTTGCTGATGACATAATCTTAATAGCAAGTAATCTCCAAGAATTGAACGAAATACTACAACGGCTAAATGACGGTATCCACATCTGTAGGCCTTAAAATGAACTACAACAAAACAAAAATAATGAGCCACGAACAGGCAAACATAACAATACAGAACCAGAGGATAGAAAACGTCGAACACTATGTATACTTAGGTCATGACTTCAGACTAGGGAAATCAAACCAAGATGCTGAAATAAAAAGAAGAACACAGCTGACATGGGCCGCTTTCGGTAAACTTGCATACATCCTGAAGAATAATTCAATTCCCATAAATCTAAAAAGAAAAGTATACGACACATGCATATTACCGGTGTGTACGTATGGACATGCTTGGAATATCATTAAGAGACAGGATTAGAAACACCGAGATAAAATGCAAAACGAAAGTCAAGGACATCGTGGAGGAGGTTGCAAAGATGAAGTGGCGATGGGCTGGTCACATAGCCCGATATGAGGACAACAGATGGACACGAAGAATCCTGGAATGGAGACCCAGGGAGACAACAAGAAGCACGGGAAGACCTCAAAAAAGATGGGTAGACGACATAAGGACAGTGGCGAGCAAACAGTGGATGAGATCAGCGAAGAATAAAGCGAAGTAACTAATTATAGGCCTATTAGCATAGTAAATGCAACGTCAAAGTTATTTGAAATAGTGATTTTTAACAGAATATATGATGAAGTAAAGCACAGTATATCTGAGTGTCAACATGGGTTCTTACCAAATAAGTCAACATTAACTAACTTAATTACTTTTACACAATACATTCATAACTCTTTTAATAAAAAAGCACAAGTTGATGTAATCTACACGGATATGGCAAAGGCATTTGATAGAGTGAAACATACCCTTATAATACAATCTCTTAAGCAACTGAATGTTACAGAGAATCTGATAAATATTATTGTCTCTTACATGACTGATAGAAAGCAGTACGTTGAAATAAAAGGGGCCAAATCATATGTATATAGAAGTACTTCTGGTGTTCCTCAGGGGTCTAATTTGGGACCTCTTTTATTCTTAATTGCCTTTAATAATATATGTAACGTGATCAAACACTCAAAAGCATTACTGTTTGCAGACGACTTTAAACTTTTTAGGGAAGTATTGACTGCTGATGATTGTGATTGTTTACAGCAGGATCTAAATGATGTTGTTGAGTGGTGTCGAGTAAACGGTTTTTGTCTTAATGACAACAAGTGCTCGTCAATGTCCTTTGCTCTGAATAAGAATGTTTTAAATCAAGCCTATTCTATTAATGATATAGTGTTAAAACGGACTTCTTGTCAGAAGGATTTGGGAGTATTGTTTGATAGTTCATTGAATTTCAATGAGCATATAATAAATAAAATAAATGAAGCTCACAAGATAATGGGTTTCATCATCAGATCTACTAGACATTTTGATGTTGATGTTTGCATGACACTTTTTGACAGTCTTGTACTGCCAAAATTTGAATACTGTAGTATAATATGGTCATCACAATATGAAGTGTGGAGTAGAGCCATAGAACGTGTCCAGCGAAAGTTTTTAAGGTATATGTTTTTTAAAAAATTTGGATACTATCCTATTCAGGTTAGTTCAGGTTGGACTTGGACTTGTTGAATATATTTAACAGACTTTCATTGGAAAACAGACGTATAAAAATATGACTGGTATATATATTCAAGATCTTAAAAAATAAAATAAATAGTCCAGATCTATTGCTGAAACTTCCATTTGTGGTAAATAAGGGTGGAACAAGACAAAGACCAACATTTTATCTAGAATTTCCTAGAACAAATACTTACAAAAATTCGCCCCTATATAAAATGTATAATTATTTTAATACATACGTTAGTGATGTAGATTTAAGTAGTATTACTTTACGTAAATATAAGGATATTCTTGACCATAAATTGCTAGATTCTCAGGCTCAGATTTAATATTGACAATAATATTAACTAGTAATGTTAGTTTAATGTTTTTAACTTTAAGAAAGGTATCTGTAACTGGCTTAACTGCTGTGGATGCTGTATTCAATAAATAAATAAATAAATAAATAAAGATGGAAACAATTGAGAGAGACCTGCATCCAGGAGTGGATGGACAGAGGTTGACAAAGAGAGAGAGAATCACATGCGGTTAGAGAAAGTTATCCAACCACTTATTTCTCCCTCTCATAAACTACTACAGGCTAGCTCCTGGTAAGTATAAGCTCGAGAAATCAACGGGATTTCTAGCCAACCAAAAAGTTCTCGTTTAGTAGTGACAAATAACCAAAAATTTTATTGTTCATTAAATATATTTTGCTCCTAAATAGGTACTCGAGTATCACATCGCGGTCAATAACTCACATCTTGCAGGGAACGCAAGTTTTCGATAATTTATATTTTTCTTTGAAAAAGTAGGATGTTCCAACCAACACTTTATACGTAAAAAATTATGAACGTAACATCTTACCTTTGGTTCACGAATAAAACCCAGCTTATACTTCTTGTCATACAGCATAAGATCTTCCTGGGCTCTGACTGTTGAAATTATCATTACTCTTTTCTCTCTACCTTGAAAGGCTTCTGTAGTTCCAACTTCAACATCAACATAAGCACCACTTAGAGCATCACGAATTTTATACATCTAAAAAAGTAATTAAGAATTTATACCAAGGCAAAAGTTCCATTAATGGAATCTCAATAACATAGAAATTTATTTAATATACAAAATTGAACAATTTTGCATGATTTGCCAAATAACACCAGCACTAATAAAAAAATTATTTGTGTATTTTTCACTTACTTGGCGAATGTAAGGTGTCACCACACCAATCTGATTTGGAGTCACTTTCAATGCCGGATTTTCAAACCTTATTGACGTCAGTGCTTTAATATAATTTAATACCATTTCAACTTCTCTTGGATTGTAATAGCTAAAAATATATAATTCATTTGTATATCTATTTTACATCAGAGTTGTCGTTCGTGCTGTACTCTTAAACCAAAGCGTTTTATATTAAAAAAAAATAATAATACCTAGGAGATAGACCTTCTCGTCTCTCTAACGCCAGAACGGAGCAAAATTCAACAGCAGATCCTTTTTGTACTTTTTTATCTGAACCAACGATCAATTTGTACACAAATATTTTCGCTAAGGGGTCATTTAAGGCACTTGCTGACACAGCCTAAAATATAAACAACAAACAATTAAATCTGAAAAGAAAAAATTTTCACCAGTATGAACTATAGCCGAGTCGCGTTATAAGACCGCCGAATGGGCTGTAGGCACGCACTTATAAAGTATATGTACTGATCGTCAAATAAACAGAAAATGTCCGGATCATGCTATGCGCCATTTTGGGTAAGGTGAAGTTATAATAACAGTGAATACGCTGTCGCCACTGAAAAATTATAACGACTAAACGTAATCGTTTACCTCCCACTGACATGGTTTGAAGCAATTTGCATACCTTTCCGAAATTTCATCGACATAAGTAGTTGAACGAAACGAATTGTAGAAAGAGATAAAATGACAGTATTACGTTATAACCTTACCCAACTTATCCAATTTGTGTCAGTTGATTGTTATGTGTGAACGTTTGTCATACTATTGGTCGGTCGTAAAAATAAATTAAAAATTTTTATATTTTTGGTTGTTAAAAATAACTAGTCCTTAAAAAAAGCAATATGTTGACGAACCGTTTCTTCAAAACGATTTATTTTTTGAAAAAACAGTTGAAATGTTAATTAGGTAGTACCCCGTTATTTTCAGTATTTTCTAATTAAAATTTCCTTAGAAAGTTGAATGTTTCGCAAATTTCAAGTAAATTTGAAATTATAGACATACAAAATTATTACACTAAATTCTGTTCATATCTCAATAGTATCAGCGTGCTGTTTAAAAATTGTTTTTCTACGGCTAGTTCTAACTATGGATTTAACATAAACACTTGTGTCCCTATATCCCCAAACGGTCGAGTATCTTACTTTGAAACAGTTAAGTGTAACATAATTGTTTTCATCAACACAACTTATAAAAAATTTGAGAAGTAACAATTTGTAAGATATTTAAAACTTTTATTTAAATAAGTAACATTCAATTTTATATTCAAATAATGTTAAATGCAACATTTTACTTCCTTAGACCGTGTAAAACACTATACTACACCACAACTAAATAAATATTATTAATTATAATTTATTAGGACATATAAATTTGAACCCTACAAGCCAACAAACGACGTCCTTCAGAATAAAAAGCTTATTTATAGCACGTTTGGTCTTCAAGCCTCTACAAATCTTCACAAAATAATAAAAAAAAGTATATTAAAGGTTGAATAGTATCATTAATGGGGGGTCTTCGGGCTGGCCTATGGTTCCGGCTCCTGGTCGTACACAGTTCCTCTATCACCGGTCAAGTTTCAGGTTTTCTTTCAAACTTACTTGTCAGGGCAGGAAGTCTTGCAATAATCGGCTATATGTTTAGTGAATTCATGCAATAATTGATTGGTGGATAGCTAGGACGATGAATTTTAGTAATACTACATAGAGCAGTGGTTTCTTCCGTTTCAAGTTTTATGAGTGCTGGCTTCCTGCAATTACTGTATACAGGAGGTATGTATTCCTATTAAAGTCAGTACATTGCTTTGTATATATGAGTTGTTTTTCTTGATATGCCTTTTTCTTTATATATTAAACTCCTAAGGTATTTGGCCCTGTGTATACATTTTTTGTTTAACAGTTCCAAAGTGCCAATTGAAGATAATTTTGTGGTCTATATTTACACATAAATATTTGACTGATGGCTTGGTGCATATTACTTGGTTATTAAGTTATTTAAAATAAATTTAATCCAAGGAAAAACAAAGATTATTTCACAATAATAACAACAATGACACTATTTTTTGACTTTTGACGGTTAATTTGACGTGCCAAAATGTCACTTTACCCAAAATGGCGCAGAGCATACTCCGGACGTTTTTTGTTTGACAGCTCCATTACCACCTGTCATCCATTTATTTTCAGAAATCTGTGGCTGTAGGGGATTCTGAGAACCTCTACAGTTCCTCTACCCTGCATTAAAGGGTGAAAGTTTTGACAGGTTCAAAGCTAAAACTCCATTTTTTAGGTATGTTTCATGACAATTCTCTAAAAAAGTTGTCTGCTTTCGCACTAAAACCGTTAAATAAAAATTGTTATAAAAAACAATAAGCTCCTTTGTTGTTTCTACTGAAAAATAATAAAAAAAAAAGATTATAGAACTGTATTTTTGAATTTACAGGAAAAGTTTTCCAAATTATGTGGCTATTTTTCATAAAATTCGTCTTTTCATTCCGGTCTTATAACGAGGGAGCGTCACTTTATTTTTATTACGCCTTTGGTGCGAGGGGTATTAAGTATAAATCGCACGTGGTGGTCTCCAGAGACAATAGCACAACTTTTATAGTTCGTCACGCTTACACCACAGAGTAGCTTGTGTATTGAATAAATTGAAAACACACAAATAAAAGTTTAATAATAAAAATTACTCACTCGTAAATGGTCGTCGTAGAACATTTTGTTTGGCAGTTTAAGAATTTCGGTATGGGATCTAAAGTTTAATTTCAACATCGTTATGTAGTTGTGATCGGTGTCGTTCTTGTAAATGGGCAAATCCATAAGGCGCTCCAAAACAGAAATATCTAAAATATTAAATAACAGAAATATATTATTTTCATAAAATTACTTCAAACATCTTTATATATATATATATATATATATATATATATATATATATATATATATATATATATATATATATATATATATATAAAGGGTGTTTTTTTATAGAGGTATAGAACTTTTAAATGGAATTAAACAAAGATGAATTTTTTAAATTAACATGAAATTTACTTTATTCGAAAGATAACCTTCTGGCATTATAATTTAAATATGACTTCTGGCATATGACCGCCACGGCTGGCTCGGACGTAGTCTAATCTGGAGGTCCAATTTTCGATGTCTTTTTCCAACATTTGTGGCCGTATTTCGGCAATAATGCGGCGAATGTTGTCCTCCAAGTTATCAATCGTTTCGGGCTTATCGGCGTAGACTAGCGACTTCACATATCCCCATAGAAAATAGTCTAGCGGCGTTAAGTCGCACGATCTTGGAGGCCAATTCACGGGTCCGAAACGTGAAACTATGCGGTTACCAAACGTTTCCTTCAATAAATCAATTGTGGCACGAGCTGTGCGACATGTTACGCCGTCTTGTTGAAACCACAGCTCCTGCACATCATGGTTGTTCAATTGATGAACGAAAGTCAGTAATCTTGGCTCTATTGCGGTCACCATTGACTGTAACGTTCTGACCAGCATCGTTTTTAAAGAAGTACGGACCAATGATTCCACCAGCCCAGAAAGCACACCAAACAGTCAGTTTTTCTGGATGTAACGATGTCTCAACATACACTTGAGGATTATGATCACTCCAAATACGGCAGTTTTGTTTATTGACGTATCCATTCAAACAAAAGTGAGCTTCATCGCTAAACAAAATTCGCTTATGAAAATCGGGATCAACGGCAATCTTGTTTTGGGCCCATTCACCGAATCTACGCCTTGCTAGGTGATCGTGTGGCTTCAATTCTTGCACGAGTTGGATTTTGTAAGCACGCAAACCAAGATCTTTCCGCAAAATCTTCCATAAAGTGAATGGACACATATCCAATTCCTGTGCACGATGGCGGATAGACTGATTCGGGTCTTCCTCTACGCTACGCTCTACAGCAGCAATGACTTCTTCTGTACGCACTGTACGACGTCTCTGTGGATGCGTATTATCATTTAGAGTAAACGTAGTACGAAAACGTTCCATAGTTAATCAAATTAATTGCTCTGATGGACGATTATGTTGACCGTAAAATGTGGACGTAGTGCGCGATACGTATTTCGAACAGAACCATGATTTTCAAAATAAATTTGCACAATTTGGAAGCGTTGTCCAGGCGTCAGTCTATTCATGTTGAAATGCCCAACCAAACTAAACCTAAATCACTTGACAGCTGACAAAATGGCCGCCAGTTAAAAAAGTGTTGCCAACTTAAAAGTTTTATACCTCTATAAAAAACACCCTTTATATATATATATATATATATATATATATATATATATATATATATATATATATATATATATATATATATATATATCTATTAAAAAACGCATCTAAATATATGCCAAAATTCACGAGTTAGATAAAAATGTTTCATACAAAAGTTGTACGGTCCGAAGGGGGACCCTCAATGGTGACCTTGAATTTGACCTTGGGCTTGTCCTTTAAGGACTTTTGAAGATCAAGTTGATTTTTTAAAACGAGAACCCCCATTTTTATTACAGAAAAGCAAAACTGGGAAAATTTTCTGTGTGTGTGTGTGTGTGTATAAATCACAATCCAGAGGTTTTTAGAAGGTCAAGTGTCCTTAAAGGGCAAGCCCAAGGTCAATTTAAGATCACCCTTGAGAGTGCCATTTGATTTCCTAAAACTTTTGTCAGGAAAGTTTTTCTCTGGCACCCTTGGTTATCGAGTTATTGGATAATTTACACCAATCATATCCTTATAGCATGGATTGGTATAAATTATTGTATAACTCAACAATTAATGGTGCCGGAGAAAACTTTTCTCATAAGAGTCTTAAGAAATCAAACGGCGCATCCAATGATAACCTTAAATTTGACCTTGGCCTTGCCCTTTAACATTTGACCTTCAGATAACCTCTGCATGTGATTTTTACGCCCTTGTTATTTATTCTGTTGGATAGGAAATGTTCCCCGCTTTCACGATAGAAAACTATGTGTATGAAAGTAATACTAAGATGTATGACATGTACACACTGTCCCACAAAATCTTATTAGAGTATAACAAAAATAGTAGTAGGCTATCTCGGCTTCACGCGGGACCCTAACGTAATGCGCGCTTGGCTCTTTTTTCTCATACGGAGCTGAGACAGTAAGTGATGATTTTTCTTACTGATTTGTCTTGGGAAAGTTCAGAAGAGCCAGCTTTATAGTAAACATTGAATCGCACATCTCACGTATTAACCAAAAACTATATGACGACGGAAAAAGTCCAACAAAAAAATCAGTTTTCTTTATCTAACTTCAATCTTAACGGGGGGAGTTCATACACCAGGTGGGTACCAGTGGTGCCGGAGAATCCCACCAATCTGCCGAAAGCCATTTTATTTATTCTGGGGAGACAATCTTGCATTTTTAAGGAGCAGAAGGTGGAGGAGGTGAGCCACTGTCGCACAAGAAGCTGCAATCCAACATCAACAGAGCCAAAAACAACACGAAGACCTCCCTCCATCCGCCAAAAATGGACCCCGTCAATGAATAAATCAATAATGCGCATGTTTTACAGAGTAACTAGGACGAGAGATGATTGGCTACAGACAACTACACGCCGGTGACGAGAAGTGCAAGATTATTTTTAATTTTTCCGGCAAGCAGAAACTAAACTCTGACTCAGACCCACAAAAAGATTGCTAAATATTCTTATTAGGGTATCCGGCACATTTAATTAATTAAAAATAGGTTCTAATATGTATCACACACGTCCCATTTGGCAAACGATGTTAACCCGCTTCTCACCAGAAAGATATTTATGAATCATAAATAGCTACACATTTAGTAGAAATAAAAAAGAAAAGTAATATTAATAAAACATTTATACCATAGTAATATTTCTTGCATATGTCAGAATGTACGACAGGCCCTAACTGTTTAGGATCGCCAGCCAAAACGAGCTGTTTATTTTCCATTAACAGGGCAATTGCGCAGCAAGCTTCGGGTTCACGGGCTTGTGCAGCTTCATCTATGAACACAACATCAGGATGAAATTCCCTAAAACACAAAATATTAGTCTAAATAAGCAAGAAAACTTATGAATGACATGCGAAATTTAAATTATAATTCCCCCTCTTTGGGTTTGGCTACTTTATAGTAAAGTTAACTACATTTTTACTGAGATGTAGGTAGCTAACGAATATATAGACTTACCTAGTATACTTTCCTGCAAAAACGAGGGTAGTTACTATAATTCTGAACTTGATGAGGTCCTTATTATTAAAACTCACCACCACTCTGTCCACCCCGTCATCGTAAACATTGCAGTACTCGATTATACTATCGTGTATTATACTCCTAAAAGAATACGTATTGATGTTTATATTATTAGCAAAACGTAGATGAATTTATATGGGAAAAAAGCTACAACAATTTATAAAAATTGATGGAAACAATTTTCAACAAAAATGATAGATGGAATCTTTAGTAAACTCAGTGTTGAGATATCTAATCTTTCACAACCACTGCTTTGTAACATTATATCACAGAGGTGTCAGTAAAGTAAAAAACACAGTGGTGGAAAAAAGTACGGATCACGAGTTGTATTTCTTTCTGCAAATTATTGCAGCGAAGGCATCATTATTATGTAATATAAAGCAACATTTGGTTAGTTTTTAAAGAAAATTATTTTCCGTGAGATTCACATTTTTAAATTATAAGAAATTCTCAAATGACAATTGGAAATAACTATGGAAACTTAAAATTTCATCAAAAAACATTGTTGTAAACATACGACTAACAGTTTTTTAATATTTTGTAGAATACCCTTCAGCATCTTCTGGACATCGAGTCAACTAATTTTTGGAAAGTTCCTGGAGGAATTTGCGCCCACTCTGATTTAATGATATTAAACAGTTTTTGTTGATTTTTGATATCGGAATGTATTCGAATACGGCGATCCAAGACGTCGCAAAGATGTTCAATTGGGTTTAAGTCTGGGGATTGGGATGGCCACTCAAGTACAGGGTGAGTCAACGATTGGATGAAGTAGGTTTGTGCCTTTTCGGTGAAATTAACAAAGAAACTATATTTATTGTTTGATACAGTTTATTTTTACGCAGATTTTAAAAATATTTAGGACTCTACAGGGTGAGCCAAAAAACTAGGATAGCATAAAGTTGTATTTTTTTAAATAGAACACCCTATATACGAATCGTATTTTCGATTTAGCTTATAATTTTAAATCTTTTTTATTAAGGGTTTACTATAACAAAACTTTATAGTTTCTGAAATAATTAAGTTTAAAGAAAAAAAGTCACATTTTCAAGCATCAATTCAATCCTAAATAACGTTTTCAATTTTGTGACAAATATATTCAAATTTGGAATTTAGCAAGGCCAAGGACAAGTTAACATAATTTTTACCTAATATTTGCAATTAAAGCTACAGGGTGTTGAACACATCGGCTCAAATTTGAACAAGTTTAAATGAATAAATATCTTTTTTTTTAAATGGTACACCCTGTATATTTTCATGTTATTTAATAGAGTAATAAAAACCCTAAAAGTTTTGTTCAATATATCCTATACCTATTTATAATAGTTTTTGAGATATTTCACTTTTTCTTATTTTCCATACTTTTTTACAGAAATAGTCTTCATTATCATAGTAGCCATGTAAAATAATAAAAATAAACTACAGAAACAAACAGAATGTGGTTAAATATGATGAAATTCATTATTCGTTATATTACAACGGCAATAGTTTAATTAAACATAATGTGAAAAAATTAACACAACAATAACGCCAAGGCAAATACATATTTACTTTTATACTAAATTGAAACAAAAAAATTACCTATTAAATACTGAGATTAATTATTTCTTTTTAATAAGTGTTCGAATAAACGACCCTCTTGTGCAATGCACAAATTTAGTCTTTTTTGCAGATTTTCTCGGACCCTGGACAAAATTAGTGGCGTTATTGTTCTACAGGTATCCCTAATCCTGTTTCGCATATCTTCCACTGTTGTTGGTGGATTAACATACACCTTATTTTTAATATAACCCCATAGGAAGAAATCTAATGCGGTGATGTCGCAAGACCTTGGTGGCCACTCAATGAAACCCCCACGTCCAATCCATTTTTGCGGATACCGTTGGTCCAAAAACGCACGAACTTCACGATGGTAATGCGGAGGCGCATCATAGTGCTGGAACCACATAATGTCGAGCTTATCCCTATCGAGACCTTGAAGCAGTTGGGGTAGTTCTTCTTGTAGAAAGTTCAGGTAACTATGGCCATTTAGTGGTTCATTAAAAAAGTGGGGTCCAATAATTCGATTATGATGAATACCACACCAAATATTTAATGACCAGTGGTTTTGATGTTGCACCTCTCTAATCCAAAATGGGTTTTCTGTGGCATAATAATGCATGTTGCGTCTATTTACGGCACCGTTACTTCTAAAAGTAGCTTCATCACTAAACATTACCTTGCATAATAAATTTGGATTTAATTGAATCTTCGCATTTATTGTACGACAAAAGTTTATACGACTTTCAAAATCCTGTCCATGCAATTCTTGGTGTAATTCCATGTCATATGGATGATACCTATATTTCTTGGTAGTACGATTAGCGGTGGATTGTGATGTTTCACATAATGCTGCTAACTGACGGCTACCAATATCAGCATTTTCCTGAACATTTAACAATACTTGTAGTTCTTTGTCTTCATTAGTTACTGGTTTGTTGACCACTTTACGTTTTGGATAATCAACAGTACCAGAAGAATCAAATCTTTGCATTAAGTTTTGAAAAGTATGGGTATTAGGCTGGCGTCGATCAGGATACTTCATTTTGTAAATTCTTTGAGCAAGAAGGCAATTTTTTTGAGCCTCTCCTATTGTATAAATCATATCTATTAACTCATTCTTTGGAAAATTCATGTTACAATATAAGATGAATGCAAAAGAAACCAAACTACACTACATAAAAACCAAACGAAGCGATTGCGGTTATAAATTTGACACACAGAAAAATGTTCTTTTACATTGTTTTTGCCATGGCTACTATGATAATGAAGACTATTTCTGTAAAAAAGTATGGAAAATAAGAAAAACTGAAATATCTCAAAAACTATTATATATAGGTATAGGATATATTGAACAAAACTTTTAGGGTTTTTATTACTCTATTAAATAACATGAAAATATACAGGGTGTACCATTTAAAAAAAAAGATATTTATTCATTTAAACTTGTTCAAATTTGAGCCGATGTGTTCAACACCCTGTAGCTTTTATTGCAAATATTAAGTAAAAATTATGTTAACTTGTCCTTGGCCTTGCTAAATTCCAAATTTGAATATATTTGTCACAAAATTGAAAACGTTATTTAGGATTGAATTGATGCTTGAAAATGTGACTTTTTTTCTTTAAACTTAATTATCTCAGAAACTATAAAGTTTTGTTATAGTAAACCCTTAATAAAAAAGATTTAAAATTATAAGCTAAATCGAAAATACGATTCGTATATAGGGTGTTCTATTTAAAAAAATACAACTTTATGCTGTCCTAGTTTTTTGGCTCACCCTGTAGAGTCCTAAATATTTTTAAAATCTGCGTAAAAATAAACTGTATCAAACAATAAATATAGTTTCTTTGTTAATTTCACCGAAAAGGCACAAACCTACTTCATCCAATCGTTGACTCACCCTGTACAGTTATTTTTCTCACCAAACCATTGTTTTACTATTTTAGACGAATGCTTCAGATCATTATCCTGTTGAAATATCCACCGTAATGGCATCTCTTCTTCAACAAATGGAAGCATTGTATTTTCTAAAATTTCTTTATATCGAAATCGGTCCATTTTACCCTGGCACTTGAATGATGGGGGGGGGGGATATTCCCCGACCATTATGTTCCCACATCAATGTTTCACAGTATGAATTTGGAACTTTGCCTTGAATCTTGCGCCAACCGGTCTTCTTACAAACTTCCTGCCATCAGATCAAAATAGTGAAGATTTGCTTTCGTCACTTCATAGCACCATATTCCATTTTTCTGTAGACCAAGAAAGATGAGCTCTAGCAAAATCCATTGGGGCCTTCCTATTCTTCTTTAATAGAAGCTGCTTTTTAACAGCAACTCTTCCATAAAGACCTCCATCAAGTAGACGATTACGTACCGTTCTACTTGTCACTTTAACACCAATCTGCTCCGAGATTTCATTTTTTATTTGTCTGGCTGTTTTTCTGGGGTCAAGTTTTGAGATCCTTCTTCTTTAGGTGCCGTCTTCGTTCCGAAGGTTGGCGATCATCAGAGCTATACGTATTTTCGAGACTGCTGACCTAAACAGCTGGTTATTGCTGCAATTATACCATTCTCTTAGATTTTTTAACCAAGAGTTTCGTCTTCTTCCTACAGATCTCTTTCCCATAATTTTTCCCTGCATAATAGTTCTCAGTAGTTGATATCTTTCTCCTCTCGTAACGTGTCCCAGGTATTGCATTTTTCGTTTTTTAATTGTAAGTATGACCTCCTTTTCTTTATTCATTCTCCTCAGTACTTCAGCGTTCGTGATTTTCTCCATCCATGATATTCTTAACATTCTGCGGTACATCCACAATTCAAAGGCTTCCAACTTGTTAATATCGATCTTTTTAAGCGTCCATGCCTCCATTCCATAAAACAAAACTGACAGTACGTAACATCTTGCCAGACCAACCTTTAATTCAAGACTCAGGTCTCTGCCACAGAACACTCTCTTCATTTTCGTGAATACGGCTCTTGCTTTCTCTATCCGGATTTTGATTTCTTCAGAGCTATCGTTGTTTTCATTGATGACGGTGCCTAAATAGTTGTATTTTCTGACGTGTTCAATATTTTGGCCCTGTATGCGTATATCTGGGAAATTTTGAGTTGATTTGGATATTAACATGCATTTTGTTTTTCTTATGTTTAGAGATCCTTAAAATAGTTTTATCGATTCGAGAAATTACGGCAATTTTAGAAATATTTAAATATTTTGCAATCAAGGACTTTTTTCTCCCCATTTTAAATATATCTACAATTTTTTGTTTAAAATCACATGAAAAATAACGGTGTTTTGGCATGATAAATTATTATTTTTACACGATATTTGCACTGTAGAACTGAAACCAAAATATAAATAGTTTCTAACCACAAATTCCTTATCACAAAAAAAAAAAATATAAACAACATTTCTTTTTAGATTGTTAAAACGCAATAATTATGTATATCAGTGGCATTTCTGCATTTTAGCGAAATGTAAAAAGCTCTTCATAAATTCAGTATTAATTAATACGAACGTAATTAAAAGTTTCCATACATTTTCCACTACTGTATATACAGGGAGTCTCTCAAAACGTTAACAGAAATTCTAAGGCTTACGAGGATCTTACCCAATTTACCTTAGTCCTAAACTAGATAGTATCGGAAATATAGAGTGATACAATTACAATTTTTAAAACTTTTTTATAAATGTTTATCTTAATGCACTTTGCATTAAATTTTGTACTATTGGGTTTTTTACGAAGAGAAATCAAAATCATTGTAGAGGGCGCCACCAGCAACACTTCGTCTACATCCAACGCTTTACAACTTTTTTGTGCAAAGAAATATTCAATTTTTAATCCAAAATTCTTATTTTTGGACATCTTTAAACCAAAAAAGTTACGTCTAGTAGGTGTCGCTTCGAGTTCTTCCGAGATAATTGAATCTAAAAGTTGTATTGCGTACTTACGAGGAAGGTATCCCAACTTGACATCTCAAATTTCAATAATTTTTTGATATGTTGTAGGTCACGATGATATAAGAGACAAGTGTTTTTTTATCTGCGGAAAAACACCAAGGGGGTGAAATCTATCTCCAAATTTTACCCTCGAAAATGGATTTCCCGATATATCTCCGTTTCTAATTGGAAATTTGCAATGAAATAAATTGCGTATTACTTCTGATGTTAATATGCAACTAACTGATGCAGTTTTAACCGTAAGGGTTACAACCCCTATTTTTGACATTAAAAAATTTACTTTTTTTGTGTCTATTTGGATCAAAAAAAAATTTAAAATGACTTAAACACAATTAGAAAAAATATATTTGGTGATTAAATACAAAAATAAAGTTGAGCACTTCTAGATTATTTTTTTAAACCACCCTTAAATGAAAAATTACCTCCCAAAAAAGGTTTGTCAGTATGCTTCAGCTTCTGACTGATATTTTGCCATGGTCGTAGTTAGGGGGGGGGGGAGGGGGGGGGGCAAGGCAAGGTTTTGTTAAATCTATTTGAATTCACTTATTAAAATTGTTACTGGAGTTTATTACTTTATTTTTAAATCCCAAACAATAAAATACAGTCCATGACACCTATGTATGTTGGGTAGCCACGTGACTACCTAATAGAAACGTCGTACGAACACATTTTAGGCGATATCCATGGTTGCCATATCTTTGAAAACTAAGGTAGTAGACATCTGGTTAAGGTAACTTTAACTGATTGTTTAAAATATACAGGTAAGATAAAAACATCAAAAAGTGTTATATAAGAACTTACTTGTCACAGTTCTCGGACATGATCCGTTTGAGCTCTGACTTTTTACAGAAAGCGGCAAGTTTTTCTGTCAGCATATTACACGCTGCGTTCGCAGGGGCACAAACCAATATCTTGTAGTCGGTTAGACGTTTTAGATGGTAAATTGCCTCAACGATGGTTACTGTTTTGCCTAGAAAAATGGATTAAGTTTAAATATAAAACAAATGCATCAGAAACGTTTCATGTTTAAGTTTTTTTTCTCCAAACTACCTTTTTATTATGACGTCATTGGTAACATGAATCCCTAATAATTAACACAGTTTAATCTACTGGCTAAATAAAAATAAGGTAGGTTGGGTTAGAAAGAAATAGAAGAGAAAAATTTTTCAACATTTCCTAATTTTCCTACATCTAAGTTGACTATTATTACATACAAAATAAAGCAAGTTTATTGAAAGGCAATTTTTTTGGTTCAGCGTTACTTGTATGGCGGAAAACTGACTATTATTACATTCAAAATAAAGCAAGTTTACTGAAATGCTATTTTTTTGGTTCAGCTTTAATTGTATGGCAGAAAACTGATTTTTATTACACACAAAATAAAGCAAGTTTATTGAAAGGCAATTTTTTTGGTTCAGCGTTACTTGTATGGCGGAAAACTGACTATTATTACATTCAAAATAAAGCAAGTTTGCTAAAATGCTATTTTTTTTGGTTCAGCTTTAATTGTATGGCAGAAAACTGATTATTATTACACACAAAATAAAGCAAGTTTATTGAAAGGCAATTTTTTTGGTTCAGCTTTACTTGTATGGCGGAAAACTGACTATTATTACATTCAAAATAAAGCAAGTTTACTGAAATGCTATTTTTTTGGTTTAGCTTTAATTGTATGGCAGAAAACTGATTATTATTACACACAAAATAAAGCAAGTTTATTGAAATGCAATTTTTTTGGTTCAGCGTTACTTGTATTGCGGAAAAGTGACTATTATTACATTCAAAATAAAGCAAGTTTACTGAAATGCTATTTTTTTGGTTTAGCTTTAATTGTATGGCAGAAAACTGATTATTATTACACACAAAATAAAGCAAGTTTATTGAAATGCAATTTTTTTGGTTCAGCGTTACTTGTATTGCGGAAAAGTGACTATTATTACATTCAAAATAAAGCAAGTTTACTGAAATGCTATTTTTTTGGTTCAGCTTTAATTGTATGGCAGAAAACTGATTATTATTACACACAAAATAAAGCAAGTTTATTGAAATGCAATTTTTTTGGTTCAGCGTTACTTGTATGGCGGAAAAGTGACTATTATTACATTCAAAATAAAGCAAGTTTACTGAAATGCTATTTTTTTGGTTCAGCTTTAATTGTATGGCAGAAAACTGATTATTATTACACACAAAATAAAGCAAGTTTATTGAAAGGCAATTTTTTTGGTTCAGCTTTACTTGTATGGCGGAAAACTGACTATTATTACATTCAAAATAAAGCAAGTTTACTGAAATGCTATTTTTTTGGTTTAGCTTTAATTGTATGGCAGAAAACTGATTATTATTACACACAAAATAAAGCAAGTTTATTGAAATGCAATTTTTTTGGTTCAGCGTTACTTGTATGGCGGAAAAGTGACTATTATTACATTCAAAATAAAGCAAGTTTACTGAAATGCTATTTTTTTGGTTCAGCTTTAATTGTATGGCAGAAAACTGATTATTATTACACACAAAATAAAGCAAGTTTATTGAAAGGCAATTTTTTTGGTTCAGCTTTACTTGTTTCAGGGAAAACTAACTATTATTGCATTCAAAATAAAGCAAGTTTACTGAAATGCTATTTTTTTGGTTTAGCTTTAATTGTATGGCAGAAAACTAATTATTATTACACACAAAATAAAGCAAGTTTATTGAAATGCAATTTTTTTGGTTCAGCTTTACTTGTTTCAGGGAAAACTAACTATTATTGCATTCAAAATAAAGCAAGTTTACTGAAATGCTATTTTTTTGGTTTAGCTTTAATTGTATGGCAGAAAACTGATTATTATTACACACAAAATAAAGCAAGTTTATTGAAATTTCAATTTTTTTGGTTCAGCTTTACTTGTTTCAGGGAAAACTAACTATTATTGCATTCAAAATAAAGCAAGTTTACTGAAATGCTATTTTTTCTGGTTCGGCTTTACTTGTGTGATGGAAAACTCAAAAGAATGAACCGAACAGTACCTGTCCCGGGAGGTCCATACACAATATAAGGAGCCCCTTTGGATGTATTGTTTACTATTTTAAGAACGGCAGTCATTTGTTCTTGATTAGCATAGATGTCCTTATTGAACAACCTGAAATAAAAATACATTGGAAATTTTGTGCATCTAAAAATAATATGCTTATAACTTGAAAATAAGTTACGTTTCATTCATTTAAAACAGTATGCTCCACTAGTTCGACATTGTAAAGACTTTGAAGCGGTGCAAATTGCAGCTACAAAGAATATAAATATATATAAATATATATATATATATATATATATATATATATATATATATATATATATATATATATATATATATATATATATATATATATATAATGTACTGGTGTTTTTCGGTTTTCAAGTGATGCTTTCTCGACGGCTGCTAGACTTAGTGGCTCATGTATCAGCGCGTTGACTCTCCTTTAGGAAGAGACAGAGCGAAATGGGTCTCTCTTTCTATGAGCGGAGTTTTCTTAATGGATTTAAATGTGGGATAATTCGTGTACGGGGTTCTTAATTCCACACATAAAAAGAAAGACACTACTGACCTATTTCGCTTCTCTTTCTGGGTACGAGCCAATCGGGATATAGTTATTTCAGCAGTTAACTTTCGTAAAATATATAGGGTTATAAGGAAGAGATAACTTCATGCGATTGGAATTTATTACTTCAAATAAACAGTTTAATAATTGCTGAAGAAACAAACTTACTCATTTTGCGAAATTACGATGGGCTGATAAAGTGTCCTAACCAAACTTTCGTCAGGAAATAAGGTTTTGGTGAATCCATTTAGGGCAACCTGTTCTACCCCCTGGTGCATTCTTTCGAACTGAATTCGTCCCAACCTAAATCTCACGTCGATTTCTAGATGGGGTTGGTACCGCACTGCGTTGACGATACTAAAAAAAATAGAAAAATTTTCTAAAATAAAATAACAAGTAATATAAGGTTCGAGAAGATATTTACTTATCAGAATTCTTGAACTGCCTTAATCTATGCACAGATTTGTTTTTAACAAATTTTGACGATACGAGGGTAGCGTTTATATTTCGAGAACTGGCAACACCGGTGTTGCTAAGTATCATCTGATATATTCATTTCAAAAATTTGATTAGACGGTATACAGGGTGAGTCAACGATTGGATGAAGTAAGTATGTGCCTTTTCGGTGAAATTTACAAAGAAACTATATTTATTGTTTGATACAGTTTATTTTTACGCAGATTTTAAAAATATTTAGGACTCTACAGGGTGAGACAAAAAACTAGGACAGCATAAAGTTGTATTTTTTTAAATAGAACACCCTATATACGAATCGTATTTTCGATTTAGCTTATAATTTTAAATCTTTTTTATTGAGGGTTTACTATAACAAAACTTTATAGTTTCTGAGATAATTAAGTTTAAAGAAAAAAAGTCACATTTTCAAGCATCAATTCAATCCTAAATAACGTTTTCAATTTTGTGACAAATATATTCAAATTTGGAATTTAGCAAGGCCAAAGACAAGTTAACATAATTTTTACCTAATATTTGCAATAAAAGCTACAGGGTGTTGAACACATCGGCTCAAATTTGAACAAGTTTAAATGAATAAATATCTTTTTTTTTTTTAAATGGTACACCCTGTATATTTTCATGTTATTTAATAGAGTAATAAAAACCCTAAAAGTTTTGTTCAATATATCCTATACCTATTTATAATAGTTTTTGAGATATTTCAGTTTTTCTTATTTTCCATACTTTTTTACAGAAATAGTCTTCATTATCATAGTAGCCATGTAAAATAATAAAAAGAAACTACAGAAACAAACAGAATGTGGTTAAATATGATGAAATACATTATTCGTTATATTACAACGGCAATAGTTTAATTAAACATAATGTGAAAAAATTAACACAACAATAACGACAAGGCACATACATATTTACTTTTATACTAAATTGAAACAAAAAAATTACATATTAAATACTGAGATTAATTATTTCTTTTTAATAAGTGTTCGAATAAACGACCCTCTTGTGCAATGCACAAATTTAGTCTTTTTTGCAGATTTTCTCGGACCCTGGACAAAATTAGTGGCGTTATTGTTCTACAGGTATCCCTAATCCTGTTTCGCATATCTTCCACTGTTGTTGGTGGATTAACATACACCTTATTTTTAATATAACCCCATAGGAAGAAATCTAATGGGGTGATGTCGCAAGACCTTGGTGGCCACTCAATGAAACCCCCACGTCCAATCCATTTTTGCGGATATCGTTGATCCAAGAATGCACGAAATTCACGATGGTAATGCGGAGGCGCACCATCGTGCTGGAACCACATACTGTCGAGCTCATCCCTATCGAGACCTTGAAGCAGTTGGGGTAGTTCTTCTTGTAGAAAGTTCAGGTAACTATGGCGATTTAGTGGTTCATTAAAAAAGTGGGGTCCAATAATTCGATTATGATGAATACCACACCAAACATTTAATGACCAGTGGTTTTGATGTTGCACCTCTCTAATCCAAAATGGGTTTTCTGTGGCATAATAATGCATGTTGCGTCTATTTACGGCACCGTTACTTCTAAAAGTAGCTTCATCACTAAACATTACCTTGCATAATAAATTTGGATTTAATTGAATCTCCGCATTTATTGTACGACAAAAGTTTACACGACTTTCAAAATCCTGTCCATGCAATTCTTGGTGTAATTCCATGTGATATGGATCATACCTATATTTCTTGGTAGTACGATTAGCGGTGGATTGTGACGTTTCACATAATGCTGCTAACTGACGGCTACCAATATAAGGATTTTCCTGAACATTTAACAATACTTGTAGTTCTTTTTCTTCATTAGTTACTGGTTTGTTGACCACTTTACGTTTTGGATAATCAACAGTACCAGAAGAATCAAATCTTTGCATTAAGTTTTGAAAAGTATGGGTATTAGGCTGGCGTCGATCAGGATACTTCATTTTGTAAATTCTTTGAGCAAGAAGGCAATTTTTTTGAGCCTCTCCTATTGTATAAATCATATCTATTAACTCATTCTTTGGAAAATTCATTTTACAATATAAGATGAATGCAAAAAAAACCAAACTACATAAAAACCAAAAGAAGCGATTGCGGTTATAAATTTGACACACAGAAAAATGTTCTTTTACATTGTTTTTGCCATGGCTACTATGATGAAGACTATTTCTGTAAAAAAGTATGGAAAATAAGAAAAAATGAAATATCTCAAAAACTATTATAAATAGGTATAGGATATATTGAACAAAACTTTTAGGGTTTTTATTACTCTATTAAATAACATGAGAATATACAGGGTGTACAATTAAAAAAAAAAGATATTTATTCATTTAAACTTGTTCAAATTTGAGCCGATGTGTTCAACACCCTGTAGCTTTTATTGCAAATATTAGGTAAAAATTATGTTAACTTGTCCTTGGCCTTGCTAAATTCCAAATTTGAATATATTTGTCGCAAAATTGAAAACGTTATTTAGGATTGAATTGATGCTTGAAAATGTGACTTTTTTCTTTAAACTTAATTATCTCAGAAACTATAAAGTTTTGTTATAGTAAACCCTTAATAAAAAAGATTTAAAATTATAAGCTAAATCGAAAATACGATTCGTATATAGGGTGTTCTATTTAAAAAAAAATACAACTTTATGCTGTCCTAGTTTTTTGGCTCACCCTGTAGAGTCCTAAATATTTTTAAAATCTGCGTAAAAATAAACTGTGTCAAACAATAAATATAGTTTCTTTGTAAATTTCACCGAAAAGGCACAAACTTACTTCATCCAATCGTTGACTCACCCTGTACATAGAACAAACTGGATATGACCAATACCTCCTAGAGTACAAAGCCATAGTGCTGTGACATCAGGTAATTTGAGTCGATTTTTTCGTCCATAACCATTTTCAATGATACAATATTTGTTTTTGTACGTTATTTCCGAAATATGAACGGCTACCCTTATATACCCCTTTATTAAACTAATTATATTGGATAATAATGCTCAATTAAAAATGTTTAATTTTTAGAACTCACAAATCATCTAGGTAATGAATTTCGACGGTTCGGTCATTTACTCTCTGAATGACACCTTGGTAAGCGGTATGATCGTTGTGAATTTTTATCTCTATTATATCACCTTTGACCACAGAGGGTCTCTTTTCAGCTAAACCTGGAACTACAAGTTCCAGTACACTGCCAGATTTATACTTCAAATTCACCTAAAAAAATGTGTTTAATGAAAGATATTATTAATTCAACAAAATGATAACTTTTTTATTGGTATGATTAAAATTTTTTTACGGGGTGTCTCTAAAAGAACTAGAATTTCGAATCGCGCATTATTTTCGTTTGTGAATCCATGACGCAGTCATATTTAGTAGTTTTTTAATTGCACCTTCATGCTTACAAGATCCAGCAGCCTACAGACCACGGACAGCACAGAGACTTTATCAACTGGATCTTGAAATAGGATTATTTTTAGTAATGAGGTTCAATTTCACCCCAACGGCTTCGTTAAGCAGAATTCTCTGATCTAGAGAGCAGAAAATCCACATGCCTTGTAAGAACCGCTGATGTATCCTCAAAAAGAAAGAGCTGGATGTGCCACGTGGACATGAGGAAAATATCTGCTTCAGGACCCTTCTTTTAAGGAAGGTTTAGTATCATAATAACAATTTTTCTTATATATTCGGTTGGAATAGGTGATAGTGTTCTTCTCACATAACATGACCGAGTTCAAAAGCTTGGACGCTGTCAGTACCTCCATTTTATATACAATTAATTCCACAAAAACGTGTTGACAAAATATGACTACCTAAAAAGTTAAAGTAAAAAGTATTACGCTTTTGGAGACGATAACCTCAATATAGGTGTCTCACATCGCCGAGGCATACTGTTAACCAACTTCTCCGTATAATCCATATTCGAAGTATTTCTACACTTAGTTGCTTTAGAGTGTACATACATTATTGAACCTTTATTAAACCCTCTGGCGAAGAAGTAAGTCACTACATGGAAGTAATGCCTTTCTTATTCTTACAAAGGCGACTACGGAGTTTTGAGTCGTCTTCTTCTAGTATCTACAAGTTCAAACCGGTGTTCAGAATGACGTCTGTGTACTGACACCAAGTCCTGCGGAAATCTAGAAGGAAGATCATTTACATATGGTAAAAACATAAAGGGTAATGAATCAAGAGCAAAATTCACACAGAAAAGTGCCCGACTGTAAAATTATTGTCAAACGACATATATATATATATATATATATATATATATATATATATATTACATCGGAGTAGTGATCAGTTCTTACTAACTGCTGATGATTTTAGTAAGCCAGATTTCTTCTAGATATAATAACAGCTGCATCGTCGATACTAACGATGCAAAGGCTCTTCAATTTCCAATAGATATATCTATGTATCTTAGTCACTTAATCTTGGTAGTAGTGTCTCTTTTCCCAGGCATCTTCACACTCAAATATGACTGGCGTTGATATGAGTAAAGAACGTTCACTCTCAGGATAAGTAGATTGGCCGTTTCGGACCAATAGCCTCGTCTGCTCGGTCGCCTGATCTAACCCCATTAGATTATTTTCTATGTGGTTTTTTGAAGCATAAGCTTAACAACAATGATTTTGATGACAACATTGACCTACTAAAGGAGAGAATTGCTCTCTGAGGTACACCCTGTGTTCGCCATCTTTACTAATTGAAATCGAGTCTTGTCTTCCAAGTAAAATTTAATTGAGTCATAGCATTTCCTCTTAGACCGAAACTGTATTCGAGAAAAGAATACTATGATCCAGAGTATCGAATGCCTTTGTGAGATCAAATTATAGATTCATCACATTATTTTTCCCATCAAGATTGTTGTATATAAACACAAGTGTATAATAAACTGCATGTTCTGTAAAGTAATATGATCTAAATCCAAACTGCTGTTAAAAAGTGCTCTCTCAAAGACCTTCGACATTGCCGCTAGCAAAGAGACAGGCCTGTAATCCGAGCGGTCAGATCTTTCTCCTTTTTTGAACACTGGCACTATTTTGATACATTTAAGCTGTTTTGTAAGCACCCCAACATGAAAGATATAGGAAAGCTTATGAATTCAAAAATATGTTTTATTACTGATACGGTATTTGATCTAAACCTTCGAAGAATTTATTGGGCTAATTTAAGATTATGCTGTGGACTTCATTACCATCTGCCGGGTTTAAGAAAATTCTTGGATAATTTAAAATATGACTGCTACAATTAACAATAACTCTCTGCAACTCTAACCAGAACTTAACATTAAAAATGATCTGACAGCCAACGGATACCTAGTATATCTAGTGGATAAATTTCTAGAACAACGCAGAAATAGGACAATATCGACAACGAATAAAGAACGAAAACCAGTACTGAACATCCCCTATGTTAAAGGCATTTCAGAAAAAGTTAGAAGGATAGGAAAACGATATAAAATCAACGTTGTTTTCAATTCAAATAACTCTCTGAGAAGTCGGCTTACAACGGGACATGAAGAACTGTGTATATCAGATACCATGTGAATGTGTCAATTCCTATGTTGGCGAAACAAAGAGACCCCTTGACGTAAGGTTAAAAGAATACCAAAAATGCACATCTCGAGGAGAAACAGAAAAATCTGGTGCCGCCAACTATGCCTAGACTCATGGACACCATATAAAATGATCTGAAGCTAAAATACTACACCGAGAAAAACATTGGAGAAAACGGAAATTCAAAGAAGCCGCGGTTATACATCAGAACCCAAGTTGTTTTAGTAAACCATCTTTAGATGTAAGAGAAGTGTGGAAACCACTTCTTAATAGCTGCAAACTAAAACTAATTGCAGTATAAAAAATGAGATTTTGCCATAGCAGGATAGCAGGCATGACTGCACCCATCTCAGTTACACTCCACTGCATTTACTTTTAGTATAAATAGTCATGTAGCTAAGGGATTTATTTAGTTTCACTACTAAACGGCTAGAGATAACTACTAGCCGAAAATAAAGACAATGGAAGTCCAACTGATATCTACTATTTCGCATGATTACTACATTTGTTCAATTTAAAGCTGCCTAGGTTGTTTGAATTTGAATTAAACCGACTGAAAAAAGTGACTAGTATTGGATTATGTTATTTTACCATTTTGGCTTTTTAATTTGAGATATGAACCAGATGAGTTATTTCTGTTTGTCTCTTTATTGAAAATGTTCCACATAGTTTTATTTTTTTTTAGAATTGAGAATTTCATTGTCGTTAATGCTTGTTTTTTTGTCTAATATATTTCCTATATTGTTCCCTTTCTATTTTATAAAATGTTTTATGTTCTTGACTACCTGTTGTTCTATATCACTACATAGTATAAAACAAAGTCGCTTTCTCTGTCCCTATGTCCCTTTGTATGCTTAAATCTTTAAAACTACGCACCGGATTTTGATGCGGTTTTTTTCAATAGATAGAGTGATTCAAGAGGAAGGTTTATATGTATAATAACATCCATTAAATAGTGGAGAAATACTGTTATTTTTGAGGTTTCTAATGTGATGTCGTTAATTATCATATTTTTTTCCGCTTACATTGCAAACGCAGGCTGAACCCTACGAGATTTATTAAAATAATGTACTAATTATTTGTACACATTGAAAAGGTCTACAGAAAACTCCGCGATGGTATATGTCTATCTCTCATGGATATCCCACAATAACATTTTTTTGTCATTTACTTTTTACGACAAATAATGGCAAATTTTGAAGCGATTTTAACCAATACAGCATTAATCCTTATCCATTTAAATAGCTTAAATACATTGTTGATTTAATATAGATCTATATGGTCCTTTACAGCACAAGATTTAAATGAATATTTTCGAAGATATTACAGATTTAAAATTGCGGGAAGTAGCGCTTGCGGCGGTACTGGCCGACTGGGGCGGCGGCAGCGTGCCTATAAATAGCGCGTCGGAGGCCGATGTAATAATTGTTGTAAAAATAAAATAAATAGTCACAGTTTTTCTGTAGTGTATTTAGTATCAGCATTGCACCCGTGCGAAGCCGGGGCGGGTCGCTAGTAATACATATAAATCCTTTATAAATGCATATTGTTTAATTTCTTTATTGACCCAATTACAACAAATATCAAAAAAAAAAAAAAAAATTAAAGGACTTAACTGAGTTAGACACTAAATTAAGTGTGATATTTATTATTGCCATATAGGCCAGGAAACAAAGCGATTTTTGGGAGGTAATAATGACTCAAATACTACCTGCTATCTGATTGCAGAAATGGATAGGGGAAGGTAGTAGAAATGACGTCTCATCTCGTGGTTGGAACATTGTTTTTTTTTTAATAAATAGGTCGAAAAATGATTTTTTCCCGGTTCTTTGGATTTTACGGAAAATCTACGGGATTTAGAGAAAAATGTTCCAGAGACGTATTGTACGTCTTGAAAATGTCTTCAAAATGAGTTTTTGTTTGTTCAAATCGGTCTGTAAACAAAAAAGTTATTGCAAATTAAACATTGAAAATGGCTTATTTTTCAATTGTTAATAACTTTCTTGATATTTATTGAATTGTTTTCAACTTTTACCAGAATGTGAGTTTTAATGTGCTTAAAAAGTGTGCGGATGTCGGGCGCTGTCGGTCCAGTGGTTTTTGTAAAATTGCAATTCTTTATTAGAAAAACGAAAAAAGTGACTATTTTTGATTGGCTATATCGTCGTCTAGGAAACTGCTACAGAGTTCTGTCAGTGCTCATTCTCTTCGTAAAGAGTTAAGCTATTATGCAGTAAAAAAAAAAGTGGATATGTTTCATATTTTGTTCATGCAAAATCGTCATGAAAATATGGGTAGTTTTTCGCTTATAAATAAATTAATTAACAACCGCATTTTTTGTCCATTTGTTAATGAAGCATATCATTGGAAAGCTGGTAAAAAACACGAATTTAAAAAAAAAGTCTCTACGACCAATAAGAGCCGAGTTAGCAATTTTTTTTTCAAAAAATCACAGATTGTTTATTTATATCAAGAGCTGAATTTTCAGTTCATTAATAAGAGCCGAAAGTATATGAAATCATTCAACTGAGGTTAATTTATTCACAATCAACCCTTCAGGAGATCGCTAAACTGAGGGTACGTGCTGGACGCCAAATAAGGTAAGTTGGAGGGGGTAAACGAATCGCACCGAGTACAAAGTGAGAGCGCGTCTTCAAATCGGCGCGCGCTTGAAAAATTATCAGTATCTGCGCTTCTAAATAACGTAGAGCTTTCATTCTTTGATTTTTCTGGGGTAGCTCATCGAAAAAATAATTTTGGGCACATGTTCAACCTTCTCGGACCCCCCCCCCCCCCGAAAATTGCATTTTTTACATTTAAAATTTTTTTTACTCATTTTACATGTTTTTTCATTGAAAACAATTGCATACCTTATTATATACATATATATATATATATATATATATATATATATATATATATATATATATATATATAAAGGGTTTTCCAATAAGAGGTGTCATTTTGAAAAGCCCGCTATTTCGGTAGATGTCACTTTTGAAGCTGTAAGTTTTTGACGTTTGACAAGTAGAAACTACGCCATAAATAAAGATGGAACGATACACGCTTCAACAACGCATTGAAATTATTAAAATTCAATATAAAAATGGTGAAAATTTGGCAGAGACGGTTCGTAAAACTCGAACATTTTTGGGTCGTCATGAAGCACCTTGTCGGAGCGCAATAAAGAAATTGGTGAAAAAATTCGAGCTGTTGGGACAAGTTAGTTATGTGAAGAAGAAAACCCGTGCACGTCGCTCAAGAACAGCCGAGAATATTGCTGCTGTAGCCGAAAGTGTTGAAGAAAACCCAGGTTTGTCCATTCCTCGTCGTTCTTTGGAATTAGGGATTCCACAAACGTCATTACACCGTATTTTGCATAAAGATTTGGGTCTTAAGGCTTATAAAGTTCAGTTAACGCAAGAACTCAAGCCGGCCGATCATCAACAACGTCGTGCCTTTGCTGATTGGGTTCTTGAAATGCATGAAAATGATCCGGAATTCCATCGAAAAATCATCTTCAGTGATGAGGCCCATTTCCACCTCGGTGGCTTCGTCAACAAACAAAATTGTCGCATCTGGGGCTCGGAAAACCCAAGAGTTATTGTTGAAAAGCCTCTCTATCCTGAACGTGTGACTGTTTGGTGCGGTTTATGGTCCGGCGGGGTCATTGGACCTTACTTTTTCGAAAATGAGGCTGGAGCAACAGTTACGGTGAATGGATTGCGCTATCGAGAGATGATTAATGATTTTTTATGGCCGGAATTGGATGGTATTTATCTGGACCACGTTTACTTTCAACAAGACGGCGCTACGTGCCACACAAGCAACGAAACCATTGATCTTTTACGGGAAAAGTTTCCGGGCCGTGTTATTTCTCGAAGAGGTGATCACAATTGGCCACCGAGATCTTGTGATGTGACACCTTGCGATTTCTTCCTTTGGGGCCACGTGAAAGACAAGATCTACGCCAACAGCCCAGCGTCGATTCAAGACCTCAAAGATGGAATTCGTGAGGCTATCGAGAACATAGGGCAGCCACTTTGCGATTTGGTTATGGAAAATTTCATGAAAAGGATATGGTCCTGTAGGCATGGTCGTGGTAGTCATTTGGCTGATGTTATTTTCCATCATTAACGACATACCTTCCTCTTTATAATGTAATAAATATCCGATCATTTATCTTAAAAAATGGCATTTTTCTTTGAATATCAAAATAACACCTCTTATTGGAAAACCCTTTATATATATATATATATATATATATATATATATATATATATATATATATATATATATATATATATATATATATATATGTTAGGTCGTGGTCGAGTGGTAAGGGTTTTTAAAAAACACTTTATTTTGCAGTCACACGACTAACAATAATTTTATTTTATTTGGACTTTACACTTGATTTAAGATTTAAAATAACAATAGATTATGCTCTTATGCTTAACTGATTTATAGTCTATTCTACGTTAACTCACTGTCTGACTTCGCTGTACTGACTTATACGCTCAACTAACTTCACTACCTGACTAATGAGCGCAAGGCGAGTGCAGGTATTTATAGTATTATGTACTTTTCCCATAATGCACTAGTTTCTTTGTTTGTTTTCAAGGAATAGAAACAATAAGGCATTATTCATGGTCTAGAGTTGTTGATGAAATATAATATTATTCTTTATTGTTTTGTTAATTCAGCGTCTAGGCTTGTTTATGATATCTGATACTTATTATTGTACTTTTAGTAAATTCAGCGTCTGGGCTTGTTTATGATATTTGAAACTATTATTGCCTTTTTAGCAAATTCAGCATCTTTATTAAACACCTGCATCCGTTTGAATAAATAACATATTAGATTACAGTGTTTATTAACTGCACCTGCAAGGTCAGCAGTTAAGTGATAAACAATAACTTAGAATATTTTAATAATATTGGGTAAATTTGGATATAACATATACAGGGTGATTCAAAAATCGATCACGAAACTTAAGGGGGTGATTCTACTTGACAAAATAAGGGTAGAGCTTCATATAATTTTTTTTCAAAATGTCATTCGTTTTCGAGTTACAAGCCGTCCAAGTTCAAGTTTTTATTTTTTGTTTTTTGAATTACTCGCTTACAGAAAAACCGATTTGACTAATATTTGAAAGATAGGCTAAGTCTTCTGCGCTTCATCATTTTAGTAACAATTCACATTGATTGTTTGCCGCTAGAGGGCACTTTACCTACATTGAAAATTGTTTTTTTTGTCATAATTTTTTAGTGTTGACAGCTACAGTAGTTTTTGGCATAATTTCTGAAAGACTGATGCCAGGCCTTTAAAAAAGGTGCTCTTTATTTACATCGCTAAACCCAACGGTTTAGACGTAAATCACCCTTAAAAATTAAGTGGTAAATTTACTTTTCTCATTTCATTACCACCAGCTACCAGGTAAATAGCTATCAAAGTATACTAGAGCTGTCAGTTTAACATCAAATAAATTCGCTTTTTAAACTATTTAATTTATAATCTTAAAATAACTAATAATGGCTAATCACCAATATTCGAATATCGAATATTGTGATATCCATTTTTGTTATGGAAAAGCAAATGGTAATGCAGAGTTGGCAAGAAGATATTATATGGAGAGTTATCCGGAAAGAAATATCCCTCATGCTCAAACATTTTCCAGTGTGCACAGGAGGCTTGCGGAATGTGGTTCCTTTAAAAGTTATAATGGAAATAGGGGAAGACCTAGAACTGCTAGAAACGTGCAACAAGAAGAAAGAGTGCTTGAAATTATTGAAGATAATCCAGGTATTAGTACTAGAAAAATTGGGAATGAAGTGCGGCTCTGTCAGGCTAGTTCATGGAGGATACTAAGAGAAGAACAACTCTACCCGTTTCATTCAAAAAAGGTGCAGGCTCTTTATGACGATGATCGGCCGAGACGGTTGGAAATGTGCAATCAGATCCTAGCTAAGTATGAACACGATAATCGATTAATTGGCGTCATATTATTCACTGACGAAGCTGGTTTCACTCGTGATGGCATAACAAATCTACACAACATCCACACATATGCTTACGAGAACCCAAACAATGTGGTAGAAACGAAACATCAGCGTAGATTTTCACTAAATGTGTGGGCAGGGATAATAGGAGATTACCTTATTGGTCCTCATTTCTTTGATGGCCCATTAACTGGTGACGTATACTTAGATTTTATCCAAAATCGTCTCCCATTGTATCTGGAAGATGTGCCATTGGAAGTAAGGGCCAACACGTGGATCCTCCAAGACGGAGCTCCGCCCCACTTTAGTATACGTGTCCGACAGTATTTGAATGCAACGTATCCTGAGCGATGGATAGGACGAAGTGGACCATTGGCATGGGCAGCGAGGTCACCAGACCTTAATCCTATGGATTTTTTCTTTTGGGGTCATTTGAAACAATTGGTGTACGATATCCCAGTAATCAACGTCGAGGATCTTCGCTTCAGGATAATCGAAAAGTGCCAAATTATTAAAGAAACACCAGAAATTTTTCATCGAGTTAGGCGACATTTTTTGAAGAGTGTTAGGAAATGTATGGAAGAAAATGGGGGACATTTTGAGAATCTTTTTTAGTTTGTTTAGTACTGTTTCATTAATTTTTATCAATTAAATGTATATCGCAATATTCCATAATATGAATATTTACTGATTAGCCATTATTAGTTATTTTAAGATTATAAATTAAATAGTTTAAAAAGCGAATTTATTTGATGTTAAACTGACAGCTCTAGTATACTTTGATAGCTATTTACCTGGTAGCTGGTGGTAATGAAATGAGAAAAGTAAATTTACCACTTAACTTTTAAGGGTGATTTACGTCTAAACCGTTGGGTTTAGCGATGTAAATAAAGAGCACCTTTTTTAAAGGCCTGGCATCAGTCTTTCAGAAATTATGCCAAAAACTACTGTAGCTGTCAACACTAAAAAATTATGACAAAAAAACAATTTTCAATGTAGGTAAAGTGCCCTCTAGCGGCAAACAATCAATGTGAATTGTTACTAAAATGATGAAGCGCAGAAGACTTAGCCTATCTTTCAAATATTAGTCAAATCGGTTTTCCTGTAAGCGAGTAATTCAAAAAACAAAAAATAAAAACTTGAACTTGGACGGCTTGTAACTCGAAAACGAATGACATTTTGAAAAAAAAATTATATGAAGCTCTACCCTTATTTTGTCAAGTAGAATCACCCCCTTAAATTTCGTGATCGATTTTTGAATCACCCTGTATATATACCTACCCCCCAAAAATTATATTTTTCAAGATTTCGCAGTTTTTGCTTTTATTACATATGTAGTACTAGAAATAATAATATCGTGTTAAAATTTGAATATTCCAACAACTCGTTCCATGTACGTTATTATACGCATTTAGTAATTCAAAGGGCCTTTCTCTTCGAACATATTATAAATGCGGTTGTTAATTAATTTATTTATAAGAGAAAAGTTACCAATATCTTCACGACGATTTTGCATTAAAAAAATATGAAAAATATAAACTTTTTTTTTACTACATGATAGCTTAAGTCTTTACGAAGCACTGACAGAACTCTGTAGCAGTTTTCTAGACGAAGAAACAGCCAACACTATTTTCGTTTTTCTAATAAACAATTGCAATTTTACAAAAACTATTGGACCGACAGCGTCCAACTTCCGCACACTTTTTAAGCACTTTAAAACTCACATTCTGGTACAAGTTGAAAACAATTCAATAAATATTAAGAAAGTTATTAACAATTGAAAAATAAGCCATTTTTAATGTTTAATTTGCAATAACTTTTTTGTTTACAAACCGATTTGGACAAACAAAAACTCATTTTGAAGATATTTTCAAGACGTACAATTCGTCTATGGAACATTTTTCTCTAAATCCCTTAGATTTCCCGTAAAATCCAAAAAAAACGGGGAAAAATCATTTTTCGACCTATTTGTTAAAAAAAAAAGTTCCAACCAAAATTTGTTGAGACACGAGCTGAGACGTCATTTTTACTACCTTTCCCTACCCATTTCTGCAATCAGATCGCAGGCAGTATTTGAGTTTTTTTTAACACTCCGTTTCCTGGGCTAATACATATGAAACAAAATTTTTGAAAATGATTTGAAAAAAATATTAAATACGATAGTTATATGGTAGTGTTCGTCCAGCATTTCTTTTTTCTCTATTATCATATAATCTTCAAAAATAAGGGTCGCTCTTTTCCTGTATGGTATGACGCGGATATTATTCGTAGTTTGAAACGTAAGAATAACGTTTTTAGAAAGTATAGAAAAGCGAAAAGTATCATTTATTTTAACAAATTTAAATTGCTGAGAGCGCGGACTAATCAGATGATAAAGGCCTCAGATCGGCGTTACATTGAGCGTATAGAGAGAGATATTGGAAAGGACCCCAAATCGTTTTGGAGGTATGTTCAACAGAAAAAAAATTGCTGCGCTATTCCCGATAAAGTGTCTTATCAGGGTAAAACTTTCAATCACCCTAATGATATTGTTAAGGCTTTCGCCGAGTATTTTAAGGGAGTTTATAATAGAATATCGTCTACTGAAGAGGTTAGTCTGGGGGATTTGGGTAATAGTACAGTTGCAGTTCCGGTCTTTACGGAACAGGATATAATAAAAATTACGAAAGGGCTTAAACCTAAAATGTCTAGTGGGCCAGATTTTGTTCCAAGTTTTCTTATTAAAGACACTATAAATGTTTTAGCTGCTCCTCTATGTAAAATTTTTAATGCCTCTCTTGAGCAGCTGGTGTATCCCAAGAGATGGAAGGTAGCTAAAATATGTCCCGTATTTAAGAGCAAAAATAGAACCGAAGTGGAAAATTACAGGCCTGTCTCTCTGATATGTGGTTTTTCTAAGATCTTTGAGATGCTGCTGTATAACTTTATTATTAACAAAATCGAACATTTTTTGTCTACAAAACAGCATGGATTTTTGAGGGGTAGGTCAACATCCACTAATCTGGCGTCTTTTCTGCAGTATACAACGGATGCTGTGGATGCGGACGGCCAGGTCGATGTGGTGTTTACCGACTTCTCAAAGGCCTTTGACAAGATGAGCCATAGTTTGATTCTGGCAAAGCTTGCGAAGTTTGGTTTTACTGATCAATTTGTGCGGTTTTTTAAATCATATTTATTTAATAGGTCTCAGTATGTCCAATATAATGGATTTCAATCAAAGTGTTTTGCGGCCTCTTCGGGGGTACCTCAGGGCTCAAATTTGGGGCCTCTCTTGTTTTTAATTTTTATAAACGATATCACTGAATCAATTGATGTTGAATTCCTACTGTTTGCTGATGATTTGAAAATGTACGTCCAAGTTCAGTCGAAGGTGGATTGTGATAGATTGCAAAATAGTATTAGTGCAGTCCAGAGGTGGTGTATGAATAATCAATTGTTATTGAATGTGAGCAAATGTTCAGTGATGTCTATAACTCGTAAAAAATCTCCAATTCTATATAGTTATCAAATAAATAATGACCTACTTAAAAGAGTTGATGCAGCTAAGGATCTGGGTGTTGTATTGGATTCTAAACTTAACTTTGACCTTCATTATAGCAGAATAGTGTCTGAAGCTAATCAAATGATGGGTTTAATTATTAGAAACTGTAGATCATTTAAGAATATTGAAAGCCTAAAATTATTGTTTATAGCACTAGTAAGAAGTAAACTGAGGGAGTGTACCCACCGGTAGGGATAGACAATCGACTGTTGCTGGATAAATTTAGTTTGCAAAGTCTTGAAATGAGACGTAACTTACATTCAGTTTTATTTTTATACAAGCTAGTCAACGGTCAGATTGTTTGTCCTCAGCTTTTGGGCGAACTAAATTTTAATGTGCCACGATTGACGAGCAGGCATGGTGTATACTTTCATTTAAGGATACCTAGGACTAATGTATATTGTATGTCGCCAATATATCGAATGTGTTCTGTGTTTAATAGGGTGTCGCAATCGTGTGATCTGAGTATGAGTTATACCCAGTTTTTACGTTCCTGTTCAGTATTATTGTAGTTCTGGGACTGCTATTGTGATATTATTTCTGTTATTTTGTAATAAGTACGTTTTTTTTGTGTTATATTTTATTGCGTGATATTATGATATTATTTTTGTTATTTTGTAATAGATGTTTTTTTTAGTTTGTTATATTTTATTACGGCCCTATTAATTATTGTTGTTGGGCTTTGATGTTAATAAATAAATAAATAAATAAATAAATAAATAAATAAAAAAAATAAATAATGAGTCGCTACATTTAAGGCAAGGTCTGCTTTTACATGCTCGGAAACGCGGGTGCCAAGGTAAATATAGATGCTCTAGGATCACTCTCCAACTAATTTACGATCTTGAATATTCTGAAATCTAATTTATTCAAAATTCGAGTTCTTACGAAAACACCCTTTACATTTTCCTTTTAAAAATAATTTCTAAACTAATTAAACCTTACATTCTCCATGTTATAGCAACTTAAACCAATAATGGCGCTGGTTTCTTCCAACCATAATAAAATGTGAAAGTAATCCTTGTAGTTGTCCGCAGTTAAATGACCAGGTTCCAACTTCTGCCTACAAAAAATAAACCGTTTATTTCGTCAATAAATCCAACAGAGAGTTACGAAAAACTCTTTTCAAAAAAATATGCTTACAATATTTCTTGGAAGACACCATCGCCAAAATCTTTTTTCAAACCAAACATCAGGGTTTTAAAGTATCCTTTCGGTATTACAAATTGATCAACCATCACTCTATAACTAAAATTAAAGAAATTTATTAGTAATATTATTATTAGTGTTTTACAAAAGACAGAATTTACAATATATTAAGAGGCTAATCTTTTATATTGCCTTTCAAAATATTTTTCACGATGCATTTTTGCCACTGTGAACATTAACGCATCTACTACGCAGTATATTTTTCATGTACAGGGTGAGTCAACGATTGGATGAAGTAGATTTGTGCCTTTTCGGTGAAATTAACAAAGAAACTATATTTATTGTTTGATACAGTTTATTTTTACGCAGATTTTAAAAATATTAAGGACTCTACAGGGTGAGCCAAAAAACTAGGACAGCATAAAGTTGTATTTTTTTAAATAGAACACCCTATATACGAATCGTATTTTCGGTTTAGCTTATAATTTTAAATATTTTTTATTAAGGGTTTACTATAACAAAACTTTATAGTTTCTGAGATAATTAAGTTTAAAGAAAAAAAGTCACATTTTCAAGCATCAATTCAATCCTAAATAACGTTTTCAATTTTATGACAAATATATTCAAATTTGGAATTTAGCAAGGCCAAGGACAAGTTAACATAATTTTTACCTAATATTTGCAATAAAAGCTACAGGGTGTTGAACCCATCGGCTCAAATTTGAACAAGTTTAAATGAATAAATATCTTTTTTTTTTAAATGGTACACCCTGTATATTTTCATGTTATTTAATAGAGTAATAAAAACCCTAAAAGTTTTGTTCAATATATCCTATACCTATTTATAATAGTTTTTGAGATATTTCAGTTTTTCTTATTTTACATACTTTTTTACAGAAATAGTCTTCACTATCATAGTAGCCATGTAAAATAATAAAAAGAAACTACAGAAACAAACAGAATGTGGTTAAATATGACGAAATACATTATTCGTTATATTACAACGGCAATAGTTTAATTAAACATAATGTGAAAAAATTAACACAACAATAACGACAAGGCAAATACATATTTACTTTTATACTAAATTGAAACAAAAAAATTACCTATTAAATACTGAGATTAATTATTTCTTTTTAATAAGTGTTCGAATAAACGACCCTCTTGTGCAATGCAAAAATTTAGTCTTTTTTGCAGATTTTCTCGGACCCTGGACAAAATTAGAGGCGTTATTGTTCTTCCACTGTTGTTGGTGGATTAACATACATCTTATTTTTAATATAACCCCATAGGAAGAAATCTAATGGGGTGATGTCGCAAGACTTTGGTGGCCACTCAATGAAACCCCCACGTCCAATCCATTTTTGCGGATATCGTTGGTCCAAAAACGCACGAACTTCACGATGGTAATGCGGAGGCGCACCATCGTGCTGGAACCATATACTGTCGAGCTCATCCCTATCGAGACCTTGAAGCAGTTGGGGTAGTTCTTCTTGTAGAAAGTTCAGGTAACTATGGCCATTTAGTGGTTCATTAAAAAAGTGGGGTCCAATAATTCGATTATGATGAATACCACACCAAACATTTAATGACCAGTGGTTTTGTTGTTGCACCTCTCTAATCCAAAATGGGTTTTCTGTGGCATAATAATGCATGTTGCGTCTATGTACGGCACCGTTACTTCTAAAAGTAGCTTCATCACTAAACATTACCTTGCATAATAAATTTGGATTTAATGGAATCTCCGCATTTATGGTACGACAAAAGTTTACACGACTTTCAAAATCCTGTCCATGCAATTCTTGGTGTAATTCCATGTGATATGGATGATACCTATATTTCTTGGTAGTACGATTAGCGGTAGATTGTGATGTTTCACATAATGCTGCTAACTGACGGCTACCAATATAAGGATTTTCCTGAACATTTAACAATACTTGTAGTTCTTTTTCTTCATTAGTTACTGGTTTGTTGACCACTTTACGTTTTGGATAATCAACAGTACCAGAAGAATCAAATCTTTGCATTAAGTTTTGAAAAGTATGGGTATTAGGCTGGCGTCGATCAGGATACTTCATTTTGTAAATTCTTTGAGCAAGAAGGCAATTTTTTTGAGCCTCTCCTATTGTATAAATCATATCTATTAACTCATTCTTTGGAAAATTCATTTTACAATATAAGATGAATGCAAAAAAAACCAAACTACACTACATAAAAACCAAAAGAAGCGATTGCGGTTATAAATTTGACACACAGAAAAATGTTCTTTTACATTGTTTTTGCCATGGCTACTATGATAATGAAGACTATTTCTGTAAAAAAGTATGGAAAATAAGAAAAACTGAAATATCTCAAAAACTATTATAAATAGGTATAGGATATATTGAACAAAACTTTTAGGGTTTTTATTACTCTATTAAATAACATGAAAATATACAGGGTGTACCATTTAAAAAAAAAAGATATTTATTCATTTAAACTTGTTCAAATTTGAGCCGATGTGTACAACACCCTGTAGCTTTTATTGCAAATATTAGGTAAAAATTATGTTAACTTGTCCTTGGCCTTGCTAAATTCGAAATTTGAATATATTTGTCACAAAATTGAAAACATTATTTAGGATTGAATTGATGCTTGAAAATGTGACTTTTTTTCTTTAGACTTAATTATCTCAGAAACTATAAAGTTTTGTTATAGTAAACCCTTAATAAAAAAGATTTAAAATTGTAATCTAAATCGAAAATACGATTCGTATATAGGGTGTTCTATTTAAAAAAATACAACTTTATGCTGTCCTAGTTTTTTGGCTCACCCTGTAGAGTCCTAAATATTTTTAAAATCTGCGTAAAAATAAACTGTATCAAACAATAAATATAGTTTCTTTGTAAATTTCGCCGAAAAGGCACAAACTTACTTCATCCAATCGTTGACTCACCCTGTACAGACTCAAAACAAAATCATTGGGTCCCAAATCAGGGCTATATGGTTGATAACCCAACTGTTTTGAGATGAAAAGAAATCTAATCTGCAACAAACTTATTCCGAAGGGATTCAAACCAAAATCATTGACTGAGCAAACCATATATGAAAGGGGGTTATAATAGACATAATTATTCCAATGTAGTGGCTCTATGAATCGTATTAAGATTAATACATTGTAATAAACAGGAACTGTTAACAATTCCGTTCAAAAATTTAAACATGAACTGCGCATCAGTGCAGTAGCTACGCTACCTCAATGATCTCGGGCCAAATGAGTTCATTACAATATCATAATCAATCCAGTAACGAATCTGTTGTAAATATTTGTTTCCCTTAAGGTTAATGTACCCAAGAATACTCTCGATCAACTCAACGTAACGTTGATAAATCGGCGACCAAATCACAGAGACGTAGTTTAAACCCGAGCGAACCAAAGAACAATATAGTACCCCAAATGAATCATCAGTAAGATCTTTACTATATCTGCCGATAAATCTCAACCTTTTGAAGTTATTGTAAACAACAGAAACAGCGTTTGTATGTCAAAACATTCTGAGTCTGTATCTTCGATCATACTCTAGATATAAACAACAATAGATTTGTCTGAAGGCTATTTATGGTCGGTGGGGAGACGCTTTTTTGATGTTTGACAGACATAAACATATTTACATATCTTGTCTTTCAGTTTAATTGCTTGTCGTGAGTTTTTTCGGTGTTTTTAAGTGTTAGAAATTACTATAAATGCGAAGTTTACAATTAATATTAACAAAAAGAGGATTTAAAAACTTATTTTTATCGGTAAATATTGTTAGATTGTTTACATATTGAAAATAACAATAATAAAAATTTAGGCAACCATATATTCATACTTTGTTTTCAGAATTGACGTACCCAGGGGTATGTTCGAAGGACGTACCGATGATACTCGTTTAAATAATGCAATTAGAAAAGGATAGCATAAAATCGGTATGTCTGTACCAAGAAATTAAATATCTACTGTTTATCAACACTTTATCAAATGTAAATAAAAATATTATTACGTTATTCAGCGTTCAAACAACCGGGCCCTAGTTCTGACGTTATGCTACTTCTACAGGGGTATGTTCGAAGGTCTGTATATTATCTTAAATGTTAAACTTTACGATGGATATGTCAGATTGCACCTAACAACCCATGTTACCAGTTCCCGAAATCCAAACAGCTACCTTCATATTATATTACGGATTCTTAATTAAGTATGTGTCTGGAATTAGTTACTTCAGTTTGTTACTTAAATTCCTAAGACAATAAAACTTACTTTCTTTTGGGTGGAATGGTGGTTACTTTTTCCCATTTATTGTGGGTAAAGGGACTTTTTTCAACCAGAACATCCTCCAGTTTTTCAGTGTGGACTGCTACAACCTAAAAAATAATAAAAATTAATTATATTTATGGGAAAATAGATCTGGATGGGATGACAAATTCTGCGATTTTATAAAGTTTTCAAATATGAAGAAAACAGGAAGTGTAAGCAGTGATAAAATAATTTTTTAGTTTGGCATCATATCATAACTGCAGATGAGGAAATTATCAGCAAAATGGAGCCGCGCCTGGCGACTTTGGATCAAAAACTGCAACGATGTAGTTTCAAACATAAAAATAAAGATTCCTGCAGAAATCTCTTATAATAACATTTTCTATTCGGGTGCAGGGGGTATTGCAGATGCATTTGCGCTTTATTTTGGTAATGTATTTAGTGCTGCAGAGGTGATGGAATGCAGTGGGGGTATATCTAAAAATCATTTTTGTGACTATCCCATAGATAAAACTGAAGTACGCTGTGCTCTTCAAAAGTTAAAGGGTAACAGAGCTATTGGACCAGATGGGTTGCCTGGCTATGTTATAAAGGGCTGTAGCGAATCTCTGTTAGAACCTTTCACTTAAAACAGCAACATATCCTACAGAATGGCGTATTACAAAGGTTATACCTACTTTCAAAGGAGGGGTAAAGCACGAAGTAACTAATTATAGGCCTATTAGCATAGTAAATGCAACGTCAAAGTTATTTGAAATAGTGATTTTTAACAGAATATATGATGAAGTAAAGCACAGTATATCTGAGTGTCAACATGGGTTCTTACCAAATAAGTCAACATTAACTAACTTAATTACTTTTACACAATACATTCATAACTCTTTTAATAAAAAAGCACAAGTTGATGTAATCTACACGGATATGGCAAAGGCATTTGACAGAGTGAAACATACCCTTATAATACAATCTCTGAAGCAACTGAATGTTACAGAGAATCTGATAAATATTATTGTCTCTTACCTGACTGATAGAAAGCAGTACGTTGAAATAAAAGGGGCCAAATCATATGTATATAGAAGTACTTCTGGTGTTCCTCAGGGGTCTAATTTGGGACCTCTTTTATTCTTAATTGCCTTTAATAATATATGTAACGTGATCAAACACTCAAAAGCATTACTGTTTGCAGACGACTTTAAACTTTTTAGGGAAGTATTGACTGCTGATGATTGTGACTGTTTACAGCAGGATCTGAATGATGTTGTTGAGTGGTGTCGAGTAAACGGTTTTTGTCTTAATGACAACAAGTGCTCGTCAATGTCCTTTACTCTGAATAAGAATGTTTTAAATCAAGCCTATTCTATTAATGATATAGCGTTAAAACGGACTTCTTGTCAGAAGGATTTGGGAGTATTGTTTGATAGTTCATTGAATTTCAAGGAGCATATAATAAATAAAATTAATGAAGCTCACAAGATAATGGGTTTCATCATCAGATCTACTAGACATTTTGATGTCGATGTTTGCATGACACTTTTTGACAGTCTTGTACTGCCAAAACTGGAATACTGTAGTATAATATGGTCACCACAATATGAAGTGTGGAGTAGAGTCATAGAACGTGTCCAGCGAAAGTTTTTAAAGTATATGTTTTTTAAAAAATTTGGATACTATCCTATTCAGGGTTATAATAACCTGGACTTATTGAATATATTTAACAGACTTTCATTGGAAAACAGACGTATAAAAATATGTTTGGTATATATATTCAAGATCTTAAAAAATAAAATAAATAGTCCAGACCTATTGCTGCAACTTCCATTTGTGGTAAATAAGGGTGGAACAAGACAAAGACCAACATTTTATCTAGAATTTCCTAGAACAAATACTTACAAAAATTCGCCCCTATACAAAATGTGTAATTATTTTAATACATACGTTAGTGATGTAGATTTAAGTAGTATTACTTTACGTAGATATGAGGATATTCTTGACCATAAATTGCTGGATTCTCAGGCTCAGATGTAATATTGACAATAATATTAACTAGTAATGTTAGTTTAATGTTTTTAACTTTAAGAAAGGTATCTGTAACTGGCTTAACTGCTGTGGATGCTGTATTCAATAAATAAATAAATAAAATAAATAAAGATCTACACACGCTGGTTAATAAATAAATATATATATATATATATATATATATATATATATATATATATATATATATATATATATATATATATATTTGCAATACAACGGCGTTGCATAAGGATCATGTCTGGTCTGGGGTTCAGAGAATGTTGTAGGGCCAGTTTTATCTCCCTTGGCATCCTTACGTTGCCATCTCTTTATATCATGAATTGCCTTATGCATATCAAAAAGAATGCTGATGGGTATATCTGTAATAGTGATTACCACAACTACAACACGAGGGGCAGGGATGGTGCGGACCACTACGTGATAAAATTTTTTAATGTGCTTCCTAATGTTGTTAAAAACCTCGGTGCGCAGCAGCTTAAGTCCAAAATGAAAAACTATTTAAAGAAAAAAGCTTTCTACAGTATTGAAGAGTTTCTTTTAAATAATTTCAATAATTTAATACGACAGGAAAAGCACAGATGATTCCCTCACTATACTTGTATTACTTGTAAACTTGACTTGTTTAAAAAGTTTTGTGTTTTTTTTAAATTTTAGACTGATTTGTTCTTGTCTACTTAATGTTTTACTATATGTTGTTTTATATTTGACTTGTAAAAATGCTTTTTGTTTGTATATCATGAATAAACATTATTATTATTATTATTATATACACAGAAGGTTTTCAGGCGACTTCTTTTGATTGTGACTAATTTGTCTATATTATAAAACCATAAAAAATACTTACAACAGATCTGGCAATAGAGAAAGACTCCATTTCTTTCTTTTCGCTGTAAGTCTGAATGGAGAAATAAATCGGTATTTTAAAGTTGCTGACGTGGTTTTCTTCCAGTGATAACCTTACTTTTACTTCATAACATGCTCCTTAAAAAATAAACAAAATAATTAGTTTTAGAATGCATTCACTTACTTTAAAATCGATTTAAAAGTACAGTAATGGACCAAATGATCGAATAATTATAATTTTCCATAATTTCTTTTTGAAAAATCAGTTTTGATAAATTGAAGTTCTTCTATTGTACTTGGAATTGGTTTTTTTCATGATATGCAGCGTTTTAGCTGATCCCGTATGTGCTCTATTGGATTTAAGTCTGGGCCATACGGAAACCATTCTAATTTTTGAATCTGAATCGAGGTATCCTGCATTAATATGACTCTTTCATATCCATATGGCTCTATTTTATTTTATTTATTCAACACAAATTCTACAGATACATTAGATACCTAATTATAGAGTTACACGTTCACACATACATACACACAAACAGACACATACACAAGATAGTGTAATAAAAAAAATTAATTACCATTAGCTTACGTTTTAGTTACATTATTTCCATTAGCTTACGTTTTAGTTGTTTATAACTTATTCTAAAAATATCTACTTCACTTTGAACATCGTTAGCTAATTTACAAATCATATTGACTGGAGCGTTAGTACAATAATTGGTGCGATGGTTTTTTAAATAAAAAGTCAATGTATTTCTTGTCCTATATGTAGGGATATTAAAATTCACCTGAGCGAGAAGATTCATATCGTCAATTCTATTGTGAATTATTTTATACAAAAAAATAATAGAGGCTATGTTCCTACGCTTTTCCAAACTTAACAAATTATATTTATATCTAAGATTATCTTTGCTTACAGTTAAGTCATATACACCTCTTTCCCTATAATAAAGATACCTTAAACATTTTTTTTAGATTCTTTCAATAGCGTATTTATGAGTATTATAGTACGGACTCCATATTAAATTAGCATACTCTAAAATGCTCCTAATATAAGATATATACAGTTATCTTATACAGTTTACATCACTGAAATCTTTACAGTTTCTGACTATAAATCCATACATACTAGATGTTTTTTTTGTTATATTACAAAAATGGGACAAAAAGAAAATTGAGAATCAAATATGACTCCAAGATCCCGCATTTCTCCAACCCGTTCTAAAATTGAATTCTCCATTACATAATTGAAGTGTAAGATGTTCTTTTTTCTACTAAAGCTGAGTACAAAACATTTAGAAACATTAAATGTGAGTTTGTTTACATAAGACCATTCAACAATTATCTTTAAATCTTCCTGAAGTTGTATACAATCGTTTACGTTCCTTACCACGGAATATAGTTTTAGGTCATCAGCAAACAGAAGAACATTATTGTTATTAATTATTTTTGATAAACTATCAATAAAAACAATAAATAGGAGCGGATCGTGATTGGAGCCCTGCGGTATCCCAGGATTCTGAAGTATAGCCTCTTATTACTACTGTCTGCTTTCTACGATGCAAGTATGATTGAAAGAATTTAATTAATTCAAGGTGAAGACCAAATTCATTATATAATTTTTCCAACAGTAATGCGTGCGAGACCTGATCAAAAGCCTTTGCAAAATCTGTATATATTACATCGACTTGTGCTTTATTTTCCAAATGTTCTGCTATATATTGAGTTATGTTACATAAATTACTGACAGTTGACCTATTTTTCATAAAACCATGCTGAAATACTGAAATCTTTTGTGAAACAGAATTATAAAGGTATTTATAAATGATTGATTCGAAAATTTTTGCAAAAGTCGATAATATAGCTATAGGTCTGTAATTTTGTATGTCTGTTTTGTCACCTTTTTTTAAAAATGGGATTAATTTGAACTTCCTTCCATATTCGTGGAAACGAACTTGTACGTAATGAAAGATTATATAACAATGCGAGAGGATATACTAAAAAATCAATCATACCTTTTACAATGTACGAAGGAATATTATCTGGCTCTACAGACCTGTTAATTTTAAGGCTTCTGACAGCCTCATACACATCACTATTGCCTACAGAAGTAAGGGATATTACCTCGGACATACGATGATTTTCAGAAAAACAAGTATTTAATATATTTACATTATCATATACAGAACTAAAATATTTTGCAAATAAACAAGTGAATGTATCTGCTTATTAGATGAATAACTTAAGAACATATATGCATAAATTTACGACACTAATATAAGATAGTTTGAGATCAATAGTGACAAGAAAAAATATCGGATAGTTTTATCCATGATTATTGGTTAATGGATGAAATTTGATATAATTATGTTGCATATTAATTTCAAAAACGATATATATATATATATATATATATATATATATATATATATATATATATATATATATATATATATATATATATATATATATATATATATATATATATATGTATAAACGGATCGTCGTTCCCTCCGGATAAAAACCAAGGTGGACTAACCTCCGGGTGATTGCCTTAAGTTACGCCCAAAATAATTGCATATATATGTGAAGGGGAACCTATTGTATAGGTTTTTCAAGAGAGGGGTAAATATTTCTGAAAAAAAAATCATATATAATTTCAGAATAAGAACAATTCATTGTTTCCTCCAAGTTGTATATACTGGAATAAAATGACGATGTAGTTACCTCCAATATTACTGTGATTCACTTGAGCGTAGTACGTGTCATATTTAAACATTTTCGTAGTTAAATTTACCTGTGGATGCTTCACTGGAATATTGATTTTACAGTAATCATATTAATGCTAATTGGGAATAGAATAAATTTGGATATTTCATTTATTTTTACTGTTTTAATAGAATTTATTAAAACATTTATAATATTGATCAAAAAGCACGGAGTTTAAAGTTTAGATTATGATAAAAGAATTTTTGTAATCCTCATAACAAACCCTCTTCTTAAATTATACCCGACATGATATATAAAATAAAAAAAAAAGAGTTTGCTAAATTAAATTCGAAAAATTTATTAGCCCTAGGATTTTCGTTATAATATTTCTGTAAACTTTAAGTAAGTCTATATTTTCTGTGTTTTTTTTTTATAATTTTTGATGGAGTAGTTTAGAAAATTAGGGGAAGAATGGTATTCTCGCATATTTTTCAGAATTTCGTTTTAAATATATTATTTAAAATTATAAAAGAAAATATTCTACACAACAAGCCCATTTAAATGATTTTCCACATGATATACAAAATTTAAAAAAATCAATACATAAAAATAATTTTTAAAAATCTATAAGACCTAGGACTTTCGTAAATTTTTTTTTGCAAACTACAAATAAGGCGTCATAATCCCTATTAAAAAAAATAGGTCTAGTAGATTCGGAAATAAGTGGAGATTGATCTATTTCCGCATATTTTTTGAATATCTTTTTGTTGTGTAAAATTGTGGAAAATAAAACTTGCATTCTTCATAACAAGCTCTTTTAAATGATATCCCCATATGAAAAACAATATTCAAAAATAAATGTCAATATAAATTTGTAAAATTAATTTTTAGATATTTATAAGACTTGGAACTTTCGAAATATTTTTTCTGTAAACTGCAAGTAAGACGTTATATTCACTAAATATTTTAAAATTTTAGTTGCTGGAGGGTAGTGGTCTTTCTCGCATATTTTTCAGAATATCATTTTAAACGTGGTATTTAAAATTACGAAAAAAATATTTTTGCACACCTTATAATAAGCCGTTTTAAATGATAAAACACATGATATATAAAATGAAAAAAAAATTGTGTATACAATTTTACCCCTCTCTAATCCTTATATCAATATTTTAAAGCGTTACAGTGCAAAATATTTTGGCCTATAAGATGTATTACCGTGCCAAATTTCAAGATTCCACATCATATTGTCTCCGAGTCTGCTGTGACAGACGGACGAACCTGTGAGTGATCTGGTAAGGGTTCCGTTTTTCCTTTTAAGGTACGGAACCCAAAAGTAACAATTAGCGCATTTTCTAATTGTACATAGTGACGTCCCTGAAGAATTTTTAAACAAGATTGTAATAGAAATCCATAAAAAATGTATTGAATTTCCTTTTAGTACATTCTAATAAAATTTTATTCTAAGAAACATTTTTACTCAAAAACAATAGAAACCATTAGTTATGTTTTAAATATAACTCTAATTTCAACAGTGTAACTACATTCTTATTAAATTATTGGCATCAAGCGCTCCTAACGCATGATATCACGTGATAATTTGGATCCCTCCTGTCTTCCGATACTTCTTTTGGACGACATAGGCCTCCATTACAATATATTATTTGTCAACTTTATATAGTCTTGCCTAGCGACGTGTCCCACCCATGTCCATTTAAAAGTAGCAATGCGTTTTATCACATCCTCCACTTTCTTGCGTACCAAACATATTAAGCGCTCCCACCACTTTTTAGAAACAGGTCTTTAAATTAGAGGGTAGCCGTACTTAATAAAACATGATAAAAATTAAAGTGGTGTTTGTATTCACGCAATTATCTGAGACATTTCCTGGAATTTTTTTATACAAACTCATAAAATAAAACTTTAAAAATATTATATGAAAACAAAACAGCATTTTTGTATATATTATTGATAATATGTAATTATAGTAGAAAATATTTATCTGTTCTTTTCTCCTGGGCCATTTTTAGTATAACTTCCTTCTAGCACTCGTATTGATTTTTTTTAGTATTTGCCTTAAAAATTTAAGACAATTTTAAACTAGCACGGAAATCACCTGTACATAACCTTAAATTTACCAGCATATCGGCGAGAAAAATACCTAATAAACAAAATTATTCCAATTTTTAAGCATCAGAAAAGAGGTAGATACGCTGAATATATATTCTGCATAACTCGGAGGGAATTACGTCGTATATATATGACTTTTCAGTGTAATATATCGGTGTCTCATGGCCGGAGGGAACTACGTGTGGCACGTCTCCAGGGTACAAACGACACTAGCGCCAGTGGTGAACCATCGAACTTACTAGTCGAATCTGAGGTCATATATTACTCGAAGTGACCTCCAAGCATTTTTTCGTAAATCGATACAGACGACCTTGTAATGACTGATAGTAAAATATTATGTAGGGTTCGTAGTTACCTCCGAAAACGGAGGTAACTACGGTATATATGAGGGAAGTACGTACTGTATATAGGTATTTTGGAGGTACCAACGTTAAGTTAATAAATATATATATATATATATATATATATATATATATATATATATATATATATATATATATATATATATATATATATATCGCTTTTCTTGGGATTAGGAGGTCCATATTAAAATATGTTTTTCATTGTTTTGACGCTTCCTTCTTTATTTAGAACATTTTCAAAAAATAATTGTCTACAGTTTAAAACGAATTATGAATATAATATAAATATAACAACGAGAGACATATTAAAAATGTTCTTTGATATAATTGTCTAAAATTTAATATAATCATTAATATACATTTAAAATAATAACCATAACCTGAAATAATAATTTTTTAAAAAGTTCTTTTTACGCACCTTCAGTTATAAATAAAATATAAAATTTTCGGAGTAAGAAATTACATTTTTGTAATTTCGAAGGAAATAATTACGTTTTCAAAAGTGCGCTGAAAATTATTACGATTCCAAAAATGGGGCGAAAAAAATTAGGCATCCAAAAGTACGACGAAAACTATCATAATTTTCAAAATGTAGCGGAAAAATGACACGTTTTTAAAGTGCATCGAAAACTATTATTTGTAATTCTTAAAATAGGGTGAATTTAATTCGTCGTACATTTTAAAGATGTATTTGTTTTCGCCATATTTATTAAAGATGTAATTTTTTCGCCGTTACGCCGTTTGGTATTTTTATTTTCGCCGCATATATGAAGAAGTAATTAATTTCATGGGCACGATCGATACGTGGATTTCACAGAAAACATATTTTTGCTCTGGCAACAGCGCCTTCTACAAACAAATGACGCCACTCTTAGATGTAACAGGCCATTTTGTTTCGATTTGTTGTTTGGCCGATTTTTCTTAATTTTTCGACAAAAAAGTTAATTTATGAAATTTTATATAATACAGAACCTTCTATTATTGTGAAATTTGTGACTGTAATAAAATTTTAACGATTTAATGCAAAAAATTGAACATAAAGTGTAAAATTACTTTGTCTCCTTTACAAGAAAGTGAGGATAAATAATGGAAAATCAAGGTCAGAATCATGTTCTACGACCTAGAAATAGAAGTTAAGAGACGAAATTATTTCTACTTAATTAATACAATTTACAATCACTTAGGCCAATATGGGTAATTTTTTGCAACCCTTTGCGAGGTACCCTACATATCACAATTAATACAGAGTTTTCCAAAGATAATTTCTAAAAAAAATATAAATATAATTTAATTATTACCGTAGTTCCATGTAAAAAACTGTCAAACAAATTTTAAGGGATTAGCAAACATTGGATCCGGGTTCTCCCCTCTTGAAAGCACTAATTTCACAATTGTTTTCAGACGAAAAACATGGTTAACTTGAAATTTCGACGGGAACAAAACTTTCCGATTATTTTAATTCCGTAATATTTTTTTCACATTATTTTCAAAATTTTAACAAACTACGATGGGTGCCACTTCCGATCACCTTTTCGCAAATAATGACCAAAATAATGTAACAAACATGCTAGTTTATTCTTCGTCGGCGACAAGCGTAAGTACTCGTCAATACAGTACCAAAAGCTTTTCAAGGCCGAGTTTCAACTTATTGAAAATTTGCAGCCCAACTCAGGTACAACGCTGTCCTTTTGCAAAATCAATAGAAAGTAAATAAAAGTATTTACCTGGACCCAACTGAATAAATTTCCTTTGTTCAATGTTGTTATTGGGATCGATCATGGAGAAGGGCTTATAAGGATGCAAAACACCCGCGTAGGTAATGACAATGGGGTCCTCGTGTTTGAGTCGGCCATTTTTAATTTTGCATTTGAAATCTATTTGGTTTCTATGGGATTTAAACTTTTCTGGTGTAATCTAAAAAATAAAATAAGTTATTGTGTAGCAAATTATAGTCTATTTTCTTTTTCTTAGGAGCATAAGATGTTATTACATATTTCAAAATAATTTAGATAAAGGGTGAACCTTTTATTTTGTGTATCAGTAAAACAAACATAAACTAGGCATTTTTTAGAAATTTTGGGTCGACACACCCGATACCTGAAAAATACAATAAAGTCATAAAATTCCCAACCACGGTCATTTTCAATAATTGTCAATATTTTAGGACAAATCTCCATCCAGCGTCGTCGGTAATGAATTTTACAAATATAACTTTTACACTGTTTTACAAGAAAATAAATATACTTTTTACTTTTTTGGGTTTCGGTCATATTATTACTTTATAAAAAAATTAACACGTTTTTTTCTGACGTTTCGGTTTATTTTATTGATTAAACCATCTTCAGAGAATTACTAATGTTAACAGGTGGATCACTCGAAAAACTTACATTTAACTATTTTATTACTTTAATACAATATAATTAAACACTTCTTATTTAATATAAATATAGAAAACTATTATTTTTTGATGCATTTTTTTTCACATCTGGTTTGTTTTGCTATTGACAGAGTACTACCAAAGGGTTTGAAAGTTTCTGGACCATCTGCAATTTTATTCATTTCTTTAATTGTTCTTTTTTTGTAATTAATCTCTTTGTCTAAAATCTCCACGTTGTTAAAATCGATATTGTGCATGTTATCAATTGCATGTTTGGCTAAGGCGGTTTTATTATCGTTATTGTGATGTATAATGCTGTATTTGTGATTTTGTATTCTATTTTTTAAATATTGTTATAATAGAATACAAAATCACAAATACAGCATTAGACATCACAATAACGATAATAAAACCGCCTTAGCCAAACATGCAATTGATAACACGCACAACATCGATTTTAACAACGTGGAGATTTTAGACAAAGAAATTAATTACAAAAAAAGAACAATTAAAGAAATGATCCATATTAAAAGAACACCCGGTACAATGAATTTCAAAACGGACACAAATGACCTGAGTAATGTATATACGAATCTAATGGGGCAATAAAATTGCAGATGGTCCAGAAACTTTCAAACCCTTTGGTAGTACTCTGTCAATAGGAAAACAAACCAGATGTGAAAAAAAATGCATCAAAAAATAATAGTTTTCTATATTTATATTTATATTAAATAAGAAGTGTTTAATTATATTGTATTAAAGTAATAAAATAGTTAAATGTAAGTTTTTCGAGTGAACCACCTGTTAACATTAGTAATTCTCTGAAGATGGTTTAATCAATAAAATAAACCGAAACGTCAGAAAAAAACATGTGTTAATTTTTTTATAAAGTAATAATATGACAGAAACCCAAAAAAGTAAAAATTAATTAATAACTACACGGTCAACAAAAGAAACAAAATAAATATACTGCAATAGAGAATAGAAATACAGGGTGTTTCGAAATAAGGGCGAAAAATTTGTAAAAGTTGTCCTTGAGCTAATTTTAAGTATAAAGTTCATATAGGCATATGTCTGATAATTCTTAATTTTTAAGATACAGGGTGTTAATATTTATTATTATTTTAGTTTTTTAATTTATATCATTTGTTTTTAAAGATATTTAAGTCAAATTTGGAACACCAACACTTTTTATAGTTTTCATAAAGAAAAATATTATGTGATATTATACATAGTGGTACTTTTTTCCGAGTTTATAAAATTTTATTCGTCGAACTTCTTTGTCTTATAAATTTTCCCCTAAAAGTCAATAATTTTTAAAAGGTCATAGACGATGATGCTTCTTGCGAAGTAGTAGATATCTGTTGGACTTCCATTGTCTTTATTTCTGTTGAATATCACGACGTTTCGGCTAGTAGTTATCTCTAGCCGTTTTCAAGTGAAACTAAATAAATCCCTTAGCTACATGACTATTTATACTTAAAGGAAATGCAGTAGAGTGACTGAGATGGGTGCAGTCATGCTATGGAAAAATCCCATTTTTTTATGCTGCATTTAGTTTTAATTTACAATTACTAAGAAGTGGTTTCCACACTTCTCTTATATCTAAAGATGGGCGATGGCGAAACAAAGAGACCTCTTGAAGTAAGGATCAAAGAACACCAAAAATGCACATCTCGAGAAGAAACAGAAAAATCTGGTGCCGCCAACCATGCCTGGACTCATGAACACCACATAAAATGGTCTGAAGCTGAAATACTACACCGAGAACAACATTGGAGAAAACGGAAATTTAAAGAAGCGGCGGTTATACATCAGAACCCGAGTTGTTTTAGTAAACCACTTATATTTAATATATTGGCAATTTTTCTCGTACTTATTTTGGGAGATTCTTCTATTAAATTAAGAACAGCTTCCTCTAGAGCTACGGTTCTTATCTCCCGAGAACGTCCACAATCAGAAGTTCATTTTAAAATCTACCATTTTCTCGTAAACGCTATTATGATGGGTAACCAATGTTGTAGATCTAATTCAGCATAAATCCGTTGAGCTTCTACTGCATTTCTATTATCACGACCATAAACAAAATGCATATCTGACATTTCAACATTTTTACTATTTTTTTTTACTTACTTTATACTAAGAGTACATAAAATCAATAACACATCCACATAAATTACAACACACTACAACAAAAAAACAATATGACAAATTAGGCGAACTTATGTGACAACAACCTATTATATATTTTTGTCACTTAATAAACCATCCCTACAGAACTTAAATGGAGATGCATCTGCAAATATTTCATTTTTTTGTGGAAAAACTATTTAGAGGAAAATTTGAGAGATAAAAAATTTTTACAATTAAATGGGAAAGCTAACTGAACAATCAAATTGAGTCAGAGACGCCCGAAAACAAAGTTCAAAAAGGTGTGTGTATATATACACACACACACACACATATATATATATATATATATACACCTTTTTGAACTTTGTTTTCGGGCGTCTCTGACTCAATTTGATTGTATATATATATATATATATATATATATATATATATATATATATATATATATATATATATATATATATATATATATATATATATATATATATATATAATTGTAGTGCAGGGAAAAATATTATATTGAACCAATTTTAGACCTTTAGAACATGCCCTTGAGGAGATATTTAAGGTCAAAGTTGAAATATTTTAGTTATTAATTTATTTCTGAAAATAAAACTTTCAAAGATCTAAATAACACACATTTGTTGTTAAAATTTTGTATAGAATTCAAAGGAGCAGTTCAAAAAATTCAAAAGTGCAACCTAACCTCAAAACTTACAATTATATTGCTAAATATTCAATTTAAAAAGTGTTCATGGGACTAATTTTGACCATCTTGAAATATATGTTTTAGGATACCAAAATACATGTCTCAATCAAGTTTGATCATGGACTTAAACATATAATCTATAAAATTACCTAAAAATGCTATAAAAAGCTCTTTATCTTCTAATAAATTATTATTTTAATAATATTTTATAGGTTATAAACCTAAAGTCATGATCAAACTTGACCGAGATATGTATTTTGGTATCTTAAACACATATTTTGAGATGGTCTAAATTGGTCTCTACGAACACTTTTAAATTGAAAATTTAGAAAAATAATTAAATAAATGTAAGTTTGGAGGTTATGTTCCACTCTTGAAATTTTTGAAGGGCATATTTAAATTCTACACAAAATTCTAATATGTGTTATTTAGATTTTCGGAAATTTTAGTCTCTGAGATAAATTAATTGAAAATAAAATTTTTTTACCTGACTTTAAATATATATATATATATATATATATATATATATATATATATATATATATATATATATATATATATATATATATATATTGGACGTAGTTTTCAAGGTCAACATTTTTTTCTCAAAGTTGCATTTGCATAATCTTTAATTTAAATACATTACCTCATTAGCGTTACCCTAAGTGGAGATAAGAGATTTTCGAAAAAATTATTACCAAATATCCCATAGTTTCTTATTATGTCTTGCAATAAATCTTTTAACTTGAGCCAGAGGCGCCTCTTTGGACAGAGGGCGGGGGGCGATATTACAAGAGTAACGTATGTGGGAGACAGCCACATTCACAATTTAGCAGAGGCGTTTATTTTCTGAATTCGAAGCTGTTGGGTGCGGCCGGGGGGGGGGGGGTGATTGCACGGAAAATGCGTCTGGATTTTTAATTTATTTTTTAAATCGACTAGTCTCTTATATTTATAAAGGTTTTTATTTTTAAAACAGAAAATTAACTGAAGTAATTTAAAAAGTTGGTTATTGTAATAAGCGTAAAATACTAAATCTATAATTATATCTTACATTTAAAAAATAACATCCTTTCTTATTGGGTTCAACAGTAAAATCGTATTCAAAACCATTAAGGGGAATAACTTCCACTTTTAGTTCAACACCATGCCTGTTACTACGAAGTGCGGCTCTAAAAAAATAAACAGAATATTTTAAATTAACTAAAAAACAAATAAGTTTGATATTTAATAAATAATCATTTATTGTCTAACAGCACATAAGCCCTATAAAATACATTGGCATTTAGGCAGTATACGTTAATACTGTTACGAACGACTAGGGGAAACTTATTGCTACCCCCTCGTATGAGGGCGACTGAAACTCTCTTTAGTACTGTTTCTGCAACCTCTCTTTGCAATATATTAGTTATCAGCAATAAATTCTTTGAAAAATGTCTAAGTGTATGTATCCTTTGAGAATTCCAATTAACATTATCATTAAATATAAATTAAAAATATTTTTACTTCGAAATTATTATTAGTTCTCGGAAGGTATTTTCAATTTCTGTTGTCCATACAATCAATTATAAAGGCTGGTGTTTCTAATGCCCAGGGGCCGTATTCTCGAACCAGGGAACGTGAAGTGAAGGGTGGCGAATGTGTATCCTTAACGCGTTCATAATTCATCTTTGTTCGCCCGGTGGAAGACAAGCGAACGGTGAAACATGCGCAAATGAAATGTCAGCAGCTAAATGACATATTTGACGCACGGATTTCAAAAAATAGAATAGTATTAAAAACTTTTATTTTATTTTTAATTGTTTAAAATAACTCGTCATTAAAAAAAGTAATACGTTGACGAACCGTAGCTTTAAGATTAATTTTTTGAATAAACACTTGAAATGTTAATTAGTTGGTACCCCGATATTTTTAATATTTTCAAATTTTTAATTAAAATATCCTTAGAAAGTTGAATGTGTCTCACAAATATTAAGTAAATTTGAGATTACAGACATATAAAACTATTACAGGAGAGTCTGTTCATAACTCAATTGTATGAGCGTGCTATTTAAAAATGTTTTTCTACGGCTAGTTCTGTTTATGGATTTAACAAAAAAAACTTGTGTTGATAACAGCCGAGTATCTTAGTTTTAAACAGTTAAATCTAACATAATTCTTTTCACGACACAACTTATAATAAATTTGAGAAATAACACTTTGTAAGCTCTATCTGAAACTGTTATTTAAATAAGTAACTACAGCACTTAATTAGACTGTGTTAAACACTATACGATACTACAATTAAATAAATATTATGATTATAGTTTTTCGGGACATATAAATATGAACCCTACAGACCAACGAATGAGGTCCTTCAGCATAAAAACCTTATTTATGGTACATTTGATCTTCAAGCCTCTACAAATCTTTATAAAATAAAAAAAAACTATATTAAAAGTTGAATGTGAGATCTGCCAGTATCTTCAATGGATCTCTTTTGTTTCAGTCCATGGTCTTAAACAGTTTCTCTATCATTGTTCAAGTTTCAGGTTTTCTTTCAAATTTAGTTGTCAGGACAGAACATTTTGCAATAAGAGGCTGGATTGTTTGTGAATTCGTACAATAAATAACTGATTGGATAGTCTCCGTAGTGGATTGGGATGATGTCTTTTAGTCATACCACGTAGAAATGTAATTTCCACCGTTTCAAGGTTTATCAGTGCTGGCTTTCTGTAATTACTGTATATAGAGGGTACATGCCCAATTGACGTCAGTATATTACTTTGTATTTGAGTTGCTGCTTTTCTTGATATCCCTTTTTCTTTATATATTAGAATCCCAAAGTATTTGGCACTTTGCCTTTTCAAGAATACGGCTTTTACTGTCAAACGTATGAAGTGACAGTTCACATCACGCTTGCGAGAATACGGGACCAGGGATAGCTCAATTTCACGATCTTATATTATCAGTTCACGCAAAGCACCAATGCGTTTTTGCACTACTACCACTTTTGAACGACTTTCACGCGACTCGTTCGTGAGCGAACGATGGCCACGATTGAGTTCAGTAAACCAGCGATATAGAATGGTTTTTTAAATGTTTCAACGCCAAATAAAGATAAAGTTGAAAGTTGTGAAAAATAATGGCACAAAAATGTTCACAAGTTAATTCCTGTGTGAGTATGTATACTATCTAAAATGTCAACTTTACAATGGATATGTCAGATGACACATAGCAACACCAGTGTTGCCAGTTCCCAAAATATAAACGGCTACGCTGGTATTAAATCTTTACCTAACTCCATAACCTTTCATAATAAGTACGTTAAGCTAAATTTTTATGGAAATAATATAAGCGGGCATATGTAACCCCCTCTATAAGCCATTATGAGTCATCTACATCTAAACTGTCTATAACTTTCCATGTACTTCCCTGGTCTTTAAATAAATCGATAAGTATTTTTCACTTATTGCTGACAAAAGATAATAAATAATTCAGAACAAATAATAATAATTGCATTGAACTGATAAGTGATATAAAAACTGCATTTGGGATTCTTATCTAGCTATTTAATAAATTCATTGTTCGATATGAAAATTTGACCCGATAAATCATGCTAAACCGATATATTACTAAAAATACTGATGATATAGTAATTCGTCATGCAATAAAAATGCAATATAAACAGGGACAAACAACTTTTATACATTTCCGGAGTTGAAAATAAGTCATTAATAGTTTGAAAATTGAAATATAAACGGAAACACTCAACTAAAAGGATTGTTATAGAAATAGCTAAAGAAATTTATTTTAAAAATATAGATAGTTCAAAGGTTTCTTGTATATTACTAGAAGATGCACTATTTAAACATTCAATTACAATGGTAGAAAATAATAAAAACAAATTGAAAATAAAAGCTACAGCACTTTTTTCTTAAAAATGCATGGTGAATCCTATACTTCTTCAAGGAAAGTCTTATATTTATTTATTAATAACCATTTTCAACTTATCCAAATGAATATATGTATATAAATGTATATATATATATATATATATATATATATATATATATATATATATATATATTCATTTGTATGTATATATGTATATAATCACAATAGACGAAATAAAACTAGCCCTAAGAAAAACTAAGAATAACAAATCTCCAGGCGAAGATGGTATAAGTTATAAGTTATTAACAAGTTATAAATAAGTTATTAACAGGTTGTACACCGAAGAAATCAAGAAATAGACGGGTTTTGTATTTCAGTGTATAATTTAATTAAAATCGGCCAAGCGCTTTCGGTCTAACAGACCATCCTCAGGGCTCAGACCTCGTCAAAGGGCACACCTTAACCCTGCCAGTCTGAGAGCAGTCGCCAGCCGTAGCCTCCACACAGAACAAATTGTACACAATTAAAAACCTTTTGTTTTGAGGTGTTTGTCTACTTAAGAAAATAAAAGACCTTTTTAATATGTGCTTTTTGGACAGTACAATACCCGACAAGTGGCACAATGCTAAGGTAATTTTGATTTACAAAAAAGGAGATCCCATGATTTGGGAAACTACAGACCAATAAGCCTTCTTAGTCATCTATATAAACTCCTAACAAGAATAGTAACGAATCGACTTGAGAAAAAACTTGATTTCTACTAACAAATCGAGGAAGCGGGGTTTCGTACTGGGTTTGGAACAAACTATCACCTACAGAGCATCAAAACAGTAATAGAAAAAAACTATCGAACACAATCGACCACTCTTTCTGGCTTTTGTAGACTTCCATAAAGCCTTTGATACGGTAGAGCTTGATAAAATTATGAAAGCATTACAAGCATGCCGCATTGACTATCGATACACAAAGTTAATTTACAATAAATACAGGAATGCAACTATGTCGGTGAAACTACACAGAAACACGGATCATATCCCAATTGGCAGAGGAGTCCGACAGGGTGATACCTTATCGCCTAAACTGTTTACTGCAGTACTAGAATACGCCTGTAAAAAACTTAACTGGGAAAAAAGAGGCCTGAATGTAGATGGCCAAAGATTAACAAATTTGAGGTTCGCGGATGACATAGTTTTGTTTTCAAATAATCTCAAGGAGATATGTACACTGTTACGTGAACTTCAGCTAGTTTGCGCCAATGTGGGACTTAAAATAAATATATCAAAAACAAAATTTATGACCAATCTGGTACCTCGTGAAAATATAAGTATTGGAGATAACGTGTGGAAAAACACATATATCTTGGACACGAAATAAAGATCACAAGAGATAATCAAACATGCGAGCTACGGAGAAGAGTAAATCTTGCATGGGCAGCCTATGGAAAACTTAAAGACATCTTTAAAAGCGATGTACCAATTTCTTTAAAACGTAAAGCATTTGACCAACCTATGGAGCCGAAACTTTGACATTGACAACTGCAACTTCTAAAACGCTGCAAATAGCTCAGAGAAAGATGGAAAGATCAATGCTAGGTATATCGCTGCGTGACGGAGTTACAAATGAAGACCTGAGACGAAAGACAGGAGTTACCGACGCAATTTTCCGAATTGCCACTCTCAAACTGGGCCGGACATGTTGCCCGAATTAGTGATGGAAGGTGGACGAAGAGATTACTCGAGTAGAGGCCGAGATTAGACAAAAGAAGTAGAGGAAGACCCCTACTCGTTGAACTGACGATCTCAAGAGAACTGCAACAAATTGGATGCAAATCGCTCAAGATAGAGCATAATGGACAAGAATAGGGAGGCCTATATAGCAGTGGACACAAAGGGCTGGATGAAGATAAAGATATAATATATATATATATATATATATATATATATATATATATATATATATATATATATATATATATATATATATATAAAATGAGGACGTAAGGCTTGTAAAAAATTCATTATTTAAAAAAACACTGTGTGTTTTGTTACGAAACGTTTGGGATCTATTTTTCAAGTAAGAATAAGATTTTTTTTTCCTGTAAGCATTTGTCCTAACTTATTTCGTTTTAGAGATACAGGGAGTCAAAATTTTTAGAAAAAATTGTTTTTTTATTAATGACTCAAAAACCTTTTGATAAAACTTGGCATGCTTATTTGCGGTAATAAGGGGCTTCTTTTAATGTAATTAGAATAAAATAATTAATTCCTGTGGCGTCCTAGAGGATAATCTAATTGATATTTATAGGAAAAATCATTGTATGCCACTGTTTTTTTGTACGTTGTTAAAGCGATATTTAAGGAGTTGAAAATTAATTTTGTCATATGCCCTTAACAAGATATGCAAATTTAAGCCTTAATGAAGAGATTAAACCTTTGTAAAGGTCAAAATGTTCTCCCAAAAAAAAATTATGGCAATCAACATTTTCCGTCTTGGGATAAACAAATAGCAATATCTCAGCAAGAAAACATCCAATTTACTATTTTAAAATATCATGTTGTTCAAAATAACGAGGGCTTCCCTTTAAAATAAACAAAAAGTGCAAAAAGAAGTTAATTTTGCAATAAATAATTGATATGCCAAAAATGGCCGATTCTGAGGGTTTTTTTAGCCTTTTTACAAAAACAAATTGACGAAAATCATCGCACAAAAACTGAAATTGTAGGTTTTTAAAATCTCTACAAATTTTATTTGAAACTTTTTTCCAAAATATGTTCATTGGCTTGTAAATTCAAAAAAAAAAACCTGTTTTGGCCAACTTTGACTCACCCTCCTCTTGGCCTCAGCCTATTTTTTGCAGTTACATTTTATGTAGGGTTTGTTCTCACGTTGCCCACAACATCTCAAAATTTACTTCACTATGAACTATGATTATTTCTGATTTTTTATCTCAAAAAATTTTAAAGTCATGAGATATTTTAACATTTTCATTATTAATCTTGACACAATATTAGATTATAATTGATCCCTAAACAGTAAATTCACTAGTATCAGCGTAGTCAAAACAAATATCATTATCAATTATATCACCAACTTATAGACAATTAATAAGTATTTATATAACCAATCAAGTGTATTAAGAAACCCTTTGTTTTCCTTAATATAAGCCAAAACTTGGCATATTTCTTATACACAGTTGTAATGCTTTATAAGTAAAAACACCTTGTGACAAATAATTAATTTCACTGATTTTCTTTGTTCTAATTGATGTTATGTGATTATTATTACTACCCCTAGTATTATACTCTTAACTGTTACAGTTAAGCTTACCATGCAAAATCTTGAGAATTTGTTAATAATTCAAGAATATATTTTATTGAAAGTAATACAGTCTAATAATAGATAGCAATAGACTGTTGTGTCATCTGGAAAAGCAGAGTAACATCCAATCAATACAGCTAAAAGTAGAAGTAAATACAAAAGTGAACCTGACACAAACCCATTGTCGTATTGTTTATACCAAAGAAAATAGTATAATTCGTCAATGTTTATACCATCCAATTTAACAATTTGGGAACAGTCTCCCAAATAAGTTGCAAAAAGGGGTAAATGTTCACCCAAAAATAAAATTTGTTTAATAGAACTATGTGGTCCACCACATCAAAAAGCTTTTTTTGGTCTGAGTACTTCAAAATTACCCCCCTTAATTTTTTTAAATCTCACATTAAACTTAAAATTCTTTACCAAAATAAACAAAGGTAAATTTACAAATGTATGTTTTATATTTCCCCTTAACATTTGGTACAGATACTTCTGGTAGAAGAAAAAGTAACAGTTAAAAGCCAACATTACTTAGGAAGGAATACTCGTAAACATATTTTGCACAGTATCATCATATATCAAAATTCATTTAAATCAGATTCCCTTAATCTCTTCTAAATACTTGATTTTCCATATTACATAAATATTTATTAAATATTGTAATAGGAATAAAAGTCTTACCTTACATTAACCTATACTTACTTGTTTCGATGGTAATTTGCCAAAGCAAAATTAAATCGATGAAGTTCTGAATTTCTGTGGAAGTCATCATCCTCTTCTTCGGTATTACAAAGGTTACATATCTAAGAAAAAATCTATTTAGGTCAAATATGCTTCTTAACGTTTGTAATTTAAAAAAGTGTCATCATTTTTACATTATGCCTATGGTTTACATTATTATAACCAAGCATCAGACCAATATACTCATAGAAACATTGTGAGCAAACATATTTTGGAAACTATTCATATTAATTTATTTTATTAAACTTATACAAGATACTACAAACATAAGGTTGTTCAATAAGTGTATTCGATCAATTACATACATTAACTTTAAATATTTTGTTTTAATTGTTGTATAGGTTGCTTCACAAAATCCTTTTTTTTTTCATTTAGAGTTTTTATAGCCCAAACACTCAAAGAAGGGTATCTACTCCAAAATCTTTAAATGTTATTGGACTAAGCAAAGTACAATTAAAGTTGAAAATCTCCTAATTTTAAGTTGATATTTATAATTTTTTTGAAGTATGAAATCAGTAGGTATTATGGCAAAATTACAAGAGAACTAGAACTATTCAACAAGTGTAATAATAAATAAATTGTGAATCACGAGACCATTCAAAGATTAGCTAGCTGCAAAGTTTTTTTTTGATCTTTTTTTAGATTCCTATATACTAGCATATACTATTATATTCCATAATTAAACCTAATATTAATGTAATTAGTGGTAACGTGTTAAACATATTGTAATTGAGCAAAATTAAACTTACATAAACCATTTTTGCTAGGAAAGCAGAAATTTCATTGGTATGGTATTTCCCAGATATTAACCTAACAATCGTACGATTTTGTTATTTTAACGACGATCCAATTGAACAAAAAACAACCGAGATTTATGCCTACAAATACTTAATAGCGGATATCTATTACTCGTTAAAAGTTTATAATGAAACTAATTAAAAATAGGTAAAATCCCAAATATAAAAGGGACCCTTGAACGAAATTTAGTTGAAGATAAACAAAAACGCTATGTTGCCGCTATCAAAGATGAAATAAGCCGCTATATGGAAACTGTCATCCGTCATTTTCATGGTTCAAAGGTCATTTTTTTGCGAAAAGGGGTGTTTACATTAAACATGTTTATTTTGTTCATTATCTAGTTTCGAGTCGGTCAACGAATGATTTCAAAAATTACTGAATCTTTTCAATCAATCGTTACATATGCAATACATTTACTGCCCTCGATTCAAGAGTTTTAAGCTCAGGTGCATCAAACCCTGAGTAGCTCCGAGCAGATCTGAATAAAGCGGTAAAAATATTAATTGGAACAGTATATAACCTACAAATTATTTTTTTTCAGAATTTGTGTTTTTAATACACATAGCGTATCATATTGAAGACAAAAAGGTAAAAATATTACATTATTACTTATTAGTTTTGAATTTTGTCGGGTGTCATGGCATTTTAGGCCATAAATATTTCGCAATTCGTTAAAAAAACTATGTAGGTAAGTTCGATATTTTGTGAAATAATCTTATTTTTGTATCTCCATTTCATGTATAAAATGTTTTTTTACCCAAAAATAGCATCTAAAAATGATAACTGATAGCCGTTAGGGCTTTATACATCAATTTTTTTTTGTGCTTGAGGGGTAAGGGGAAAGCAGATCTGACAAGCACCGAGGCATAATGCACTACTTGAATAAAGCGAGGGCTTCTTGCACCTGTACAGCTCCGAGCTGTTCATGCTAATGAATCGAGGGCAGTAATTTTCATACCAACAAACAATCGATATAGGTATATTCTTTTGAAAAATTATCACTTTCAGTTCTGTCACTTGAAGTAATCATGATCACTTCGACCCAATGACAAGAAAATGCATATTCAAAAGAACATGAAGTTATCAGGGTACCTATTCTCGTTCTCGAGAGAACGATTATCTTGATGGAAAGTGGCCGTGGTTCTCACGAAAAAGTAAGAAACCTTATTCTGAATACGTTTTCGTACTTTTTCGTGATAACCACGCCCACTTTCCATCAAGATGATCGTTCTCTCAAGAACGATAATAGGTACCCAGGGCTGCGATTCTATAAGAGTAAAGGGAAAGAGAATGTCATAATAAGGATATTCTATCTTTGTTCAGTCTGTATTAACACATAAGTATATCACTGTCCTAAAAGAGATAAGGAAAGAGAATGTCAAAAAATATGCTTACAGAAGGGCTATTCTTTTGAGTCATTATCACTTTCACTTCTATCACTTGAAGTAATCATGATCACTTCAGCCCAATGACAAGTAAATGCATATTAAAAAGAACATGAAGTTATCAGTTTCACTTTGTTCACTTTGATCAATTGATAATTATACTCAAAAGAATATAGCCAGAATCGGAGCTCAGTTTCACTTTGATCAGTGATAATTTATTCAACAGAATACAGCCATCATCGATACGGAGACATTTATTTTTCACGGAACGATTTCAGCTTACTTCTCATTTCAAGGATTTCAAGCAACTATGCGTTTTCAACACGTAGGATTAATTTTACACAACTTCCGTCAGAATTAAAATATATTTGAGATGACCCATAAGTATTTCTTTTGTCTGTGGTTTATTTTCAGAGTAAAGACTATAGTAAACCTAAAAGTGATTGATTGATATTCTTCGAGCATGAACCATTGGACCCAGAATAAGAAAATTGAGGCAGCATGCAATGCAACGCGCGATACACGTCAAAGAGAGAGAGAAAGTGAATATGGGTTATGCTTCTATAATTTCGAAGTGCGCGCCAACCAATTGCGGCTCGGAGAGAGAAAGATAGTATGACAACTTATTGCCCTCTCTCCCTCCCTTTAAGTGTAGCGCGCGTAGAACATCGCATATTGCCTCAAGTAGTGTTTGCTCGAAGTTTCAATATTTTTAGATGATTCGGTTTTATTGACCGAATTATTTATGTTCGATGGACATATCTCTAGCTCTCATATTAGCAATAAATGTGTAGACTGTGGGTAATAGAAAGAACATGAGTCCCTGTGCGAGAGAGAAAGGAGTAATAAGAATATCGAGATTGTATAAGAACCGGCTTTTCTCAGTCTAATCCCAGAGTCTAATGGGTGAAGCATATGGTCCATATACATCTAAGAGCTTTTCTTTTGAGTCATTATCACTTTCACTAGTAATCATGATCACTTCAGCCCAATAACAAGTAAATGCATATTCAAAAGAACATGAAGGTATCAGTTACACTTTTTTCACTTTTGAGTAATTATCAATTGATCAAAGTGAAGAAAGTGTAACTGATAACTTCATGTTCTTTTGAATATGCATTTACTTGTCATTGGGTCGAAATGATCATGATTATTTCATGTGATAGAACTGAAAGTGATAATGACTCAAAAGAATAGGCCTAATGTATTCGCCCTTTTGTAGTCGTATTCTTTACAGACAATTATCAGTGATCAAAGTGACTGAAGTGAAAGTGATAACTTCACGTTCTTTCGAATACATATTTAGTGTCATCTTGTTGAGGTGAACATATTTCATTGAACGAAATAGATCACTTGACAAGGTAATTGCATTTAAAAGTGCGTCGGAACAAAATAGACTACGACCTTAAGAGAAAAACCACCAACAGATTAATACTTTTTCTCTAATGTAGAGATTGACTTCGTTTGATTAATGTAGTTAGAAAAGGATAACTTTCAATCTGGAGTAGTTCAGGCTCACCATAAACGGTTTATGTTACGTATTTTAGATTCCGATTCCTGAAATAAAAAAATACAAAATACGAAACAAATACGTACATAGTGTGAGTTAAAACTCCTTTAGAATATTTTTCATTCTCAAATTATTATTTATCTAATGGACAAACGGGTTTAACGTGCGAAACCAAGATAAAATTAAAGTTCCGTTCATAGAAATTTATAGCGATTTAGCAGCTTAGTAACTTTAATCGTTTGGTGCAATCAGTAATCAATAAATCAGATCGTATGAATCGGATTCTGCCATAAACTAGACAAAAAAACATGTTTAGTTCGTGGATAATGCCCAATGATTAGAAACTGGCTACAAAAATGTTCCTTTGATATTACAGAAACGTCGTTTATTTCGGCATTTCATTTTTTTTAGCGTGAAATCTGAAATAAAATGAGAGCAGGAGATTTCCCTCCAAAAAAGACAAATTTTGAAAAAAAAACGAAAAATTTACTTTTCCCACCATACAGCTATTCTTTTGAGTCATAATTTCAGTTCTATCATTTGAAGTACCCAATGCCAAGTAAATGCATATTCAAGAGAACATGAAGTTATCAGTTTCACTTTGATCAATGAGTTCGCAAGGTCACACGCAGCGAAACACTGTGATTGGTTTAACATGACATTATTTCTTCTCCGATTGGATGCGATGTCATGTAACCAGTGCCAATCGTCTGGAACTTTGACATCGTTGTTCGGACCACAAAGGGATATTCTTTATATTCATAATTTATATTCAACCATTCTGCAATTTTTCTTGTGTCTGGATTCACCCTTAACACATGCAAAAAACAGGGGTAGAAAACAAAAAATATATAAATATAAAAATAATTTATTATCTAATTATTTGCTCCAAGAAGTTGCTTTTCCAAGATCCTTAAGACTAATACCCACTTTACTTAAATTATTTCTAACATTATCACACATATTTAATAAAGCTTTATTTTTTTCTTCAAGTCCTAGAGTTCTAACTTCTTGCCTAAAATTTACCAACATGTCTATAAATTCTTTGGTGTCATCACTTTGTATCCTAGTCCTAGAGTCATTAAGATCAATCCCAAATGTGTTTAAATTGTTACAAACTAGATTTTTTAGTGCCAATAGATAATGTATATTCTCCCTAGCATTTTTCGTGGAAGCTGATGAATGTATCATAGAATTAGTCTTTGAAACAATTTCATTTAATATTTGGATCACCAATGGTGTATTGAAGTCATCACACAATGCCTGATCAATATTTTTAAAAGAATTTTGAAGTAATTCATATAAAATATCATTATTTAATGAGACTTTAAGCAAACCCTTTTCAATATCCGCACAAGTGTTTAAGAAGTTTTTATATACTTTCAAAAGATTATGAGATGTTTTTACCAATTCTGAAGTATATTCAATTGGACTAAAATAATGGGACATTACACAAGAAAGTCTAAAAACTTCAGGCGAGGTCTCCTTCAACATATCTGCAACTGAAACCGTATTTTTGAGACTTTTAGACATTTTCTCAGAGTCTTTTAAATGTAAATGTCCTGTATGAATCCAGTAGTTAACCCACTGTTGGTTATGGTGAAACGCACAACTTTGAGCTTCCTCATTTTCATGATGTGGAAATCTCAGGTCTATACCACCAGCATGAACATCAATATTATTTCCAAATACATTAGATGCTAAAGCAGAACATTCTATGTGCCATCCGGGCCTTCCAGGACCCCATGGGCTTTCAAAAAAAGGTTCATCCTCACCCTTAAAACTTTTCCATAAAGCAAAGTCTGCGGGAGATTTTTTATTAGTATTTTTAGGATCTGGTAAACATTCTCCTATATTCTGAAGTTTACCATAGTGTATACAACCTTTAGCAACATCAAAATAGACTGAATTATCTTGAGCTTTATAAGCAACACCATCACTTTCAAGTTTCTTAATGAAATCTATAATCAAAGAAATATTTTCAGTGACTCGGACAACCACATCAGGTTTAGGAATTCCTAAAATACTAAAGTCTTGCCAAAATTCCTTTTCATACTTCCTTGAAACTTCTAGATAGTGAATCCCAGTATTGTTAGCCTTTTTTATAATTTTATCATCAATATCTGTAATATTCATGCATGTAACCAAGTTTAATCCAAAATGTTGCTTTAATATTCTCTGCAAAATATCCAGTTTAACATAACAGCTTGCATGTCCAATGTGGGAATCATCATAAACAGTGGGACCACAAGTGTACCATGTAACAACGTTCTTATTTCTAACTATGAAAGGGACTTTCTTTCTTGTTACGCAGTTATATATATTTATTGGAGTTCTATGACCTTCCGGTGAAACCCAAGTATGCTGTAATCTAATTAAAAATTGTGATTTGTTACGAGAATTCAACACAAACGGCAAATTTCTTGAGAACATTTTATTGTAAAATTGTATAGGTTATGTTTATTTGTTGTTTTTTCTGTTAGAGGCATTTTAGGATTTAGGTTAGTAACATTAAAAATTGCATGGTTCAACAACTGATTTGTCTTTTTCATGATAAAGATAGTAAAAAGTGATTCTTGTTCATGTTTACATCTGACTTCGTGTTTTGTGCATCTGACACTAAATTTGACATTTACAGAAGCAATCAAGTCTTATCAGTCTTGAAGAATATAAGATTTTGAAGATGTGTGGTGGTTTTACTTGTTCTAAGAACGCCCTTATAGCTCTTAATGTACTTTATATCGTAAGTAAAAATTTGATTTCAATGAATAATATTTTACCACGTTCATATTTATTTTAGATCGTCGCATTTATATTAATTGGAGTTGCAGTGTACGGAAGGGCTGCATCCCTAGTTACCAATTTGCCGATTGTCGGTGGTATTCTAGCATGTGGAATTATCCTAATCCTTATTTCGGTCCTAGGATTGATGGGGGCTGTAAAACACCACCAAGTTGTATTGTTCTTTGTATCCTTTTTTAATTATTGTTCTTAAAAACTGGTATTGATAAGAGACATTAAGCTGATAAAAAGTTGTTTATATTGATATCAAAAATATGATTTATTATGGAAGTTACCTAATATATATTAAGATAATCCACAGCAAAGAATCTTTAGATATATATAATTTTTTAGTAAATATGGAAATTAATTTGTCCTTAAAATTATTCTTATCTTGTGTAGGAAGCTTTGAAGGTTGTTATTATTTTTTTTAAAGTTTAGTCTTATTATTTAGATTCAGAATTTCAACTTAAAAGCATAACAACCTTTATAATTAAGGAAATGTGTACTCTGAAATATTTAAAATTGCCAGTAATAGCGGCAATTAATTTGAAAAGCTTGATGATATGATAATTTGATATTTTATATTTGTCAACTGGTTAGAACCTCTATAAATGGTATATTAAGAGACATTTCTTAAAAATAGTTATTTTTTAATAATATAAATTCTGTAAAACATTTTGTGAGATGTTCATCAAAATAAGAAAATAGTTGTTCCTGTAAACCAAAGTCCCAAATTTTGATAATATAAAAATTAATAAATTAAAAGAATTTATAAAATAAAGAAATAATTTACAGTAATTATGTTAATATAGCCTTGCTGCTTTTTCTGTTACAATTTCTTAGCCTTTATTTGATTACTGGATTCACCTTTTGATAAAAATCTTCAACTTGACAATATTTTGAAAATAAAAAGTGTCTTTTCTTTTTTTTCACACCCTGTGAGAAGTTCCTAAAAATTTTTTTATCCTTAACAATTTTTTTAGTATATGGTAATTTTATTCCTTCTGTTTTTAATCCAGTTTTCTGTTGCCTGTGCTTGCTTGGGAGTTAACCAATCACAACAAGAACAATTGGCTGAACAAGGATGGGGCAGGTCAATAGAATTATAATTAATTAACAAATTGTAGAATATCTTTATAATTAGCAGCTTCTATAGTTCGCATCTTTGCTAAATTTATTAGTAAATATAACATTTGTACTTTTAGGGTAGACAATAGTACTAAAGCGAATGTACAAAACACTTTTACTTGCTGTGGTTTTGATAATGAGGTTGATAAACATGTTGTTCATCCCACATGTGACAGTGTTTATGTAAGTATTTTTTGTTTATCCAGTTTAACATAGCTTTTATAAGGTGTGGCTATAAAATAACGAGACTGATAACTTTACAGAAGAAGTATGCTATGTTTGTTTTAAATTCAACTAATTACAGTACCTATATAATTTTTATTTCATTAAATTGTATTGTGACAATACAAACATTCTTAAATTTATGAAGTAATTAACTTAATTTATTCAAATTTTAGAGCAAATGTTGCCCCGATCCAACCGATAAACAATGTAGATGTCCTGGATGTCTTGACAAGCTACAAAGTACCATTAATTATGCTTTTAAACTGTGCGGATGGATTGGGTTATTTTTCAGTTTTACTGAGGTAAGTAAGTCACTTGTAAAATATACTTTTAATTTATTGTATATAATGCCATGTAATACTTTGATGAAACTGTATTTTGTAATATTTTTTTCTCTGAAATAACCCCACTAATATGATTATAAGTGCTTTTTGCAATGTATAAAGGAAGTTTTCTAGTGTTTGTAATGTTTTTAACTTAAAAAAAGAGTAAAGAATATTAGAAACTTGCTTAACAATATTGAATTTTTCTGTTTGTATGAAGGTCGTTCAGTAAGTAAGGTAAATTAGTTATAGATGGCGCCATTATTACTTTTAAATGCATACGATTTTGTAGCTGTACTCTTTGGAGGAACTTCTACAAAGTTTCAGTAAGATCCGATGCTTAGTCTACATGTGACAGTCATTTGAAGCAGGTTATCACACCATTGCCATAAATAATGGAAAAAGACGAGTTTCAAGTAGTGATTAAATATTTCTATATGAAACCGTGGACAACTGCTCAGATTAAAACTGAGTTGGATGCTGTTCATAGAAGTTGTACACAGACTTTAAAAACTATTTATTATTGGATAAACGAATTTAAACGTGGTCGAAAATCAACTGAAAATGAAACACGCTTGAGACGCTCAGTTGAGGTCACTACACCAGCAATAATTGACGAAATATATCGTATTGTTGACAATGATCGATGAATAAAGGTTCGTCATATAGCTGAATGTATGGGCATATGAATTGGTACTGTAGAAAATATTTTATATCCACATTTGTGTATGAAAAACTATGTAGCAGATGGGTACCGTGATTGTTGACAGTTGAAAATAAACTCTCCCAAAAGATCATTACATGCCTGAGTAGAAGCAGTTGTCAAAACAGTGGAGGGCGTGCGATGAGAATGCGCCAAATAGGCGAAAGTTGTTTTGCCGGCCGGAAATGTTATAGCCACTGTTTTTTGGAATTTTCAAGGCATAATATTTATTGAGTATTTAAAAAGGTTAAACAATCCTAGGGGATTACTACGCAACACTTCTTGGCCGTTTTGGTGAAGAATTGAAAAAATACGTCCAAAACTACAACGCAAAAAAGTTCTTTTTCATCAAGACAGTGCTCCAGTTCACACTTGTACAGTTGCAGTGTTAAAATTAAATGAATTACGGTTTGAATTAGGCAGACTTTTTCCTCTTTCTTAACCTAAAAAAGTGGCTCGGAGGACAAATTTTCATCACATGAAGCGGTTATTAAGGCTGTAAAAGACTATTTTGAGGATCTGAATACTTCCAACTTTTCAGAAGACATAAAGAAGTTGGAATACCGCTACACCAAGTGTATGGAGCTGCAAGGAGACTATGTTGAAAAATAGAAAAAAAAAAGTAAACACTAACGGGGTTTTTATTCTTTTCTTACCTTACTTATTGAACCACCCCGGTATATTACAGTAATTTACAAGGTTTCCAGAAATCGAGGATAATTTTTTTTTAAGTAAATGTTAATTGGTTTATACTTGGCAACATGCGAGATATCTGGCGAAATTTGACTTGGCAAGCTAGCCGGGTAATTACCTCTCGAAAAAAGTGTAAGTTTGGAAACGCACAACTTAACGTTCTCCGAACTAAGAATAATCGTGAAAATACTCTCAACTAAGCAAGGAGCAGAGCCGTTTTTTCTAACAAGGCCTCGGAACCAATAAGTCTAAGCTACCAAAATCACATAACCGGTTTTCAGGGATATCCACGTTCTCAATATAGTAGACAGGCGAGTCAATTTTTCTGAATTTGAAGCTCGGGGGGGGGGGGGGGAGGTTCTCTCCCTCTTGAATCCGCTCGCGTTCAAGAATATTAAGTAGATTCTGATGGGCTTTTTCATTTCTTTTGGCGAGGGAGGGGCTTTATGGGAAAATAAAAATATTTTAAAATGTAAATATTTTATAATTGGATTCATCAGGATCTCATTACTCATGGCATGTCACTAAGTAGAGTGTCAATGTATTATTGAGAAATTTTGTTTCATTCATATTATGGTGGAAACGAAAGCTCTTCTATTGAAAGTGGAACTATATTTTTTATTGAATGAAGCATTTTAGCTGATTCCATAAACATTCTATTGGATTTAAGTTGGAACTATACCGTTACCAATCTAATTTTTGAATCTCGACCGCATCGAAGTAATTAATCACTATGCTAAATATACTGGAAGCCTTGTTGCTACTATTTTAAATGAGTAATCGAACAAGGACTTTTTAAATTTATTTATCTCTAAGGGTTCTCGCTTACTAACTCCCGGATTTGCGACCATATCCCCTAATTTGACCTAAGGGCGGATATTTTTGTACAAAAAGCCTTTTTTCATTGCGATTAATTGTCGCATTTTTGATTGCTAGTAAGCTGGAACTCGAATCTAACAAAAAACTATATTGCTAATGTCTTTGGAGCCATTTTTTTATCATATTTAATATTCAGTTGAATGCAATATTAATCTATAATGGTGATGGTATAACATAACGGGTATGTGGCATGTTTACAGTTTATGGGAGTGTTGTTAACAGTACGTTACCGTAACCAGAAAGATCCAAGGGCTAACCCAAGCGCTTTCCTATAGTGCCATAACGTTCAGAGTTCTGTACAAAACGGTGGGTTTGAATTAATATTTGGGTACTTGTTGGGTAAACAAAACGCAACGCTTCACTTAAAATTATTGAGATTTTTGTCGTAATCAAGGTAAGGTTGTATTGAATTGGCCGCAGATAATATGAAACATTAAATTCGAAGATTTTTTTACCCATATTAACTAATGAGATCAAAAAAATTAGAGGTAAGAGTGACCTTCGACACGTTACGTTGTGTTTGCCCAATGACTTCCCATTATGTAAATTTTTTAGCTTTTTAATTTTTCACTGTTAATTTTTGTACAATTATTTGCTTTTATATTTATTAGTTGTGTGTGTGACAAATTAACATGGCTAGCTTTGATAATTTTGGTAAAATCGAAAGTGTGAAGTACGAGGAACTAGAAATATTTTGTATCCTGATTTTAATGCAGTTAAGTCGCCTATCTTTAAACAATTTACACTCGTCCAGTAGTATATTTCAATTAAATTCAACTCTATTAGATTAGAAATGTTTATGCGTCTAGGTATAGGTTTTTAATAAAAGTAATACATACTTATTGGTAATAAATTATAAAACAGTAATTTAAAGGTTTTATATAAAACAATTTTCTGTTCTAAATTCACTTGAATTACCAAAAACTGACTGAAGTCAAAACAAAGTTTGTATTCATAGATTGAAATGACTCAATTGTCTTTTTCTATCTTGCTCTATCCGTAATGTCAGTTTTTTTGCGACGTAGGGCTTCGATAAGAATTAAGTCTTGTTTTCTGACCTTTTATTATTTATGTATAAATAAAGATGAACATGCGTCAAAACTGTCTTTGATATGTTCATATATTGATGACATACGGGTATTCTCTAACTGGACCAACGGTATTGATGTTGGGTTATGTATCGAAACACATAAAAAATTATAGAAGCATTGGGCAGGGATGCGTGCTCTCATCTGTTCTGTTTAACGCTTTCTCCGAATATATATTCAGCAGTAGTGGCTCGTCGCTGTAGATTAAAATATAGGTTCATTATAAAACCTGTAAAATAACATTTTTCTTACCAATAGTCACGGTAAGAAGCATTTAACTGTGTTTTATGTTCATCTTCCAAGCATAGAAAAGCTAAAAACATCGTTAATGAGCCTTTATTTTATCCCATATAATTTAGATGACTAGGTAGAGTCCCCGCCACAATTTATATATATATATATATATATATATATATATATATATATATATATATATATATATATATATATATATATATATATATATATATATTATATATATATATATATATATATATATATATATATATATATATATATATATGGTAGTTAAAAGTACTAGTCTTTCCCTGCAAGACTTGCTTAAATTTAAATTGATATATTTTTTCATCTCTAAAGTATTGTCAAAACTATCATTGGCGGATTTAATATGGCTGACTAAAATTATTGAAAAACCTGGATTTGTGTTTGAAACTTTGTACGTTGGGGTGTTTAAAGTTGTTTTCAGCTACCTCGAAAACTTCCGAGTACAAAGTTTGTCATAAATTCGGGTTTTACAAAAATTTTAATCCGCCATATTGAATTCACCAGCTTAGAAAATCTTGACTACATTTTCTTTGTCACATACCTCGAAAATCCTCGACTAAAATTTTGACCTCGCTGCGAGCTCGCTGTTTTTGCCTATTTTTGAAAGTCTGATCAGAAATCTTAACTTTGAGCCGCCATATTGAATTTTCCATGAGTTGTACGGAAAAACTGATGCCACCAATCGAAAGAGCAGCTAATAAAATAGTCAGGGCCTGTATCATCGAAAGCGTGATGGCGATGTGAAGTATCACTTCATACTTTTGACAGTAAAAGCCGTATTCTTGAAAAAGCAGTGTTGCCAGATATGAACATGCTAAAACCTGCGGATTTCAAAAAATAAAATGGATGACAGATTAAATTGAGTTGTCAGACCGAAAATGTCCGTAGTACGTTTTGTCGCCATTTTAGGCAAAAAGTAGTTTTGGTACGTCAAATTAACTGTTAGAAGTAAAAAAAATAGTGTCGTTGTTGTTATTGTGAAGTTATTGATTGCCATTAAAATATTTGTACTTTCCCTGGATTAAATTTATTTTATGTCACTTAACAACCAAGAAATATAGAACTATCAGTCAAATATTTAGGAGTAAATATGGACCACAAAAATGCCTTAAATTGACACTCTAGAATCGTTAAACAAAAATGCATACAAAGAGCCAAACACTTTTGGATTCTAATATATAAAGAAAAAGGGATATCAAGAAAAACAATAACTCATATATACAAAGTAATATACTGACGTCAATTGGAATACATGCCCTTAACGTACAGTAATTGCAGAAAGCCAGCACTGATAAACCTTGAAACGATGGAAATTACAACTCTACATAGTATGACTAACAGTCATCATCCTAATTCACTACGGAAACTATCCAATCAGTTATTTATTGTATGAATTCACAAAATATCCAGCCTCTTACTGCAAGACGTCCTGTCCTGACCAAATGAATCTGACCAAGATTGGACAATTGGAATGTTGACAGATTATTTTGTTAAACTAATAAATTTCAATTAACTATATTTTAGAGATGAAAAAAGATATCGATATAAATCCAAATAGGTTTTAAAAACTAGTAATTTCATATATAGTCTGGCGATAAATTTCAAACTTGCCCTGTTACATAACCTGAAAATTAGTGATGCCCTGTGATTTTCGCACTTTTAGGTTATAATATTATGAATGGCCGAAGCAACAGGTCAATGCTAACTTCAAATTCGGATTTAGCATGTCGAAAACCTTCCGACAAGTATAGCCAGGTTTCTGGTTTTGACGGTCGATGAAATTTTATCGAATTGTGTTAATTTTTCTAGTTTTCCTCGTACAACGCATGTTTCAACGAAACAAATTTTCTTTTTAATGAAATTTTTGTTAACTTTGTTATGTAATTTTAGATAGTGGGAGTTTTATTGACGAAACGGTATCGTAATCAAACAGATCCCGATGAACAGTTAAAAGCTACAGCAATTTTCCCTAGACATGCTACTTTCACTTACTAGCATCACGCCTGAATCTAGTCATTTTTATTTTATCAAAATGTTTTTAGTTTAATTTTTGTGGCCAGTGAATTTGGGTACGATCTATCTCGTATAATCAGTTTCCGTATAAGTCGTTGTATACCTTTTGTAAGACCCCCTACATAAATATTTGTTCATTAAACGGTGATAATTTATTTATCTAGTATATCTATTACAAAATGAAGTGCATGATTTTTAAGATATTTAGTTTATTTATTGGTTTTTGTAATTCTAATAATACTCTGTTATTAATGGAATTACATTACTAATCTGGACTTAATTTTATTTATGAAATCTCAGCATTCAATAAACAGGTGTTATGTAATGTATTTGTAAGGGAAGGTCGAATTTTAAATATTCTGGGTTCATTTGAACCGAAATTTTTGTATTGGGGAAATGTGATAAGATTTTTTTGTCATTATGTTTTGAAATTTTTATTTGTAGTGGAAATTCACTGGCCGAAGCCATTTTACCAAAGACTTTTTTACAATTATACTTTAGGGTGATCCAAAAAATTTGAAGATTCATATGTGATGCATCGAAATCTTTAAAAGCATCAAAAAAAATGTCTTTCAAGATTTGAGAAAAATCGATGATGTTTTAGAGCGATGGTTTATTATTACCAAGAGTCAGGCGACGTCATTTCAAAAGTCATGACAATTTACGCACTATGTACGTGTGTAGAGTTGGAGTCTGTACACTGCGACCTGGTAGATCTATTTTAGGTGCGCTGTTCAGTGATAATAAAGCAACATCATCGATTTTTTCCAAATTTTGAGGAACAATTTTTTTTCCGATGCTTTTAAAGTTTTTAATGCATCGTATATACATTTCCAATTTTTTTTTGAATCATCCTATTATACATGCAGTTAATTTATTTAGAGTTGACATTAGTTCGATGCCTATTCTTCTTTGAACTCATCTTCCAAGTGATGAATCTGATAGACACAATAACTAATGTAGATTTCTTATTTAATGGTAAACAGTGCTGTGTAGAATAGTATTTCCTACTTTATAGAAGAAAACTTCGCGAAATGTTATGCATCACCTAATTGGTTTTTATTAAAATACAATTTTCTTGTTTTGAGTATCAATTCACAAGTATCATTACCTGATTATTTTTTACATATATATTTCAATGAGGTGCTCTACTGATACTCTTTAACATATTAACTTTTATATTTTATTCATGCTCGACTTATTTGTCTTTTTTTAGTTACTTTTTTTTTAATAAAGTTTAAATTTTTTCGGTATAACTCCCCTAAGCAAATTAGCAACGTATTAAAATAACCTGGAAGTCCCCAGAAGATGACAACCGAAATATCGTCCTTCTTTTCCATATGGAGTAGATTTTAGATTACTTGTTGGTGGTTAAGGCTTTCTTTGCCTCTCTAGAGCACTACGACCTGTAAGATCTTTTATACACTTTTCACGAAGTATATTATTTTTCTAGGAGGTAGGTGCTTTGCTTTTTCATGCTGTGAGGTGACACCTTCTAGGAATTTAACTCTTTTGCAGAAGAATGCCATCGCAGAAACGACAAGTATCACTCTCAGCTTTGCCTGTTGTTTTAAGATGGTATTTCAGAAGCCAGTATCCTGTGAAGATATCGATTTATAAATATTTTCGCTTGTCTGATACCAGGTGTCTTATTCCACCTTAATTTTATTTGTTTTTGTTCCCAGCTCCGGAGCTCCTCCTTTATGTAGCTTTTTGCTGGTCCACAGAGGGTTCTGGGCCAAGAAAATGGGTTTTTGCCCTTCTTTTGCAAGGCTGTACGCTTCCTTATTTCCTTTGATTTCTTTGTGCCTTGGTACCCACATCAGGATTACCTGTTAAGGCTTTCTTTGCCTCTCTAGAGCACTTCGACCTGTAAGATCTTTTATACACTTTTCACAAAGTATATTATTTTTCTAGGAGGTAGGTGCTTTGCTTTTCATGCTGTGAGGTGACACCTTCTACGAATTTAACTGTTTTGCAGAAGAATGCCATCGCAGAAACGACAAATATCACTCTCAGCTTTGCCTGTTGTTTTGAGATGGTATTTCAGAAGCCAGTGTCCTGTGAAGATATCGATTTATAAATATTTTCGCTTGTCTGAGACCAGGCGTCTTATTCCACCTTAATTTTATTTGTTTTTGTTCCTAGCTCCGGAGCTCCTCCTTTATGTAGCTTTTTGCTGGTCCGCTGAGGGTTCTGGGCTAAGAAAATGGGTTTTTGCGCTTCTTTTGCAAGGCTGTACGCTTCCTTATTTCCTTTGATTCCTTTGTGCCTTGGTACCCACATCAGGATTAACTGTTGTTCCTTGCCAATTGATTTAGGGCTTGCCTGCAGTCAACGTCTACTTAGACTCATAAGTGTTTGATCTGAGAGCTTTTTGGCCTTCTTAATGTTCCTATTGAGACACTAGTCAGCGCAGATTTGGATTGCGATGATGAAGGTGTCTCACAGGAATTTGCCAGGCCCAAAACTTGGGCCTGATACTTCCTCTCTTACCCCTTCTGTCATCTTGGATCCGTCAGTAAAACATACCATTGAATCGTGCTCTAGACGAGATAATCCTTCTCCTTGGTAGCAGTCAGTTACTACTTTATAGTTCCTGTCAAAATTGTAACCGATAGACATGATATCTGTCGGTTTCGCTATGGATTCTGTTGAAATTGTATCCAGAATCTTCATGTGTCCAATAAAATTTTCAGGTTTGAGACTTTCAGTTTGGAACAGCTATCACAACTATATGCAGTGGAGGGAGGTTCAATATTGTCTCTATTACTGCGGTGGGGCATGATGGTATGGCCCCTGTAACTCTTACACAGACTAGTCTCGATATTTCTGGCAGCATTTTTTGAGCTGCTACTTGTTGTACCTTGGGCCACCATGGTAAGGGAGCATATGTGATCATAGGTTTGATGATCGTTTCATATGACCATTTTCGGCCTCAAACCCCAAATTTTTCTAAAGATTTTACGGCACGTCTAGCTTGCTGCTATTGCCTTTTGTAGAATCTTCTCAATATGGTTGTTTCAGGTCAGTTTCTGATTTATTATTACTCCCAGATATTTAACCTCTTTGGAAAAGCTCAGTGTTGTTCCATTTAAAGTTGTAACGTCTAGCTTTTTTTCTCCTTGTAAATGGCACGAGGACTGTTTTGTTGGGATTAACGTGTAGTGCGTCCTTTGTGCACCAGTTGATAATTTAGTTTAAGGCAGTTTGCATAAGGATTGTAATAATTCCTTTGTTCTTGTCTCAGACAGTGACATCTAGATCATAAGCATAACTTTGCTTTGTGAACATGAGTCGTTTAGTTGGTTCAGCAGACTGTCTATGTCCAGGGACCACAGTAGAGGGGATAAAACTCTCCCTTGGGGACATCCTCGGACTGTGATGATTATCGCCACTTCGTTGCCGATAAATGCATTGAATTGAATCTATCTTGTCACAGGAGATTCCGTTTGCTTTACCTCCAGGGACTATGGATTTATGTGAGGCGTTAGCTCCCTCTATATCAAAGAAAGCCCTTAAAGAGATATCTTTTGCCAACAGGGTTTTTTCCACGTTACCTATTAGAGGTAAAGTGGTTTCTGGTGCAGTGTTTTACTTCTTAGGTGTCAATCGATAAATTTCTCCATTGTTTTTAAGAGAAAAGATGTGAAGCTCATTGGGCGGTACGATTTTAGTTCATCCGATGGGCGCCTGCTCATTTTGGGTATGAACGCCACCTTAACTTCACTCCATGCATGAGGAATATATAAAATATATAAGGCGTAGTTGGATTTGAACAGCTTCTTCAGAAGGGGATGTATTATGGAGTAAAACAGATGGTAAAAGTATGACTTCAAATGGCTTGAGGTTGTGAGTTGCCAACTGCCGTTTTCATTTAGTGACTTCTGAATTGTCTTAAATAGCTTGTCAGAAAAAAACTTCGATGCATTAAAAATAGCTGATGTAAACCACAATTTTAACATACATTTAGGTGAGGTATAACTTTGGCTAGTGTATATTTGGAACCACTTTAAAGGCTGTTATGTAGGACGACACATATATTTTTAGAATTGGTGTTAGATCATATACTTAATACGGGATGTTTTAATAATGGATATTTATTTTAGTTGTAAAAGGTATTATACGTAGGCATGATTCTTTTTACATGTTAAGTCATTTCGCCTTTTTTTAAAGGATTTTCAAAATACAATGTACGGCTAGTGAACTATAGAAAAGTCTCGAAAACGACATGTCTATCTGAAGTTATCCCAGTGTATATATATATATATATATATATATATATATATATATATATATATATATATATATATTATTCATTTTTGTATCTTAAACCTTTTGTTAAATATTTTTTTCTAATATTTTCTTTGGTATAGGTTTTTCCACTAGAGAAACAAACGACAATAATTTTCTTTCTGACGTTTCGCTCTACATAGTGAGCTTCTTCAAAAGAGCTAGGTATATTTATTTTACATCTACAAAAATTACAGAATTTTTTATATAATAAACATATATCACAGTAATTACACTTTTATATTTTTAATTTAATTAAAATTAATAAAAACGAAACAGATTTTAAAATAGTCTTAAAGTTTAAAATTTAAAACAATACAAACAGGTTAAAATAGTGAAGATTATAAAATAGTACATACCTTGAAAGTAGTTTTGTGTGTATGTTTAAAAATAAATTCAATTATGATCTTTGGTTTGCAATTGATATGGATAGAATTATTTTTATAAAAAGCAAAAAATAGGAAAAAAGATTATTATTTATTTTTTAATGACGTTCTTTCACCCGTATGAGTGTAATGATGCTTGGAACGATTTCATATACACTCATACGGGTGAAAGAACGTCATTAAAAAATAAATAATAATCTTTTTTCCTATTTTTTGATTTTTATAAAAATAATTCTATCCATATCAATTGCATACCAAAGATCATAATTGAATTTATTTTTAAACATACACACAAAACTACTTTCAAGGTATGTACTATTTTATAATCTTCACTATTTTAACCTGTTTGTATTGTTTTAAATTTTAAACTTTAAGCCCATTTTAAAATCTGTTTTGTTTTTATTAATTTTAATTAAATTAAAAATATAAAAGTGTAATTACTGTGATATATGTTTATTATATAAAAAAATTATTGTCCTTTGTTTCTCTAATGGAAAAACCTATACCCAAGAAAATATCAGAATATATATATATATATATATATATATATATATATATATATATATATATATATATATATATATATATATATATATGCTTTTGGAAAAAATATACTTAAGTAATGTGATCAAAGCGAATTAAAATAATTATATAAAATAGAAAACCAACAATTTCTTAAAAAGAATAATGGTCTTTATGTTTTTGGTATCTACTGTCTATGACTTAAAACTTTTGCCTCTAATTTTTTGCTCTAAGTTTTAAAACAGGGGTGAGGGGAAGCAAGGAATATTATTGTTCAAAACATACTGTAACTCAAAATTGCCTCATTTGAGTTTAATGAACTCTGTCTTGTTTAGAAGGTAATTTTTAGAAAAATAAATATGTTTAAGTAAAATATTCTTACGTTTCCAAATGGGGCACAAGAGGTTGGGTATCTCTGATAATATAAAACAGAAAAACAATAATTGCTCAAAAAATAAAAATAATTTCAATCTAGGCAATTTCTATATAGTAAAAGAACTTAATTAAGTTTTAATAATATCTTATTAATCAACCGTCAGATGGCGTTATTTGTCGAAGTCACTAATTATCCCATTTTTTAAAAAATATTTTGAACAAAAAAGTATCCTGTCGTAAGACATAAATTGGAAAAAATCCGCTAACTAGAAGTTGCTATTGTTTTTAAAACTAAATTATAGGCGAAAATAATGATATTTATTGAGATTTTGACATAAATAGATTACGTTAGTCAAAACATAATTTATTTAGTTTAAGACCTTAATAAAAGTCATTATTTCACCAATACATTTTTAAAAAGTATTAGTCAGTTCAGGTTTGTGGCTTTAATTTCCATATTTTATATGTTTTAAAGCAGGTAATTTATAATGACGCTTTTCATTTAAAATTTTTGATTAAATTGAAAAATTAATAAATTTGACACATCACGCTATCTGACGATTGATAATAAATATCATTTAAACTTTAATAGAGCTCTCAGATGAAGAGATAATAGCTAGGATAGAAATATCGCGGAAGGCCTTTATGGCATGGAAACCAGTTCTATGCAACAGGAACCTATCAATGCATGTTCGTAAAAGGGTCCTGAAATGCTATGTATGGTCTATTCTATCATACGGTTGCGAGACATGGACACTAAAAACCACAACGCTAAACAAACTGGAAGCATTCGAATTGTGGTGCTACCGTCGAATCCTAAAGATATCATGGGTTTCGCACACTTCCAACGAGGATGTTCTCAGAATGATGGATACAGATCGACTGCTCTTGAACATTATAAAGAGGCGGCAAACAGAATACTTCGGTCACATAATTAGAGGACCTAAATACCAGCTACTTCGCCTTATAATACAAGAAAAAGTGGAAGGAAAAAGATGGATAGGCCGAAAGAAGCTTTCATGGCTGCGTAACATCAGGCAGTGGTGTGATTGCACGGTAGAAGGACTATTTCGCGCAGCAGCCGATAGAGAAAGATTTCAGGAAATTGTAAACATGATGACCACCAACGTCTGAATATAGACATGGCACCTAAAGAAGAAGAAGAAGAGCTCTTTTAATATATAATAAGCATTACCTCTTAAATAAGACTAAATTTATTAAAATCGGATGAGGCAATGCATATATATTTTTTTTAATAACATTATTCCTTGCTTTTCCCTTCTACATTTATATTTGATTTTTTCAGAAATTATTGTTTTTCTATTCCATATTATGAAATACGCCCTCTTGCGGTCGATTTAAAATCGTAAAAATATTTTATTTAAATATTAGAAAACTTAAAAATTATTTATATTAATTCCGCCTGTTCACATTACTTCAGCACATGTATATATATATATATATATATATATATATATATATATATATATATATATATATATATATATATATATATATACAGTGCCTTCATTTCAAAACGAACCATCCTTAATAACTTTCTTAAATAGAAAAATTTAAAAAAAAGAAAAAACACGTCAATTTAGATATACAGGGGGAAGTTTAATTTTGCATTTGTTAAAAGTCTGTCAATCACCTCCTCAACTCCAGCTAACCTCACTTTCATATGTCAAATGGGAACCCCCACCTTGTGACACATCATTGTAAACAGCATAAAATTGTCTATCCAACCGTATAAAAAAAATTAAATCGGTTGACGTACAAGCGAATAGTGTGCAAAAATGTCTTGTAATAATGCATAATATATCGGCCTCGAACTTTGGTATGTCAAATGATTACCCTATAGTGTGATACATCATTTTAAAGGACGTACGATCTGCTATCCAACGATGTAAAAAAAAATTAAGTTAATAGACGTTATAGGCAATTAGGATGCAAAAATGTGTGTTAAATATAAGCAGTTTATTCAGTTTTATTCAGTTGAAGAAAATTATTTTATTAAATGTTCAAAATGTGCGCCGTTATTAGCGAGACAATAAAAAAGCCTATTTTGAAATTCCCCACGAACATTGGCAAGGGTTTCTCTGCTAATTCCTCTACATTCCCGAACAATTCGATCTTTTAAATCGTCAATATTTTCAGGTGGGGTTTTATAAACCTTGCTTTTTAAATACCCCCAAAGAAAAAAGTCTAGAGGGGTTAGGTCTGGAGACCGTGCTGGCCATTCAATTGCACCACGTCTGCCAATCCACGTCCCTGCAAAATGTTCATCAAGCCACTCTCGAATTGCCAAAGCGTAGTGCGGGGGAGCTCCATCTTGCTGGAAATGCAAATTATTTTCATTTAGTACTATAACAGCATTTTCATCCACTTGATTTTCTAAAGATTGCACAATGGCAGGGTATATTGTGTTTTCTAAAAGGTTTAAATAAATTTGCCCAGTTAAATTATCTTCCAAAAAAAATGGCCCGATGATTTCATTGCCATAAATTCCTGCCCACACGTTAATTTTTTCGGGATATTGAGTATGCCCTTCTCGGAAAGGGTGCGGATTTTCATTATCCCAGTATCTGCAGTTATGTCTGTTAACCAGTCCATTTAGAAAAAAAGTTGATTCATCACTAAAGCAGATATTCTTAGGTAAATGGGGGTCCTCGTCAATTCGTTGGCACATTAATTCGCAAAATTGAATTCTCCTATCAAAATCGTCTTCTCCGAGTTCTTGAAGAATTTGAATTTTGTAGGGAAAAAACTTATTTTGTTTTAAAACTTTATGCACAGAGCCAGCAGAAATGTTGGTTAAATCTGCGACCTTTGAGATGGATAAAGTTGGATCTATTGCAAACTGTCCTAGTACCTCGATTTGGCATGCTTCATCTACAACCCTTTTCTCAATATATTTTTTATTACAAACGGATCCCGTTTCTTCAAACTTTCGTACCAATTCGAGTACATATTTATGGCCCACGTTTTTGTCTTGATGCCTCTCGTTAAATGCTCTGGCGGTTCTACGAGCGCACCGATCTTCAGCTCCATAGAGAAAAATTATTTCTATTCTTTCGGCTAGCGTATACACCATTTATATTCACGTTTCAACTAGGCGTCACAGTGACAATTTTAACAATAATAAACAACTGGTGTTTAAAGATCTTAAAAATTTTATTTATTGCAGTGATTTTTTGTACCTATCAGGTACCGCAAAAAATATCATTGAAGTAAATACACTAGATTGATTAGACTGCAATGAATTTTGCGATGAATTTTAAAACAGGCTTAGTTTTTTTTCTCGCAAATATTTTAACTGTTTATTATTTTAAAAAAATATTTATTTTAAATTTGAAATAATATTTTACTCTATGAAGTAGCCATTTGACATAATAAAGTTTAATGTGATAAGGTGTCTATTATTACCACACATCTTTTCTTACTATTCGCTTGTACATCAACAGATTTTGTTTTTTTTTATTGGCTAAATAGGAGATAGTATGCCCTTTAAAATGATGTATCACACTATAGGGTAATCATTTGACATACTAAAGTTCGAGGCCGATATATTATGCATTATTACAAGACATTTTTGCACACTGTTCGCTTGTACGTCAACCGATTTAATTTTTTTTATACGGTTGGATAGACAATTTTATGCTGCTTACAATGATGTGTCACAAGGTGGGGGTTCCCATTTGACATATCAAAGTGAGGTTAGCTGGAGGTGAGGAGGTGATTGACAGACTTTTAACAAATGCAAAATTAAACTTCCCCCTGTATATCTAAATTGACGTGTTTTTTCTTTTTTTTTAAATTTTTCTATTTAACAAAGTTATTAAGGATGGTTCGTTTTGAAATGAAGGCACTGTATATATATATATATATATATATATATATATATATATATATATATATATATATATATATATTACTTTTCGCGAATTTTCCACTTGTAGACACTTGATTCTACTTCTAAAGAGAAAAAATATCCAAAATTAAAACATCCTGTATAAACAGTGCAATACAAATAATAGAGAACAAGATGTTTAAGTTTATGTAGTACCCTTCGTAGTGTTCTCGTATGTATAATGTTGTACCTATTTCTTCTTGCTATCTATGAAATTGAGATGTGTATTTTTGCTATATAATGTGTAGTCATATTACTGTTAAATGTATATTATGATATATATAATGCGAACAATAAATGTTTGTAATATAAGTAATACTTTTTATGTTGGTAACTGCTTATAATATTAAAATTTCGGCATATTAAAACAATCGCGTTTTTGCGAAACACACAATTTTTATTAATTGTTTTTTTAAATATATTTCATCATGATTTATTTATATATTTTGTTTATATATTGAAAATAGGATAAAATAGTCTAACTTTTCATCAGTCAGTGGTGTAGCTAGGGGAGCGGCCGCCAGGGGCGCCCTCAAGAGGGCGCATGTGCAATGCAAACTTAAGCTTTAAAGATATTGTATTGTTTCTCTTTCTACAAAATATCTTAGCTACGACGCTGTTGATTGTATAAAAAATTGCTATTCTTTTATGTAATGCAATCAATAGTCCTTTTACCGCTATAAAAATTTGAAAATCGGAGATAAATGATAAAACCGCTCTTACGATAGCTTGCTGATCTTTTTATGAAAACAACATTCTTGTATTTGATATTCTTTTTAGCTGGAATTATTAATGTTCTTATTTTCCCCGAAAAACAAATACTTGTAACAGTGACACAGATTAAATCGTCTCACATATGCGACTGCTTTGGCGGTGCCTTTGAAGATGAAGGGTCCAATTTGGTGACTTTGCTTACCCCAGGACCCGCTAACTTACACTGGGAAAAAACTGTTAAAATTTGAAAGAATTCCGCGGTAACACTGATGTTATATATATATATATATATATATATATATATATATATATATATATATATATATATATATATATATATATATATATATATCCGGTTTCATAGTGTTCTACGCCTTCCGGTTCCTAGTCTCCATTGTTTTCGGTCTTCCCAATCCCCTGGAAGTAAGTTTCTTTCGGACATGGCTCGGTTAATGCCCTTAATCTAGGTAACTTTTGGTCTTCCTCTTTTTATTTTTTCATTTGGTGTCCATTTTAGGATTGGCTATGGTAGACGTTCGTCCGTCATTCTTTCCACATCGAGAATAGTTTTCTTTACGTCCATAATCTCTCTAATTCTCTCGTTGGTTATCTGTTCGATCCTTGACTTTCCGGCAGATCTTCGCCAAAAGTCCATTTCAAGAGCCAGCAGTTTACGTTCTCAAGTTTTATTTATCTGCCATGTTTCACATCCATACAATACAACGCTTTTAAATATTGCATTATATAAAAGATGTTTTCTTTCCTTGGAGATGTTTGTTGACCATAATAGTGAGTTTAGGCATGCGATAGCTTTTTTCCCTTTAGTTATTCGTTCCAATATTTCTTCTTCAGTTCGTCCGCTTTGACTGATATTTGTTCCAAGGTAGGTATAATCAGAACAAGATTTTACTATGATATTGTCATCCACTTCCAAATCTGTTTCTTCTCCACCGATACACATATATTTGGTTTTACTGCAGTTGACGGTTAATCCCCATTCTGCGTATTTTTTAAATAGTTTCCTCGTTATAAATTCGAGGTCTTCTTTATCCTGGGTCACTACCACTTGGTCATCTGCAAAATGAAGCGTATATAAATGGGTGTCATTATTTAATTATATCCCCATTCTACTGCATGATCTTCTCCAATTCTTTAAAGCTTCATTGAGGTAGATTTTAAAGAGAGTTGGTGATAGACAACATCCCTGGCGAAGACCTTTGGTCACATGAAAGCTTTCTGATAAATTATTGCCGATCTTAATTCTGGAGAATGCTTGGTCGTATAGCTGTTTGATGGCTTGGATCGCTGTTTTGTTAATTGGAGACTTCTCCATCACGCGCCATAATTTTTGGATTGGCACCGTATCATATGCTTTTGTGAGGTCAACAAAAAGCAGATGAACCTCTCTATTTCTTGCCACCTTCTTTTCATTAAGTTGGGTTAAGCTAAATATATGGTCTACGCACGATCGGCGAGCTCTAAAACCTGCTTGTTCTGCAATTTCTTGGGGGCCATATTCTGTTTCAACGATGTTCTGTTTCATTGATGTTAATGTTTAAAAAAAGGAAATACTAGATATAGTCTATTGACAAAAAAATAAAAGTACCAAGCTATTTTATAACTCACACAAATAAATCTCACTATGAAAACGCATTCTGGTTGCCTGATCTTCTCCTTGACTGTTGCATTTTTAGTGCTAAGCAACTACAGGTTATTACAGCTTATCAATATCACAAACACAACTTCAATACTCAGGAAAAGCTGCTATCTAGCTGATAAGATCATGCCTCTTGTTTTTGAGCTCTTACATCAGTGCGCTCGCGATGTTAATTGCGTGAATGTTATTATTAAATTAAACGAAACAAGTTTCACCAAACATTTAAATCTATTTAACAAAAACAATCAATCCAGTAAACAATTCCAAAGTAACTAAGATAATTGTTCTTGTCGACCATTAGTTTTACCCGGATCATAAACTAGCTCAATTTTAAGAATCCTGCGTCTAAATAGCTTAATCTAGAAAAATAATAAAAATATGAAAATTGCTATTTAAATTATCTAATCAAAATAGTACTAGAGTCGCCCTTCTTCCTTGTAGAATAAAACATAAAATCACCAAAACTATCCCGAAGATAAACGAAAACAAAATCAAAAATAAAATCTTACTTCTCTAACAGATATCAAAATGTACCACCTCTCCAGATCGTAAGTGAAGATCATTACTTTTTAAAAAACATCGCCGAGCTTTCCTCCCCAGACTCGGTTCCTGTTAGTACCTATCTCGCTCTGATTTTATTCCCGAATGTTTCGATCTTTCGTTCTTAGAGGGCATTAGCCATTCTATGTTGGATATTTAGCTGGCGATTTGGCTTGTACATCTAAAATTATTAATCTTTTTAATACAAACGATTAATAAAACTATTCCACATCTTTCTGTAACTAAAAACTTCGATAATATCCACAGAGTAATTATTAAATGCACCCTTTTAGTGGAATATGCTTCACGAGAAACAATATTCAATAAGAGCAACCATAATTCATGTTTGTGGTATTACGTCTGCATAGTTTTGGTTTTACTATCTTTATTGGTTTCTTTCAGTTCGATAGGATTATTTATTGAGGAAAAACAGTTCATTGTTCAATTGTCACATCACTTTTTGTAACTTCTGGTTGCCATTTGTGATTTTTTTACGAATATTTGAAATAATGGGTATAAAATAATATGTATATGGTTGTAACAATAGACGATAAACCAAATATTATGTGTTTTCACTAGCCAAGAAAATAGCATAGACATATGGTCGAGTACGCGTCACCAATGCCGGCCGTTTCCACATTGCGAGAGGGCAAGAAAAAGGAGATCCGTATTCTCTCTTTCTAATGGGCATAGCATAAAATAACGTGACCCCCAAGCGCAGATAATTGTTTCATTATTTTTTCTCTTTCGCACTGTGGGAACAGCGGGCATTGGGGACGCGCAGTCTAGTAAATCTTAGGCTTATAAAAAACACAGACAATTATTTAAAAAAGGATTACAATTAATAGGACATTAATAATTCCAGTGTATTATACCTCTTAGAAAAAAAAAATAGATTAAACTATCCTGCGACTATCTAAGCCTGAAATTCAGATTGAATTGTGATTGCAAATTGATTTTTTCTTGATTCTTGAAATAAACTTAAGTTACTAATAATTTATGGTGTAATTTTCCTATGTTTAAAAGACATTATTTTTAACATTTTAATTTTACCTATATACGGTTAATGAAAAGATCTCTCGCTCATATCTAACTCGTTTTTTTGAAGGTGTATATTTAGTTTTATGTTCTAGGATAGCTTATAAATTTTAAATGTAATTTGATGTAACGTATTAATATAAATTAATAAATAAATAAACGAAATGTGAGTGTTTAATTTAATTAAATTCAGGACTCCCATCTTTAATACGTCCCTTTTGTATGGATTTGTTTAAATATGGAAAAGAAACGAAATAATATATCTTCTTCTTGCGGTGCCTATTCGTTCCGAATGTTGGCGACTAGCATGGCTATTCTTACTTTGTTGGCGGCTGCGCGGAACAGTCCAGTCGTGCTCATGTTGAACCATTTTCTTAAGTTTTGGAGCCAAGAGATTCGTCTTCGTCCTGGCCCCCTCTTGCCGTACACCTTCCCTTGCAGAATTAATTGGAGGAGGTTATATCGCTGTTCATTTCTCATAATATGTCCATTTGCGTTTTTTAATTGTTTTGATCACTTCGCACTCCTTTCCCATTCTGCGCAGGACTTCATTATTTGTGACTCGGTCGACCCAGGAGATTCTTAAGATGCGCCTGTAGCACCACATCTCGAACGCTTCAAGTTTTTTAATGGACGCTTCAGAGAGCGTCCAAGCCTCTGTTCCGTAGAGCAGAACTGGAAAAACATAGCACTGCAGTATGAAGACCCTGGTTTTCAGCGGCAGATCACGGCCCCTGAAGACGGTGCTCATTTTTGTAAACGCTGCTTTGGCTTTTGCTATACGTTGTTTTATTTCTAATGAGTGATCCCATTGACTGTTTACATTGGTGCCAAGGTATGTATAGCTTTCAACCCTTTCAATTGTTTGTTGGTTGATGGTCAGTTGTGTGTTTAGGATTGGGCGTTTGCTGATGACCATATATTTTGTCTTCTTTGTATTTAAATCTAACCCATAGTGCTTACTTACTTCAGTTATGCTTGTCATCAACACCTGCAATCCCTCCAGACTGTCTGCGAATACCACTGTGTCGTCTGCGTATCTGATGTTGTTCAGACGTTCACCGTTGATTAGTATTCCCTCATCACATTCTTCCAAGGCTAGTTTGAAGATATGCTCAGAATAAACATTAAATAGCATCGGGGACAGTATACATCCTTGCCGCACTCCGCGTTCTATTGAGATTGCTTCTGTCAACTGGTTGTCTACTCTTATGTTAGCAGTTTGGTTGTAGTAAATATTTTTGATTATTCTCAGATCTTTATCATCTATACTGATCTCTTCAAGTATTGATATAAGCTCGTCGTGTAAAATAATATATAAAAAAATATTATTATTGCATAATATTATCATTATATTAATTATAAAACAGATACGCTACAGAATCTAAACGATTTCATACTGAAAGGTCCACGAATTTTCTTCAGTTCACTAGGTGGCGCTACGCTGCACATGTAAGCCCGTTGTTATTCTATCTCTGTTTACAAGTGCAAAAAAAAACGTTACTTCTTCAAAAGTTAGACTGGCATTTTGTCTACTGTTCTATCTCGATTACTGGCTTTCAGTGTTGCCAAACCTATAGTTTCAATGATAAATGTACCGTTTTTCAATGAAAGCTACTACCGTTTTATATATATAGTAGTGTTTCACGTATGGGAACATGTGATTCAGTATTAATCCGGGAATACATCCGTTCGTTCGTTTGGTATTCTGTAGAGGTTTGCAGACGTTTCGCCAAAATCCCATTTGGCATCTTCTGTGCTTGGTGGTTGTAGATCTACCACGTGAAATGTCTGCAAACCTCTACAGAAAACCAAAAACGAACGGATGTATTCCCCGGATTAATATTGAATCATATATATATTGTAAGCGGTATTTCACATGGCGGCATTCCCTTTGAAGATAAGAGGCATGGCGAACGGCGAGGAGAAACCAAGTCAGCAAGAAAGCAAGACCGGGCGTTGTTGTTATTATGATGATTTAGTTAGAAATTGTACGAGGCGTTGAACGCAAATAAATGTTTTTGTTTTTAAATAGATTTTTTATGCTTTTAGTTCAGAAGTGCGATATATCTGCAATAAGCCCACGGGTGTTTTTGTGTTTTTAAATAAGGCGTCAAAAAGTTTGTGGTGAACTTGTTAGTTTTATTAGTGAAATGGCTAATGCAAAAGAGGGGAATCAGGGCGAAGATTCCGAATACGATTATGAGCCCTTTGAGGAAGAAAATCGTGAAAGTGAGGGCGAAAATAGCAACGAGGCGATGGTTGCCAAGCTTCTGCAAGGCGGATTGGCAAAAAGTATACAGCAGATTGTGGCAAAGGAGACTGCTAAGGCGTTAAGCGAAATTGCCAAGGCGAAAACATCTAAATCAGGTGAGGGCGTTCCAAATATTAATCCTAATAAATGTAGTAAGGCGAACTCTGCATGCAGTTCAATGTATTCTGGGTCGGGGGCGAGAGCTGGCGGTGAGATTCTTGAGCCCTTCGATCCAGACAATAAAGACAATAATATTACAAAATGGCTGAGCAAAATTGATCAGTTAGGTCAAATTCATGGTTGGACAGAATATGAGAGAGCCTATTTTATGCAAACTAAATTGCAAGGTGCAGCAAGAAACTGGTATAATGGGCTCGACTCGTATGACCTGACCTGGGACGAATGGAAGGCGACCATTTTGCAGGCGTTTCCCAGGGAACACGATTTTGTTCAGTTGTTAAAGGAGATGTTAGCAAGAGTAAAAATGGATGGTGAAACCATGACTCATTATTACCACGAGAAGCTAGCAATGATTCAGAGGTGTGACCTCAAAGGCACAAAGGCGTTATCGTGTCTAATTGATGGTTTACCTCGAGATCTGCAGGCGAATGCTAGAGCGTTTAGGTGTAATACTCCTAATGAGCTGTATACTGGATTTTTATCTTCATTCGACAGGTACCAGGCGGCGAGTACTTCCTCAGACTTAAAAAGGCGCCTTTCAACATCAACGGCGAATGTATCAAAAGTTCAAAGAAGGCAAGAAGATAAGATTGCTCCGACTGGCGGAATTCGGTGCTACAATTGCCAAGAAGTTGGTTCACACATTAGTCGGGACTGTCTCAAGCCTAAGGCAGATAGGTGCATGAGATGTGGACAGCCTGGACACAACAGAATCCAGTGCCCTAGCCATGGTGCAGGCTCAGGTGCTGTGAAATCATCAACTTCAGGCGGGTTCAAGGCGCATGAATCCGTAGGAGGAGGAAAGAGATTTTCTCAAAACCGTTACCAGGTGAGACTCATTGCGGAAATTGATAATACTTACAAAAAATTGGCTGTTACTGAAAATGGTAGGCGAATTAGGGCGTACATTGACACGGGCAGTGAACGAAACATTATTACATGTGAATGTTTCGACTTACTAGGCGAGTACCATGTGGAGCCATCTTCAGTGATACTAAAAGGTTTTGGGGGTGGCGTGTGCACTGTGAAAGGCGAGGTAATTTTACCAATCACGGTGGACATGGCCTCGTTCAGCATTAAGGCGTTAATTGCTGATTGTGATCTTGCTGGCGCTGATCTTCTTTTAGGACAACCAGCGTTAGCTACCAAAGGCGTTCAGCTCACAGTGCAAGATGGCAAGGCGAGGCTATCAAACACTGAGTGTGCTGAAGAATTTATTCAAAGGATCACCCTTGACGAGACCGACATCGAAGCAAAAATCACAAGGCGAGTGCTGGCGCTGCAGAATGTAGTTGTAGAACCCGGTAGTGAAGCTTCGGTGGAGGTAGTCGTTGATGGGATGCACCTAGGCGAGCGGTGTTGGGTCCCGGCGAGGCGATATGAAAATAATGGCGCTTTGGTGGCGAACGGAAATCATATTTTAGAAGGTGGTACCTCGGGAATAATTACTATAGTAAATCTGGGTCATAAACCAGTGTCATGGAAGGTGGGGCAGACAATGGCGAGGGGAATAATGGTGGGACCTACCATACGCGTACAAAAGGTGGTGGTAAGTCAAAATTTAAATGCTTCTTGTAATAAATTTGATATGTCCAAAATAAAAATTGGTAGGATGAATGAATGTGATTTGGCAAAATTTTGTGAACTAATGGCTAGGATGAGTGTATGCTTTTCTCAAGGTGAAAATGATCTGGGAATAACTAATTTGGGCAATATGAAAATTAATTTGACAATTGATAAGCCTGTGGTGTATCGGCCTTATAGATTGTCATTTGCTGAAAAGGCATTAGTGCGAGAAAAAGTTGTTAGATACATGGCGTGAGACAATTTATGGGTTTGGCGAGTTACTTTAGGAAGTTCATTAGTAACTTTTCAATAAAGGCGAAGGTGCTAACCAATCTTACGAAAAAAGATGTTCTGTGGAAATGGGGCGAGCAGGAGCAGCAGGCGTTTGAGTCTTTAAAAACTTTGCTGTGTGAAAGGCCTGTGTTAGCATTGTATGATAGTCAGGCGGAGACTGAGTTGCACACAGATGCTAGTAAAATGGGTGTTGCTGGTATCTTGTTGCAAAAACAGACAACTGGCGTCCTAAAACCAGTCTTTTTCTATAGCAGGGCTACAAATATGGCGGAGCAAAGTTGGCATAGTTATGAATTAGAAACGTTAGCAATTGTTGAGTCAGTGAGGCGATTTCGAGTATATTTGGTGGGTATTCATTTTAAGGTGGTAACTGATTGTTCTGCAGTCAGGGCAACGATGATTAAGAAAGACCTTGTCCCACGAGTGGCGCGGTGGTGGATGACCTTACAGGAGTATGACATGAGTAGTGGGAATAGGGGGCTCCTAGTTGACCCCCCCACCACTTTTTTGATTGGTCAGCCAAGAATGACCTTGTTTCTGATTGGCTGCCCAAGTTCGCCCCCTATTCCGATTGGTTTCATAAACTCCGCCTCTTTTTGCTCCACCTCCTACCTCCTTCCTAACCACCACAGTAGTTGGAGGGGAGCTGGTAGCAGTTGGAGGGGAGCTGGTATTTTAAACCATCGAATCTGAGCGAACTTCAGTCATTCGTGCGCGATGTCAAATAGCGACCAACAACAACAACAACAACAGCAACTCATTGAACGTGTAGGCCAAGTAATAATTTCCTACCAAAATAACGGAAAAAATCTTACCGATTTTGAAGATCAAGACTTGGCCTTCTTTCCCATCAACTACTTGAAAACATTCGTCGATTCACTTAGTTTACAACAAATTTGGAACAGGTTGCCGGAAAATTATAGAAGTGACGAAGAATTGCAGCTAAATTTGCCGTGTTTTAAACACTATCCAATATATCAACACCACATAGACGGCCCACCATTATCAATAAAAAAGTGTTGTAAAATTAAAAAATAGTGTGAACAAGTGAATCGAGTTTCATCGGACAGTCTTCGAAATGGATCAGACACATGTATATTTAGATTCTGCTTGCGATGAAACGATCCAGTCAATGTACAAAGATGAAACAACTCATTTTAACTTGGCTGGAAGAGGAAAGTTTCACGCAAGACAGGATTCTCTGATCACTATTGATCGAAATAATTTCGAAGACGACGATGAAGATGAAGAAGATGATGGGATAGAGGATAATGGCGTTCCAAACGGGTGTGGAGAAGAGGGGCTCGTGAAAGTGGCAAAAATAAATGCAAGTGATACATTAACACCAAATTACCTTACGCGAGAAGTGTGCGTTTTTCAATCTTATGTCGTAATTATTTCATCTTCTGGCGGTGCATATAATTTATGTTGTGAATGTTACTATATACATGCTCTAAATTGCCCAAATGGGAAAAATAATTTTGTTAATAGCCACTATAAACGATCCTTTATATGTTGCGAAAAAGATCTGCAATGCAACACGTGTGAAAACGATTTATTCATAACAACTCCTTCACAAGCATGTATAATATGTAACAAACCAGAACTAAAGAATATGCAAAACCATCTAATTGAAAAATCAAATTTTAAATAAATTTATTTCACTTGCACTTATTCATGCACTATGGCGTTTTTAATATTAAGTTTAAGTTTAAAATATTTTATAAGAATTTAGATTTTGTTCTGCTAAGTTAAATAAATATAAGAAACTATGTAAATAAATATAAGGGAATGATGTAAATAAATATAAGGGAATGATGTGAATAAATAAGAATTTGTATTTATTCCCATTGAAAGAAATTATAATTTGTTCTTTCAGTGTAGAATAATTCTTTTCAAATAATATGCACAACAACCCTACCGATAAATCAAATTTAAATAAATGAATTTGATACTCCACTTGAATTTATTCATGCACCCTAGTAGTTTTTGAATATTAAGTTTAAAATGTCAACTAATTTAAATAAGATTTCATATAAAATATAAGTTGTAAGATATAAGTTATAAGATATAAGTTATAAGATATATATTAAGTTTAAGTTAAATAAATATAAGGGTGCCATCTAAATAAATAGAAATTTGTTTATATTAAGATTCGAAGAACTAATGATTTTGTTCTTTCAGTGTAGAATAATTTTTTCTACATAATATGCACAATCAATCCTATCGATAAATTGAATTTTAAATAAATGAATTTGATACTGCACTTGAATTTATTCATTCACCCTAGTATTTTTTAATATTAAGTTTAAAATGTCAACTAAGACATTTAAATAAGATTTTATATATAAGATAAAGAACAATTAGGTTTAATTCCCTGACAACAGACTATGATTTATTCTTCCATGTTAAAAAAAAAACCTAGTTTTCATTACTGTGCTTGTAAAAAAAATTATATTCATCCTATTCATAATAATTCTTTCAAGTTAAAGAAACTTGGTTATTAGGTGTGATTCTGTATAAGAAATAGAAAAAAATAAAATATTTTCTTCAACGACTTTGTTTTTTATTATTCCTATATCCAAAATACAAATATACATATATACATAAATACATATTTATAATTTATACCATTTTGGGTTGCCAATTGCTGCTGTCTGCCAGAGGTTGCTGCTGCATGCCAGAGGTTGCTGCTGCATGCCAGAGGTTGCTGTTGTCTGCCATAGGTTGCTGCTTTGCCATCGGTTGTTGTTGTCTGCCAGAGGTTGCTGCTCTGCAAGAGGCCAATTTATAATTTATAATTTATTGGCCTCTTGCATTTTCGAGGGTAACTCTGCCTTCGCTGCTGCTGCTGTTGTTGTGGCTGCTCCTGATGCTGTTGATGTTGCTGTTGATGTTGCTGTTGCTGCTGTGGCCTCTTGCATTTTCGAGGGTAACTCTGCCTTCGCTGCTGCTGCTGTTGTTGTGGCTGCTCCTGATGCTGTTGATGTTGCTGTTGCTGCTGTGGCCTCTTGCACTTTCGAGGGTAACTCTGCCTTCGCTGCTGCTGTTGTTGCTGTGGTTGTGGCTGCTCCTGCTGCTGCTGCTGTTGTTGCTGCTGTTGTTGCTGCTGTTGTTGTGGCTGCTCCCGCTGCTGCTCCCGCTGCTGCTCCCGCTGCTGCTCCTGCTGCTGTTGTTGCTGCTGCTGCTCTGCCATAGGTTGTGGCCGATCTTCTTCCATAGGCTGTTGCTCCATCATCAAAGGTTGAAGATCCATTGCTCGGTCTGGATCCCAATCAAAGGCGATAGGCTCGGGATCCAGGTCTGGCTCAAACATGTGGATAAATTCTTCATCTAAATAGTCAGCCTCTGATGGTGGCGGCCACATCACCGTGTTCTCGGAATTTGGACTCTGACGATCCATCAGATTAATTTGATTTTCCAAAAATCCCAGAAATTCTTGTAGTGTTATAATTATGAACGTACTCATTTTGAGACTTTAAACTTAATGAATGCTAAGTCAAGACGCTGTAAATCCTTATATACAATACTGAAATACCACTTTTCCTACCTCCAGCGGCAAAACCAGTCCGAAGAATGAGAAGAAGAAGAAGGCAAAGATAGCGTGAACTCGAGAGAGGTCGTTCAACGGTCGTAAGTTGTTTTGTTCTTAAGAAAAAGACGAGTAAAGAGGAGAAGAAGAAAAAAAAAAAAAAAGTTGTTTTTGGAATAATATAAAAAACGAAAAAAAAAAAAAAAAAAAAAAAAAAAAAAAAATTAAAAAAAAAAAAAAAAAAAAAAAAAAAAACTGTTTTTTATATTATTCCAAAAACAACTTTTTTTTTTTTCTTCTTCTCCTCTTTACTCGTCATTTTCTTAAGAACAAAACAACTTACAACCGTTGAACGACCTCTCTCGAGTTCACGGTCTCACGGTTCCCGTCGTACCATGCAGTGCCACGCCGTACCAGCCGGTACCAGACTCTTGGCTGCTTTAAAAGGCGGCTGGGTACGAAGCGTCTCTTCAGTTTACATCTCGCTATTAGCGTACGCTTGTAAAATTATCGAATCTGTTGTGAATATATCTAGATAGTCCGATTTATTTCGAATTGTGTGACGTAGTGACATATTAATTTTTATTTGGTTTGTATTGTTGATTTCATATTTTTGATTTGATATTTTTGATTTAATATTTTTGATTTAATATTTTTGACTTAATACTTTGGATTTTCATTCATTTTTACTTAATCTTCTAAAAGCCAATTTTTGATTTTTGTTGATTTTTCATTTTTGTGGATTTTTTTGATTTTTTATTGATTTTTTGATTTTTTTATTGATTCATAATTTTTTTATTTTTTAATTTATAATTTAAAATGTCATTTTTAAATGTAAAAATTGAAAACATCGACTTAACAGCCTTCGATTTAAACGACGCTTGCCTTGTGCATGATTTGATTGATTGTTCATTTTGTGGGCTAAGCGACGAGGAGCTAGATATTAAATTTAGGGAAATTGATATTAATACATTTAACAATTCATCTGAATCTGGCGATTCTTCCGAAATTGGTGAAAGCGATATTTTGACACAGCTCTTAAAAGTTTTGGATGAATCTATTATCCCTGATATTCCTCAAGAACCTCTTGAAACAATTAATTTCGATGATTTAAATAATGATATATTAAGGAAAAATTTAATTAACAATTCTGAAATAAATGAGGGATATAATTTGGAACAACTTTTAGATATATTAGAAGGGGGTGAAATTTGTGAAAATAGCTCAGGGCAAAATTTAATTAAGGGTGATGTGGAATATCAGGAGACTTTTGAGAGCTGTGAGGAACAAAATAATAAGGGGGTTTTAAACAATAATAATAATGGGGTTGGTAACGAGGGAGCTTTAAATAATGATAAGAGGATTGGCATTGGGGGTTTTTCGAAAAATAATATGGAAGAGGTTTATCGCCCCCACTATTCGCCAATTTCAGATGCATCGTCAGATTCATCAGAGGATTCCAACGACAGCGTTGAGACTGTTATAAACGTCTCAGCCAAAGCTCAGCATAATTTTATTAAAGTGTTGGATCAAAATTTAATTGAAGGGTTGGATCAAAATTTTATTCAGGGGTTTGAACAACCATCCAAATTTGGCTATACCAGAAATTCAGTAAATTCGGTAGATGTTTTTGATTTGAGTTGTGGCGAAATTGTGGGGGACATTGAGGTATATACTTATACTGAAAATTTTGAAGATGAGCAGCCTCAATGTCCCTTAATTTCTTCCTGTAATCAAAATCAATTTTTGAAAAATCCTTCTGGCCTAAATTTAGAACAAAGTTCTGAAAATTTAATTGAAAAAAATTTACCCAAAAAACGTTCTTTATCAGAAACAAATGATTGTTCAGATTTAAAAAAGTCAAAATTGGACGGTGATATTTCTAGTTCCCAAACTTTAGGGGCACAAATTTCAAAAAATTCTTTACCAGTCGCTGTAACAACAGCTCCGAAAATCAATCCAACAAATAAAGTCGCTATTGGAGAATTAGATAAGTTTCTACATAAGAAAACTAAGCCGAGCTTAAATAGGAATGAAACAAGGTGTGCCACATCTAGATTTAAGTCAATGGTTTATTCCTATTTAAACTTAGATAATATATGTAATAATTTATCTAATTCGACTTTAAAAGACGTTAAAAATTGTATTCAACGACAAGGCGATCTTCTTTTAAATTTGGGAAATATATTTTTTAAAAAAAATCCATGTTTTTCTTCAAATTAAAAAGTGAATCCAAAAGTTAATTCAAAAGTAAATCCAAAAGTTTTCTAAATTGCGCGAGCTGAAAAAATTGCTAATTATTCTATGTCATTGGGTCTTGATAGATCGAAATTGTATTTATTTAAAAGCGACACGGCCCTAACCGATTCCATTTTAAAATGACTCTCCTTTGCACACACTGCTTAAGAGAATTTAAAAGAAAAGCACATATTGTACGCCACCTTCGAGAAAATGTTGTTAATAACGAAAACACCTTTAACTTGGAAGATTATATAATTAATCGTAAGTATTTTTTTATAACATATTTAGCTATAATTTTCCTTTTAATTTTTCTTTTTATTATTAATAAAGGTTTACAGAGGAATTAAAAAATAATAATTGTTTCAGTTGATGAACTACTTTCAAGACCTCCAATGCGATTTTGCCAAGATTGTGAAGTAAATGTCAAATCTAATTCCTGGAGCACACACTTGAGGACAAATATTCATAAAAACAGGAGCTGCATAAAATATGGAAATGGAATTGACATTATCAGGAGTGCATTTAAATGTCGAATAGCTTCCTACAGAATATATTCGCAGAATTATCACATCGACATCAAAAAGTTTCAGCAAGATGTTGGTAATAAAGTGCAAACATTAATACGCCAGCGTCAACAGGAATTTACATGTGCTAAAGTAAATTTGGAATTATTTGGAATATATTATTCTCCAACTTTAACCTCTACTTCAATTAAGTCATTTAATACACCGTTCTTCATTGTAACCCATACAACTGATCTACAACAGCTTTACGATGATTTATTCAAGATTATTGAAACCAAAGCAGATGAATTGCCGGAAAGAGACTCAGGTAATTATTATTTAATCTCAAGAGCTAAGTTTTCTTAATATCACTTGTACATCTCTAACAAATATTATTCAGAACTAATTTTTTAATTCCTATTACAGGGTGGGCTCTACAAAGAATTCTGCATTTGGAAGTCAACATCAATAAGTACAACCCATTGAATGCCTCCTCCTACATTAAGATGCATCACTTTTCTAAATCAATAGTGAATGTGATGAATGAGGACAATTGCTGTTTCGCCTGGGCAGTGGTTTCAGCAGCATACCAGCCAACCGGTAATCCTCGAAAGACCTCATCATATCCAGACTTCAGAGACGCTTTCGATTTTACAGGTATTGAATTTCCAGTAAAATTATTAGATATAAAAAAGTTTGAGGAAAAAAATAATTTGTCCATAAATGTATATGGAGTTGAAAAATTTTTAAGGGATAATAAAAAGGTATATGAGATTGTCGGTCCTTTACATTATAATAATGAAAAGAAAAAATTACATATTAATTTGCTTTTAATAAGTTCTGATGATGGAAATAACCACTACTGTTGGATAAAGGATTTAGGTTGCTTGGTATCCAAACAATTATCAAAAAAGAAAATAAAAAAATACTTATGTGATGGATGCCTTCAATATTTTGGAACATATGAAAAACTTAACACACATTTAGAACGTGATTGTAGTTTTGTTCGAATTGAGCTTCCTTCAGATAATTTGATTTTGGATAAATTTGGCAATTATATTCCTGCAAATATATTAAAGTTTCAAAATATTCAGAAACAGTATAAAGCTCCTTTTGTTATTTATGCCGATTTTGAATGTTATTTGAAAAACATTGAGTGCCAACAATCTACACCTGATTCGACAACCTCATATACTATTAAAACTGCTGAACATATACCCTATTCATTTGCTTATTATATTAAATCATCATTTGATGAGAATGTTGTGTGTCTTAAACTTTATAGAGGTACAGATTGTGCTATAAAATTTATTGAATACATTGAAAATGATGTAAAAGAAATTTATAAAAAATATTTAAAATATCAAGTACCATTGAAAGATTTATCATCTGTGGAACAGATTGAATATGAAAATTCTAGCATTTGTTATGTATGTGAAAAACCTTTTTCAAAAGGAAATTTCATAAAGTGTAGGGATCATTGTCATATTACAGGTAAATATCGAGGAGCCGCCCACTCAATATGTAATTTGCATTTTAAACCTCCAAAATATATACCAATAGTATTGCATAATTTAAAAAACTATGATTCTCACCTATTTATTAAATCGCTTTGCTATAATAAAGAAAATATTAGTGTTATAGCTCAAAATAAAGAAAAGTATATTTCTTTTAGTAAGGAAATTTTCGTTGATGTGTCAGAAAAGCGGAAACCAGTTGCTTTGCGACTACGCTTTATAGATTCTTTTCAATTTCTCCCAGAGTCTTTAGAGTCACTATCACAAACTCTACAAGATTCACAATGTTTTGAAATTAAAAAGTTTTTCTCAAATGCTGATGAATTTCGATACATTAGACAAAAAGGGGTATTTCCATACTCTTACATAGATTCCAACGAAAAATTAAATGAGAAATCTCTACCATTGATTGATAAATTTTATAATAACTTAACCGATGAAAATATCTCTCCTCAAGACTACAATCGCGCTGTAGAAGTGTGGAATCTATTTAAGTGTTCTACAATAGGGGCTTATTCCGATATTTACTTAAAATCAGATGTTTTACTTTTGGCTGATGTTTTTGAAAATTATAGATCCACATGTATTAAAACCTATAAGTTAGATCCTGTTAATTATGTCACTAGCCCTTCTATGTGCTGGGATGCAATGATGAAATTAACTAATGTAGAATTAGAATTATTAACGGAACCAGATATGCTTCATTTTTTCAAAAAAGGTGTTCGTGGTGGGGTTAGCACTTGTTCCAAACGCAAATCTGAAGCAAATAATCCATTCTTAGAAAATTTTAATCCTGAAAGACCTACAACATATATCGCTTACTTAGACGCCACAAATTTGTATGGTTATGCTATGAAACAATATTTGCCTGAAAAAAATTTTGCTTGGGTACCTAAGCTCGAAATAGAAACTTTAAATATATCCGAACTTTCAGATACATCATCTATAGGATACATATTTGAAGTTGATTTAGAATATCCAAATTATTTACATGATAGTCATAATGATTTCCCATTTTGTCCTGAACAATATACACCACCAATTTCAAACCACTCAAAATTAATTCCAAACTTACATAATAAATATAACTATATCATTCACTACCGATATCTGAAACAATGTCTACAATTTGGACTCAAAATCATAAAAATACACAGAGCAGTTAAGTTTACACAATCACCATGGTTAGCGGAATATATAGATTTAAATACAAATTTACGAAATTTATCTAAAAATAAATTTGATAAAAATTGTTATAAATTGGCAAATAATTCAATTTTCGGTAAAACCATGGAAAATGTTGATAGGCGAGCAGATATTAAATTAGTATCTCAATGGGAAAGACAGGGTAATAAATTTAGTGCCGAAAAACTTATTTCTAAACCTCAATTAAAGGATTTTAAAATTTTCTCTGAAAATCTAGTTGCTCTTCAACTTCAACAGGTTTGCATTGAATACAATAAACCAATTTATGTTGGGATGAGTATTCTGGATATTGCAAAAACTGTAATGTATAATTTTTATTATGGGTATTTAAAAGTAAAATATGGTAATAATTTAAATTTATTATATACGGATACTGATTCCTTAATTCTTGAAGTTCAGACCCAAAACTTTTATGAAGATATGAAGCTAAATCTGGATAAATTTGATACTTCTAATTTTTCTGAACAAAATATTCATTGCATGCCTATTACAACATCAGTTGTTGGTAAATTTAAAGATGAGTACAAAGGGATTCCCATTGAAAGTTTTTATGGAACTGGTGCTAAAGCATATTGTATAAAATCCAAAAATAGTGTAGATAAAAAAGCAAAAGGCGTTAGTAGATCATGTATAAAAAATCAATTAACATTATCAGATTATAAAGATGTTGTTGAGAAAGGTGACAAAATATTCTGCACCATGTATGTATTCAAGTCAGATATGCATAATATATACACTAATTTGTTAAATAAATTGGCATTAACAACTCATGATGATAAAAGATATTGTATACCAAATTCCACAAAAACTCTTGCATGGGGACATAAGGATATTTTGGAAACAGATTTTTTTGATAAAGATATGAAAATGATGTATGATACTCTAACTTTTTTAAGTTCTGGAAACGAAAATGGATCTAAAAATAAAAAACCGCGATTAGAATTAACTACTCCTAGTAATTTTTCATCTTTATAAAGACATCATTTTATATGATGATAAATTATGTAAGTCGTTTTTGAAGCTTTAAAAGTTGGAGGGGGAACTGAATCCAAAAACATATATATTGTATAGAAATACCATTATTTGTTAGTAATATTACAACAATGACTGCTGCATCTTTAATAGTTTTAGTTTCCCTTGTTGGAAATGTGATATATGTAAATTACATTCCTAATACAGTTAGGGCTGATATATGTATAAATGCCCTCAAAAATGAAACCGACTGCTACAAACAGATGAAAATGACATATCTTGTTGGAAATTCACACTTTTTTACCTATAATGTAAATGATTCTGCTTTGTGTGAAAATACATACATAAAAATTAAATATTCCATGACAAACAAACCATTACAATATTCAGATTGGATTCCTTTCAATAATAAAAAAGAAGAATCTTGTCATTGTGTCTGTTGTTATATATTTGTTATTATATTTACAGCAGCAATATTTATTTGTACATGTTTAATTTTATTGTATTTCATGAAAAAATATCTATAAAAATATTTAATAAATGTTAAAAAAATAATATAAATTTTGTTTTTTATTGATTCTCGTTAGTATAAAGACATTTAAAGTTTATCCCCTCCTCTTAAATGGAGAGGGAAAATAAGTTTACCCCTCCACTTGAGAGGAGAGGGAAAATGTATAAAATTTAGGAGCAAACGGATTGATAGTTAGTTTTTTGAGAGCAAGCAGATAGCCAGTTAGTTTTTGAAATACATCATTTAAAATGTTCAGTAATCAGAGTAAAAATATATTTGAAAATTCACCATTAAAAAAGAAAATAAAAAAAACAATTATAAATTCTACAAAATATAATTTAAATAATTCTAACTCTAAATATGCTGTGATTGGTTTGTGGGTGGAAAGTGATTTTCTACCATGCATTGAACTTGGTGGTAAAAATGGTCAGTCTGTGATATTAAATGAAGATGATTGGAAGAACTTATTGCAATATCAAGGAGTTATAACAAATTATATGTTTTCACCAAATGTTTTCAATGAACCGATATATTTGCAAAATTTATCTATTCATTTTGAAAAGATTGGTGAATTACCAATAGTGAAGATTGTGAAAAGCTGTGATTTTATTTACTATGGAAATGAAACTGTGTGCAGACTATGGGAACAAATTCCACTTATAGAATATAGACTAAATGTTTTACAAAAACAAAACTTTCGACGTTATTTCAACGTTTTTAGAAATAACAATTTTTACGACGGAGATTCTTTTGACAAAATATATAATGTCCTTTCTCCAAAACAAAATCTAAATAGTGAAAATGTGTGCTCCATGCTGGAACTGCTGTTGAATCATCCCGAAGAACTAGAACAAAAATTAAAGTCTAAGCACTATTATGAAGAAGACAGTATCTATTGATGAATCAAGAAACCAAATTCATCTGATGGTTGCTTGGAACTTCGCCTACAGAAAAGCTCGTATGACTTCTGAAGAGTTTATAAATCAAAAACATTTTAGAAGAAGGATTAAATTGACTGAAGAAATTTTAAATCCCATATTAGACTCTGATTATAGGAATATTGTATTTAAAAAAATGTTTATGTAATAAGCTTATTTTTAAATAAAACAAATATATATAAAAAATCATTTTTTTTTATTACAAACATCAATTATTATTACAGCATTAATTACTATTACATCACATCTCTCTTGAAGATCCAAGAGTTATAAGATTTATCTAATCCTAACCATTTTACAAATACTTTGTTTCCTTTCTTTCTTAACACTTTTTCCACCAGATATACATTTGGGTGTCTTACTTTTTGAAGTTCTTCTTCATAGAAACCTCCTTGAATATCTATCCCATTTCCATCTTGAATCAAATACGTTGTTGGATTAGTAAGCTGGATTTTTTTTATTTGAAAAATTTCGTTTGACCAGTTGGGCGTGTAACCTTTAGAAAATTGTTCGCGAATCTTGCTTATTCGTACTCTATCACTGACACGAAATTTTGGTGATCTGGGATCCACAGTTTTCCTATGAGTATAAGCTGATTTCAAGATTTCCATTTCATTCTTTTTGTTAACTTCGTTTGGTTTTTTTCCGATTGTTGAATGCTTAGTATTATTGTATTCTGTAATTATTTCTTTAAGAAAGCTGATCCATTTATAATTACCTAGTAAACTAAACTTTTTCCACATTTTGTTTTTTATCGTTCTATTTACTCTCTCTACAATACTAGCTTTCATATTAGAAAATGTGTTGTAATGATTAATTTTGAACTGCTCCATAAGTTTCTGAAAGTCTTGATTAAAGAATTCTTTACCCTGATCAGTATTCAGATTTGTTGGGGGAGTTTTTAAAGTTAATAGAATTTTTTTCATTGCAGCTGCTACATCTTTACCAGTTTTGGATTTTACAGGTTCTGCCCATACAAATTTAGAAAACACATTTATTACCATTAAAATATATCTTAAACCCCTATTAAATTTCGCATATGGCTGCATTTCTATCAGATCAGCTTGAAATAGATCATTAAGCCCTTTTACAATTGTTCGTCTCCTTCTATATCGCCTTCTCGCCGGTTTATGTAATTCATTTACAACGTCTTGCTTAATTTTACTCATTATTAATTTATACCTTACTCTCGAAAATAAATCCCACAAATAACTTTACCTCCTTCTAAACCGTTTATAAAAGCCCTTTATCGCTGATGTTGTAAAATATAAAAAAAATCATCTCAGTTTTTTTTAGTAAGTTCTTTAATTTTATTTTCCATTGCTTCAAATGATTTTTTATTTTCATTTATAATTTCTTTTATTGACGAATTTATTTGGGTGATGTTGTTAGTAAGATCAGAAATTTTTACATTAAATTTATTTTCCATTGTTTCAAATGATTTGTTATTTTCATTTCTAATTTCTTTTATTGACGAATTTATTTGGGTGATGTTGTTATTAAGATCAGACATTTTTACATTAAATTTAGTTTCCAAAAGAACATTTGATAACGTATAATCTTTTTTGAAACCACCTAATGTTGAATTCATTTCTTCTCTTGCATAATTCATTGTATCATTAAATTCTTTTCTAGAAACTTCAGCAGCTCTTTGAACTAATTCGTTTAAAGATTTTATTTCTTTTGTTAATTTATCTTCTAGATTTTTTATATCTTTTCCTAATTGAAATTCTGCATTTGTAATATCTAATGTCATTTTCACAATTTTTTTTTCTATATTTTTTATGTCTGACGCTGTCTTTTCAGCTTTGTGTAGTATATCTGTATAAGATGTTTCAAGTTCTTTTATGAGTAAAGAAGTCTCCTCGATTTTTGAACTATTATTTTTAATTTTAATTAATACATCCTTTTTAGAAACTTCTATTATAGCTTGCACTACTTCTAGTAAGGATTCTAATTCTTTTTGTAATTTCTCATCGATTGCCTTTGTAAAATTTCCCTCGTCAAAAGACGTTTCAGATTTGGTTTTCAGATTGTTTAATTGCTTTAGTATATCCTCGATTTTTTCATTATCTTTTGTAATTTGATCTTTGAATTTTGTTTCAATTTTTTCATTTTCGTTTTGAAAATCCTCCTTCAATTTGTCTTCTAAATATTGTAAATTTGATTTATATGCATTGATTTTAATTTCAAATTCTTTAATTTGTTCTTTAAATTCATTAACTTTGTCGGTATCTTTTTTGTGAATTAGGAAATGAGTGTTCATTGATTTTTCAAGATTTTGTGTATTTTTATCCATAACGTCATGTATTTTCTTAAAATTCCTTACTTCTTCTGCTACTCTATCATTAAGCAAATTAGTAAAATTTTGAAACTTTGATGTAATTTCCTTGGAAATACTGTTCTTGACATTGTCAATTGCTGAAGTATCCTTAATTATTGATTTAATTGATGTAATTTCATTTTTTATTTCATTTTCAAAATCATCAACTTTATCATATTTTAACTTCACTACGTCAAAGTCATTTGCATATTTAGAAACTTTCTGAGAAAATTTTTCTACTACATCATCATTTCCATCAACAGTATTTTTCAAATTAATTATCTTGTCATTATATTCAGGAATAACTTTATCCTCAAATAACTTAATCTTTTTTGCAATATTTTGTATATTGTTATCATATTCATTTATTCTCTTATTTAAATTATTAACATCGCTTTTCAACCCGGGATCTAAATTTTGAATTAATTTGTTTTCAATATATTTGACATCGCTTTTAAAAATTTTTATTATTTTCTCTTCAACATTTGATAATATTTTATTTTCTAGTGATAATAATGTGTTTAGAGCAGATTTTTTTGAAATATGACGACCAAATTTATCGATGGTCATTTTAGAAATGTTTAAAAGTATCTATTATGTCCTTTTATATAATAATATTCGCTTCTCTTAGTTCTTCAATAATAGAAATAATTTCATTGTTATGACCAGTGTGTCCCGCAAGCATGGATGCTACCAATAGTCGAAGTCTCTCAACAAGTTCGTTTACATTATCCCAATATATGTAATCTGTATTAGGTTTATTAACTTTTAAAGTTATACCAAATCCGGTTTTTTTTGAAGACACTCGACTTTCTCTATATGGAGCTTTGCGTCTTTCAAAAAATCCCTGGACTGCTTGTTGAGATTCGGGATTTAGAGTTTTAGTTTTTGTAATTCCTTTGCTTTGCAAATAAGGTCCTATTATAGAAATATATTTATGTGATCCATTCCCCTGCACCTGCTCATTTGGATCATTATTTCTACGGTATGCATTGGTTCTTTTTAAAATATCCATATAATTTTCCAAATCTTGTTTTTTATACCCTATTGGTTCTTTTTTAAATAATAACTCATATAAACCTGGTGTACCTGTATAGGTTATTCCTTCAATTTTGATGTTTTTACCAATAATTTCGACAGGTTTTTGAGTTAAACCCAAAAAGAATTTCTCGGTTTCCAAATCATGAACTATTCCATATTGGTGATCAAACTCATGTTCAACATCTTTTACACCGCTATCAATATATTGGCGAGGTAATTCATCAAATCCTAATAAATATTCTTTATATAAATCTGTATCAACAAATGTTCTAACTGTTTGCCGTGTTTGTTCCAGTATATCTGAAAGATTTCCTATTGTGGAGTGTGAACCTGAAGAAGGGTTTGTTTCTGCAATAATACTTGTTTGTTGTATAGATGGCATTTGACTTGCTGAAGCTAAACTCGCGTCCCAGTCAATAATCGATGGTATTTCTGTAGGAAGGAGTGGAGTTTTTCCCGTCTTTCTTTTTTCTGGTGTTGATGTTCCATATTGTAATTTTCTCTTTGGTGTTAGTGTTTGAATTGATCTTTTCTGTGGTGTTTCATAAATTTTTTTAATTGGTGTGTGTAGCTCTTCCTTTATTTCAACAGGTTCAATTTTACCAATCGTTGAAATTAATTCTTGTAAGGGTTGAGTTATCGGTTTATATGTTTCCTCCAATTTAGTTTGCGCCTCAAATTCCGCATTTTTTAAACTCTGATATTTTTGTTTAACAGCTTTTCTTGATTTAACTAACTCTCTTGCTAAACGTTCATCCATGATTGGTATAATTTACCATCAAACGTTTATTTTTATAAGTAAATATATGAATCAAATCCTTTTCGATATCGGCCAGATTTCACATTAGAGTCTTTGTCTATTACTAAAAATCCAAATTTATCTTTCCAACATATTAAGCACAACTCATTAAATTGGTTTAATGACATATCAACATTAACATGATCATCATAAATATGTTTTAAGTTTGTTCGATCTTGTTGAAATATAACAATTAAATTTGCATTGTCACGAATTAATTGTTTCGGAATAGAAGAATATGTTTGACATAAATAAAAACAATCAGTATTTTTGTGTCTTCCGAAACAAAAATAGTCCTTTACAACATTCTGATTACAACACACTATATCATCAAATATTATTATAGAGTTTGGTTTAACTTGTTTTGGTGAAACAATTGTTTCTTCATTTTCAGATTCATAGTATCCAATTTTTTTCAAAGGTTTAAAAAGTGTTCTCAAATATTTATACTTTGGTTGATATAAGGATTTTGAATAAACATACAGATTTTCAAATCGCAAACCATTCGGATCTTCAATCAAACTAATAATAACATTGGTTTTGCCACAGCCTGACGGGCCAATAATTAACCCTCTTTTACTATTTCCCTCAAACAGTTTTCCATGTTTTCTAAAACCATTCACTGAACTTTCATGATCCTTAATTGTTATAGAGTATGGTTGTTTCTCAACTCTCATTTTATATATAAAACAAACTATTAATATTCAGTATTGTGATGTAACTGGTTAGTTATCACTAGGATTGCAACTATATATAATGTTTCCATCACATAATAAACGAATCATTTACAAGACAAACAGCAAAAGGAAAGGAAGTGGTTTAGTAAACTCATTAATAAATAAATTACCCTTTGAATTGCATATTCCTGGTTATAATTTTTGTGGACCTGGAACAAAATTGGAAAAACGATTGTCAAGAGGTGATAAAGGTATAAATTTATTGGATGAGGCTTGTAAAGAACACGATATTGCTTACTCACAATCAAATGATATAAAAAGAAGGCATTTAGCTGATAAAGTATTAGCTGACAAAGCTTTATCAAGGTTCAAAGCTAAAGATTCTAGTTTTGGGGAAAAAACTGCTGCACTAGGAATTACTGGTGCTATGAAAATTAAAAGAAAATTAGGTATGGGACTTCGAACGAGAAGAAAGTTCAAGCGAAAAACTCGAAAAGGACGAGGACTATCATTATCTCAGGTAATTTCAAAAGCTAGAAAAGGAATTAAGGGGAAACGTTTTAAAGACCTAAATGAAAGTATTCAAACTGCTTTAAAAGTTATTAAAAAAACTGGTAAAGTGTTACCTCCAAAGAAAAGGGTAATTCCAATCCCAAAGACTGGCGGATTTCTTCCACTTATACCTTTATTTGCTGGTTTGTCTGCTCTTGGTGCTCTTGGAGGAGGGGCTGCAGGTATTGCTAAAGCAGTAAATGATGCAAAAGCAGCCAAAGCGAAATTAGAAGAATCTAAACGACACAATCAAATGATGGAGTCCATTGCGGTAGGAAAAAAAGGAAGTGGACTTTATTTAAAACCCTATAAAACAGGATGTGGATTATACTTGAAACCTTATTCAAAAAACTGCTAAAACATATACCTCGAAAAGCACTTACAAATTACGATTTACTTAAATACGCTAAATATTTACAAATTCCCAACTTTCGTGGTATTTTTATGAGGGATAAATTACCAAAAAAGATAAAGTTAATTGAAAGTGCAATTGTCAATCTAGATAATCACAGTGGTGTTGGTACTCACTGGATAGCATATACAAAAAAAGGAAAAAACATAATATATTTTGATAGTTATGGTAATTTGCGACCCCCTTCTGAATTAATTAAATATTTTTATAGCGACCAAAATAATAATATTGTTAATTATAATTATAACAGTTATCAAAACTTTAACAAAACAAATTGTGGTCAATTGTGTCTAAAATTTCTTTATAACCATATGTAACACCTAATTTTAGTTTATTATTAAACATATTTTTAAAGTAAAATGTCATATAGTTTTGTTCTTAGCGGCAATTCCGCTATTTTAACATCAGAGTTACATCCTCCAATATATTTAGATGAAGATGTTGAATATGTTATCGGTCTTGTAAATTTCGAAACTTTTAATGCAATTCCCAATATTGATGTTGGGAATAATGTATTAATTCATGATGAAAATTTAGAAATAGCTATACCCCCAGGTAGCTACGAATTAGAAGACATAAAAGATTTTTTAAAAAAACACTTGGATGAGGATAAAATTAGTTTTAGTCTTTATGCAAATAATAATACTTTACGTACACATCTTAAATGTTCAGCCCCCATAACTTTTCGTGAAGGAACTATTGGTAAATTATTAGGGTTTAAAAATGGGCGATTGGAAGCCAACATTGAACATATATCAGATTTTCCCGCGGAAATAATTAAAGTAAATTCAATAAATATAGACTGCAGTATTGCAGAGGGATCATATTTAAACGGGAAACCTGTTCATATAATACACCAATTTTTCCCGAGCGTTGCTCCAGGGTTCAAAATAATTGAGTCACCTCAAAACGTCATATATTTCCCAGTCACCGTTAAAGTAATTGATAAAATAGCCATTAAAATAATAGATCAGGAAGGTGATTTGGTTAATTTTAGAGAAGAAACCATAACCATCAGACTACATCTTAAAAAAGTAGATTAAAGATGGTAATATTATATAACAATAAATCTGCAAACTTTACTAGAAAATTTAATAATAAAAACATTAATAAGACAAGAAAGAAACCAACTTCCTTTAGTAGGAAATCAAACTTCCAAAGGTTAACACCTTCTAATAGAAAATTTCTTCAAAGTTTGGGTTTTAAACTTAAATAAAAATGGATTATTTAAATGTAAGAGAAAATGTATTGGTTGATGAATCAATATTAAGCTGGGAAATTCTTTCTTTCGATCCTTTTAATCCTACAAAACTCGGACCAAATGATGAAATCAGAATTGCTTTGCAACAAACAGGAAAATATCCTTTACCTTGCAAAAGTGAAATTTATGTGGAATTGCAAGTAACTAAAGAAGATGATTCCCCTTTAGCTAATACTGTTTTAATTAATAATGCTCCGGCATTTTTATTTAAAGAATTACGCTATATTTTAAATGGTGTTACTATTGACTCCGTTCGGGATATTGGTATAACTTCAACTCTTAAGGGATATATTTCATTTAATCAAAATGAAAGTGCTAAATTGGAAAATGCCGGTTGGTATCCGAAAACAAAATCTAAAGAAAAAATTATGACTGATGACAAAGGTAATGTTTCATTATGTATACCATTAAAGATGTATTCAGGATTTTTTGAAGATTATAATAAGATTATTCTTAATTCACAACAAGAACTTATTCTAATAAGAAGTAATGATGATACAAATGCATTATTATCCAGTAATGAAGATGAAAAACCCAAAGTTAAAATTACCAAGTTGTGTTGGAGAGTTCCTCATCTTACTGTAGCGATTCCGCAAGAATTAGCACTTACCAAAATTATTGACAAAAATAGTGATATACTAATAACCTTCCGAAGCTGGGAATTAGTTGAATATCCAGAGTTATTGGAAACTACGAGGCACAACTGGCCCGTAAAAACATCTACAAAAGTCGAAACGCCACGTCATGTTCTAATTGCTTTTCAGAAAAATAGACGTGGTAATCTAAAAATGGATATGAGTAAATTTGATCATTGTAATTTAAGAAATATGAATGTCTTTTTAAATTCAGAAAGATATCCTTACAACGATCTTCAACTTGATTTTGAAAATAATAAATTTGCTACTCTGTATGAAATGTTTACAGACTTTCGTCAAGGGTATTATAACTCTCCAGTGGAACCAATTTTTAATCCGAAAGAATTTAAAGAAAATGCTCCTATAGTTTACATTAATTGTTCACATCAAAGAGATTTACTACAAACAGGTCCAGTAACCATGAGAATTGAATTTGAAACCAAGGAAAAAATTCCCCCTAAAACAGCGGCATATTGTGTTATAATTCATGATAAAGTTTTCAGTTACAATCCATTAACAAAAATTGTGAAACAGTTGTAATACAATTTCCTTAAGATAAAATACTCTTTTTAAACAAACCGCTACTTACGCTTAAGAGCGCACGCGTCAATTTTGATATTTATTAACGTAGCCAAACCAGAATTCTTCATTTATATAATGTCTTACGAGATTTCAGTTCGAGTATTAGATTTTCAACTTCAGTTGCAGAAATTAAAAAAACAAATAAGTGAATATCAATTAAAAGTAGAAATGATCAAGAAATTCAAATATTTGAAAATATGAAACTTATTCTAGATCTTCAAGGATTCAAAATTGAAAATAATAAATTTATTGTAAAGGAATTAGCAGCGTACGATGGGCAAAAGACAAGTCATTTTATTTTCAAAGCTCCATTTCCGATGGGTCATTTACCATCCTATTTACACAAACAAGCTCTGTGGTTAATAAAAAATTACCATTGCATTGAATGGTGTGAAGGATTTACACCATTACACAAATGTGGAGATATCATAAGAGATTTAAGCGCTAAGGTAGACTATGTTTATGTAAAAGGGGAAGAAAAGGCAGATTTCGTAAAGAAGTATTCCATGAAACCAGTTATCGAGATTGATGAACAACCCACCCTAAAGAAAATGGATCCTTGCTGCTTTTATCATCAAAAAATACCATGTGTATGTGCATTATCAAATGTTTATTACCTTTACAACAATTTTTTTATGTAATAAAAGACTTGATTACAAATTATGTGTTTTATTTTCTAACATTGTTTTAATACATGAAATATTATTATTTAATCCTAGTTCTTGAAGTTTACATATTAAAATATCTATATTTTTATTTTTTAAATATTCGCTACAACATTTAGCTGCTAGTAAACATAATTCCGCATGTTCCATATAATTTAAAAACAATATAATATTCTGCGCTTCACTTTCTTGACCTTCATATGCATAAAACTCGGAACAGGCTGCGGACATCAAAAACTCTTCATACATTTCTCTTATTAATAATTCCATAATAAATCCTACACTAAAACCTCCCTGTTTCTCAATATCTCTTTATCTCTCTCTTCCTCTTCCACGATTTCTTTTAATATATCAGGATCTTTTATATAATCCTTCAATATCCTTAAAAAGTAACTGAATCCTATTTTCTTTATTTCATGAAAGAACTTCGGCAAATTTTGGGTTTTTCTATAATTTAAACAGGCTTCTGCAGCTAATTGGTATTGGAAGGCAGTCTCATAATATACCTGTGCCCACTCGGGGTGTGTTTTCCTTAGCATTGCATTCTTTAATTCGGAATTTTGAAGTTTAGTAAACTGTTTACCTAATTTGATTATTTCATTTTGCAAATCACTGTTCATAACTACCACTTATTTTTAATTTAACACTGTTCTTTATTAGTGGTGAATCTTCTATATAAGCTTAAGACTAGTTGTAAATGAATGTAGCTCGCTCAGATTCAGTCCTTTAAAATACCAGCTCCCCTCCAACTGCTACCAGCTCCCCTCCAACTACTGTGGTGGTTAGGAAGGAGGTAGGAGGTGGAGCAAAAAGAGGCGGAGTTTATGAAACCAATCGGAATAGGGGGCGAACTTGGGCAGCCAATCAGAAACAAGGTCATTCTTGGCTGACCAATCAAAAAAGTGGTGGGGGGGTCAACTAGGAGCCCCCTATTCCCACTACTGACATGGAGTTTGAATATCGTCCTGGTTCTAAAATGCAACATGTGGATGCATTAAGTAGAAATCCTATAGATGTGTGTATGGTGACTTTATCTGATGATGATTGGTTTTTGACAGTTCAACTCCAAGATAGCAAAGCGCAGGTATTGGTGAATGCTTTGACTCGAGAAATGGCTGATAAGGGCGTTAAGGCGGTGTATAAGGTAGTGAATGGGCGTTTATATAGGAAAACTTTGCATGGCGATCGATTATATGTACCTTCTATGGCGAAATTTGCTATTGTACGTAAGCATCATGATGACATAGGTCATCCAGGGTTTGAAAGGTGTTTGGAATTAATAAAACAGACTTATTGGTTCCCAAAAATGGGACGTTTTGTTAGAAAATATATAGGGGCGTGTATAAATTGTGCGTTTGGAAAGGGCAACCATGGCGAGGCGACTGGTTTATTACACCCTATTGATAAGGTGGCGATACCGTATCATACAGTTCATATTGACCACCTGGGGCCATTTTCTAAAAGTACACGTGGATACCAGTATGTGCTCTTGATAATAGATGCATATACTAAATACTCATTGGCGAAACCTACAAGGACCTTACGGTCTTCCGAGGCGATATGGAATCTTCGAGGCGTATTTGGCGAGTTTGGATATCCAAGGCGAATTATTTCAGATCGCGGACTAGCTTTTGATAGCAAGGCGTTTGCTAAATTTCTGGCGGAAAAAGGCGTAAAGCATGTGCGAAATGCAATTGCAACTCCTAGGGCGAATGGTCAGGTGGAGAGGCAGAACCGTACATTATTGAATGCTATAGAGACCAGTGCTGAATCAGAGGTTACTTGGGACGCCAAGTTACCCGAGATTGTTTGGGGTATGAATCATACCAAGAGTAAAAGTACTGGGTTCTCTCCTGCACAATTAATGTTTGCACACACGAGTGGAGTAAATGCAGACTTATCTGGTGAGGTGCAAAAACTTAATGTACCTATAGGGGCTAATGGCGAAACGTATGAAAATATACAAGCTGCTCTTCTCCAAAGGCGTCACAAGGCGAGTGAAAACCTGACTAAGGCGAAACAAGAAATGAAGGCGAGATTCGATAAACGGCGTAAAGCTGCAGCTGATGGCGACACCTTCAAAGTGGGTGATTTGGTGTTATGGCGTAAGGCGGGTACCTGTTCAAACGAAAAGGGTGTGAATCGAAAAATGATCAATAAGTATGATGGCCCCTATAGAATTGCTAAGATCCTTGGTCATGACAGGTACTTGATAACCGCAGTTAAAGGCGTACGAGGCTATAAGTCCTTTAAAGCAGTTGTGGCGATCGACTCTTTACGGCGTTATCGTAGTACTACAACAGGCGTAGGTGATGAATATAATTCAGGCGAGAGTGATGACGAAGGCGACATCACAGATCGTCAAGATTTGATCGATCTACTTGAAAGTTGAGTTTTAATTAATGAGGACATTAATTTTGCAGGATGGCCGACTGTAAGCGGTATTTCACATGGCGGCATTCCCTTTGAAGATAAGAGGCATGGCGAACGGCGAGGAGAAACCAAGTCAGCAAGAAAGCAAGACCGGGCGTTGTTGTTATTATGATGATTTAGTTAGAAATTGTACGAGGCGTTGAACGCAAATAAATGTTTTTGTTTTTAAATAGATTTTTTATGCTTTTAATATATATATATATATATATATATATATATATATATATATATATATATATATATATATATAAATATATTATACTAATTATAAAATAGGTACATTACGAAATCTGAACGATTTCATAAAAAAAGAACAGATACAAATGTGACTCTACACAAACAAAACAGATTTTTTATACAGAAAGGTTGGTAAAAATTACGCAATTAATATTTTGAATTCCTCGTTTTCGGTCAAAAACAAAAAAAAAGTGAGAGTAGTGTTAGTAATGCAAGTGGGCAGATTGATTAAAAAAATGAATAAAACCGATTTGTATTTATATTGATTTTCTTAAGTTTAACGAGGTGTATTGGCAACGCTGCTGGCTTGAGATAGTTGCGCTGTCCCAATATTACCGTGCACACAGAGACACTCCTGGTCTGGTTCCGCTATTGGCTTCGTGTGTAATCGGCTTAAGCGTTGAATTAAATGATTCAACCAGAAAAAAGATCAAAAAAAATTGTGCATCCTGCACATAACCCCAAAAATAGCCACAACCCCCATTTTTCGAGTACATAACCTCAAATATCTCAAAATCCTAACGTGATGGGTCAATTTTGACCTCGGATTCTACGCAACAAATTATTTCTGTTCAACAACAGAACCTTGTAGACCTGTTTATTTCAAGGGAAAAATAAAACAAATTAATTTTTTGGTAAATATTTTTATTTAAAGGCAAATACACAATGTTTACTTAACAATGTTACGTTATATTAAAATTATTATTCATAAAGTGATAAGTTGTCTTTATAAGATCGAATATCTCGTTAGTGATTTTATTTAAAACGACCACTGGATATGCAGACTACCCTCGTTTATAACAAATTTTATGTAACTTAATTATTCATTTCACAACAATAATTTTCATTAAAAAAACATCAATAATATAAACGGAGTATACGTATTTCTAGAAATATAGTAAAAAAACATCGCAATAACAACATTAACGTTTACAATGTATATTTTAGGCATTTTGGGATGTGAGAAATGTTTAAACACATTCTGTCGTTGTTTAACTTTTTCTCTAAAACTTAACAATTGTATTGTCAACTTTAACGTTTGGTTAACACATAAAGCTAGTACAATTCATTTATATTTTTTGTGTACTTTGAATATCAATGTACACACTTACAGATTAGGGAACTCTGTCGAGTTTATTAGAGCTAATATTGGGTAATTTAGATTTAGCAAGTAAACACATTTATGAAAAAGTAAAGCTAATAAAGTAATGGATCTATATACGTCAAATTTAAGTAAGTTTAACGTTATTTACGTTATACTAAGTGCATCTCTCATATTTAGAACTATTTCACCAATTTTATTATAAAAGATAAATTTCTTGCCATACCGGAAGTGTCCGAAACTTACTTATTTTAAATGTATGACATTGCATGTTTTTTTTGTAATACTTTCTTCACTTCCAATATCTTTTACTCCTACTTTTTTTACCCTACTCTAGCCGTTTTTGAGGAAAAAAATATTAACAGGTTGTCGTAGATAGGCAAAAACGTTCCCTATCTGGCCATATAGGGTGTCCCCAGAACTAGTTAGAAGAGGTTTCAACTTATTTACGATTATTCGAAAAATCCTCCAAATATCAAGGATTTTTGGCAGGAAGACCATGATAAACAAATTAATACTATGTCTCTACGATGAGGCTTCTTATTTTCACTTGAAAACTCTGCATGTTCGACTTATAAATCTGTGTTTGTAATGTTTATTAACAATCTTATGTCCTCACAGGTGAGAATTTATCTCTTTTTCTATATATTTGTAGGGTTAAAAACACGCAGCGGTTCTCATGGGGTGATCGTTTGAACTACGGAACTCGTAGTTAGTTTGGTCGCCGGTGTCGAATGATGCGGCCTCTATCTTTTGGATAGCATGTTTCGTGTAACAAGTTTTGATGTATTTCTTTTTTAACTTACCGTCACGCCATCACCTGGCAGTTTTGTATACTACTCTTGGTTTGTGTTATTGAGTGATCCGTCGAGATGTCGCTATTTGTATCTTGTTGTTTTTTAATTTTGAAAAGAGTTGATAGGGCACAATGGCGAGATGATGGTTTGTATCGGATGCAATGGCTTGATAAGTCCCATACGAGGACGAAACAGCGCTGTCATCATTTTCCGGAGCCTCTCCACTACCTTGGAGATGTCCGCACTTTTTAACACGAAAGTAATGTTTATCAACAATCTTATGTCCCCACAGCCGAGTATTTTATTTTAATAAATTACACGGATGAAAACAATTTAGTTTGGTGCCATCAACGAAATGTCAGTTTAATCGTGAAGTAGATCATCTAGTAGAAAATAAAGCAAAGTTATGTAAATCACATTAAACTTAATAAACTGACGTGGAGAAACAAAAAAATAATTTACTTTACCGTTAAATATTTGAAATTTCTAAATTTAAGAACACTAGTTCGAATTATTTTAAGTTATGTAATGAAAGAGTAATATTAAGCAGTTTTTCTCAATATTGCCAGCTACTGAACACTTTATCATTTTTGAAATAAATAATATAAACCTGCTTTAATACTTGTAAGTCAAATTAGGTGAATATTACTGTAACATGATCCAGTACTAAAGAGGAACAGTGAGTACAACTATGTAAAAGTCATAGCCGAAGAGAAGCGATCATGAGTTTGATGTTTACACCCATAACAGTGTTTTTGGTAGCATTTAAGGCTTTAGAAAGGATGCCTTTAAAAGTTGTGCCACATGGTCGCTAGGTGGCGTAAGTAAAATAGTGGAGAGCGATATTATATTGTGTTCGAATCTGTATAAAGAAATTGTTTGTGAAAATTTTTTTAAGAAATGTTTTAGGGATATCTAAAGATGTACATATTACATATATTGTCTGCTAAATGCACCCTGTTCGAATGAACTTCTATGAATCAAAATATCTGCTTGATATTGCTCTAACTTATGCATAAATATGTATAAAAATGGTTCAGGTATACTTAAAATACGAATATATTAAACATCTTAAGTCTTATTTAGTGATACACAGTATTAAACTATATTATTTAATTTACAATAATTGTTTCTAAGTTTAAAAAAGACCAGCAAACAAGCTTTACAAGAAGTATACTATTAAAGATTTTTAAATCAATGTAAAGACTATAAAAGTGTTGTAAAAGTCACTTGAAGGGGACAGCTCTGACTGAAAATATTCGTATTGCAGATGAAACATCTATAATCAACATCTGATGTTACTGGGTGAGTTTTATGTACCGAATCATTTGAGAAGTGTTTATTTATTAGTGCCGTTAGTTGATTTATTAAAGTAAAATAATAAAATAAAATGTAAGAAGCCGACACGTACACAGATGTATGCTTGGAGCCTTTTTCCGCTCTATATTGAACTGGTGCATAAAAATGCCATTATTCATATTTCAAATCTATTCGCTTATTAGTTTTCAATATCAAAAGTGCAGAGGTAAAGCACTGAAGGCTTTCATTAACTCTGTTTGTAGTCATAGTAGCAAATAAGATGACTTTTAGTTAGTAACACAACAAAAGTACACCGATATAGAAAAATAAATATTACATGAAAACCTCGGTAAATATACAATAAATAACCGAAATTAAATTTAATATATTGTTTGTGGAACGGCTAAATGCAAACAGAACACCTGTCTTTCGGTAACAAGTGAGTTATTTATTCAATTTATTTAATCACATTCCAGTCGTTTGGTGCCTGGCACAAATATCGTTGAACTCTGAACATGGCTGCATACGGAAAATGTTAAATCATGGTTCCATCTTTTTTGCTCACATATCAGCATCGTTAGGTATTTGTCGTTCCACTGTGCCGTATCGATAAATGGAATTATTCTTTATTATGGTAATCCTTGGAGAAAGTGGAAACACAATTTTCCTAATTTTTCGATGACTTTTTTACATACCTCTTATTTTTGGGCGGTAGAACATGAATAAGTTGTCAATTTTCGCCAAACTCGCGTGGTTTTTTCCAAAAAGAAAATTATTTTCACTCATATAACTTGTATTTTCCGATCACTACCTTTAAATTTTGGGCATTTATAGTAAAATACACAAACACTACACAATATTTAATAATTTTTTTAGCAAAATTTACGTAAATAACCGCGGAAAAATACGAATTTCAATAAAACGTAAGAAAATCGTTGTCTTGTCGTTTTATACTGTTTCTAGGCATGCATGGTTGGTTGCATACGATTTAAATCCAAACACGTGATGCGATGTTGCCACGCTGACGTGGATTTTAGATTCCATTAGGATGGAAAACATAATTCAAATGCAGTTAATTGTAGTCATTCCAGTATTGTTACGTAAAATGTGGGTAAACGTGCAGAATCGGGATGCCAAACAAACAGATCATTCCGCAAGCTACGTTGATCTAAAAACGAAAATCATAACTAAACTAACCTTAAGAATTTTTCGATAATTTTTTACATACTTCCTATTTTCGGGTCGTAGAACTCGAAAATATTCTTTTTCTTCGCTGATCTTGCGTGGGTTTTTCATGGAATCTAGATAAGGTTAGTTTAGTTATGATTTTCGTTTTTAGATCAACGTAGCTTGCTGAATGATCTGTTTATGTTTGGCATCTCGATTCTGCACGTTTACCCACATTTTACGTAACAATACTGGAATGACTACAATTAACTGCATTTGAATTATGTTTTCCATCCTAATGGAATCTAAAATCCACGTCAGCGTGGCAACATCGCATTACCTGTTGGGATTTAAATCGTATGCAACCAACCATGCACGCCTAGAAACAGTATACAATGACAAGACAATGGTTTTCTTACGTTTTATGGAAATTTCGCAATTTTTTCCAGTTATTTATGCAAATTTTGTTAAAATAATGATCAAATATTGTGTAGTGTTTCTGTAGTTTACTATAAATACCCGGAAAATACAAGTTATGTGAGTGAAAATAATTTTTTTTTCGGAAAAATCACGCAAGATTGGCAAAAATTGACAACATATTCATATTCTACGACCCAAAAATAGGAGGTATGTAAAAAATCATCGAAAAATTCGAAAAATTGTGTGTAACCAACATCTCCAAGAATTACCGTATTTGGTAAAGTTTACGAGTAAAAATAATAAAAAAAAAATGTAAGTTAAGGTAAAGTTATTTCTTTTAACGTCTCTTAATTGTGATGAATAAAACGAAAAAAAAATCAGTAACAGTTGTTTCCTTCAAGTTATTATTTCTTAACCCTGTTTAAATGAAAGTTTCAAAAAGAAGGAAAATATAAATACGTTCTTATATTAGAAAAGTATAGAACAGAATTACCCATAATATGATATGTTTTAACAATTTTTCTAACTTCTCCGCCTCGTCACACCTTCTGAAACTTTTCGTTCTCGAACATCGGGCAGCATTTTATAATTCATTTAACTACAATATATTATTAACAAACCTAAGATAAAAATATTTACTTAGTGTATTTGTTACTTATCATCTAGAATACTTAGGGTAAGTGCGTTTTTCACAATAACAATATTTTCTCTATTCTACGTAACAATTATAGCGATCAAATGTAATAAATGTAATCACGCAACTGATTGAACAAAGTTATTTTATAAAATTTTTGATGTTAATGTCCTTAAACAATCCATAATTGAATTTTTTGTATTAAATTAAAGATTCTAGAGAATAAATTTTGTTTTATTTATTTCTTCCTAACTTTTACAGTTTATTTCATAAACACAAAATTTAAATTTTCCAAAAAAAACTTAAGAATTATTATTACGCATTAAAAATTATCATAAATTTTATAAACAACCTGTACAGTCGTGTTTTTTGTGCTGTTCCCTGCCCCAGCTAATTAAAAATCCCCTTAAAATTAAAAACTAGCTACTCTTCAATTACTAAAAAAAATTAATCCAAAAATAATGATTTGCTTGGCGTATTTATTGTTCTTTATAAAAAGTATAACATGTACCTGGGTAAGTAGCATTATCTCTTTTTATCGCTTGCTTGTATACAATCGCAGTCGTAATTTTGATTTTTAATTGATGCACGTTAAATTTTTAGTGTAAATTCACCGTAAGTGAAAGTCCATCCCTGTCCATTCGCCGCAACACCTTTTTTTAGTTTTATTTTTTAGATGGGCGCGAGTCGGGTTACTGTTGTGGTGTATTTATAATCAATTCTGCCATATCTTAGATTGTCAGGGCTATCCTGAAGACGTGGTCGTGATGGCGGGGGGAGGGGGTAAATTCGAGAATACTCTCTGTGACAGATGATGGGACTAAATATCAACCCCTCCAAAACCACCTTAGTAGTCTTCACAAGGAAAAAAAAACTCAATCTGAAAACCATCAAAATGGATGGCAACATTATTGAGTCGAAGTCAGAGATTAAATATCTGGACTTGGCAGCGATCTGGAGTAAATGGACCTCTCTAGCCAATACGAGAGTCAACCTCTCGAAAGAAGATCAACTTTGTGAAAAATTTCAACACAAAGTTTAGTCGCGGAAGTGAATGGGGCAGAAACACCATTGAACAACTTTTCAAGAATTCCATCAAATGGTATACAGACGGCTTCAAAACAATGGAGGGAACTAAAGAAAACCCTAGAATGCGGTTCTTGGGGGCAGATCAAATAGAAGAAGGGGAGCTACCCACTTTAAAGCCGTCCGTTACCCTAAAATTCCTGAAGGAAATAGGGCTGCAAGACCTACGTCAGTTGGTAAAGTATCCCTTACGACTTAGCAGCAGTAAAGGGACAGAATAGATCTATTAGGTCGCAGTGTATAAATCCTCAATTTTACACACATACATATATCCCAGATTAATACTAAACAATGATGTCAAATGCCTTCTGGAAGTCGACAAATGTTAAGATTTGGGATCGGTTTGTATTCATTAGTCTTCTCGATTAAATCTTTTATGCATATCAGTTGGTTGTTTGTTCAGTAACGTGGGCGAAATCCAGCTTGTTCATTTCTGCAATAATCAATTGTATTTTCTATTTTGGTGGTATGTATTTTAGCAGATATTTAGGGGTGGTAATAACTTCCAAGGTCTATTTAGTCCCCTTACGTACCCTTAAGGAGTTGTACCATTTAGCTGACATATTTTGAGTTTGTAGGCATATATTAAATAGCTTTTTTAATTGCATCGATCAGTACTGGAGATTAAATTTTTTATGGCGTCTCTAATAGCTCCGTCTTCACCTAGGGCTTTATTGTTCGTCATAGCATTATAAATTTCGGCTTTTGTAATCTCGAGAATATCTGGCAACAATAGATGAGTACCCATGTGTCTTATTTGGTCTGAATTGTGCTCAGCTAGTTTCCTTTTGATTAAATCAAAAATCTGGCAACAATAGATGAGTAATATCCCACCTAAGCCGATCGAAATGACGTGAATCCAAAACTATTGGGTCTCCAAGAAAGTATTTTCGATTGTCAAACATAGAGAGCGTTGAAACTGTTTTGAAGAACTTCTGTCATTGTTATGATTTTTGACACATGATATCAGTCACATTTAAGTGACTTTATGAGCGTAATTTTGTTCTTAGCTTTTAGTTCAAGGTCAGTGGAGTGCAGAAAAGAACATTTTCTTTTCAATCAAAGATGAACCACATTTTGGTCGATCTATTGAAATTGATGATGTCCAAATCAAAGCCATACTTGAAGAAATTGCCATGTCACTGTTCGAAAGATTAGAGAAAGATTAAATATATCAAACACAACAATTGCAAATCGCTTAAAATGTCTTGGACTCTTTAAGAAGCTCAATATTTGAGTTCCCCATGAATTGAAAGAAATTCCTTTAATTCAATGAATCAATGTGTGCCATATGCTTCTCATGCGCAATCAAACCGACCCTTTTTTGAAAAGATTCATAACTGGTAAGGAAAAATGGGTCATCTACAATAACATCATTGGAAAACGATCTTCGTCCAAGCGGGATGAACCAGCACAAACCACATCTAAAGCTGAATTGCATCCAAAAAAAGTCATGGTGTCAATTTAGTTGAACTACAAAGGTGTTGTGTATTACGAGCTGCTTTCAGAACATGCTTCAGTTACACATTTTAGGAGAATTCCATTGTTGCCAGATCTTTAGAAATCTTTAATTTCGCCGGATTTGAAGAACTTACACCAAAAAACAACTGCTAAATTTAATTATTCAATTAGGAAATTTGAAAAACTAACTTTTTTGTTCAAGATCAGAATTTATCCTAAAAATTATGAGTGCATTTAAATAAGTTTTTTCATAGTGAATTATTATTCAATTTTCGATAATATATCAGGTACATGTTACACCATCAAGTCCTTTCAGTGTATTTTAATACATTTGGTCAAAAAAGACGAATCCTTACCATTTCATTAAATTTTATACCTTAAAAATATTCCTTAAATAATTCCTTGAACTTTTCTCCAGTTTTAAAGAAAAACAGATACTCTCTCATAACTGCCAAGCTATTTTGCTACGCTATACCTAAAACACTGAAAAAAAAAATAAAAATTTCTAAAAAAATTATTCAAATGTTTGTGATTCTTGCTGAACTAGTTTGAACCGTCTAGGGCTCTTTACAGCAACAGAACCGTGGCCGTCAAAATTGCATAATCGGCCTTTTGTTTGAAGGTACCTTTTTATGTATCTTGCAACTAGTACTTGGGGGCGTTGTTGGTACTCGTTCATGACTTCTTTAGGGGCAGCAACCTGAAATACAATTATTGATTGATTAAAATTAACCAAAATCAAACTAAACCTGAACTAACCAAAACAAACCAAAAATTTTGAGTGGTTAAGATTATTTTTACCCAGAAAGTGCATTAAACATTATTAAAAAAATTAAATTATGTTGTTGACTTAGTTGGACAAATTTTATAGTTTATATCACGAAAATAATTTACATCTGGTAACGTGAAAAGAAATTGAATCTAAAATGAAGTGATTTTTCCTGTTTTCCGTAAAATTGAAGAAGGATTATGGAAAGTCCAGGTCAGAAACGTATTTGATGACCTGGAAATAGGGGGTAAGTATCGAAATTTTTTCAAAAAAAGTGATTTTCCTAGATTTCACTCTATACAAATTATTACCGAAATATTAAATAAAATACAAGTGGAGCTTCGTATTTACCTGATCTCCTTTAAGTCTATTTAAAAACGTAACACAAACAATAGCTGCTTTTATATTGGCATGATGCGTCAATGCCGCAAAAGGTATTGCTTCCATTTCAATATTTTTCACTCCTTTATTCACTAAACTTTCCAAATAATCTTGTTTATCCTTTTCGGTGTAGTCACAAAATGCACCGTCCGTTCTTCCTTGACCTAAAAATCAAGATCATTCCGTAAATGAATGAAGCGTTACAAAACACACACAAACTTTTAATACATTCTATGAACAAAAACTTGGTATTTAGGCATCCGCAGTTACGAACATTTATCCGATTTAATATAATTTCGATCTCTAAGGGCGGTTCCGTATTAGGAAAACGCATCCAATAGGTCGCGAATAGTAAATAGGAGGAGCAATTCCGATTGGTTGAATGTAACATCACCCTAGACATATTGGGCCAATCAGAGCTGTTTCGCAATTTTGCACTTTCACTCTTCGCTAAATTTTGAAAACGGCATCACGATTGTTCGAAAACTAATTTGCGTGGTCTGAGTGGCCCTCAATGGTGTGTTATTGCTCTGAAATAATGATCAAATGGGTCAATTTAAGTAATTAATGCTTATAAAACATACGTTACTTTATGCAATTTTAAAAATCTAAAAAGTTTATTAAATATTAGAAATGTTTTAATAGTTTTCCTTAAAATTACCTTCATAGAAGTCTTCAGCACACATTGTTGTTCCCACGGTTGTATCATATGGGTCATCCTGACTTGCTAGAGCCTTCAATTCTCTAACTAGTTTTTTATCAAGTTTGGCAGGTCTTTTTACAATTTTTCCAAGAATGGGCTGAAAAATATAAATATGGCACTAGTTGAAGTTACAGTTCAGAATATAGGAAAATCAAGAACCCAACGTTAAACCAAATTATTTAGACAACAACAGAACCTTGATATATTAGATCGGGATATCTATAAGGAAGAAAGTATATTTTTATAATGAGGTTTTTTTTTTTTAAATTTACTGGAACAAAACTAATATATATATATATATATATATATATATATATATATATATATATATATATATATATATATATATATATATATATAATCTATGGTAACTTCTTTGGATTAGATTACTATTCTGTGCTTGACGTTTCGCCCAACGTAGTGGGCTTTTTCCAAAGTATAATCTAAAATAAAAGCAGAATACAACTAACATGGTCACAAACGCACACTCACATGAATTAAATTAACTCTTGATATATTAGATATTAATATTCAATTTAGAATTATTACTTTTCACTTGGCAACGATGCATGTAATATAAATTTTATAAGGTAAGAAAATTTACCAGTTATTTTGTTGAAACATTTTTTTTTAAATCATTCATTGATAAATTGAAACCAGATTGAATAATTTTGTTTGGTCAAATTAGATTTCTGGCATGCGTCCTATCTAGATGAATTTCTTATTTGCTTTCTTCTTCTTTTTCTTTCAGCAACCTCTTACAGTCCATTCCTGGACACAAGCCTCCCCTGTACTCGACCAAGATTCCTTATCTTATGCAAGTCGATGCCATCTGTTCCCCATCTTGTCCCTGCAGCCGGATTCTGTGTCATATAGAATTCTATTAATATCTTTAAGTCCATACGTCTGGTGTCTGCTATTCTGTGTTGCAAAATAATCGCCTGATATCGATTACTTTTATCGCTAGGGAGCGATCTGTCATTTTCTATTAAAATCGCATAATCTAACCTCACTTTTTGTTCAAAGGTGGTAGATGGTAAAATACTAAATTTCAAAAAATTCGGACTACTTTGTATCATATATTGCATAATACGTAAAGCGGTCGGAATTTTCCCCAATAATTTACCGACTAAAAGCCAGGGAGCATGAGAAATTTCTTAATACACATACAACTGCGTTCAAGATTTGTAAGCTGTTTTGTACGTCAACACATAAAAAGAAATACGATTTATTAGTTTTAATATAATAATTAGAAAAATTGTATCTTATTTAAAAATTCCCCAAAATAGACATATAATTCCCTTTTTCTCTATGTGTCGCAAAATTCCCTAGATTTAGGGAAATTTTCCAAGGTCTGGAAACCCTTTCAGCTGCATTCAGATGTGCTATGCGTGTTATGACATCTACTTTAGTTCTTTGTTTAAGGTTCTCGTTTGTGACATGATCTCTAAGACTTATTCCCAACATCATCAGCTCTATGGCTCTTTGACAGTGGTGTACATAACGATCCCGCACATCCCGCGGTGCGGGGGGAGGGCAGTTAATCCAGTAGCGCCGTTAAGAACCTTGATGAAAATGGATAATTATAAAGGATCAAGACGGGTGTAAAATAGTAGGGCGTTTTCAGAATTCTACGGAGGGGAGTGGACATACTCTTAGTTACGTCACTGCTCTTTGAGTAGTCCTAAGTTTGTTAGCCGACATAATAGTGAGTGTCATGTTTTCCATTCCATATATCATCACGGTCAGTCTGCAGGTATTGAAGACTTTTAGTTTTAAATTAATTGGAATGGTTCGATTTCTCAAAACTTGTGACAGTTTACTCGTGACTGCCCATGTCAATCGAACACGTCTATTGATTTCGACAGTTTGATTTTTTTTTCCTAATTCGATGTCATCCCCCAATTCTTGCTTTACTTATACTCAAATAAGAAAAAATAATAAACAAAGTGCCTTACCACGGCGTAATAGTCATTCCCTAAGCCATCAACGGCATTTTCCGAAATTACAACGGTTCCAGGTTCCAATCCCAAGCCTCCGCACGTTCCAATTCGGAAGAAAATGGGATCCTTTACTTTGGCGTGATACATTAGTTTTATCATTTCGTGTAGAAGGATTCCGACGGATGAAATACCCATACCGTGCTGGAAAAAAGTGTAATTTAATGTTTTCAAACACAAAATAAGACAGGTAAAATTAAAACTCTATTAAATTTTTGGTGTGACCAGTGGTCTTCAATCTGTATTAAATGGCAAAATTCTAATGTAAAATCTGAATTGAGCGTGAAACACCTCAAACTCCAAGAGTTCAAATATTTATACTGATTGAGTTAAAGTCATTTCAGAAGAGTTCGCTTATGCATTTTCATCATTTGTTAAAACTATTAGTTTTACAAATGCTACATAATAAAGTATGTATTTGCTATTAACCTAATTATGGCTGTTTTTTTGTTTCAACTGATTAGTGATTAAATATCATCTATATAAGTAATAAAAACACTTATAAAAGTTGGTTATGTTCCCGTTTTAAATTATGCATTAACTTTTGTGTGTGGCCCCTCCCTGGATCTGCCCTTGCTTGTTGGAAAAAAGAATTCTAATGATATCAGAATAAATAAAAAAGAGAAAGATGGCAAACCGTAATGAACATCCGCAATTTCACTTCCCTTTCCTGGCCTTTTAATTTAGGCAGTCTAATAAAAACAGCGGAACTAATTACATTCCTAATAAAAACACTATAAATGTTTTTCTAAAGGTAATGAAAATAAAAATTTATTTTCTCTTGAACCTAATAATAATATCTGGTGAACCTGCTGTAAAATGTAGTTAATGTTCACAAGTTTCGTAATACTTACGCTAACAGAAATAACTGGTCCTATTTTATACATGCTGTATCGATAGGAATACTGGCTAATATCCATTAAGGTGGTACCAGTGGGTAATTTGTAACCTATTTCCGCCATGATATAGTGTGCGAAATTTTCCATCCTTTTGGGTGTACCACCCATACAAACAAACTAAAAAATAAAGTGTGTGAATTCAGAAACACCAAGAGATTATGTAACGGACCCCGTATTATTTATAGGGTCTGCTCGTTATAAAATATAACATACCTTGACGTCACCGAACATCTCCACTAAGTCATGTGACCCGCTGCCGAGGGCGATGTGATATAAGATATCCTGGTCCATAAGTTCGATATGTGGATTTCGAAGTTTGACAGTTCCATCGGGATATCTATAAGGAAGAAAGTATATTTTTATAATGAGGTTTTTTTTTTTAAATTTACTGGAACAAAACTAATATATATATATATATATATATATATATATATATATATATATATATATATATATATATATATATATATAATCTATGGTAACTTCTTTGGATTAGATTACTATTCTGTGCTTGACGTTTCGCCCAACGTAGTGGGCTTTTTCCAAAGTATAATCTAAAATAAAAGCAGAATACAACTAACATGGTCACAAACGCACACTCACATGAATTAAATTAACTCTTAAACGATGCAATATTAATTTAGAATATCAATCTATAAAATAATGTGAATTAAAAAGGAAAAAGAAAAATTATTCCCAGTGCGCACTTCAATTTACTTTTGTCATGTTTCTTAGTGAATTATTTGAAGATTCCTTCGGATACTATCAACTTGTTATTTCCAAAGTAGGGAATAACTCCGGGTCCGACAGATGGCGACAGCGCTGTTTCGTCCTAATATGGGACTCGTCAGGCCACCGCAGTCGGTACAAACCATCATCTCGCCTTTGCATCGTATAAGCCATACTTATAATCAAAATACGGCAAATAAGACGACAAAGGCGACATCTCGATGGTCCACTTGATAATACAAGAACCATACAGATTAACAAAGTTTGTAAGAGAACCGTCATATGGTGGCGCGACGGTGAATTAAAACAGAAATATGTAAAATCGAGTACACGAAACGCGCTGCCCAAAAGATAGGGGTCGCATTTTTCGGTACTGGCAAGCAAGCATACCGCTATTTAAGCAGCCAAAGCCACGTGCCGCACCAAACGATCCCACCATGAGAGCATCGTTTAGCGTGTTTCAAAGCCAAATAAGTAAATAAATATGTAGATAAGTTTTTGTCCGCGTAATTTAAAATAAAATAGAATAAAATATTGGCGAAGCGGACGTGAAAATTTATCAATCTACATGATTCTTGTATTAAAAAGTGCGGAGCACTCCAAAGTATGGAATAACTCCGGGTCCGACAGATGGCGACAGCGCTGTTTCGTCCTAATATGGGACTCGTCAGGCCACCGCAGTCGGTACAAACCGCCATCTGTCGGACCCGGAGTTATTCCATACTTTGGAGTGCTCCGCACTTTTTAATACGAGAATCATGTAGATTGATAAATTTTCACGTCCGCTTCGCCAATATTTTATTCTATTTTATTTTAAATTACACGGACAAAAACTTATCTACATATTTATTTACTTGTTTGGCTTTGAAACACGCTAAACGATGCTCTCATGGTGGGATCGTTTGGTGCGGCACGTGGCTTTGGCTGCTTAAATAGCGGTATGCTTGCTTGCCAGTACCGAAAAATGCGACCCCTATCTTTTGGGCAGCGCGTTTCGTGTACTCGATTTTACATATTTCTGTTTTAATTCACCGTCGCGCCACCATATGACGGTTCTCTTACAAACTTTGTTAATCTGTATGGTTCTTGTATTATCAAGTGGACCATCGAGATGTCGCCTTTGTCGTCTTATTTGCCGTATTTTGATTATAAGTATGGCTTATACGATGCAAAGGCGAGATGATGGTTTGTACCGACTGCGGTGGCCTGACGAGTCTCATATTAGGACGAAACAGCGCTGTCGCCATCTGTCGGACCCGGAGTTATTCCATACTTTGGAGTGCTCCGCACTTTTTAATACGAGAATCATGTAGATTGATAAATTTTCACGTCCGCTTCGCCAATATTTTATTCTATTTTGTATTATATATATATATATATATATATATATATATATATATATATATATATATATATATATACACATTTTCTTTTGGGTTGGATTTCAAGCATGGCAGATGAAGTTGTTGCAGGGGCATCTTTTGGCAAAAGGAGCCTCGTGTACAGACAAAGAAAGAATAACAAAATTAACAGACGAAGTACTGGTAAAATATTTGGAAGAAAGCAGTATTAAGGAGTGAGCTGATTTTAATCGTAATGAAAATTTCTCTGATCATACCGTTGGTAACGATGTTTTTTGAAACACCCTATAAAATATATATATAAAAAAACACCATATTATCTTTTGTTGTTCGATGGCTTTCAAATGCTATTAAGATAACGACAATAATATGTCAATGCACATTAGGTTTTGTCACGTTGATTATATAAACTAATTATATTTAAAAGCATGGTAAAGTGCCAGTCAATTTTATACAAAAAGCTGGTTGAAGCAAGTATTTTACACGACGTTTATGGTATTTTTCGGAACTCAAACTGACAGTTGATTTTCAACCAACACTGAAGATGCCACATGAGATTTTGGCGAAACGTCACATCTTCAAAAATATATCAAGGAATCAGATTACTATCTATTATAGCTACAATCGAAATTTTAGAAAGCTATTTCAAGTGCTTTTCTAAATACTTCTAATACGCTATAGAGTGTTGCGCATATTGACCCAATTGTTCTTGTTGATAATTCTCTATTTCCTGAAGCTTTTATGATCCAACTGACGAGTACTTCAAACCCATATAGCTCAAAAACTGCTCATTTTTTAGCTTAGTACACATTGAGACTTTTAATATATGCATTAAACCCTGGCTTTTTACAAATTTTCAATACATTCGACGGAACGGCCTTATCCGTAAGGTTTATGGGGGTCCTTAGCATCGAGAACAAAAAATATAGATAAAAATTTAAGAAATTTGGCATAATAATTTTTCAACAATAATAACACATTAATAAAAACCAAAATAATCGATATCACAACCACAAATTTTATCAACTAGTCGATGTAACCGGTTTGGCGGTGCATTTGAAGTTGAAGGGCTCAATTTTCGTGACTTTGCTTGCTTCACGACCCGCTTTTACAGTGAGAAAAATTGTAAAATTAGGAATATTGCGGCCATTATACGTATAGTAACGATTAAAATAAGTATACATATATATATAGAGTTGGGTTATTATTTTTAAAGATTTCCACATTAAAATTCACAGGGTGCAAATCGAGAGGAATTAATAATATTTAAAAAATGCATTTTATTGTCGTAAAATATCAACTGAATATTATATTAATATTTTTATTTTTATTATTTATATATTTATATTTACATTACTAAACTTATATTTTACAAGTATGTATAAGTATATTTTTCTGCATAATTTTCAGCAAATGTATATATATATATATATATATATATATATATATATATATATATATATATATTCTTAATTCTTGAACCATATATTTTATCATTTTTTTTTGTCTTTTCTTGGGTTTAGATTCTTTATTTAACAAAAAATACAAACAATTGACGTTTTGCCCTTTATTTAAGGCATTTTCAAAATTTTTGATTTATTTTCCTTCCTAAAAATATTTTTTATATAATTAAAACATTCACACAGGAACATATGTACAATTTTAAAAACAAACAAACACTCTAAAACAGTATTAAAATCTTTAAAAAATATTTAATTTTATCGGTACATACCTTGACATTTTGTTTATTAATTATTAACGGAATTTAACCTTTAACATGGTCTATTCAGGTACTAAGAATACATGGAATGCGAGTGTGTTTTATTTTTTATATATTTTTTATATTTTACAGTGCAAAAAAAACAAAATAACGCATACATGTAATTTTATGTTTAAGAGGATATTCAATTTTTAATGCTTATTAACAGGATCGAATACCTAACATTTTTGTTTAGATTAGGCTGGTATAAATGTGGCTCAAATTTCTTATATCCGTTCTGTCATTAACACTGTTTTTATCTTTTTTAATTTCTATCATTTCTTTTATCTGCAATTTTTGGTAATTCATGTCTTTGTTTTTTTATGATGGTATTGTTATAATTAAAAGTATGTTTTTCGTCTTGTATGTGTTTGTTTAACGCTATTGAGGCGTTTTTCATATATTTATGGCCATTCAATCTGTTCTTTAGCAATTGGCTCGTCATGCCTATATATTTTTTGGGACAATCGGCGCAAGGGATCGAATATACTACTTTTGATTTATTCACGAGAGGAGTTTTACTTTTTAAATTAGTGAACAGTGTATTTAATTTATTATGTGACCTGTGGCATACGATAATATCATGCTTTTTTAAAATGTGTGTTATTTTTTCTGACAGTTCCCTAGTTTAAGGTAATGCTACAAATTTTTGCTGTTTATGTTCTATTTTTCTTGTTATTAGGTTATTATAAAATTTATATGTTAGTTTATTAATTATTTTGGTGATAGTCTTTTCATTGAAATTATTATTTATTTCTCCAGAATTCCGACCAAGTATACTGTAAAAAGTGAGAAATATACTAATAAATAATAATTTCAATGAAAAGACTATCACCAAAATAATTAATAAACGAACATAAAAATTTTTATAATAACCTAATAACAATAAAAACAGAATATAAACAGCAAAAGTATGTAGCGTTACCTTACACTAGTGAGCTGTCAGAAAAAATAATACACATTTTAAAAATGCATGATATTATCGTATGCCACAGGTCACATAATAAATTAAATACACTGCTCACTAATTTAAAAAGTAAAACTCCTTTCACGAATAAATCAAATGTAGTATATTCGATCTCTTGCGCAGATTGTCTCAAAAAATATATAGGCATGACGAGCCAATTACCAAAGAACAGATTGAATGACCATAAATATACGAAAAACGCCTCAACAGCGTTAAACAAACACACACAAGACGAAAAACATACTTTTGATTATAACAATACCATAATAAAAAAACAAAGATATGAATTACCAAAAATTGCAAACAAACGAAATGATAGAAATTAAAAAAGATAAAAACAGTGTTAATGACAGAACGGATATAGGAAATTTGAGCCACATTTATATCAGCCTAATCTAAACAAAAATGTTAGGTATTCGATCCTGTTAATAAACATCAAAAATTAAATATCCTCTTAAACATAAAATTAAATGTATGCATTATTTTGTTTTTTTATACATTGTAAAATATAAAAAATATATAAAAAATAAAACACACTCGCATTCCACGTATCCTTAGTACTTGAATAGACGATGTTAAAGGTTGAATTCCGTTAATAATTAATAAACAAAATGTCAAGGTATGTACCGGTAAAATTAAATATATTTTTAAAGATTTTAATACTGTTTTAGAGTGTTTGTTTGTTTTTAAAATTGTACATATGTTCCTGTGTGAATGTTTTAATTATATAAAAAAATATTTTTAGGAAGGAAAATAAATCAAAAAATTTGAAAATGCCTTAAATAAAGGGCAAAACGTCAATTGTTTGTATTTTTTATTAAATAAAGAACCCAAACTATATATATATATATATATATATATATATATATATATATATATATATACTCTATAAACAATTGTGTACGAGGTGAGTGTCTGTAAGTAGACTTCCCACTTCCGTTAACAAACGGCGGAACGTACTTTAAACAGAGTTTGAAAAAATTTACTCAATTAAAAGTGGTTCCTGTTAGAAAGTGGCAAAAATGCCATAAGAGGACCCTCAAGAACATTCCAGTGAAACAAAGATTAAGCATTTGTTAATTTTTGTTAATTTGGACCACCACAACACTTTTTTTCCCTATCATATCTGACAATATTGAATGCTTACCTTAAGGGATTTTTAGGGAATTAAAAACGAGCCCTATTTTCTTCGGTTTTCGACGTATAGTCACGGAAAGGACAGGAAATTCCTCATACTATTTTTAAGCAAAAATATTTTATATATGATAATTTCATTTAAAAAATATAAATGCGAATTAACATCGATACTCTATGAAACATAAACATTCAAATTTGGTTGGATTCAATAAAAATACCCATAGAAATTTGGTTTTGAGAGAAACCCTTTTTTTTCTAATTTTAACAGTTTACTTTTGATATTATATCCCACTGTGGCAGCGGTTCGCGTGGCAACCAAGGTCACGAAGTCTGGCTTGACTTGAAAGCTTTTTGTCGCATCTGTAAGATGCAATAATCTGTGTCAAAGCATTACACTAAAAAGCATGAAAGGGGTGTTTTTAATGGTTTATTTTGGTGAACTTCTTACCCCAGTAAGCTCCAAAATTCAATTTGGATGATAGGAAATTTTAGATTTATTTATTTAAATAACAAAATACCTTTATATAATTTTGCACTATATAATTAGAATTTATTAGATAAAATTAAAAATGATAAGAATAGATTAAAATAAAATAATATTATAAAATAAAAAATACCTAGTTTTCGACACATTTTCATTGTCTTCTTGTTCGTCGTTCTCTTGACCATTCATGTGTATGTTTGTACCATTGACGTCAACCATGTTTAATGTCACTTTTTATAATGAAAAATAAATAACTCTCCCTTGAATTATTTACAAACGGTATAATATTAATATCTATAATTTATTTCATCTAGTTCGCAAATTTCACAATAATGATCTTGAACTAAGTCTCAATATACGGTATTTTTGGGCGTAGAATGTCGGTTTGTTTGACCATGGATCAGTATGTATATAAATTTTCGATAGATAACAATATTATGTTATGAAGTAACCATGGATTTTCTCAATACTTTATCAAATGATTATTGATTATGTTTCTGTTTGCCCTGGTGTTTACAGAAACACTTTTTATCAAATTTAATTAACGAATGCGTTAATTCGATAATTTGTTTATATCTACGTCATTAAAATTAATGTAGATAATTTAAAATGATTGAGAGCATACAGGGTGAGTCAACGATTGGATGAAATAAGTTTGTGCTTTTTCGGTGAAATTTACAAAGAAACTATATTTATTGTTTGATACAGTTTATTTTTACGCAGATTTTAAAAATATTTAGGACTCTACAGGGTGAGCCAAAAAACCAGGACAGCATAAAGTTGTATTTTTTTAAATAGAACACCCTATATACGAATCGTATTTTCGATTTAGCTTATAATTTTAAATCTTTTTTATTAAGGGTTTACTATAACAAAACTTTATAGTTTCTGAGATAATTAAGTTTAAAGAAAAAAAGTCACATTTTCAAGCATCAATTCAATCCTAAATAACGTTTTCAATTTTGTGACAAATATATTCAAATTTGGAATTTAGCAAGGCCAAGGACAAGTTAACATAATTTTTACCTAATATTTGCAATAAAAGCTACAGGGTGTTGAACACATCGGCTCAAATTTGAACAAGTTTAAATGAATAAATATCTTTTTTTTTAAATGGCACACCCTGTATATTTTCATGTTATTTAATAGAGTAATAAAAACCCTAAAAGTTTTGTTCAATATATCCTATACCTAGTTATAATAGTTTTTGAGATATTTCAGTTTTTCTTATTTTCCATACTTTTTTACAGAAATAGTCTTCATTATCATAGTAGCCATGTTAAATAATAAAAAGAAACTACAGAAACAAACAGAATGTGGTTAAATATGATGAAATACATTATTCGTTATATTACAACGGCAATAGTTTAATTAAACATAATGTGAAAAAATTAAAACAACAATAACGACAAGGCAAATACATATTTACTTTTATACTAAATTGAAACAAAAAAATTACCTATTAAATACTGAGATTAATTATTTCTGTTTAATAAGTGTTCGAATAAACGACCCTCTTGTGCAATGCACAAATTTAGTCTTTTTTGCAGATTTTCTCGGACCCTGGACAAAATTAGTGGCGTTATTGTTTTACAGGTATCCCTAATCCTGTTTCGCATATCTTCCACTGTTGTTGGTGGATTAACATACACCTTATTTTTAATATAACACCATAGGAAGAAATCTAATGGGGTGATGTCGCAAGACCTTGGTGGCCACTCAATGAAACCCCCACGTCCAATCCATTTTTGCGGATATCGTTGGTCCAAAAACGCACGAACTTCACGATGGTAATGCGGAGGCGCACCATCGTGCTGGAACCACATACTGTCGAGCTCATCCCTATCGAGACCTTGAAGCAGTTGGGGTAGTTCTTCTTGCAGAAAGTTCAGGTAACTATGGCCATTTAGTGGTTCATTAAAAAAGTGGGGTCCAATAATTCGATTATGATGAATACCACACCAAACATTTAATGACCAGTGGTTTTGATGTTGCATCCAAAATGGGTTTTCTGTGGCATAATAATGCATGTTGTGTCTATTTACGGCACCGTTAGTTCTAAAAGTAGCTTCATCACTAAACATTATCTTGCATAATAAATTTGGATTTAATTGAATCTCCGCATTTATTGTACGACAAAAGTTTACACGACTTTCAAAATCCTGTCCATGCAATTCTTGGTGTAATTCCATGTGATATGGATGATACCTATATTTCTTGGTAGTACGATTAGCGGTGGATTGTGATGTTTCACATAATGCTGCTAACTGACGGCTACCAATATAAGGATTTTCCTGAACATTTAACAATACTTGTAGTTCTTTTTCTTCATTAGTTACTGGTTTGTTGACCACTTTACGTTTTGGATAATCAACAGTACCAGAAGAATCAAATCTTTGCATTAAGTTTTGAAAAGTATGGGTATTAAGCTGGCGTCGATCAGGATACTTCATTTTGTAAATTCTTTGAGCAAGAAGGCAATTTTTTTGAGTCTCTCCCATTGTATAAATCATATTATTAACTCATTCTTTGGAAAATTCATTTTACAATATAAGATGAATGCAAAAAAAACCAAACTACACTACATAAAAACCAAAAGAAGCGATTGCGGTTATACATTTGACACACAGAAAAATGTTCTTTTACATTGTTTTTGCCATGGCTACTATGATAATGAAGACTATTTCTGTAAAAAAGTATGGAAAATTATAAAAACTGAAATATCTCAAAAACTATTATAAATAGGTATAGGATATGTTGAACAAAACTTTTAAGGTTTTTATTACTCTATTAAATAACATGAAAATATACAGGATGTACCATTTAAAAAAAAAGATATTTATTCATTTAAACTTGTTCAAATTTGAGCCGATGTGTTCAACACCCTGTAGCTTTTATTGAAAATATTAGGTAAAAATTATGTTAACTTGTCCTTGGCCTTGCTAAATTCCAAATTTGAATATATTTGTCACAAAATTAAAAACGTTATTTAGGATTGAATTGATGCTTGAAAATGTGACTTTTTTTCTTTAAACTTAATTATCTCAGAAACTATAAAGTTTTGTTATAGTAAACCCTTAATAAAAAAGATTTAAAATTATAAGCTAAATCGAAAATACGATTCGTATATAGGGTGTTCTATTTAAAAAAATACAACTTTATGCTGTCCTAGTTTTTTGGCTCACCCTGTAGAGTCCTAAATATTTTTAAAATTTGCGTAAAAATAAACTGTATCAAACAATAAATATAGTTTCTTTGTTAATTTCACCGAAAAGGCACAAACTTACTTCATCCAATCGTTGACTCACCCTGTACAGAGTGAGTCTCCGGGAACTTTATCGATCGATTGTGGGAAAACTATAATTAGGAAGAATCTGAAAATTTGACAGTGTATTAACGTGTATGGGGGACAGCCGACTAAAATTTTTTTAAGATGGCGGCACTTCCACTTATACCGGAAGTAGATGTCAACTTGCTTATTTTAAATGGAACATTCTATATATTATTGCATTTTTGATTTCGACGTAAAATTCTAGACATATTACATGTATTATGTTCTATACTTCGAGCTTTGCACACAACATAAACAAAAAATTCCGAATGGATTCTTTTAACATAAAGATATCTACAAATATACTTGGCACCAAGAAACTAGACAACTGAAATCGATTATAGATTATATAATTGTTAAACAGCAATCCTTTCTGAAAGTTCAAGACTCAGGGTATACAGAGGAATAGAATGCGGATCTGACCACTTTTTCTTGGATGCAAAGATACAAATTCCCTTCAAGACAAAAGACAACGAAACAGACAATACAAACACCTCAACAATAGAACGAATATCAACACATCGTATCCTCTCTATACTCCGCTGCACAAGAAGCTCTAGGAATTAAGACGAAAGACATGAACAGACGAAACAACAATGTTACATGGGACAAGACACTGGAAGAACAAAAACAGATAAAACAAAAAGCTTTCAACAAATGGCTAAATTCAAAAGATCTACAAGATAAAAACATAGACAAAAATGAACAATCCAAATTTAAAAACATGATTAACAAAAACAAAAACGACACATGGGACAGGAAATGCACTGAACTAAATACACATGTAGGAGGTACAAGATCATCAGAAGCATGGAAATTAATAAAGACACTAAGATCAGACATTACAAACAAAATGAACTTACAACCAATCCCAATCAAAAAGTGGATAACCCATTATCAAACGCAGCTTACCGAAGACCGACAAGAATACCTCGTTAACTCCCCAAGACGGTACAACGCACAAAGCCACTATATAAAGATAACAAAGGAGATGGTATGTAGGGCTGTGGATTCATTGAAAAATAGGAGAGCAGCTGGACGGGAAGCAATACCTGCTGAACTGTTAAAGAACGGTACTGAAAAATTAACATCCTTTCTTCAAGAACTATTTAACAGACTCCTAAATAATGATGATCCTATCCCAACTATATGGAAAGAAGGCTGGATAACACCAATCCACAAATAAGGAAGACGCGACGAATGTTCAAACTATAGATGTATAACTGTAACTAGCACAATGAGTAGAGTATACGGAAAACTGCTTAGAAACATCGTAGAAACAGAATATGGCCCCTAAGAAATTGAAGAACAAGCAGGTTTTAGAGCTGGTCGATCGTGCGTAGATCATATATTTAGTTTAACCCAACTTAATGAAAAGAAGGTGGCAAGAAATAGAGAGGTTCATCTGCTTTTTGCTGACCTCACAAAAGCATATGATACGGTGCCCATCCAAAAATTATGGCACGTGATGGAGAAGTCTCCAATTAACAATACAGCGATCCAAGCCATCAAACAGCTCTACGACCAAGCATTTTCTAGAATTAAGATCGGTAATAACTTATCAGAAAGCTTTCATGTGACTAAAAGCCTTCGCCAGGGATGTTGTCTATCACCAACTCTCTTTAAAATCTACCTCAATGAAGCTTTAAAAAATTGGAGAAGATCATGCAGTGGAATGGGAATAGAATTAAATAATGACACCCATTTATATACGCTTCATTTTGCAGATGACCAGGTGATAGTGACCCAAGATAAAGAAGACCTCGAATTTATGACGAGAAAACTATTTAAAGAATACGCAGAGTGGGGATTAACTGTCAATTGCAGTAAAACTAAATATATGTGTATCGGTGGAGAAGAAACAGATTTGGAAGTAGATGACAATATCATAGTAAAATCTTGTTCTGATTATACCTACTTTGGAACAAAGATCAGTCAAAGTGAACGAACTGAAGAAGAAATATTGGAGCGAAAAACTAAAGGGAAAAAAGCTATCGGTTGCCTAAACTCACTATTATGGTCAACAAACATCTCCAAGGAAAGAAAACATCTTTTATACAATGCAATATTTAAAAGCGTTGTATTGTATGGATGTGGAACATGGCAGATAAATAAAACTTTAGAACGTAAACTGCTGGCTCTTGAAATGGACTTTTGGCGAAGATCTGCCGGAAAGTCAAGGATCGAACGGATAACCAACGAGAGAATTAGAGAGATTATGGGAGTAAAGAAAACTATTCTCGATGAAATCGAACAACGTCAGCTGGTATGGTATGGACATGTGGAGAGAATAACAGACGAACGTCTACCAAAGCAAATCCTAAAATGGACACCAAATGAAAAAATAAAAAGAGGAAGACCAAAAGTTACCTGGATTAAGGGCATTAACCGAGCCATATCAGAAAGAAACTTACTTCCAGGGGAAGACCGAAAACAATGGAGAGTGGGAACCGGAAGGCGTACAACGCTATGAAACCGGATATATATATATATATATATATATATATATATATATATATATATATATATATATATATATATATTAAGTTTTTGATTTTCTTGGGTGTAAAATCCGTTTTATTAATAAAACTGCATGTGTTTTATTTGTTATGCATATCTATTGACGTTTCGGTCACACTTGATCTTCTTCAGAATGATTTTTTATAACTATAACACTAGATATTGAGGCGCAGCTAGTGTTGGAAGACCTCGAAGAAACGGTTATATCCAATTTAGACATCAATATACCATTTTTTTATAGATATGTAGACGATTGCATAACAGCAATTCCAAAAAATCGTAGTGAAGATATTCTCAATAAATTTAATGCCTACCATCAAAAATTGCAATTTACCATAGAAAAAGAAGAAAAAAATAAACTCAATTTCTTAGACCTCACAATTTACCACCAAAATAACGTCATTAAAACTCAGTGGTATACAAAAGCAACATGGTCTTCTAGATATTTGCATTATAATTCTCAACATCCTCTATCCCAAAAAAAATCGGTAGTAATACGAATTGCAGACCGAGCTATAAAATTATCCGATCCAGAATATCGAAAGGAAGCAATTCAAAAAGCAAAGGAAGCCTTATTACTAAACAGTTATCCCCCTAAAATTATAAACAATACCTTCAAAAAAAGAATACACAAATTGTACAATAACAACAACCAAAACCCTCAACACCAAAAAACAAAACAACAAAACCAATATGTTTCCATACCATATATACCACAACTCTCAGAAAAACTTCAAAATGTCCTCAAAAATCATAATATTACTGTTAGTCACAAAGGACACAATCTATTAAAAAAAACTTTAGTAACTTAAAATGCAAGATACCTAAAGGTGCGTATAAATATGGCGAGTCGAGCTCGAGTCGAGCTTCCAACGAACTGATCTTTGTCGGTTCGAACCCTTTTTCGCCGCCCGGCGGCAAAAGAGATTTATTGCATCTGGACGTTGTAAACCAATAAAGGGTAAAGAAAAAAAATATTTAAGTTTTGATTATTTTCTTTATATTCCGAAATGAAATGTAGTTAATTTTTTCTTATTTTCCAAATATTTAATAATGAATCCCGAAATCAGCTTATGTAGGGTTCAACGTAACTGTGGTGCCGGGACATTAGAAATAAATCTAATTTTTTAAGTGATTTTATTTACATATTATCTCCTATATTTATAAATAAAAAAGATACCTTTTTGTTGTACTTTTACAAGATCTATTAATAAATCTTGGAAATCAGCCTTTACATGAGTTTGTGTTTTCCCGTTCACTGGCCATTATTACAATACCTCATGCTGTCAAATTGGCTGAAATTTTTTTATTATCATATTTTCCTTATATCATTATATTCCGAAATAAATAAGAGGTAGTTTTTTCTATTATCGAAATATTACTTAAGTAATCTCGAAATTAGCTTATACGTAGGTCGTCAGTAATCTGTTCACGGTTCAATATGGCGGTTTCAGGTTGCTAAAAAAGAACCTACTTTTTTCAGGAGTGTTATTTTCTAATTATCTTTAATATTTCAAAGTAAAAAACGAAATTTAACCGGTTTATTTACTAGTTTGTTTGGCGATGATTGTCGCGGCGAGTATGGCTGCATCGATGCGAACTTCAATTAAGTTTTTCTTTAATAACATAGTTAATGCCGTTTCACCAGTCCTCGTTGATATTTTTTTTTAATGTATGTAAGAAATTAACGTATTCCTTATAGTTTACATTTTGGGTTATCCCGAGTTACGAATTAGTTGTGCCCATATAAGTTTAATGGATTTTAATTAATGTGTTCGAAGCACAACATTTCCAAGTTCTTCAGCCCATTCGTCTATCACATGTTTCTTAAATTGTCTTTCTTTCTAATTTTCAATTTTTACAAGTTCCTTCTTTAGTAAACCGTTCATAAAGGAAATATATTTTTTTAATAACCAATTTGTAATATCGCTTTTTCAACTATGTTATTGGCAACTTTTCCACCAGTCTAGAATGATAACTGGCGTTATCCAAATCTACAACTGACCTCTCCTGAATCAATTGTATCATTTGATAAAAATATCTTTGAAAGATATCCGGCGTCATTTATTCACGTTAATCTTTGGTAGATTTCGATTCAAACTGCTGCAAAACTCCCATAAATTTCCTCCAATATGAGTTGTAATGAGTTGGTGGCCCTGAGCGGTTTTAAATCTGTCGATAACCTTTCTAAGAATGCTTCTCGAAAAATTGCTGTATTCTATGTGTCCTGTACTGAGACAAATTACATCCACATGCCTTTCCTGTGGTATTTTCTAATTTCCCGCAAATACCGTTTTCTCTAAAAGTATTTCCTCTGTATCACCTCTATTTTCACTTTCCCTACGAGAAATTCATTTTGTTAGCACTTTTTACAGATTGGTTTTTCACATTCTACTCTTGTTTCATAACTTTCAAAACTTTATCGAGACTTGCTTTTTATTTTCTAATTAAAAACTTTCTAATTCGTTAACGTGTCTTCTTAGTATGTTTTTGAAGCATTCTTATAATTTTTTCTTCTAGGGTACGGTTCAGGCTAGCACACAGTTCCACTTTTCCTTTCCTTACTTCACCTATAAGTTGTAGATTCGCTAAGTTTTGGAGTAAAAGTAGAAATTTTCAATAGCTAGCATTGAAAGTTGTAAGATAATAACCTAGCAAGGTCTTACATTTATACACATCTGAAGTATACTTAAAAATGTCATTACTGTTAATTGCCCAATTGAGATGTATACTTCTAAATCTAATTATCTTTTAAGTATACAACTCTTTCCTCAAATACATACTTCAGACACATACAATATCTACCCCTTGCGTTATCCAGTCATTTCCAAAAGAAAAATATATTATCAGCGGCCCATTTCCATATGGCCGACGCACTCGAAATTTTCTTCTCGCTGGTCTCTGCGAATTTTCTGACGCAATTTCATTTCACTCATTTACTTCTTTTCTTCCCTAAAATTTTTGTCCATAACTCACAAATTTTGGAATTATTTTCAGGTCCTCTATTTTCTTCCGATCACTCCATATTCACTTATGAACAACTTTTAATCAATTAATGCCAAGTGATAAATAAATTTCATTTCATTAACAAAAAAATAAGAAAATCTCGTGTCTTCAGTCTCACTGCAAAGTAAATTTTTTCAAAAAAACGTGTCATAAACTCGTCCCACTAGATAAAAAAACCCTTTGAGTTCGCACCAAAAAACCGACAGAAAATGGATCGCTGCAAGTCTCGGTCGAGCTACTCGAAAACAATAGAACTATAAAAAAAATGACTTCTTGTGACCCAACTGCATTTATTACCTCATTTCAAATTTGCCGACGATGGCCCTCGATAACAATAGAAATCGGCAAAATTTCAAAAGAGTCTCGTTCGAAGCTCGAGGCATACTCGACTCGAGCTCGACTCGCCATATTTATACGCACCTTAAAGACAAAAAAACACACGTAGTATATGAGATCCCATGTAAAAATTGTGACGGAGTTTACATCGGCCAAACCAGTCAACATCTTAAAAACAGGATTAATGGACACAAATACGACAAACATAATAAGACCGCATTGACAAACCATATTACAGAAAAACAACACACTTTTGATTTTGAAAATATAAAAATTCTCAAAACAGAAAATAATAAAAAAAAACGTGAATTTTATGAAATAATCGCAATTCAAAAAAATAAGAAATCTATAAATACAAAAGCTGATACAAAACAGCTAAGTAAAATATATTACAACATCCTAAAATAACCCCCCAAACAAATTAAATATACACAAAATGATTTCAATAATAAATCCCTCCAAAAATAAGAAAAAAATAATAGTCAGGCAAGGACCCTTAAGGCGAAAAAAAAATCCAAACCCTTGACCACCGGAACCCATAAAATAAAGTCAGTTTAAATAAAGATGCGACACAAAAGGCAAGGTTTTTGTAGTATCTTGTCAAAAAGTGGACCATGTGTTAACAATATGTAGTCTATGTTGTGGTGCTCGGTAAAAACTTATATAAGGTATGTTTTAAATTTAACTTATTAATTTTATGTTATAATATAGCAAAAAAATTTTTTCCGTTACAGTTATAAAAAATCATTCTGAAGAAGGTCAAGTGTGACCGAAACGTCAATAGATATGCATAACAAATAAAACATATGCAATTTTATTAATAAAACGGATTTTACACCCAAGAAAATCAAAAACTTAAAAAATACACAAATAGAAAAATCCAAGAAAAAAAATAAGAAAAAACATATATATATATATATATATATATATATATATATATATATATATATATATATATATATACGTGTTCTATACTTAAGTCTCACCGTTTTTATGTCAAAAATGACGTTTGCGGACCAAATCTTAACTATAAATTTTTCCTATAAGGAAGTCTTTATTATTTAATTTGGGTTAGTTTTCTTGTAGAAGAAGATCGACTTTAGTAGTCTTTTTATAAAATTTTGAAAATTATTAGTACAGAGTGGTCAAAAACGAAGAATAAAAATTATATATAAAACATCGTCAAAAGTCAAATTTTTCAAATAGAAACTACCTACTTTTAAAATTTTATTATATTAAGCATTAAAAATGGGTAACTTTGTATAAGGTTGTCTATTCCAAAAATTTGTAGTTTTCAAAATAATGGCAATTCAAGGCTACTAAAGTCGAGCTTTGTCTACAAGAAAACTAATCCAAATTAAATAATAAAGACTTCCTTATAGGAAAGATTTGTAGTTAAGTTTTAGTCCGCAAACGTCATTTTTGACATAAAAATTTATATATGTCCAAAACGGTGAAACTTAAGTATATAACATTATACGTAAAATAAGTCTAGAATTTGACGTAGGAATCAAAAATGTAATAATATATAGGGTGTTTCATTTAAAATATGCAAGTTGACATCTATTTCCGGTATAAATGAAAGTGCCGCCATCTTGAAAATATTTTAGCCGGCTGCCCCCCATTAACCTTAGTACACTATCAAATTTCTAGATTCTTTCTAATTATAGTTTTCCCAATGAGGCTATGGCAAAATATAAAAAACTTTCTCTAATTATTATGAAATGGCTGTCTCGATAAAAAAAAAAAAGTGCAAAAATGTATTACAGATATTTGAATATATTAAGACTTGGGGGGTCTAGAAAAAGATAAAAACATAAAAAGATACAGTCAGATCGGCTCTGTTATAAACAATGTTCAAAGTTAGAAAAATCAGTTTATCGCCCGTAGAAATTTTCGATTACATTCTATCGAAAAGTTGTAGATACTGAAAAGACCTTTAATTTCATTTTTTAAACTACAAGATCGCTAAACAATTTACCGAGAGAATGGCAAAAAACCCTCTTTTTTGCTCTATTTTATAATTTCGTCGTGAGACACTGTAGTTTCAAAAAAACCCGTTCGTATACTTACAAATCCTTACACTACAGATTCTGGTACGGAGAAAATTCGTAAAAGAAACCTGAAATACTTGAAATTTGACACAAGGGTAAAATTTAGCTCATAAATATAGAAAAAATGTACTGATATCAATTTTGTCACTTTAAATTACTACAGTAGTCGATGAAATTTGGTATCGGAAAACTACTTCGAGAAAATGTGCGAAATTTTTATATATTATTAAATACACGTGCCGATATCTTATCAGAAAGATAACTGCGCAAAAATGAACTAATATCTCTACCAGACGTTTGTTCAATTATTAAATAAATGAAGTCTATAATATAATTTCAAAAACGATTTTGGGGACACAACGTCTGAAATAACTTCAAGAAATTTCCGCTTTTTTAGACAGGACAAGCTAATAGGATAAAGTAAATAAACTAATAAAGTAAATAAAATACCTAAAGCTACAGTTAATCTAAAACTAAAAACCCATTTAAAATCAATTCACCATCCATTTGAATATCGGATTTACAAGCTGTAGGCATACAATATTCTTATAAACTATCCATGTACATAGCAAAGTGGCAAGCTACAAAAGACACCCAAATACCTCGCGCAGATGTTTCAGAATAGTTGGTAGACCGCCAAAATGCATGTCGCAAAAATACGGTTAAAATTGTTGCACATTTTGTAGATGCGACATTGGAATAAAATGTTTGACCTAGCAAGGGCAGTGGAGAAAGCTGGTGGATATCTGGCACCAATACAGGAAACGTAAAATGACAGTTCTAACAGAAATGAGCAAAAAATTCCCGCGTTCAGAAGCTTATAGAGAAATGATACGGATTGGGAGTTAAGACGTTCAGCCAATTGCAGTTATTTAAATCTTGCGAGAATATGGTCATGATTGAAACCCCACTGAAGATAAACATTGTCCTCTCTAAACATTAAATATTTTAGAAATTCCCTTTGAACGGCCTCTGTGGCAAAGCCATGAAAATTGTATATGGGGGACCTATTGTGAAACCAATATCTCACTATTATTTGCCGACAAAACTTGATTAAATAGGAGCCTAGGTTTTGTGGAAAGCATGACAAAAAGGACGTCCAAAACCGCAAATGTGGATATAGGACAACACGTCTAAAACCGCAAATGACGTGGATATACGACAAAACGTCAAAAACCGCTGAGGGCTTTCATTAAGCCCGGCCCGACCTTTGGAAGACCATCACGGATGTTCGTTTGACATTCTTTCTCAGGCATGTGCTTTCCTACGCGTTAAACTTTTTATCGTAGTCAAAGTCGGATAAGCAAATGCCTTTGGGGGGGGGGGGGCGGATATTGTGAAACCAACATCTCACTATTACTTGCCGACAAAACTTGACCAAATAGGAGTCTAGGTTTTGTGGAAACCATGACAAAAAGGATGTCTGGGAAAGATATCGGTAGATCCCACTGATGAGTCCACCAGCGATATCGGGACGAAACATCCGGTCATTCATTTTACGGTGGTCGAAAATTATATCACTAGTCATATATCACCATCAGGGGCATGACTATTTGCGATAGACCATACATAATCTAGCCTCGATCTTACGTAACTATAATGCAGCAGTTTGAAAGAGGCTGCGCTAGAAAAAGGTTTGCAGTTTCGCAATCTTCGAAATGCGCTACCCACCATCTGATCAATGTGGGAAATAAAGCAGAAACTCGCATCGAAGACGACACCCAGGTCCCTCACAGTAAAGCATCTATTAACGATAGAACTATTTATATGGTAATAAAACCGAACAGGATTCTTTTTATCCGAGAGTAAGAAACACCATTACATTTAGAGATGTTAAGATCCAGCTTATTAGCTACACACCATTAACCGATCATATCAATACTGACCTGAAGGGACAAACAGTCTACAACAGAATGAATGCGTTGAAATATTTTTAAATCATCATAAATATGTTAAAGAGAAGTAGGCCCAAGTTCGAACCCTGGGGGACACCTGACTTTGGAGTAAACCTATCAGATTTATATTCGTCTATTTGCACAAACTGACTACGATTAAACAAGATCGTAAGAGAAACCGAATAGGATAGAAGCTTTCTGTAACAGTATGTGATGGTCGATTTGGTCAAGAGCTTTACGGAAATCAGTGTAAATAACATCGACTTGACTTCTGCTGTTAAGGGCGTCGCAAATATAAGAGGAAAGAAACCCTCTTAGTCAGCCGATATTCGATTTTGAATTGTAGAAGAGAAATATTTCTGTAAGAGAATTTCGAAGACCTTGGAAAAATTACATAAGATTATAATGCCGCGATAGTTTTCAACTAGAGATGGATCACCTTTTTTTCAGACTAGGACAGATTTTGGCAATCTTTCAAACCTCTGGAAAAACCCCGCTTCAAAATTATTTGGAAGATATGGCAAAAGGGAGCGCTCCCTCACCAAAAAACTAGGACCACCATCTGAGCCAGATGTGGCCTTATTTTTAGGTGACTTGCAGGCCCAAGAAACATCCGTGGGAGTGATTATGGGAATGTTAATGGTTTCAGAAGCTTCCCCAGAAGTATAAATCTCAGAGGGCTTCGAATCTTTGTAGACACTCTTGAAGTACTCCGCAAACGCTGAGACAATATTATGAGGCCCATGAAATGGATGGTTTCGTAAATCATTATAGCTGGAATGCGTGACGGAGCTTTTTACCTTTGAACGAAAACCGAAAAATTGAAAGGATCACTGTTTGTATTTTGCTCAGCGTCTCTTATAAAGGCCTCCTAGGCCCGCTGCGACTGTGACTTTGTTAACCTACGCAAAGTCCTGTACTTTTCCAGGTAATAAGTAGTTTTATGAGTTTGAAGATGTCGACGCACTTTACCAAACTAGGAATATCTAACGTCATCAAACAAAGTTATCGACATACATGTCAAATCACCTAAATTATTACTATTTCTGTATCGTGTCTTCAGTGGGACGAGGCATCTAAGAAGAAGGGTTATAAGGTTCTGTTATTGGGCAGCTGGGGGGCGATTCCACTCATTCAAGAAAATTTCATTTATTACACGGAACTAACTCTGTGTACTGTTCACTTCACTTCAACACTTTCTATTGCAGATTGTTTTTTTGAACAGCATTTTCAACTCCTGTAAAAATATATTCTCCAGTGGTCGTACCATAAATGCTATGAACGTCAAGAAGCTCTTTATATACTTCATAATTTGTATCTGTCCTTCGAATAAAATGTAACGCCTCTGCAGTACCTGAAACATCTTTTGACTCATCCAGGTCTAAAGAGAATCATTACTCTTCGAGTCACAGTGTTTGCTGACAAACTGATGTTTTTTAATAAGTTAGCTTTTTTCTGGGCACATTTCTTCTGTTGCTGCAATTATACAATCCATAATTAATTCGCCTTCATGTCTCGCTATTGAATGACCCATTTACTTTCTTGAGCAACAATTGCTGATATTTCAAAACCCGCTTCAAAGATTCATTTATTGCTAACCGTAGGTTTCCTGCAACTTTGGAGTAATTTTGAGAAAGTTTAATCTCATACTGACGTTTTAGCATGGTTGCAATAAAAATGTCCTTGATACTTGCCCGTAAATATTAACAGAAATTGCCAACGGAGCGGAGTCCACCCCCTTGCCCTGCGCCATAGATATCTCACTCGCCAACTAGTCTAATAAGAAAATTTGCTCGTAATTCAAAATTACCATATGTTGATATGATCAACTAGCTATATCTTGGCCCTTGAAATCTAGTGGAAGGGTCTGTGTAGCACTTAACCTAAAAGTTTGGTTACCCTTGCTCTACTTGATTATTAGTTAATTCCAAGAAGATTCTGTTGCCACTTCAGCATATTAAATTAGGATTAATTAACAATTTGGTAAAAGCGATGAATAAAAATAGTTCAGTATGTTGGGCAGAAATTTCTGACTTAACGAACCAAAAATTAGAGAAATGTCTTTAAAGACACAACTTCCTAAGAAGAAGAAGTCATATAACTACAATGCACGGTTAAGAATAAAAAATTCTTAGTCCATTTGACTGTCTTTAAAGTTATAACATATGTTAAGGGATTAAGGGCTTACAATTTCTTATAAAGTCTATGATTTGCTATAGTAACTTCAGTGGAGCATCCTGTACTTAGTCTTTTAAATAAATCGAATTTCTATCTAATCAGGTAATAAATAACAGCTAATTTTAATAATACTTAAATATTTGTGTCAAGTTTTTAAAATTATTTAAGATTTCTTGTTACAATTTTCAAGGTCTGAATTCTTAAGTGAAGTGTTTTAATTTTTTAACTGGGTTATTAGGTTTTAATGATAAAATTAAAATTTATATGACGTTTCCAGCCATATTCACTAGAAAGGTTTTAGTTTTAGTTGCCAGGGAAGTTAGATTTTCTAGTTGGCCAGCTTCATTTTGCTTATGATAATTTGCATTAGACAAGGTGTCTCTAAAAGGTCTGTACAAAATTAGTAAGGTTAATCTAACCCAATTACCTTTGATTTTTTTTTGGATTTCCACATAAAAACTCTCTCTCTCTCTCTCTACATATATATATATATATATATATATATATATATATATATATATATATATATATATATCACGCCCTCTCATCCTTAAGGAAAAATAAGGAAATAACAATAATATAATAATAGGAATATTATGGTTGTAATGGACATCAACGAATATATTCGAAAAATGTCAGAAATTCGCAAAGACGCCTCTTACAAACTAACAAACAGAGATCTAACAACATACCTTGAAAAAACTACAAATACCAAGATCAAAGCCTAAAAACTAGACCCAGAAACGGAAAAATCTATAATATTAAGGGAAAAATCAAGCAGATGTCCAAAATTGTATGTCCTACCAAAAATACACACAACAAGTGCACTCCTCAGACCAATAGTGAGCACTATTCTTCGAACATGTGACCAAAATGATCAGAAATATTAATCTTGAAGGGAAACGACATCTTAGCAAGTCTCGACATAAAATCACAATATTCAAGCATACCTTTGGACGAGACTAACATGTTACTAACTAGAAAACCCAACAACACCTTGGGTTTCAGCGAATATCGGAAACCCACATATACTGATCGATATCTCAATGCAGAATGGACACAAAACAAGACGAAATGAAACACATCTCAACAGCTCTAAAACGGAATGGTTTCTCGCAATCGGATATACAGAAAACTATAAAAAGATAAAAGAAAACTACAACAAAAATCAAAGATCTAACAAGGAACAAAGCCATAATCCCATAAAGAAAAGGAATAACGGACAGAATTGGAAGAATCTTCAAAAAACCCAACATACAACCCATATTCAAACCACAAAAAATAATAGCCGATATTCTGGGTAATCACAAAGATAAAACCAACCTTGAAAATCATGGCGTTTACAGCATTCCATGTGCAAATTCTCATCATATATACATAAGACAAACAAACAGGCGCATATCAGCCAGAATTCAAGAACAAAAATATAAATAGTCTCAAAACCAAACAGACAAACTCAGTTCAATTTCAATATAATTAAACAACCGGTTAAATTTGAAAATGTTTCGGTTTGTAAATTTTTTCCGAAATTTTAGTAATCTTGTGACCTTAGTTAAAAGAAAAAATTGAATAATGTCGATTAATCACAAAAATATACAATTTTGAAAATAATTTTTTGGCAAAACGGCAAAATATGTGTGCACTTTTTTGGTTTCTAGAACAATACATTTCGTAGAAAAAGCATTTAATATTTTCACTACATGATATTAAATGGAATTGGTCAAAAATATTTTTATATATCTGGATATTCTAGATATCAGCTTTTTTAAAGCCATTGTTAACGGTTGAATTGAAATTTATCTTTGATTATAAAAAATTCTAATAAATTGTACACTATTCATTATAATTATTATTAAAAATGTGTCCCCTTTTTATGTTCTTCGATAAGATTGAATTAATTAAGCGCGCCACTGAACTACTGATTTTACATCGATCAATTTTTATATAACAAAATTATTATTTAAGAAACCATGAAGAAAATAGCAAAACAAAAATATTAAATATTATAATATCCCAGTATTATGCGGGATGGGGGTACTTAATTCCACATACACACAAGTTAAACACCAAACACGGTCCGTTATCACCAATTGTACAGCTGCACTTTTTCGTTACAGTCACGTTGAATTTAGAGACTGAAATGAAGATGGATTGCATGATGTTTCAGCTTAAATGTGTATACGTAACAAAGGCTTAAAGAAAAATGGGTTTATAGATCGACGACAGGACTGTACTAGGGCCAGGAACACGTCGAGCGTCGGTCATTTCATAGAAACCTACAAACGTTGATAGTTGGTGAAAAACAAGGTGTCAAAGTTGTATTTATTTTAAACTTTTTTGTAAATATTTGCACTAAAGTATCAAATTTTAGTTTCGACGTGGATTTAGTACGATAGATCATATCCAAGCCCTACGCACAGTCCTAGAAAAAAACGAGGAATATAACATGTCTATACACCTGGCATTTGTAGATTTTCACAAGGCCTTTGACTCTGAGCGATCTTGAAATCACTTAATAATGTTAGAATTGACTCCAGGTATACTACTATCATACAGAACATATATAAAAACGCAACTATACAGGATAAAATCGACGAAGACACAAAAACCGAAAAAATAAACGTTATGAGAGGTGTGCGTCAAGGAGACGTCATATCTCCGAAACTATTTACGCTAGCTTTGGAAGATGTCTTTAAAAAACTAAATTGGGATGAGAAAGGTTTGAGAGTCGACGGTTCTTATCTTAGTCATCTTCGTTTCGCCGACGATGTTGTTGTCATGTCTAGCAACCCAGAAGAGCTAAAACAAATGCTTCAAGATTTCAATGAAGAGGCGAGAAAAGTGGGACTTAAGATGAACTTGGGGAAAACTAAGTTAATGAGCCCTGATGCAAATGTACAAATAGAGATTCAAAATGAAATCATAGAGAATGTCCAAGAGTACATCTATTTAGGCCACGTCATGAAACTGGGCAAAGAAAATCAAACGGCGGAAATAACAAGGAGAATAGGGCTTGCATGGGCTGCCACTACTAAAGTGAAAATGGGCGGGGAACATAGCTAGACAACAGCCTGATAGGTGGACGAGTAAATTATGACGATCGCGAGAAACGAACCGATATCGTGGCAGGCCACAACGCAGATGGGTAGATGATATAAGACAGTTTGCTGGAAAAGACTGGCTCCAGAAGGCGAGAGACAGATCCCAGTGCATGACCATCGGAAAGGCTTATGTCCAGGAGTGGACGTCAATGGGTTGAGAAAGAAGAAGAAGCTTCAATTTTTGGTTTTTCAGGATGATAAATAAAGATCTGATTACAGTTTCGACGTGAATTGCAGAAGACGCCACCAGAAATCAGGCGCGGATCCAAGGGGGAGGGGCGATCGCCCCCCCCCCCCCATGATCTTTGAGTTCAGGAAAATAGACCCGATTCTACCTCTTATACTAGGAATGTGCATGCTACTGGCATCTCCCCTCCGTCGGCAACTTGTTTTTTCTTGCGATCGCCCCCCCCCCTCCCCCAAGAGCTTTGAATTCAGAAAAATAGAGCCGACCCTGCCTCTTACACTAGAAATGGGAATGCCCCTTTCGTCGACAACTTGCTTTTGCTTACCATACTGTACTTTTATGATATCATCGCCCCCCCCCCCCCAAAGAGAGAGGCTGGATCCGCCCCTGAATTGGGATGTAGAAAGGATTTATTTTTAAAGTGTATGTTATTGTTATTCTTTATATTTTCAATCTTTTTTATAAGGTTTTGAAACTTTGTCAATGAGAATTTTGTATTCTTTAATTTTTTGATTAAACTTTAAGAATGTGTATGGATTTTTATCAGCATAAACAGGTTTATTATGTAAATTTGTCACACCCCATTCTTGTAAAGCATCTCATTCATCGGTAAATAAAATTTACGTCATATGTTCTCAATACTTTAAAAGTGCTATTAGTGTTTTTAGATGAAAGCAATAAGAAATTTTAGAATACGTAGTGATTGTGTAAATACCTTTAGACACGTCATTGTATCGCACCATATTTAAAAGTGGGTGATCCCCTAAAAAATTATCAGCTAAAATATTCTATTTTTGGATAAAATAAATTTAATTTTATAATCCTTTAATACGATAAGTCTACATAAAATATAATATTTATTTATAATATTTAACAATATAACACTGAAGGTAAACTATACCATAATATTACTTTTTGTTTAATACCTTAAAAAGTATTTTTCAACATTTTGACATGATAAAAATGTAAAGTTTGTTCGTTTCTCTCAAAGATATTTTGGGTTGAAACAGAAGCAACACGTACAAGGGAAGCCCTGTCCAAAATTCACAATCTATGTAAATATTTACCTATGAATTTACTAACATGGTCTAACCTTAAAGCTGTTCTATATTGACAGCAGAGTGTTTAAACTAATAAGAGCAACAACAAATCAAACAAATTTTAAATCCTAAAAACACAAGCATAAAAAAATCATTTTCTTTGATTACTAGATCGGGTTTAAGTTTTAACATTTTAAATGAATCTGGCTGAAAATTTTTATAAAAAAATTGAACCGACTTCTAAAATGCACTAAAAAGCGCAGAGTTCAAAAGTTTCAATTTCGTATAAAAATTTATACTGTTATTTTTCGGTTTTTAGTGCATTTTCAGAAATCGGTTTAATTTTTTGATAAAAATTTTATTTTTCGATTTTTAATTTTGAAATCGTATCCATAAATTAACTAAGTACTAAGCGAGATTAGTATGTCTCGCAATGATTCCAAGGTCGCAAAAAAGTACCCATTTCATCCGAAGTTGTAAACCACAAATAAATGAACAACAAAAATGATTCTGAGAATTTTTGCAAATACCAATTTTTGAATGAAATTGTACGAAACAAATATTTATTCTGCCAAAGTAAATTAGACCATCTTATTGACTCTGAAAAATTAAATTTTTTAAAATAATTTTAAATTCGTATTTACACCCTCAAAAACGTTATCAATTGTGAGCAAAATTGAAAAACGCAAAATTTTTTAGTCCGCCATACTGAATATTTTAAAAAGAATTTTTAATTCGTAATTTACACCCTCAAGAACGTATTCCAATTTTGGAGAAAATCAAAAGATGTCAAACTTTTAGGATATTGGATCTGCCATTTTAATTTTTCAAAAATAATTTTAAGTTCGTAATTCACATTTCCAAAAATCCTTTTTAATACTTAAACTTTAATGCTTTATAGCTATGTAGGATTTCTTGAAAATTTAAAAGATAATATAATAAAATATAGTTTATATCCACCTGGAAGAGATACCCTTTCAGGTTGGCTGAATAACTGAAAAAAAATTATCAATTAAAGTTTAAAAAGGAAGCAAATAAACAACAACGAGCAAGTGTATAAATGGGTAATTCTCCAAAAAAAAACAACAACTGTCACCACTTCCAACTTGGTTGAATGGAAATTTATATATATATATATATATATATATATATATATATATATATATATATATATATATATATATATATTGTGGAGTTTTCAATTTAAAAAACGCCATTACTGGGCTCTCGAAAAATCGCAATTAAGCGAACCATTCAAAATCGCAAGAACGATTTGGTTTTAATGTGTGGTGTGAAATGATCGGTAAAAAAATATCGTATTTAGGTTTAAAGGAATAGCACTTTTGGGAAAATACTTTAAATATTTATCTTTAAATTGAATCCGGATCTAACACCTTCAGAGTTTTATTTATGCATTCAGGGAAGTTTGTGAACAGGGAATTCGCAATATTCTTGGTAATATCAATTGAAATACCATTCATAGTGTAACCAGAGCAGTTTCTAAAAAATGTTAACAGTGTATTAAAACAAATGGTAGACATTTTGAACCTTAAGATAACTATGTAGTTTGTAATTATTAAATAACATTTTTACAATTGGGAACGCAGTCTTATGGAGTTATTAGTTTAAACTTATTTTTAAATATATAAATTATTTAAAATTTCGGTGTCTTTTAGGTTACAATTTTTCAAGAAAAAAATTTTTTTAGTCATTTTTTTTTATAGAAAGAAAAGAGATATCATTTTATAATTTTGCACATATATTTATTGGTACTTTAAGTATACAAAAATATTTTTTTTTGGATTTTTTTATGAATTTTTTTACCCATATTAATTTTTTTAAAAAAACATCAAAAAATGACGGCGGATATGAATCCAGGTGACTGAATCGTCTCAAAAAAAACAAACAAACAAATTAATCCTTGTTCAAGTGCCCATGGTCGGTACCGGAATGATTTTGTTTTCATCAAAAAATAACAAAATGGCGGCCATTTGAAAAAAAAATCCATTTTTGAGGGTGAAAAATCGGGTAAAAATGGGAAAATTTGTTACCGATCAAAGTGATTTCGGTACCGACCATGGGCACTTGAACAAGGATTAATTTGGTATTTTCGTTTTTTTTTCAGACGATTCAGTCACCTGGAATCACGCCCGCCATCATTTTTTGATGTTTTTTTTTTTTAAATTGTTATGGGAAAAAACCTACAAAAAAATCAAATTGTATACTTAAAGTACAAATAAATATATGTGCAAAATTATAAAATGATATATTCTGCATAAAAATTGGACATATAGAAGTTCTTACAGATTTAAAAAATATTGAGGAATAAAAAAGTTATAGGTGATCTAAAAAAATGTTACATTGTACTTTTTTCAATATCTCAAAAACGCAAAAAACAGAACCAATGCACAAGCATCAATAACCTACTAACATTGATACCTCCTCGCCTACAAATATTCCAAGGTGATTAATTATCTTTATTATAAAGTGCAGAAAGGAATATTATATCGATGATTCATATTTCTAGATAGATCTCAATTTTTATGTTCTAGATTTATACAGGAAATTCCATAGGTATATAAATAGGGATAAAATAAGCGTAGTATAGTTAGTTGTGTGGTTGTATTTGAATAGTGAAAGCATTAAGAAGTAGTAATAAGATAGCTGTGTTTGAGCTGTGTTAAGAAGTAGTGTTGGAAATATTAGTGCAACGTGTTGTGTTTTATTCTGCGAACTCAGTGAGAGATATTTAAAGGGACAAAATCATAACAATAGTTTTCGAGATTGCAATGCTGTGATCACCGATTTGGACACAGCAATATGTATATACAGGGTGATTCAAAAATCGATCACGAAACTTAAGGGGGTGATTCTACTTGACAAAATAAGGGTAGAGCTTCATATAATTTTTTTTCAAAATGTCATTCGTTTTCGAGTTACAAGCCGTCCAAGTTTAAGTTTTTATTTTTTGTTTTTTGAATTACTCGCTTACAGGAAAACCGATTTGACTAATATTTGAAAGATAGGCTAAGTCTTCTGCGCTTCATCATTTTAGTAACAATTCACATTGATTGTTTGCCGCTAGAGGGCACTTTACCTACATTGAAAATTGTTTTTTTGTCATAATTTTTTAGTGTTGACAGCTACAGTAGTTTTTGGCATAATTTCTGAAAGACTGATGCCAGGCCTTTAAAAAAGGTGCTCTTTATTTACATCGCTAAACCCAACGGTTTAGACGTAAATCACCCTTAAAAATTAAGTGGTAAATTTACTTTTCTCATTTCATTACCACCAGCTACCAGGTAAATAGCTATCAAAGTATACTAGAGCTGTCAGTTTAACATCAAATAAATTCGCTTTTTAAACTATTTAACTTATAATCTTAAAATAACTAATAATGGCTAATCAGTAAATATTCATATTATGGATTATTGCGATATACATTTAATTGATAAAAATTAATGAAACAGTACTAAACAAACTAAAAAAGATTCTCAAAATGTCCCCCATTTTCTTCAATACATTTCCTAACACTCTTCAAAAAATGTCGCCTAACTCGATGAAAAATTTCTGGTGTTTCTTTAATAATTTGGCACTTTTCGATTATCCTGAAGCGAAGATCCTCGACGTTGATTACTGGAATATCGTACACCAATTTTTTCAAATGACCCCAAAAGAAAAAATCCATAGGATTAAGGTCTGGTGACCTCGCTGCCCATGCCAATGGTCCACTTCGTCCTATCCATCGCTCAGGATACGTTGCATTCAAATACTGTCGGACACGTATACTAAAGTGGGGCGGAGCTCCGTCTTGGAGGATCCACATGTTGGCCCTTACTTCCAATGGCACATCTTCCAGATACAATGGGAGACGATTTTGGATAAAATCTAAGTATACGTCACCAGTTAATGGGCCATCAAAGAAATGAGGACCAATAAGGTAATCTCCTATTATCCCTGCCCACACATTTAGTGAAAATCTACGCTGATGTTTCGTTTCTACCACATTGTTTGGGTTCTCGTAAGCATATGTGTGGATGTTGTGTAGATTTGTTATGCCATCACGAGTGAAACCAGCTTCGTCAGTGAATAATATGACGCCAATTAATCGATTATCGTGTTCATACTTAGCTAGGATCTGATTGCACATTTCCAACCGTCTCGGCCGATCATCGTCATAAAGAGCCTGCACCTTTTTTGAATGAAACGGGTAGAGTTGTTCTTCTCTTAGTATCCTCCATGAACTAGCCTGACAGAGCCGCACTTCATTCCCAATTTTTCTAGTACTAATACCTGGATTATCTTCAATAATTTCAAGCACTCTTTCTTCTTGTTGCACGTTTCTAACAGTTCTAGGTCTTCCCCTATTTCCATTATAACTTTTAAAGGAACCACATTCCGCAAGCCTCCTGTGCACACTGGAAAATGTTTGAGCATGAGGGATATTTCTTTCCGGATAACTCTCCATATAATATCTTCTTGCCAACTCTGCATTACCATTTGCTTTTCCATAACAAAAATGGATATCACAATATTCGATATTTGAATATTGGTGATTAGCCATTATTAGTTATTTTAAGATTATAAATTAAATAGTTTAAAAAGCGAATTTATTTGATGTTAAACTGACAGCTCTAGCATACTTTGATAGCTATTTACCTGGTAGCTGGTGGTAATGAAATGAGAAAAGTAAATTTACCACTTAATTTTTAAGGGTGATTTACGTCTAAACCGTTGGGTTTAGCGATGTAAATAAAGAGCACCTTTTTTAAAGGCCTGGCATCAGTCTTTCAGAAATTATGCCAAAAACTACTGTAGCTGTCAACACTAAAAAATTATGACAAAAAAACAATTTTCAATGTAGGTAAAGTGCCCTCTAGCGGCAAACAATCAATGTGAATTGTTACTAAAATGATGAAGCGCAGAAGACTTAGCCTATCTTTCAAATATTAGTCAAATCGGTTTTCCTGTAAGCGAGTAATTCAAAAAACAAAAAATAAAAACTTGAACTTGAACGGCTTGTAATTCGAAAACGAATGACATTTTGAAAAAAAATTATATGAAGCTCTACCCTTATTTTGTCAAGTAGAATCACCCCCTTAAGTTTCGTGATCGATTTTTGAATCACCCTGTATATATATATATATATATATATATATATATATATATATATATATATATATATATATATATATATATATATATATATATATATATATATTTATATATACATATATGATGCTTAGTAAAACATTTCACTAAAAAACATGACAAAAGTAAATTGGAATTAGACTTTTGAAAAAGCCCACTACGTTGGGAGAAAGCTCAAGTCTTATTGGTTGTCCATATAAATATGTACTTATGTCTAAACTCTTGCTCATAAAATATAATGTGCCGGAGTATGTTCAATCTTAGAGATTTTTTCAATAATGGTAAACCTCCCTTCCCCTAAACTAAATGTTTTAAACAAATTATTAAATTCTTCATAAGTTTCAGAATTTGCATTCCTTTTACGTGTTAAAATACGGGTTTACTTTCTCCAATACCTTTTTGAAATTGAATTTTATTCTATTTCTTTAACCTTGTCGTTTCTGCTTTTTGGATACGTTATAGTTTTTGATCAGTAGTTTGGACAACGGGGAAATTTACTTGGTAAGCTGTTTAATCTTAGTAAACTAAATTAAAAAAAAAAAACAATTTCATTCGTCCTGGAGTCCTGTTGGGATATCTGCCAGATAAAATCTTCTTTTGTAAAATGACACTGGACACAAAACTCGAATCAGTTTTTGCCATTTTAATGGACCTTCGTAATTTTTCGGGAAACGGTATATTCACACCATCGGTTTTTCGTTACATACTAAATACAAGAACTGACAATAATATCACGGTCGAAGAAGTGTGGGCTTTGTCATTGTATTATAGGTGTTGTTGCTAAAGCATAAGTTGATTGGAATGAAACCAGAATGAATAAAAAAGTAGAAACGTTCTTTAGTTTGACTAACAAATAATAAGGTTATTATTCTTCTCTTCTTTAGGTGCCATGTCTGTATTCAGACGTTGGTGGTCATCATGTTTACAATTTCCTGAAATCTTTCTCTATCGGCTGCTGCGCGAAATAGTTCTTCTACCGTGCAATCACACCACTGCCTGATGTTACGCAGCCATGAAAGCTTCTTTCGGTCTATCCATCTTTTTCCTTCCACTTTTCCTTGTATTATAAGGCGAAGTAACTGGTATTTAGGTCTTCTAATTATGTGACCGAAGTATTCTGTTTTCCGCCTCTTTATAATGTTCAAGAGCAGTCGATCTGCATCTATCATTCTGAGAACATCCTCGTTGGAAGTGTGCGAAACCCATGATATATTTAGGATTCGACGGTAGCACCACAATTCGAATGCTTCCAGTTTGTTTAGCGTTGTGGTTTTTAGTGTCCATGTTTCGCAACCGTATAATAGAATAGACCCTACATAGCATTTCAGGACCCTTTTACGAATATGCATTGATAGGTTCCTGTTGCATAGAACTGGTTTCCATGTCATAAAGGCCTTCCGCGATATTTCTATCCTAGCTATTATCTCTTCATTTGAGTCCCCATTTACATTCAACTAACTGCCAAGGTATTTGAAATGATTTACACGTTCTATCCTCTTCCCATCGAGCCAAAGTTGACATTCATCTACAGTAACCTTTCCAACTGTCATCCACTTTGTTTTTGAGATGTTGATTTTAAGGCCTCTTCGGCAGCTCGCTTCATTGACTAGGTTTACTAATGTTTGGAGATCCTCGATGCTTTCTGCAAGAATGGCCGTATCATCAGCAAATCTAATATTGTTGATTTCTTCTCCGCCTAGTCTTACTCCTTCTTGTCTGTCATCCAAAGCCTCCCTAAAGATTTCTTCATAGTATACATTAAAGAGACAGGGTGACAGAACGCAACCCTGTCTTACTCCACGTTTGATGGGTAGGTTTTGAGTACGACTGTTTTCAATTTGGATAGAGGCTACTTGATTGTAATACAGATGTTTTAGCAGTCTTATATCGTAGTGGTCTAGACCTGCTGCTTGTAGGCACTCAAAAAGTTTATCATGTTGTACTCGGTCGAATGCCTTTTCAAAGTCGATGAAACAGACGTCGATATTCTTTCGGAATTCACAGCTCTTTTGTAGGAGAACGTCCATACAAAATAGTGCCTCCCTTGTTCCTAGACCATTTCTAAATCCAAATTGCTTATCACTCACTCTATTTTCGCATAAAAGGAATATTCGGTTCTGTATAATTGGTAGGAGTATCTTAAGTGTGTGGCTCATTAAACTAATCAGCCTAAAGTTAATCAATCATCTGGTATTATTCCTTCGTTGTAGATTTTATTAAAGAAAGTGGTTAAGTAAGAAATATTTTCCTCATCTAGAAGTTTAAGCAACTCAGCAGGGTTTTGATCTGGTCCAGGTGCCTTATTATTTTTGGCTTGCTGTATTGCTTTCCTGACTTCTGATTTCAATATACTGGAGCCCCTGTCTATCTCGCTGCTGCACATAGTATATATATGTGCAGCGTTTTCTCGAGTAGCATCGTCAAAAAGGTCACTGATGTATCTCTCCCATTCTCTGTTGTTCGTGATTACAGATTCTGCCGTCGGCGTGCTTGAGTAAATAAGCATTTTTTGGTTTTCTGATTCCGGAGGTATATTTAAGTTTCCTGTGGAGATTGAAATTGTCGTGTTTTTTTTGGAGGTTCTGTATTTCTTTACAGGAATTTTCGAGCCAGAGTTCTTTGGCTTGCTTAATTTTTCTTTTTATGAGTTTATTGACTTCACTGTATTTGTCAGTATCTCTATTTTTATATTTCCGTCGTACCTCCATAAGGTCAAGAATTTCCTGTGTCATCCACTCATTTTTTGCCATTCTTTTAGGTGTTTTCAGAGACTCTTCTACTTCTTTTAAAATCGAGTTTTGTATATCGTACCAACATGCGTTAATGGTTCTGTTCAGGTTATTATTGATGAACACGAATTACATGGTAGAAATTCCCGATTTTTGTAGAAGCACCCAAACAAAAATACTGTGAAATCAGTCTCAAGAAAAAACAACTTTGTTGACAATTTTATTACTTGAATGAATTATATAGGTAACCGCAATAGGTACCATTTATTTTCATATTATATAACCGTTTTTTCTCAGTTTTTTCAGATCCGTTATTAAATAAAATATTTATTAGTTACCTATAGCCGAGACCTTGCGCCTTCTAAACCAAATGACCGTAACCACAACGGTCTAGATCTATTAAAGAAAAAATGGTGAGCCATGATGAATCAATCCAAGCAATGTCCGACTTTAGAAAGTCGGTAAAGTTATGATTCGTAGGGTGTCGTAAAGTGGGGTAGGGGGACTTGTTATGTCAGTTCCACTCTAGAGCATTCAATTTTTCACTGACTTGAATGAATGAATTTTTTTTATAATGTATCTAATCGGATTTAGAATCGATTCTTTCAATAGTTCCGCAGCAACCTTTGGCAGCGCTACCAAGGTAGTCATTTATATATACAGTGTACGACAAAACAAATGCACGAACTTCTGTTCGCTAATATATGGCTAAATAACATAGTTAAATGCACTTAAATTTAAATTATTTTTACTTATTTATGATCGCCATGGACTCTTCTGCTAAAAAAAAGACACAAATAAAACTATTTTTTTTTGTATCAGAAAAAATTAGTTTTGTTTACAACATCACTTTTTGTTTATGACAAAACATATGCACGAAATAACAGGAATTTACATTCTTTATGAATTATAAAAAATTATTAGCAAGTACCGTTAAATAACTAATAACTCTCTTTTGAACATTGTAAGAATGTTTATAGAAAACTTCCACATGTTTATAGTCGTTCCTGGTCTTTGAAAGTCATCGGTCATAAGGTACAAGTTTTTAATGAAAAAAATGGCTAATAATAAGTACTCAGTGCAAGTAAAGGAAAAAATAATTAAATATTATAATAGTGGTGAATCAGTGACATCAATTGCAAAGAAATTTGACATTCATCATAGCGTAATTTCGCGAATTATAAGCCGCTTTCGTTCTTCAGGCTCGTTGACCACTATCCACAAAGGAGGTCGTCCACGGAAAATCAGTAAACGGGACGACCAGACAATAATTATATTAATAAAAAAAGATCTGTTCATATCAGCAAGGTCAATTGCAAATCGATTACCGCTATATATTTCTGAAAGATCCATCCAAAGACGAGCTGTTGAAGGTGGATTGAAATCATACCGAAGTGCCAAAAAACCATTTATTTCCGCCAAAAATAGACTAGCTAGAATTCAATTTGCAAAGGAACACTTAAATTGGAGTACAACCCAATGGAAGACCGTATTCTTTTCTGACGAGTCGAAGTTCAACTTGAAAAATTCGGATGGATTTCGGCTAGTACGCAGACCTAAATGGCAACGTCTTAACCCTCGCTATACGCAAGGCAGAGTTAAGCACGGAGGAGGAAATGTTTTGGTCTAGAGATGCTTTTCTTTACATGGAATCGGATCAATTCACAAATTTAATGGTACAATGGATCGTTTTGTGTATAAGGATATCCTAAATAATGTTATGTTGCCACACGTAGAGGAAGAAATGCCACTTAAGTGGAGGTATCAACATGATAACGACCCAAAACACACTGCTAAATGTGTGAAAGAGTGGTTCGTAAACAACAAAATTGACGTTTTGAAATGGCCAGCGCAATCGCCTGATCTCAATCCCATAGAAAATCTATGGGATATTGTAGATCGCAAAATAAATCGCGATAATTGCAAAAATGCGGATGACCTTTTCCGGCAAGCGGAAATTGCATGGAATGGTGTTTTTGGTCGACTGTTAACAAACGCGCCACCCATAGCGCAAAAAGCTTTTTCATACCAACAACATCATGTAAAATGTAGTGGACACGATCTATCGAGATGTTTGCTATACCAGCAAGCTCTCGTACTTTGTCGGTGGGAATTTTTGTGACAATTTCGTCAGTTGTAGCGGTTTTTGGGCGTCCCGAGCGCTCATCATCTTGAATTGATGTACGACCACGATTAAATTCAGCAGCCCATTTTTTTACTGTTAAAAACGAAGGAGAAGAATCCTTTAAAGTAGAATCTAACTCATTTTTAATGTCCGTAGGAGTTAAGCCCTTTAAAACAAAGTACTTTATAACGGCTCGAACTTCAATTTTATCCGTCTTTCACAAAATATCGAACCTTATGTGTTCACTCGATCGCCACAAACAAGCAACTGAACGCAAACATCTGAAACTTTGCAAGGCGTCATCTCAAGGTTAATGCTTACAAAAAATTAGAGTTATTTGATCTTACTAGCGCCCTCTCTATTTCAAGCCGAGAACTTATCGAACCATCCACGTATCTTCAGTTGGTCCAGCGAGAAACTACTCATGTGTTATCAATCTACGAACATATCAAAGACAGTTTTGAGATCTGTTCATCTTAATTTCAATAGAAATAATAAAAGGACGGACATTATAATTTCAATGTGTGCAGTGTGTTGAATGTTCTAGTTTTAATTTTAATTTTAAAAGTTTCTAAAAGTTTTTAATTGTACAGGGTGAGTCAACGATTGGATGAAGTAGGTTTGTGCCTTTTCGGTGAAATTAACAAAGAAACTATATTTATTGTTTGATACAGTTTATTTTTACGCAGATTTTAAAAATATTTAGGACTCTACAGGGTGAGCCAAAAAACTAGGACAGCATAAAGTTGTATTTTTTTAAATAGAACACCCTATATACGAATCGTATTTTCGATTTAGCTTATAATTTTAAATCTTTTTTATTAAGGGTTTACTATAACAAAACTTTATAGTTTCTGAGATAATTAAGTTTAAAGAAAAAAAGTCACATTTTCAAGCATCAATTCAATCCTAAATAACGTTTTCAATTTTGTGACAAATATATTCAAATTTGGAATTTAGCAAGGCCAAGGACAAGTTAACATAATTTTTACCTAATATTTGCAATAAAAGCTACAGGGTGTTGAACATATCGGCTCAAATTTGAACAAGTTTAAATGAATAAATATCTTTTTTTTTAAATGGTACACCTTGTATATTTTCATGTTATTTAATAGAGTAATAAAAACCCTAAAAGTTTTGTTCAATATATCCTATATCTATTTATAATAGTTTTTGAGATATTTCAGTTTTTCTTATTTTCCATACTTTTTTACAGAAATAGTCTTCATTATCATAGTAGCCATGGCAAAAACAATGTAAAAGAACATTTTCTGTGTGTCAAATTTATAACCGCAATCGCTTCTTTTGGTTTTTATGTAGTGTAGTTTGGTTTTTTTTTGCATTCATCTTATATTGTAAAATGAATTTTCCAAAGAATGAGTTAATAGATATGATTTATACAATAGGAGAGGCTTAAAAAAATTGCCTTCTTCCTCAAAGAATTTACAAAATGAAGTATCCTGATCGACGCCAGCCTAATACCCATACTTTTCAAAACTTAATGCAAAGATTTGATTCTTCTGTTACTGTTGATTATCCAAAACGTAAAGTGGTCAACAAACCAGTAACTAATGAAGAAAAAGAACTACAAGTATTGTTAAATGTTCAGGAAAATCCTTATATTGGTAGCCGTCAGTTAGCAGCATTATGTGAAACATCACTATCCACCGCTAATCGTACTACCAAGAAATATAGGTATCATCCATATCACATGGAATTACACCAAGAATTGCATGGACAGGATTTTGAAAGTCGTGTAAACTTTTGTCGTACAATAAATGCGGAGATTCAATTAAATCCAAATTTATTATGCAAGGTAATGTTTAGTGATGAAGCTACTTTTAGAAGTAACGGTGCCGTAAATAGACGCAACATGCATTATTATGTCACAGAAAACCCATTTTGGATTAGAGAGGTGCAACATCAAAACCACTGGTCATTAAATGTTTGGTGTGGTATTCATCATAATCGAATTATTGGACCCCACTTTTTTAATGAACCACTAAATGGCCATAGTTACCTGAACTTTCTACAAGAAGAACTACCCCAACTGCTTCAAGGTCTCGATAGGGATGAGCTCGACAGTATGTGGTTTCAGCACGATGGTGCGCCTCCGCATTACCATCGTGAAGTTCGTGCGTTTTTGGACCAACGATATCCGCAAAAATGGATTGGACGTGGGGGTTTCATTGAATGACCACCAAGGTCTTGCGACATCACCCCATTAGATTTCTTCCTATGGGGTTATATTAAAAATAAGGTGTATGTTAATCCACCAACAACAGTGGAAGATATGCGAAACAGGATTAGGGATATCTGTAGAACAATAACCACTAATTTTGTCCAGGGTCCGAGAAAATCTGCAAAAAAGACTAAATTTGTGCATTGCACAAGAGGGTCGTTTATTCGAACACTTATTAAAAAGAAATAATTAATCTCAGTATTTAATAGGTAATTTTTTTGTTTCAATTTAGTATAAAAATAAATATGTATTTGCCTTGTCGTTATTGTTGTGTTAATTTTTTCACATTATGTTTAATTAAACTATTGCCGTTGTAATATAACGAATAATGTATTTCATCATATTTAACCACATTCTGTTTGTTTCTGTAGTTTCTTTTTATTATTTTACATGGCTACTATGATAATGAAGACTATTTCTGTAAAAAAGTATGGAAAATAAGAAAAACTGAAATATCTCAAAAACTATTATAAATAGGTATAGGATATATTGAACAAAACTTTTAGGGTTTTTATTACTCTATTAAATAACATGAAAATATACAGGGTGTACCATTTAAAAAAAAGATATTTATTCATTTAAACTTGTTCAAATTTGAGCCGATGTGTTCAACACCCTGTAGCTTTTATTGCAAATATTAGGTAAAAATTATGTTAACTTGTCCTTGGCCTTGCTAAATTCCAAATTTGAATATATTTGTCACAAAATTGAAAACGTTATTTAGGATTGAATTGATGCTTGAAAATGTGACTTTTTTTCTTTAAACTTAATTATCTCAGAAACTATAAAGTTTTGTTATAGTAAACCCTTAATAAAAAAGATTTAAAATTATAAGCTAAATTGAAAATACGATTCGTATATAGGGTGTTCTATTTAAAAAAATACAACTTTAGGCTGTCCTAGTTTTTTGGCTCACCCTAAATATTTTTAAAATCTGCGTAAAAATAAACTGTATCAAACAATAAATATAGTTTCTTTGTTAATTTCACCGAAAAGGCACAAACCTACTTCATCCAATCGTTGACTCACCCTGTATACATCTTGTTCTGTGTGGAGGCTGCGTTCGCGACCGGGGGCTGTTCTCAGACTGGCAGGATTAAGGTGTGCCCTTTGGCAAGGTCTGAGCCCTGAGGATGGTCTAAATTAGACCGAAAGCGCTTGGCCGATTGTAATAGTTTGAGAATATACACTGAAATACAAAATCCGTCTATTTCTTGATTTCTTCGGTGTACAACCTGTTAATAACTTATTAATAACTTACCCTGTAAAATGACCTTTTAAAACGAATAACTCAAAAAAATAAGTACTTACTCGTATTCATCCCTTTCTTCGTCGGACACCGACATGCTGGAAAAGTTGAAGAAGTTTGTGAGAACTATTTTGGAAACTTCGGGGACACTTCACGAGATAAATGTAAATCTGAAAATAAAAAATATATATAGCACGAAGTTTTGCAGTAAATATTTAAGTGGACAACTTAAACTGTTTTCAAACTAAAGCAGATTTTAAACTCTTGTTTAAATCAATAATTGCTCGAAGTAAACTTTCTATGTTTATACAGGGTAATGCGGAAAATATGTTATTATTTTAAAAACGCGTTAGAATTATTCGAAGTAAACACCGAATTTTTCGCTGATATTTTACATACCCCTAATTTGGGGTTATTTTCGGACCTAATCCTCTAAATTTCGTAACTTCTACCAAAGCACATTTGCCCATTTTGGAGTATAGCTCATTTTGGAACTAGCAAAGATAAAGAAAGACGCTTTCTTGAAGTACGAAAGTAATCCTTCGGCTGAAGAATATCAAAAATACAAGCAAACGAGAAACAACATAAACGAGAGATGCAAGGAAGAATACTGGGAGCGATACACAAAGGACATGGGGCATGACTTATACGGTGCGCAGAAGAGAATATGGAGAATGATTCAGAAGCAGAAAAAAAAAATGTTAATGAATACATCAGTACAGCTCACATCAAAAAGGAAGAATGGACATCATACTTTGAAAGACAATTTGGTAATACAAATACGATACACACTAGCATAACAGCGAAATCCATAAATCTGAGCACTACAAAAATGCAGGTAACATCGGAAAAAATAGAATATAAAATACGTAATTTAAAGAATAGAAAATCTCCTGGACCAGATCTAAGTACCAACGAATTATTGATATACGGAAGCCAAATGCTTACCGAGGAGTTACAAAAGCTTTTTAATAAAATTATTAAAGAAGAGCAAGTACCGCAAAAATGGAAAACCAGCTATACAATTCCCGTACACAAAAAAGGTGACCACAAAAACCCAGACAACTACAGAGGAATTACATTTCTTAACTCTGTCACCAAACTATTTACAGCAATTATTCGTGACAAACTTGAAGAGAAAATAGAGATCTCGGAGAAACAACAGGGTTTTCGAAAAAACAGGGGAACCACAGATGCCTTATTTATAATGAGACAAATAATCGAAAAATCAATAGAATTTAACCACCCTGCATACTTATGCTTTGTTGACCTAACAAAAGCATTCGACCGCATCAATTCTTATTCAATTTGATAATGGACCGCATAATAGAGGACATCAGACCGAAACGCGGATACCAGATGGGCGGACACAATATCAATATAATATGTTACGTGGATGATGTGGTCCTATTCGCAGATAACGAAGACGACCTCCAGAGATTGACACACCTATTTAACGTATCAACTAAGTAGTACAATATGCAGATATCAACGAATAAAACAAAGTGTATGGTAATTTCCAAGGAACCAAGAAGATGTAAGCTACAGATAGAAAATGCAATAACTGAACAAGTCATGAACTTTAAATACCTAGGCATTGACACAACAAGCTGTCGTAACCTTACTGGAGAAGTACTGTCACAAAATACAAGAGCCCTACAAGTGGCAGGATGCTTAAGAGATGTTATATTTCGAAACAGATACATGAGAATAGAGGGAAAAACAAAAATATATAAGACCATGATACGACCAATTCTAACTTATGCCACGGAAACAAGAGCAGACACTAAGAAGACAAAGCAGAAAATGAGAACCACCGAAATGAAAGTACTGAGATCAATGCTGAACGTGTCAATCAGAGATAGGCTGACAAATACCTTAATCAGAGAAAAATGTAATGTGCAGGACGTGGTCAAATGGACAAAAGAAACAAAAAGAGGTTGGAAAGAACACGTTGAGAGAATGAGTGAAGAGAGACTAGCCAAAGTTTGTATGTATGAACGACCAAGAGGAAGAAGATTACCAGGACGACCACCAAAGAGATGGGCCCAGAGCTGGTTCTCTTCATCAGCAGAATAAGGCGGGTGTAGATGGAATGACAAACAGGGATATCCCTAGTCAATGTAGAAGAAGAAGAAGAAGAAGAAGAAGAAGAAGAAGAAGAAGAAGCTCATTTTGGAAAAAATTGTACTTAACATTTTGTTAGAATATAGCAGAAAATAGTAAAACTTCAACCAGAAAAAAGCGTAATGAATTTTGAACATGGCGCTAAAATTCGTGCATTGTTGCCAGATGTTCAACGACTATAAAATTGCAGTTCTTCTAATAACAAGTCTTGTTCTCTCAAAATTGAATATTAATTAAATGAAAGACTGATTTTTGGAAAAACATTAACAGAAATAAAATATTAGTCATATCAGGTTTAGATATTTTTTACTAAATAAATATTTGTCTAAATAACCAAGGAAATGTCGATCAAATTTCAAAATATTTCCTCCCATTACAACCTCTTGTGACGTCACCACACTAAAATGTTAACAAAAATTAAAAAATATTTTGTCAGTACTTCTTTGATAATATCATGATCAACTTTATTTGTCACATTTCATTCACACACTACAATAATGAAATGAATATAATTAACTACAATTTAACCACTAAATGTTCCATACAAATGAAATTTAAAAATTATGTCAACGTGGCAACACGGCATTTCGCAACGGATGTTTTTTTTTCAAATTGGAAAGCAAATGTAAAAATAAGAGAAATCAACAAGCGAGACTTTTTCTTAATTTTTATTGAAAATTCACATTTTTTTCGCAATTTTTTAAAGTTAATTTTGTTAAAAAAAAATGTTTAAATACAGTGTGGCGTGTGTGTTCGAAAAAAAGAGAGGTAGAAGGAACTAAAACGTTTAAGTGTTTTCATTGTTTCATACGTTCAATTGCCCACCAAATATGACAAAATCACAATTAAGGAGGGGTGCCTTTTTGAGATTAAGGTCGATTTGTCCGCTTTTCAGTTTTTTGAGTTTTACTCGAAAACTATGCATTTTTTGTAAGTACATGTCTAGAGAAAAGTTATAGGTAATGAAATTTCCTTTCGAAATGAACATTATGAAGTTCAAAAGAGTCATTTTTTAAAAAAATACACCCCAAAAATAAAATAAAAAAGAAAGGAAAAAATGCAAAACTTTTTTTTTTAATTTTTTCCTCATAATTTTTTTCCAAGTGAAGTTAGGTATAGGTATTGCTTCATGAAAAAGAAAGCTGACGTTATGCCCGTTAAAATAAGTTCTTGCAAAGGTCTGTATGATGCAAAGTAACCAAGATATCACGTCTCAAACTTTGCTACTTTTCTCGATATTAACAAATTTTCCAATTTCATCCCACAACTTTTTTGTAATTGAATTTAGGTGTAGTTTAATTTTCAAAAAACTTTATTTCCTATTTGATTCAAAAATTATTGAAAATAATTTAACTAAATCCAGCTTTTGAAGGTAGAAATATTGTGATAATTAATTTTATTTTTTATTCAGAATCCCATATTAATCGTTTTTTCAAAATATAGTTATTTTTATCACTAAACATTCTGAAATATTTTTTTCATTGAATAAGGTAAAATTTTCACCCAAAAATAAAAACTTACATAGTATGCGGGTAAAAAGTTGGGTTGGGAACCATTTTAAAGGGCGTAATGTCAACTTTCTTTTGAAGAGGACAATGTTTATACCTAAATTCACTTGCAATAAGTTGTGGGACGAACTTTAAAAAAAAAAGCAAAAATTTGATAATATCGAGAAAAATAGCAAAGTTTGAGACGCCATATCTCGATTACTTTTCATCGTATACAATTCTGCAGAAGCTCATTTTAACGGGTGTAACATCAGCTTTCTTTTTCATGAAGCAATGCCTATACCTAACTTCACTTGGAAAAATGTTATGGGGAAAAAAATTTTGCATTTTTAAAATTTTTTTTGAGGTTGTTTTTAGGGTGTATTTTTTTTGAAATATGACTTTTAGGACTTTAATGGTACCATTTTGAAAGGAAATTTAATTATGTACGACTTTTCTGTAAACATGTACTTACGAAAAGTCATAGTTTTCGAGTAAAACTCAAAAAATTGAATAGTCGACAAATCTACCTTAATCTCGAAAACCCAACCCCTCTTTTAGTAGCACTTTGTGATTTTATCATTTTTGGAGATATGAAACAATGAAAACATTAATGTTTTAGTTCCTTTCTCAAGTATATAGTCAATAAAGGGGTATCCAAAAAATCAGTTTCCCACTATTCTGATTAATTTTACCACCAACACTTTTTGACCGGTATATATCACACGTTTTACCGATTTTTTTTAGTTTTACTGCAAAACAAAGATTATTTTGGAAATTTTAAATCACCAGACTTGATTACGTTTGTTGCAGATACAAATATTTTTTTGATGGATTAACATTTATGGAATGTTGTCTACTAAACGACACCATTGACTAGGAACCTATATTTTTTGCTGATTCCCCACATAAGATTGTTGACAGTATAAAAGATTATCAAGGAAATATTTCTCAAACTTGCATGGTCTTGGTTTTTTTGATCACACAACGTACAGTTGTGGTAAAAATAATAGCAATTGTAAAATATAATCACTTAAATAAATTCTAAACATGTTTTTTAAAAAATTGAAAATTGCATTTCGATAAAGCTTTGTTTACCTGTACATAAGCAGGAAAAATTTTATCATATTTAATTTTAAAACAAGGTGTGCTTGTTTGTTTAATAGGGACAAATATGACAAATATTAGCAGTATTTTCTGTTTAATCAATTTATAAGGGGGTTTTATGCATTTTATTTCACAAGAGGGTGATTGTGTTTACTTTTACGTTTCAGTCAGACAGCTAATAAATATTAGTATTGGTTCTAATCAGAATTATGGGAAGTACAAATCACTGTACTCAGGAGTGTAAACAATATTAAAACCCACTTGAATAATTTCGTATCAAAAGTATATTAGAAAAGAGCTTATAATATAAACATAATGTGGTCTCTCGACAAACGCTATTTTACGACTCCCTGACTTTTTTAAAAACAAATCCCTGCATAGTGGTCCCATTCATTCCTTCTTTTTGATGACCGTAGAGTCATCATTTTTCAGCCTGCATTGCGTCATGGGCGGGCGTATATTCTTGGGATTACAGGAGCAATAGTATTTGATTTCAATAACATTATACTTATTACATTCATTTTCAATATGTGAAGATCCAGTTGCAGGAAAAAATCTTTCTTTTTCAACTACAACCATATATTCATGATACAATCTTCTCAAGTTTCACAGTTGGACTCGCCGGCACTAGGTTCAAACTCCGTTTTCCCCTCTATTTGTAAGAGCACATCATCGGACTCAACTTCAACAAAAGAGAACTCTGGTGGAAAATGCTGTTTTGTGCGGTGTTTAAGATACCTTTGAAATAAGTTTTTATGCACGATAATGATCCCAAGCATCATCACCGTTGAGTGTCTTTCGCCCCATCTCTGGATATACGTCTCTCCAATTTGTTTCCATTCATTTCTATTATTTGTTCAACTCGCTCGTTGTATGCCTGCTGTTCGTTGAATATAGTCGGTCCACCTCGTTCCTGGTTCCAGTAAACACATGTACGTTTTTTTAATGTTGAATCAATATATATATATATATATATATATATATATATATATATATATGAAGTAAAATACGAACAGTAAATGCAAACTTCTCCCCATATTATCCTTTCTGTGTTAGAGGTTGCACAGTTAGAATAAATTGGTACAAAACGCAAATTTATCCTATTCCACCACCATCGAGATGATGGCCTACCTGTAGCACCATACCGAGAAGAAAGTCAAAACTTACCCTCCCCGCTACAGCGATACGGCAGAGATACATGTTTCGTCTCTACTGGACTCATCAGGGTACCGACATGCACCTGACTGTGCAAAGGACAGATCGGAAGGAAGCATGCAAGTACTGAACGTGGCTTCGCCGACCTCCCGCCAGATGGCGTATATATATTTATGCGGCTTTCACGGATTCACCCGTGTGAGATGCAATACCAGTGGATATATCCACATTATGCCGTTGTAGTGCTGAAATCACATTCAGCAAACATACAACTATATGCAGCTCCGTGTATACAATGAAGTACTGTTCGTATTTTACTTCATTCTATACACGGAGCTGCATATAGTTGTACGTTTGCTGAATGTGATTTCAGCACTACAATGGCATAATGTGGATATATCCACTGCTATTGCATCTCACACGGGTGAATCCGTGAAAGCCGCATAAACATATATATATATATATATATATATATATATATATATATATATATATATATATATATCCAGATTCTTGAACCATAGATTATATCATTTTTTATTATATCCAAAACGTCCTTTATTTAAGGCATCTTCAAACATTTTTGTCTTTTTATTTATTTATCTTCACAAAAATATTTTTTATATAATTAAAAACATTCATACAAGAACATATTTACATACTTTAAAACACTATTCAATTTTTTAAAAAAGTAATTAGTTTTACCAGTACACACTTTGACATTTTCTTTATTTACTAATAATGAAATGAAACTCCTCTCATGAATAAATCCAATGTAGTATCTTCGAACTCTTGAACAAATTGTCCCAAAAAATATATAGGCATGACGAGCCAATTACTAAAGAACAGATTGAATGGCCATAAATATACGAAAAACGCATCAACAACGTTAAACAAACATACACAGGACAAGAAACATACCTTCGATTATAACAGCACCATAATTAAAAACAAAGATATAAATTATCAAAAACTGCAGATAAAGGAAATGATATAAATTAAAAAAGATAAAAACACTGTTAACGACAGAACGGATATAGGAAATTCGAGCCACATTTACACCAGCCTAATTTAAACAAAAATGTTAAGTATTCAATCCTGTTAATAAACATCAAAAATTGAATATCCTCTTAAACATAAAATGAAATGTCTGTGTTCATTCGGTTTTTTTTTTGGTGCAATGTAAAATATAAGAAATAAAACACACTCGCATTCCATGTATCTTCACTCAGTACCTAAATAGACAATGTAAAAGTTTCATTTCATTATTAGTAAATAAACAAAATGTCAAAGTGTGTACTGGTAAAATTAAATACTATTTAAAAAGTTGAATAGTGTTTTAAAGTGTTTATTTGTTTTTTTAAAATTGTATGAACGTTTTTAATTATATAAAAAATATTTTTAGGAAGATAAATAAATAAAAAGACAAAAATTTTTGAAGATGCCTTAAATAAAGGGCGAAACGTCAAACTGTTTTGGATTTTTTGTTAAATAAAGAATCTAATCCCAAGAAAAGACATAATAATAAAAAAAATGATATAATATATATATATATATATATATATATATATATATATATATATATATATATATATATATATATATATATATATATATATATATATAACGTAAGTTTTTGTAGCTATTTTTCGTCGTTTTGTAGAATCGAATCAACGTTGATTTTGTGTTTATTTCATCAAGTTTATTTCAACATTATAAACAACGTTGTATAGGGCGACATTTTCCTTACAATTCAAAGTGGTTTCCTAACCAAAACGCAATGCACGTTAATCAATGTGCGTGTGTTTACTGGGGTCTTCCTGGGTTTCTCCTTTTTATTTAAGGCTTCCATTCAGTCACTTTCCTGTTTGTTCTGCCATCTATACTACTTTTGAATTTTAGCGGATCCACTCGTTGCTTTTCCTGTGCGGTAAGCGTATTTCTAGTATATTCTTTTCCGTCTCCTATTGTACCTTGTTTTTTTTCACATTGAGTATCAGTATGCATCTGCTGTCGATACGATATCTTCTAAAAGCATTTAAACAAAGCCCAAGTACCCAAATATATGAAGCGAAAATAGGACAGAAAAATGATATCCTAGAACGACCAACTCAAAGTCCTAACATGAACCCCATAGATTTTATTTCTTTGGTAATAAATATATCGAGTTAATATGGTTAATGGCGAAGATTTGTTTTATTTTTGAAGTAGTGTTATTATTTTTACCACCACTGTATGCACCTAGAATCTTTATCAAATATACACAGTTAAAAATCAGTTTCTGTTTTTGGTAAATTCAGCATATACTTGAAACATAATCTGTCACGTAATAAAGTTAATAATGTTATTAAAACTCTATCAAGTACATATACAAATCTTAAGTTTTGTGCTGGTACAGCTTTAATTTATCATCATCTGCCACAATGACTCAGACTAAAATGGGACGCTGAGGATGTTGATATTTCTCGTATTATTTCGTCATTGTTGGAAGTTAAACAAAGGCGTATTTAAAATAATATTAAGTTAAATATGGAAACATCTATGTACGTTCACGTTTATTTATTATATTAAGAATATAAATGATAATACTTTTTTCCAAGTAAATCTCCTGCAAAAAAATCGATCAAAAGTTTATAATATAACTCTATAAAATATTATATGTAGGTTAACAATAGAATAAGACAAGATTTCTCAAAATTCGCTCTCCCAAATGCTGAAAAGCGATAAATTGTCCTTTGAGGGCGTTGCATAGACTGGGTCCATGGAGACCGCTACGGTGTCCGTTCTATAGTTTCTTCTAGGCACCTGACTTTCTATACATCGAGACTGTGGGAGTTTCAGTGAAATAAAGCAGAGCCTTGGGGGAGGGGAGGCGATGTTATAGAAACGAGCATGGCTGGTACATTTTACCTACATGTGCCGATAAGAAATAGATTGAAATAGTAGAATCAAGTATAGTAAAGTAACTCCGCTACATCAGTCCCAAGCCTGGGGTCTCATCTAGGGAAAGGAGGAGGGGGAGGAGTAACAACCTCGTAAAGAAACCAGGGTTCAGCTGGCCCGGCTGATAGCACCCTGTGAGGGCTTCGTGGCCAGGATGACGATCCAAGAGGGAAGACAGGTCTCCTAAAGCCGTAGAGAAAACAACCCGTCTAGGACAGAGACACTCCAAAATCAAAGCTCTGGTCCTCCAGGTTGGGGGTTTAGGCATCGGGCTAACCCCTCGGTACTCGTGAAAGACAATAAAGGTTAAAACTTTCAGTAACCAGCCTCGGAATCGGATGAAGAAACGAAGACGACTTACGCTTAGAAAACGGACTATGAATATTGGCACTTGGAACGTCCAAGGCATATCCCAAAAAATTAACGACATAATTTCAGAAACACAAAAGGCCAACGTAGACATCCTAGTATTAACCGAGACAAAAAAGAAAGGGCAAGGGTCAGAAAACCTAGGCTATTCATCTCTTTTCCGGAATACCAAAGGATAAAAGAGTCCAACAAGGAGTGTCTATACTTATCCGAAAAAGTCTACGACGAAGCATAACAACTAGGGAACCAATAAACCAACGCATCATAAAAGTAAATCTAAGCTTGCACGGAAATAAAGTCACTATTATGGGAGTATACGGTGTAAACGAGGACGCTTTAGTAAGGGAGAAAGAAGAGTTTTTCGAACAACTATCATATGAAATCTCAAAAATATGGACCTCCAGAGAGCTACTTTTATTAGGAGACTTAAATGCAAGAACTGGAAAAAAAGTGAACGACAAAATAGTGGGACGATTCGGAGAAGATATATTGAACGACAATGGCGACAGACTAATTAATACGTGCGACCAAAATGGACTTCGCTTCCTAAATGGCTTTTACCAACACCGCGAAATACATAAGTTTACTTGGTTACAACAAACAAGAAATTTGAAATCCGTCATAGATTATGTAATAAAGCATCAGGATACAAGGCTTAAAATTCAAGATGTGCGAGCCTATAGAGGAATCGCGTGTGGAAGTGATCACCACCTGGTTAAAGCCAAAATACTGCCCTTCCGCCTAGCCAAAAGTAAAGAAGGCACTGATGAACAGAAACAAAAAACTCCTGAAATCAAGTATAACTTAGATAGCTTCAATCACGAAAGCGTTAAAAAACTATATAAAAAGCGACTTGATGATAAACTGGTACGGGAAAACTTTGATAGTGTAGAGCAACAATACGCTTACGTTAAAGAGTGCCTAAGAAGTGCAGCAGAAGAAGCCTTGGGAAAGTACGGAAAGCCCAACAAAAGAAGGCATACTGTTGGGATGAAGAAATCGAAGATATGATAAATAGTAAACGAGAAAGATACAGTAAATATTTAACCTTAAAGACGGATGAAAGTAGAAGTGAATACAAAACGGCCCAAAAAGCAGTGTGAAACGCAATAACCCAAAAGAAAAACAAAACCTGGGAAAGAACCTGTACCAGAATAAACGCACATTTGGGGGGGGTAGCAGAAGTACCGAAAGCTGGAAAATACTGAGATCTCTTCGACAAGAAAAACCTAAAGATATCATTTCACCAATTGGTTTATCTCAGTGGGATGAATACTTATCAAAATTGCTAGCAGAAGAAAGAGCAGAATATCAACAAACAGTACAAGCTGATTCCGGCGCACCATAGCATCTCCACTAGGGATAGATTGCAAAGAAGTCAAGCAAATATGCCAAACATTAAAAAACCGAAAATCACCAGGTCCCGGAAATATCCCGTCTGAGCTACACACAGAGAAGTTATACATACAGTTGACAAACCTCTACCAAAAATGTATAAATGGAGAAAAGATACCCGAAGAGTGGAAAACACCCTTCATTACCACTATACACAAAAAAGGAAGTAAAGACATCTGTGATAACTATCGAGGAATTGCGGTTCTCTGCACAATCTCGAGAGTGTATGGGAAGCTAGTCAAAAAGAGGATTGAGAGCGAATACTCAGATATGGAGGCCGAAGAACAGGCTGGATTTAGAGCAGGTACATCTACTGTTGACCATCTCTTTACAAAAACCCAGCTCATTGAGAAAAAATCAGCACGGAACCAAGAAATACACCTGCTCTACGTGGATCTCAAAAAAGCATATGACAGCGTTCCACAACCAAAACTCTGGGAAGCCCAAGAAAAAACAAATATAAATATAATACTTATCAAGGCTGTTCAAGAGCTCTATTCAAATAATACAAGCAAAATAAAGAAAGGGCATAATATTTCCAAAGGATTCACGGTTACCAAAGGGCTCAAGCAGAGATGTTGTTTGTCTCCAACCTTGTTTAAAATCCACTTGGAACAAGCGTTAAAAACATGGAAAAGAAAGTGCGAAAATATGGGCATTCCACTAAACGAGCGGTTATAAAGTACTTTGTTTTGAAGGGCTTAACTCCTACGGACATTAAAAATTAGTTAGATTCTACTTTAAAGGATTCTTTTCCTTCGTTTTCAACAGTAAAAAAATGGCCTGCTGAATTTAATCGTGGTGGTACATCAAAAGCAGCTACAACTGATGAAATTGTCACAAAAATTCACAATGTCATACTTCATGACCGCCGACTGAAAGTACGAGAGCTTGCTGGTATAGCAAACATCTCGATAGATCGTGTCCACTACATTTTACATTATGTTCGTGGCATGAAAGAGCTTTCTGCGCGACGGGTGCCGCGTTTGTTAACAGTCGACCAAAAACGCCTTCGAATGAACACTTCGCAAGAGTATTTAGACTTATTTAGACTCAATCCTGCTGAGTTTCTTCGACGTTTTATAACTGTAGATGAAACGTGCATTCATCATTACACGCCAGAGATAAAGCAGCAGCCTAAACAGTGGGTGGGGGCAGGTGAAAGTGCGCCAAAAAAAGCGAAAACGGTTCCGTCTACAAGAAAAGTCATGGCAACAGTTTTTTGAGATTCAGAGTGAGTCCACACGATAAGAAAAATTTCGGCGTAGGCGTATTACGCCCATTTATGTTAAAAATGTCTCGTCCACACAGGCAACTTTTATCGTGCAGTCGTGCAGTCGTAAAGTGTTGTGTATGTTTTTTTTTTTGTGGTAACCTAACTTTTTTCTGATTTTTTGATAATATTTATTTATGTATAAATTAAAATGAAAGAAAATAAAAAAATAATTGCAGCAATGTTGTTATGTAGAAAAAGAAAACTAAAGAAAAAATTACAAAAGATAAGGACATTATTAATATATTCTTTATTAAAAAAACGGAAAAGTCGTCGCTACTGTGTCCGGTCTGTATTTGAGGAAAACCTGGAGAAAGGCTTGAACATACTAATGATTTAATTCAAGAAATGCGAGAAAATGATCCTGATTTTTTAAAAATATTTTCCTGTTACTCTTGGTGAGTTTGAAAAGCTGTTGTTGGGCCAATAAATAGGAAACACGCTATGGAAATGTTTACAGCTATACCCTTATTAATAGGTTTGAAAAAACATTGTGATATTTAGCTGATGAAATCAGCATGTGAAAGCAACAGTGCGAATTCCGAGTCGGTAAACAGTATTTTTGAAATTAATCATGTTACTTGTGCGAAACTATGAGACTCTTTAAAGTAAGTTTTATTTCCGAAGGTTGCCACTTCTACCTGGTAAAGAATTGCCAAGGAGTTCAAAGACGAGAGTTTCAATATAAAGTGTCATTTTAACAATCGTTTTAATAATTACAATTGTTTGTAGTTTTTAGAAGAATACATTACGTATGACACTAACTGGATTTCTGTTATAAAATTTCCATCAATGTTAATTTTTACTTTTTAATTGTTTATAATAGGTTTATATAAAATTTGCTAAGGGCAGGGTTACCAGACGACAGGAATTTTCCTGACATGTCTGAAATTTTGGCCCCTTGTTAGGAAGAAACAGGAAAAAACTGCAATTGTCAGTATTTTTTTGAAATTAAAAGAGGAAAATTTAAGTAATGAAAAAAATATTTATTAATCATTCTAGTGAGAAAAAATAAATTGATTAAACGTTAACAAAATGAGTGAATTGTTAATTTAGTATATTAATAAATTTAGTTTTATACTTTTTATTGCTTGATGTTTCTTTTGGCAATTGCTGGACTTTTATAACCATTTCATGACATTCTTTACATGATATGTTCTTTAAGTTAAATTGTATCTAGAGTAGAACCTTAACAGAAGACATTGTTGTAAATCAACTATTACTACAAATTATTAATTATTAAATTACTATATATATTTTTAAGTTACTCTTATGGATTAATAGATAATTATAGTCTAATATTTAATACTCCCTTAAGAAACAGTTATATCTTAAGTAAATTTATGTTCTAATAGGCTCAACCAAAAGCATGCCTTAATCTCCGAAACTCTAAAACTTTACTTTTTACAGAGACCATTAGTTTTGTTCATATTGTCATTGTCTCATAAATACACACTTTTTCATTTCAGTAATCATGTAAATAAATATTTATAAGTTATATGTGTTAGTACGCCTATGACTGTAAAATATATAATTTAGATACAGAATAGAATTTAATTAGGACATGAACATTGAGACGAGAGGAACTAAAATCAAAACACTACAATAGTAACATTAATTTAGTAAGTAAGAACAAAAACTGTTGTTACCTTATGAATTAGTGAACATTATAAAAAAATATTAAAAAAGTAATATTAGAAGATTTATTTGAATTCATCGAAACCAGTGATAAACTAAAAGCAGAACTAGCAAAGTTATAACATTGGTGGCAGCGAAAGGCAAAGCTTATAACAATATAGACAGTCTATGTTTCTCTTTAGTCCACTACGCTCCCATTAATGAGAAGACTCACTCGATATTGGGATTTGATGCTTTGATTGCAAAAATTTTGAAAATCTCACTGCCTTAACGTACAACATTCAGATAAAATATCCGGATATTTACAGAAACGTTAGGAATATTGTCAGGGAATCTCATTATTTGATCTCGTAACCATAGCTAAGGGCATGTCTGTGGATTAGCGTCTCGATATCAGAGATTGTCGTTGAATAGAAATTGTATTATATAATGGCCTTTATTTCATAAGCTTTAATTTATATAACGAACACCTGTATTATTGCAATTGTTATAAAATTAATAAAAAAATGAACAAAAATCGTTTTTTTTTGAGGACCAAGCAGTAATGATCTTCGGTAACAAGCATTTTTAATAAATTAAAACAATTTAACATAGTTCATAAATATCCATTATTTCAAAACTCGCTAAATAAAATATATAAATAAAACAACAAAGTTTAAAAAAAAACATAAGTTATGTTTTTATACAAAATATTGAAAATAAACAGTTTCCACCATTTTTAAAGCAGTCCGCTGAAAATTTCAACATCATTTGGCGTAATGACCTTGGAAAAGGCGGATTTAGGTGAGAAATCTTCGGTCTTTGTCTTTTTTTAAATCTAACAAATCACAATGCTTGAAATTTGACATATGTCTTATTACGCTACGCTGCCGCCCAGATTTTTCTTATCGTGTGGACTCACTCTCACATGGCGTAATGCTTATAGACTATTTAGAACAAGACAAGACCGTCACCGGGGAGTATTACGCTTCACTACTGGACCGTTTGCAGCACGTGATGAAGGCTAAACGTCCACATCTTGCCAAAAAAAAGTGCTCTTTCATCAGGATAACGCACCTGCACACAAATCTATGGTTGTTGCTGCAAAACTCCATGACCTACGTTTCGAAGTACTTCCACATGCTCCATATTCGCCGGATCTGGCTCCCATCGATTACTTTCTCTCCCAAACTTGAAAAAATGACTCGCTGGACGAAAATTCCCTTCAAATAACGAGGTCAGAGCAGCAACAACCGCTTATTTTGCAGAGTTGGACAAATCGCATTATACTATTAATTAAAATATTAGAACATCGTTGGTATAAATGTATTCAAGTAAAAAAAAAGCAAAAGGCCGAGAACTTATCGAACCATCCTCGTCCACTACAAAACTTGATCTAAAACACAAACTCTCAGACATCGAGCCAAATTTTGAATTTGTTTGTTCCACCAAACAGGCCCAAATATCCCACTGAGGGTATTTTCAAGTTCTGTATTATTGTATTCATTGTGTATTAATTCTTTTTTGTAGGTTAAGCTATCACTTTAATTTTAATAATATCGTCTGTTTATTTTTATGATTATATTTTAGTTTTTCGTTATGACCAGTTATTCAATGTGTAAAATAAATTTTAATAAAGGGGTTCGCCAATTTATTCCGGTTTTTAAAAGGGGTTCGCAACAAGAAAAAGGTTGGCGGAACAGCTGTCCCTAAAGAATGATGTTCAAAAAGAAAAATTCCATTTGAATTATGTGTTTTTTCAAAGTCTAATAGGTTAAGATTTTGTTCCCTGTGGATCCTTCAAATGTAAAAGTAAAAATGACAATAATTTTAACCTGTTTTCTTATTCATCTATATGTTACAAACAGCTGCGCGATTTGAATGTTTTTAAAACTAGGTCTTGAAGATCATATTGATCAAGTGGATTTAAAAATTTGTATCCATTATTTAAACAATCTGTAAGTTTTACCAAGCGCCATGCGCCGCAATGGATAAAATAAAGGGAAAAAGTTAATTTTTAAAATTATAATTCTACGATTTGCTTATTTTTTTTTAAATAGAAATTAATTCTAAATATATAAAATATTATTAACGTGATTTATAATGACTCAAAGCTTTTTATATTATTTTATCTTAAATTGTAAGAATACAAACTTTTTAATATTTTAAAAATACATAATTATTACAAATAAAAAATTAGGAGTCTTAAAAGAATAAAACATAAATACCTTAAAAATCAGTTCTTGTAAAGAAACACAATTTTTCACAAAGACACACCCGTATAGGAAAAATGAAGAACTACAGTCAGAAAATCGGCTGTTTGTTGCGGAATGGAAGGGACGAAATCGACCCTTCGAAACGTCCTGCGTGAAAGGAGCTTTTTGTTAAAACGGTCAGTGGGCGTAGAGGGTAGAGCCTCTTGAGGTAATGGGCTTGAGCGAAGTCGTTCAGATACGTGGACTTGTGAAAAAGTAGAAATGATGCGATGAATGATGGCTCGAAAAAAGTTAGTTATGTCGACTAAGCAACCGCCTATCGCTCCTTGTTCTTCCGAGAGTGATTCAGGGATAAGTACCTGAGCAGAATGTTCCGATCGTTATTGGTCGTGATTTTACGAATTGGTTAAAGAACTGACAGAACTGAGAGTGGCAATAAGCTAGAATGTGTATATACTTTGCGGCAAAACGCTTTTATATTCCCCAAAAACAAACATAATTTAATTAGTCCGGAGAGTGATCAACCGTGACCAAAAGGAAATGGACCTTAAAATGTGTGGCTGTAAATTATTGATAACGAGTGAAAAGTAACACTTACTCAAGACGTCTGATGTAACTTTAGACAAATAAATAAATATAATTGGATTGATAAGAAAATGGAATATTACGTTTGTTTTCGTAAACACATGAAAAATAAAACGATAAGGGGAATAAATGACTATTTGTATGATTTACAAGCCAAACGGCTTCGCACTCCCTCCAGGGATGATTCACTCATACCAGGCATACAAAGACACCATAAGTATGAAGCTCTGTGGGAACCCTTTCCATGTTATCGGGTCCTAGGTGACGTTGTCTGCCGTATTTCCTACGAACTTTCGGACGGTTCTCGCGGTTGCAAGAAGAACTGCTTTCTACATAGGTTTATACAGATTCTCACTAAGGCCCAGTCCTTTAATGTTCAGCAGGAGGTTCCTTGGTATCACTTCAGTCGTTGACAGTATTATGAGAATCGTTTGGACGCTGTTCATTGCCCATTGTCTTCGGATTTGGACCTCCAGATCTCTGTATTTGGCGATTTTCTCGTTGTATTTTGGCCTTAGATTGTTGTTGTTAGGCACAGCAATGTCGATTAGTGTAGTTCGCCTATCTATTAGTATAATGTCTGGTCTATTATGAGCCACTGTCTGATCCGTCTGAACCGTTCGGTCCCAATAAAACTTAAACTGGTTGTTGTCAAGAATAGGCTCCGGATTGTACTTGTAATAAGGCTCTTTTCCTACCTGTAATAGGTTTAACTTTTCTGCTAACTCTTGGTGGAGTATCTTAGCGGCTGAGTCGTGTCTTTCCTTATACTCGGTTGCGGCAAACGCTTGGCATCTTCCAGTTATGTGCTGGACCGTCTCTGATGTTCGACAGCCATATCTGCATTGGTCATTTTCTATTGAGGGATCTCTAATGATGAACTTCCGATAGTTCTTCATCGGAATAACCTGGTCTTGGATAACTAACAAGAAGCCCTCCGTTTCCAGAAACATCTCTCCTGAAATCAACCAGTAGGTCGACGCTGAGTTGTCGACATTGTCCTGATTGACCTCATTTGGATACCGTCTATGAGTGGCTTCCGCAGCCAGATTTGTAACTTCTCTTGGTCTGTTTGGTGGTGAGAAATAATATCTTGTTCCCTCAACTGTAGCGGCGTTGAATCGTCTGTCTCCCACTCCGAGGGTGATGCTTCTGTGCTTTTGTTAGGAGTGTCCTTATTTTTCTTTGCAGGTTTTGGATGTCCGTCCTGCTCCATTTTACAATTCCAAAAGAGTAGTTCAGCGCTGAGCAAGCATATGTGTTGAGCGCCTTAAACAAATTTCTACTATTTAAATTAGTTCGTAATACCCGCCTTACCCTCCTGACAAATTCGGTTGTCAATTCAGCTTTCATAGTGCCATGGTCAATTCTTTTAGGCTGTTTCATACCTAGATATTTGTATGTTTGGTCCGCCTCCATTGCAGCTATAGTTTCACCGTTCTGCATTTCAAATGCCCTCAGTTGTATATTCCCTTTAACGATGTTCAAAATACGGCACTTGTCAAGTCCAAATTGCATTCCAATATCCCCGGAGAACTCCTTTACAATTTTAAGCATTTGTTCCAGCTGGTTTCTGGTAGCAGCCATCAGTTTAAGATCGTCCATGTAAAGAAGATGATTCACTCTGACTTCCTCTTCGTTGTTATTTCTAACACTAAAGCCGTATCTGGTGGAGTTCAAACGGCGTGATAGTGGGTTCATTGCAAGGTAGAACCACAATGGGCTAAGTGAATCGCCTTGAAATATTCCTCTTCGTATCGGAATGTTGTTAGTTTCGATGGTGTCGCTGGATGCCACTTACAATTGAATCCTAGTTCTCCAGGTTGACATGATGCGTTCTAAAAAGGAAACAAAATTATTATCGACCCTGTACATTCTTAATATGGTTTTGAGCCACTCATGTGGCACCGAGTCGAAGGCCTTCTTATAATCCACGTAGGCAGCAAAGAGGTTTCTTCGGTTGGTACAGGCTTGGTTACATATGACAAAGTCAATAATCAATTGTTCCTTGCATCCCATTGCTCCCCTCGTGCATCCTTTCTGTTGAGTTGCAATGATGTTATTTTGCTCACAATGTGCATAGATGCGTTGGGTCAAGCAGGAGGTGATCACCTTATACAGTGTGGGTAGGCAGGTGATCGGCCTATACTTAGCTGGGTCATGTGTGTTATCTGGTCCTTTGGTAGGAGGTACGTAATACCTTCGGTCAAGAACAATGGCATTTTTGCTGGGTTAAGAAAAACATCATTAATAAGATTAGCCAGCTGATGGTGCATACACCAGAACTTTTTGAGCCAGTAGTTCTGGATCCCGTCGAGACTTGGAGCTTTCCAGTTATGGGATTCCTTGATTATTCTTGAAATTTCCTCGGTGGTAAATGGCTCAAACTGCATCTGGCTGTAATCTTGGCAAATTTGGTGTTCTTCATTGATCCAGTCAGCTGCGATGTTACAATCGGCTGGTGTGGAAAGTTGGTTTCCCCAGAACTCTTCTACCTGCTCTCTATTGGGATATCTATTATCTGCTATATTAGGTGGAGAGTTTAGCTTACGGTAGAAAGTCTTTTCTGATCGTTGAAAGAGCGCATTGTCTCGTTTTCGGTTATTGCTGGTCTTATACCTCTTTAGCCGTCCTGCAATAACAGAGAGCTTCTGTTTCAGCGAATCAAGGCATTGCTGAGCAGTAACATTGGCTGGATCTTTTTGAGAATGATATCGGACACGATTCATGATTTCTTTGACTATTTGTATATTATTAGGGTTGCCAATATTTTAAGGGGTTGTAATAATTAGCATTGATTTTAGGGCTGTAACATCTCTATCGCTGCCTGGCTGTATCGATCGTGGAAATTCTGTGCACGGCTATATCTTCCTTGGAAGCTGCGTCTTTTTAGTACTCCTTTCTTGAGTTCTTGATGCTACTGCTGAATTTTCTGTCTATCTTAAGACTGTACGTATAATATATTGAATGAATATATATATATATATATATATATATATATATATATATATATATATATATATATATATATATGTATATATATATATATATATATATATATATATATATATATATATATGTATATATATATATATATATATATAGAGAGAGAGAGAGAGAGAGAGAGATTGAACATTCTTTTATAAGTAAAACCTAAATTTAAACCTTTCTGCGTCGGAATCTATAAACCAGATTCTGAGTGTGCCGCCATCTGCGACAATATATATACTGCCTGTCAATCACTTTCGCCATGTCTACGCGAAAACAAGTAGAATTTCAAAGTTCTGTATTTCAGTAAGGAATCATCACATGACAATTCTCAATAAATTGGTTTCTTTATACGTGATTTCCAATTTTTAATTATTTATCATAGAATTAACTGTTTACAACTAAACTACACATAAAAAACAGGAATAAATTGAATTTTTCATATAAAAACATTTGAAAAACTGTCCGAAAATTACGCGTTGGTGTCGTACTGATATCCAATCATTTGTAGATCTTGCAATTCTTTACAAAAAAAAAAACATATCATTTTCCTGAGATATCGCGAGATGTGCCCGAAGTTCACAACTTTCAGGTTAGAAGTTCGAAAAATTTGGAAGTGTTAGTCCAGAATGCTGAAATTATACACCGGGCGATATCTTTATATATACAATAGAATTTTCTTAGCGTGCCAAAGCCTAAAAACTTTTTATTAAATACTATATTGCACTCTGAATTGATTTGGAGGCTTTTCTTCACAGTGAGGCATTAGCGCACAGGGACAGTGACACTCACAAGTAATTTAAGCAAAGATTCATCCAAATGGCAGAGAATTTTTTAATCAACAACGACTGTTTTTCAAAATTTTATGTGACTTACTATTTCAAACTACGTTTTTGAATTAAGAGGTAATTGACTTACCTATTTTTTCTCTTTTTATTTTAACTACACCATACTTCTGGGATCTGTATCACACCTAAATTTTTCTAACGTATATTAAAACCAGTTATTTGCACTAATATCATTTGATAACACCTTTATTACCTACACAATCTTAATTTTACAACTAAATAAGAGTTTATAAATTTCACTGGCAAACAGTACATATAAAATTGTAGGCAATTAATTAAATACCTTATTGAATGTAACAATCCTCAATTGTTTAGTTCGTCTATATTTAGAATCACCAACTACATATTGGGTATGTTGTTTTAGAACAATGAGAGGCAGATAATATGTAACGGCTTTAAAAAAGTATTACCGTGTTTTTTTTACTTGAGTTTAGCGTTTCACAGACTAAGCAAGAAATTAAAACAAAAAATATCTAACAGTGTTTTTGTTTCGGAAAATATCGTATTTGTTAGTCATCATTTTAAAACGTTACATTTTAACTGGGCAATTCTGACAAAATGTCACTTTGAAATGTATTAAATGAATAAAATTTGTATAAAAAATTAAACTGTTGCAAACGCAGATCTCTTGATACGATTTACAAACTTAAATTTACCACTAAAAAGTTTGGGTGTTTCATCCTGTCACCGGCGGTGGATTCCTCAGTGGGTCCGCCGGCGCCTTTCTTGGACACCGTCGTACTTTATCATTTTTGGAACTTATATTTGAACTAACTTAGCGGCGGAAATCGACGGTGAGATGTTACGACAAAACCGACTTATAAGAAGCGCTAAAAGGCGAAAAATTACAATATAACTTTTTTCATGAAACTGAAATTTTTTGAGTTGGCGCCAAATTAAAATCTAGCAAAATGTGATCGATATAAAAATATTGAGAAATACTTTATTTGTTATTGCTTTCTCACGTTAGCTTATACATACAGGGTGTCCCACTGGGAACCAATTCGATCTATATATGGAAAACTATATATAGGAAAATTTTGAAAATTTGACAATATACTAATGTCGATGGGGGCAACCCGGCTAAAATATTTTCAAGATGGTGGCACTTCCGGTTATACCGGAAGCAGATGTCAACTTGTTTATTTGAAATGGAACACCCTATATATTGCCTATATGTATTCTCTTTTCAAGCAGATAAAGGAAAGAATATATTAAAACAGTTTAGTTCCTGCAAATACACTTTGATCCTCTCTCCATATGCGTTTCGATCACCTCATGGTCTCGTCAGTGGATATATATATATATATATATATATATATATATATATATATATATATATATATATATATTGTTGTGGAACTAACATCTTACCACCACTTTCCGGCAAAACTTGACTTAAATAGGAGTCCAAGTTTGTGGAAAGTACAAGGATGTCTGAGAAAGATATCAGGAAGTTTATATTTGTAGGCTTAAAACACATAACAGCTCTCTTAGGGAGATCGTTAGAGCGAAACTTTACTTAAACTGTGGAATTTATAGTTGGTTTGGTTGCCGATGCCGGATAATGCGAGGTCTATCTTAGAATATCCGACATAACATATATATATATATATATATATATATATAGGGGCGGATCCAGCCTCTCTCTTAGGGGGGCGGTGATATCGCAAAAGTACAGTATGCAAGAAAAACAAGTTGTCAACGGGGGGGAGGGGGGGGGGGTTGCAAGCAGCATACACATTCCTAATATAAAATCAGAATGGGTTCTATTTTCCTGAACTCAAAGCTCTTGAGAGGGGGGGCGCGATCGCAAATATACACATTCCTATACTCTATTCAAGAACTAGAGAGAGCAATAAAACTGTTAGCGAAACCTCCAACGTACCTGCTCCAGTGCTGCTGGTAACTGACAACTGCTGTAAATCTAATTATATTTCATTATATTTAAATATATTTTATAAATTTACTGCAACATAAAAATTCTGATAGTTTAATTTAATTTCTGTCAGTGAGCAAAGTACACCTTACAGTTTGTTCTTAGTGATTTATCTTGTTTGCGCTTGTTTTTATATATTATTTGAAATTAGTGAGATACCCAAAAGATATGGCTTTCACCTCTATATTTATTGCAAAATCGTTGAATCAGGGCATTTTTCCTCAACGAAAAACTTATTAGGATGAATGTTTATGATGCCTTAAGATATCAATATCTAGATAATAATGTTAAAATCTCTGTTGAGATGTGTTCCAACATGACAGGAGTTGGAAAAAACGACTGGAATTGTTAGTACTCCCAAGCCACATTCGATCACAGACAGATGAAAAACTTTGTTGGAAGAAGAAATGAAAACTGCAATTAAAGGGGTTGTATATACATTTTATTATGAGAAGCAGATCCCAACCATCTACAAAATTCTAACTAAAATCAATGAAGATCGCGATTTACCTGAAATTAAAAGAACTGATCTCTGGAAATTGCTCAGAGCACTTAATTTTTGCTAGGGAAAACCAGATAGAAAATCTGTTCCTATAGATCGTTCGGAAACTGTCCGTTGAAGAAGTAAATATCTCTCTCAAGTAAAAGGTAGAGTTGCTAGAAATAACAAAATTAGTAGTTTAACTAAACTTTTGAAAGATTTTTTTGGATAAAGTTACTACGAAAAATTGGGGAAAATCCATATAATAAAAGAATAAAACAAAATGTGAGAACTCGATCTCATGATCGGTGAGATAGAGAGACCAATTATAATTAATTTGAGCGAAGATAGTTTCACTGACTTTGATTAGGAATTAGATACGTAATGTTTACTAGTGTAAACACAATTTATTATTTAAATTTTTGTTTTTGTTGTATTTTATTGTTTAATGTTGTTTATATGTTTTTTTATATATTTTTATTTTAGTGTGTCCCACTCTTTAATTTTATATATATTTAATTCTAATTAGCTGTAAGTTTTTTATTATTTTATTATTGTATTTGTGTCTTTTTCTTAAGCGTGTAGAATTAACATGTTTATCTTATTTTTTTGGGGCTATCGTATTTCCATATAACAAAGTAAATTAAATTAAGATATCAGTACAATAGAAATAAAAATAAGTAGGTCTAATATTAATTACAACATAAAAAAAGTAATTGAATCCCTTTTTAGTGTTTAATTGTAATTCTGCAGATGGTTTATTATATATATATATATATATATATATATATATATATATATATATATATATATATATATATATATATATATATAATTTTCTTTAAGCGTCAAAAACTAGTCATATTTGATTCGCCCTTGTAATTTAATTTTCAAGTTCAAGAGTCGATGTACTTTTAAAACTCTCCACGTAGTTTAGATCTGTTGGCGTGTTACCAGGGGACCATCTCCTGATTGATTTTTAGCCTATAAAAAACAGTCAGACAAAATACTGATGTTCTTATAGAGATTCTGTTCTTTCCTTATTTAACACAAATTTCCAGAACAATAATTCTGGTCGATTGTTGACAGAAACTAAGGCAGTGATATAACGAAAAGTTCCAGCCTGTAAGCTGTATAATACTTGCTCTAGAGAGCAAGAAAATTTTGTAGCCGTTATTGTAGCGATCTCCTGAAATACCTGCCACCCTGATACAAAAACCCGCTCCCGCCATTCCTGTGCATAGCAACAGGATAATGGGAAGGGATGTGGAAATTCCTCGGGAATGTTGGCCAGGATAACGTATGTATCGGAAGTAAAAAAGTCGGACATCGATTTAGTCTGGAAAATTGAAAACTGAAGTGAGGGCTAGAAACTGTTTCCGGAAAATGAACATTTTTCATTTTAGTAGCTACTGTTATGTTAAGAAATTGTCAAGGAGGAATGAGATAAGATTTGATAATTGTATTGTTTATTTTGTTATGATTAGAAATATGCTTTTTGGATTAATAGGTCATAATATATTGTTCCCTCTTCTTGACGTTCCGCTAACATGAATGGTAGATATTTTCAGAATTTGCTTAGGGTCCGAGAGCTTACAGTACCTAATTAATCTGCACTTCTAAAGACACAGACCACTCATGTCATCAAAACGTCGATAACAAGTAACCATAGATGGCCCTATTAGTCCCAAAAACTAAACATTTATAAATTACATTAGTGAACCAAGTAACAGGAACTGGACCCACATATTACACTTATTGATTACAATTATCAAGTTTTTAATACAATACTATATAAGAATATAAAATTTTATAATTAGTCGAATTGCAAGTGCTACAAAATATAGCTTCAATTGATTTAAATTGTTCAAGCTGTAGAAGGATCATTATGAATAAGTTATCTGGTTCCATAGTAATAGGTACAATTTCAATTGGGTAATAGAAAATATACCAATTATTTAAATAAAGAGTTTTTATTGTTACAATGATTATTTTTTTCTAGATTTATTTCTGTCGTTTATTCTCTTCAGCCATTGTCTAATCTCGTCATCGGCCCCCCATTCTTCTATCGCAGCTGAAAATTAATAAGGTTTCACGTTAAATGATGCAGTATTTTATGGTTTTGTATAGTTTACAAATTCCGAGTGTCGTATTTATACTTGTTCGTTGTGGTTGTCTCAAGCCTTAATGTTCCATAGTAATTTTCCATAACAAAAAACATTAAAGTATAAGAAAACCACAATGATAACGGTTAGAACAGAAATATTATTTTGAAAACTCAAGATCCTATTAGAGTCAGAGACGTTTGTAGGAATTTAAAATGAAATTTAGGTTTTACTTATAAAAGAAAGTTCAATCTCTCTCTCTCTCTCTCCCTCTCTCTCTATATATGTATATATATATATATATATATATATATATATATATATATATATATATATATATATTAAACCAAATGCATCGTAATTGCTTAGAGTGCTTAAACCAACAGACCAGAAAAAAAATTTTAACACACTTTTTGTCTGGGTATTATCAGAACAAGAGGATCTAGAGTTCAACGTGTGAAATCTGACACCCAATTTGTTCCTATTATTTACGAGGATGACAAATAAAACAGAGAGATTTTTTTCATCAAATTTTTATATTTAAGTGGTAACTTACCTACAAATAGTGAACATAAGTTCTTTCAAGGGCACTTTACTGTTCCATCATATGTACAATTCTTGGAAAGGCTATCTGTCATTGTTACAATAAAATATCTTTTAATAAATTAATAGGTATAATTTCCTCCAATTTTCGCTAATTGTAAGACCTAAAATTATATTACTTTATTGACATAATTAAACGTTAATTCCACATATGCTAAGCTAAGAATATTTTTGACTTTAAGAATCAAAGTAAAAAAATATATATAAAATAATCCTGTAAATTAAATTTTTTTTTTCAATAGACTCATACACATAAAGAAGCATTACTCGAATAAGTTTTAGCTTTTATTTCAGGAGAAGTGTAATAAACTTACTGCATCTTTAAAGTTTAAATTATCCTGAAGATCTTATGTGACTTGAGGTAGCTGATTATTTTCTTCGTTAAAAGCATAGTTGAACTCCTGCAGAAAATTCTTTGTAGATACTTGTTGTTTTTCCCTATTTAAGATTACCTGAATATCCTCTCTAATTTGGTACAAATTGGCTTTCACATAGGAATTTTATTTAGACCAATCTTTGGAAAATTCATCTAAAAAATAATTAAAATAAATTAAATTATAAGTCTAAACCTAGAGTCGAACTGTCAAACCTTTATTATATATATTTTTTAACAATTATACTGCACAAAAATACACATCAATGTAAACTTTTACTAGCGTTTAATCCAAAATAGTCATAAAAAATTAATATAATTAATCAAATTTGCTATAACTTTTATTCCATTATAAATTTTGATAACATTTATTAATGCCAGCAATCTTATTAGACTGATTAATCAATAATGACTTTGTCAGAGAGAATTTTCTCTAAAATTTACAATTTTATTATTACACAAATTTACAACTCTATCTATGCTCCATTTTAACCAACAAGATACAAAATTCATTGGCCTATCAAAATATTTGCACTTATTTGTAGTAATTTCCATTTAAATAAGTGATTGTATGAAAAAGAATATTTTGTTCACTTTCAAATTTGTGCGAGTTTGATACTAAATTATCAGCTTTTCGTCGGGCATGTCTGTAGTTTCGTTCGGTAATTTTTGGTATAATTAAAAAAAATTAAATTAAAAATAACTATACTTACCTTTAACGGTGGCATCTTCTTCAAATAAAAAGCACACTTGATTTTAGCTCAACTAAAACGCCAAAGGTCTTTTTTAGCTCGACGTCAACACAATAATGGGCACAAAATATCTGAAGGGATATTTTGTTATAATGGCGGGCCGGCGGGTTAAGAAATGACAATTCTACAGGCCGATATTACAGTATCCGATTTTACCGACAACCCGAAATTTAAATTATTGAGAGGAAAAATCTATGTTGAACCAAAATTTTATTAAAAACTTTAGGAGTTAGTTTTAAAGTTGCAATATAATTATTATAATCGATATTCTACAGTTCAGTAGTTATTTTCCTTTGTATAATTAAGCTTTTAATATAATATAGCTTTACAGGCCAAGTAGTATGGCTAATTTTCAATCAATTTGTGTATCTGCCGAAAAAAAAAGAAAAATGAGTTATGTATGGTTCTGGAATACAATTTTATTAATTTCAGGAATGTTTTTAAAGATAAATTAATGGACGTCTGATGGACTTACACTGGACATCCTGATATGGACGTCCATATAGATTACATGTCATCACATCTAATGGACATCCATAAACGGTCCATGGACATACAGGACATTATATGTACCTATTCTGGATATCCAATGGAAATCTTGTGCTATCTGAGAAGTCAAACAAGTTTTAAACCCTAAAAATACAAGCATAAAAAATCATTTTCTTTGACCAGGAAAATTGGTAAAGCCTTCAGTCCGGAGGGTTTCAATCGGTAAGAATCCCACACTATCTTTCACACTTTGTGAAGGTACCTATGCAAGGTTTCCCCTCCAAAAAAAGATTGTGAGGGTTGGTAAAAATGTGAGAAAATAAATTTGACTTAAAAAAATATTTTGATATTCCCACCAAATTTTATCATTTATTTTCTGAAATGTACACGCCACTGGAATTGATTGACGGCGCACAAATCGGGGCACCCTATATGCGAGCGGTGAGTCACTGACAGAAGTTATCGACTTTAGAAATAATAATCTAAAATATGAAAGTATTATATATTACTACCCATACAGCACTAGACGTCTTATGGACGTCATTTTTATATCCAGATTATGTCTGAACGTCTTAAGACATAAATAAGGCGTTTTATAGACATTGTTTTAAAGACGTCCATAAGACGTCTATATACAACGTCTTTAAGATATCTTTTAAAAGTCTACATACTACATTTTATATGAAAATAAATACAGTTGTGAATAATTTAGTTGATAAAAACTAAAAAGCATTTCCTCCCCTATGGATTTTGTCGCAGTTGGGTAATAAATAAGTTTGCAACGCCGCACAGAGCTCAGTTGAATACAAGTTGAGGTTAAAATTTTTGATTGAACGACAAATTTTTAGTAGCCTCACTACGACCTTGGTTAATAGAACTTTTACATGATCTTTTTTATTAATACTTTAGTGCCTTTTGTCACAGACTGTTTGATGTACCGATAACAATGACACACATAAATATGATGCCAGCGAAACTATAACTTTAAAAAACCCGCCTTTTGTTTCTGTCAACTGTCATTTTTCAGTTTTGTATTTGTGTTTCGTCATGTCCTTATTCATTTTTAATGTTGTTGGGGTGCCGACTATGAAAATTTAGCTTTTGAAAGAATTTTTTTTAAATAGTCGATTTATCTATGTGCCTCTGAAAATCTTTTTTTTTTTCGTGTTTATGTAATACTTAAGGTAAGATCGATAATCATATGTACTTAGGAAAAACAGTAACGTTATTTATAGGTTGTGTTACAGGAAATTCCCGAATGCTTTACCGCTTATATTTTTGTAGTAACTCTATGTTATTAGAAATATGAAATGAAATTTTCAAAAATATTATCTGTGCAAAAAAGGCTTGCACAGCTCATCCAGACCCGATCCTAAATATTACAAGAAATATTACTCATGAAGTGGAAGGCGAAATGTTTGTTTATGGAGTGCTCCACTAATGAAACCTGTAAGATTTATTTTGTTCCTGATGATTGGTTTATATTTAAAGAACATAGAAAATAGAGTTTTGTTAATTACAAGAAGTAATTTTGTTTAAGGTTTTAGAAATTTCAAAACTGGGAGTCTGGAGCATTTATGACTTTGTAAAGCGAGCTTGTAATATTACCATGTACAGTTGATTAGTACGAAAAGGAAAGAGAAAGTTCTACGATTCCAACTTGGCGAGACTTATTATGAGTAAGTTCTGTCTTTCATTATACATATTAACCTTGAAATAGCATAAGTCACGATTCTATAGTAGAGGACAATTATAAAAATTCGCAAAAATATCTAAAAATTTACTCCGACAAATGATAAACTTTATCCTATAAAATTAAAATCAGTTTGTTATTAGGATCTACAGAGACAACAGGACTGGCAAAAAGTCGGAAGAATGAGGAAATTTCAATCCAAACATGGCTGAAAAGGGCATCAGACCAGATTTGTTATTCGACTAAATAAAAATTCTTGTTTTTAAAACTATTTAAAGATTTGTGTAATTTTTATTTCAATAAACTTTTATTTTGTCGATAGTCTACCTTTTAGAGTTATTATATCGAAGGGATAAACTAAGGCTTAAATTTGATAGGTTCACTTATAGTTCGAACAGTAGTAGTTCTGAATATATTTGCTCTTCTACCTCATTTCCTCAATTTCAAATTAGAAAAAGTTTACATTATGCTTAAGTTATGTATTTTTTTTGTATAAAGAGATTATGTTGAACATATTTTTTAAAGCAAATTATTCATGCGGAACTTGTAATTATTTAAAATGGTAGTGTAAATTTTGCTCTTGATTTTTTCTTAATTAAAGTTATTTCTTGGACTTTTGAATAATTACGGTTTGACTTTGTAAACAAGACAAACAAAAAAATTAAAGGGACCCTTTTTAATATACATAATTTTAATGGTGGAATATGTTGTTTTAATGTTGGGAAGGGACGTCCATAAGACGTTGTAAGCAAATGTCTTAAAAACGTTGCCTTTTGTAACATAAGACGTCTATACAACGTCTTATGGACGTCATTCGTCTTTTATGGACATCCATAAGACGTCCTGAATGTTGAGATCAAACGTTTTATGGACGTCTTTAAGACGTATTTGTGCTGTTTGGGATATTACTATTTTCGTATAGGAAATCGTTTTTTCTTAAAAAAAGATATTTTTTTTTCAAAACTTCAAATAAAACTAATAATGCGAAGACTCACCCACATACAATTAATTGCAGTACATTTTAATTAACTCACGAAAGTTTAAAACCTGCACAAGAAATGCTGTCTTATTCTCCTCTTTTATTCAGAAATAAATACTAATCAAGCATTAAATGCAAGCAACAACAGGTTCAATAGTACCAACATAAATATTTCTAAGAATAGATCTCAAATGAAGTAATTAACGGCGCTTTTACCAATCCACTTATTGGGAAATCGCATACCGCTGATTTTAATGATTTTTCATACCCGATAATTGTGAATAAGGAGCCCATAATTGCGTAAAATTGACCTTTAATTGCCAAAACAAAATAACTAATTTATTTTGTGGTATATTGGAAGGAAATTTATCATCAAACAAAATTTAGAATGCAATATGGAGGTTTCAATGATTAGTTTATAAAAATTAGACTTCTGTCGAGAAAAAAATTTAGTATATATTTCAACATCCTAAAAAAATATATCTCGATGTTTGGCAACTCTATGCTAACAAAATGGCGGACCAAAAATGACCACATTTTTCGGTTTCTCCAGTTTATCTCAAAAACAAAAGGTTATATGAAAAAAAATTTCAAATAAGAGTTGTAGATAATTAAATTACCTATCGACTCTTACAAATAAAGTTATAGATGGCGCGCTAGTTATCGAGATATAAATTTTTTTCATAAAAAATTACATTTTTTTGTTTAATATAAAACTATTGTCTCAAAATTCACGGTATATATAGATATTGTTTATTTAAAAAGAATACTAAACCCGGAATTTGTGTGATTAATATTTTCTGAGAAAATCGAGTTCTAATTTGAAAGTTCGACCTTGAGTTTTCGCTCTCCTAATTAAGACACAGCAACCATTCTTACAGCAAATTGTTAAAAATGTATATTATTTAGATCTATTTTTTAAAAAATACAAGGTGTCCGATAAGTACTTCCTAATTTCTCGGAAGCATACCTGTCATAAAAAAAAATCCCTAAAGTGCCCCTAAACGGAGATACAGAGGCCTAAAGGGGTACCCAGCGATTTGCCTTATCGGCTCTAAACTTTTAACCGTCTTGTATAATTTAATGAAATTTTAATATTTTATAAAAGTCATAAAGACACATTAAACCATGCTACAGTCACGGATTTCTGAAAATAAAATGGATGACAGATTGTAATGAAGCTGTCAAACGAAAAATGTCCGGCGTATGCTCGGCGCCATTTTGGGTAAAGTGACGTTTTGGCACGTCAAATTAACCGTCAAAAGTCAAAAAATAGTATCATTGTTGTTATTATTGCGAAGTAATCTTTGTTTTTCCATGGATTAAATTTATTTTATATAACTTAACAACCAAGTAATATGCACCAAGCCATCAGTCAAATATTTAGGTGTAAATATAGACCACAAAATTATCTTAAATTGGTACTTTAGAACTGTTAAACAAAAATGTATACAAAGAGCCAAATACCTTAGGAGTCTAATATACAAAGAAAAAGGCATATCAAGAAAAACAACTCATATATACAAAGCAACATACTGACTTTATTAGGAATAGATGCCCCTTACATATGGTAATTGCAGGAAGCCAGCACTGATAAACCTTGAAACGGTAGAAACCGCAGCTCTATGTAGTAAGACTAAAATCCATCGTCCTAGCTATTCACCAATCAATTATTGTATGAATTCACTGAACATCCAGCCTCTTATTGCAAGACTTCCTGTCCTAACAACTAAGTTTGAAAGAAAACTTGAAACTTGACTGGTGATAGACGAACTGTGTACGACCAGGAACCGAAACCATAGGCCAGCCAGAAGACCTCCATTAATGATTCTGGCAGATCTCACATTCAACCTTTAATATACTTTTTTATTATTTTGTAAAGATTTGTGGGGACTTGAAGATCAAATGTACTATAAATAACCTTTTTATTCTGAAGGGCCTCGTTCGTTGGCCGGTATTGTTCAAATATATATGTCCTAATAAATTGTAATTATAATATTTATTTAATTGTAGTGTAGTATAGTGTACAACACAGCGTAAAGAAGTAAAATGTTGCATTTAACAATATTTGAATATAAAATTTAATGTTACTTATTTAAATAAAAGTTTCAAATATCTTACAAATTGTAATTTGTCAAATTTTTTATAAGTTGTGTTGACAATTATGTTACACTTAAGTGTTTAAAAGATACTCGGCTGTTATGGACATATGGACACAAGTGTTTATGTTAAATCCATAATTAGAACTAGCCGTAGTAAAACAATTTTTAAACAGCACGTTCATACTATTGAGATATGACAGAAGGATATTTTAATTAAAAATTAGAAAATACTGAAAATAACGGGGTACCACCTAATTAACATTTCAACTATTTTTTTTTTCAAAAAATAAAACGTTTTGAAGAAACGGTTCGTCAACATACTGCTTTTTTTAATGACTAGTTATTTTTAACAACCAAAAATATAATAAAAATTTTTAATTTATTTTTACGACCGACCAATAGTATGGCAGATATCCCCACATGACAATCAATTGACACGAATTGGATATATCAGGTGAGGTTATAACGTAATACTGTCATTTTATCTCTTTCTACCATTCGTTTCGTTCAACTTCAAATTTCGGAAAGATATGCAAATTGCTTCAAACCTTGTCACTGAGAAGTATAAACGATTACATTTAGTCGGTATAATTTTTCAGTGGCGACAGCGTATTCACTGTTATTATAACTTCACTTTACCCAAAATGGCGCATAGCATGGTCCGGACATTTTCTGTTTATTTGACGAACAGTACAGTTACTTTACATGTGCGTGGCTACAGTAGATGTTTTAGATCATCAGAGAAGTCAGGAACGGACTTGCAACCACACTCGTTGGGCCTAATTTTTGACAGGTGTCATTTTACAGAGCCGAAAACTAATTTTTTAAATACTTTGGTCATTCCTCTTCAAAAAAGGTACTCTTGGGTGGTTTTCGAGATAAATCGATTTTTATGAGAAAAACTCAAAAGTTACTAATGCTACACACAAACAGAAAAAAATTATATCTCGATAACTAGTGGCGCCACTTATAACTTAATTAGTAAGAATTGATAGGTAATTCAATTATCTACAACTTTTGTTTCGAGATAAATTGGAACACCGAAAAAAGTGACAATTTTTAGTCTGCCATTTTGTTACCACAGGGTTGTCAATGTTAACATCGATATATGTTTTTTAGGATGCCAAAATTCACATTTTCCAATAATACAAAATACAATCGCAGGTTATATTTCTTTTTCAATTTTTAAACTAATAAAAAAATTTGAAGGAATAATAGCATTTCTCAACGATAAAATATTTTGTCTGTGTAAAATGGTCTTTTATTAATCAAGGATAGATTTTAGAAGACTCCAGGAATCGTGACGGATTCCTAATTCTAGATAAAAATAAATTTGAAATTCCTAGCATGACAACACAGTAATAGTTCAAATTATTAACAATTTTGTGCATGATTCTTGATTACCCGTATTGAATGATGACTGGTCAGAAAATATTTGTATCATAACTTAATGATTTGCAGGGGTGATGCCCGAATTATTAACAATTTCATATTTTCGACGTATTTCAACATATCAACTTGAAACTAAAATATTTTCAAGATGGTGGTACTACCGGTTATACCGGAAGTTGATGCTTTCTTGCTTATTTTAAGTGGAACACCCTATATGTTATTTCATTTTTAGAGTCTACGCAAAATTATAGACATTTTTTATGTATAATGTCTTATACTTAAATGTTTATGACATATTTTAAATTTTATGTCAAAAATGACGCCTATACATAACTATCAATTTTTCCTATCTAAAAGTTTTATTATTTAATTAGGGTTAGTTTTCTTCTAGAAGGACATCTACTTTAGTGTACTATGATGATATTTTGATAATAAATAAATACAGGGTGATCAAAAACTAACATTAAATATTAACTTGAAAAAATCGTTAAAAGTCTTTTTTTTTTAAATGCAAACCACCGATTTTTACAATGTTATCTTATTTAGCATTAAAAATAAGATTGACTTTGAATGTTATCTGTTCGAAATATTTGTAGTTTTTGGAATATTGGCAATCTAACATTTTTGTATTGTTAAAACGCTATACGGCTTTTGAGTTTTGTTATTAGTTGGCCATGCCGGCGAAACGACGCGAAAGAAAACAAAAGAGCACTACAGAAATGTCACTATTTCTTGCAATTTGACAATTATTAATAAAAATGATTCTGGGGCGTTTAAATTATACGAAAGAAGATGATTTAAATTCGTTTATTTTGTTTATATGCCGGCGATGTTACGACATAAGAACAAGCTGATTTTCGACCACTAAAAATCTTTTTTAAGACGTGTTTCGTCTTGACACCGGTGGCGGACTCGTCAGTGGATTCCACCAATGCCTATCCCAAACACCTTTGTATACGTATTTACTTATTTGTCGAATGTTATATTTGAAGTCATTCCTTGACGGGATCTATAGGTAAGATGTTCTTCCTATAGGCGGTCGTTTATACAACACGATAAATTGAAACCGTCACGGAACAATGTTAGATGAATATTGGAAAATTTCAAAAATTTTGGCACTGTTAACGCAAAAATGCATAAAAAGAAACCTATTCTCAATGATGAAAATGCTGACATTGCAATTCTGGGATGTACTATGATTGTTAAGAGTATGTGCATCCCCCTCCCCCACAGATTTTTGAATGGGCCATAATATTTTGCACCCGTCTTGATCTTATTTATATTATTATTTTCGTCAAGAGAATTGAGGGCGCCCCTAGATTGGCTGCACCGGTATAACCGGAAATGTCTCAAGATAAAGAGTGCCTGCAAGAGATACAGATTTGGTTGAACGATATAACGCTCAGAAATTTTTTGATATGACTTTCAATGTTTGCATTATTTCAGAAAAACAGAAAATTCGGGTTTTGAATTATATTTTTTTGGCGTTAATATTAAAGTTAGTGCCAAACTGATGAAATTTTTTTACAGAAACTTTTAATAAGCATCTATTTTTCTATGTGTCGTTTCGTCCTCCAGTAACCATCATCAATTTCATTTTTCTAAATACGGCCCTGACTTGCTAATGTTAAATTTCAAAAGCCCTTTTTATTCTGAATTCAACAATGTGTTATACATTATGGTTTAATTATATTTTGAACCTTTTTTATTAAGGAATTTTCAAAGTACGGACCTGTCTCCTAGAGCATATTTTATATTGCTTTAGGTTTTTTAATTTAAAGAAACAAGTCACATTAGATCTCTCCTATTTCCAATAATAATGTTTGCCTATAAATAAACAAAATATTAATTCATATTGTTCTTATTACCAATATTCCTGTATTTTATTTATTATTTATTTTTTGTTTATTGTTAATAGTTCTTGGTTGGTAATTAAATCAACATTAATTATTACGAAGTGCTTTATGAATATTAGAGTGTTTAACTTACTCTATCCTATTTCTACAAAATTAATAAAAATAACAGGTCCGTGCTTTGAAAATTTCTTAATAATGATCAAAAAAAAAAAATCTAAATGTAATTAAACCATAACGTGTGACACATTGTTGAATTCAGAATAAAAAATGCTTTTAAAATTTGACATTAGAAAATCAGGACCGTTATTTTAAAAAATGAAGTTATTGTTGATTGCTCGAAGGCGAAAAGTCAAATGAAAAAATCGATAACGGCACCTTCGGGCTCATTAAAATTACTGTAAAAGTAGTCCTAGCTGTAAAATTAACGCTAGAAAAAAAATTCTAATTCCGAAACTTCTGTTTTTTAAATAGCGTTGGTCTTCAAATTACGAAATTTTTTTCATCCGTATCTATTATTGTTAGTGTCATCAAGATTTCCATTATGGCCCTCCTTATTTGGACACCAAAATCCTTTTTCGCCAAGTACCAACAATATTAGGAACGTTTTTCTTGTCTAAGACCGATAAATTACCTTTAAAATTACGACTCCTATTCCGTTCTCATAACACATTTAATTAAAAAATCTTAATACACTTAAACTGCATTTTTCACGGTCACCATGATTCAATTCATTCGGAAAGTTTTATTTATTAAATATTCGATTAATTTTTATCGATAATATTTATATTTTTTATAATTCTAACATCACAACTTAGATAAACATAAATTGTTCCACGCCGAGATTTGGCAAACACAGTGGAAAATGTCTATTACCCTATTTTTCACCGTACTTCCTGAAAAATACGCAAGGACAGACCGCGTCAAAGGTCGACCTGAAGAAAAACTGATCAACCAAATCGTTACATGCAGAAACAGTTTGACTATATAATCGAGAACTTGCAAGATTTTGGTATCAGTTAATCACTTTCTGTCTTCGAATAACTTGTGAAAATGTTTACAAATAGTGTATGGAAAATTATCGTTTTTCTCTTAAGTTGTTCGCAGGTAAGTTGTCAAATATCAAAATTAAATCGCAAAAAGAAATTTACGAAGTAAAATAAGCACCACTTGAAACTTTGAAAGAGAAATTTCAACAGTTCAAAATTACTTATCTGTTTTTTTACACCGTAAAAAGCCGTACCGACCATTTTTTTAAATTCCAAATCCACTACTACAACCCATCACTTTTCGATTATAAAAAATGTATCTTAAAAATAAAAATATAATTAAAATAATCAATACACATCAATTTTACAACATCCAAACAGTCCTAATTAAGGGCTCGTTCAGAATGGACCTTTTACATTATTCAATTGAAGTAAATTCATAATTTCTTCCAAGCAACTAGCTGTCAGTAGCTTCAACGGCAAACTAATATCTTGACATACAATTGTTGGGTTGTTATTAATAGCATTTTTTTAATATTTGGGACCTGACATTTTCAAATACTTGAAATACACATACATAAATTTTCTCGATATCTAACTAGTTTGAAAATAATATTACAATTTTTTTCTACTATATTAAGATTGGTTTGATGGGAGATTTAAAAGTACCCTTAACTCTATTACATTTTTCAGATTTATCAATAAATTTGTTTATAGTATCAAAAAAAGAAATGATTCCTCTTTTTCGGTAAAACAGGCAGAAATTTTTTCCTTCTCCTCATCGTAACTGGAAAACTTTTTCCCTTGAAGCTCTTTTTTCATTTTTGGAAATAAACAATAATGACTGGGGGCCAAATCTGGGCTATAGGGAGGGTGACCCAAGATTTGAAAGCCACATCTTTAAATAGCAGCCTTCTGGAGTGGTGCGTGGTCATGCAGAAGCAGCACATTTCCTCGCCTTTTCTTCCTTACAGCATACCTCAAACCTTCTAGTAGACCTGCAAAATATTCTCCTGTTATAGAAACGCCTTTGTCTTTATAGTCAATCATCAGTATTCCTTCTGAATCCCAGAAAATAGTAGCCATGAGTTTTCCGGCCAATTACAACACCTTGAACTTCTTCGGAGGTGGTGTGCCCATTCTGTGTTACTGCATGGACTCTTGCTTCAACTCAGGCTCATAATGATGTTTCATACTCAGTAACAATTTAACAATTTCATCCCTGTTCTCGCTACACCCCTTTTGGTGCGGCGTAAGCATTCTGGGCACCCATCTTGCGCACACCTTTGACATGCCAAGATGATCATGCAGGATAATCAAAATGGTTGTACGTGTTACTCCAACCATTTCTGCGAGCTGCTTCTTCTTCAGACGGGCATCTTCCAGTAATAAATTTTTTGATGTTTTCTGCAGTAGTCGCCCAGACCTGGGATCCTGTTCAAGTGAATAACTCCCCTGTTTGAATAGGTTGTGACACTTGTAAACCATGGTTTTTCCAGGACAAGAGTCGCCGTAAACAGAAGACATTTCTTCCAAAATGGTTTGAGGAGGTTTTCCTTGCTTCCTACATAGTTGTACTTTTTTCCATATTCACTTGTTTAATTGATGTTATCTCTGCAATTTCAAAATAAAACTTGTTATTTCTAGTACAAATGAGTTACGCAATTAGCGCAGGTAAAAAAAAGTGACTCATCCCCCTCCAACCCATTCATTCCACGAACTTTTTGTCCCACCCTCGTACATCACGGAACCTTGGCAAGTAAAATTCATACTTCACTGATTTTATTAATACGTTTTGTAAAAATTCGTTAAATTAATTATCATTTTTCTGATAAACTTAGTTTTAACATTATTCCTAAAGTTTTAAATAATATATTCTAGAATTTTCCTCGGAGTGGTATTTATAAATTGTAAAACTTGCCTGAATGCTTTTATTCAATCATAAACAGAACCTAATTTAAAAAATAATCATACCACGCATTTTTTCTTTAGATTCTATGCGACGATGAATCTGACAACCCTCAACCTATCTACAAATACCGCTACGAAACCGAAGACATGATGAAAACTTCGGCTTCTTCATCCCCAGTACACGGTTACCATGTGGTAGAAGGTGGTTACTATCCCGCCGAATCTGGATTGATAGGATCAGCGATAGGACCAGTAGGAGCAGGAGGTGGATTGGGAATAGGAGGAGGCCAATTCATTGGTAATTGTTTTTTTTCAAGTGAACGATGTCTACAAACAAACATACATTCCTTTCAACCTACTGTATCCGATCCAGATATTTTCAGTTTATCACGTAAAATCAACCATCTTAAATCTTATTTTAAGATGCTCAGACTTCTCCAAGCTTTCTCCTTTCGTGGATATGAATCTTTGTGGTGAAAATAACTTTGTATCTGCATTTTAAAATTTATGTTTTGTCCAACAGGCGGAGGAGCTGGTAGTTTGGGCTACGGAGGGATAGGTATCGGCGGTGCTGGAATTGGAGGCGCAGGTATAGGCGGTGCTGGAATAGGAGGCGCAGGTTTAGGCGGTGCTGGAATAGGAGGCGCCGGTCTAGGCGGTGCTGGTTTGGGCTACGGATCCATTGGAAGTGGAGGGATTGGATACGGGCATATCGCTGGACCCCAATTTGTAGGAAGTCTAGGTGTCGGCCTAGGAGGTGGAGGACTAGGAGTCGGTGGTATTGGAGTAGGAGGCGGTGGTATTGGAGTAGGAGGCGGTTATGGTGTACCTTTGATACGTGGATATGGTAAAGAAATAATATATTTATACTTAGAACAGCTTTTAGTGACGATGTATTGAATTTAACATACCAATATCAAAACACCATTTAATAACAGCATCATTTTGATATAAAAATGTCGTGTTCAGAAACATTCATGTTTTCATTAATATGTAGAGCACTTTTTAGGATGGAGACCATAAATTTGAAGATTTCCAAGGTTGTGTCTAAAATAACCAATAAATAAATAGGCTTCGTTCTCTTCATTCATCTTTTTCCATTAATCTCCATTCGCAAAAGAAAATGTCATAAAAATCCTTACGAATTGTTTTTTTTTAATAGATTTTCGAGAAAATTCTTAAAAATACGACTGTTTTTTAATAATCGGTTATTTTTGACTGATCACATAAGTAATTTAGATACATATTGGCTCTTACAAATAATCAGGAAAAACTGACTTTGCAGGAGGCGAATCGGTCGATCAATCTCAATTTAGCGGAGGCAAGAAAAATCTTGCTGATGCAAAATATGAAAATGCTCATGGAAATCAAGGAGAAGTAGTCAAACACGGTCAAGAAGGGTAAATATGAAATATCTAAAGATTTATATAATATATACACATCTAACTTTATTTTTTCAGATACCACCAAGGAACTCAAGGTGTGACAGACGTTAAAGGAGAAGAGGGTTACTACAGCAACGCAGGCGGTGGTAAAAACGTTGTAAATGACGGCAAACAATACTACGGTGGACAAAACTTTAACCAAGAAGGTACACAGTTTTTTTATCGTACCTCGTAACTGAAAAACATATTATTTCATGAACGCGTGTTCAATTATATACCGGGATTAATCTAAATATATATTACAATCTTGTCGTCTATAGGTAAAAATGGAGAAGAAAACCTTAACAAAAAAGGACACAAAAAGGGACACAAGATCAAGGGATACAAATCCTCCCATCACAAGGATGAATCTGGCAAAACCGAAGAATTCTACGATGAAGAACATGATGAAGGCGACAACTACTTATTCAAGGGACAAAACGGTGCCTTCGGACAACAGGGAACATCCTCATACAAGGTTTGTTCGTTATTTTTATGATTTTAATGTGAGGAATTAAATCTTCAAATTGTTTTCTGTAGGGCGGTCACGTAGATGATAAATTCAACGAAGCAGAGCATAAGAAAGCTGGACATGTTAACAACGAATACGCATTGAAAAATCAGAACTCGAATCAAGGCCAGTATGGTGAAAACAAATATTCTGGAGGCGGAACCACTTATGGAGCCAATAATGGTCTTGACCAACAAAGTCTGTTAGGGCACCAAGAAAATTCGAGGTAAAATTTTTTAATTATCCCTTGTATATAATTAATATATAGGGTACGATCAAAATATTTAAAATAATAAGTGAGATATTTTAATTTTTAATTTTGCGTTTGTTTTAGACTTTTCAAACATCATCAAGTGCCTTTTTACCACCATTACTAAATGATAAATCCAGACATTTTTACAAGTTATTTTTAGGAGATATTTAATGTAATTATAAGTATTTATTTTTGTGTTATAATGTTTAATATTTATTTTCTTAAGTTACCATATAATAATGTACCTAATTGTATTGTGTTGTATTTCTAAGTGTTTAAGAACTGACCTTATGACGTTTCTGCAGAGACATGGATGGCCTATGTATTATTTTGTGTTCAAGCAAAAATAAATGATTATTTATTTCGAAAAATTTGTTTCCTTTATTTTACAGTTTACCATCGAAAACATTTTATAAAATTTTGTCTCTAATTAAGAATATATTGTTATTGAAAAGGATAGTGAAATAGCTCATTTCAATTTAATGATATGCAACCCGTAAAACGCTAAGCAAACATCTACACATATACCGACGCTCATAAAAATGTTCATATCGATTGCATTTAATAACCAATTGTCAATAGACAATATATATTTTCGAAACATAATATCTATACAAATCTATCATCCATCATAATACAAAAAGGAATATTATCTAAGTCTTATCTACACAGCAAAAATAAATACTTAGAAACCTGGCTCACAAAAATCTTAATCAGTGGCGTAGCTACCAGGGTGGCAGAGATAGTATTACCCTTCGAACATACCCCTGTAGAATTGGAATAACCTCAGAACTAGAGCCCGGTTGTTTGAACGCTGAATAACGTAATAATATTTTTATTTATATTTGAAAAAGTGTTGATAAACAGTAGATATTTCATTTCTTGGTACACACATACCGATTTGATGATATCCTTTTCTAATTGTATCATATGATAATCGGTCAATTCTAGAAAACATAAAAGTATGAATTCATGGTTGCCTAAAATATTATTATCGTTATTTTTAAAAAAACTGTATACAATGTATACAATATCTAACAATATTTACCAATAGAAATAAGTTTTTAAATCCTCTTTTTGTTAATATTAATTACAAACTTCTAATTTCTAACATTTAAAAACACTGAAAAGAGTCACGACAAGCAATTAAACTAAAAGAAAAGATAAGTAAACATGTTTATGCCTGTCAAACATCAAAAAAAGGCTTTCCCCACCGACCATAAACAGCTTTCAAACAAATCTATCAACACAATTTGGAAAATTCACCTTTTTAATAATTGTTTTTAGTGTTGCTGACGTGTTTTCTGCTAGTATATAGTGCTTTTCTAATGTAGCGAATAAATTCAATATAAAATAAATGAATTATTTTTAGGAAAACGGTCGAACCCGTCGAATTTGATACCGAAATACATAGGGTAACTCAAAAAGGAGCTATGACGACATTGATATATTTTTATATTTTTGGAATTGTAAACCTCATTTCTTATTTAAAAATCATAAAGGGTTTTGGGATAGTCAGAAAAATAATTTCAACGATCAAAAACATTTTCCGAAAAATCCTGAAATCTCATAGAAGGGGATATACATACACATATATATATATATATATATATATATATATATATATATATATATATATATATATATATATATATATATATATATATATATATATATATATAATTATTGACGCATCAACAATTTGAGTCTTTTAGCGTCTATTCAGGTTAATTTTCTTTAATGTCCGTTAGTTTAAATATGTTTACACACTTATATTCGACATGTGGGTTTACACATACACTTTTTTCTTTTTTATATTTTACTTAACAGTTGGTTTTCATTTAAAAATGAAAGAATATTATTGGAGTTCTGTATTGAGATCATGTTTGTTGGGTTACCTGATATATTATGTTTATTACCTTTGGATTGGTAATTATGACAATCAAAAAGAATATGTTTAATAGTTAGTGGGAAGGTACAGGAAGTGCTATTGCTATTGCTATTCAATGTGTACAGTGAATCGATTTTCGAAGAAGCACTGTTAACGGAAAGTAAGGGAATAATAATAAACGGAAGAGCTGTAAACAACATAAGATTTGCAGACAACACTGCTATCATAGCTAGCTCCGCTGAAGAACTCCAAGAACTAGTGAACGAAACAAATAACGTTTGCGAGCAACACGGATTAAAAATGAACACCAAAAAGACTAAATATATGGTAATAATTAAAAAACAAAACATGCAAACAAGCATAAAGTTGCGAGGTGTGAATTTAGAAAAGGTGCAAAAATACAAATACGTGGGAACATGGATAACAGCAAATAATGAACAAACAACAGAAATAAGAACGAGGATAGAAATGGCAAGAAGTGCGTTTGTAAAACTGAAAACCATTCTGTGCAGCAGAGACATCACTCTAGAACTAAGAATGAGAATTTTAAGATGTTATGTATTTTCAGTGCTGCAGTACGGGTTGGAAGGCTGGACACTAAAACAAGAACACATAAATAAACTGCAAGCGTTTGAAATGTGGTGGTACAGAAGGATGTTGAGAATATATTGGACGGAGAGAAAAACAAACGTAGAAGTATTGCTAGTGATGGACGAAAACTATGAATTAATTAACAACATAAAAATAAAGAAACTGCAATATCCTGGACATATAATGACAGGCCAGCGATACAAGTTGCTTAGATTGATCATGCATGGTAAAATAGAAGGAAGAAGAAATGTCGGAAGAAGAAGAATTTCATGGTTGAGAAATTTGAGAGAGTGGTTGTACATCACGTAACCCTGCCCTGTAGCTCAGTAGAACTTTTTCGAGTAGCAGCAAATAGAGTGAGAGTGACAATGATGATATCCAACCTCCGATAGGAGATGGCACCTGAAGAAGAAGACAGGAAGTGCATTGGATTGGTTTTGGCCTTTTATTAAGTATTCATTTGTGAGGTGCGTGTTTCCGATTCGTAGCCTAGTAATTATAATAGATTCTTTCCTTGTTAGGGAGTGGTGTGAGGAGTTTTCAAAGTAGATGTGCTTCATCGTATGCAGTTTGTTATCGTCCAAGGTTAGATCCCATTCAAGTTGAGCCAGATTATGGAAAAGTTTATTAATGTGAGTTTTGATATCCTTAATGTAGAAGATTTGGTCTACAAGGAGGGGATTAGGGGGATGTTTAACAAGAGAGTCTGCCTTCTCATTTCCAGGTATTCCCACATTCTCAGAGAAGGGGGTCTTATTCCTGCCCTTGGAACTCTGAAGCAATGCAGTAATCAGCCGACCGAATTTATTTTGGAGTATTCTCTTTGCCTCTACCTCCTCCAATTTTCTTGACATTGAATTGGTTCTTATTTAACGAATGAGAAAATGAGACAGTACGATGGGAAATAAACATAAAGATGGCAGGAACGGATCAAGGGAGGGAGGGAGAAATCTCCATCCCCCAAGAGCTTCAAATTCAAGTGACTTTTTAAGCAACCCAAATTTACTTAGCCATGAAAAAGCAAGTTCGATGTAGAATTTATATAAAAAAAAAGTGGTTTTATATTAGAAATACCGTTCACAAGACGATTTTCCACTAGAAAGAGTCCACTTGGATTGAACCTCCAATGCTCTTTTCTGGATCCGCCCCTGATAAAGAGTGCCTGTGGAACAAGTTTGAGGTGGAGCCCAAATTTAAACCACTGCTCAAAAAATAACTTACGTTCTTCACCTTTGCGTTTGCAGTAATTTTTGCCAAAAAAAAAAAGGAATGGATATTAATTTTTAACTTGTGAATACTTCGCGTAATGGTAGTTGTACAGGGTGTCCGGGAAACGTGGGAAATCTCCCGGATATGAAAAAAAACAGGTGGAGGAGGTTAACTCTAATTATGGATCGATTTATTTTTATCTTAAAGTTGAAGACTGAATATTTGATAGGAACAAAGATGTATCTTTTATCGAAATACGCCAAATCCAAGATGTAAATAAAATGTTTTTTTCGAAAACGGTTACCCAAATAGCACACTTCAGTCCACTGGATATCCATCGTTTATCCAAAGATGGACATACTGGGTATCCATGGGATGTCCAGAATTTGTCCACCAACATCTTATGGATATCCACTAGACTATACGTATGTCCCACTCATGGACGTCTTTTTGGATTCCATATATTGTCCAGGTATGGATCATTTTTGGATATTAATAGGACTAATTTTGGATGTCCATATAATGTACATTCTGACATATTATCCGATGGTATTGTGCTTTTTGGATTAATAGGTCAGAATCTATTGTTCCCTCTTCTTGACGTTCCGCTAACATGAATGGTAGATATTTTCAGAATTTGCTTAGGGTTCGAGAGCTTACACTACCTAACTAATCTTCACTTCTGAAGATACAGACCACTTATGTCATCAAAACGTCGATAACAAGTAACCATAGATGGCCCTATTAGTCCCAAAAATTAAACAGATATAAATTACATTAGCGAACCAGGTAACAGGAACTGGATCCACATATTACACTTATTGATTACAATTGTCAAGTTTTTAATACAATACTATATAAGAATATAAAATTTTATAATTAGTCGAATTGTAAGTGCTACAAAATATAGCTTCAATTGATTTAAATTGTTCAAGCTGTAGAAGGATCGCTATGAATAAGTTATCTGGTTCCATAGTAATAGGTACAATTTCAATTGGGTAATAGAAAATATACCATTTATTTAAATAAAGACTTTTTATTGTTACAATGATTATTTTTTTCTAGATTTATTTCTGTCGTTTATTCTCTTCAGCCATTGTCTAATCTCGTCTTCGGCTGTTTTTTATCGGCCCCCCCATTCTTCTATCGCAGCTGAAAATTAATAAGGTTTAACGTTAAATGATGCAGTATTTTATGGTTTTGTAGGAATTTAAATCTCTCTCTCTCTCTCTCTCTCTATATATATATATATATATATATATATATATATATATATATATTATATATATATATATATATATATATATATATATATATATATAAAACCAAATGTATCGTTATTGCTTAGAGTGCTTAAACCAACAGACCAGAAAAAAATTTTTAACACACTTTTTGTCTGGGTATTATCAGAACAAGAGGATCTAGAGTTCAACGTGTGAAATCTGACACCCAATTTTTTCTTATTATTTACGGGTATGACAAATAAAACAGAGAGATTTTTTTCATCAAATTTTTATATTTAAGTGGTAACTTACCTACAAATAGTGAACATAAGTTCTTTAAAGGGCACTTTACTGTTCTATCATATGTATAATTCTTGGAAAGGCTATCTGTCATTGTTACAATAAAATATCTTTTAATAAGTTAATAGGTATAATTTCCTCCAATTTTCGCTTATTGTAAAACCTAAAATTATATTACTTTATTGAGATTATTAAACGTTAATTCCACATATGCTAACCTAAGAATATTTTTGACTTTAAGAATCAAAGTAAAAAAATATATATAAAATAATCCTGTAAATTAAGTTTTTTTTTTATTAATAGACTCATACACATAAAGAAGCATTACTCGAATAAATTTCAGCTTTTATTTCAGGAGAAGTGTAATAAACTTACTGCATCTTTAAATTGTCCTGAAGATTTTATGTGACTTGAGGCAGCTGATTATTTTCTTAAGTAAAAGGATAGTTGAACTCCTGCAGAAAATTCTTTGTAGATACTTGTTGTTTTTTCCCTATTTAAGAGTACCTGAATATCCTCTCTAATTTGGTACAAATTAGCTTTCACATAAGAATTTTATTTGGACCAATCTGTGGAAAATTCATCTAAAAATAATTAAAATAAATTAAATTATAAGTCTAAACCTAGAGTCGAACTGTCTAAACTTTATTATATATTTTTTAACAATTATACTGCACAAAAATACACATCAATGTAAACTTTTACTAGCGTTTAATCTAAAATAGTCATAAAAAAATTAATATAATTATTCAAATTTGCTATAGCTTTTATTCCATTATAAATTTTGATAACATTTATTAATGCCAGCAATCTTATTAGACTGATTACTCAATAATGACTTTGTCAGAGAGAATTTTCTCTAAAATTTACAATTTTATTATTACACAAATTTACAACTCTATCTGTGCTCTATTTTAACCAACAAGATACAAAATTCATTGGCCTATCAAAATATTTGCACTTATTTGTAGTAATTTCCATTTAAATAAGTGATTGTATGAAAAAGTATAGCTACAAAAGCTATATTTTAACATACGTGTTTTGATACTGAATATTTTGTTCACTTTCAAATTTGTGCGAGTTTGATACTAAATTATCAGCTTTTCGTCGGGCATGTCTGTAGTTAGTATAATTCAAAAAATTAAATTAAAAATAACTATACTTACCTTTAACGGTGGCATCTTCTTCAAATAAAAAGCACACTTGATTTTAGCTCAACTAAAACTCCAAAGATCTTTTTTAGCTCGACGTAAACACAATAATGGGCACAAAATATCTGAAGGGATATTTTGTGATCATGGCGGGCCGGCGGGTTAAGAAATGACAATTCTACAGGCCGATATTACAGTATCCGATTTTACCGTCAACCCGAAATTTAATTAATGGACGTCTGATGGACTTACACTGGACATCCAGATATCGACGTACATATAGATTACATGTCATCACATCTACTGGACATCCATAAACGATCCATGGACATACAGGACATTATATGTACCTATTCTGGATATCCAATGGAAATCTTGTTCTATCTGGGTAGGATTACCGACATGAATGAAGAGTATTTAAATTTTAGTCAATAGTTAAAAGTATATAGAAAAAGTTGTCCAAAGTTCTTATCATACAGGGCGAAAAAAAGATGAGGTCATGAGTGTCACAGCTAGTCCGTCCCTGCAGCTGAGTAATTAAAAAAAATTGAAATATACCTGGTGGTTCAATAATTACGTGTAAAAAACTAGATTCCATTGCAGCTCTTTGGGAGCCCATATCTCCGAAGCGGAGACCTATACGAAAAAAAGTTTACATAAACTGGTAGTATTTCTTTTACGTGTTTTTTTTTCATACTAGGGAGATTTTCCACATTTTTCCGGACACCCTGTATATTAGAAATGTGCGCTTGAATTTTATTTAGCTGGGCGCTTTATTGTGGAGGACGAAAATATCTAACAAAATATCCGGAAAGCGACAATGTTAATAAATATCCTGATACGTGTTTTTTAAAGAACTTAGGACAAAGGTATGAGTGGTGAAAAGGTTTTAAGTACGTTTTTATAAAATTGTATGGAATGGAATAAAAATACATTCATTTAAACGTAAAATTTGTTTTTATTTCCTTCGTCGTTTCAAAAAGTAATATCTTACACTATATTAACAAAATAAATAACATCAGGTATACTTAAATGAAATAATTTACAATAAATAATATTGTCTTAGTAGAACGGTGATGTAGTAATCCCAATATTTATTTACAAAGCGGTGGATTCGTTTTTTTTTTAATTATATATATTCCAAATTAACTGGATCCACTCCGAGTTCAAAAATTCACGCAATTCAAGAAGGCAAAGCCAAAATCACTTGGTATAAAAGGTTTCCAGAGGTGATCATTTCTTTTCTAGAGTAGACCGAAGGGAGGAGGGAGAGATTTCAATATTCAAGATAGTGAATCTAATAGGGTACCTAAAAAAGTTTAAAATCTCCGTTGTAAAGGTTTATGGAATCATTTCGATGCTGGAACGGATCATAGCAAGAGATTTCGAAGGTGCAAAGGGGTTTCGAGGGCAATACTGAATCAACCAGTTTGAACTCCCCCTCCTCCTAGCAGAAAAAAAGAAACTAACCTTTTAGAAAGTCTTTGAAACCATTTCGATGTTGAATTAGGTCATATCCAGTAACTTTAAGGATGCCGAGAGGTTTTAGGAAGCCATAAGTTTGTGTCCTAACGAACATTTTTATAAGAACCAATATGTTTCATCTCACTACAGCAAATTATATATATATATATATATATATATATATATATATATATATATATATATATATATTTCTACATATATATATATATATATATATATATATATATATATATATATATATATATATATATATATATATATATATATAAATATATGCAGAGTGTTTATTAAATATATCCTTGGAATAGTCCAGAGAATAACCCCTTATTTTTGCCGTATGTTTAATAAACACCTTGTATATATATACGGCAAAAATTTAAGGAGTTATTCTCGGGACTATTCCAAGGATATTGTGTCCTTGGATGATTTGTGAAATGGTTTTGTTTCAAAGAAACATGACGAAACAAATTTTCGACAAATCTAATTGTAGTATTTTTTTAAAGTATGAATGTAGCGGAAATAAAAGTATGGCGTACTACACTGGACTTACCAAGTAATAAAGAAAATTATAAAAATGCATTGTTATCTTTTCACAACATTCCGATTACTGTGAACGGCTGCAGACATTGAATTTGAATATATCGATTTTGTACGTGTCGAATTTATTAAGACTGATTGACGTTTGGCTATTTGACGTGTATTTTCTGTCTTTAGTACTGAAACTGTTATTAGTGGAGTTCTCTATCATGAATCGCTATACGAACGCCGACTTGGCTGACATTCATTTCATTTATAGACTTGCTGATGACAATTCATTAGAAGCTAGGGTTCTGTACATTGAACGATTTCCTTAGCGTAATGTTTCTAATAGAAAAACCTTTCAAAGTATTCGTCAATGTCTTCGTGAAACAGAAAGATTGAAGCAAAGTGGAGGACTAGAAAGGCCAATTACATTAAGAAAGGGTAGAAGTAGAAGTGAATGTGCTGGACATGATAGAGGAAGGTACTGCAAATACTTTGAATGTAAGTAATGGGACAGTTTGGAACATTCTTAGGGACTATTGATTATACCCATACCACATACAACGCGCTCGGGCACTTATTCCTGCTGATTTTCCCCCACGTATTGCATTTTGCCAATGGCTTTTTCACATACTGGTTCAAATCCCTCAACTACTGGCACTGATTCTTTTTACCGATGAAACCAATTTCTCAAGAAATACAATAAGGAACTTCCACAATAAACATGTGTAGGCTGAAAAAATCCACGTGAAGTACTTGAAGATCGTTTTCAACATCACTTCTCAATGAATGTTTGGATTGGAATTGTGAGTGACTCGTTAATTCGACTGGCATATCTACCAGGCAGACTTATCGGCGAGGTGTACCGCAGCTTTTTGGAACAAACTCTACCTTCCTTCTGAAAGAGGTACCATTAGCTACAAGAAATGAAATGTGGTTTATGAAGGATAGTGTGTATGTGTGTATGATTGCTCGAGAGTTTTAACAGTAACATATGGAGATCACTGGACTGGTCGAGGTAGACCTACTTATGGCCTGCTCAATCCTCAGATTTAAACCCCTGGATTATTTCATACGAGGTCATCTAAAGTCATTAGTTTATAACACTCCAGCGGAAGATGTGGAAGATTTAAGAAATCGGATAATTACTGAGTGTAACTCAATAAAAAACGACTCTGGTGTTTTTGAAAGAGTTCCGCAGTCACTTGGAAGAAAATTGGATTCATGCATCATTGTCGAAAATTTGTTTCGTCTGTATCTTCGAAACAAAGCGCCTTTTCACAAATCATCAAATCCTCGAATTTTTACGGTATGTGTAATAAACACCCTGAGGCGTTTTAATTAATTTGCTTCTTTCTCGCTCCAAAACTGGGCTAGTTGGTATTACTAAAGACGCAAAACATTTTAATATCCACATCTGCCTGTTCTATGTGAATTAAGACCTGATTTCTTATTCTAGTTTCCGAGAAAAAAAAAGTCAAGAGTGTCAAAAATACTATTTTTGGCTATTTTCCATTGGTTATTTTGCATGCATATTTATCAATCGATTAGAGACACTAACTCGACTATAAAAAGCTATGATTCACTTTTAAAATCTCTTTTCGATCATATCAACTTGTCATTGATAAAAACGTTCAAAATTTAAGTAAATTTGCCGATATATTTTACCACATTGAAATAAAGATATCACAGATTTTAAATAAATCATGCATCTATTGTGTGGGAAAACTGAAGTGGAAACACATGATAATACTTAACTTTGTTTGAGTAACTTTTCAAATACTTAAGAGATATGTGTCATTTATAACCAATAAATAAACCTTATCCAAAACTTTATAAATAAATATCGGGTAGATCAGCTGCACTAGCATCTAGAATACATAATAACACTTTTTATATCACAATAATTGGCAACAATATATCATGCTTTAAATCCTAATACTATAGTTATGTTAAACATAGAAAAACGGGTTTCAACTTAAAGCCTGTTTTATACTTATTTTTACTTTTGTCGTTTTTTTCATCTGCTTATTTCTTACAAGATGTTTTTATATATAATTTTTTTTCTGAAAAATTCACACAATAAGTTCTATCAGATGGACTGCGTATTCGGGGAGTATAAAGTTTAAAATAATTTAAAAAAAACTAAAATATACAACAAGTTCTAAATTCTAAAAGTATGAGTTTTAGATTTATTATTTACACTAGACTAGGCCATTTTTTTCTATTTATTTTTTTTTTTGGTTTACATTTTTAGATATTACAACCAATGTACCGAACTCAAGAATTATGTGCATAATGTCCCACTGTATCAGCATACTTATTTTCATCATTCTGATAAGTGAACGTCAATATTCAAGGACTTTTTAAGTGTTAGAAGGGATTTCATTGAACTGTGGAAATTTCTCATTTTCCTACTGAAAAAAATTTTCCTTATTTTTACATTTTCTTAAAGTATAGATGCAGGATTTTTTTTCGGTAAAGTTGCGAATTGTTCTATCGTAAAAGTAAACATCAATAAGACGTTTTGGTATAATTTATATCAGTAAAAAAAATTTTAAAAGCAAAAAATTAAAAAATATGTTATGTTAAGGTGGTTTAAACATTTGAGATTCTAGGCAATAGCACTAAAAGCCGGTTTTTAAAGGGAAATTTACCCTTAATCATTTAATTTCCAAAAATCATTTTTTCAGCGTCTACACTTATTCATACTATATTAATACTGAGTTTATTTTCATAAAAAGTTAGGGAAAATAATTATGTACCCTTTATTATCTTAAGTGAGCTTTCGGAATGGTCTGTAAAAATTAGTATACAACAAGCTTATCTTTGTAATTACTCAGTACTGTTCATAATACATTCAATATTCAATTCATATACAAATAATTTTTCGTCAGTATACAACGTTGTTGAACTTTGTTGTTCCTTTTATTGTATGGTATAAATTGTATCGATAGTTTCAGCTTATGTATAAACTTGGAGGCCTTGAAATTATGGCATACTACTTATTCTCTTTATTTAATCTACATTATTTTAATTTTTATTTTGATTTCGCAGTTATATACAGGGAGGGCGTCCATTTTAAAAATAATTTAGCTTATATAAAGTGCCTCAAAAAAGCGTGGCGCATAATTTCATCTCTGTGTTTCAAAATGTAACGATTTATATGTTTTTATCAAAGTTGGAGTCTCATTGAACCCTCTTTTCACCGCTAATACTTTTTTCACTTAACAAGCGACGTTGCCAAATTATTAAATTTTTAAATATTTCACTTAAATTTTAATACCCCCACCACTGTTCCTTACGTTTTTGTAACAACTCGTGAGAAGTCAATGCCTTATCACACAATAGTTCAATATTTATTTTTTTATATCGGATGCCCAAATTTATTATTTACATATTGATATTTTTAATCGAACACCCATATATATATATATATATATATATATATATATATATATATATATATATATATATATATATATATACTGCACATTTCAATTCTTAAGATAAATAAAGTTAATTGGACTTAAATTTTTGTTAACTGTTCTACTTGTTAATACCGTATGGGTTCGCTTGGATTTTCAAAATGGCGAAACAACAATGGCCGCCACAAGAAAGTAGCTTTTTAATGCTGTATGGGTATGCTTGGATTTTCAAAATGGCGAAACAACGATGGCCGCCACAAAAAAGTAACTGCTAAATTTAATCTTTTATTTTTAATCCAATTCTTGTAAAAACAATTTTCAACTCTTGCAATTCACTTCTCAAATGTTTTTGAGGTCCTCGATTATCAATCAACTTTTAAGCTTTTTAAAATTTGAAGATGGCGAATCCAAGATGACCGCTGAAAAGTGTAAAAATCCTTTTGTGTCGTAAAAGTATGAGTGGGATATACCATAAAAGGTTATTGTGTTCGCTGATTACAAAATTCCTGTAAATTTTTCAAAATATCAAGATGCCACATCCAAATTGACAGTTTAGGATAATTAAAATAGTTGTATGTCATAGAATAAAAGGTAAAAAGGAATCTCTAAGATATAAGTTTTTTTTTGGTAAAAAATATCACAAAAAGATTAAGAGAAGATTTCACTATTCACAAAAAAATTAAATCAGTTTATTTAGCACCTGAAATCGTTAAAAATTGGGTATTTGTCCCTAATTCCGGCAAAAAATTTACAAATAATGAAGTAGTCGAGTGAAAAAAGTTACATGGTCAGTGTACAAGAACGAATTAGTACAAAACAACAAAGTTAATGTAAGTAAATACATTTAAATTATTAACTTTAATTTATTATTTTGGCAGCGCTGAAATTCATAAATATACAATTCTCTACAAAAAATACGCCATTTTGGGTATGAAAATTAAAAAATCGTACACAGCGACCCCAAACAACTCTAACCCAATTATCAAAGTAAAATTTAGATTTTTTGAAAATTCGGGTCCGATATTTTCAGTCCATCATCTTGTAAGTAAAAATTTGAAAATTATAAATCGATATTAGTAATCAGGGACGCTAAAAACCCATAACTGCATACCCAACTCGTATTTTTATGACAAAATGATTTTTACACTTTTCAACGGCCATTTTCGATTCGCCATCTTGAAAATTTAAAAAGCTAATGATAGATTTATAATGGGCGACCTCAAAAACATCTGACAAGTGAATTGCAAGAGTTTAAAATGTTTTTATTTAAAATAAGAGATTAAATTTAGCAGTTACTTTCTTGTGGCGGCCATTGTTGCTTCACCATTTTGAAAATCCAAATATACCATACGACATTACAAAGTAGAAGAATTAATGAATATTTTAAGCTCAATAACGTTTATTAATCTTAAAAATTGAAGTGTGCAGAGGGGTGGCTGATTTGACAGAGAATGCCCCCATATACTAGGCTGTAGTTTTGTCATTCGATAAGAGATGGCGCTATTAGGTTCGTGATTTTATTTTTCTAAAAATGTCACTACTGTTTGATGAACACGTATATTTACAGCTGTTCAAAGTGACGTGTCAAAGTATATTTTTAAAATGAAAAAAAAAAGTGAATATCGTGCAGTAATAAAGTTTTTATTTTTGGAAGGTGTAGCACTAAAACAAATTCATGAACGATTGTTAAAAATGTATAAAAACTCTTCACCTTCAATTAGAACAGTAGAACGATGGGTTGCTGAATCTAAACGTGGTCTTACAAGTCTTGAAGACGATCCATATGAAAGATGTTCAAAAAATGTATCAATATCTGAAATCATAGCAAAAATACAGGATATGGTTTTGAAAGATCATCGACTAACCGAGAGAGATTAAGTAGAAGCCCTAGGGATCTCATTAGGCAGTGTGGGCAATATTTTGGCTGAACTTTTGAGTTGTAGAAAGCTGTGTGCACAATGGGTGTCGCATTTGCTAACAATGGAACAAAAACCCATTCGAATGCGTTTTAGAACGGATAAAATGATTTTTAGGCATAGTTTCATTACTACGAGTCTACCACCATGATCCTAAATCAAAACAAGAGGCTAAGGAGTAGTGTGAACCCAATACGTCAGCTCCGAAGCTAGTTAGGGTCCAAAAATCGACCAAGGAAGTGTTAGCATCAGTTTTTTTAAGATGCAAAAAGAACTTTGTTCTTGGATTACCTCCAAATTCGTGAGAAAAGACCTGGACTTACAGAAGAAAAAATTATTTTTCATCAAGACAACGTACCCTCTCACATAGCTCAAAAACCATCGCGAAAATCAGTGAATTAAAGTACGAATTGTTGCAACATCCACCCTACTAGCCAGATTTAGCCCCCTCAAACTCCTGGCTCTTCTCACATCTCAAAAAAGTCATGTGTGAGAAACAATTCATCGAACGAAGAAGTAATAAGAGTTGTGGAAGCGTATTTCGACAGTCTTCCGAATTCTCACTTCAGGGATGGAATTCATAAATTAGAAGGTCACTGGAACAAATAATTTGAAGTTCAGGGAGATTAAACTGAATAATAAAACGTATTTCAAACCATAAAATGGTGTTTTTCTTATCGAACAACAAAACTTATTGAACAACCTGGTATATTATGCACCATGTTTTTTGGGACACTCAGTATAGACTAAACTATTTTAAAAATGTACCCCTTTTAATACCAATCGTTACTTTGAACCTTTTCTTAGTTTTTAATTGTTAAATGGAACAATATCATCGTTACAAGTACAGGCTATTACAAATTTATCGATTAGTATAAGGATCTCAAAACTAGATGAGAACTGTCATGGTAATCAGCAAAAAAATCCCTGCTAGGAACTGTGCCAGCAACAGTTAATAGATAGGTGAGAAAATAACTTACATATTTCCAGTGAGGATTTCGTTGACAATTAAAAGTGCAAAAATTATGAAAGGCATCGGAACTGTACCCTCACTGGCACAGTCGCGACGAGAAATTAGTTATCCTGGTCCGAAAATATATTAAAAGTACATTTCTTCAATTCAAAATAATTTTTTATACACTTTCACCGATTTTTAAATAATTGAAATTTATGTTTTAGTAAAATATTAAATTTGTAACACCCTGTATATAATTAGGACAGAAGCGCATCAAATAAAGATAACAAGTGCAATGCCAAATGGAACATAAACATTAGCAGCACGATTCATTAAAAGGTTCTAAAGTTAGACCAGCTCTAGTTTGAGATTTATAATAGGTCTATATTAATCGTGGTACGATCGACAAATTTTTATAGCAGATCCTTTTAATGAACTTGGGGGCAATTCTCCAGATTCAAACACCTTTCAAATTACAGATTTTTTTATCTAAATAATCTTCTTTTGGTCATTTATTATTTACAACTTAATTCTTACGCTCCATTCTTCGACTTTTCTCCCTCAGATTTATTCAAATTACAGGGTCTGAATTGAATTTTAGTTTTCTGATATCGACACTACTCGAATCACTGTACAGCCCTGGTTTACATGAGAATGGAATCAAAATAGTAAAATGATTCTCGTTTATATCACATATGGAAAAAAATCACCTGCAAAATATTGCAGCAGGTCAATAAATATAGCTCGTGATAAATATCAAAAGATCCTCTAGATCGATTCGATTATAACATACATACTGTATAATACATACACTGGGCCACAAAAAATTTTCTCACACAAGATATTTGTATACGTAAATTGCGTAATACCTAGCGGCGATTTAAGACTACCTGTCATCCATGACAACTTGTTTGAAGGTTGACATTTGGGATTTGACTTCGTGGTTGCCTAAGGACGCCGTCCCGTCTTTGGCTATGAAGAGTTGTAGCCCAGAAGCTGAAAAAAAAAGAAAAACTTATTAACAAAAGTCACTTAATAATAATAATAATAATAATATTCTTTATTTGCCAACAAAATTATAATCACATAACAAAGCAACGTCAGAGAGAGAAATGTTTAACATTAAGAATTGTAAATATATCGATCTAATTACAGTTAATATAAAAACTAATCGACATTTCGATAGGAACGATACACAAAGGAAAACAAAAGGAGAAAAAGACAGATACAAGATAATTTAAAAAAGTAGTAATAAGAGAGTCAGTTTACACTGAACAAAGTTTTACAGTTGTAAAATAAGAGATTCCAACTTAAAAGTAATAAAATTTTTACACACAAAACAAATGCATGAGAAAAAACCCACTAAACAAAAAATATTAAATTAAAAATATTGACATAACAAAAACTAATCATTAAAATTGAAAGAGTAAAAGCACCTATCAGGCAGCCATTCATTTACGCGTCTCTTAAAGCAATTAATCGACTCGGTAAGCCAGATTTCTCGTGGTAACATCTTTACGGCTTTAATCGTCATATAGTATTGTCCTCTCTCATAGAAGGTGGAGTTATGTAAAGGTACCCTTAGATCATTCGCCCCTCTGGTAGTCATAACCATGTTTCCCCCATAAAGCTGTCTATTTAGCGGAAATATTCCTTCTGATAAAAATGACTAAAGATCTAAAGTATAATGAGGGAACAGTAAGCAACTTAAACTGAGTAAAAAATGGTCGACATGAAGCTCTTGGGTGTAGGTGGAAGATGAATCTTAGTATGCGTTTTTGAATTTTAAATATATTAATAGCATTTTTTGATGATCCCCAAAAGGAAATACCATAAGAGATAAGAGATTGTATTTGCCCAAGGTAGAAAAGCCTAACAGTCTCTGCAGTGATGACGTCACGAAGCCTTCGGACTACACCACACAAACTGCTAAGCCTAGCCCTAAGAGCTGAGATATGATGTTCCCAGTTTAAAGAGGGGTCCAAATGAACACCCAAGAACTTAACCTGTTCCAAAGTACGTATAGATCTACCCCCAAGCCACACAAGCAGTGACTCAGACCTTGTTGCATGCTTTGAAAAAAGAATGAGACCGGTTTTATCTACGTTTCGAGTAAGGCCATTATCAGAACACCACTGCTGCATTTTCAATGCAGAGTTTGTGCACTTTCGAGACAGTCCCGCCAGAATCACTGATGTGTCATCAGCAAACTGGCAAACGCTATCCGCGGCCAATCCATCCCCCAGATTGTTTACATATATTAAAAATAATATGGGTCCCAGAATGGAGCCCTGAGGTACCCTCTGCAACAATTTAGTTCTATCTGAAAAGTAATGATGATTATTTTTAGCAAAGCAGACTGTTTGCTGCCTATCCGATAAGTAGGATTGCAGCAAACTGGCAGCAACACCTCTGACCCCATACGCACCAAGCTTTGTCAAAAGCAAGTTATGAATCACATGTTCTAGCTTAGAATTATGCAAGGAGCTACCAGAAAAGGATAGAAGCTTCTCCAATTGGCAGTGTACTACCATCTGCAGATTGGTTTCAAGCTCATTGACACTTGTCAGTACAGAGTAAGCAAGTATACTTAACTAACAGCGTTGCTGCAACCGCTTAAAAAAAAGTACTCAATTTCTGTACCGAAAAAGCATATTTCTTTTTTATTTAAAGTTACAAAAATTCTCCATCTTGTAATACACATTGCTTTATGTGATATATCTACTCACCAACAGAGAGCAGAGCTGAAAATTACAGTTAAATAACCGAATCTACTTCATTCTGATATAAACATATAATGCAGTGAACGTATGAGCTGTATTCTTTAGAATCCATTATCAGTTATCACAGTGATAGAAGTGAAAGAGATAACTTCGTGTTCTTCTGAATGCACATTTAGTTGCCACGTTTTTTTAAAAATGATAGAAATGAAAATGTTAATGACTCAAAAGAATATGGCTGTGTTATTTTGTACTGTTTTGTGAAAAGTAGTATTGAATTCTTTAGATCTGTACTGAATTAAATGGCAGCACTGCTAACTAAAAGCAGCGCCTTCTCCTCCAGATTACATGAAATTCAAGAATATGGTCCTGTGTGCCTCTGAATTCCTCCCTATCGCTTATTCAGAGTCAGGGCGACCCTCCAGGTAAGTTATGCCTTTCCTGTGTGAGGGAGATTTAATATTTCCAGACAGAAATCGCTTTTACCACACACGGATGGCTATCACTTCCGCTTCATACTGTTACGTGTGTGGTAAGTCCACCAATTTAACTCGTATGTAAAAGGCAAAACAGCAATGTCCACCTCAGGTCTCAGGTTTCCGAGCGAACTCAAAAAAAAGTTCCTTCTAGCTAAATGGAATCCTAAACATTTGATAATTGGCTATGATATATAAGCCAATTTAACTTTCAAAAGAAAAATTCCCTAATAACTAAGAATATTTGGGTTGCCAACCCAAAAATGTTACAACAAACGAACTATAGAAGTTCTTAAAACAAATTTGCTATACTTACAGCACAACTGCATTGACAATAAAAAATAATATAGTAAATATAACTATTTTTTACTGTCGAACTTACTTTCAGCTGATTCATCGGGTTGCTCCAAATTAGTACTTTTTAGTAGCTCCGCGATGAAGTCTTCTGGATTCACCCTAGTTATCTCGACTCTGCCAGGTGCCCCTCCTCCTCCCGCGTCGTCAGCCGAACTCACGTTCTTTTTCCGCCTCTCATAGGCAGCCTTGGCACGATCCAAAGAACCTGTTTCACTGCTGGTTGCTAGGCTACCAGAGCTCGGGTTTCTGCATAAACGAAGAACGATTTCAATTTAATAACTCAGATAAAACTTGATGAATATAAACTAGTATATTTATATTATATTAAAGAAAAAAGCAAAAGAAAAGGTAACCCTCTTCTGGTTAACTTTTTTTAACAGACATTTTGAGGTAATATTGTGAACTTCAAAAGAAGGAAGGCAGGGTTACCGTGGATTAGATTAGCAGTATATTCATATTTCGCATACAAGGAAAATTTTTTTTTTGGTCACAGTTGTCCCTAGAGACATAAAGATTTGCCAGTGCCCTCTATGGTCCGTTCGATGTACCAGACCTAAATCATATATATTAATAACTGCAATTTTCATGTACAACTCGTCGCACACCGTTATCTTTACAGAGAAACATAACTCTGTTAACCAAAAGAGGGAGGCTGCTGGAAATTGAGGATGGTGTCTATAGAAAAAAAATATACACTACAAATAAAACCGTATTAAAAAATTTACGCAAAGGGAATGAGAGCATATTTTAAATTGAAAAAAATAATAAGAAGAAATACATTCTAAGCAAAAAAGTGCTCAAAATAAACGGAATTGAATCAGAGAAGGCCGCAAATATATTGTCCGCAAAATGAGAACAGAAATATGAATAAAATAACAAAAATAAAGATATATATGTGCACTCCAAGTAGTAAAAGATCAATAATTATAAACTATAAACTAAAATCGCCTTAAATTTATAATAAAAAGTAAACAATGCAAGAGCAACAAACAAACTCGACAAAACAAGATGGGATAAAATAGAAAATGAGAATCAGAACAAAAAACTTAAAACTAAATATAAGATATAAATTAATATGCAAACATTTTACTTCAAACTTGGAAATCAGTTAAACCAAAAAAAAAAAAAAAATACTAAAACCAAATGAGCAAGTGCGTGTCAAACAAACTTTACGTTAGGGCTCCGCAGAAGTTGTTTTTCCTTCCAATGAAACTTCCTAATTAATTAAATTAGCAAGTTTTTCTCCTTCAGACCGTTAATAGAAAAATAAACAAGTTTATTTCCAGCACACTCTACTTTGGTTCTCGTTCGTGGAGCTATAACAAATCAAGAGCAAAATTCACAGAAAACAACTTTCTACAAAAAATACCCAATCAGAGACATTTCGGCAGAATTTTGATCTCAGTTAAAGGACAACTATATATACATCAGTAAGTTAATATGGGGCAGTATTTTACTACAGCGTGTGCTCAGGCGCGATACAGCAATATCCATTCGATGTTACCTATCTTCCAGAAAAGTTGTTCTAAAAAAATTAATCCTTTGGGTTTGCTTGACACGCGCCTGCTGGTGTTTATGAGGGACCAAACAATTTTTGAACTTTTAGCAAATTAATTGGATTTATTTTTTAAAAACTGAAGAACACCGTTGTGTATTCTGTTAAAAAGAAATATTAGCCAACAGATAGTCGGTTTTTCAGCCACAGGAACTAATTTTAATATAGTTTTGTAACGTTTCAGTTCTTTGATTATTCCTAACAATACTTGAAAATGTATTGTTCGAGCACAACTACTGATGCAAGGGAAAAATAATATAACAGTTTCACTAATTATCAATTACATTCAACTAAATCAAAAAAGCAATAAAATAAGAACAAACAAAAAAAAAATAAAGGACAGTATAAAACATGAAACAAACAAAAAATTTAAGCAAGAGAAACAAACTCAACAAATAAAAACAATTACGAAATCAAAGACGCAAAAAAAAGCATGAGACGAGAAATAATCAGATGTAAAACACCTAAAATAAGCCAAAACAAAACAGTCAAGCAAGAGACAAAATGGACAAACACTAACAGCGATGTACTGGGCCGACGTGGAGTTTCGGACAACAGGGCATTGTCATCTTCGATTTGGTCATCTGGCGGGCTATTGCATGGGGCCATGGGAGCCAGTTTGGAGGCAGAGGCGCCGTCCAAGAGCATCTTTCGGTGCAGCCTAGAGGGGTTGTTAGTAGTGATTATTCTATTCTTACGTGACAAAACACTGTTAATGATTGGGTGTCATTTAGCATAATTCTATTTTAATATCAAGTAACCGGTTACTGTACTTCAGGCGGTTTACTAGGCGTAAACCCTAAGAAGTACAGGCGTCCCGATGAACAGATATTCCAGTTGACTTGCATAGAGTTTGCGTTGTCGTAAAAGCTGAAGGCACGTTTCGACATTTGAATGCAAGCGTGTTTTGTTAGGGCTTAAGAAGCCAAAAATGCTAAATGACAGGAGTATAGCGCGAACAAAACGTAGAAAACACACAATAAAATATAACGACAGAATAAAAAATGGAAAAAAATACAAACAAACAAAAAAACGGTATATGAGTTGCTGAAATCGTCTTGTCAATAGGAAAGAAATATATAAAACTTCAGCTACCTTTCATGTGGCATGATACATGTCTGTTCGTAAATGCAAAGTAGCTAATTCTGGTTTGGTTTTAATTGGATTGTTTCATTACAATAAAAACATTTTTATTTCGAACATTCTTTGAATAATTTCAATGTAATACATCATTTTCATATAGTATAACTTCAATAATGTTTCGAGTATAATTCTTTCCTTTAAAAAGAAAAAAAAAACGTTCATATAAAAGATTGGACACCGGAAGTAATAATACACTGTACACAGCCGTCTCCAAATCCAAGCCATGAAGAAAAAAGCTGTGCGCTGTTGTCAAATGTAAGATGTAGCTCTATTCGCGCCGTTTAAGCTTGGTTTTACCGCTTTTCCAGCCCTTTTGAACTATGTTGGCATTCTTTCCGTCATCTGGGCTTTTACTCGAAAGAAGTACTTTCTGAGATAAATATTGAGGTAAATTTGGAAAAATAGTCTGTCTCAGGTCTTGATCTAGTTTTTGCCGAAATTATTTTTATAAAACTATCTGGCATAAAGTAATGATCCTCTACAGCAATATCACAACAAAAGGGAAAATATTGAGTGGGATTTTGCTTTTAAATTATCATGTTTTGGGGAAATTCAACATCAATGCAACTTGCCCTTGGGTATTGTTATAATTCGTTTTGCATTAAGTGTCACAGCAGGTTCTTGGCATTTTAAAACCTAAACACACTTATTTACAGAACAAATATATCTCTAAATTAGCATGATTTTTTACTATAACACACCCCAATATGTTTAGGTTTATAAGATACAATTTTTAACAAATTCTACTACTCACATTTTAAATATGTTATATGCAAATATAAAACACTAGTTTTAGTAGCTCCATCAACTCACGGTGGGAAAAAATGGACAGAAGTCTGCATCAAACACAAATTTTGAAGGATTTGGATACATTTTTAAAAAATTTCTCAGGACAATGTACTCTAACGATACATCTGCAAATACACAGTCCTGAGTAATTAAAAAAATATATCCCGATCCTTTAAAATTTGCGTCTGATGCAGACTTTTGTCCCTTTTTCCCCACTGTGAGTCGATGGAGCTATTCGCTGTGTCGCCACTACCTCTTAAACAAACTTGACGTCACAATGGCGACGTGTTCGTTTCACTTCCACCGTCGATGGAGCTACACGCTGTGTTGCCAATACCTCTTATTTCACGGCTTGATAGATTGAGACGGCTAAGAATAATGTGAATCGAAAAGCATAGAAGGAAAATTTCCTTTTTTACACCTTTATGCAAAAAAACTACCATTATCGAAATTGTACTATGTTTTTATTCATCGTTGTTGTAACCAGGCGCGGATCCAGGGGGGGATCCCCCCCCCCCAAGAGCTTTGAATTCAGGAAAATAGGCCCGATTTTGTCTCTTATACTATAGTTTGTTCAAGAACTAGAGAGAGTAATAAATCATTTGTTACCCTTTTTTTCTTCGCAAACTACCTGTGTTCTTTAGTCCAATATCTTTGGCAAAATCTGTTCTCTTTCTTTTACTTGAGAGAGATATTTCCAACGGACATTTTCCGGACGATCTATAAGAACAGATTTTCTATCTGGTTTTTCCCAGAAAAAATTAAGTTCTCTGGGCAATTTCTAGAACTCAATTCTTTTAATTTCAGATAAATCCCGATCTTCACTGATTTTAGTTAGAATTTTATCGACGGTTGGGATCTGCTTCTCATAATAAAATGTATGTACAACTCCTTTTATTGCAGTTTTCATCTCTTCTTCCAACGAGGTTTTTCGTCTGCCTGTGATCGAATGTAGCTTGGGAGTACTAACAATTCCAGTCGTTTTTTTCTCCTTCAATATTCGGTATATAGTAGATTTTCCAACTCCTGTCATGTTGGAACATATCTCAACAGAGTTTCTAACATTATTATCTAGATATTGATATCTTAAGGCATCATAAACATTCAACTTAATAAGTTTTTTGTTGAGGAAAAAATGCCCTGGTTTAACGATTTTGGAATAAATATAGATGTAGAAGCCATATCTTTTGGGTATCTCACTAATCTCAAATAATATATCAAAACAAGCACAAACAAGATAAATCACTAAGTACACACCGTAAGGTGTACTTTGCTCACTGACATAGAAATTTTATTGTTGCAGTAAATTTATAAAAGCTTATAATATTTAAATATAATTAGATTTACGGTAGTCCTCAGTTACCTGCGGCACTGGAGTAGGTATGTTGGAGGTTTCGGTAACAATTTTATTGCTCTCTCTAGTTCTTGAATAGAGTATAGGAATGTGTATGTTTGCGATCGCCCCTCCCATTCTCAAGAGCTTTGAGTTCAGAAAAATAGAACCGACTCTGAATTTTATATTAGGAATGTGTATGCTGCTGACACCCCCCCCCCCCTCCCGTTGACAATTTGTTTTTCTTGCGATAGCCCCCCCAAGAGCTCTGAATTCAGGAAAATAGACCCGATTCTGTCTCTTATACTAGGAATGTGTATGCTGCTCACATCCCCCCCTATCGGCAACTTGTTTTTTCTTGTGATCGTCCCCCCCTTCTCCAAGAAAAATAGACCTGACCCTGCCTTTTACACTAGAAAGGGGAATGTTGTTGGTGTCCCCTCTCTTCGACAACTTGCTTTCGCTTGCCATAGTGTACTTTTGTGATATTAACCCCCCCCCCCCCAAAAAAAAAGAGAGAGGCTGGATCCGCCCCTGATTGTGACATCGAACTTTTGGTATATTTATTTTCTTCATTTTGTTTGTGGTTCATACATATACACGTTTCTTTTTTCAAAATAGCAGTGTGCCTAGACTTTTGTTGGCTACTGTATATGTTTATATAAACTTTTTGACTCAGAATTAGCCAAAAAAAAATACATTTTGAAGTTTTTTTAATATTTAAATTTTAAATACCGATCTGGTAGCCATGAAAAATAAAGATAAAAAATGTCCAGTGGGGAGATTTTTTTAGATGTAAAGCGCATTTTTTGGGTATTTTCTGATCATTTTTTACCCTAATTTTATTGTAATGTTTTCTTTAGATTTCAGATTACATCTACCTTAACAATAATTAAGATTTTTTTAGTAAAAACATGCATAATAGGGGTTTAAATATTTCCACATAAAATCCTAAGTTCAGCGTTAAAAAAAAATGCACTTTATAAGCTAGATATAAGGTCTAACGTTCATGGCAACTAAATCGAATTTAAAATTTAAACCTTTATGTAAATCTGACTGTGAAAGTTTAAATATCGGGTAAACTTTGATCCATCAGAAACTATACAAAAAACTACTTGGAAAAACTGTTTTTAACGCTCCTTACGCTAGTGTATGTTACTCTGTTAGAATGTGAATCAACTGTGCAAAAGGCTGAAGTGGCTAGTAAGAAATATAATGAGTATACGTACGGTTAATTGAAGCTTTGGCCTGGAGAGTACTCTGAGATATATTTACACTAAATATTACAGTATTCCCTATCTATAACTACAGCGCGTTTGAAGAGTAGCATTTAAGTCTATGTAACTCTTAAAATCTTCAGAAAAAAAAGGTAAGAATTGATATACGGATCGTGTTTTTATACAAATTGTATCTTCATCTGCCCCTTTTTGTTTATAAGTTTTATTCTGGGTGTCATCTACGTATATGTCAAACTCTCGGCAATGTACAGGTGCTCTACAAGGGAGATATGAGGCTCAAAAGGGGTATCTAATGATTTACCTTTTGGGCTGTAGTTTCTGAGCAGATTTTTATATTTCAGTGAAATTTTAGAATGTTGAATCCAGGCAATAAATTTCCTTAGACGTTAGCAAGGAAGTCAGGAACTAGCAACTAACCTGAACTAAACCGAAGGCTTAAAATTTGGACAGGTGACAGTATTCAAAGTTAACACTCAATCTTTTAGATACTTTAGACAATTATCTAAAAAGAGGTACTATGCATTTATTTTGCAAAATTTAACAATCATAAAAAAAAAATCAATCTACATTATAAGAAGACTACTCCCCCCATCTTAAGGAAAATGGACGCTACTTGTGATATAGTGAGAATAAAACAAGGAGGCATAGACGAAAAGAAACCTTCCAAATACCAGCACGATAATAGCAATCTCAAGTCAGAGAACAGTAGATACCATATCTGTAACGGAATTAATCGCACCCGAAAATACATTACTTGGCAAAGTTGTGAACTTCATGGTTACTCCAAAAGAGGTCCTTTTTATAGATATTTTTGGCGCCGCGAAGATCCTTTTGCAGATGAGTTTAGGTGGAAGGTCAGAGAGTCTCCACAAAAATCTGGAAAAACGAAACCAAACATTTGAGAACACAAGACAACTGCCCTAGCGAACTTACAGAACAATTCTGGTATTAGGACTCTACCAGAAGATAAAGGAAAGGCCACAGTCGTAATGAATGCTGAGACATACAACCAAAAAATTGTCGAAGTCCTATAAAAATCTGGAACAATGAAACCAAACATCAGCAAAGACAAGACAACTGCCCTAACGAAGCTAGAGAAATATTCCAGTATTAAGATTCTATCAGCAGATAAAGGAAATGCTACACCTGTAACGAATGCTGGGACATACAAGCAAAAAATTGATGAAGTTCTAAGGAAAAGAAACTAGAGTCTGCTTGCTAAAGATTCTATATCTACAACTAAAAGAAGAATCTTCAGATGAACCTATACAAAGTTTCAGTATGATCCGATGCTTAGTTTATATGTAGCAGTCATTTGAAGCAAATCATCACACCATTGCTTTAAATAATGGAAAAAGACGACTTTCGAACAGTGAATAAAAATTTCTGTCCACAGAAGTTCTGTACCGACTTTAAAAACTATTTATTTTTAGATAAACGAATTTAAATGTGGTTGAAAAATCAACTAAAGATGAAACACAATCGGGACACCCAGTGGAGTTCACTACACCAGAAATGATTGAAAAAATATATCATATTGTTGACAAAGATCGATGAATAAAGGTTCTTCATATAGCTGAATGTATAGGCATATCAACTGGTACTGTAGAAAAATATTTTGCACCAACATTTGTGTATGAAAAAACTGTGTGCCAGATGGGTGTAACGATTGTTGACGGCTCTAAACAAACTCACCCAAAAGATCAATTCTGAGCAGTGTTTATCGATGATTAAACGTAATCCAGCAGATTTCTGGCGGATATACGTGACTGTGGACGAGACTTGGATCCATCACTACACGCCTGAATTAAAGCAGCTGTCAAAAGAGTGGAAGGCGTTCGACGAGAATGCGCCAAAAAAGGCGAAAGTTGTTTTGTCTCAAGGCATAATTTGACTATTTAAAAAAACGTCAAACAATCACAGGAGATTACTTTGCAACACTTTTTGGCCCTTCGGATGAACAACAAAAAAAAAAAGTCGAAGACTACAACACAAAAAAAGTTCTTTTTCATCAAGACAATATTCGAGTTCACACTTGTACAGTTGCAATGTCAAAATTATATGAACTAAGGATTGAATTTGTCCCCATCCACCTTATTTACCAGATTTTGAACCAGTGACTTTTTCTCTTTCCAAACCTAAAAAAGTGGCTCGGAGGACAGAGATTTTTAATCAGATGAAGTGGTTATTATGGCTGTAGAAGACTAATTTGAGGATCTGGATACTCCCTACTTTTCAGACGGCATAAAGAAGTTGGAATACCGCTGGACCAAGGGAGACTATGTTGAAAATTAAAAAAAAAGTAAACAATAAAGTTGTTTATATTCATTTTTTACCTTACTTATTGAACCACCCTTGCAGGTAAAGAAAACCTTAATACAACTTTAAAGACTTAAAATTAGAATGTAAATTAGATATTAAATGCGGAATGATCCATTTAAAATAGGAAAGTTATTTAGTTCTAATGATAAAAAAAGTCAAATGTAGGTTTTGATCAATCCTGTATAATTTTTTTGAGATGATTTTTATTTTACAATAAATTATAATGATTTTACTAAAAAAACAATACAATTTAAAACATCTGGCTTAAATAAGCAAGGCAGACTTAAATTTTGGTCTATAATTTCAAGAATAACTAAATATCTTAGGAACGGTTTGTCTTATGTATATGAACTATGACAGTAACTTATCCTTATTTAGACCGCGCTATCAAAATATGTAATCATACACAGGGTATTCCATTTAAACTTTGACGTGAAACTTCACAATAATTTTAAAATGTGGTCCCAATAGACCTACCCATACCTTGTTATAAATATATATATATATATATATATATATATATATATATATATATATATATATATAGTATATATATATATATATATATAATGTGATGTCCGATATTCTCACGGGTGTGATGTGTAATCGAAGGTTTTCGGGCATCCCGTTATATGCCGAGTCCCTCTCAGCACTATAAAGCAGGTGTCGTTTCGCTGAAATCTCATTCACCATTTTCAAAGCTCACTGTATGGCGTCTACGAGCGAACTGACGGTCGCGACTCGGCTGCTGTCGGCCCCGTGTGCACGTCGGACGCGTTCGTTTTCCGAATGGTTCTGGCCAATCAGGTTGCGACACCTGCTGCGCGTCATCGGCCCTGTTGCCAGTGTTTGGGGTTGCGTTGCCGAGTTGTAATCTGTTTCGTTACTAAGTGGTACTGGTTGATGTTTTGTAAGCAGATTTTTCCAAGTATTAGGCACTCGCTGGCTATCATCTCTGCTATTTATGCTGTTGGGCCTCTTTACAATTTCAATGGCTTCCCTTATAACTCTTGTGGACAGGTTTTCACATCTCGACAGCATTTTTGCTCCTGAGAAATTTATCTTGTCCTGTGTTTAACCAGTGTTGGCCAGAGCAGAAGAAGTTGTTTTTTGCTTGACAGCGTTTATATGTTCTTCCCTTCTGGCGCTTATTGTACGCTTGGTTTGACCTATGTAAGATGAGCTGCATTCTCCGCATGGAATTTCCTACACTACTTGGGTTTCCAGAGGGATTCTTTCTCTAGGTGTTGGCAAGAGATCTTTTACTTTACCGTCTGTGGTGAAAATGATTTCAGTGTTCACGGGACCGACAGCACCTAAGTAGCAGGCGTCAGTTCGCTGGTAGACGCCATACAGTGAGCTTTGAAAATGGTGAATGAGATTTCACCGAAACGTCAGCTACCTTCCAGTCCTGAGAGGGACTCAGCACATACACGAGATGCCCGAAAACCTTCGATTACTTACACATATATATATATATATATATATATATATATACTATATATATATATATATATATATATATATATATATACAATTTTGATGTAAAAGATTTAAGAGTTACATATATAAATATACAGAAAGAAAAAGAAAATAATAGGCAGTAAAAATCCATCTACACTACTCCAGCTAAATATGTAACAATTCAATATAAAAAGAAATCCAACTGAAAAAAATTTGGACTAGATTTTTAGGCAGTGTTAGGCTGAAAATAAGAAAAGATATAGTATATTACAAGGTTACCACCACTTTCGCCCTCTCACTTACCAATCTAAATTAAAATAAGATTTAAAAAGTACTTAAAAAGTTCCATTATTATTTGACAATAGTGTTATTAAACAGTTAGTAGAAAAGCAAAACCTACATCTGACAAACACCCCTAGATTCCAACCAACACCCTAAAAAACACGGCAAAAGCCCATATAGACCAAAAAGCATAAGTCAAGCCCAACCGTTTTCCTACCTTTGAATCCAAGGGACCGCCAAATGTCCGTTGTTGTCAATTTTCAAATTCCCCATCGATACGGCTTTGGTCTCCTGATTGGATAAGGGCAAGGAAAGAGGTGGGATCAATCCGTGACCGTCCTTAAGGGGCGTGGACTGCGCTCCAATCTCCTTACGGGGTAGGCGTGGCGTCAAAAATGCGGCGATTATATTGGTGAAGGTGCGATCTCGACGAGGAGGGTTGGGCGATAATTTCGGAATTATACAGTCACTTTTAGAGCGTAACACGCCCTCCACAGGAGGTTTCATGATGTAATTATTATTGTAACTATTATGGGCGTTCTTCTCGAAATAGGAAATCTTACGACGAACAGTAACTTCACTGTTCTCGTCTTCGAAATCTTTTTGATTACCGTTTTTGACGAGTGACAACCCACTTTGCACCGGCAAGTCAGTATGAATCCTCTCCACCACACTACTTGACGCGCTCTTTTGTAAAGCATTAAAGTTTTTGTCGAAAATATTGGTATTAAAACATCCATCGGGAGTTTTATAAAGTTCATCCAGCTCATTACTGTTATTACTCTGATCGCTTCGTTGCGTTCTATAATTCGTAGAAGTGACTTTTGACTGGTTAGACAAGTACTTTCGGGGCGTGGCAAAATCACTCGAGGGCGTGTAAAATCCTTCTGTAAAGCCATTGGAGATTGGAGGGGTGTCGGGCGTACCTATACTTCCTTGAGGGGTATGGTATATTTCTGGAGTGGAATATTCATTATTAAATGAACGAGGTGACTCGGATAAGATTGTTGTGGGTATGTTAAGACGATGTTTAGGAAAGGTATTGGTGCGAAGGAACTTGGAGGGAGGCCGCGCGAAGTGATTCGTGCTGGAATGCGTTCCTATTGCCAGAAGAATAAACATATATGTAATTTAAAGTAGCGTGCATGCATGTGGACGTTTTGTTTAAATAAAATAAAAAAAAATATGCAACAAAATTATAAACTAAAAATGAAAGAAAAAAAAGAAAATTTAAAGAATTCTAAAGGCTAGTTTTGTAGAAGAAAGATAAAGTATTGTGTGAGCTTTTTATTTTAATAAAATAAGGTAAAGTTTCGTTTGTGTAATGCTCGACAGAGAAAGGTTGTAACTGATTAAAGATAATGTGAGATGTACTGTTAACGTTGAAAATTGATTAAAAAGTTTCTAGGAAAATCACTTATAAACTAGTTTTAAAGAATTGCTGAATAGAAAAATATGTATTTACTTCATAAAAATAATGATATATACAGGATGATTATCCGGGGAACTTTATCGATCGATTGTGGGATAACTATAATTAGGAAGAATCTGAAAATTTGATAGTGAACTAACGTGCATGGGGGACAGCCAATTAAAATATTTTCAAGATGGCAGCATTTCCAGTTATACCGGAAGTAGATGTCAACTTCCTTATTTCAAATGGAACACCCTATATATTATTTCATTTTTGATTTCTACGTAAAATTCTAGACATATTTCATGTATAATGTTCTATACTTAAGTCTCACCGTTTTGGACATATTTAAATTTTTATGTCAAAAATGACGTTTGCGGACCAAAACTTAACTATAAATTTTTCCTATACGTAAATCTTTATTGTTTAATTTGGGTTAGTTTTCTTGTAGAAGAAGATCGATTTAAGTAGTCTTTTTATGATATTTTGAAAATTATTAGTGTAGAGTGGTCAAAAAAGATGAATAAAAATTGTATTTAAGAAAATCGTCAAAAGTCAATTTTTTCAAATAGAAAGCACCTATTTTTATAATTTTATCATATTAAGCATCAAAAATAAAGTAACTTTATATAAGGTTATCTATTCCAAAAATTTGTAGTTTTCAAAATATTGGCAGTTCAACATTTTTCTATTGTAAAAATGCTATACTGCTTTTAAGTTTTGTTATTAGTTGGCCATGACGGCGAGGCGTGGCGAAAATAAAACAATCGAATCCTACAGAATTGTCACTATTTCTTGACATTTGGCATTCATTAATAATAGTCGTACCAGGGCGATTAAATTACAAGCACAAAGATGATTTAAACTTATTTATTATTTATGGAGAATGTGATAGAGTTATTTCAAGAACATGTGATACGTTCGCGATCCGATATCCGAAGAATAGAAATCAATACTACCAACTGTTAAAAAGATTATAAAAACTTCAAAAACTTTGGATCTATAAAAGCTAAAAGAAATAGGTAGGGTTCGATTGTTTTATTTTCGCCACGCCTCGCCGTCATGGCCAACTAAAAACAAAATTAAAAAGTCGTATAGCATTTTTACAATAAAAAAAATGTTGAATTGCCAATATTTTGAAAACTACAAATTTTTGGAATATATAACCTTATACAAAGTTACCCTTATTTTTAATGCTTAATATGATAAAATTATAAAAATAGGTGCTTTCTATTTGAAAAAATTGACTTTCGACGATTTTTTAAATATAATTTTTATTCTTCTTTTTTGACCACTCTGTACTAATAATTTTCAAAATACCATAAAAAGACTACTAAAGTCGATCTTCTTCTACAAGAAAACTAACCCAAATTAAGTAATAAAGACTTTCTTATAGGAAAAATTTATAGTTCAGTTTTTTTTCCGCAAACGTAATTTTTGACATAAAAATCTAAATATGTCCAAAACGGTGAGACTTAAGTATAGAACATTATACATGAAATGTGTCTAGAATTTTACGTAGAAATCAAAAATACAATAGTATATAGGGTGTTCTATTTGAAATAAGCAAGTTGACATCTACTTCCAGTATAACTGGAAATGCCGCCATCTTGAAAATATTTTAGCCGGCTGTCGCCCATGCACATTAGTACACTGTCAAATTTTCAGATACTTCCTAATTATAGTTTTCCCACAATCGATCGATAAAGTTCCCGGAGAATCACATTGTATTATAAGTATGTAAATTAAAGTAAGAATATTTTCTGCTACCAATGAAAAAAATAAGAAAATGGCAATTTTTCAAATACATTTAAAACAAAAATTGCTCATTTAATATTTTTTTTTTGATAAAAAAAGCCTTTTTAAGCCCGTATATACCAATCCAATTTTAAATTAAACATATAACACAAGTTCTACATGTTTTGAGAACTATTTTATCTCCAGTCTAACTTCACTCCAGTAAAAAAAGTCCCTAAACGTAGAACTTCTGCTCTACTTTATTGTTCAATTTATATACATGCAAAATAACCTTATCGACCTCATTTTCCGAAATTTGGAAACGTTCAACTAAATTTAAAATTTTCCACCTTCCTAAAACGCCAAAAATTTTATTAATAACTCACGAATATTCCCAGAATAACTACCCTAAACCCAACCAAACTAACATACCACGTTCATCGTCTCCTCTTACCTAATATGTCCCGAGGAATCCCCGCTACTACTTTGCCGACTGTGCGATATGCTACTATACCCGGACGCTTTGGACATTTGGCTTGTATTCGACGAATTCCGACTGTGTCCGGGCTCCTGGGCGTGTCCAGAACCAGTGTAATCATTCTGTTGATCGTGATGACCGGTGGGCGGTACCAGATCGACGCCTGATTGATCAAAGGGCGTGGACACTGTTGTTAGGCCCGATTCTGAGAGGGTTTGGCCTATGACGAGTTCTAAGGAAAATTAATTAAATTTATTCACTCTATATATATATATATATATATATATATATATATATATATATATATATATATATATATATATATATATATAGACATTTTCTCACCTGTTGGTAAAGGTGTTCTTCTTTTAGGCAAGCTGCCAAAACCTGAGCTCCCACTGTTAATGGAACCAGCTAAAGAGTCGCTAGAAAAATCGTCTGGTCTAGAGTCGGTCGAGGGGTCATCCATGGGTATTTGTTTGTGTTTTAAGGAGGGCGAAGGCCTGTAAGTTTACATAATTTAATAAACGGTTCACTTTATCTTACATGTACATTTTTAATTAATCAGAGAAGAGTTTAAAAAGTATTACTTCGTATAATCGATATTTCTTTTAAGGGCAATTAATATGTGTTTCGACAACAGAATGTCCCATTTAAACTTTGACTTTGACTCAAAAGAGTTTCTCTATTTTAAGGGGGCTAAATGTTGAAACAGCACTTCAGCTTATAAGTCAATGTCATCTCAAGGTCAACCAACAACTAATAGGAACCCCTTATTTTTTATGTATAAATAGAAAGTAGGGAGAATTTCCCGTATAACAATATAAATATGTCCAATATTTTTTTCGCATGTAGACATCATTTGACGGTCAATTGCATGTGTCTGACAGAAAAAGGCTTAAAAACCAAACAGTTTAAAAACAAGAGACTCAAGTTTCTTGGTTGAAATGGCTTAACGTTTATGACCTTGATTCGATACTTCAAGGACGTCTCAAGGTCAACTTTGTTTTTCGAATAGGAACCCCTATTTTTTGTTGTAGGAATGAAGGCACGGAGAATTTCCCATCTAAATAAGTAAATAAGTCATTTGAAGGTCAAGCGCACTTGCCTGTCAAAAAAAAACCTTAGAAACCTAACGGTTTAATAACAAAAGACATAAGTTTTTTTATGTTGAAAGAGTCTATGACCTTGAATCAGATCTTGACCCTGTATCTCAAGGGCATTTCAAGGTCAACTTTGTTTTTCGAATAGGAATCCCCATTTTTATTGTAAAAATGGAAAGCAGAAAAAATTCACAGTTTAACGAAATAAATATGTCATATGATTTTTTTTACATCTCGCGGTTTTGTCTTAACTGTCTGGACAAATGAAGTCTAAAATCCAAGCTGCTACGTTCTTGTCGTAGACTTCAGAGGCTACCACAGTGGTATGGCCATGAATTGGTAGTGACTAAATGCAGTCAACAGAATACGAATAATTCCAGAAGTCATAAAATCGCCAGCGCCAGCAATGCGCCAATTTCCTACCACTGTCTGATCAAACCGTTTTCTTGCATAATCCAGTTTTAAGTTATTCAGCTGTCCGTACACTCATTAACCAGGAAGAGCTATTTGATTTTGTCATACTTTTCATTTCTGCGACAAAAACAGGGGTTACACCAAACAACTTTTTAATCTAACTTTATCTCTAAACTCTTTGATTTCAAAGGCATCTTCTAGATGTGAAAAAAAGGCATATTTATACCGTTGGACTAGGAATTTGTCCTACTTTCCATGTCTACAAAAAAAGAGGTTCCTATTCAATAAACACCAAGCTGACCTTGAAATGACCTAGAAATACAATTCCAAGGTCAAAGGCTTAACCCCTTTAAAATAAGGAAACTTTTGCATTGGTGTTTTTCTGGGTTTCAATACGTTCGTCAGTAAAAAAATCTTCACATTTCGCCAACATCTCAGCTGGCATTTTTAAGTGATGCTTCCTCCACGGCTGCTCCGTATATATATATATATATATATATATATATATATATATATATATATATATATATATATATATATATATATATCTTTGGAATCTTAAGTCGGACACGATCCTTCGACTTTTATCAAGTATAGTGGTTTGTTCTGTTAAGTTATGAGAATGACATTTAAATTAGGCTTAGAACCCTAAGTTGGAAGAAGAAGAGTGACCCTGGTTACCAGTAAAGTATCCAATTTATGACGCTGCCCTGGTGTAGTTGTGAGGTTACGTGATATCTTTATGAATGCGTTGTGGAATATTGCCATCTATCAAGGTACTTTGTTATTGTATTTGAATGAATGTGGGAAAAATTTCACATCGGAGAACTTTATAAATGATGATATTCCTAACGTAATAAGAGTTTCCCCAGATTATACGGACGAAACTCTTTAACCTGTTGCATCTTGACCTACTTGTGGAGATTCACGCGGGAGTATAAAAGAACCAGTTCGATCTAATGTACAGTTTTCGCAGATGATACTGCCATCATGGCAAGATCCCATGATGGTCAGCAGATATCTACAGGAAGAAATGAACCTGGTCAACGACTGGTTCATATCCTGGAAAATAGCGGTAAATCCTGATAAGAGTCAAGCAATCCTCCTGACGAAAAGAAGGAGACCACCGGGCGAGAATATAGATATTGATGGCGAAGACGTCGAATGGACGAATCAAGCCAAATATATTGGAATAACACTAGATAGAGGACTGTGTTGGGAGAAACATACCACAGCCACGATAAAGAAATATAAAATGGCAATGAAGCTATTATACCCCTTGCTAAACAGAAGAAGCAAAATGAGCCAAAAAAATAAGCTGACGCTCATTAAGACAGTACTCAGGCCAGTGCTGACGTACGGGTCAGTAGCGTGGGGCCACGCTGCTACAACGTACATCAAACGACTAGAAGCTCAGGAAAACATAAGCCTGAGAATGGCCTTAGATGCCCCGTGGTTCGTCAGGAACGAACAAATACGTAGAGAGATGAGATGGACTCATCTACGAGAAGTCTTAAGACAAAAGGCTGCAAAAGCCTTTCAAAAAGCTGAACTCCATGATAATCCACTGATTAGGCAATCAGTGGATTATGACCCGGAAATAGATGCTAGGAAACACAAAAGACCTAGACTTCAGATTTAGGTGAAGCAAGCACTCCAGTGGGAAAAGGAACATAAGATCAAGGAAAACATCAAGAAAAGAAAGAAGAGAGAAGATCATCGGACAGGTAGGAGCTTCAGAGCCCGAGGAATATCCCTCAAGGGCTGCAACATACATTTTTGCAGGGATGAATGAGATGAATGAATGTAGAGCGAATGACGTAGAGAGACCAACCTTGCATTGTAAGCGAAATGCAAGGAAGTGCGAAGCAATAGGAGCACCGGCTCCTGGAGCGGAAACACCAAAGAGTGATGACCGGGGGTTTATAAGGCCAAGGCCCGGAAACCAATGGGACACTCACAGTGCACTTCTGTACACTATAGCTTCACTATAGGAAACAGAAGATGATCGTGGGGACCCTCAGTCCAGGGGGGGGGGGGTTTTAGCCGGTAAGAATCCGGCACTACCCGTACACTTCGTGCGGGTGTCTATGCAAGATTTCCCCTCCGCAAAAAAAAATGTACAGTTTGTAGATCGTAAGTTTGTAGATCGTAAGTTTGTAGGGAGTAGAAAGCTGACTAGCTCTAGAATGGCTTTAGACAGTAAGTAGGTAGTATTGAGTAACCAGTTTAGAATCCTATCAAAGACTAGCCCAAATATTTTGCTTAGTCCTTCCATGAAATGCGGGTATTGGAAATGGAGAGCCAATTGTCAGAGATCGGAATCCTCGATTTTGTAAACATAACAGCCAGAGTTTTATCAGGATTCAATTTAATTTTCCAGTTGGTCATCCATTTCTCCAACTTATCTATATTCTTTTGTAACCTTGGAATGACAAGGCAAAACCACCTAGAGGACATCGCAAACGCTGTGTCGTCAGCGAATAAATACATTTTGCTGTGTTGATGTGAACGTATGTGTTTGCGGTGTACAGATTGAATAGAATGAGAAACGGAGGGGAACCCTGTGGAACTCCAGCTTATATATATATATATATATATATATATATATATAATATATATATATATATATATATATATATATATTATATATATATATATATATATATATACCAAGAATAAAATGCTTCTAGAGTCACTTATAGGCGAGTACGTTGTGACCCTACGGCTTAAACCCAAAAGTAAAACTATTAACATATAAATTAGCTCCCATTTCGATGGCAATCCAGATAAACCCCCGGTAAAAGTTATATTATCCCTCGAGTAATAACCCGAATGTGTAAACAGCATTGCGTGCGTGTGTTTCTACAAACAAAACAACAATTAACAATGACTAATGAAAAATATTTACCCAGTTCATTTAAATTTTATGAAAGCTATCGAAGGTATTAACAATTTCACGTAGGCATAATTATTGAAATTTTTTTGTTATCGCTATTTCTTGAAAATAATTTAGGCTTTTTTTACTTTTTCTAGTAAAGAGGGCGCAATAAAAGAGTTCCTGAAAAAGTAACTTTGTTCATAGTCATAGTGGCAAATAAAACAACTTTTAGTGCGCAACAAAAACATACACCGATATAAAAAAATAAATATTATGTAAACAGTTCGATAAATACACAATAAATAACAAAAAACCAAATCTGAAATATTTTTTTTAACCAAACAAAACAAACACGTATAACCGAAATAAAAAAAACTTATATAACCTGTCATCCGGTAACAAGTATGTTTTTATTCAACTTATTTAACAGCATTCCAGTCATTTAGCGCCTGGCACAAATTTTATTCAACTTCAAACAAAGCTGTATAAGGAAAATATTAATACATTGTTCCATCTTTCTTGCTCACATAAAAGCTCTATTAGATGTTCGTCGTTTCGTTGTGCCGTTCAATAAATGGTACCGTTTCCTATCCCATATTGCCGATTGTAGAAAAAACGCGACTGTAAAACTGTTGCTCTGTTGCCAGGCGTCCAAATAATTAATAGAGAAAAAGAAAAATATTCGCCAAACTTTACAATAAAAAAAAAAATGTTTAAAAAAAATAATAAGTAGTACCATGGCACTATCCTACGAACCGCCACTATTTTTGGTGCGTACCATGTCTAAATTTTTTAAATTAGGAAGGAATGGTCTGTATCAGAGGACCAAAACTGAAAGATGGTAAATGCATCTACTTGCTTATAGAATTCTGCTTGTTCATTTTTCATTTTAAAAATTAATGTCTCCTAAAATCATTCTTTCTTCAGATTGCAAAAAGAAAACCGGTGATAATATATGGCACCGTTTCCTATCCGATGTTGCCGATTGTAGAAAAACCGCGTCTGTAAAACTGTTGCGCTGTTGCCAGACGTCCAAATAATTAATAGAGAAAAAGAAAAATATTCGCCAAACTTTACAATAAAAAAAAAAATGTTTAAAAAAAATAATAAGTAGTACCATGGCACTATCCTACGAACCGCCACTATTTTTGGTGCGTACCATGTCTAAATTTTTTAAATTAGGAAGGAATGGTCTGTATCAGAGGACCAAAACTGAAAGATGGTAAATGCATCTACTTGCTTATAGAATTCTGCTTGTTCATTTTTCATTTTAAAAATTAATGTCTCCTAAAATCATTCTTTCTTCAGATTGCAAAAAGAAAACCGGTGATAATATATGGCACCGTTTCCTATCCGATGTTGCCGATTGTAGAAAAACCGCGTCTGTAAAACTGTTGCGCTGTTGCCAGACGTCCAAATAATTAATAGAGAAAAAGAAAAATATTCGCCAAACTTTACAATAAAAAAAAAAATGTTTAAAAAAAATAATAAGTAGTACCATGGCACTATCCTACGAACCGCCACTATTTTTGGTGCGTACCATGTCTAAATTTTTTAAATTAGGAAGGAATGGTCTGTATCAGAGGACCAAAACTGAAAGATGGTAAATGCATCTACTTGCTTATAGAATTCTGCTTGTTCATTTTTCATTTTAAAATTAATGTCTCCTAAAATCATTCTTTCTTCAGATTGCAAAAAGAAAACCGGTGATAATATATGGCACCGTTTCCTATCCGATGTTGCCGATTGTAGAAAAACCGCGTCTGTAAAACTGTTGCGCTGTTGCCAGACGTCCAAATAATTAATAGAGAAAAAGAAAAATATTCGCCAAACTTTATAATAAAAAAAGTTAAAAAAAAAATTAAGTAGTACCATGGCACTATCCTACGAACCACCACTATTTTTGGTGCACACCACGTCTAAATTTTTTAAATTAGGATGGAATGGTCTGTATCAGAGGTCAAAACTGAAAGATGGTAAATTTATCTACTTGCTTATAGAATTCTCCTCGTTCATTTTTCATTTTAAAAATTAATGTCTCCTAAAATTATTCTTTTTTCAGACTGCAGAAAGAAAACCGGTGATAATATATGGCACCGTTTCCTATCCCATGTTGCCGATTGTAGAAAAACGCGACTGTTGAACTCTTGCTCTGTTGCCAGACGTCCAAATAATTAATAGAGAAAAAGAAAAATATTCGCCATACTTCATAATAAAAAAAGTTAAAAAAAAAAATTAAGTAGTACCATGGCACTATCCTACGAACCACCACTATTTTTGGTGCATACCACGTCTAAATTTTTTAAATCAGGATGGAATGGTCTGTATCAGAGGACCAAAAATGAAAGATGGTAAATGTATCTACTTGCTTACAGAATTCTCCTCGTTCATTTTTCAATTTAAAAATTAATGTCTCCCAAAATCATTCTTTTTTCAGACTGCAGAAAGAAAACCGGTGATAATATATGGCACCGTTTCCTATCCCATGTTGCCGATTGTAGAAAAACGCGACTGTTAAACTTTTGCTCTGTTGCCAGACGTCCAAATAATTAATAAAGAAAAAGAAAAATATTCGCCAAACTTTACAATAAAAAAAAATGTTTAAAAAAAAATTAAGTAGTACCATGGCACTATCCTACGAACCGCCACTATTTTTTGTGCATGCCAAGTCTAAATTTTTTAAATTAAGAAGGAATGGTCCGTATCAGAGGGCCAAAACTGAAAGATGGTAAATGTATCTACTTGCTTATAGAATTCTCCTCGTTCATTTTTCATTTTAAAAATTAATGTCTCCTAAAATCATTCTTTTTTCAGACTGCAGAAAGAAAACCGGTGATAATATATGGCACCGTTTCCTATCCCATGTTGCCGATTGTAGAAAAACGTGACTGTTAAACTCTTGCTCTGTTGCCAGACGTCCAAATAATTAATAGAGAAAAAGAAAAATATTCGTCAAACTTCACAATAAAAGTTTTTTTAAAAAAAATTAAGTAATTCCATGGCATTATCCTATAACCGCCACTATTTTTGGTGCATATCACGTCTAAATTTTTTAAATTAAGAAGGAATGGTCCGTATCAGAGGACCAAAACTGAAAGATGGTAAATGTATTTACTTGCTTATAGAATTCTCGTTCATTTTCCATTTTAAAAATTAATGTCTCCTAAAATCATTCTTTTTTCAGACTGCAGAAAGAAAACCGGTGATAATATATGGCACCGTTTCCTATCCCATGTTGCCGATTGTAGAAAAACGCGACTGTTAAACTCTTGCTCTGTTGCCAGACGTCCAAATAATTAATAGAGAAAAAGAAAAATATTCGTCAAACTTCACAATAAAAAAAGTTTTTAAAAAAAAATTAAGTAATACCATGGCATTATCCTATGAACCGCCACTATTTTTGGTGCATATCACGTCTAAATTTTTTAAATTAAGAAGGAATGGTCCGTATCAGAGGGCCAAAACTGAAAGATGGTAAATGTATTTACTTGCTTATAGAATTCTCGTTCATTTTTCATTTTAAAAATTAATGTCTCCTAAAATCATTCTTTTTTCAGACTGCAGAAAGAAAACCGGTGATAATATATAGCACCGTTTCCTATCCGATGTTGCCGATTGTAGAAAACGCGACTGTTAAACTCTTGCTCTGTTGCCAGACGTCCAAATAATTAATAGAGAAAAAGAAAAATATTCGTCAAACTTCACAATAAAAAAAGTTTTTAAAAAAAAATTAAGTAATACCATGGCATTATCCTACGAACCACCACTATTTTTGGTGCATACCACGTCTAAATTTTTTAAATCAGGGAGGAATGGTCTGTATCAGAGGGCCAAAACTGAAAGATGGTAAATGTATCTACTTGCTTATAGAATTCTCCTCGTTCATTTTTCATTTTAAAAATTAATGTCTCCTAAAATCATTCTTTTTTCAGACTGCAGAAAGATAACCGGTGATAATATATGGCACCGTTTCCTATCCGATGTTGCCGATTGTAGAAAAACGCGACTGTTAAACTCTTGCTCTGTTGCCAGACGTCCAAAAAATTAATAGAGAAAAAGAAAAATATTCGCCAAACTTTATAATAAAAAAAGTTAAAAAAAAAATTAAGTAGTACCATGGCGCTATCCTACGAACCACCACTATTTTTGGTGCATACCACGTCTAAATTTTTTAAATCAGGATGGAATGGTCTGTATCAGAGGGCCAAAACTGAAAGATGGTAAATGTATCTACTTGCTTACAGAATTCTCCTCGTTCATTATTCATTTTAAAAATTAATGCCTCCCAAAATCATTCTTTTTTCACACTGCAGAAAGAAAACCGGTGATAATATATGGCACCGTTTCCTATCCGATGTTGCCGATTGTAGAAAAACGCGACTGTTAAACTCTTGCTCTGTTGCCAGACGTCCAAATAATTAATAGAGAAAAAGAAAAATATTCGCCAAACTTTACAATAAAAAAAAATGTTTTTTTTTTAAAAAAATTAGTACCATGATACAGAATGGTCCGTATCAGAGGGCCAAAATTGAAAGATGGTAAATGTACCTACTTGCTTATAGAATTCTGCTCGTTCATTTTTCACTTTAAAAATTAATGTGTCCCAAAATCATTCTCTCTTGAGATTGCAAAAAAACCCGGTGATAATATATTTTATATGAAATTTGATCACATATTTAATAAACACCCCGCCTATTATCTTATACTTACGCTTTAAATAGGATGTCCCCTGAGATCATGTTAAGCTGAATGCGAAACTTGAGCATGCTGTTGTCTTGTCTGTGACGCGTATCATATCCTTCCAAAAGGGCTTTCTTATGGATCAATCCCGCTCCAGCGTATTCGGCCAAGTTCAGATCGACAAAACCCAACTAAAATATAGATATAAAATCACTACTCCCGTATTTTTTTTTGGATTGCTTTTAAAACTCCTGGAAACACCAAAGAGATTTTAAATCCAGATTGGATCAAATATTAATTAAATATCAACCTAATCTAAATTTAAAACACTGCAGACAACCAGGCTGTTCACCTTTAATCAGGACCTAATTTTTTTTAAGCCGTTCTAATATTTGTTGAGTTTTCTGCCAATATTTTCGTAGAAATCAAAACACAAACATAAAATACCTATTTAATATTCTAAAACTCGCCAAATACCATAATACTAATTTTATTTTAACAAAATTTTACCCTTACCAAGTTATCTGTTATTTTTTTAACGTAACATACGTTTTTATACAATTATATCTGAACTTATAAAAAGATGAAATGAAGTTCTTAAATTTACTTACTTTGTTAAAACTTCTTCCTCCTTTGCATTCTTTCCTAATGGAAATTCGTAATATGCATTTCTCCATCACCCCGGTAGATGCGTTCGCCATCATTTTACATGGGAAAGAGAATTTGGCGTCCCAGTGCACTTTGTGATCTTTTACTTCTTGCCTAAAAGCAATGTTCCAAATAGTAAGAAATATATTCACACAGATTTTTAAAAAAATAATCAATAAACCAGCTGATTTATAACCAGCAATCACAGAAGATGCCAAATGAGATTTTGAAGAAACGTCTGAAAATTTCTATAAGAAACCAAACGAACGAACGGATGTATACCCGGATTAATACTGAATTTTATTCTACATTATATATATATATATATATATATATATATATATATATATATATATATATTTATATATATATAACGGACACCGACTGAGAATTCTCACGGTGGGCTTACAAAAATTAATATCTTACCGATCCGTCCCGATGCGAAATAACTACTAATACAAGTTCCGACTATAATATAATACGTCAAATAGGTGTCTGGGAAAAATACCGACGGTCCCACTAAGGATTCCTATCGTCGGTATTATGGACGAAACGCGCCTGTAAATTTTTGTGATACAATTCAGCTTGTAATTTCCGGTAAACTACGGGGGCATTGTAAATAGTTTAAAAAGGGTCTTTCAAATCGTTCAATATTACAACATGGCATCCCTGGTGGTTGGACGGTGCAGTAAGACGCGCTGCATGAGCATTGTACCAATGCTGGGCCCACATAATAAGCCAAGGAAAAAGGGATCACCGGTGTAAAAGTTGAGCTATGAGCCAAGGAGTCTTGTATCTAGCAATAAACATAATAAGCCGGTGATGAGCCCTGGCTTCGATACAACCGGGGTGTTAGTCTCGACTTGTCGCGCCCATTCAGAAACAGAATACAGATTCTAAATAGTATTCCAAGTGAGATGTCTAAGGGGGAAGGGGTCGTAGAAATACGTTTCTCACCGCCTTTCTACGATGACATTTCACTACAAATATTAGTTCCAAAAATATAAAGGTAGGACAACGAGTGTCTGGGAAAAGTACCAACTCAATCATCCCTACTGATGAGTGCAGTAGTTGTTACCGGTATGAAAAATACTGTGAATACCCAACAGACCCTGATTATTTCAATGGGTACAATTTCCTACCTTCGATGACTTTCTGTAACAGGTTAATATGTCCGGAGAAAAAGTAGAAATTTCACAAATAATTTCCGATTACGACGATCCCGATTTTTGACATTCCTCTAATAATAATATTTCCCGATATGTGACATTATAGCTTGTAATATATGAAGATAAATAAATCGCTACAGGAATTCGTCAATATTACAACAATATATATATATATATATATATATATATATATATATATATATATATATATATATATATATATATATATATATTATATATATATACATGTATTTTAGTTCTTGTCGGATACCAACAGCATAACTTCAGACTTTATTCAGTCACACGTACGTGGCTTATTTTCCTTAAGTGAGTGCCGTACCGAATAAATTAATTATCATATTTATTGGTGCAAACGGGAATACTAACAAAAACAAATGAACGTGCCAGCGGAAGTAGGCAACTTAGCTAGCCGATGTTCCATTTTCGATACATGGATGTAAAATTACCGACACTTGATTAATATATGAATTATAAGAATATTATTTAATCTATTCCGATCTTTTAATATTTTCATAGCTGTATCGGTTTTTTTTTTATAAGTAATTTAGCTTTGAGCCAAAGAAATTTTAGGTTAAAACCCTACCCAAGACCCACTGGGCTTTCCCACTAAAAACAGTTAAACACACCGTTAAAGTGCACGTCTGAGGATCCTTCTCTCTATCTCTCTCTATGGATTTGGGTCATTATACATTTTCATTGAAAACCTGAATGCAGAGAGAATGAAAATAATTTATAAACAGTGTTTAATAAAGTCTGCTGAACGCTGGTTTGGACTTCATAATGCCTCATGAATACTATGAGAAAACAATGACCGTGGTCGCCTCCGTCAGGAGTGGAAAAAAGAAAAAGGTATTACAACCATGGAGTGACCTGCTTCTTAGCCTGATGCAAATCCTAGTGAAAAAGTATCCGGTTTAAAAAAGGTTCAACTTTGTAAAAAACGTATATGCATTTTATAGTGATGCGAGTCAATTTTGAATTACAATGACTAGACCCGATGGACTTGAAGGAGATTGGAGGAGCTCTTACATAAATTCCATTTACAAAAAGGGAAATAGGAGCGACTACAGTAATTATCGGAAAGCCACGGATATGAAAGAACAAAGTGGATTTCGACCTGGACGATCCTGCGTGGATAATATATTTACAATAAAACAACTGGCAGGAAAGATACTAGCAAAAGGAATGGAGCTTCACGCTACTTTTTTAGATCTTCGTAAGGCATTTGATTCCGACCCTTTGCAGAAAGGCATAAATAGTGTTTATATATATATATATATATATATATATATATATATATATATATATATATATACAGGGTGTCCAAGATAAGGATCCTAAGCATGGGGATCTCAGTACCTGTTGGAGTTACAGCTTAGGTTAAATTAGAAAAAAGTTGCGTACTTTGAAGCGTATTTACATGCCGTTGAGAAACTTTAAAAATTTTCATGGCCAGCTGAGATATTGGGGAAAAACGAAAATTTATTTTAAAAGATATTAAAAAACTAATAAAACTTTTTCATTAGCAGTTTTTAGGTACTACGTGATGGAGTTTTTAAATTTTATATCCGACGTTTCGTTTTCGAGAAACCATCATCAACTTTATTTTTTTATAAGGGCCAAAAAAAAAGTATACCCTGTATCTGATTCCCTTTTTTATTACAAATTCAACGATGTATCACATGTCACATTTTTTTTGTTAGATAAAAGAATAAATGCGATTTTTCTATTTTTTTAAACATATTTTTAAGTAGGCTTTGCAAACAAATAATGCTTTGACACTTTGACGTAAATACCTGTTATGAGTTATTGATCTCACATATTAGTTAATATCTATTTACAGAGCAATGAAGCTGAATGGAGTATAGTACTACTTAGAAACAAGAAAATTTAATCTACCATAAATTTAACCATAAGATAATCATTATTTTAATGATATACAAAGAATGATAAATTATTTAAAAATAACTAAAACAACAAATAAATTAACAATTTTTTTTATTCAATTTAAAGCAGGTGTTCAAACAGATTTCCGTTATTTTCCAGACATAAATATGATCTTCTTATGGTAGAATTTAAAACATCACGCAACATGTCAGGTGTAATACTGTTGAATGCATTAGTTACACATTCTCGTAACTGCTGCTCAGTCTCAAAAGAATGATGGTATATTTGGCTTTTAAGAAACCCCCAAAGAAAGAAGTCCATAGGGGTTAAGTCCGGAGATCGCGCTGGCCAAGGCACTTCACTGGAGGTTCCAATCCACTTTCCAGGAAATCGCTGCGTAAGATACTCGCGAACCTGCCTAGAATTATGTGCAGGAGCACCGTCTTGTTGAAACCAACAGGTATTAACCTGTGCCAGAGGTAAATCCTCCAAGCAGTCTTCTAAATTATTTTGTAATAATTGAAGGTATCGTTCTCCAGTTAACGAACTATGGTAGATAAATGGACCTAGTATTTTGGTACCGAAAATTCCACACCACATATTAAACCCAAAACGCTCCTGATGTCTTGAAATTTTTTGAACACGCGGATTCTGTTGCGCCCAGTAATGAGTATTCCGGCGGTTAAAGACACCATTATTAGTGACTAGACTTTCGTCAGACCATATTATTTTTGCGGAAATTGATATCATCTTCACATGCGCGTGTATACCACTCACAGAAATGCCGGCGTCGTTCAAGATCTCTTGGTTTAAGTGCTTGGCAAATCCTAAATTTATAGGGGTGATATCTATTTTTACGCAAAATAAATTGAGCAGTGGATTTGGCTACTCCTATATTTTTTTCAATTTGCCTGCAAGAGATGTCAGGGTTCTCAACAACTGCTTGTAATACGTTATTTTGGGTTTCTTCGGAAGAATCCTTTTTTCGGGATGAAACTGGCTTTTTAAATGATCCATATTGTTTTAAATTTCGCGCCAACTGTAAGAAAATGGACTTACATGGTTGCTTTCTATCTGGAAATTTATTTAGATACATTGCTGCAGTATTTATAGTATTCTTCTGGCACAAAATGTAGCAGGTCAGCATGTCAAACTTTTCTTCATGACTATAATGGCCACCCGGCATATTCGACGATAATAACACAATAATAATTATTCAACAATAAACAATAACAACAGTAACAACAACGACAAGAACTCTACAAACAACTTAATAACTCTAAATCAACTTAACAATTATTATTTTATTTTACCATAAACATTAAATTAAGTCATATGTGACAGAATAACAGGTATTTACGTCAAAGTGTCAAAGCATTATTTGTTTGCAAAGCCTACTTAAAAATATGTTTAAAAAAATAGAAAAATCGCATTTATTCTTTTATCTAACAAAAAAAATGTGACATGTGATACATCGTTGAATTTGTAATAAAAAAGGGAATCAGATACAGGGTATACTTTTTTTTTGGCCCTTATAAAAAAATAAAGTTGATGATGGTTTCTCGAAAACGAAACGTCGGATATAAAATTTAAAAACTCCATCACGTAGTACCTAAAAACTGCTAATGAAAAAGTTTTATTAGTTTTTTAATATCTTTTAAAATAAAGTCACAAAAAAATAAAATCTATTTCATCAAATTTTCGTTTTTCCCCAATATCTCAGCTGGCCATGAAAATTTTTAAAGTTTCTCAACGGCATGTAAATACGCTTCAAAGTACGCAACTTTTTTCTAATTTAACCTAAGCTGTAACTCCAACAGGTACTGAGATCCCCATGCTTAGGATCCTTATCTTGGACACCCTGTATATATATATATATATATATATATATATATATATATATATATATATATATATATATATATATATATAAACACTATAACGCTGTAAAAACACTATAGAGAAACCCAAGCGGTTGTTAAGGTCGGAAATCGAATTTCTGAGGCTTTCTCACAAACAAAAGGGGTTAAACAGGGCTCCTGCCTCTCTCCAACATGTTTAAGATTTATATCTGCAGCGCTTTAAAACAATAGATAAGAAAATGTAGCCCCATGGAGATATGGATAGAGGACACTCACTTGTATACAATCCTCTTTGCAGATGATCTTGAAGAAGACCAGCAAGACATGACTTACATAATAAATAAACTCATAGAATAATTAACTAAATGGGGTTTAGAGATAAACATACAAAAGACACAATACATGAGTATAGGAGGCATAGGACAAGACATCGAAACAGAAAGAGGAATAGTAAACAACGTTAGACAATACGAATATCTAGGAGTTACAATAGATGAAGACGGAAAAGATAATAAAGATATACTAAAAAAAATAGCCACGAAAATAAAAGAAACCATAAACACATCGGTTAAAAAAGTCTGCTCAAAATCAAAAATAACAAAGACCTCCAAACTACAACCAAATACCTTGAGACTTCTCAAAGAAAGACGAGAAAGGACAGATCGAACAACAGACAGTTTCAAAACCCTAAACAAGGAAGTGAAAAAGGAAATTAGAAAAGATAATAGAAATTACACCAATAAATTAATAAAAGACACAATAAGTGAAAACTGCAACATGAAAGTACTAAAAACAAAAAACTCAAGAGGCAAAACAAGAATAATAAAAATAAAAAACGCGAAAAACGTGACCGTCCAGGACGAAAAGGAAATAAGCAGAGCCATAGAAGAATTCTACACCAAGGTATACTCACCACACGCACAACAAGAGCAACAACGAACAAAAAGAACCATACTCAACATAGGCTCAGAGGAAATTCCAGAACTAACAAACTCAGCGATAAGAATAGTACTAAATAAATTAAAGAACAATAAATGTGCAGGAGAAGACAAAATTACAGTAGAGATGCTGAAAATTGGCGGCAGAAAAATGGAACAAATATTGAAGATTCTATTTAAAAAAATAATTGAAGAGGGAAAAATTCCACAGGATTGGTATAACTCCAAAGTAATCTTAATATTCAAAAAAAGGGACAATACAAATATTGAAAACTACCGACCAATATCCCTACTATCACACAAGTTGTTAACCAAAATCATAACCAACCGCATAACAAACAAATTCAATTTTTACCAACCTGTCGAACAAGCTGGATTCAGAAAACACTTTAGCACCACAGATCCCCTACACACCATAAGAATACTAATTGAGAAGTGCACCGAATATAACGTACCGCTCCATATGGCTTTTGTAGATTTCCAGAAGGCATTCGACTCCGTCGAAATATGAGCAGTATTACAATCCTTAGAAAACGCAAGAATCGATTCAAGATACATAAACATCATAAAGAACATATACGAAAATGCAACCATTCAAATAAAAATAGACGACAAGACGAAAACGAACCCATAAAACTACAAAGGGGAGTGGGACAAGGGGACATTATCTCGCCAAAACTGTTCACCCTAGTCCTAGAGGACATTTTTAAGGAACTTAAATGAGACATCAAAGTTATAAACATCGACGGAATATACTTGAACCATCTCAGATTTGCTGATGACATAATCTTAATAGCAAGTAATCTCCAAGAATTGAACGAAATGCTACAACAGCTAAATGACTTATCCGCATCTGTAGGCCTTAAAATGAACTACAACAAAACAAAAATAATGAGCCACGAACAGGCAAACATAATAATACAGAACCAGAGGATAGAAAACGTTGAACACTATGTATACTTGGGTCATGACATCAGACTAGGGAAATCAAACCAGGATGCTGAAATAAAAAGAAGAACATAGCTGACATGGGTCGCTTTCGGTAAACTTGCATACATCCTGAAAAATAATTCAATTCCCATAAATCTAAAAAGAAAAGTATACGACACATGCATATTACCGGTGTGTACGTATGGATTAGAGACCATGTCCCTCACCAAAAAGTCCGCTAAAAAATTAGAAACAGTCCAAAGAGCGATGGAAAGAAACATGCTTGGAATATCATTGAGAGACAGGATTAGAAACACCGAGATAAGATGCAGAAGTCAAAGACATCGTGAAGGAGGTTGCAAAGATGAAGTGGCGATGGGCTGGTCACATAGCCCGATATGAGGACAACAGATGGACACGAAAAATCCTGGAATGGAGATCGAGGGAGACAACAAGAAGCACGGGAAGACCTCAAAAAAGATGGGTAGACGACATTAGGACAGTGGCGGGCAAACAGTGGATGAGATTGGCGAAGAACAGAGAAAGATGGAAACAATTGAGAGAGACCTACATCCAGGAGTGGATGGATAGAGGTTGACAGAGAGAGAGAAAATATGAAAAAGAAAAAATATGATTAAAGCCCTACATCCCAATCTTGTGGAGTAAGAACCTAACGAAGAAAACTAAAAGAAAGATATATCAGGCTATGATTCAGTCAGTACTGTCGTATGGGTCAGAAATGTGGATCACAGATAAAAATATGCCACAAAAACTTCTTTCAACCGAAATGATGGAGAAGATGTTCTAGTTTAACTTTACTTGATCGTGTAAGAAATGAGACTATCAGAGAAAAAATGGAAGTAAAAAATACAATAATGGACGATATAACTGAAAAGCAGTTAAAATGGTATTGACACCTGCAACGAGTGAGGGAAGAAAGTATACCATTAAAGGTTTAGAACTGGATACTAGCACAAATAAATAAACGAGGAAGGCCACGAAAAAAAATGGATCTCAAACATCCGCATCGAAATGGAAAGTAAAGGACTCCACGAAGGAGACTGGAACGATAAGAAACGACAAGCGACATTAAATTGCAAAAACTCGCCACATACATACATTTTGGCAACAAGTTTCTATAGAACTAAACCTTCTTTTATTCAATTTTTATGATAGTAACATTCATTGCAGCTAATAAATAAAAAATTTGTCGTTTCCTTAATTTATTAAAAAATTTATTGGACTCTTGATGGTGAATAAAATAAATTAAATATAACTATAATTAGTTAAAAAGGTTCCGCTTACGAACGCACGCGGGAATGCTTTTGGTGGTTATTTTTGTTCGAAACTAGATAAAACACTTCCTCTTCCGATTTGCGTAACCCATTATCGAATTAAAGCCTACAGGGTTCTGCATTATCGACCCATTCGTTCCATAAGCAAATTAATAATATGCGGATCTATCTATTTTCATTTAGTTTTAAGTACATTAAAAGGCTAGATAGAACACAAAGCGCGATGAAATATAGTTAAATAAATAACATTTTTCCTTAAATATCCCGAGGACAACCAGTGGCACCTTCGTGTAAAAGCAATAATAAAATATAACATTATTGTCCCGCGTACCTACCAAGTAATTTAATATTATTTAACTTTAAATTTACATACTGATATCTCACTAATTTATCTAGCCAGTCACAAGACTCCCTTTTTCCAGGTGTCAGGCTTGCCACGCCGGAGTCACATGGTAATAATACGAGGTAGCGCTGTCATCGCGAGTTATTAAAAATATTATATTGTTAAGGTGTCACCAAGTTCGAATCTCAGCGAGAACGTGTTTTCTTATTTTTGCGTGTCTTTCTACGCATTTTAATAGTTAAGGAAGAGCGTTAAATCCACGCCACATTTCAAATCTTTAAAAGATGACTGAACGAATGCGAAACTTGGCATTACCTTTGGAAGAGGAAAAGATAGAAACATAAAATTTGAAGCTTATATATATATATATATATATATATATATATATATATATATATATATATATTATATTTTCCAGATTCTTCAACCATAGATTATATCATTTTCTTTTTATTTTGTCTTTTCTTGAGTTTCGGTTCTTTACTAAAAAAAAAATCAAAAGCAATTTGACATTTCACGCTTAATTTAAGGGATCTTCAAAGATTTTTTTGTTTTTTTTATTGATCTTCCTAAAAATATTTTTTATATATTTAAAAACATTCATACACAAACATATTTACAATTTTAAAAAACAAACACTTTAAAAACCTATTCATTTTGTGTATTTATTAATAATGAAATGAAATTTTAACATCATCTATTTAGGTACTTAGGATATATATATATATATATATATATATATATATATATATATATATATATATATATATAGAATGCGAGTGTGTTTTATTTTAACAGTGACCAAAAAAAAAACGGAAAGAACGCATGCATTTAATTTTATGTTTAAGAGGATATTCCATTTTTGATGTTTATTAACAGGATCGAATCCTTAATATTTTTCTTTAAATTAGGCTGGTCTAAATGTGGCTCAGATTTCCTATATCCGTTCTGTCGTTAACAGTGGTTTTATTCTTTTTAATTTCTAACATTTCCTTTATCTTTAAGTTTTGATAATTCATATCTTTGTTTTTAATTATGGTAGTTATAATCGAAGGTATGTTTTTCATCCTGTGTGTGTTTGTTTAACACTGTTGAGGCGTTTTTCGTATATTTACGGCCATTCAGGAAAATAGAACCGATTGTGTCTTTTATATTAGGAATGTGTATGCTGCTGGCACTCTCTCCCCCCCCCCCCCCAAAGAGAGAGGCTGGATCCGGCCTTGCACTAAGGATATAGATGTGATTTTAGACCAGCAGATGAAATTACTTTCATGTCTTAACAAAATCACTGGGCAGGTACTTGGGCAGCTTCGCTATGTCAAGGACTTTTTACTAGCGCGTGAGTGCTGGGAATATGGGGTCAGTGATTAACTATTACCATGTAACTCCTTTTCGTAATAATGTAATAACAAAAAAAGATGTAGCCGGTTACTTATAATAAATAAAACGTTATTAGTTTACCTCATACCTAGACTACCTTATCATTACTAAGAAGTAAAATTTTACTAGATTTAATGCAGTTGTTTTTATTTGAAACAAATAATTTTGAAGAGGTTTCAAGAAACATCGGAATTTCTTGAATTCCAAATTCACATAAAACAATGAGTGATATGATTATCTAGAAATTAGTATTTAAAAGATTATCTTATTAGTTACTGTATGTATTATAATAATAAAAAAGCTATACAATTGAAGCCCTAGCAAAACTGAAGTACAGATTCCGCAATCCTTTAAGGCTATTAACTTTTATAACAATCCTTTTACTACACTTAGAAAAAAAATATTTATACGGTGCGTCCTATGATAAGATAACGGTTATATGAGGGCAACTGACCTTGTAATTTTTAAACTTCACTTGAAAATCGAGCCATTCTATTCTCTTACGTAAGGTAGTTCACATTAATAAATAAACAATAGGAAGTTTTATTTTCAAATTTTGGAAATTGTACTTCCCAAAAAAATTTAACGTAATTTTCAAGATTTATTTAACAATCCACACGCTTTCGATTAATTCGATTTTTTTGTATTTTTAATTAAAAATCATTTTCTGTAATACTACAATAATTAAAATTTAATAATTAATTTAAGTTTAAGGAAGACTTTTAACTTAATCTGTGAACAATCTATTATAATCTAACACATTAATGATTTCTAGTATGACCGTTTTAATAAGTCAAATTTCAGCTAGTTTTGTTAGTTTTTATTACGTCTCTGTTCACTTACAGGAACTTTCAAATTCTAACTAGTGTCCAAAACGTTGTAAATATGCACCTAAAATCAGAATATATATATATATATATATATATATATATATATATATATATATATATATATATATATATATATATATATGAAGTAAAATGCGTACAGTGAATGCAAACTTCGCTCCATCATATCCCTTTCCATGTTACAGGTTGCACAGTTTGAATAAATTGCTAAAAAACACAATTCATCCTGTTCCACCACCACCAAGATGCTATTGCATCTCACACGGAAGAATCTGTGAAAGCCGCATAAATATATATATATATATATATATATATATATTGTAGCGGTCTTTATAGCGTTATACATTTCATAGTATTACTTTGTGTTTGTAGGGTTTTAGGTTTATTTTCTACGAGTTCATAATTTATTTAATTAATTTTATCTTTGTTAATTTCCTCATGAGGCGTCTATGAAAGGTTTGGAACTTTTTAGACAATTCTATTTTCTTATTTTTAATAAGCCAAGAAGATATGAGAAAAAGCCAAGAAGAGATGAAACAAGAATTGAAAGAAGATATGACGAAAAATCAAGAAGATATGACGAAAAGCCAAGACGATATGAAACGAGTATTAAAGACAAGTCAGGATGATATAAAATAAGCATTGATGATAATGAAAACAAGCCAAGAAAATATAAAACAAGACCTAAAAACAAGCCTAGACGACATGAGACAGGAACTTAAGACAAGTCAAGAATATATGGAACAAAAAATGAAAGAAGATATGAAGCGCATAAAACAAGAAATGCAACAGAAGATTAGCAAAATTAGAGAAGACGTACTAGGCGAAGTACGTCATGAGGTGGCGGAAATCCAGAATCAGATGCAACAATTAATTATATTAGCAAATCGAAAAGGTGGCCAGTACTGGTATAATAAAGATAGATGGTGTTCCTGCAACTAGTGTGATGAAGCCACCTACCTTCGACGACAAAGTACCTTTGCTTATCTATATCCGTCAACGTGAAGCCGCCGCCACCGGCAATAATTGGAGTTCACCGGAGAAGGCAAGTGCTCTTATTCTAACACTACGAGGTGAAGCTACAGAGGTTCTACGTAACATTCCCGAAGAACAGCAGAATGATTATGGCTATATTCTTTTGAGAAATTATCAATTGATCAAAGTGAAACTGATAACTTCATGTTCTTTTGAATATGCATTTACTTGTCATTGGGCTGAAGTGATCATGATTACTTCAAGTTATAGAAGTGAAAGTGATAATGACTCAAAAGAATAGCCCGTATGAGTTTATTGTTACTTTTCTGGCGATACGTTTTGGGGTTAGCCCATTGTCAAGAAAGAAGACACAAATACAACGAAAATAGGCAAGAAGATGAGGCAGATATAATGAGGCTAATAAATTTGACTTACTGAACACATCCCGAAGAAATAAAGCAAGAGTTAGCAGTAAATAGTTTTATCGAAGGTTGACGAGACCCAGAAACAAGTCAAACTCTAAGAATGGCCCAACGGAAGAAAATTTCTGAGGTTCTTGCTTATGCCCTTCAGTTTGAAACAGCCAAACAGACCGCAAAGAACCAACTGTTAGTGATGGTATTCTATCGCCGAACCAACTATAAAAGTGCTGTAATACGTCAACCAAATTTGGGAACTTAAAAATACCACAACAATTATCATTTTGTTATTCTTTATAAAAAAGTAAGAAACATAGAATCTAATGTAACTCGTAGCTAAACTAAATTATATTCATTTTGATTGTTTATACCGATTCCCTATTTATTTAAAAGCGAAAATGAATTCATTCTGTTCGGTAACACTTTTATTTCTCATTCAAAACACTGGTGGCCTTGAAATTTGGGTGTAGGTAGGTGATTTGGACCTTGCTCTTGACCCGCATTGGTTAAACAAATAAATGTTATTCAGTGGTTTATTAAAAAACAAACATATTTATGAAAAAAACTGTTAAGTGATGTATAAACTCGAAAAATTTTGATTATTACCTCTTTTATCTTTTTCTACTTATGTAACATAGGTATCTGATTTCAATTTGTTCCTTATTTGATATTTTATGAAGAGTTTTGCAACAGAAAAACGAGTTGTGAAAATTGAAAGTCATCTTAAGGTCGAAGTGATTAATTCTTGACACTTCATAAACCAACAATCCAACAAATTTATCCTTGACTAAAATGTGTTTGTCGGACTTGCATTGGCTTTATTTTTACGACGTTTCGATTAGGTTGTACTGTCTAATCATTCTCAAGTATAAACTGAATGTTTTGTCTTAAGGCTAGAGGCTTATATAGGGACTGTGTCAATTGAAGCGCAAAATTTCACTTCACTGTACACACCTCAATGATTTGATGTTACAAAGTAGTGGTTGCCAAAGATTAGGTATCTCAACACTGGGTTTACTGAAGATTTCATCGTTATTTTTAATGTAAGCTGCTTCTATAAATTTTCTTTTTTCACGTTGGGTTCCATATATATTGCCGCAGATTAAGACCATTTTATATGGTACCTGATCTCGACGTTTCCTTTTTTTGTGTACGAGTTTTATGTTCCTTAATTTTTCTTATGGTCGCTAGGATTTCTTCAATATACATTTAGCCATATTCACATGGAACTTTGTAAACACATTTTTTCTTATCGGTAGTTTTTTGATTTTGTTCTTGTTAAATGAGCTCTAAGTATATTTCCTGATTTAAAGACTCTTTTTATATTATAACTGCTGGCAATTCGTCTTATTTTCTCCGAGGTTCTCTTAATGTACGGAATTGTGAAGAAGGAATGTGTGTCTCGCTGTCCAGTGTTCGTTGTTCTTAAGTTATTTATAACATCGTCAATTAGTTTCAAAGGATAACCATTCTGTTGTAAATCGGATTTAATATTTGCTACCTCTTTTTCCAATGAATCGGCATTATTGCATATATATATATATATATATATATATATATATATATATATATATATATATATTTATATATATATATATATATATATATATGTACTACGGATCGAAACTAAAAATCACGACGTCTGAGCATTAAACAGTACCACTTAAAAATTAATATCCTACCGACACGCTCCGCTTCAAAATAAGTACAAATACAACATCTAATATATAATAAGTACGTCAACACAGGGTGTCTGGGTAAAGGCGTCGACGGATCCATTGATGAGTCCAACTGTCGACGTCATGGACGAAACACCGCTGTAACTTTTGGGTCAATATTTAATTAGATTGTATATCGCCGGGTTTAGGGGTTTTTCCGCGTGATATTACAACATGGCATCCCTGGACATGGGACCTTTGCGGGATTTGTCGGAATAGCTCTGAATCTTAAGGGGAGGGACCCGACAGGGTTCACAGTGGGACTCGACGGTTTCTTAGGGGAGGTACCCGCTAGAGCCGTCTAGAAGACCCAATTCCGATACCATGACTCGGGGATTCTTAGGGGAGGGACCCGCTAGATACCTGACATGGAATTTACCTCGCATTGAGTCTGCCTTACTAGCGGCTGGATCCACGTAATTGGACCGAAATTCTACGCACCCAGCTTTCCATCTTGGTTCGTGAACAAGACCACAGAAAGACCACAGATCACGGAACAATATGGAAAGTGGTTGCTTGAAGGGGGGCGTGTCGTAGTACTACAGATCGAAACTAAAAATCACGATGATGTCTGAGCATTAAACAGTACCACTTAAAAATTAATATCCTACCGACACGCTCCGGTTCAAAATAAGTACAAATACAACATCTAATATATAATAAGTACGTCAACACAGGGTGTCTGGGTAAAGGCGTCGACGGACCCATTGATGAGTCCAACCGTCGACGTCATGGACGAAACACCGCTGTAACTTTTGGGTCAATATTTAATTAGATTGTATATCGCCGGGTTTAGGGGTTTTTCCGCGTGATATTACAATTATATATATATATATATATATATATATATATATATATATATATATATATATATATATATATATATATATATATATATATATATATATATCGCGATTATAGAGGTATAATTCCCCGTTTTGTTACAACAGAATAATTAGAACTATGGTTAAGATATTGTCCAGTATGTGTTGGCTTTCTGTATACTGAAGTTTTAACAGTTTCTTTTGAATGGTTCACCAAGACATCTAGGAAGGGCAATTGATCATTTACCTCTTTTTCATAATAAACTTAATTGTAGGTTGAATGGTGTTTAGATGTTTCAAGAAATCATTAAGTTCTTGATCTTCCATACATTATCTAAAGAGAAAGCATCATACTTTCAAATACTTCGGGAAAGTATCCCTTGTTGGCGTGTGTTATTTTATTTTTTTAATAATTTATTTTAAAACATTTTCTCGATTATTTAAGGACAAATTTATATTTATTTTAAGATAGTGAAACTTCAAATAAAATTTTTATCAAACACCAAAACTTACTTCTAGTTTTAGAGTAGACTATTATTTATCAGTAAATAACCTTGCTTATGAGATGTTTACTTTTAATTTAACCAATAATTTCCCGATTTATTTTCGTAATATTTACACAAAAGGCTTTGTGTTCGTCCATTCTACCGCAGTATTTTTCTGCGATGCCAGCTTAGAAAAATATACGCCCGCTACAACGTGTGTAAACATATCAGTGTGAAACTGACTTCCGAACTGTGACTCTCGAGCTATTTTTATTTTTATAACTCGCCCAAAAATGTAATAAAAACAATGTCATTTCCATTTTTAAAAAGTGATTCGAAACACATGTTTCCCACACATGAAAACAGTATGGCGAGGTTCAAAGAAATCAAATATTTTAATTGTTTTTTGAGGGGCATCTGTTTGCTTTTTATTTTAATGTTTATACAGGGTGTTGTGTAATAGAAGTAATGAAATAAGGAAGCTCGTACATTCATTCGTCAATATTTATTTATTTTATTTATGAATTAAAAATACAATACCTACAAAATCCAATTGGAATATTATAACTTTCGGGTAATTAAAACTAATGGCGTTAAAAATTTTAAATATATAAATAATGGCGACCCACGCAAATTACAAAACTTTATTTGCAACGTCAAAATGGATTCGTACATTTATTCAAACACAAGTTCATTTTTTTTTCAGCTATTTGAATGGATGATGTAATATTTGTTATTAACTCGTCCATATTGTTTAGTCGTTCCAAGGAATTTACTTTTTTTTTCTAATAGTTGACTGGTATTTATCTAAATGGCGATTTAGGGTATGAAGTTTTTCAGTCCATCAGCTTCTTCTTTTCTTTTGAATATTGATACAAGTATGTACACGTAACAAAGAAGAACACGTGTCAACTAGACTGATGAAACAAAGGCAAAATACACGCAGGGGTACAGAGGAATATAAGGAACTAAACAGAAATATTAATAAACACATCCAGAAAGATCTGAAAGAATAAACTACAAAAATGATTCTAGAAACAATAGTTTCGACCATCTAATGGTCTCATCAGTATGGAGAGAGAACCAGAGTGGAATTCGCAGAAAATATACTGTCTGTCCCCTTTCTTAACGGTCGTAAGGAGAATAAAATAACTTTTCCAATATATATATATATATATATATATATATATATATATATATATATATATATATATATATATATATATATATATATATATACAGGGTGATTCAAAAATCGATCACGAAACTTAAGGGGGTGATTCTACTTGACAAAATAAGGGTAGAGCTTCATATAATTTTTTTTCAAAATGTCATTCGTTTTCGAGTTTCAAGCCGTCCAAATTCAAGTTTTTATTTTTTGTTTTTTGAATTACTCGCTTACAGGAAAACCGATTTAACTAATATTTGAAAGATAGGCTAAGTCTTCTGCGCTTCATCATTTTAGTAACAATTCACATTGATTGTTTGCCGCTAGAGGGCACTTTACCTACATTGAAAATTGTTTTTTTGTCATAATTTTTTAGTGTTGACAGCTACAGTAGTTTTTGGCATAATTTCTGAAAGACTGATGCCAGGCCTTTAAAAAAGGTGCTCTTTATTTACATCGCTAAACCCAACGGTTTAGACGTAAATCACCCTTAAAAATTAAGTGGTAAATTTACTTTTCTCATTTCATTACCACCAGCTACCAGGTAAATAGCTATCAAAGTATACTAGAGCTGTCAGTTTAACATCAAATAAATTCGCTTTTTAAACTATTTAATTTATAATCTTAAAATAACTAATAATGGCTAATCACCAATATTCAAATATCGAATATTGTGATATCCATTTTTGTTATGGAAAAGCAAATGGTAATGCAGAGTTGGCAAGAAGATATTATATGGAGAGTTATCCGGAAAGAAATATCCCTCATGCTCAAACATTTTCCAGTGTGCACAGGAGGCTTGCGGAATGTGGTTCCTTTAAAAGTTATAATGGAAATAGGGGAAGACCTAGAACTGCTAGAAACGTGCAACAAGAAGAAAGAGTGCTTGAAATTATTGAAGATAATCCAGGTATTAGTACTAGAAAAATTGGGAATGAAGTGCGGCTCTGTCAGGCTAGTTCATGGAGGATACTAAGAGAAGAACAACTCTACCCGTTTCATTCAAAAAAGGTGCAGGCTCTTTATGACGATGATCGGCCGAGACGGTTGGAAATGTGCAATCAGATCCTAGCTAAGTATGGACACGATAATCGATTAATTGGCGTCATATTATTCACTGACGAAGCTGGTTTCACTCGTGATGGCATAACAAATCTACACAACATCCACACATATGCTTACGAGAACCCAAACAATGTGGTAGAAACGAAACATCAGCGTAGATTTTCACTAAATGTGTGGGCAGGGATAATAGGAGATTACCTTATTGGTCCTCATTTCTTTGATGGCCCATTAACTGGTGACGTATACTTAGATTTTATCCAAAATCGTCTCCCATTATATCTGGAAGATGTGCCATTGGAAGTAAGGGCCAACATGTGGATCCTCCAAGACGGAGCTCCGCCCCACTTTAGTATACGTGTCCGACAGTATTTGAATGCAACGTATCCTGAGCGATGGATAGGACGAAGTGGACCATTGGCATGGGCAGCGAGGTCACCAGACCTTAATCCTATGGATTTTTTCTTTTGGGGTCATTTGAAACAATTGGTGTACGATATTCCAGTAATCAACGTCGAGGATCTTCGCTTCAGGATAATCGAAAAGTGCCAAATTATTAAAGAAACACCAGAAATTTTTCATCGAGTTAGGCGACATTTTTTGAAGACTGTTAGGAAATGTATGGAAGAAAATGGGGGACATTTTGAGAGTCTTTTTTAGTTTGTTTAGTACTGTTTCATTAATTTTTATCAATTAAATGTATATCGCAATAATCCATAATATGAATATTTACTGATTAGCCATTATTAGTTATTTTAAGATTATAAATTAAATAGTTTAAAAAGCGAATTTATTTGATGTTAAACTGACAGCTCTAGTATACTTTGATAGCTATTTACCTGGTAGCTGGTGGTAATGAAATGAGAAAAGTAAATTTACCACTTAATTTTTAAGGGTGATTTACGTCTAAACCGTTGGGTTTAGCGATGTAAATAAAGAGCACCTTTTTTAAAGGCCTGGCATCAGTCTTTCAGAAATTATGCCAAAAACTACTGTAGCTGTCAACACTAAAAAATTATGACAAAAAAAAACAATTTTCAATGTAGGTAAAGTGCCCTCTAGCGGCAAACAATCAATGTGAATTGTTACTAAAATGATGAAGCGCAGAAGACTTAGCCTATCTTTTAAATATTAGTCAAATCGGTTTTCCTGTAAGGGAGTAATTCAAAAAACAAAAAATAAAAACTTGAACTTGGACGGCTTGTAACTCGAAAACGAATGACATTTTGAAAAAAAATTATATGAAGCTCTACCCTTATTTTATCAAGTAGAATCACCCCCTTAAGTTTCGTGATCGATTTTTGAATCACCCTGTATATATATATATATATATATATATATATATATATATATATATATATATATATATATATATATATATATATATATATATATATATATATATATATTATTTTTATTTTGTATTTTCTTGGGTTTAGGTTCTTTATTTAACACACTTTAAAAACCTATTCAAATTTCTTAAAAAGTATTTAATTTTACAAGTACATACCTTGATACATTGTTTATTTATTAATAATGAAATGAAATTTTTACACCGCCTATTTAGGTACTTAGGATACATGGAATGCGAGTACGTTTTATTTTTTATATTTTACAATGGACTAAAAAAAACGAAAGAAATGCATACATTTAGTTTTATGTTTAAGAGGATATTCAATTTTTGATGTTTATTAACAGGATCGAATACTTAAAATTTTTCTTTAAATTAGGCTGGTGTAAATGTAGCTCAAATTTCCTATAGCCGTTCTGTCGTTAACAGTGTTTTATCTTTTTTAATTTCTAACATTTCCTTTATCTGCAATTTTTGATTATTCATATCTTTGTTTTAATTATGGTACTGTTATAATCGGAGGTATGTTTTTCATTCTGTGTATGTTTGTTTAACGCTGTTGAGGCGTTTTTCGTATATTTATGGCCTTTCAATCTGTTCTTTATCAATTGGCTGGTCATGTCTATATATTTTTTGGGACAATTTGAGCAAGGGATCGAATATACTACATTTGACTTATTCAAGAAAGGAGTTTTACTTTTCAAAAGAGTATAGTGTATTTAATTTATTATGAGACTTTTGACATACGATAATATCATGATTTTTTAAATAGTGTTTTATTTTTTCTGACAGTAATGCAACATATTTTTGCTGTTTATGTTCTATGTTTCTTGTTATTAGGTTATTATAAAATTTATATGTTCGTTTATTAATTATTTCGGTGATAGTCTTTTCATTGAAATTATTATTTATTAGTGTATTTTTCATTTATTGCAGTATTCTTGGTCGGAATTCTGGAGACGTTAGAGAGATAGCACGATCAGATAGACCGAACACACACATACAGGATGAAAAACATACCTTCGATTATAACAGTTCCATAATTAAATACAAAGATATGAATTATCAAAAATTGCAGATAAAGGAAATGTTAGAAATTAAAAAGCATAAAAACACTGTTAAAGACAAAACGGATATGGGAAATTTGAGCCACATTTAGACCAGCATAATTTAAAGAAAAATATTAAGTATTCGATCCTGTTAATAAACATCAAAAATTGAATATCCCAAGAAAATACAAAACAAAAAGAAAATGATATAATCTATGGTTTAAGAACCTGGAATATATATATATATATATATATATATATATATATATATATATATATATATATATATATATATATGTTATATCGTATATTTTCACGGATGGTAGAATGAATAGTTTGGTTATTCCGGGTTTCAATCCGTTCGTTCAAAAAATCGTTTTCACGACGTTTCGCCAAAATCTCATTTGGCATTTTCAAGTGCGGTTCGTCTCGTTACTCGCTGAGAACTGATCAGTTCTCAGCGAGTAAACGAGACGAACCGCACTTGAAAATGCCAAATAAGATTTTGGCGAAACGTCGTGAAAACGATTTTTTGAACGAACGGATTGAAACCCGGAATAACCAAACTATTCATATATATATATATATATATATATATATATATATATATATATATATATATAGACTCTAATCTGTAATAGTTAGGCGAAAACATGTCGTAATTATCTGAGAAGTATATTAAAATAGAGAAAAATATGATTGATTGATTTGCAATTTATTTTTTTACCTATGTTTTCCAAAAAATGTTAAAATTCTACATTAATTTTCCCAATAACTAAAGTTATTTAAGATCCAATTCTCAGTAACGTAAATGTCGATTCTCAAGGACTGTTTTCCCTTGGGAATAAGTCCTAGAGCATAACTAAATATATTGGCATCTATTTAGCTATTTGTATGAGATTCTGTCCTAAATAACTGATGAAAATGTCCAAAAAAAAAGGTTTTTTGAATTTTTAAGGGTGTTCCACCAAAAAAATCGTTATTCCATGACCGGCTTTTGAAAGAACGAAAAAAATACAAAAAAAAATCATTATTTTGAAGTTGGCCAAAAATTTTGAACCTAACCTAAAAAATGATGGAAAAATTTAAAAAATTTCTTAGGTTCGATTTTCGCTCGAAAAATCTGAAAAAAAAAAATCATGGTTTTTTGCAACCAGAAAATACATCTTTATAGATTTTTTGAAGCAAAATTGCGCCCGTAAAAAAAGAAGGTTGAAAAAAAGTGAATATAACCTCTTTAAACATTTATAGGTCCTATGAGGGGCTGAAAATTTGCAAAAGGCATCTTTGGTCATCTTATTCCGCCATAGCTTTTGCAAATTTTTCCCGCATCCTTCCGGAGTGATTTATTTCGAAACTAAAATTACGTGCAAACTTTGTACATTTTGAATTTTTTCGAGCCTAATTTGACTGGACTATTAGTTGTCATACTTTTAGCACTTCGAGTTCTATTATTAAAGTGTTTAATTGAAATTAATTAATTACTTCTTAAGCAAAGGACGGGCGGAAAGTTCGAGGAAGAACAATGACCGAAATTTTAAATGCGTAATTATGTCATAAATGTCCTTGAAACGGTCCTGATAGACAGTAAATATTTACTTATATCCGTATATATAAGATTTTTTTATATGACCTATTAATATACATAAATATTTATTTTACGTTGCGACATTACAATTTTTTATTTATTTTGTAATCGACACCAGTCATTCGACGACCTTCCAAGGACGCTTGAAAATACCTGCAAGCATGTAAAATACCGTAAATTATTACCAAAGCGCATGATGTAAATATTTAATAAAATAAGGCAATTCATTAATTTCTTGAAACGGATTGAAATCCGATTTTAATTGCAAAATATCAAAAAACAACTATATTGCCTAAAAATTAATTTTCAAAAGTGTGCTGCTAATGTAGGCGGTTTTCTAAAAGTGACGTAACTTCTACCGGGTGTCTCTAAAAGATCTGAGGATGTATGTAACCCAATTTACGTTGGTCCAAAAGGACAGCAAAAGAAACTTTTTATGGAAGAAAATGCGAGGAAATTGAAGAACTGCAACTAAAACATGACACTTTTAATTTACATAAAAAGATAAAGGAATTGGCAGGTATACAAAAACGGAATCATCCCAATTATGCAACGCAAATGGAGAAATAATAACCGATCTACAAGAAAAGCTTATGACTTGGAAGAATTATGTAGAAGAAATGTTCGACGATGAAAGACAAGAACCTAATATAGATAACATAGGGGACGAAGGACCAGACATAACTAAAGAAGAAATACTATACGCTACAAAAACAATGAAGAATGGTAAATCACCGGATCCAGATAGGATTACATCGGAACTTCTCAAGCTTGTGGAAGGTGAATCAGTAAATATTCTTGTCGACCTTTTTAACTGCATTTACAAAACAAGAGAAATACCAAAAGAATGGCTTCTGTCAACTTTTGTCACCATACCAAAAAAGGCAAACGCAAAACAGTGCACTGACCATCGCACAATAAGCCTAATGGGACACACATTAAAAGTATTCCTCAAAGTGATTCACACAAAAATTCACAGAAAACTAGATGTGGATATTGGTGATACTCAATTCGGATTTCGGAACGGGCTTGGAACAAGAGAAGCACTATTTGCACTTAACGTCATGTGCCAAAGATGTCTAGATATGAACCAAGATATGTATATGTGCTTCATTGACTACAATAAAGCGTTCGATAAAGTACGTCACAATCATCTAATGAGACTGCTGGTAGAAAAAAACTTGGATAAAAGAGACATCAGGATTATTTACAAGATTTACTATAACCAGAAAGCGAATATTCGAACAGAGCAAGATACAACGGAGGAACTCGAGATTAAGAAAGGCGTAAGACTGGGATGTATACTTTCACCAATCTTATTCAACCTATACTCAGAAGACATCGTAAACAGAGCACTTTCAGAGCAAAATATAGGTATTAAAATAAATGGCATCCCAATAAACAACTTGAGATATGCCGATGACACGGTAAATGCAGAAACTTCGGAGGATCTTCAGATACTAATTAACAGAATAGTAGAATGCAGTGAAGAATATGGATTATCACTTAACATCAGTAAAACAAAAATAATGGTGGTATCTAAATCACCACAAAACTTCCCTGACATAACCGTGCATGATCAAAAAATTGAACGTGTGAGAAAATATAATTATCTGGGAACTGTTATCAACGAAAATAACGATAGCTCTGAAGAAATCAGAATCAGTGGAAAAAGCTAGAGCTACGTTTATTAAAATGAAGAAGGTGTTCTGCAGACGAGATTTAAGCCTTAAACTTAAAATTCGCCTTGTGAGATGTTACGTGCTGTCAGTTCTTTACTACGGAATGGAAGCGTACAACTTACAACTTTTTTTGTCAGAAAAAATCTCGAAAATGAACAGTTTCCAATGTGGAAAAACGAAAACATGTCAATTTAACCATGTATTAAAAAAGTATGAACAACCGTTTGCTTTCCACTTGAATCGGAAAATAATTATATATAAAAAAGAAAAAAAAAGTGACGTACAAAATTAACACATAACAATAACACAGGCCAATAAAATTTGATTGATTTTTAATTACAGAAACTTGACTATACTTTTCCGAAGAATTTGGTTTTGCTGAATGGGAATTTAGCTTCAGAATTGATCGATCACGTCAGGTTTTCGAGATATTCTAACCTAAAAGTGTAAAATACAGTGTGTTTCGACAAATTTGAGGTTATGTAAAACCACAAGATAATTTTTTTTCACAACACTAGTAGGAGCATCTGAAAGTATGATCCTTTTCCTTTAGAGTCAATTTTGAATTGTCCCGGTATCTTTTTTTTTTCATCGAGATATGCTAATTTGAATTTTGCACCTTACCAATCTACTTGAATGCAAGCTCCTTGAGTGTACTTTTCTAAATTCTGTTACTTTGATGGAAATAACCGTATAAGCATTCTAGGGGTCGCAAATTACAAATCCCCTGTTGAATTTTAATAATTCAAAATGGCGGGTCCAATATGGCGGTCGGAAATTATAGTTTTTAATTTTAGCGAAAATTTGTGTAAATAATTTTTCTCGAGATAAAACAGCTGAGAAAACTGTTGTTTCGATCTTTTAAAATCTGACAAGGTATTTAAAATCAATGACTTTACAAACCTATTTATAGGGCATCTAAAATTTCCGGGATAGCTGAATATTTCCTCAGATAAAATATTTTCCAAAAATGTCAATGTAATTCTTGAAGAAACTTTAAACAAGAAGTATAATGGTGAGCTTGGTGTTGACCTTGACAATGGCCTAAGTTGTTTCAAGGTCATATATATTTTTTTATAAAAATTCTCTTTCTTGACGAAGGTAATCGCACCCTTTGATTAAACTGCGAGTTATCCTGAACAGACTGCCATCCTGGATTTGCTGAGTCTCTAATTTTGATCCCCAGCATCGAATGTATAAGTTGCAAAGCTCCCTCCATATCTTCTCAGATGCTCTATTAGCTTATCTCTTGATGTCAGGATCACCAATTCTATAAGCCCCATTTTTAAGACGGTTCTTTTCTCTGATGGAAGATCGCCGTGCTTTGAATACTCAAACACTTTTGTGACGGATGCTTTCGCGAGTGCATCCGTTATTTGATAAGTCACGTACTTAACTTAGTCCTCTCGAGGCCCACTACCCGGAATTATCTCCGGATAATCAGCCTCTTCAAGGAGATGGACCAGTTAACAAAAGTTTTTAATCTGTTTGGCTATAAATATGAATTATTAAAAATTGCAGATAAAGGAAATGCTAGAAATTAAAAAAGGTAAAAACACTGTTAACGACAGAACGGATATAGGAAATTTGAGCCACATTTACACCAGCGTAATTTAAACAAAAAGATTAAGTATTCGATCCTGTTAAAAAATATCAAAAATTGAATATCCTCTTAAACATAAAATTAAATATATGCATTTCTTTCGGTTTTTTTTGGTCCATTGTAAAATATCAAAAATAAAACGCACTCGCATTCCATGTATCCTTTGTACCTAAATAGCCGGTGTAAAAATTTCATTTCATTATTAATAAATAAACAAGATATCAAGGTATGTACAGGGTGAGTCAACGATTGGATGAAGTAAGTTTGTGTCTTTTCGGTGAAATTAAAAAAGAAACTATATTTATTGTTTGATACAGTTTATTTTTACGCAGATTTTAAAAATATTTAGGACTCTACAGGGTGAGCCAAAAAACTAGGACAGCATAAAGTTGTATTTTTTTAAATAGAACACCCTATATACGAATCGTGTTTTCGATTTAGCTTATAATTTTAAATCTTTTTTATTAAGGGTTTACTATAACAAAACTTTATAGTTTCTGAGATAATTAAGTTTAAAGAAAAAAAGGCACATTTTCAAGCATCAATTCAATCCTAAATAACGTTTTCAATTTTGTGACAAATATATTCAAATTTGAAATTTAGCAAGGCCAAGGACAAGTTAACATAATTTTTACCTAATATTTGCAATAAAAGCTACAGGGTGTTGAACACATCGGCTCAAATTTGAACAAGTTTAAATGAATAAATATCTTTTTTTTTAAATGGTACACCCTGTATATTTTCATGTTATTTAATAGAGTAATAAAAACCCTAAAAGTTTTGTTCAATATATCCTATACCTATTTATAATAGTTTTTGAGATATTTCAGTTTTTCTTATTTTCCATACTTTTTTACAGAAATAGTCTTCATTATCATAGTAGCCATGGCAAAAACAATGTAAAAGAACATTTTTCTGTGTGTCAAATTTATAACCGCAATCGCTTCTTTTGGTTTTTATGTAGTGTAGTTTGGTTTTTTTTGCATTCATCTTATATTGTAAAATGGATTTTTCAAAGAATGAGTTAATAGATATGATTTATACAATAGGAGAGGCTCAAAAAAATTGCCTTCTTGCTCAAAGAATTTACAAAATGAAGTATCCTGATCGACGCCAGCCTAATACCCATACTTTTCAAAACTTAATGCAAAGATTTGATTCTTCTGGTACTGTTGATTATCCAAAACGTAAAGTGGTCAACAAACCAGTAACTAATGAAGAAAAAGAACTACAAGTATTGTTAAATGTTCAGGAAAATCCTTATATTGGTAGCCGTCAGTTAGCAGCATTATGTGAAACATCACAATCCATCGCTAATCGTACTACCAAGAAATATAGGTATCATCCATATCACATGGAATTACACCAAGAATTGCATGGACAGGATTTTGAAAGTCGTGTAAACTGTTGTCGTACAATAAATGCGAAGATTCAATTAAATCCAAATTTATTATGCCAGGTAATGTTTAGTGATGAAGCTACTTTTAGAAGTAACGGTGCCGTAAATAGACGCAACATGCATTATTATGCCACAGAAAACCCATTTTGGATTAGAGAGGTGCAACATCAAAACCACTGGTCATTAAATGTTTGGTGTGATATTCATCATAATCGAATTATTGGACCCCACTTTTTTAAGGAACCACTAAATGGCCATAGTTACCTGAACTTTCTACAAGAAGAACTACCCCCAACTGCTTCAAGGTCTCGATAGGGATGAGCTCGACAGTATGTGGTTCCAGCACGATGGTGCGCCTCCGCATTACCATCGTGAAGTTCGTGCGTTTTTGGACCAACGATATCCGCAAAAATGGATTGGACGTGGGGGTTTCATTGAGTGGCCACCAAGGTCTTGCGACATCACCCCATTAGATTTCTTCCTATGGGGTTATATTAAAAATAAGGTGTATGTTAATCCACCAACAACAGTGGAAGATATGCGAAACAGGATTAGGGATACCTGTAGAACAATAACGCCACTAATTTTGTCCAGGGTCCGAGAAAATCTGCAAAAAAGACTAAATTTGTGCATTGCACAAGAGGGTCGTTTATTCGAACACTTATTAAAAAGAAATAATTAATCACAGTATTTAATAGGTAATTTTTTTGTTTCAATTTAGTATAAAAGTAAATATGTATTTGCCTTGTCGTTATTGTTGTGTTAATTTTTTCACATTATGTTTAATTAAACTATTGCCGTTGTAATATAACGAATAATGTATTTCATCATATTTAACCACATTGTGTTTGTTTCTGTAGTTTCTTTTTATTATTTTACATGGCTACTATGATAATGAAGACTATTTCTGTAAAAAAGTATGGAAAATAAGAAAAACTGAAATATCTCAAAAACTATTATAAATAGGTATAGGATATATTGAACAAAACTTTTAGGGTTTTTATTACTCTATTAAATAACATGAAAATATACAGGGTGTACCATTTAAAAAAAAAGATATTTATTCATTTAAACTTGTTCAAATTTGAGCCAATGTGTTCAACACCCTGTAGCTTTTATTGCAAATATTAGGTAAAAATTATGTTAACTTGTCCTTGGCCTTGCTAAATTCCAAATTTGAATATATTTGTCACAAAATTGAAAACGTTATTTAGGATTGAATTGATGCTTGAAAATGTGACTTTTTTTCTTTAAACTTAATTATCTCAGAAACTATAAAGTTTTGTTATAGTAAACCCTTAATAAAAAATATTTAAAATTATAAGCTAAATCGAAAATACGATTCGTATATAGGGTGTTCTATTTAAAAAAATACAACTTTATGCTGTCCTAGTTTTTTGGCTCACCCTGTAGAGTCCTAAATATTTTTAAAATCTTATTTGATAAGTCGCGTACTTAACTGAGTTCTCTCGGGGCCCACTACCCGGAATAATCTCCGGTTAATCAGCCTCTTCAAGGAGCTGGACCAGTTAACAAAAGTTTTTAATCTGTTTGGCTTAAGGATCGTCATATTCAATGAATACCTGCAAGTGGTCCGAGTTCAGCTCATGGAGAACTGAACGTCTGGACAACCTACCAGTATTCTTCGCCACAAAGATGTATAAGATATCCGGTAAACCAACATAATCTAGATAAGTCTGTTCACCAGGTGCTACAATTTCTAACAGATTTTCTTGAGAGGCATTCGCAAGGACGATATCCTTGGTATTGGTGATCCTGAAACTCCAGAGGCAGTATATTGCATTAAAGTCTCCTCCTATTAGGATTGATTTAATTGTATTAAAGATATTTTCCAAATTTTGTCAAGCAATAGCCACTCGAGAGCTTGAATATACTGATCCTACATTTAAAAATATGTTTCTCATTTTGATTTTGATTAATAGAAACATCCTATATAACTTTTTTATATCAAAATCAAACCATGTCGCGTCCGATGCCTACCTACCACCATGAAATGATTCACCATTATTAATTTAGATCACGAAACAACTGTTCAAGATCAAAGGCCAACCTTTAGACTTCAAAGTCGAGGTTATTAGCGAACATGCAGTATTTAATGAGAGTTTTCAAGGGAAATTTGAAGTTTGCCCTTTGTTAATTGCATAGAAACCGATGCATAACGTGATGTTACAGAATATATAGGTTTTATTAAAAAATTATCGAACGTATGTTAGCAACAAGAGTACAAGGGTAACATTTTAAGTTTTTAGAAACGACCGTTAAGTGACGCTATTGAGATATGACGTTAGGCTTGTGCGTAGAAAAATTTGAAACCACTCCGCGTCAATCAGATCATCCAAAAACAGTTCAGATGACAGTTTACCAACTGTTTTTGGACGATTCATTATTTTCATCAATTCATTATTGATAAATTGCATGAGGTTGGTCTCAGTATCTAATCTATCTGCACTGAGGCTATTAATATAAGGGTTTTTCACAGGAACGTGTGCACGACAGACCTTAAAAATTATAGGCCGATCAGCCTCCTTAGCCACAAATACAAACTATTTACCAAAATACTCGCAAACCGTTTGACAAATAAAATAGACTCTTTTCTTTCGAGAGAGCAGGTGGGATTGTGATCAGGCTATGGGACAAATGGCCATCTTCTGACCGTCAGAGTTCTTATCGAGAAATGTATTGAGTATAATAGACCACTGATGCTTGTCTTCATTGATTTCGAGAACGCATTTGATTCAATAAATCAGCAGAAACTTCTGGAGACATTAAGTGAATGTCGCGTCGATCATTGATACTTCGCAATTATGAAAAACATATACGAGAATGTCACGGCAAATGTCAGAACATCGGCAAATCAATGCCCCAAAATTGTTTGTTGCATTGCTAGAAAGTGTGGTGAAATAGATAAACTGAGATTCTTGCCTGTTCTCACGTATGAAGCTGAGACACTTACTTTGACAAAAAAAAAGAACATTAACAGAATACATGTCAAAAATGGAACGGTGAATGTTGGGTGTCACTCTTAGGGATAGAATACCCAATCACATCATAACAAACCGAACAGGAGCAAGAGACACGGTGAAATCTATCTTACATCTTAAATGGAACTGGGCAGGACATATGGCTAGGATGACTGATGGACGGTGGACAAAGAGACTTGTGGAATGGAGGCCAAGACATAAGGCCTATAGAAGTAAAAGACGACCTGAAGTCGGTGGACAGACGACATAAAAAGTGTTGCTGAAAACTGGATACAAGTGGCACAAAATAGAAAGAGATGGCTGGAACTAAGGGAAGCTTTTGTTCAGCAGTGGATGGAATAACTCAAAACGATGATGTGTGCACGAAAAGGCAAGTAAAAAACGGGGTTCAATAAAATTTCATTGACTTTCTTCCTTACAAATCCTCGGGGATCTTGAGGGTCGGCAGAGCCCCAACGGGTAACTGATAGTTATCAATAAAAATAAAGCTTTAAATGTTAGTTCAATTGCCCTTAATTACCCAAATTACTTTTCCGTTCGGATCCGAATAAAACACCGTGGGGAATTAACTTTTAATGAAAGGTCACCGGAGTCAAAACACTTTTTCATTTTGGGCAACGTTTCATTATCAATTAATAGTAGAGTTTTCCTAAAATAGATTAGTCGACTATTCTTGGAAAATGGGTTTAATTTGGAAATGACATGAATAAATGATTCGTTTGATTAAAAAATTTAAGTTCGTAGATGGACTATTATCCCAGGAAACGGAGTGTTAAAAAAAATTCAAATACTGCCTGCGATCTGATTGCAGAAATGGGTAGGGAAATGATGTTTCATCTCGTGTCTCAACAAAATTTGGTTGGAACATTGTTTTTTTTTAACAAATAGGTCGAAAAATGATTTTTCCCCGGTTTTTTGGATTTTACGGAAAATCTATGGGATTTAGAGAAAAATGTTCTATAAACGAATTGTACGTCTTGAAAATATCTTCAAAATGAGGTTTTGTTTGTCCAAATCGGTTTGTAAACAAAAAAGTTATTGCTAATTAAACATTAAAAATGGCTTATTTTTTAATTGTTAATAACTTTCTTAATATTTATTGAATTGTTTTCAACTTTTACCAAAATGTGAGTTTTAAAGTGCTTAAAAAGTGTGCGGAAGTTAAGCGCTGTCGGTCCAATAGTTTTTGTAAAATTGCAATTGTTTATTAGACAAACGAAAAAAGTGACTACTTTTGATTGGCTGTACCGTCGTCTAGGAAACTGCTACAGAGTTCTGTCAGTGCTCATTCTTTTCGTAAAGACTTAAGCTTTCCAATGATATGCTTCATTAACGAATCGGACAAAAAATGCGGTTGTTAATTAATTTATTTATAAGCGAAAAACTACCCATATCTTCATGACGATTTTGCATAAACAAAATATCAAAAATATCCATTTTTTTTTTACTACATGAAAGCTTAAGTCTTTACGAAGAGAATGAGCAGTGACAGAACTTTGTAGCAGTTTCCTAGACGACGGTACAGCCAATCAAAAATAGTCACTTTTTTCGTTTTTCTAATAAACAATTGCAATTTTACAAAAACTATTTGACCGACAGCGCCCAACTTTCACACACTTTTTAAACACTTTAAAACTCATATTCTGGTACAAGTTGAAACCAATTCAATAAATATTAAGAAAATTACTAACAGTTGAAAAATAAGTCATTTTTAATGTTTAATTTGCAATAACTTTTTTGTTTACAGACCGATTTGGACAAACAAAAACCCATTTTGAAGATATTTTCAAGATGTACAACTCGTCTCTGGGACATTTTTCTCTAAACCCCTTAGATTTTCCGTAAAATCCAAAAAACCAGGGAAAAATAATTTTTCGACCTATTTGTTAAAAAAAAAAACAATGTTCCAACCAAAATTTGTTGAGACACGAGATGAGACGTCATTTCTACTACCTTCCCCTACCCATTTCTGCAATCAGATCGCAGGCAGTATTTGAGTCATTTTTACCTCCCAAAAATCGCTTCGTTTCCTGGCCTATATGATTATGTCAAATAAATCCTCTGATTTCAAGATCCATGCAAAGTAAAAGGAGCAAGGTTTGTTGCAAATTGAATTCTTGTTTCTTCTTCTTTAGGTGCCGTCTTCGTTCCGAAGGTTGGCGATCATCAGAGCTATACGTATTTTCGAAACTGCTGACCTAAAAAGCTGGTTATTGCTGCAATTATACCATTCTCTTAGATTTTTTAACCAGGAGTTTCGTCTTCTTCCTACAGATCTCTTTCCCATAATTTTTCCCTGCATAATAGTTCTCAGTAGTTGATATCTTTCTCCTCTCGTAACGTGTCCCAGGTATTGTAATTTTCGTTTTTTAATTGTAAGTATGACCTCCTTTTCTTTATTCATTCTCCTCAGTACTTCAGCGTTCGTGATTTTCTCCATCCATGATATTCTTAACATTCTGCGGTACATCCACAATTCAAAAGCTTCCAACTTGTTAATATCGATCTTTTTAAGCGTCCATGCCTCCATTCCATAAAACAAAACTGACAGTACGTAACATCTTGCCAGACGAACCTTTAATTCAAGACTCAGGTCTCTGCCACAGAACACTCTCTTCATTTTCGTGAATACGGCTCTTGCTTTTTCTATCCGGATTTTGATTTCTTCAGAGCTATCGTTGTTTTCATTGATGACGCTGCCTAAATAGTTGTATTTTCTGACGTGTTCTATATTTTTACCCTGTATGCGTATATCTGGGACATTTTGGGTTGATTTGGATATTAACATGCATTTTGTTTTTCTTATGTTTAGTGACAGTCCATATTCTTCACTGACTATTGCTACTCTATTGACTAAGGTCTGGAGATCCTCGAGTGTTTCTGCGATAAGTACTGTGTCATCGGCGTATCTGAGGTTGTTTATTAAAATTCCATTTATTTTAATACCAACGAATTGGTCAATAAGTGCTCTATTCATTATGTCCTCAGAGTAAAGATTGAACAAGGTCGGTGAAAGTATACACCCTTGTCTTACTCCTCTTTTTATTTCGACTTCTGCAGTCGTCTCATGCTCCACTCGCACTACTGCTTTCTGATTGTAATAAATATTCGATATAATTCTGATGTCTCTTTTATCGAGGTTCTTTTCCGTCAATAGACTGATAAGGTGATCATGTCTCACTTTGTCAAAGGCCTTATTGTAGTCTATGAAGCACATATATACATCCTTATTTATATCAAGGCATCTTTGAGACATGACATTCAGTGCAAATAACGCTTCTCTCGTTCCGAGTCCATTTCGAAATCCAAATTGGGTATCGCTAATATCTATTTCCAGTTTTTTATGTATTCTAGTGTGTATAACTTTTAGAAATGTTTTCAGTATGTGATTCATCAGGCTTATTGTGCGATATTCGGTGCATTGTTTTGCTTTTCCCTTTTTTGGAATAGTTACAAATGTGGATAAAAGCCATTCCTGTGGTATTATTCCTGTTTTGTAGATATGATTAAAAAGCTCCACCAATGCATAAATCGACTCTTCCTCTATGAGCTTGCGGACTTCCATCGGTAGTTCGTCTGGACCCGGAGCCTTTCCATCCCTCATTCTTCTTAGTGCATACATTACTTCCTCTTTGGTTATATCTGGGCCTTCATCCTCTTGTATGCTGTTTAGATTAGGTTCATGTCTTTCATCTGTAAAAAGTTCATTAACATAGTTCTTCCATACCTCCAATTTTTCTTCCAATTCTGTTATTATTGTTCCGTTTGTGTTATATAATGTGTTGGGTTGTTTGCGTTTTTGTGTGCCCGCAAGTTCTTTCACTTCTTGTTTAAATAATACCAAAATCACGTCAACCATAAAAGAGAAAACCATAGGTAAGATACAGGGTGGGCCATTAAGTTAGGTGGATTTAAAAAATTATTGAAAAAAAAACTGCAAGTAGTACGACAACAAGACATCTAGGAAATTTATTTGCCTGACACCCTATACATTTACATCACTTATACGGTCACTAAAAACTAATAAATATTGAAATGTTATAGGAATTATTACAACAGATAAGTACAGCAACAAACAATTCATTCTAATAATAATTTATAGATTTAATCAGCGAATGTAATTTATGGATCCCGAGAATTAGCCAAAGTTTTATTACCACTCACATTGTAAGTTTATGATAAGAGCGTTTTCTAAATAATTACCTATCTCCTTATCAGGAATTTAGCGGATTTGATGGCCTTTACGTTAAATATATGTATATCTATTATATTAAAATCGACGGTACTTTTCCTTGTATGTAAATCTAATATTTAAGTATAGGGACTTTGATGTAGATACCCAGGTTACTCCAGTTAGTCTAAAAAAAGGCAACAAAATTTATTACAGATATGTGAAAATTTTAATTCATAGGAGGGGGGGACTAGTAAATGATAAATACGTTAAGATATACTGTCAGATCGGCTCTGTTTTTTTTTTATAAACAACGGCCAAAGTCGGAAAATTCGATATTTTACTCGTAGAATTTTCCAATGGTATTTTAGAGAAAAGTTATATTGGTAAAAGTTGTAGGTATTGAAAAGACTTTTAATTTTATGTTTTATACGTCAAAATCGATAAACAATTTATCGGGATAATGGCGAAAACCCCCCTTTTTGCACTATTTTATAAATGCGAGTAACTTTCACAATAATGACCGAAAGTGACATACATTACCTTGACGATGAGGCCATTTTTAATAAAAAAATAGCTCATAAAAATTATAAAAAAACTGGATCACTTGCAAGTTATTGTATTTTCTTTAATATTAGAAAGAATTGTAGGATGTTATCTGATTTGTGTTATAAGAACTATATTGCGAGCATAGAGGATTCAATTAATAGTGACTGTAAAAATTTTTGGAAATATATAAGTACTAGGAACAGGAACTTTGAGGTGACGCAGGTTGCATCGTATCGCTCTGAATTTACTGAGGATGGTTTCCAGGTGGCCAAGTGTTTTTCTGAGTTTTTTGCCTCTGTATACTGTGATAAAGAATGTGATAGTTATAATATGGAAAATATTGTGTTGAAACTGAAAGTTGTGATATTAATGCTGTGGATGTTTATAATGCGATAAATAATCTGGATAACAATCTCTCTATTGGACCAGATCAGGTTTCAGTGTTATTTTTGAAGAATTGTTGTGTTCTTGCGCATATTTTGGGACTCTTATTTAATCTTTCTGTTTCCAGTGGTAAATACCCAGATATTTGGAAACTGTCATATGTCACACCAATTTTCAAGAATGGAGATAAATCTTTAGTGACTAACTATCGTGCTATTAATAAAATATCATTGATCGCCAAAATTTTTGAATCAATAAAATTGACTCCAAGATTAAGCCTTGTTTCCGGAATGTTATAGCTGAGTTAAAGCATGGTTTTATAGAGGGGCGTTCGACGGTATCTAACTTGCTTATGTATGAGCAATATCTGGTAGGGGCTTTGGAGGGAGTGTGTCAGGTGGATTCAGTATACACAGATTTCTCAAAGGCATTCGATCCTGTTAACCACAGTCTACTGGTAAATAAATTACAACAGTATGGTATTTCTGGAAGTTTGTTAAGTTGGTTCCAAAGTTATCTGTCAAATCGAAGACAAATAGTAAAGATTAAGGGTTACACTTCTGAGGAGGTTTTGGTCACTTCAGGTGTGCCACAGGGTTCCCATCTAGCTCCACTCCGCTTTAATTTGTATATTAATGACATAAGTAATTTTGTTACTGATTCTAAGTTTTTATTATATGCTGATGATCTCCAAATTTATAGAGTGATTAATAAGTTAAGTGACTGCGAGGAATTGCAAGAGGATCTAAGGAGATTGAATGAATGGTGCAGAATGAATGGTATGGAGTTGAATACGGATAAGTGTAAAGTAATGAAGTTCTACAGGAAGAAAAATTTTATACAATATGACTACATGATCGGTGACAGTCTTTTGGAGCATATGAATTTCATAAAGGATCTTGGAGTATTCTTTGATAAAGATTTGAATTTTAATTATCACGTTAATTACGTAACAAACAAAGCTTTGAAACTGTTAGGCTTCATTAAGAGATCACTGACTGATTTTTCTAATGTCGAGTATTTTAGAGTGTTGTATTGCGCATATACAAGATCAATTCTCGAATATGCTTGTCCCATTTGGTCCCCATATTACCAAACTTATATTGATCAAATTGAAAAAGTTCAGAGAAAATTTCTGAGGTTTGTAGGCTATAGATTGGGTATTTTGAGTGAGAATATTGTTTATGACGAAATATTGCAACTCCTAAGACTTCCCTCTTTACAGAATAGAAGAAGCTTTATTGATGTTTGTACATTGTTTAAGGTAATAAATTGCCATATTGATTGTTCCGAATTACTGAATGCAATCTCTTTACATGTTTCGCCGAGAGTTCTGCGTGGGGGTGATCTATTTCATGTTCCTTTCCATAGAACAAATTACGGTGTTTCGTCTGCTGTCACTAGATGTTGTATTAATGCTAACAAAGTGGCTAGGGAGACCGACATTGATTTCTTTTTTGATGGGTTCTGGTCTTTTAAGGGAAAAGTTAAAGAATATCTGTTTTAGCATTCTCATCGGTATTTTAAAATTGTGTTAGGGCTTAAGTGGTTATATATAGTTTTACTTTTAATTTTTATTTTTATTATACTGATTAACGTTGGTGGTGTACACACTGATTTGTATTATTTTAAGTAATTTTACTGTTTTTCATGTAATTTTAATTATTTGTAAAATGGCTGGTCCGTTAATATACATTATTATTATGGTTCTTTATAAGTATGCGAAGATTCAGCCAGATCAGTTGAATAGTTTATAAGTAATGTCAAGTATTTATTAAAGACACGAAAAGTTTAAACAATTGTTGCTCAGAAGATAATGTCCCTAGAGATATTTTTAAAGGTGAAATGGATTCCTGAAAGGTTAAACTACAAGGAAAGTTGAAAAAATAATATATTTGTACCAAAATTGTTGTTAAAAAAGTGGGTTAAAGAAGAGGTGTTTCTTTTGCTTATAAACAATTAGAATAACTTGTTATTTTCCATGGTACAGACTTATTAGGAGCACTGTAAAAGTGGTTGAAACGCCGGATTTAAAAAAAAAAAGATAGACATTTTTTTTAAAATCATATCTCTGTTGTTTATGAACAACTGAATGAGAGTCCGCCTTTTTGTATTACTATAGCTATATGCATGCTCTAAACGCAGCTGGTACGAGGATTTCTTGTATCGAAAATGATGTGGCACCATAACTATTAGGCAGAGGCGACTCACCATGAGACTGGGCATTAGGAAACATGTCATTTTAGATAAAAATAACAAATTTCTTCTTTTTAAATATTATTCATTATTATATTTTAAAAAAGAAGAAAAATTAAAATATAACAGTAATGTTTCAAACGGATATATATATATATATATATATATATATATATATATATATATATATATATATATTTTAAGGGAAAGAGTAGTTCTTGACCGACTAGTTAGAAAGGAAAATTTCAAAGTCTTGGGATAGCGGTCCAAGAGCTGAATGAAGCTCTATTTTTTACAAACGCGGAGCTATCGGTGATTCTTAAATAAGTTCTTACATAACACCACCATCACTCAACAGGAACCACAACACACCACACCCCACACAACGCAGATCTATTCCACAAAATTTCAACGTCACAACAGAAATATCCGCCTTCACAACACCAGTACATTCTTACATAGAAAACAACACCAATCAAAACACCACTAACATTTTCCCTGAAATTTCAGCTTTCTTAGAAGAAAACCAACCCACATATTATTTCTCATTACCTTACATCAAATAAATCACACAAAAATTGAATAAAATTCTTTCTAAGCATAACAATATAAAAAGATGTGGCAAACACGTATTAACGGTTGGCCAAACCTTTTCCAGACTGAAAGATACGAATAGTAACCCCAACAAATCAGGGGTAGTATGCCGTTTAAAATGTATAGATTGTAACAAACATTATATCGGTCAAATATCAACTGTTTTGAAAGATAGAATCACCAGACACAGGAGTGATTGTAGATTGCAAAAGAGGACATGCACCTTATCGGAACATGCAATCGATGAGGATCACAGGTTTGATTTTGTCAGTGTTGAAGTGATTAACAAAGAACAAAACAACAGCAAAAGACATTTTATTGAGATGGTAGAAATTTATTTAGATTATAACTGTATTAACAAGAGAAAGGATATTGAAAATCTTGGTGTAATCTACTCCCATCTCTTGTCCACCTTTAACAATAAAAATAAAAGACAGGAGGTGTCCCAGTCTCTTGACTTCACAATTTCTCCATAGTTTTCCACAAATTACGTAAGTTTTTGTTTCTATTTGTTGACCGTGTAGTTATTAATTAGTTTTTACTTTTTTGGGTTTCGGTCATATTATTACTTTATAAAAAAATTAACACAGGTTTTTTTCTGACGTTTCGGTTTATTTTATTGATTAAACCATCTTCAGAGAATTACTGTAAATATGAAAAGGAATATGTAAATTTATGCTATATAAACTGAAAATTTTACTTTCTTACCTAATGTTAACAGGTGGTTCACTTGAAAAACTTACATTTAACTATTTTATTACTTTAATACAATATAATTAAACACTTCTTATTTAATATAAATATAAATATAGATAACTATTATTTTTTGATGCATTTTTTTTTTCACATCTGGTTTGTTGTGCTTTTGACAGAGTACTACCAAAGGGTTTGAAAGTTTCTGGACCATCTGCAATTTTATTGCCCTATTAGATTCGTATATACATTACTCAGGTCATTTGTGTCCGTTCTGAAATTCATTGTACCGGGTGTTCTTTTAATATGAATCATTTCTTTAATTGTTCTTTTTTTGTAATTAATTTCTTTGTCTAAAATCTCCACGTTGTTAAAATCGATGTTGTGCATGTTATCAATTGCATGTTTGGCTAAGGCGGTTTTATTATCGTTATTGTGATGTCTAATGCTGTATTTGTGATTTTGTATTCTATTTTTTAAATACTGTTTGGTTTGACCGACATATGTTTGGTTGCAATCTAAGCAATTGATCTTGTAAATGACATTTGTTTGATATCCCTAAAGACGAACAAACAAATGTCATTTACAAGATCAATTGCTTAGATTGCAACCAAACATATGTCGGTCAAACCAAACAATATTTAAAAAATAGAATACAAAATCACAAATACAGCATTAGACATCACAATAACGATAATAAAACCGCCTTAGCCAAACATGCAATTGATAACATGCACAACATCGATTTTAACAACGTGGAGATTTTAGACAAAGAAATTAATTACAAAAAAAGAACAATTAAAGAAATGATTCATATTAAAAGAACACCCGGTACAATGAATTTCAGAACGGACACAAATGACCTGAGTAATGTATATACGAATCTAATAGGGCAATAAAATTGCAGATGGTCCAGAAACTTTCAAACCCTTTGGTAGTACTCTGTCAAAAGCACAACAAACCAGATGTGAAAAAAAATACATCAAAAAATAATAGTTATCTATATTTATATTTATATTAAATAAGAAGTGTTTAATTATATTGCATTAAAGTAATAAAATAGTTAAATGTAAGTTATTCAAGTGAACCACCTGTTAACATTAGGTAAGAAAGTAAAATTTTCAGTTTATATAGCATAAATTTACATATTCCTTTTCATATTTACAGTAATTCTCTGAAGATGGTTTAATCAACAAAATAAACCGAAACGTCAGAAAAAAACATGTGTTAATTTTTTTATAAAGTAATAATATGACCGAAACCCAAAAAAGTAAAAACTAATAAATTACGTAAGTGCATTTTTGTCACTTTCCTATAATGACCACATCGCAAGAAGATATTTACTCAACTCTGAATATTGTGTCGTAGTACTACGGATCGAAACTAAAAATCACGACGTCTGGGCATTAAACAGTACCACTTAAAATTAATATCCTACCGACACGCTCCGCTTCAAAATAAGTACAAATACAACATCTAATATATAATAAGTACGCTAATACAGGGTGTCTGGGTAAAGGCGTCGACGGACCCACTGATGAATCCAACCGTCGACGTCATGGACGAAACACCGCTGTAACTTTTGGGTCAAATATTTAATTAGATTGTATATCGCCGGGTTTAAGGGGTTTTTCCGCGTGATATTACAACAGTTGAGAAAGGGAGAAGTTAAAAAAACTGTTTTTAACCTTCTTTGTTCTATAAAAATAATTTTCATTAATCATTTTCTTATTATCTTCTCATAAATATCGCAATTTTTAAACGCAACAAAGCTCATAAGAATCCAATTATTCATTAAAAAACATAAACCTTGTCAATATAACAACAAAGAAAAATTAAATAACTAATTTATAAATTAAAATTAATATTTGTTGTAAAACACAATGATTCCACATTCAAATTTACCGCTAAAATAAAATTTGACGTTTTTGACCGATCCCATCGACCACAAAAAGAGTATTTCAGGGATTTTCTTATCAGATAAACCTACATAAAGTACAACTAAAATGACCCGCAAGAGAATAATATATATTAGTGTTTAAAAAAACATTTTATTAATAAAATATAAAAAATTATGCAAAATCAATAATCAATCCGTTTTATTGTCTCAAAGCCATTAATGTACACATTTTGCACGTTAATTTTCGAATTTAGAATCATTTTTTATTAAACATCTTACATTGTAAAGGTAAAATAATAATTAACAAAACTGTTCTGTATTGTAGCCCTGAAGAAGGAAATAATAAACTTCCGAAAGCTCGGCGTTTGTAAAAAACAGAGTTTCATTCAGCCCTAGGATCGCTATCCCAAGACTTTAGAATTTTTCTATAAATATATATATATATATATATATATATATATATATATATATATATATATATATATATATATATATATATATATATATATATAACGCGGAAATATTTTATTATGAGAATATAATGTTTATAGCAAAATTAGAGGATATACTTATTCATTGCATCATGAAATATAGATCCTCGTTTAAAATCTGTAAAAATTTCGACTCTTAATGTTAACAAACAAAAAAAAAATAAGATTTAAAAAAAATGTCTATCTTGGCTCCTATTGGTCGTAGATCGTTTTTTTTTTTATCTAAAACCCGGGGTTTCTAACAACCTTCTCAGTCCATCTAATAACAAGTCTGTATCAAGAAAAATAACACCGTTATTCTAATTATTTATAAGCAAAAAAACACCTCTTCTTTAACCCACTTTTTAACAACAATTTTAGAATAAATATATTATTTTTAAAAAATCAAAATTTCTATAAGAAATAAAGAAATCTTTCTGCCGTATCTAAAGAGTTTGTTATATATGTAATTCTCCTTTCAGGCAGAGAATATGAAAAATTTATATAAAGGGTGTTTTTTATAGAGGTATAGAACTTTAAGTTGCCAACACTTTTTTAACTGGCGGCCATTTTGTCAGCTGTCAAGTAATTTATGTTTAGTTTGGTTTGGCATTTCAACATGAATAGACTGACGCCTGAACAACGCTTCCAAATTGTGCAAATTTATTTTGAAAATCATGGTTCTGTTCGAAATACGTATCGCGCACTACGTCCATTTTACGGTCAACATAATCGTCCATCAGAGCAATTAATTCGATTAACTATGGAACGTTTTCGCACCACGTTTACTCTAAATGATAATACGCATCCACAGAGACGTCGTACAGTGCGTACAGAAAAAGTCATTGCTGCTGTAGAGCGTAGCGTAGAGGAAGACCCGAATCAGTCTATCCGCCATCGTGCACAGAAATTGGATATGTGTCCATTCACTTTATGGACGATATTGCGGAAAGATCTTGGTTTGCGTGCTTACAAAATTCAACTCGTGCAAGAATTAAAGCCACACGATCACCTAGCAAGGCGTAGATTCGGTGAATGGGCCCAAAACAAGATTGCCGTTGATCCCGATTTTCATAAGCGAATTTTGTTTAGCAATGAAGCTCACTTTTGTGTGAATGGATACGTCAATAAACAAAACTATCGTATTTGGAATGATGATAATCCTCAAATGTATGTTGAGATACCGTTACATCCAGAAAAACTGACTGTTTGGTGTGCTTTATAGGCTGGTGGAATCATTGGTCCATACTTCTTTAAAAACGATGCTGGTCAGAACGTTACAGTCAATGGTGACCGCTATAGAGCCATGATTACTGACTTTTTCGCTCATCAATTGAACAACCATGATGCGCAGGAGTTGTGGTTTCAACAAGACGGCGCAACATGTTACACAGCTTGTGCCACAATTGATTTATTGAAGGAAACGTTTGGTAACCGCATAGTTTCACGTTTCGGACCCGTGAATTAGCCTCTAAGATCGTGCGACTTAACGCCGCTAGACTATTTTCTGTGGGAATATGTGAAGTCGCTAGTCTACGCCGATAAGCTCGAAACGATTGATCACTTGGAGGACAACATTCGTCGCGTTATTGCCGATATACGGCCACAAATGTTGGAAAAAGTCATCGAAAATTGGACCTCCAGATTAGACTACGTCCGAGCCAGCCGTGGCGGTCATATGCCAGAAGTCATATTTAAATTATAATGCCAGAAGATTATCTTTCGAATAAAGTAAATTTCATGTCAATTTAAAAAATTCATCTTTGTTTTATTCCATTTAAAAGTTCTATACCTCTATAAAAAACACCCTTTACAAACAGTTTATTTCCTGCAAATATCGCTCTGGTTCTCTCTCCATACGCGTTTCGATCATCTCATGATATCGTCAGTGGAGCTGCATCGAACCGAGAGCAACATTAGCAGGAAATAACTAATATATGAACCATAAATTTCAAGGTATGTCGGCAGGATATGGCACCTGCCATCTACCAACTTCGATGTCAGACTGAAAAATATCGCCAGTCGAACAACATCTATGAATCAGCTCCACTGAGGAGATCATAAGGTGATCGAAACGCGTATGGAGAGAGGACCAGAGCGATATTTGCAGGAAATAAACTGTTTGTATATAAATTTTTCATATTCTCTGCCTAAAAGAAGAATTACATATATAACAAACTAAATATTTTTAAGTTTTCCTGTGGTATGACCTTTTAAGAAGCTATTTCACGTTTAAAAATGTTTCTAGAAACATTATCTTCTGAACAACAATTGTTTATACTTTTGGTATCTTCAATAAACAATTCACATTACTCATCAACAATTCAACCGATCTGGCTAAATTTTCGCTCATTTATAAATACCCATAATGGTCTCATTATCAAGGTATTATATGTCGCTTTCGGCCATTACTGTAAAAGTTAATAACATTAATAAAATAGTGCAAAAAGGGGGGTTTTTCTGCATTACCTCGACAAATTGTTTATCGATTTTGACGTATAAAACTTGAAATTAAATTTCTTTTTAATACCAACAACTTTTCCCTAAAATATCATCGGAAAATTTTACGAGCAGAAAATCGAATTTTCCAACTTTGGCCGTTGTTTATAAAAAAAAAAAGAACCGATATGATAGTACCTTTTTACCTATTTCTCATCTACTAGCCCCCTCCTCCCCCTATAATTTAAAACCTTCAGATACTTGTAATAAATTTTCGGTGAAATCGATTTTTTTTCATTACACACACCGATGTAGGCGCTTTTAAGACTGTCAATATCATTCTTTTCAACGGTATATTCAATTTTAACAAATTGCAAGCTTCAATTGTCGAAACTGGACCGGGAAAAATTAATCTTCACTAGTTCCGACCCCAATAACATACCGACCGTCTCGGAGCCGACCGCTTTAAACGTTTTTCCGGGACACTTTTAATCAAAACAGTCATTTACAAATTGTTATTTACGCTTTGCTCACACGATCCGGCCCTTCCAACAAAATAACGACACGTTTTTTTTTTCCACAAATACCATACAAGTTGCATAAAAACTGATAAACAGTAAAAATGCAAATTTTACTAGAAAAAATAATTAACACTTGACGTTTACGGAATAAGTATTTTACTGTCGTTAATTATAGAAAATTCCTTAGAAAATATTAATAATCTGCGTTAAATTATTACGGTGTTAAAATGAAATGAGTTTTAGTAAAACTGGTGTCATAAAATAACATTCTTGGTATTTAAAACTTAAAAACAGCTACATTTCCCAAAAAGGTTTCATTTTTAGCCCCAAACTGTCATAAATAAATGTCTTTATTTCTGAATATTCATCTACATATTACATGAAACTAACCAAAAAAACATTCACAATATTTAGAAAAAGGCGAAGTTCAGATGGGGATCTCCTTGAATACACCAATTATTAAAATCGTTTTAACTTTACACTAATTATATACCTGACGTTAGGCCAGGGGCGGATTCGGCTACTCTCTTTGAGGAGGGGGGGGGGGGTGATATCACAAAAGTACAGTATGGCAAGCGAAAGCAAGTTGTCGACGGGAGGGGCACCAACAACATTCCCCTTTCTAGTGTAAAAGGCAGGGTCGGGTTTATTTTTCTTGGAAAGGGGGGGGGGGCAATCACAAGAAAAAACAAGTTGCCGATAGGGGGGGGGGGAGGATGTAAGCAGTAGTATTCCTAGTATAAGAGACAGAATCGGGTCTATTTTCTTGAATTCAGAGCTCTTGGGGGGGGGGGGCTATCGCAAGAAAAACAAATTGTCAACGGGGTGGGGTGGGGGGAGTCAGCAGCATACACATTCCTAATATAAAATGCAGAATCGGTTTTATTTTCCTGAACTCAAAGCCCTTGAGAATGGGAGGGGCGATCGCAAGCATACACATTCCTATACTCTATTCAAGAACTAGAGAGAGTAATAAAATTGTTACCGAAACCTCCAACATACCTGCTCCAGTGCCGCAGATAACTGAGGACTGCCGTAAATCTAATTATATTTAAATATTATAAGCTTTTATAAATTTACTGCAAAAATAAAATTTCTATTTCAGTGAGCAAAGTACACCTTACAGTGTGTCATTAGTGATTTATCGTGTTTTTGCTTGTTTTTATATATTATTTGAGATTGATGAGATACCCAAAAGATATGGCTTCTACATCTATATTTATTCCAAAATCGTTAAACCAAGGCATTTTTTCTTCAACAAAAATCTTATTAAGTTGAATGTTTATGATGCCTTAAGATATCAATATCTAGATAATAATGTTAAAAGATCTGTTGAGATGTGTTCCAACATGACAGGAGTTGGAAAATCTACTATATACCAAATATTGAAGGAGAAAAAAAACGACTGGAATTCTTAGTACTCCCAAGCTACATTCGATCACAGGCAGACGAAAAACCTCGTTGGAAGAAGAGATGTAAACTGCAATAAAAGGAGTTGTACATACATTTTATTATGAGAAGCTGATCCCAACCCAAATTTGAAGTAAAACCAAAGAAGATCGGGATTTACCTGAAATTAAAAGAACTGAGCTCTGGAAATTGCTCAGAGAACTTAATTTTTGCTGGGAAAAACCAGATAGGAAATCTGTTCTTATAGATCGTTCGGAAAATGTCCGTTGGAGAAGGAAATATCTCTCTCAAGTAAAAGGTAGAGTTGCTAGGAATAACACAACTTACAAAATTAGTAATTTAACTGAACTTTTGAAAGATTTTTTTTGAATAAAGTTAGTGCAGAAAATTGGGAAAAATCCATTTAATAAAAGAATTTTAAAAAATGTGGAAACTCGATCTCATGATTGATGAGATAGAGGAACCAATTATAATTAATTTGAGTGAAGATAGCTTCACTGACTTTGGTTACGAATTAGATACGTAATGTTTACCAGCGTAAAAACAATTTATTATTTAAATTTTCTGTAACATATAAAAATTTATTACATTTGAAGCCCTTTTTAGTGTTTATGACAAAAGAACACAAGTAGTTTGCGAAGAAAAAAAAATGGATAAAAAATGATTTATTACTCTCTCTAGTTCTTGAATAAACTATAGTATAATAGGCAAAATCGGGTCTATTTTCCTGAACTCAAAGCTATTAGAGGGGGGGGGGGGGGCGAAAACCTTACTTTTTAAGTAACCCCATAGAAAAAAAATCACCAGGTGTTAAATCTGGAGTAGCCAGTTGATATCTCCTGGGCGATTTATCACTTTTTCAGGGAATAAATCATGAATAGTTGCCCAAGAATCATTCGTGACGTAAGAAGTTGCTAGTTTTGCATTTCTGGAGCCAAAAAAGTCCGGATTATATAGCAATAATGATCGGAATTAACAGTCTTAGTTTCTTACCACAGTTATCTTCAAAAAATTGGGACCGATTATTCTTTGACTTTATATGGCAGCACAAACGACAAACTTAAGTGAGTGTAGAGGTTTCTAATCCAGTTCAAGCGTCAGAAGCCCAATATCTGACTATTTACTTATAATTTTACAACCTTCAATAGCATCAGCCCTATTAAATGACAAATACACCTGAGCAGAATAAACTTATAGAGCCTCAAGAAGGAGAGAACTATAAATGACATACAACAGAGGAGACAAAGCTACTGTTAATTATTACAGGAACCAACACTCTTCTGCCAATCAGAACCGACTGACATAGGTTGCTTAAAAAGTTAAAAAAGAGTTTAACTGCCTTCTCAGAAAGACCAAGAATAGCCAACTTATAGTGTGAGTATGAAAGGCTTTTGAAAAATCCAACGACGCCAAAACTCGTCATATTGTCAGTAACCTTTGCTAATGCTATTGAGCATCAATGGTGTTCCAGGAAGCCTAATTGAATTTCAGGTAGAATATTATTAGACCCAACATGATCAGCCTAATGAGCGTTTATGACCTTTTTCAAAATTTTAGACACACAACACATAATACTAATAAAGTTTTAGGAATCGGTGTTGCCAAGCCTTTTTTACAAGTGTGTTATTATACGTGTTATGTATGTATGGTAATAAGAAGGGAGGATATAATTTTAAAAGAAAACTGCTGTGGCTCGTTTCTATGAAATGGTCCGCCAAATTTGAATTATGTTTCTTTCAATAAAATGCAGTTTCGTGTTCTTTAATTATTGTATGAAAATTTCTTCCCGTTTGTCCGATGTAATAGCTAATTAAATCTAAAAAATTTAGTTTATAAACTCCTAACTTTTTTAGAGAGGAAATTTGTCTTTGGGATTAAACATGTAAGACAGTTTTTGTGACGATTTCAATGCGATTTTCAATTTTTTTTAAGACAATAGCTATTCTATCGAAAATAAATCCAAAATACGTAAGGGTGGTGTATTTAGTGTTATTTTTATTTATGCTGGGTGGATATTTCGGTTAAGTGAAGTTTATTTTTATTGCCTATTTATTATATTATTAATTTTCATTTCACTATAACCGTAAAAATGGTCGTAAAAATTTCTGCCAGCAGGGGGCTTCGGGGAGAACCCATCGCTAGCCTATCTTTTTATTTGTAGAAATGGTTATTATGCTGAAAGTAGTTTTCAGAAATGTACAGATCGAAGAGTGATAAGATTTCATTTTTTTGATTTGATAGAGTGATTTCAATAATTTGTAAGCAATCTTTATTTTGAATAATTGAGAAACAAAATTTAATAATAGCATTCAAATCGTCAGAAAAACTATCGCACATGCTTAATACCAAAGACAAAATTCCCTCTCTAAGAAATAACGAGTTTATAGACTAAAATGTTCGGATTGCAATAGCTGTTACATAGAACAAACGGGAAGAAATTTTCATACAAGATTTAAAGAACACAGAACTGCATTTTTATCGGAAAAACATAAGTTTCGCTAACCATTTCATAGCTTCTCATATGTTAATAATATTCAAATTTTGCATACCGTACCCAAAAGTGCAAAACTTAATATCTTCAAAGCCTTAGAAATTTATAAGTACAGGGTGAGTCAACGATTGGATGAAGTAGGTTTGTGCCTTTTCGGTGAAATTAACAAAGAAACTATATTTATTGTTTGATACAGTTTATTTTTACGCAGATTTTAAAAATATTTAAGACTCTGCAGGGTGAGCCAAAAAACTAGGACAGCATAAAGTTGTATTTTTTTAAATAGAACACCCTATATACGAATCGTATTTTCGATTTAGCTTATAATTTTAAATCTTTTTTATTAAGGGTTTACTATAACAAAACTTTATAGTTTCTGAGATAATTAAGTTTAAAGAAAAAAAGGCACATTTTCAAGCATCAATTCAATCCTAAATAACGTTTTCAATTTTGTGACAAATATATTCAAATTTGGAATTTAGCAAGGCCAAGGACAAGTTAACATAATTTTTACCTAATATTTGCAATAAAAGCTACAGGATGTTGAACACATCGGCTCAAATTTGAACAAGTTTAAATGAATAAATATCTTTTTTTTTAAATGGTACACCCTGTATATTTTCATGTTATTTAATAGAGTAATAAAAACCCTAAAAGTTTTGTTCAATATATCCTATACCTATTTATAATAGTTTTTGAGATATTTCAGTTTTTTTTATTTTCCATACTTTTTTACAGAAATAGTCTTCATTATCAAAACAATGTAAAAGAACATTTTTCTGTGTGTCAAATTTATAACCGCAATCGCTTCTTTTGGTTTTTATGTAGTGTAGTTTGGATTTTTTTTGCATTCATCTTATATTGTAAAATGAATTTTCCAAAGAATGAGTTAATAGATATGATTTATACAATAGGAGAGGCTCAAAAAAATTACCTTCTTGCTCAAAGAATTTACAAAATGAAGTATCCTGATCGACGCCAGCCTAATACCCATACTTTTCAAAACTTAATGCAAAGATTTGATTCTTCTGGTACTGTTGATTATCCAAAACGTAAAGTGGTCAACAAACCAGTAACTAATGAAGAAAAAGAACTACAAGTATTGTTAAATGTTCAGGAAAATCCTTATATTGGTAGCCGTCAGTTAGCAGCATTATGTGAAACATCACAATCCACCGCTAATCGTACTACCAAGAAATATAGGTATCATCCATATCACATGGAATTACATCAAGAATTGCATGGACAGGATTTTGAAAGTCGTGTAAACTTTTGTCGTACAATAAATGCGGAGATTCAATTAAATCCAAATTTATTATGCAAGGTAATGTTTAGTGACGAAGCTACTTTTAGAAGTAACGGTGCCGTAAATAGACGCAAAATGCATTATTATGCCACAGAAAACCCATTTTGGATTAGAGAGGTGCAACATCAAAACCACTGGTCATTAAATGTTTGATGTGGTATTCATCATAATCGAATTATTGGACCCCACTTTTTTAATGAACCACTAAATGGCCATAGTTACCTGAACTTTCTACAAGAACTACCCCAACTGCTTCAAGGTCTCGATAGGGATGAGCTCGACAGTATGTGGTTCCAGCACGATGGTGCGCCTCCGCATTACCATCGTGAAGTTCGTGCGTTTTTGGACCAACGATATCCGCAAAAATGGATTGGACGTGGGGGTTTCATTGAGTGGCCACCAAGGTCTTGCGACATCACCCCATTAGATTTCTTCCTATGGGGTTATTTTAAAAATAAAGTGTATGTTAATCCACCAACAACAGTGGAAGATATGCGAAACAGGATTAGGAATACCTGTAGAACAATAACGCCACTAATTTTGTCCAGGGTCCGAGAAAATCTGCAAAAAAGACTAAATTTGTGCATTGCACAAGAGGGTCGTTTATTCGAACACTTATTAAAAAGAAATAATTAATCTCAGTATTTAATAGGTAATTTTTTTGTTTCAATTTAGTATAAAAGTAAATATGTATTTGCCTTGTCGTTATTGTTGTGTTAATTTTTTCACATTATGTTTAATTAAACTATTGCCGTTGTAATATAACGAATAATGTATTTCATCATATTTAACCACATTCTGTTTGTTTCTGTAGTTTCTTTTTATTATTTTACATGGCTACTATGATAATGAAGACTATTTCTGTAAAAAAATATGGAAAATAAGAAAAACTGAAATATCTCAAAAACTAGTATAAATAGGTATAGGATATATTGAACAAAACTTTTAGGGTTTTTATTACTCTATTAAATAACATGAAAATATACAAGGTGTACCATTTAAAAAAAATATATATTTATTCATTTAAACTTGTTCAAATTTGAGCCGATGTGTTTAACACCCTGTAGCTTTTATTGCAAATATTAGGTAAAAATTATGTTAACTTGATTTGGCCTTGCTAAATTCCAAATTTGAATATATTTGTCACAAAATTGAAAACGTTATTTAGGATTGAATTGAAGCTTGAAAATGTGACTTTTTTTCTTTAAACTTAATTATCTCAGAAACTATAAAGTTTTGTTATAGTAAACCCTTAATAAAAAAGATTTAAAATTATAAGCTAAATCGAAAATACGATTCGTATATAGGGTGTTCTATTTAAAAAAAAAATAGAACTTTATGCTGTCCTAGTTTTTTGGCTCACCCTGTAGAGTCCTAAATATTTTTAAAATCTGCGTAAAAATAAACTGTATCAAACAATAAATATAGTTTCTTTGTAAATTTCACCGAAAAGGCACAAACTTACTTCATCCAATCGTTGACTCACCCTGTACAGTAAAATAGCGTTTCCAAATAGCATTCAATCAAACATACAACTTACCTGCTACTGTGATCCTGAAAACCGCCTCCATCCAATCTCAGCTTCGCGAAAAGGACAGCAGAAACGAAGGGCACTTCCAGTAACTCTTCCAGACATATTTCCACTTGAAACTTGTATTTCTTCTTTTTCGTCATAAAGGATGTCATTGTTAAGTCTTCAGCCAAAGGAGTTGATGATCGGAAAGGCGCACGATTGATTGTTTTCTACAGATTAGGCCTTACGGCATTATAAAGATAAAATTGTACGTTTATTTTTGAGCAGCCCCGGTGGGAGGGGTTCGATTGATTGGAAGTTGGTATAGGGAAGCTCTGAAACAATAAAAAAATAGTTTTATTGTAGTTTATTTAAAGAGAACTGTCTTTGAAAATCGTTTTAAAATGCGTATGAAGTAAGTAAGTAAATCTACTTTGGTTTAACACCTCACTACGAGGTCTAGTAGAAGGGAAAAAACCTAATTGTTGAGACTCTTCTCAAGAGAAAAACAATTTTTTCATAAATTCTAGACTAGATTCGAGCAAACAAGTTTTATAACTGAATTTCATCTCGATATGTGTGTCGTTCCTGAAACAAAGCGGCTGTGACACACCAACAGACAAACACCGAAATCTTACTCAACAGTAAAATCGCAAAGGACGATGTCAGGACATAAAAACATATGTAAAAAAATCAGGAGCCCTGAATTGGAAATGGACACGGACCTTATGAACTCGAGCTACCGTTATAATATACCGTTTGAAGTCACAATAGAGGATCGAATGGCAAGTAAAAGAGAAAGACCGGAAACATTCTCGGGTGCAAGTATCTGGTACACTGACGGTTCAAAAACTAGTGAGGGTACTGGAGCTGGGATATATGGGTTACAACCGAGGAAGGAACTAACCCAACAGTATTCCATGCAGAAATATACGCAATCTTACGGTGCGCAGACGAGATAAACAGGAGAGCTTACAAAGGGAAGCAAATCCTCATTTACTCTGAGAGCCAGGCAGCCCTAAGGGCCCTCAAGGGCCAAAAGGTATCATCGAGGCTGGTTTGGGAATGTCAGAGTGAGCTGGAAATTCTGGCAAAAGACAACCGAGTTATGTTAAAGTGGGTACCAGGACACGAAGGCATACATGGAAATGAAAAAGCTGACGAGCTAGCTAGAGCAGGGTCGGCATCTCAATACATTGGTCCAGAACCGGCCTTTGGGGTGCCGCGGTGCGCGGCCCGAGAAGCAGTCAAAGAATGGATCAAAAGAGAACATAAAAACCACTGGATGATCAGACAGGGTTTAGAGCACAGCAAACTATTTATTGGGAATCCGGACCCGAAACTGGCAAGGAAACTACTACAAATGAGTAGAAACCAATTAAGGACTATTACGGGTATAATGACGGGACACATGGCCGTCAAAGTACATTTGAATAGAATGAATCTATATAACGGAAACCTCGGCTGCAGACCATGTGGACAAGCCGAGAAAACGGTGAAGCATATCATATGTGACTGTGAGTCACTGGTGAGATTTAGACAACAAATAAGATTGGAACCGAGAGAAATACTCATTCACTCCTTAGCAAGACTGTACAGAGCCAGGGAGCTAGGTTGACAGAGTGGCTGTAATGTCTATGGTGAGCACAATAGGCCTACTCTGGTCGCAGTGCATTAGGCTTTAGGACGGACCCGGGAATATAATTTAAAAAAAAAACACCGAAATCTCACCGCAAGGGTTTCTTCTTTATCTTTTTATGGTACGAAACTCTAAAAACCAAAACGAGTTTTTCAAACAGTAACCCTTCTTTTCGCCAGTCCGCACAGTTTTGAAATAGATTTAGCCAAATAATAATTCGTAAATCTTCAGCTGTACAAATGAAGGGTATTTGCGGAAAGTGCTTTCACAATTTTCAGAAAACCTTGGACACTGTCACGTGGCTGAAGCAAAACAATTCGAACATTTAATTGGATAGTTATTAATCTAAAAGATTGTTTTATATTTTCAATATTTTTGATCTTTCGAGGAAAAGTCTTTCTCGATAAAAAGTTTTGCTTGTCTTCAGATTTCAGAAATAGTTATTAAAGTCATGATAATTTATACTGGGTGTTCAAAATAGTCAAAAATGTGTGTCCCATTGCAGCTCCTTGAGAGCCCACATCTCCATATATATATATATATATATATATATATATATATATATATATATATATATATATAATAACCTAATATTCAGTGAATTACAGATTGGTTGAAAAGTTTTGAAAGCGACACCTATTAACCAGTACAGGAAAAAACTTATATGCCATTTTATTATTTCATCTTCTATATTAACACACACAAAAGTTTTTTTTTATCTGTCAATTCATTCTTTGTTTACAAGCCATTTGAAGTTGACGTGTAAGTGAATTTTTATACAAAGGATAAAACCGAATATCGTGCGGTGATAAAATTCTTTGTTTTGGAAGGTTTATCAGCAACAGAAATTCATATAAAAATGGTGAAAGTGTTAAAGAAATCTGCTCCTTCATTTTCAACTGTGCATCGATGGATTTTAGAGTTTAAACGTGGTCGTACAAGCGTTGAAGATGAACCACGTAGTAGACGTCCAAAAAGTGCAACAACACCAGAAATCATTGAGCAAGTCTATGATATTGTTTGTAAAGATCCAAGTGCGACTAAGCGTGAAATTGCTGATACCATAGACATCTCGGACGAACGAGTACTCTATATTTTACACGAAGAATTACGTATGAAAAAGCTATTCGGAAAGATAGTGCCGCATCGTTAACAATTCAGCAAAAACAGAATCGAAAACAAATTTGTAAGCGTAATTTGGAGCGTTTTAAGCAGAATAAAACCGATTTTATGCGTCGTTTTGTAACTATGGATGAGACTTGGATTTACCATCATGATCCTAAACTGAAACAAGAACGTTTACAGTGGACTGAAGCTGTTGTTCAGCTTCAAAACAGGTCAAGTCAGAACGACCGGCAAAAAAGATTATAGCATCAGTTTTTTGGGATTCAAAAGGAATTTTGTTGATTGATTATCTTGAAAAAGGTAAAACAATTAACTCTGAGTATTATTGCAAACTTTTGTACCAGTTGGATAAAAAAATTCGTGAAAAAAGACTCAACTTACAGAAGAAAAAAATAATTTTTCATCAAGACAATGCACGTCCTCACACAAGTGGTTTGACGATGGCTAAATTGAAAGAATCAAAGTACGAATTGCTTGAACACCCACCGAATTCACCAGATCTGGCTCCCTCCAACTATTACCTCTTCAGGAATTTGAAACAATTTTTTCATGGAAAGCGTTTTTCGTCGAATGAAGAAGCTATTGCAGCCGTGAAACATTATTTTGCAGAGCTTCCGGAAAATCATTACAAAGATGGTATAAAATTATTGGAGGATCGTTGGAATAAGTGTGCTAAAGTTGAGGGAGATTATATTGAATAAAAAAACTAATTTCATTAAAAAATACACATTCTTTCATTTTCGCTTTTTAAAACTTTTCAACCAACCTGTATTTACGTGGGTATTTACACTCGGTAAAATACACATTTTATAAATGTGATTAAATGCTATCGAGTTGCTTTTATGTAGAAATCTAAAAAAAGAAATCAAAATAATCACGATTTATTTAATAAATTTTTTGATTTTTTTTAAATCAATATCAACCCAATCCTGTTAAACACTGTTATTATTTTAAATAAATAATTTTGTTAATTTTCCTATATTTATGTAGAAAAACTTTTAACATTCTGCTGGTTACAGTCATCTGTCAAACAATGTCATGTCTTGGAGAAGAGGGTGTGAGGTGAATAGAGTGTTTCTGGCTCAGAAAAGAATACTGAGGTTGATATTTGGTCTTAAGCCGACGGATTCGTGTAGATCCATTTTTAAGGGAAACAGCATTTTGACTTTTTACTCTATTTATATTCTAAAATGCGTTTTATATGTAAAACAAAATTACTCGGAGTTTAAAACTCTTGGCCAGGGTCACAGATACGATACACGAAATAGTGACATTCTTAGCATACCTAAACATAGAACGGCATTCTTTGAGAAATCCCCAATTTATAATTTCATTATTCTGTTTAACAAATTGCCTGCAAAATTAAAAAATATATAAAACAGTAATAAATTCAAAACAGAAATAAAAAAATTTCTTGTTCAGGGATCATTTTATTTTTTTAACGAATTAGTCCGGTCAAAATAGACATTGAAGGTTACATTAATTCGCACCTTGCTAAAAATTGGCATGAATGTTGGGAACCCTATTATACACAATTTGTCAATTATCCACATCAATCCGAAGTGTGGAAAAAAATTTATTTAAGGTCAAATGTTGCAAAAATCGGTTTTTTGAGTTTTCCAGCTAAACGGTAAGTTTTATAATAAAAATAGGTGAGATAAAAATTATTCATCATGCAATTATCTATAAAAATTGTTCATACACTTTTTTTCCTAAGAATCACCATTTCGGAGATACAGCGATGCAAAATGTTGAAAAAGTTGTATTCTTCATAATATGCATGTTAGTTACCGTAATATACGTTACAGAACGATAATATAAGTAAAAATATTAATTTTCGTAGCGTATACATACATATTATATAGTTTTAAAAATATAAGCTCCAAAAAAAACCCAGTCCCTCATTTTATATGACCGTACGGCCTTGAGCAACATCTGTCTGCTATTCAATTGTCCACGTGGCGACGCTCGTATACCTGCTCCTTTTTGAAGGGCCTCCCTAGATAGAATAGTATTAGTCTCAAGCATTCTTTCGTAGTAAGAACACGTAGTTATTGCTTATATTTTCAAACAAAATTTGTGCAGTTTTGTGTTTGTAATAGAAATGTCGCAGTTGTGCTTTATTTGTAATAAACATTTGACCGAAAGCGAAACAGTTACTGTTGATCGTGGCCTAAAGACATTAATTAATGCAAGTATTGAAAGAGGTGATGAATTTTCGGAATACCTGAAAGACCAGACTTCTGTGACAGTTCATGTGCAGTGTCGAAAAAACTATACTCGGAAGGGAACAATCGCTGCATTGAAAAGAAAACAGGATGAAGAACAAGCTAGTACATCAAAAATAAGTCCACCTCGTACTAGAGCACGCGTAAGTGAACCATTTTTTTGTTTTAAAAAGTGTTGCTTATTTTGTGGCAATGAATTGAATGAAGAGCTAGAAAACAGAAAAGCACTGAAGTATCGGCGTAAAATTTTTCATGTAACAACACTTTCATTCAAAGAAACAATCCTGAATATAGCCCAGACTCGTTCTGATCATGTAGCAAAAGCTGTTATTACTCGAATTGAGTTCGAACATGATTTAGTTGCTGCCGAAGCTAAGTATCATAAAGACTGTCATAATGCCTTCTTGAGACCGACTACGGGGGGTCAAGCCGGTCGTCCTCAATCTGAAAGTACGAATCTTTTAATGGAAGAAATATTTGCACACATCGAAAATAGTGATGATTGTCAATTTTCATTAGACGAATTACAAAATATTTGCAACAATTCGTTAGATAATAGAACCATTAAGTTACGATTAAAGTTGAAGTATGGCGATAAAATTATTATAACAGAAAAGTCAGGAGCATCAACATTAATATGTTTTGTTGATAATCACTAATACAATAGCTTTTTAACTCAACAGAAGCACAATAGATCGTGGAATAGGCCTACCGGGGAAACCACGTAAAAAAAAACGCGCCATGTACACTACCTCATGGGTGGCGCGGAAACGTGTGCATATTATGAAGAATACAACTTTTTCAACATTTTGCATCGCTGTATCTCCGAAATGGTGATTCTTAGGAAAAAAAGTGTATGAATGAATTTTTATAGATAATTGCATGATGAATAATTTTTGTCTCACCTATTTTTATTATAAAACTTACCGTTTAGCTGGAAAACTCAAAAAACCGATTTTTGCAACATTTGACCTTGAATAAATTTTTTTACACACTTCGGATTGATGTGGATAATTGACAAATTGTGTATAATAGGGTTCCCAACATTCATGCCAATTTTTAGCAAGGTGCGAATTAATGTAACCTTACCCCTATTTTTGATGCTAACTTGACCGGACTAAATACTTAAGCCTGTAGGATGTACTGACTCTTTTACTGTGTACTGAGTGATTATTTCGTTGCGTCCTTCGCTGAGCAGTGCTACGGATTGTGTTCTTATCGTTTTATTTTTTTCTTTCCCGTTAGTTGTTTTAGGATTTTAATCTGTGGTTTTTATTATTAAATATTAGATTAAGGTATTTTACATTTTTTATATTATAACAAGTATCTAATGATACTAACTAATATAACTGTTTCTTGTTTTTTCTAGCTTTAAGGTAAGCTATGTATATATTTTTTATTTAATTGTATACTGTAGACGAAACCAATGCTGAAGTATCAGTTTTATGGCTAATAAATTATTTCATTTCATTTCAAATCAAATAAACTTTAATTAGTTCGCAGACTGTTAAAAAAACCAAGTCCTATTCTTGAAGCACTGAATTATTTTGACCACAACGGTACATTACAAATAGACAATACGCATTTACGTAAAAATTAAAACCACAAAGTGCGTGCAAAGTGCGACGTCTATGAAAACGCTAATTAATAATGCATCTATCATTTTTTTCGTCTATTACTAGTAAATCCCTGAAAGTTCAACCAGACGTTAAACCTATAACGATGAGGAATCAATTAGCATAAATAATAAAACAAAATTCGCTGTAATGATATAAACAATTCGTTCGTATTCGCCCATTATGTGTTATATAAGTGCTCGTGGTTTGCATGTCGGCCTTGAAATCTTCTACAAATCAGTTTAGTTTTCAATAAAATATAATACAGGACGCTACAAATATTCAGCTATGCATGAATTAAAACCTATAGATTATTAAAAATGCGTGAAGAATAGTAATTGTAAAGGGTGTTTTTTATAGAGGTATAAAACTTTAAGTTGGCAACACTTTTTTAACTGGGGGCCATTTTGTCAGCTGTCAAGTGATTTATGTTTAGTTTGGTTTGGTATTTCAACATGAATAGACTGACGCCTGAACAACGCTTCCAAATTGTGCAAATTTATTTTGGAAATCATGGTTTTGTTCGAAATACGTATCGCGCACTAAGTCCATTTTACGGTCAACATAATCGTCCATCAGAGCAATTAATTCGATTAACTATGGAACGTTTTCGCACCACGTTTACTCTAAATGATAATACGCATCCACGGAGACGTCGTACAGTGCGTACAGAAGAAGTCATTGCTGCTGTAGAGCGTAGCGTAGAGGAAGACCCGAATCAGTCTATCCGCCATCGTGCACAGGAATTGGATATGTGTCCATTCACTTTATAGAAGATTTTGCGGAAAGATCTTGGTTTGCGTGCTTACAAAATCCAACTCGTGCAAGAATTGAAGCCACACGATCACCTAGCAAGGCGTGGATTCGGTGAATGGGCCCAAAACAAGATTGCCGTTGATCCCGATTTTCATAAGCGAATTTTGTTTAGCGATTAAGCTCACTTTTGTTTGAATGGATACGTCAATAAACAAAACTGCCGTATTTGGAGTGATGATAATCCTCAAGTGTATGTTGAGACACCGTTACATCCAGAAAAACTGACTGTTTGGTGTGCTTTATGGGCTGGTGGAATCATTGGTCCGTACTTCTTTAAAAACGATACTGGTCAGAACGTTACAGTCAATGGTGACCGCTATAGAGCCATGATTACTGACTTTTTCGTTCATCAATTGAACAATCATGATGTGCAGGAGCTGTGATTTCAACAAGACGGCGCAACATGTCACACAGCTCGTGCCACAATTGATTTATTGAAGGAAACATTTGGTTACCGCATAGTTTCACGTTTCGGACCCGTGAATTGGCCTCCAAGATCGTGCGACTTAACGCCTCTAGACTATTTTCTGTGGGGATATGTGAAGTCGCTAGTCTACGCCGATAAGCCCGAAACGATTGATCACTTGGAGGACAACATTCGCCGCGTTATTGCCGATATACGGCCACAAATGTTGGAAAAAGTCATCAAAAATTGGACCTCCAGATTAGACTACGTCCGAGCCAGCCGTGGCGGTCATATGCCAGAAATCATATTTAAATTATAATGCCAGAAGGTTATCTTTCGAACAAAGTAAATTTCATGTCAATTTAAAAAATTCATCTTTTATTCCATTTAAAAGTTCTATACCTCTATAAAAAAAAACACCCATTACATCGTAGACTAGAAAGTTTCAACTGAAAACAAGTAAAAATAAACATGAAATTCAATGGAAATTTTCTTTTTGAAAAACATTTTGCCAAGGGATATAATGGGTCGGCAAGAAAGTATTTATAGTCGATGCACTTAGGTTGTAATTATTTTGAAGGACTTCTCTTAGTATTATGTTTTTTTTTTTCCTTTTAACAGTTAATATCAGTTAAATTTAGGTTACTTTAGAAGCAACATATGCGTAATTTTGTTTATAGCTATTAGTTTAAGGTCAATTCTAATATGGAGTGCAGAAACGAATATTTTAGGAATATTTTACTTTTTAGTCCTGTTTATCTAAAAAAAAAAGACGAAAAATTTTTTTTTTCAGAGAATTAAAAAACTTATCGGTTCATCTAATATAAGTTATAGGTAGCGCCACTAGTTATCGAGATATTTTTTTTAAAGAGACATTTATTAACAAATTACCGATTCAAAATTTAACGTATTATCACTCTAAAAAAGTATGTCAAATCCGGAATCTGTGAGTTTTTTATTTTCCGAGAAATTCGATGTCAAATTTGAAAATTAAATCTCAATTTTCCGCTTTCCTAATTAAGATACAATGCTCAATTTTAATGGAAATTGTTTGTATTGTTTTATATTTTGAAGATCTATTAAAAAAAAATTTTTCAATCGTGGGCCGAGAAATTTTGAAAAACCCAATTTTTGCATCAAAAAAATTGCGATAACTTTTCACCGGATGGAGATAAAATTTTTTTTAATGCATGAGTTGGATTTAAATGTGTCATTTCCGATCTCAAAAAAAATATTAATTTTGGATGAAAAAAACTTTTTTTTTTTTTCAAAAATTCATAATGGCGTGACAAATGAATATTAAGGGCTCAAATTTGCAGAAGATGCTTCTTAATACTTGTACTTTACCTGTGAATTTTTTGGACCCAAGAAATACACTTCCATACGTTCTGTGAACCTTCGAAAATTGGACCGAATCTAATCGAAAATAGCTGCTGCAGGCCGGTGTCGGCGGGTTGCCATAGTTCAGGCGCATTATTCAACGGCGTTTCATGGAAACTTATGCATCACAAGTAATATTTATAATACTGATGTTGTTTTATTAATTTATATGATAGTAACAATTTGTTTAGTCAAATTTGTTTATTAACAAAATTTTTACAAAAAATTATTACAAATATTCAAATATATATTAATAGTTTATTAACAAAATTATGCTCTCTAATTTTATAAGTTTGTATTACGACAAATTAATATCATTGGTCGCTATTTATTTTCCTATTTTTGGCGCACTGGAAGCAAATGTATAATAATATAAAGGAAAAAAACAGTAGAATATGTAATATATAATTGAATATTTGCACGATTTTCTCTATAATTTTTTGTAAAAATTTTATTAATAAACAAATTAATAATTAATATGACTAAACAAATTGTTACTAACATATAAATTAATAAAATAACATCAATATTATAAATATTACTTGCGATGCATAGGTTCCCTTGAAGCGCCAATAAATAATGCGCCTGAACTATGGCAACCCGCCGACAGCGCCCTGCAGCAGCTTTTTTCGATTAGATTCGGTCCAATTTTCGAAGGTTCACAGAACGTATGGAAGTGTATTTCTTGGGTCCAAAAAATTCACAGGTAAAGTACAAGTATTAAAAAGTATCTTCTGCAAATTTGAGCCCTTAATATTCATTTGCCACGCCATTATGAATTTTTGAAAAAAAAAACGTTTTCTTCCTCCAAAATTATTTTTTTTTTGAGATCGGAAATATACATCTAAATCCAATGCATGCATTAAAAAAAATTTATCTTCATCCGGTGAAAAGTCATCACAATTTTTCTGGTGCAAAAATTGGTTTTTGCAAAATTTCTCGGCCCACGATTGAAAAAAAAATTTTTTTAATAGATCTTGAAAATATAAAACAATACAAATAATTTTCATTAAAATTGAGCATTGTATCTTAATTAGAAAAGCGGAAAATTGAGGTTGAATTTTCAACTTTGACATTAAACTTCTAGGAAAATAAAAAACTCACAGATTCCGGGTTTGACATACTTTTTTAGAATGATAAAACCTATATTTATGTTAAATTTTAAATTGGTAATTTGTTAATAAATGCCTTTAAAAAAAAAAAAACCAAACCGTAAATTTTGTCGAAAAAAAAATATATCTCGATAACTAGTAGCGCCACCTATAACTTACATTATATGAATCGGCATGTTTTTTAATTCTCTACAACTTTTGTTTGAAACATTTTTCGATACAACTTTTACTTTTCGAGGTAAATACAAAAACCCGAAAATCGTGGCCATTTTTGGTCCGCCATTTTTTTTGCACAGGTCTTTTAGAGTTACCATCGAGATATGTTTTATAGGATGCCGAAATGAACACATTCCAGCAAAAAAAAACAATGTTCCATTTAGCCCTTTAAAGGAAGGTACTTGCAGAAACGAGCTGGGGCTGGTGGTGGTGGGGGGGGGGGAGCAGCTTGGAGCTGGGTTTTCGTGCGGGGTTATTATAATATCGGAACATCAAATTGGAGCACGCTGCAAAATTTAACAGTATCTTCGGTTTTAGGCAACGTAGGAAATTTATTATTTTTTTTTAAACTGGGGTAACTCGACAAAATGTGAACAACTGGATAATTTTCATTACCGTGGAAAATGGAGAAACGCCGGAAAATTAATGAGTTATATCGGCATTTATATGTATAGAGGCCGATTTTTTAAAGTTTTTTTGCATATCCTATCTAAACACTAGAGAAACGAAAAATCACTTCGTTGTTTACTGCAATTTCTAAAGATTAGATCCTTTTTATATCTACTAATGTCCAAAAAGAAAAATCCATTTGCACATAATTTTTCCAGTACTATTACAACTTCGTAACCGGGATGACGATTTTCTTCAAAAACTGATAATGAATAATGAAAATCGACTTGAAAATCGTAGGCGTTAGTTAAACACGTGGATAACTTTAATATCAAAACAACACCAAAACCTGTACATTTTCTATTTTTAAGTCGCCTTGATTAGAATAAAAAAAACTTATTAACTGCATCCGGTTTGGGACTGATCTTGGAAAGTTCGATAATATTTCTCTTATTTGTGGTTAAGATAAAAGTCTAAAAATACAAACAATGAAGTAACGATACGTCGTGTTTAATAACCAATTTTTCAGAATGAAGGATTTAAATATCACTAGGCTAACTTTTTTAGTATTAGCAAAAAACTCCATATGATAAAGACATTTTTTTAATGATTGTTTATGTATCTATAATGTTATTTTACAATATACACCATTACCCCTTCCTTGTGAAAATTTAATTGAGAAAGACATTATTAAGTATTAAGTTGGGAAGAATATAGACACCTTCTGAACATATAAAAGGTTTTTAAAAGTTATATTATGCGGTTATCAATAATATTTAATTGACAATGATTGGCAACACTGAAAATATTTGTACTGTTATTTTTTGCTCGCAAACTTCTGTCAAAATTTTAAGCTTTCTTCGTGACATGTGTCAACATGTTGTTTATCAGCAATACTCACTTTTGCGTTGACAAATCTTAGCAAACCTCAGCGTATTATTAGACCAGGGCTTATCTGTAAAAAATCGGGGTTTCGTGGATATGAAATGGAACATGGAGACTTTGCAATACACGGTTTGAAAGAACTTGGAAAGACGCTTCTTTTCATGAAAAAAAGTTTCAAATCCGTCAACTGGTTTCCGAGATACAAACTGTCAAAGTTGACAGCCTATTACGGTGAATCTATAAACAATACAGACCCGATTCTTGAACCAAAAACTTTGTCTTGCCGAGCTCTTTTTTGATACAAATATTTAAATGTTTATGTTATCGGAAACGTTAATAAAAAATGAAAAGAACATCGCCCACGCGCGTGAAAAATGAAAAAAGAGGGTGGGGAGCTCTCATTTTAAAATTGAATTCGAAAATTCAAAATACATATCTAAAAAAATTTTCATTTTCTCGGCTTCTGATGAAGCGATTTTGATAATTTTTTTTAAAACCGATGTACCGCGAATAATAGAACTCAAATATCATAATGCCATATGCCTATCATGCATTCATTTTGTTATAAACAAATGATGTTATTTATGTATCATAATTACAGCATAAATCCATAATCTGAGCACTACAAAAATGCAGGTAACATCGGAAGAAATAGAATATAAAATACGTAATTTAAAGAATAGAAAATCTCCTGGACCAGATCTAATTACCAACGAATTATTGAAATACGGAGGCCGAATGCTTACCGAGGAGTTACAAAAGCTTTTTAATAAAATTATTAAAGAAGAGCAAGTACCGCAAAAATGGAAAACCAGCTATACAATTCCCGTACACAAAAAAGGTGACCACAAAAACCCGGACAACTACAGAGGAATTACACTTCTTAACTCTGTCACCAAACTATTTACAGCAATTATTCGTGACAAACTTGAAGAGAAAATAGAGATCTCGGAGGAACAACAGGGTTTTCGAAAAAACAAGGGAACCACAGATGCCTTATTTATAGTGAGACAAATAATCGAAAAATCAATAGAATTTAACCACCCTGCATACTTATGCTTTGTTGACCTAACAAAAGTATTTGACCGCATCAAGAAGCAGCACATAACGGACATCCTAAAACAGAAAAATGTTTCAGCGGAGATCATAAACATAATTGATGACTTGTACACAAATTTCAGCACAAAAATAATAACATCCGAAGGTCTAACCGAAGACATCAAGATAAACGAAGGGATAAGGCAGGGAGACTGGCTAAACCCCTTCTTATTCAATTTGATAATGGACCGCATAATAGAGGACATCAGACCGAAACGCGGATACCAGATGGGCGGACACAATATCAATATAATATGCTACGCGGATGATGCGGTCCTACTCGCAGATAACGAAGACGACCTCCAGAGATTGACACGCCCATTTAACGTATCAACTAAGAAGTACAATAGGCAGATATCAACGAATAAAACAAAGTGTATGGTAATTTCCAAGGAACCAAGACGATGTAAGCTATAGATAGAAAATGCCATAATTGAACAAGTCATGAACTTTAAATACCTAGGCATTGACACAACAAGCTGTCGTAACCTTACTGGAGAAGTACTGTCACCAAAATACAAGAGCCCTACAAGTGGCACGATGCTTAAGAGATGTTATATTTCGAAACAGATACATGAGAATAGAGGGAAAAACAAAAATATATAAGACCATGATACGACCAATTCTAACTTATGCCACGGAAACAAGAGCAGACACTAAGAAGACAAAGCAGAAAATGAGAACCACCGAAATGAAAATACTGAGATCAATGCTGAACGTGTCAATCAGAGATAGGCTGACAAATACCTTAATCAGAGAAAAATGTAATGTGCAGGACGTGGTCAAATGGACAAAAGAAAGAAAAAGAGGTTGGAAAGAACACGCTGAGAGAATGAGTGAAGAGAGACTAGCCAAAGTTTGTATGTATGGACGACCAAGAGGAAGAAGATTACCAGGACGACCACCAAAGAGATGGGCCCAGAGCTGGTTCTCTTCATCAGCAAAATAAGGCGGGTGTAGATGGAATGACAAACAGGGATATCCCTAGTCAACGTAGAAGAAGAAGAAGAAGAATTACAGCATACTGCACCCTATAGTATTGGACTTTCCAAGCGAATCTTTGTTTATTAATATAATTAAGCATACTATAATACTATATATATTTACTTTAATTATCAAAATTGTTTAAATAATCATTGTTTAAACAACTTGAAAAAAATTTTGGTTTTAAATTATTTTATTCCTAAAATACAGATGTAAAATACACATGTAATCAAGAGTTATCGAGCATTAAGAAGGTCAATTTGCTGCACTTGCGTGAAGAAAAGTGTAGTCCCCAATATTTGACAAAGTAAATTAAAATATTAATAAAAAATAATATAATTTAAAAATAAATAGTCTGCCAGGCATTTGTCATTGAAACAGAAAAATTATATAAAAAAAAATAATTAAAAGTGGAACTTCATTTGAATCATTTAAATCAGCTGGGCGTAGCCAGTATGTGATTTGGCAACGTTGTGGTTTTACTGTTTCCCTCCAAGGCAGTCTAAACTTACTCTTTCATAATAAATAAGTTAATAAAATAGTAAAATGTTAACACAATATAATATTCGAATGTATCATGGCAAAGATGCTGGTAAATTTATAAGTCTTAAACATAAACAAAGACGTGATGATTTGTGGTGTTAAAATTGTGATTTGTAGTGATAAATCAAATTTTGTCGACCTCTGTAATATTTAAATTATAAAGAGTGTTTTTTATAGAGGTATATAACTTTAAGTTGGCAACACTTTTTTAACTGGCGGCCATTTTGTCAGCTGTCAAGTGATTTATGTTTAGTTTGGTTTGGCATTTCAACATGAATAGACTGACGCCTGAACAACGCTTTCAAATTGTGCAAATTTATTTTGAAAATCATGGTTCTGTTCGAAATACGTATCGCGCACTACGTCCATTTTACGGTCAACATAACCGTCCATCAGAGCAATTAATTCGATTAACTATGGAACGTTTTCGCACCACATTTACTCTAAATGATAATACGCATCCACAGAATCGTCATACAGTGCGTACAGAAGAAGTCATTGCTGCTGTAGAGCGTAGCGTAGAGGAAGACCCGAATCAGTCTATCCGTCATCGTGCACAGGAATTGGATATGTGTCTATTCACTTTATAGAAGATTTTGCGGAAAGATCTTGGTTTGCGTGCTTACAAAATCCAACTCGTGTAAGAATTGAAGCCACACGATCACCTAGCAAGGCGTAGATTCGGTGAATGGGCCAAAACAAGATTGCCGTTTATCCCGATTTTCATAAGCGAATTTTGTTTAGCGATGAAGCTCACTTTTGTTTGAATGGATACGTCAATAAACAAAACTGCCGTATTTGGAGTGATGATAATCCTCAAGTGTATGTTGAGACACCGTTACATCCAGAAAAACTGACTGTTTGGGGGGGCTTTATGGGCTGGTGGAATCATTGGTCCGTACTTCTTTAAAAACGATGCTGGTCAGAACGTTGCAGTCAATGGTGACCGCTATAGAGCCATGATTACTGACTTTTTCGTTCATCAATTGAACAACCATGATGTGCAGGAGCTGTGGTTTCAACAAGACGGCGCAACATGTCACACAGCTCGTGCCACAATTGATTTATTGAAGGAAACGTTTGGTAACTGCATACTTTCACGTTTCGGACCCGTGAATTGGCCTCCAAGATCGTGCGACTTAACGCCGCTAGACTATTTTCTGTGGGGATATGTGAAGTCGCTTGTCTACGCCGATAAGCCCGAAACGATTGATCACTTGGAGGACAACATTCACCGCGTTATTGCCGATATACAGCCACAAATGTTGGAAAAGGTCATCGAAAATTGGACCTCCAGATTAGACTACGTCCGAGCCAGCCGTGGCAGTCATACGTCAGAAGTCATATTTAAATTATAATGTCAGAAGGTTATCTTTCGAATAAAGTAAATTTCACGTCAATTTAAAAAATTCATCTTTGTTTTATTCCATTTAAAAGTTCTATACCTCTATAAAAAAACACCCTTTATAAGGGATTTAAAAGATTTAATCTAAAAGCTTGCTAGTTTTACCATAATGTGATTTCATAGTTAAAAAAACTCTTGTGAAATGCGTCCATTTTCACCCCAGTCTCCCCCATTACTAAACTTGAAGTTAAATTATTTAAATGTTCAAACAATACATAATAATTACCCACTATTACTTCAAAATCATTAAACAATTCCAGTGAAAAAAATATATTTCAAAAATATCCATATAAACATGACGTTCTGAATTAACGGTTAACAATTTATCTAAAAATATGATCGTATAATTTCAAAATAATTCCAATAAACCTATATTAAATAAATTTCGTCTAAACACACTTCCAGTAATAGTTACGAGATGACAGTAATTTAATTTTAAATGAACGTTGGACGACTTCCAAACGGTAATAACCTATCGCCAATGCTTATACTCTGTGTTATCTTTTAATTAAAAATATTTAGAGATTGTCGTCGCTTCCTACCTACGTGAATAGATACGAGGTTTTGCCAGAAGAAGTTTCTTCCGTCTAGGGTTTTTTTTTGATTTATCAAAAACAAAATTAATTCGGTTACAACACTGGAAGACGAACAGCAGGGATTTAGATCAGGAAGGTCTTGCGTGGATGCAGTATTTATTCTACGACAGATTGTGGAAAAATTTATAGAATACAATAAACCAACATTTTTATGCTTTATAGATCTAACAAAAGCATTCGATCGCATAAAGCTAGATGACGTAATCCACCTGTTATATAAGAGAAATATTCCTATCAATATAATTCAGACCATCGAAAACATATACGCAAACAATAAAGTTCAGATTCGCACTAACGGTAAATTATCAACACCCATACCAGTCAACAGCGGTATTGGACAGGGAGACTCGCTTAGTCCTTTGTTGTTTAACATGATAATGGACGAAATAATAAAGGAGGTGCGACTTGGTAGAGGATATAAAATGGGTGATACAGAAATAAAAATTCTCTGTTACGCTGATGACGCTGTGATATGTGCCGAAAATGAAGACGATTTCCAGAGATTGTTAAATACCTTTAATCTTACGGGAAGAAAATATAATATGATTATCTCAGCCGAAAAAACTAAATGTATGACAACCTCAAAAGAATAATACAACAAGAAATGAGTTTCAAATATCTAGGAATCGACATAACTAGTTATGGCAACATCGAAGATGAAGTAAGAGGGTAGGTGGCCAAAGCAAATAAAGTGGCGGGTTGTCTCAACGACGTGATCTGGCGAAACAAACACTTACAACAAGAAACAAAGATTCGGATCTACAAAACCACAATTAGACCTATTATGACATACACCTCAAAAACACGGCCAGAGACGACAAAAACGAAACAACTATTGGAGACTACAGAAATGAGAATACTTCGACGAATAACAGGAAAAACGCTACTAGACAGCGAAAGAAGCGATAACATCAGGCAATCATGCAACACAGACTGCATTAATGAGTGGGTCCTACAGCGTAAGACACAATGGAACAAACACATAAGCCGAATGACAGAGGATAGACTGGTAAGGATCGCACGAGATAAATCGCCTAGTGGTACACGCAGTAGAGGTCGACCACGGGAAAGGTGGAGCGATAATTTAAGTCCAGAATGAGGAAAATCGAAGAAGCAACAGGTCAGAGACCTATTATAGAAGGTAGAAGAAGAATGATAAACACAGATGTGTAAATACAATTATTGGGTTATTGAGATTCATACGTTTATAATGCGGCAACTTAAACCACATGAAAACTCAATTAGTTTTTTCCTCTCTTTCCAGTTTATTATTATTTCATCTTCTATAACGTTTTACAGGATTAATTAATCGGATAGAGGATCTTCGAAATAAACATCGTATGAGTACCGCAGAAAAACCAACACCTTTACGCTTACCAGATGCACCTGACTCGAGAAGTGTAGTCTACTGTCCAAGGAGAACGCAATCGGAACTTAACGTTTCTTAAAGGAAGAAAAAGGCAAATTTTCATTTACAAGTGAGTACCCCGAGTTTTTCATCCAGTGTTAAATATCCGCGAAAAGTCGGGATGTCGAGCATTCGGTGAGCCGTTTTTGGGAAAAATTAGTAAAAAACAGGCTTGCCAACCTGATGTCGCCATTAACTTCGCTTTTTTAATATTGTTTCGTGTATTTCTACACTTGTAAACGCATGGCAAAGACTATATAAACACAAGACTGTTACTCCAATGCTATAATTTTGACGCTCATAAAATGGAAACAACGATAGGACACAACTCATTCATAATTACAATGTTGCGAAAGATGGAATAAAGTAATAAAATGTTATATACATGCCTTTGTAACAAGTATAAAAGAATTTAAATTGTTGGATTTCCGTTCAAAACGTGGGCAATATTGCATATTCCCTCTTGCCAACCAAAGAAGATCAACCTCTCTTTGGAAATGCAAGGTTGCTACTTCCTAGAGACCTTTTACTGAAATCACAATGTTGCCAATTCTTAAATATCACTAATAAGATGCTACATGAAACAAGTACAAAACTACAAACTAGAAGGTGACTTAAATATATTTGTTCTTTAAGAAAAGAAAACCTCTATAACAATAGTATAATATATAGGCCTATTGTTAAAATAATGCTCACAGTGCTACATTTATGATATGACAAAATCTCGGTTTGAATGTTTCTTCGAAATATGACAACACTACACGTCCCTTCGGCTAAAGACACCTCTTCGATGTATTGTTGGTTGCCTAATTTAACCTATGACGATGCGACTGCTATGGGAGCTGTATTCTTTAGAATAATTATCAAATGATCAAAGTGAAAAACGTGAAACTGATAACTTCAAGTTCTTTTCAATATTCATTAACCTGTCACTAGGTTGAAGTGATCATGATTACTTCAAATGATAGAACTGAAAGTGATAATTAAAAAGAATAGCCCTAAGAAAGTATCGCAAAATATCGGGGATATTTTGTGTAAGGTATTGTCTGCTCTCGCTTTCGCAAACTCGGTTTTAGTAGGTTATCCGCTATTTTTGTTGCCGTTTTAGCTTCAATTCGATTATCTAGCAAGATTTATTTCGTTTTTTTTTAGTTCAATGTTGCAAAGTGAAAGACTGAATTACAAAGAAAGTTTTGATTATAAACAATAAAATAGTTTTTTGTGTAATTAATAAATTTTGCCCTTATATAGTGCGAGTGCGAGTGAAGCATGAGACGACTGAAGAAGTCGAAATAAAAAGAGGAGTGAGACAAGGGTGTATACTTTCACCGACCTTGTTCAATCTTTACTCTGAGGACATAATGAATAGAGCACTTATTGACCAATTCGTTGGTATTAAAATAAATGGAATTTTAATAAACAACCTCAGATACGCCGATGACACAGTACTTATCGCAGAAACACTCGAGGATCTCCAGACCTTAGTCAATAGAGTAGCAACAGTCAGTGAAGAATATGGACTATCACTAAACATAAGAAAAACAAAATGCATGTTAATATCCAAATCAACCCAAAATGTCCCAGATATACGCATACAGGGTCAAAATATAGAACACGTCAGAAAATACAACTATTTAGACACCGTCATCAATGAAAACAACGATAGCTCTGAAGAAATCAAAATCCGGATAGAGAAAGCAAGAGCCGTATTCACGAAAATGAAGAGAGTGTTCTGTGGCAGAGACCTGAGTCTTGAATTAAAGGTTCGTCTGGCAAGATGTTACGTACTGTCAGTTTTGTTTTATGGAATGGAGGCATGGACGCTTAAAAAGATCGATATTAACAAGTTGGAAGCCTTTGAATTGTGGATGTACCGCAGAATGTTAAGAATATCATGGATGGAGAAAATCACAAACGCTGAAGTACTGAGGAGAATGAATAAAGAAAAGGAGGTCATACTTACAATTAAAAAACGAAAATTACAATACCTGGGACACGTTACGAGAGGAGAAAGATATCAACTACTGAGAACTATTATGCAGGGAAAAATTATGGGAAAGAGATCTGTAGGAAGAAGACGAAACTCTTGGTTAAAAAATCTAAGAGAATGGTATAATTGCAGCAATAACCAGATGTTTAGGTCAGCAGTCTCGAAAATACGTATAGCTCTGATGATCGCCAACCTTCGGAACGAAGACGGCACCTAAAGAAGAAGATATATAGGTAAGTTGTGTTACTTATTTTTAAGAAATATTTTTAAATTTTACTTACAGGAAAAGTTTTCATGGGTCATTTGGGTCCGCCTTTGATTTGTTTTATTCTGTAATGTGTTGGAGTATGCCAAAAAATATCAAATACGTATTTTTTTACGCCATGAGTTGCATTTTTATATAATGTATAATTTAAAAGCCTGATTTTTTCAAAAATATTATTAAGGAATTAGTTTTAATTACCTACTTTTTATTACTTTACCTATGATTAGTTAGTTAACCTCATTACAAGATACAATTAATTACACAAATATCGTATTATAATAGAAATAGTCGAAATCATGTTAGCCAGATTCACTAAAAAGGTTTAACGTTTAAACCCTATGTAGTTGTTATGGAAGTTAAACCGTTTAGTTAGTCAAATAAACAAAATTTTCCATTTTTACTGGTCTGGTTATAAGTTTGAAGCCATTGTCTATGAGAAATCAATTTAAAACTGTGAAAACCTGTAACAACATAATTAACCTGTCCTAAAAATAATAAATATAATTTATGGACTCCACTGCAAATAAGTTATTTTGTAGAATGGAAGTGTTTACTTCTACTACTAAAAAAATGAATAATATATAATACCGTTTCATATCCATAAAAACTGGTCAACATAAATATAAAATGATCGTTTGATTCATGGAAATATTTGCTTTGTAAATATAAATGAATATAAACGGAGGGGTTAAAAACTTGTACCCGTATTTTAGATTTACCGTCCAACACGGCAACACTGCATACCCTCATTTCTTGTTTTTTTTTTACTATTTATTATAATTAAATTTATGAATGAGTTGGAAAGGAAAAGATAGATGCCAAGGCGTCCATAAGCGGTGAAAATCTTGTGTTTATATAGTATTTGCGTATGGTTTTAAAAACTTATGCAACGGCAACAAAAAAGGCAATTCATTTGGGGTAAGAAGGCTGAAATAGAAGCACTTTTTCTCCTGATTTCAAAAATGTGTAATATGTTGGTGTTTGGCCTATAGCCAGTGGCTCGTTGTAGGCTCGTCGTTGGCGCGTTGCTAACACGTTGTTTGCTCGACGCACCATATTTAAATGCAAATATTTTCAAAATTGAAATAAAATTTAATAGAACAATAAAGACACGACAGGCGCGCGTCACGGACTCGTCACGAAAGCATCGAATCATATTCATACACACCTAAAGGAAGTAAATTTCTGTAGTATCCCTCGTATTAACACACCATTAACATAAATGGTAATAATTTGAATTAATAACAAACTAGAATACAATAAAACACCTGACAAAGTGATGAATAACATTCCAAGCTATTGTAAATTCAGAAGCATTCTTTCACTATCAAATCTATGTTTATTTTTTCTACTTTTAAGATAAAAAGGCAAATTCTTTATTCCACATTGTCCTGAAAGTGTTTACATGTATAATTTATTCGATCACGACAGATATTTTCCGTACGATTTAAATGTTTCAGGAAATCAAGCATAAAACCACATTTATCTATCTTCACATTTATCTTGCTTAAAATAAATATAAACTATACAGGGTGATTCAAAAATCGATCACGAAACTTAAGGGGGTGATTCTACTTGACAAAATAAGGGTAGAGCTTCATATAATTTTTTTTCAAAATGTCATTCGTTTTCGAGTTACAAGCCGTCCAAGTTCAAGTTTTTATTTTTTGTTTTTTGAATTACTCGCTTACAGGAAAACCGATTTGACTAATATTTGAAAGATAGGCTAAGTCTTCTGCGCTTCATCATTTTAGTAACAATTCACATTGATTGTTTGCCGCTAGAGGGCAGTTTACCTACATTGAAAATTGTTTTTTTGTCATAATTTTTTAGTGTTGACAGCTACAGTAGTTTTTGGCATAATTTCTGAAAGACTGATGCCAGGCCTTTAAAAAAGGTGCTCTTTATTTACATCGCTAAACCCAACGGTTTAGACGTAAATCACCCTTAAAAATTAAGTGGTAAATTTACTTTTCTCATTTCATTACCACCAGCTACCAGGTAAATAGCTATCAAAGTATACTAGAGCTGTCAGTTTAACATCAAATAAATTCGCTTTTTAAACTATTTAATTTATAATCTTAAAATAACTAATAATGGCTAATCACCAATATTCAAATATCGAATATTGTGATATCCATTTTTGTTATGGAAAAGCAAATGGTAATGCAGAGTTGGCAAGAAGATATTATATGGAGAGTTATCCGGAAAGAAATATCCCTCATGCTCAAACATTTTCCAGTGTGCACAGGAGGCTTGCGGAATGTGGTTCCTTTAAAAGTTATAATGGAAATAGGGGAAGACCTAGAACTGCTAGAAACGTGCAACAAGAAGAAAGAGTGCTTGAAATTATTGAAGATAATCCAGGTATTAGTACTAGAAAAATTGGGAATGAAGTGCGGCTCTGTCAGGCTAGTTCATGGAGGATACTAAGAGAAGAACAACTCTACCCGTTTCATTCAAAAAAGGTGCAGGCTCTTTATGACGATGATCGGCCGAGACGGTTGGAAATGTGCAATCAGATCCTAGCTAAGTATGAACACGATAATCGATTAATTGGCGTCATATTATTCACTGACGAAGCTGGTTTCACTCGTGATGGCATAACAAATCTACACAACATCCACACATATGCTTACGAGAACCCAAACAATGTGGTAGAAACGAAACATCAGCGTAGATTTTCACTAAATGTGTGGGCAGGGATAATAGGAGATTACCTTATTGGTCCTCATTTCTTTGATGGCCCATTAATTGGTGACGTATACTTAGATTTTATCCAAAATCGTCTCCCATTGTATCTGGAAGATGTGCCATTGGAAGTAAGGGCCAACATGTGGATCCTCCAAGACGGAGCTCCGCCCCACTTTAATATACGTGTCCGACAGTATTTGAATGCAACGTATCCTGAGCGATGGATAGGACGAAGTGGACCATTGGCATGGGCAGCGAGGTCACCAGACCTTAATCCTATGGATTTTTTCTTTTGGGGTCATTTGAAACAATTGGTGTACGATATTCCAGTAATCAACGTCGAGGATCTTCGCTTCAGGATAATCGAAAAGTGCCAAATTATTAAAGAAACACCAGAAATTTTTCATCGAGTTAGGCGACATTTTTTGAAGAGTGTTAGGAAATGTATTGAAGAAAATGGGGGACATTTTGAGAATCTTTTTTAGTTTGTTTAGTACTGTTTCATTAATTTTTATCAATTAAATGTATATCGCAATAATCCATAATATGAATATTTACTGATTAGCCATTATTAGTTATTTTAAGATTATAAATTAAATAGTTTAAAAAGCGAATTTATTTGATGTTAAACTGACAGCTCTAGTATACTTTGATAGCTATTTACCTGGTAGCTGGTGGTAATGAAATGAGAAAAGTAAATTTACCACTTAATTTTTAAGGGTGATTTACGTCTAAACCGTTGGGTTTAGCGATGTAAATAAAGAGCACCTTTTTTAAAGGCCTGGCATCAGTCTTTCAGAAATTATGCCAAAAACTACTGTAGCTGTCAACACTAAAAAATTATGACAAAAAAACAATTTTCAATGTAGGTAAACTGCCCTCTAGCGGCAAACAATCAATGTGAATTGTTACTAAAATGATGAAGCGCAGAAGACTTAGCCTATCTTTCAAATATTAGTCAAATCGGTTTTCCTGTAAGCGAGTAATTCAAAAAACAAAAAATAAAAACTTGAACTTGGACGGCTTGTAACTCGAAAACGAATGACATTTTGAAAAAAAATTATATGAAGCTCTACCCTTATTTTGTCAAGTAGAATCACCCCCTTAAGTTTCGTGATCGATTTTTGAATCACCCTGTATACTAAAGTTATCGTCAATGTTATGCAATAATTCAAAATATTTGGGAATCATCGCCGTCGCTTCCTACCGTACGTAAATAAGAGGTTTTCCCAAACAAGTTTTGTTCAGCCAGGACTTTTTGGAAATTACGCTGCTGAATTAAAAATATATATATAAATTCGTAGTATTTAGCTTATTTTAAAGAAATATTTTCCTCACAACCTTGGTAATATTTCACAACATTTCAGTAAACTTTGAAGAAAATTTAAGTTGACAAGTATTTAAAAGTAACAATCATCCGTCGAGGCTGCGCTTGCACTCAAACCCATGAGGATTTTAAGAAAGAAGGTCAATGTAATTTTATTGAACTACATTTTTATGTGCCTTTTCGTGCATATGTTTCCTTTAAATAACCTCACTTAAATAGCCTCAGCATATATAGATCAGATATAGTTGATTACCTCATGCAATTTATCAATAATAATGCGGGGTAATTCATTACAGTGTGAGTATTTCAAAGAGCAGTAACTAACTGACCAAAAAAGTGCATCTTGAACCATGAAAATCAGTTCGTTCTAGCGTAATTGTGAATTAATTTAAAACATGCTAATATAGTCTGATTTTTACGATTATTTTTGTCTATTAATGTTTTTTTTTTAAATATACTCACTATGATGAATCATTCAATTCGATCGCTATATATTTTTTATGTATTGTTGTGGAAACTAACATCCTACCTCCGATCTCCGATGTCAAATTACTTCAAATATAAGGTCCGACATATAATAAGCAGGACGACAGGTGTCTGGAGGAGGTACCAGCGGACAAATTTTTAATTATATATATATATATATATATATATATATATATATATATATATATATATATATATATATATATATGCGAGCGGCATATTTAACCCGATGTGAAGACTCCACTTATGAGTCCAAGCTCCTACCAAGACGCAACACCCAAATTTTTAATCATATATATATATATATATATATATATATATATATATATATATATATACAGGGTGATTCAAAAATCGATCACGAAACTTAAGGGGGTGATTCTACTTGACAAAATAAGGGTAGAGCTTCATATAATTTTTTTTCAAAATGTCATTCGTTTTCGAGTTACAAGCCGTCCAAGTTCAAGTTTTTATTTTTTGTTTTTTGAATTACTCGCTTACAGGAAAACCGATTTGACTAATATTTGAAAGATAGGCTAAGTCTTCTGCGCTTCATCATTTTAGTAACAATTCACATTGATTGTTTGCCGCTAGAGGGCACTTTACCTAAGTTGAAAATTGTTTTTTTGTCATAATTTTTTAGTGTTGACAGCTACAGTAGTTTTTGGCATAATTTCTGAAAGACTGATGCCAGGCCTTTAAAAAAGGTGCTCTTTATTTACATCGCTAAACCCAACGGTTTAGACGTAAATCACCCTTAAAAATTAAGTGGTAAATTTACTTTTCTCATTTCATTACCACCAGCTACCAGGTAAATAGCTATCAAAGTATACTAGAGCTGTCAGTTTAACATCAAATAAATTCGCTTTTTAAACTATTTAATTTATAATCTTAAAATAACTAATAATGGCTAATCACCAATATTCAAATATTGAATATTGTGATATCCATTTTTGTTATGGAAAAGCAAATGGTAATGCAGAGTTGGCAAGAAGATATTATATGGAGAGTTATCCGGAAAGAAATATCCCTCATGCTCAAACATTTTCCAGTGTGCACAGGAGGCTTGCGGAATGTGGTTCCTTTAAAAGTTATAATGGAAATAGAGGAAGACCTAGAACTGCTAGAAACGTGCAACAAGAAGAAAGAGTGCTTGAAATTATTGAAGATAACCCAGGTATTAGTACTAGAAAAATTGGGAATGAAGTGCGGCTCTGTCAGGCTAGTTCATGGAGGATACTAAGAGAAGAACAACTCTACCCGTTTCATTCAAAAAAGGTGCAGGCTCTTTATGACGATGATCGGCCGAGACGGTTGGAAATGTGCAATCAGATCCTAGCTAAGTATGAACACGATAATCGATTAATTGGCGTCATATTATTCACTGACGAAGCTGGTTTCACTCGTGATGGCATAACAAATCTACACAACATCCACACATATGCTTACGAGAACCCAAACAATGTGGTAGAAACGAAACATCAGCGTAGATTTTCACTAAATGTGTGGGCAGGGATAATAGGAGATTACCTTATTGGTCCTCATTTCTTTGATGGCCCATTAACTGGTGACGTATACTTAGATTTTATCCAAAATCGTCTCCCATTGTATCTGGAAGATGTGCCATTGGAAGTAAGGGCCAACATGTGGATCCTCCAAGACGGAGCTCCGCCCCACTTTAGTATACGTGTCCGACAGTATTTGAATGCAACGTATCCTGAGCGATGGATAGGACGAAGTGGACCATTGGCATGGGCAGCGAGGTCACCAGACCTTAATCCTATGGATTTTTTCTTTTGGGGTCATTTGAAACAATTGGTGTACGATATTCCAGTAATCAACGTCGAGGATCTTCGCTTCAGGATAATCGAAAAGTGCCAAATTATTAAAGAAACACCAGAAATTTTTCATCGAGTTAGGCGACATTTTTTGAAGAGTGTTAGGAAATGTATGGAAGAAAATGGGGGACATTTTGAGAATCTTTTTTAGTTTGTTTAGTACTGTTTCATTAATTTTTATCAATTAAATGTATATCGCAATAATCCATAATATGAATATTTACTGATTAGCCATTATTAGTTATTTTAAGATTATAAATTAAATAGTTTAAAAAGCGAATTTATTTGATGTTAAACTGACAGCTCTAGTATACTTTGATAGCTATTTACCTGGTAGCTGGTGGTAATGAAATGAGAAAAGTAAATTTACCACTTAATTTTTAAGGGTGATTTACGTCTAAACCGTTGGGTTTAGCGATGTAAATAAAGAGCACCTTTTTTAAAGGCCTGGCATCAGTCTTTCAGAAATTATGCCAAAAACTACTGTAGCTGTCAACACTAAAAAATTATGACAAAAAAACAATTTTCAATGTAGGTAAAGTGCCCTCTAGCGGCAAACAATCAATGTGAATTGTTACTAAAATGATGAAGCGCAGAAGACTTAGCCTATCTTTCAAATATTAGTCAAATCGGTTTTCCTGTAAGCGAGTAATTCAAAAAACAAAAAATAAAAACTTGAACTTGGACGGCTTGTAACTCGAAAACGAATGACATTTTGAAAAAAAATTATATGAAGCTCTACCCTTATTTTGTCAAGTAGAATCACCCCCTTAAGTTTCGTGATCGATTTTTGAATCACCCTGTATATATATATATATATATATATATATATATATATATATATATATATATATATATATATATATATATATATATATATATATATATATATATATATATATATGCAAGCAGCATATTTAACCCGATGTGAAGACGTAGGTATATTCCCAATGACGACAAGATCGAGCCAAAAAGTACTCTTTCTATTATAACCCGAAGATGACGCATATAATTTCCACTATGATTAAGATGCAAGTTTGAATACACGATTTAGAGAATAATTAGCACTCGGAGAAGAAAAAATTGTTCGCAATTCGGGGCGTATACAGGGACAAGTCGAGAAGTTCTGCTTTTAGTTTTTAGGGTCGTACACAACGAATCTGAAATTGTTTTGTAAAAAATTTAATATGGCGAACTAAAAAAAATTAATTTTATTCGACTTTTTCCAAAATTGGTATGGGGGAGTTTTCGGGGTTGTACACAACAAATCTGAAATTATTTTGTAAAAAATTCAATATGGCGAACTAAAAAAAATTAATTTTGTTGGACTTTTTCCAAAATTGATATGGAGGAGTTTTCGAAGTTATACATAACGAATTTGGAATCATTTTTTAGAAATTCAATATGGCGGAACCAATATCTTCTTCTTCTTCTTCTACCTTCCATAATAGGTCCCTGACCTGTTCCTTCTTCGATTTTCCTCATTCTGGACTTAAATTATCGCTCCAACTTTTCCATGGTCGACTTCTACTGCGTGTACCACTAGGCTATTTATCTCGTGCGATCCTTACCAGTCTATCCTCTGTCATTCGGCTTACGTGTTTGTTCCATTGTGTCTTACGCTGTAGGACCCACTCATTAATGCAGTCTGTGTTGCATGATTGCCTGACGTTATCGCTTCTTTCTCTGTCTAGTAGCGTTTTTCCTGTTATTCGTCGAAGTATTCTCATTTCTGTAGTCTCCAATAGTTGTTTCGTTTTTGTCGTCTCTGGCCGTGTTTCTGAGGTGTATGTCATAATAGGTCTAATTGTGGTTTTGTAGATCCGAACCTTTGTTTCTTGTTATATGTGTTTGTTTCGCCAGATCACGTCGTTGAGACAACCCGCCACTTTATTTGCTTTGGCCACCTGCCCTCTTACTTCATCTTCGATGTTGCCATAATTAGTTGTGTCGATTCCTAGATATTTGAAACTCATTTCTTGTTGTATTATTTGACCGTCTAGTTCTAGTTTGCATCGGAGGGGTTCTTTTGAGGTTGTCATACATTTAGTTTTTTCGGCTGAGATAATCATATTATATTTTCTTCCCGTAAGATTAAAGGTATTTAACAATCTCTGAAGGTCGTCTTCATTTTTGGCACATATCACAGCGGCATCAGCGTAACAGAGAATTTTTATTTCTGTATCACCCATTTTATATCCTCTACCAAGTCGCACATCCTTTATTATTTCGTCCATTATCATGTTAAACAACAAAGGACTAAGCGAGTCTCCCTATCTAATACCGCTGTTGACTGGTATGGGTGTTGATAATTTACCGTTAGTGCGAATCTGAACTTTATTGTTTGCGTATATGTTTTCGATGGTCTGAATTATATTGATAGGAATATTTCTCTTATATAACAGGTGGATTACGTCATCTAGCTTTATGCGATCGAATGCTTTTGTTAGATCTATTAAGCATAAAAATGTTGGTTTATTGTATTCTATAGATTTTTCGACTATCTGTCGTAGAATAAATACTGCATCCACGCAAGACCTTCCTGATCTAAATCGCTGCTGTTCGTCTTCCAGTGTTGTAACCGAATTAATTTTATTTTTGATTACTTTCGTAACGAGTTTCAGAGTTGTGTCCAGTAGATTAATACTCCTGTAGTTCCCTGGTTCTTGTTTGTCACCTTTCTTAAACATAAGCATCATTGTGCTGGTTCTCCACCTATCTGGTACTTTGCATTGTGTCAGGAACCAATATAGCCGACACAAAAAATTTATTTTGTCAGATTTTCTCCAAAATTGATATGAGGGATTTTTCGAGGCTGCACATAACGAATCTGAAATTATTTTCAAAAAATTAAATATGGCGGATTAAAATTTTACATCTCTAGGTTTTGTCTAAAATCGGTTTGGGGAATTCTCGGGAGTATTAATTACGCATTTAAAATTGTTTTTAAAAATTCAATATGGCGGATCCAATATGGCGTCCTAAATATTTTACATCGCTTGATTGTATCCAAAATTAATATAGGGAATCCTTGGGGGTGTTCATTACGAATATAAAATTATTTTTAATCGATTCAATCTTGAGTGCAACAACAATACAAACAATGCTCAATGCAAAACCGCTCCATCTCCTCAAATCAAAAGTTATTTTCTATTTTGTTTTTCTTAATAAACCCTGGTACAAGTATATTAAATCAAGCCTATAAATGACGTCCAGACAGCGAAATTAAATTCAATCAGGACTAAAATAGGCATTAATAGCTTGAAAATTATCACGAGAGAAATCTAGAAAATGTATTTTAATATTGCCGATGTCAAAAAGGTCAATTAAAAATGCTTTTATTAACTACTCAAGTTAAAATTTACGTATTTATATTTATGAATGGAATATTTTAAAAATTATAAACTTTAAGGTGTTCATTAATAATTTTAATAATGAAAAAAAAAAACGGTTTTCCTTTATTAAAGTATTATTAGATAATTCTGATAAAACCGTATAAAAATTTATCATTTCTTCGAAACAAATAAAGGAATTCTTTGTAATCTACAATTTTAATCAAGCAATGAAATAAATAATAAATACACCGATTCAGCGAATAATAAAAATTTAAAATAATGAAACACTTCAGGACATCTTTTGGAAAATTCATTTAAAACACTATACGGCTTTACACGACAATATGTCAAGCCAAAAGTTCGATTTTTATGATTAGGAATTTATATCATTAACCCATATAAATAATTTACTAAATAAATATAAATGGTACATGAATTTTGACTATTAAATACATTACATAACCTTGAAAACTGCGGACCCTTTAAAGGAGGAGAGAATTGATTAAAACTGGTATGGAAACTCGAATCGGAAATACTGAAAGGTTGAGAAACACTGGCATGAAAGCGGTACACGTTCGAACTTGAATGAAACGCTGACTACGTCATTTTCATCATAATATAAAATTTTTGACGTAATATATTATTTACTTGGCATTAAGAATAATATAAATTAAACTTGTTTAAACAAATTATTAACTCTAATTCAATATTTATTTATCAATCAGTGCTTTTTATTTGTATATAGTAAGCCACTTAACGCATTGTTGAAGATCAATTATTATGTAAACATACAGCAAGGAATCTGATAAAAAATTTAACTATATCATTCCGAAATGATGGTAACTTTCTTGTTATAGTATGCAAAAACGAGGGGTGTTGTAAAAATTTTATTTTTCCCACGCATAAAAGTGATAATGTCAAAACAATAAAAAAATCAAGTTATTTATATATATATATATATATATATATATATATATATATATATATATATATATATATACATATATATTTATACTGCGGCCAAAATACCTGACTTTCAAAAAGTTTTACTTTTGGGATATACCAGATTTCTTTTAATGGGGATACATAAAAGGAATTGTCTACAATGCGCCCCCCCGACAACACCACAAGATATGAAAATACCCATAAGGGACGGTTTTCAAACTGTAACCCCCGCAAATGTTGTCCAGAGTTAGCAGTGGTTTCTAAAAAAGAAAAAAGAATATGTAAGTGTTTGGAAATGGATGGTCGACAGTTCGAACATCTACTATAAATATTTTGCTTCTGTTTTGTGCTATCGTCAATATGTTATTACCATTATTGCTGTTATAGCCTGTTGGACGACTATAACTTACGTTTCGAGTTTCTGAACATTTGTAAAGATATTCCTGATTATTATTCTTATAGTTGTAAACTACCTGTCATTTCCAAATGCCATAGACAACTAGATACATTAGAGGATCTATTCAAAAAAACACAAAATGGTGCAGAAAACGATTATTTGGCGTATTCTGTGAAAACTTGAAGACTTAGCTATAGAACACCCTTATACCATTCGATAGGTATTTAAAGCGTACATTTTCTGGTAAGTTAAAAAGTATAGCGTTCTATTTGAATTAATCAAGTTATAGCCACTTAAATTCCTTATTTGATTAGTTTTAATTTTTGGACACCCTGTATAATATAGCAAGTTTATTATAATTGGGATATAAAATATGATTTATTGTTACACTTCACTGTAAATTTCGAATACATAACTGAAATACTTCTCAAATATTTGAAATATGAAAATTAGGTTAGATTTCGTCAAAACTCAAATTATTTAAAAACCCTTAAGATTTAGGTACAATATACCTTATTAAAATAGGCACTCATTTTGATCGAAGAATCCAAAAATGTAATAATATACGGGGGGCTCTATTTAAAAAACACAAGTTTGATATTTTCAGCGCCTTTGGGACACCCTGTATAATATGAAAATAATTTTAAAAAGTAACTATATTAGACCCCCATATACCCAAAAGTAAAACTTTTTGAAAGTCACGTATTTTGGCCGTAAAAAATACAATTCACTTTCTTTCTCGTACATTTTTTTGGTCCTTCGAGCCTAATCCAAAATGTACAATCATAAGGAATATTTTCAGAGGCAAGAAATACTTTATTAATTGCACACGACAGAATGATAGCAATTTTGTCAAAAACTGCATATGCTTTTCTTAAACGTATTCTTTATTACCGATTTTATAAAATGGCACTATTCATTTTCCCCGGTATAATTTGAGGAAAACTGATTAACAAGAGCGAGAAAGTCTGCGCCCAATAGCGAACAATTTATTTCAGTTAAGCTATACAAACATGGTAGCCAAAATACTTTAAATTTAACGCTATTTTTATTATATCAAATGTTTACACGATCATTAAAACTGTTTTAACAGCTATTTAAACTTAATTTTCATTTTCCTGTTAGTCTAATTTGTTTACAGATGCCATTTAATTTAAAAATGTTATGAAATTTTTTTTAATTATAAATAAATTCACAAATTGATAGGAACATTTGTCATAATTTTAGTCAGACAATAAGTGAAATATTAAAAACAGTAGATAGGTAGGTATAATGAATCCAATCGCACTGTATAAAACTACTTTACAGTCGTTAAAAAAGTTATTGTTAAAGTGAACCACATAAAGCTAAGTTACGGAAACTCATGTGGCATCCCAAAAATATGTTTTAAATTTAAGGTTATCTTTATGTTAATCTTACACGAATTCTCAATCAATTTTTCTTTGAGAGCCCTTCAGTTTCAATTTCTTTTAGGTTTTTATGGAAATCTAACAGCGTTTGGATTTTATGCAAATATGGTATCTTGCCTGGCTTGAACTTTAGCTTGAGGGAAGGAAAATTTTATATTCACGATGTATAAATAGGTTTTAAATACGAGGGATGCCTCAATCTCTCGATATGTCACATGACAATCTGGCATTATCAGTTCACGCACAGCATGGATGTTTTCTTGCACTAAAATCAATTTTGGACGACTTTCACGCGACTCGTCCATGAGCAAACGATGGAAACGCTTGAATTCACTAAATTAGCGATATATAGTGGGTTTTGTACGTGCTTCATAGTTATAAAGGGTGTTTTTTATAGAAGTATAAAACTTTAAGTTGGCAACACTTTTTTAACTGGCGGCCATTTTGTCACCTGTCAAGTGATTTATGTTTAGTTTGGTTTGGCATTTCAACATGAATAGACTGACGCCTGAACAACGCTTCCAAATTGTGCAAATCTATTTTGAAAATCATGGTTCTGTTCGAAATACGTATCGCGCACTACGTCCATTTTACGGTCAACATAATCGTCCATCAGAGCAATTAATTCGATTAACTATGGAACGTTTTCGCACCACGTTTACTCCAAATGATATTACGCATCCACAGAGACGTCGTACAGTGCGTACAGAAGAAGTCATTGCTGCTGTAGAGCGTAGCGTAGCGGAAGACCCGAATCAGTCTATCCGTCATCGTGCACAGGAATTGGATATGTGTCCATTCACTTTATGGAAGATTTTGCGGAAAGATCTTGGTTTGCGTGCTTACAAAATCCAACTCGTGCAAGAATTGAAGCCACACGATCACCTAGCAAGGCGTAGATTCGGTGAATGGACCCAAAACAAGATTGCCGTTGATCCCGATTTTCATAAGCGAATTTTGTTTAGCGATGAACCTCACTTTTGTTTGAATGGATACGTCAATAAACAAAACTGCCGTATTTGGAGTGATGATAATCCACAAGTATATGTTGAGACACCGTTACATCCAGAAAAACTAACTGTTTGGTGTGCTTTATGGGCTGGTGGAATCATTGGCCCGTACTTCTTTAAAAACGATGCTGGTCAGAACGTTACAGTCAATGGTGACCGCTATAGAGCCATGATTACTGACTTTTTCGTTCATCAATTGAACAACCATGATGTGCAGGAGCTGTGGTTTCAACAAGACGGCGCAACATGTCACACAGCTCGTGCCACAATTGATTTATTGAAGGAAACGTTTGGTAACCGCATAGTTTCACGTTTCGGACCCGTGAATTGGCCTCCAAGATCATGCGACTTAACGCCGCTAGACTATTTTCTGTGGGGATATGTGAAGTCGCTAGTCTACGCCGATAAGCCCGAAACGATTGATCACTTGGAGGACAACATTCGCCGCGTTATTGCCGATATGCGGCCACAAATGTTGGAAAAAGTCATCGAAAATTGGACCTCCAGATTAGACTACGTCCGAGCCAGCCGTGGCGGTCATATGCCAGAAGTCATATTTAAATTATAATGCCAGAAGGTTATCTTTCGAATAAAGTAAATTTCATGTCAATTTAAAAAATTATTCCATTTAAAAGTTCTATACCTCTATAAAAAAAAACCCTTTATAATGAATTGAGTCCTTATTGAGATAGAACAGTTGTGAAAAACAATCGCACGAAATGTCACCGTAAAAAATACAAATCGTTTTTGTATTTATAATGTTTAAAATATCAAAGTTTACAATGGATATGTCAGATGACCCTTAGCAACTCCAATGTTGCCAGTTCCCAAAACTAAACCTTCTGCAATTTTTCAAATATGCCTTTACCGCGGATTTCTACAGGAAATAAAAAAGATTATGGCAAATATTATGTTTTTGCAACCCTGTTGCACACCAATATTCTCATTTTATTTCTTTAAGAAATTTAATACTTTCTAATATCATGTAAAAGAACTGATGTGTAAACATTTGCTTGCTGAAATAAGAATTTTAAACATCTGGCTTGGTAAAAAATGCAATATTTAACAAACGTTATATTCCCGATGTAAGAAAAAATAACTATAAACTGGGGGTCCCTGAGAAGTTTGGAACAAGACGAGAAAATAGGTGCAGATGAATAGTATGCATAGCTTGGAACAGTTCTGGATTCTGCTGAACGCACGGAAAAGGAAGTGACACAACGAATTCTAAAAGGAAAAAAGTAACAGGGGGTTTGAATTCACTATTATGATCAAAAAACATCTCCAGAAAAAGGAAACATCTGTTATTCAATTCCATTTTCAAAAACAAAGTGCTATACGGATGTAGGCGAGGAAACGAAGCAATTTTTGGGAGGTAAAAATGACTCAAATACTGCCTGCGATCTGATTGCAGTAATGGGTAAGGAAAGGTAGTAGAAATGATGTCTCATCTCGTGTCTCAACAAATTTTGGTTGGAACATTGTTTTTTTTTTAACAAATAGGTCGAAAAATGATTTTCCCCGGTTTTTTGGATTTTACGGAAAATCTAAGGGATTTAGAGAAAAATGTTCCATAGACGAATTGTACGTCTTGAAAATATCTTCAAAATGAGTTTTTGTTTATCCAAATCGGTTTGTAAACAAAAAAGTTATTGCAAATTAAACATTAATAATGGCTTATTTTTCAATTGTTAATAACTTTCTTAACATTTATTGAATTGTTTTCAACTTTTACCAGAATGTGAGTTTTAAAGTGCTTAAAAAGTGTGCGGAAGTTGGGCGCTGTCGGTCCAATAGTTTTTGTAAAATTGCAATTGTTTATTAGAAAAACGAAAAAAGTGACTATTTTTGATTGGCTGTACCGTCGTTTAGGAAACTGCTACAGAGTACTGTCAGTGCTCAATCTCTTTGTAAAGACTTAAGCTATCATGTAGAAAAAAAAAAGTGGATATTTTTCGTATTTTGTTTATGCAAAATCGTCATGAAGATATGGGTAGCTTTTCGCTTAAAAATAAATTAATTAACAACCGCATTTTTTGTCCGATTTGTTAATGAAGCATATCATTGGAAAGCTGGTAACAAAACACGAATTTTGAAAAAAAAACTCTACGACCAATAAGAGCCGAGTTGGCAATTTTTTTTTCAAAAAATCGCAGAGCGATTATTTATTTATACTAAGACCTGAATTTTTTACAGTTCATTAATAAGAGCCTAAAGTATATGAAATCATTTAATTAAGGTTAATTTATACACAATCAACCCTTCAGGAGATCGCTAAACTGAGGGTACGTGCTGGACGCCAGGTAAGGAAAGTTGGAAGGGGTAACCGAATCTCACCGAGTACAAAGTGAGAGCGCGTCTTCAAATCGGCGCGCGCTTGAAAAATCAGCAATATCTCCGCTTCTAAATAACGTAGAGCTTTCATTCTTTGATTTTTTTGGGGTAGCTCATCGAAAAAATAATATTGGGCACATGCTCAACCTTCTCGGACCCCCCCCCCCCCGAAATTGCATTTTTTACATTTAAATTTTTTTTTTACTCGTTTTACATGCTTTTCCATTGAAAACGATTACATACCTTATTATATATATATATATATATATATATATATATATATATATATATATATATATATATATATATATATATATATATATATATATATATATATATATATATTTTTCTAATATTTTCTTGGGTATAGGTTTTTCATTAGAGAAACAAAGGACAATAATTTTCTTTCTGACGTTTCGCTCTACATAGCGAGCTTCTTCAAAAGAGCTTGGGATATTTATTTTACATCTACAAAAGTTACAGAATTTTTTATATAATAAACATATATCACAGTAATTACATTTTTATATTTTTAATTTAATTAAAATTAATAAAAACAAAACAGATTTTAAAATAGTCTTAAAGTTTAAAATTTAAAATTTAAAACAATACAAACAGGTTAAAATAGTGAAAATTATAAAATAGTACATACCTTGAAAGTAGTTTTGTGTGTATGTTTAAAAATAAATTCAATTATGATCTTTGGTATGCAATTTGTATGGATAGATTTATTTTTATAAAAAGCAAAAAATAGGAAAAAAAGATTATTATTTATTTTTTAATGACGTTCTTTCACCTGTATGAGTATATATGAAATCGTTCCAAGCATCATTACATTATTTCTCATATTTATTATAGAGTCGCTTCAAGCATGTTTTATTCAAAAATCAAATTATAGTATATCTGACTTAAATTTTTGACATCTTGCTTGTCATTTACAACATTTTTATCTTTTTTTATGTGTATCATTTCTTTGATGACTAATTTATGATAATTTCTGTCAGTATCTAAAATATGGGTGTTTTTAAAATCAAATTCATGCTTAGATGTTTGTTCATGCTTATGTAAAGATGTCGACACAATATATTGAAAATAGAGTGAATGGACACAAGTATACTAAAAACGCATCGACATCTTTACATAAGCATGAACAAACATCTAAGCATGAATTTAATTTTAAAAACACCCATATTTTAGATACTGACAGAAATTATCATAAATTAGTCATCAAAGAAATGATACACATAAAAAAAGATAAAAATGTTGTAAATGACAAGCAAGATGTCAAAAATTTAAGTCAGATATACTATAATTTGATTTTTGAATAAAACATGCTTGAAGCGACTCTATAATAAATATGAGAAATAATGTAATGATGCTTGGAACGATTTCATATATACTCATACAGGTGAAAGAACGTCATTAAAAAATAAATAATAATCTTTTTTTCCTATTTTTTGCTTTTTATAAAAATAAATCTATCCATACAAATTGCATACCAAAGATCATAATTGAATTTATTTTTAAACATACACACAAAACTACTTTCAAGGTATGTACTATTTTATAATTTTCACTATTTTAACCTGTTTGTATTGTTTTAAATTTTAAATTTTAAACTTTAAGACTATTTTAAAATCTGTTTTGTTTTTATTAATTTTAATTAAATTAAAAATATAAAAATGTAATTACTGTGATATATGTTTATTATATAAAAAATTCTGTAACTTTTGTAGATGTAAAATAAATATCCCAAGCTCTTTTGAAGAAGCTCGCTATGTAGAGCGAAACGTCAGAAAGAAAATTATTGTCCTTTGTTTCTCTAATGAAAAACCTATACCCAAGAAAATATTAGAAAAAAATATTTAACAAAAGGTTTAAGATACAAAAATAAATTATATATATATATATATATATATATATATATATATATATATATATATATATATATATATATATTTACTTTTATGAACAATTATATTCGGCCCCCTCCTACCCCCCAAAAAATATATTTTTTAAGATTTTGCATTTTCGGCTTTTATTACATATGTATATACTAGAAATAATAATATCGTGCTAAAATTTGATTTTCTTATTATTGTATTGAAATAACATTTTTTGAATAATGTTATTGTTATAAAATAAGGTTGTATTAAGAGTCATACAATAATCCATTAAATCATAATTATCGGTAAATAACGTATATATTTTTTTAATACATGATAGCTTAAGTCTTTACAAAGAGAATGAGCACTGACAGAACTCTGTAGCAGTTTCCTAGATGACGGTACAGCCAATCAAAAATAGTAACTTTTTTCGTTTTTCTAATAAACAATTGCAATTTTACAAAAGCTATTGGACCGACAGCGCCCAACTTCCGCACACTTCTTAAGCACCATAAAACTCACATTCTGGTAAAAGTTGAAAACAATTCAATAAATATTAAGAAAGTTATTAACAATTGAAAAATAAACCCTTTTTAATGTTTAATTTGCAATAACTTTTTTGTTTACACACCGATTTGGACAAACAAAAACTCATTTTGAAGATATTTTTAAGACGTACAATTCGTCTCTGGAACATTTTCCTCTAAATCGCTTAGATTTTCCGTAAAATCCAAAAAACCGGGGAAAAATCATTTTTCGACCTATTTGGTAAAAAAAAAACAATGTTCCAACCAAAATTTGTTGAGACACGAGATGAGACGTCATTTCCACTACCTTCCCCTATCCATTTCTGCAATCAGATCGCAGGCAGTATTTGAGTTTTTTTAACACTCCATTTCCTGGCCTAAGGTGAAACCTGGCAATTAAATAAGTATATGTCTCGGTAGTGTGCATAAAGCCCCTTAACGGAGCTATGGTAACTAATAATTTACCTTTTGGATTGTGACTTTTCAAAGGGCTTTTATATTTTAATGAAATTTTGATATAATATACCAAAGAACTCACGAAAGGGCCCGCCACTAAACTCATAAGACAGGTGTCAATTTTTAAAGCTAAAACTAGATTTTTTAGATATTCTAAACAATTATCTAAAAAAAGGTACTCTATATTTATTTCCAAAAAATCAAATTGTTTGCATCCAAGAGCAATTTTGAAAACATTGTAGTCTTTATCATTAAATTTGAACAAAATGGAATGGGTCCAAAATCGATACCACATATAACAACAATTTTACCCCGATCGCCTTTCTTATCGGACTTATGGGAAACACCTTTAAACATCTTTTACACTATTCATTATTTTGACAGAATTTTTGAAATGCTGTTAAAGTTACAGTTGGTTTAAAAAAACGTTTTAACTTTTTCAATTAATAATATAGCTTTGCAATCACCTGTCATTAGAAAAAAACCAACTTAGGCATCGTAGCTTTATTTCACTCGACAAGATATGAAATTAATTATACTAAACTTTCAAGTAAACTTTTTTCATGTAATTTAAAAAAAAAAATATGGGTGGCATAGCGACCGGAATATATGCTTTGTATATACAGGTTGATTTTCCGGGAACTTTATCGATCGATTGTGGGAAAACTATACTTGGAAAGAATCTGAAAATTTGATAGTGTACTAAGGTGCATGAAAGACAGCCGGCTAAAATATTTTCAAGATGGCGGCACTTCCGGTTATACCGGAAGTAGACGCCAACTTGCTTATTTTAAATAGAACACCCTATATATTATTGCATTTTTACTTTCTACGTAAAATTTTAGACATATTTCATGTATAATGTTCTATACTTAAATCTTACCGTTTTGGACATATTTAAATTTTTATGTCAAGAATGACGTTTGCGAACCAAAACTTAACTATAAATTTTTCGTATAAGAAAGTCTTTATTATTTAATTTGGGTTAGTTTTCTTGTAGATGAAGATCGCCTTTAGTAGTCTTTTTATGATATTTTGAAAATTACTAGTACAGAGTGGTGCAAAAAGCAGAATAAAAATTATATTTAAAAAATTGTCAAAAGTCAATTTTTTCAAATAAAAAGCACCTATTTTTATAATTTTATCATATTAAGCATCAAAAATAAGGGTGACTTTTATAAGGTTGTCTATTCCAAAAATTTGTAATTTTCAAAATATTGGCAATTCAACATTTTTCTATTGTACAGGGTGAGTCAACGATTGGATGAAGTAAGTTTGTGCCTTTTCGGTGAAATTTACAAAGAAACTATATTTATTGTTTGATACAGTTTATTTTTACGCAGATTTTAAAAATATTTAGGACTCTACAGGGTGAGCCAAAAAACTAGGACAGCATAAAGTTGTATTTTTTTAAATAGAACACCCTATATACGAACCGTATTTTCGATTTAGCTTATAATTTTAAATCTTTTTTATTAAGGGTTTACTATAACAAAACTTTATAGTTTCTGAGATAATTAAGTTTAAAGAAAAAAAAGTCACATTTTCAAGCAATAATTCAATCTTAAATAACGTTTTCAATTTTGTGACAAATATATTCAAATTTGGAATTTAGCAAGGCCAATGACAAGTTAACATAATTTTTACCTAATATTTGCAATAAAAGCTACAGGGTGTTGAACACATCGGCTCAAATTTGAACAAGTTTAAATGAATAAATATCTTTTTTTTTAAATGGTACACCCTGTATATTTTCATGTTATTTAATAAAGTAATAAAAACCCTAAAAGTTTTATTCAATATATCCTATACCTATTTATAATAGTTTTTGAGATATTTCAGTTTTTATAATGTTCCATACTTTTTTACAGAAGTAGTCTTCATTATCATAGTAGCTTTTATTGCAAATATTAGATAAAAATTATGTTAACTTGTCCTTGGCCTTGCTAAATTCCAAATTTGAATATATTTGTCACAAAATTGAAAACGTTATTTAGGATTGAATTGATGCTTGAAAATGTGACTTTTTTTCTTTAAACTTAATTATCTCAGAAACTATAAAGTTTTGTTATAGTAAACCCTTAATAAAAAAGATTTAAAATTATAAGCTAAATCGAAAATACGATTCGTATATAGGGTGTTCTATTTAAAAAAATACAACTTTATGCTGTCCTAGTTTTTTGGCTCACCCTGTAGAGTCCTAAATATTTTTAAAATCTGCGTAAAAATAAACTGTATCAAACAATAAATATAGTTTCTTTGTTAATTTCACCGAAAAGGCACAAACCTACTTCATCCAATCGTTGACTCACCCTGTACAAATGCTATACGCCTAAGTTTTGTTATTAGTTGGCCATGACGGCGAGGCGTGGCGAAAATAAAACAATCAAACACTACAGAAATGTCACTATTTCTTGCCGTTTGACATTCATTAATAACAATCATGCCGGGGTGATTAAATTACAAGCACGAAGATTATTAAACTTACAACTAGTCGTTCAATAATTATGTGTAAAAATTTGATTTCTTGCAGCTCTTGGGGAACCCATATCTCCAAAGGGGAGGCCTAAACGAAAAAAGTTTATATGAACTTGAGTATTCCTTTCACTTGTTTTTTTTTTCATATCCGGGAGATTTCCCATATTTTCCTGTACACCCTGTACTTCTTCTTCAAGTGCCTTCTCCATTGCGGAGGTTGGCAATCATAATAGCTATTTTAATTTTGAGGCAGTTGCTCTAAATAGTTGTTTTGAACTGCATCCAAACCATTCCCTTAGGTTTTTTAGCCATGAAATTCGTCGTCGTCCCACGCCTCTTCTGCCACTTATTTTGCCTTGGATTATGAACCGTAAGATGCTGTACTTTTCTCCCCGCATAATGTGTCCGAAATATTGCAGTTTTCTCTCTTTTACTGTTATCTCGACTTCCTTTTCTTTCCCCATTCTTCTCAACACTTCGGCGTTCGTAACTCGATCCACCCACGAAATCCTCTGAATTCTTCTATAGGTCCACATTTCAAAAGAGTTAAGTCTTCTCATTGCCTCTCGATTCAGTGTCCATGCTTCCATTCCATAATATAGAACACTGTATACGTAACATTTAGTCAGTCGTATTTGCAGGGCTAACGTTAGATCTTTGCTGCAGATAACCTTTTTCATTCTAATAAAGTTGGCACGTGCTTTCTCGATTCTGGTTTTTATTTCGACGGTATAATCATTATTTTCTGTTATTAGGGTTCCCAAGTAAGTGTACTTCTTAACTCTTTCTATGTGCTGGCTTCCTACCATTAGGGTTTCATTATTATTGGTGTTGTTTTTACTAATTATCATGAACTTGATCTTTTTCGTGTTAAGAGAGAGTCCATATTCTCCACTAACTCTTAATATTTTATTCATTATTTTTTCTAGGTCTTTCAAACTATCAGCTATTATTACGGTGTCATCTGCATACCTAATATTGTTGATTAAAACTCCGTTTACTTTTATCCCTGCAGTTTCAGATTCAAGATTCTCCAATTAGACTTCTTCAGAATAAGCGTTAAATAGTAAAGGTGACACACATTATTAATTCGATTTCGATATATATTTCTAGTATGTTTTTGAAGTCAATTTTATTATTTAAAAAATAATTTTCATAGATACTCACTGTAAAAAAATCACATCCAAAATATTGCCGAACCCATTAAAAAATATCAAAAAATAGTTTTTCAGATAGTACTGGTTTTAGTAGTGTATGTGTGTATTGATTTCATAGCTCTGGTTTAAACTAACTGATTAACATCTTTCTTTTTTTTTTTCTAATATTCAAAAGTCTTAAAAAGCCTTTGATTAGTTTTTATATCAGGCTATCTTTTCGAATATAAAATGATACACATATTAAAAAAGCACAAGTCACAACTAGGATATCATTATCACCGACATTAAAATTTGTCGGAAAATAAATGACTATAAAATAATTATGTTTTATAGGTGTTTAAATAAATTCAACTATTGGAAAACACCATAAAAATTTTTATTTTATAATCATGAAGCGCAAAATTTTTGCTAACGTGAGTATGCAAGAAAAATTATGGGATTATTTAACTTCAAAGATCCGAAGTACTAAAATGAGTAATTTTTTCATTATTTTAAATAAATAAAACTAATTATATAACGCAAACGTTCAACAAGCTCTCTTGCGCGTTCGGTGAAATTTTCTATTAAAAATAATACAATTGAAACCGTAAAATTAACTTCATTTAAGGAAATAGTTTATTTAATATGCTTTTTTTACTTTCATTGTTGATATTATGAAAAATTAAAAATATTGATGCAACCTATTAACCAGTATTGAACAGGCTATTTAGTTCTGATTAATTTAATAATAATAATAATAATAAACGATCAGAAAAGACTTTCTACCGTAAGCTAAACTCTCCACCTAATATAGCAGATAATAGATATCCCAATAGAGAGCAGGTAGAAGAGTTCTGGGGAAACCAACTTTCCACACCAGCCGATTGTAACATCGCAGCTGACTGGGTCAATGAAGAACACCAAATCTGCCAAGATTACAGCCAGATGCAGTTTGAGCCATTTACCACCGAGGAAATTTTAAGAATAATCAAGGAATCCCATAACTGGAAAGCTCCAGGTCTCGACGGGATCCAGAACTACTGGCTCAAAAAGTTCTGGTGTATGCACCATCAGCTGGCTAATCTTATTAATGATGTTTTTCTTAACCCAGCAAAAATGCCATTGTTCTTGACCGAAGGTATTACGTACCTCCTACCAAAGGACCAACACAATACACATGACCCAGCTAAGTATAGGCCAATCACCTGCCTACCCACACTGTATAAGGTGATCACCTCCTGCTTGACCCAACGCATCTATGCACATTGTGAGCAAAATAACATCATTGCAACTCAACAGAAAGGATGTACGAGGGGAGCAATGGGATGCAAGGAACAATTGATTGTTGACTCTGTCATATGTAACCAAGCCTGTACCAACCGAAGAAACCTCTTTGCTGCCTACGTGGATTATAAGAAGGCCTTCGACTCAGTACCACATGAGTGGCTCAAAACTATATTAAGAATGTACAGGGTCGACAATAATTTTGTTTCCTTTTTAGAACGCATCATGTCAACCTGGAGAACTAGGATCCAATTGCAAGTGCCATCCAGCGACATCATCGAAACTAACATCATTCCGATACGAAGAGGAATATTTCAGGGCGATTCACTTAGCCCATTGTGGTTCTGCCTTGCAATGAACCCACTATCACGCCGTTTGAACTCCACCAGACACGGCTTTAGTGTTAGAAACAACAACGAAGAGATAGTCAGAGTGAATCATCTTCTATACATGGTTGATCTTAAACTGATGGCTGCTACCAGAAGCCAGCTGGAACAAATGCTTAAAATTGTAGAGGAGTTCTCCGGGGATATCGGAATGCAATTTGGACTTGACAAGTGCCGTATTTTGAACATCGTTAAAGGGAAGATACAACCGGGGGCTTTTGAAATGCAGAACGGTGAAACTATAGCTGCAATGGAAGCAGACCAAACATACAAATATCTAGGTATGAAACAGGCTAAAAGAATTGATCATGGCACTATGAAGGCCGAATTGACAGCCGAATTTGTCAGGAGAATAAGGCGGGTATTAAGAACTAATTTAAATAGTAGAAATTTGTTTAAGGCGCTCAACACGTATGCTTGCTCTGCGCTGAGCTACTCTTTTGGAATTGTAAAGTGGAGCAGGATGGACATCCAAAACCTGCAAAGAAAAATAAGGACACTCCTAAAAAAAGCACAAAAATATCACCCTCGGAGTGCTATTGAACGTACAATGCTTCCAAGACACCAAGGAGGAAGAGGATTGGTGGATATTGGTAAGCAGCTCGACCAACAACTTCCACACTACATCGAGCAATATGCGAGGCAGACGATTCAACGACGCTACAGTTGAGGGAACAAGATCTTACTTCTCACCACCAAACAGACCAAGAGAAGTTACAAACCTGGCTACAGAAGCCACTTCATGAACGGCATCCAAATGAGGCCAATCAGGACAATGTCGACAACTCAGCGTCGAACTACTGGTTGATTTCATGACAGATGTTTCCGGAAACGGAGAGCTTCTTGTAAGCTATCCAAGACCAGGTTATTCCGACGAAGAACTATCGGAAGTTCATCATTAGAGATCCCTCAATAGAAAATGACCAATGTAGATATGGCTGTCGAACATCAGAGACAACCCAGCACATTACTGGAGGATGTCAAGCGTTTGCCGCAGCCGAGTATAAGGAAAGACACGACTCAGCAGCTAAGATACTCCACCAAGAGTTAGCAGAAAAGTTAAACCTATTGCAGGTAGGAAAAGTGCCTTATTAAAGTACAATCCGGAGCCTATTTTTGAGAACAACCAGTTCAAGTTATATTGGGACCGAACGGTTCTGACGAATCAGACAGTAGCTCATAATAGACCAGATATTATACTAATAGATAAAATTTCTAGGCGAACTACACTAATTGACATTGCTGTACCTAATAACAACAACCTAAGGCCAAAATACGACGAGAAGATCGCCAAATATAGAGATCTGGAGGTGCAAATCCGAGGACATAGGGCAATGAACAGCGTCCAAACGACTCCCATAATACTGTCAACAACCGGAGTGAAACCAAAGAACCTCCTGCCGAACATCAAGAGACTCGGCCTTAGTGAGCATCTGTATAAGCCGATGCAGAAAGTAATTCTCCTTGCAACCGCGCGAACCGTCCGAAAGTTTGAATACAGCAGACCACGTCACCTAGGTCCCGATAACATGGAAATGTTCCCACAGAGCTTCATACTTTTCGTATCTTTGTGTACCTGTTATGAGTCAATATTCCCTAGGGGGAGTGCGAAGCCATTTGTCTTGTAAATCTTAATAATTTAGCAGTGGATATTGGCAAGCAATTGTATCAGCAACTGACGAACTTACGTTCATATTTTCACAGTATTTTGTGCTACACAGGGCAATATGCAAACAGACGACTCAACACCGATGCGTCTGAGGGACCACGAACTGACTTTCATCACCAATCAAACCAAGAAAAGCTTCAAGTCTAGCTACAAGAGCCCTTTCATGGACGACATTCAAATTATGTCAACCAAGAAAATATCAACAAATTAGCGTCAAACTATTGGTTGACGTTAGAGCAAATGTTTACGAAAACCGGAAGCTGCCTATTAGCCCTCCAAGATCAGATCATCCTAACCAGAAACTATATGAATATGAGAGAAATATAGAATTTAAATTACTTTTAATATTGCAGGATCTACTTTCTTTAAGGTAAGTCAGCAATCAATTTTGGGGCACTTTCAAAGACAAAATGGTTAAAATTATTTGAGATAATCTGAGGATCTCCTTCAATCTGACAATGTTTTTGTTTTGAGCATTTCACTGTTATTTCTCCCACTATCTGGCAAATGCATTTACACTTATTGTCATTTTGACTGATTCTTTCAAAGTATTGATATTTCCTGTCTGAAGCTTACATTTTGTTATATGTTTGTTTGCTCTCTCTGTATATTTCTCTGTATCTAGAGACAAGTAAGAGCATCCAGTTGACGTTTGCATTCTAATGTGGTTGAATTTTTGTTTTTTGCCCGTTTCTTTTTACTTTATTATCAATTGTTTTAAAAAGAAAGCAGTGGTTACAAGACTGTGTTATAGATTGCATAAAAGAAATCCACTGGCCTTTAGGTTAGGCTTGCGAGAGGATGCCGATGGTTGCCGGCTTTGTACTGGTTGGCCATTTTCTTAGCACACTTATAAAACTTAGAAATTATCTTTTATTACAAAAAATACGAAAAAAAAACTCACATCACCTTATCAGTTTACCAGCGTTTGGGAACATTTGACGTCACAACGGTCACGTGATAAGTATTGGCTTTTTCGAGCGAAATTTAAAATGTAATTTAAAATACACGATTTTTAAAGTATTAGTTGTATTAAAATGATAATATTAAATATAGTTAACATCCCGAATTCAATTTTCAAAAAAATATCTACCTGTAATTTTAATAGACATAAAATGTTTATGAGCATTGTGGATTGTGGTTAATCTAAAATGATGAGGCCAGCGTCAATATGCTAACAAAAAATAACTTGTTTTCATTTTGACGCATACTGTCATTAAAGATAAAATTTAATTTAAACTTTCTCGCTATATAATCTCTCCTTTATTTACGTTTTATTAAATTGACACGTGTACGTTTAAAATTTAACTAAGTAACGGTTTACCTTGAATAAATTATCCTGGTTTTGACCCGTAATCCTTTACATAACGTCGTTTCGCTGGGCTCTTGTTTTAAGCCGAATTTTAATTCGGCTTTATCCCGAATTGACCCGCGGGCACAGCTGGACCTGACATAAAAAATTAAACCACGGAATGAACAAAGCAATTAAAATTTTCCAAGATATACTCATCGACTCGGGTTCATAATTGCATTTAAAAAAATCGTACTATAATTACAAAGAATACAATCTATTATGAAGTATTTTTAAAAACAAATATGACTAATTATATTTTTATGTAAACTCTAAAAATACAGATATTACATACACACCGCTATTTATTAGAGAGGCATCAGGATGACAGTAACAATATTTATAAGTTATAAAACTTATTTAAAAAAAAAGTCTGAGACAATTGTGATAAAGAGATATAAAAGTAATTTTATGTTTACTTTTGTCTCATGTAACATATTTTGCATAGAGGGGAGGATGGGGTAAATATGACACCAAGTAAAAGAGATCACCATCTGTGTGTGATTGGTAACATGTTCCAAAAACTAAAATATTCGTAGAAGAACCCAGAAGGTGTTTATGAGCTTTACCATTTTAAATCGTAGTTGTAATTGGTAATTGGGGCAAGTAAAATTGGTTGGGGTCAATATGGATCAATCAGAAACCCCATCTTTGCCAGACAGCTTGCTTCCTCATTTCCGGGTATACCCGAGACCCAAACGAGTCTGATTGTGCAGCCGTTCCTTCGGTACATCCTTGCACTAAGACAGAGATGGCCATACTACAGAGTAGCATAAATTTCCGTTCTAAAGATCGTCGCACGTTGTCAGAGAGGGTTTGGTCAAATGAAAAAGTCTATTTTAATTTGGTGTATCAAAAAGCTCCGTTATGCCACTATTCACTCGCAAAAAAATCTTTTGATAGAAATTACCAATCGAAAAACACAACAAACAATGCTGTCCTATGAACGCTTCATGTTGACTTAAGAATAGATTGGATACAAATAAAAGAGCTTATCTTGGGCTACAAGTGTATCCGCCGACTTTTATTGATTTTTTTTTTCAATTTTTAATTGTGCAAAATTTCCCCGCTTTCCACTGTTTTTTTACTGAATGCAAAAATTATTACCTCTTAAACCCGGATTAGGATAATTGATAATGCGAACTGTCCCAACCTACTATGATGAAATATTGCGAGGAATTAATGTCAAAATTGTGAGGGATTAATGTCATTATGACTAATTACACAGGCACATAAAAAAAACAAGTCTCCAGTCTGGTAGACTAGGCCCCTTTGTGTTATTTGATGCGTTGAATCCAAATCCGGGTCCAAATGGCCCCATCAAGTCAGAGTTTTCCAAAATTACCCAAATAGGGATACTTCAAGTTACATTCTAAGAAATGGTCGATTTCAGCGTTTTTGGATTATTTCCGCGGATTTATGGAAAACCCTAATGGAGCCATTTAGGCATCAGATTTGGATTCAACCTAGTGCACTGCACAAGACACTTTTTTTTGTGTGTCTGTGTTATTAAAGAGAGATTCCATAACAAGTATAAATAAAAAGTTAGATATAAAACTGTTTTAAAATGATATTATTTTTTATTAAGGCTATGTTTAAAAGGCAAAAATCTAAAATATAGCTTTATAGATACCACAGGGTTAATAATAATTCGCCTTATTGTCAAGAAAACCAATAAAGTGACTGGGATAGTTAATTCCAAATTAAGATTATAAAATATTTTAGGTTATTTTACAGCTGTTAAAACACTCAATTAAGTTTCATATATTTGTCCTAACTATTAAAGTACCTATTTTTATATAGATATACAGGGTGTCCAAGATAAAGATCCTAAGCATGGGGATCTCGGAAACAGTTGGAGATACGAGGTCGGTTAAATTAGAGAAAAGTTGCGCAATTTAGTGCTAAATTAAACGCAGTTAAAAAAATTTAAAAATTTCAAACAGTTCCGGAGATTTCCGGAAAAAAACGAAATTTGGCAAAATCGTTTTTAATTTTTGCAGGCTTTATTTAAAGAGATATCAGAAAATAAAAGGTAGATTCTCATTGCCACTTTTTATTTTTTATAATATGGTCTAAACAAAATTTAAATCCGACGTTTCGTTTCTGAGATACCATCATGAACTTTCATTTTTTATATGGAACAAAAAAAAGTATCCCATGTATTTGATAGCATTTTTTATTACAAATTCAACGATGTATCACCCTTGCATATCGAATACGTAGTTCAAGTACTTTCCATAAGAGCTCCATGAGAGCGAGAGAGAAAGGTATATCAGTTTTATAAAAGCCAATGAACTACACACTTGATATGCAAGTGTGATACACCGTTGAATTTGTAATAAAAAATGCTATCAAATACATGGGATACTTTTTTTTGTTCCATATAAAAAATGAAAGTTCATGATGGTATCTCAGAAACGAAACGTCGGATTTAAATTTTGTTTAGACCAAATTATAAAAAATAAAAAGTGGCAAGAAGAATCTACCTTTTATTTTTTGATATCTCTTTAAATAAAGCCTACAAAAATTAAAAACGATTTTGCCAAAATTCGGCTTTTTCCGGAAATCTCCGGAAGTATTTTGAATTTTTAAAATTTTTAAATTGCGTTTAATTTAGCACTAAATTGCGCAACTTTTCTCTAATTTAACCGACCTCGTATCTCCAACTGTTTCCGAGATCCCCATGGTTAGGATCCTTATCTTGGACACCCTGTATATAGAGAACACCAATTCCTGCAAATCTGGGAGATTACTGAAAGACTATTTATTCTATTAAAATGCAACTTCAAAATATTACTCTGTCCTGTCCCATTTTCTATAGAGTGAGTGTAAAATTTTAAACTTCTCAACAAAGGGTTGACTTGTGAAAATAAGGGTAAACCAAAACACCACAATAGGAAATTAATTATTATATTAAGCATAGAAGAATATATATTAATATAAATAATGAGATTAATAATGATCCGTACATCAACAGGCAACCTAACAGCTGAGCCAAGATAAGTGAAACATAGTATGTCAATGTTGAAATAAATATAAAAAAATATTGTATTTTTTTTTTCAAAATCCATAGGGGAAAATATGGCTTAAAAAGCAAATATTATCAAGGCAAAACCTCAGTTGTTATTATATTTTATTAGGCTAAAGTCAAAAATAAAGTTGTTTCCCCCCATGTCTAAACGGAAAATCACAATAATAATTAACAAAATATAAATATGGTACCTACCTTATCTCACATTAAGCTTTATGCAAATTTTAAACTTAAAATTATTTCACTTTTGCTATTTATGTTCATAATATGATGGAAATGGTTTATAAGATAAATATTTGGAACTATTAAAGTTACAAAAACTGTTGATAATTTTCACACACAAATTTTTACATAATTAAAAATTATTTAATGTACCTATTTGATAATATTTTATTTAAAATTTCAATACAAACAGGACTGTTTTTTATATATCTTTAGAACCAAAAAAATTTCATTAATAAATTTAATGAAAATTTATGTTAAAATATACTTAAAAAAAAAACAACTAATCTGTTTTGTAATGTAAAATTAACGTTTGAAGATAAGTTTTGTAAAAAAGAAGACAATGGGACCCTCTCATGTGGTAAAATTTATCATAAAAATTAAATAAAGATTAATGTTTTTGAGTAGGATCCTCACTGAAAAAGGAAATGAAATTTAGCGTTCATATGCGACATCTTTAACAAAAATTGAATACTTATTAACTTCTTACGCCCAATAATGATAAACCGAATTAAACAATTTAAAAAAGAGTGTCATCAAACGAACCAAATTGACCAAACAGTAGAAATTTATTAGGCCAAAATTTCTCTTGCCCAATGAAATAAAAAGTTGATTTCGCATTATATTACCAACTAAATATGTAACTATAACATAATTACCTAAGAAAATTGACGAGTATTTTGTCACTTTACGACATAAAGCGGTAATTTTTTGCGATCAAAATACGTTAAAAAACTTCGACAAGCAGCCAAGCACAACACAAAAAAACTACACGTACGCCATTACGATTGACAACAAACTGACAAGAACAGGAGGACGATGACAGATTTCGGTTGGAAAATTTATCTATATAGAACACTGCTGATTATTTGGGATTTGGATGTTACAAACATCAACAAATTTCTACTAGTTAGGATTTAAAAGTTACTATTCTTCATATATTCATATTATTAGAATTGAAACATTCTTAAACTATGCGTCTTTGTTCAACTTTTGTAAAATATGATGCTTTGTTCGTCTACAGAGCCGAGTTAGTTGAGTCAATAAATAAAACGATTCTAGTTATTGACTTTTTCCATCAAAATATAACCTTGTTTTATGTTTGTCTCGAAATTATTTTAGAAATGTTGATAAGTTTTCATTATTGTGTTATTTTAATTTTTCAAATATTAAGAAATAGGAAAAGACTTAAATTACCTCAAAACGCTCCTTCAAATACAGTTGTAGACGAGGTAGATCTCGAAACCAACTTAAAATTCGATCCTCCAGTTTTCAGGCAGAGATACTCCAAAGTTTATGAAATTTTATTGGACGAGAAATGGAGAAATAATATTGAAAAACTGGCAGATTTTGGTTGTGGTGAATTCGGTCTATTTGTCTTTATTAAATCTCTAAATATTAAACAAATTTTCTTCATTGACATAGATGAAACTTTGTTGCAAGAAAAAATTGGTAGAATCGAGCCACTTTTAGTAGACCAATTAAGACGCCGTAACTGCCCTTTGGAAGTATCAGTTTTTGTTGGAAGTGTAATGGATCCTGATTATAGACTTAAAAAGACTGATGTCATTACAGCACTAGAGTTGTAAGATTTCTCGTGTTCATTTATATTTTAATGCACTTTTTTAAACCTCATTCATTTTAGGATTGAACATTTATACCCAGATACTTTGGATGCTTTTCCTTATAATGTATTTTCATTTGTTGAACCGAAAATTGTTATAGTGACTACACCGAATGCAGATTTTAATATTTTGTTTAAAAGAAATGGATTTAGACATCTAGATCATAAATTTGAATGGACTCGAAACCAGTTTGTAGATTGGTATGTATCTTTTTATAACTTTTGAATGTCATTAGAAATATGTTATATTTGGGGCTGGCTAAAAACAACTTTTGCACAATTATAACAGTTAATTTTAAAGCTATGAAGACAAAATTAAAACTAAAATTATCAGAATGATATGCTGTAAATTTTTTGTCCTTATGTAATATTACTTAAGTAGTAAGGAAAGTGAAGAAAAAAATTCACAACTGTGAAGTGAAAATTAATTTAAAAAGGTACTTTTAGTGCTTTGTACTTGTTTTTAATTTTTTTGTTGTATAGATTTATTATAGGAGTGCTTGAGAACTTTGTCCTTTTTTTACATAATTTTTCAAAAATGCCTAAAATTGTATTTAGGCAATATTTAAAGTTGAATATTTTTGAAGGGACTGAGTAAAAAATTATGAAATATTACACCTCTTCAGCGTATCAGATTGTATGGTATTTTAATATGTGTTCTTACATTTCTGATGTTTCACAAGAAATGAATTAAGAAAATAACAGGTATTATGGGTTGCATGTCTTTGTAGGGGAACAAATATTGTAGAAAGATTTCCAAACTACACGGTGGAATTCAGTGGAGTTGGCAAAGGCCCTGAAGACACTGAAGAATTAGGATGTTGTTCACAGTTAGCTGTCTTCATAAGAAAAGATCTGTTATATGATAAATACATATCACCTCTATATGCTAAAACTTGTCTTTGCACTAGAGACAGTCTTTGCAAGGGACAAACTACAGAATCTAAACTGCTTTGCAGTTGTTTATGCCCATTATGTCTTCCTGATTTTAGTTTAGGGATTTGTACATATTTTAGTAGATCTAAGAAAAACATCAAGACAGAAGATAATTCTATAAAGTCTTATAGTGATACTAACTTAGAATATAGGTTTCAACCAACATATAACACTTTTAGTAAGGATAGATTTAACCAACTTTCAAACTATATTAATCCTTCTCATAATATCTACTATCAGTTAATTCAAAAAATAGATTACCCATATGAAGTAGACACAAGATCTGAGAAAGATAGACTGCTCCAAACATTTCATTATAGAATACAAATTTTTAGTAATGTGAATAGTAGATTTTACGTTAGTACTAGGGAACGTTGTGAAATTCCTGTCAAGGACATTATGTATGGTGATATTAGTGTATCAGAAGAAGAAGTAAGGTATGTATATATAATTTTTAATAAATTCATTGCATTTTTGTTATGTGCCATACTAGTAAGATAAAAGTATTGACAGCCTTCATATTGTAGATCGGAACATTTAAATAAAGTCATAAAAAATATTTGGTCATCAATAAACCCGTGAGTAACTTTATACAAATATATTTATATTTATCAAAAACTTTTCCATGCTTTACAAAATTCTACCTCATATGGTTGTTAAATGTCTGTTTAAACACATCAAATACTACTCCACAACCCCCTTATCTCACCAGCACACATTATATTTAATAAAGTTATAGTATAGTGAAACATTTCACATAATTTAGTTCAATATAGTGGAAATTTAGAGAAAAAGTGTTTTACTATTAATATATTAGTTATGGATTTCCATCAAGTATCAGCCCAAACAATTAAGTTCTTTCTAAGCCCCCTTTCAATAACTTTCAGAATTTTCGGCAATCGAAAATGAAAGAGTTTCCACTATATTAAACCAAAACGTAAGGGGCCTTAAAAGTAGACTTAAGGACATTTTTTGTGCTGCTCGGTGGCATAGGCTTGTGATGTGTTTGTTATCTTGCTAATTATAGGTGATTACAAACTTTACATGGCCTGTCTATGACGACTATCGTGGTTTTTTACCTACAAATGTTGATCGTGCAACTGAAAGTTTGCTGTGTGATGCGGTTTTGTTTTTAGGCTTCTCTCTATTTAATTTTATAATAAACAGCTCTAATTCTGTCCTTGATATTGGTCTTGATAGTATTATTCAGTTGATAAATGGAATAGTTTGGTATATTATGATCCATACCATCCAACATTAGAACTACCAGTCGGCTTTCATAAAGTTTAATATGTAGTTCCTGCTTACATTTTTATTATGATTTTAAATCTGCAAATTTTGCTCTTACGAATAATTACTTTTTATCATATAATAATAGGCTGACAGTTGTGAATGGCAAATTAAATACCATGATTAGTAGCATGTGCAATGTAGTTTTTCAATGTTTTGATATTATTGTTTCTGTAAAGCGTTGTTAGTCCTATGAAAGATTCCCTTCTTGCATTTAAAGGAACTGAAATATATAATATCCAGTTTTTATATTGTCTAGTGTAAATATTGATATATAAATAAACCAATAAATTACTATATATCTTCAGAAAATTCGTAATAATATTTGTAATGCTATTTAAAAAATTAGAGACTAGGAACCTCAAAAGTGTGAAAAATAACACTGAAAAAAATCTCTTGAAAACTACCCATTACTTCAAATTAAAGTTATATAGAACATAGAGTCAAATGCTTTGACAAAATCAGTGTATACAACATCCACTTGACCTCGCTTATTGAGAGCATTCGACACGTCCTAAATGATAGTAACTAAATTAGTGATCTCCTTTTCATGCACACACACACAGGGGATCTAACTGTATAGCCCTGAGGATGATCTCATAGAGATCGAAACGTCGGCTAATACAAGTAAATTGATTATCTAAGTGGGTTTTATTGATCTAATCCAACCAAACCCCTGCTTTATAATCAAGTGAGGTCACTAGCATTCAAAAAGATATTTGTTTTATGTTTAGCTCTTAGTTGACTGAAGTCTCTGCCAATCTCAGTTTTGCCTGTGCTCTTAAATTTTCCGTGGAAGTGATGTTTTCATTTAAGATCTCTTATTATTTAAAAGTTAAACAAAGCTGAATGTCTGTAGAGAAATAATTTTTTATCCTGCATACATACTGAGGTGACATTACCAATACTTTTCCTTATATTTTTACCTGAAAATTAGTCTCAATAAAAGTCATTGTCAAAATTTTCATAAACTTCAAAAAAAACTTCATATTTTCTCAAAACAGTCAAAATTCCCAGTAAAATTAAGTCATTACTTATCCATTGTTTCGTAAATTACTGCCTAACAGATAAAAATCAACATTTGCAAAAAGCACAATTTTCTAAATCTGTTCTAGACATTTATTGGTTGATGCCGATTATCAAATAGAAAAATGTATAATTCAAGAAACAGGATCATGTGAAGACTGTATTATTTCATTGCCGCAAGAAATGGAAGATATCACAAGTAGTTCTGAAGTTACAGATGAATACAATTCTAAAAGGTAAAGTACACTTTTATTTGTAGCTTTGTATGTTTAAAATTCATCGTCAATTTTCAAGTCCTACAGTATTATAGTGAAGTTCCTACTATCTGTCTGTGAAAGTCTGATATATCTCTTTTCTTTCTCAAAGTAGTTAAATTTCCAGTTATCACTATATTTGCGTAAAATTTCCGTTAACTTCACAATTAAACGTCAAGTGGCTACTGAAATTTCTATTATGGCATATTAAACGATTGATAGATACTCAATAATAAAATAAGAACAAGGTTTAGAACCATATTAAGTATAAGCAATATTTTATTTGCACGTTTTTAAATAGATGTACGAAAATACATATGTACATATATTCAGGGTCAGTATGACTTTAGAAACAAAAAAATCTCCTTATATCGTCATTGACAACCTGGTTGAGTGTGTAGCTTTGGATCCAGAGAAGGGGCTGAACATAGATGCCTCTTTTTTGATGTAACACAAGCATTAATGTTTTTAATTATATTATTGGCTCATTATTATACCCATTTATATACATTTTTGCACAATATTCCCAGATAGCACAAGATTTCCATTGGATATCCAGAATAGGTACATATAATGTCCTGTATGTGCATGGACCATTTATGGATGTCCAGTAGATGTGATGACCTGTAATCTATATGGACGTCCATATCTGGATGTCCAGTGTAAGTCCATCAGACGTCCATTAATTACATTTCGGGTTGTCGGTAAAATCGGATACTGTAATATCGGCCTGTAGAATTGTCATTTCTTAACCCGCCGGCCCGCTATGATCACAAAATATCTCTTCAGATATTTTGTGCTCACTATTGTGTTGACGTCGAGCTAAAAAAGACTTTTGGAGTTTTAGTTGAGCTAAAATCAAGTGTGCTTTTTATTTGAAGAAGATGCCACCGTTAAAGGTAAGTATAGTTATTTTTAATTTAATTTTTTTAATTATACCAAAAATTACCGAACGAAAATACAGACATGCCCGACGAAAAGCTGATAATTTAGTATCAAACTCGCACAAATTTGAAAGTGAACAAAATATTCAGTATTAAAACACGTATGTTAAAATATAATTTTTGTAGCTATACTTTTTCATACAATCACTTATTTAAATGGAAATTACTACAAATAAGTGCAAATATTTTGATAGGCCAATGAATTTTGTATCTTGTTGGTTAAAATGGAGCACAGATAGAGTTGTAAATTTGTGTAATAATAAAATTGTAAATTTTAGAGAAAATTCTCTCTGATAAAGTCATTATTGAGTAATCAGTCTAATAAGATTGCTGGCATTAATAAATGTTATCAAAATTTATAATGGAATAAAAGCTATAGCAAATTTGAATAATTGTATTAATTTTTTTATGACTATTTTGGATTAAACGCTAGTAAAAGTTTACATTGATGTGTATTTTTGTGCAGTATAATTGTTAAAAAATATATAATAAAGTTTTGACTGTTCGACTCTAGGTTTAGACTTATAATTTAATTTATTTTAATTATTTTTTAGATGAATTTTCCACAGATTGGGCCAAAAAAAATTCCTATGTGAAAGCCAATTTGTACCAAATTAGAGAGGATATTCAGGTAATCTTAAATAGGGAAAAAACAACAAGTATCTACAAAGAATTTTCCGCAGGAGTTCAACTATCCTTTTACCTAAGAAAATAATCAGCTGCCTCAAGTCACATAAGATCTTCAGGACAATTTAAACTTTAAAGATGCAGTAAGTTTATTACACTTCTCCTGAAATAAAAGCTGAAACTTATTCGAGTAATGCTTCTTTATGTGTATGTCTATTGATAAAAAAAAACTTAATTTACAGGATTATTTTATATATATTTTTTTACTTTGATTCTTAAAGTCAAAAATATTCTTAGGTTAGCATATGTGGAATTAACATTTAATTAACTCAATAAAGTAATATAATTTTAGGTTTTACAATTAGCGAAAATTGGATGAAATTATACCTATTAACTTATTAAAAGATATTTTATTGTAACAATGACAGATAGCCTTTCCAAGAATTATACATATGATGGAACAGTAAAGTGCCCTTTAAAGAACTTATGTTCACTATTTGTAGGTAAGTTACCACTTAAATATAAAAATTTGATGAAAAAAATCTCTCTGTTTTATTTGTCATGCTCGTAAATAATAAGAACAAATTGGGTGTCAGATTTCACACGTTGAACTCTAGATCCTCTTGTTCTGATAATACCCAGACAAAAAGTGTGTTAAAATTTTTTTTCTGGTCTGTTGGTTTAAGCACTCTAAGCAATAACGATGCATTTGGTTTTATATATATATATATATATATATATATATATATATATATATATATATATATATATATATATATATATATATAAAGAGAGAGAGAGATTTAAATTCCTACAAAACCATAAAATACTGCATCATTTAACGTTAAACCTTATTAATTTTCAGCTGCGGTAGAAGAATGGGGGGCCGATAAAAAACGGCCGAAGATGAGATTAAACAATGGCTGAAGAGAATAAACGACAGAAATAAATGTAGAAAAAAATAATCATTGTAACAATAAAAAGTCTTTATTTAAATAATTGGTATATTTTCTATTACCCAATTGAAATTGTACCTATTACTATGGAACTAGATAACTTATTCATAGCGATCCTTCTACAGCTTGAACCATTTAAATCAATTGAAGCTATATTTTGTAGCACTTGCAATTCGACTAATAATAAAATTTTATATTATTATATAGTATTGTATTAAAAACTTGACAATTGTAATCAATAAGTGTAATATGTGGATCCAGTTCCTGTTACCTGGTTCACTAATGTAATTTATATCTGTTTAATTTTTGGGACTAATAGGGCCATCTATGGTTACTTGTTATCGACGTTTTGATGACATGAGTGGTCTGCGTCTTCAGAAGTGCAGATTAGTTAGGTACTGTAAGCTCTCGGACCCTAAGCAAATTCTGAAAATATCTACCATTCACGTTAGCGGAACGTCAAGAAGAAGGAACAATAGATTATGACCTATTTATCCAAAAAGCGCAATACCATCGGATAATATGCCCACAATCGGGTCAAGAATGTACAATATATGGACATCCAAAATTAGTCCTATTAATATCCAAAAATGATCCATACTTGGACAATATATGTAATCCAAAAAGACATCCATGAGTGGGACAATCGTATAGTCCAGTGGATATCCATAGGATGTTGGTGAACAAATTCTGGACATCCCATGGATACCCAGTATGTCCAGCTTTGGATAAACGATGGATATCCAGTGGACTGAAGTGTGCTATTTGGGTTACCAATAAATTATCTATTTATCTGTCTGTTCTCCTCTAAACGACATATTTTTTTTATTGTAGTAGTGAACCGAACGAAAGTACAAAATTTGAAGCCAATGTTGATACTTTATCAGACTGGGATGAAGTAATTTTTTCTCCAATGATAATGCAACAAGGTATACTTTTGTCTTTATTCTTCATGTGCATGACAATGGCAAAAAAATATTCATACAATAAATAGAAAGAGTTGTTTATGACTCCACAACAATGTGATTCAAGTACGAACTTTCTTTGATCTAAAATTCAGTATTACTATTATCACATATCTTGGTAAGAAATTTTTGATCCAATGCATTAAAAATTCTCTTATTTTTAAGGTGCCACATCATCAGGTTCAGAACCTAAAAAACCTAACCCCGATCCTCTCTTTGATTCCGGTTATCTCAAATCGCCGTCGCCCCTCGAAACCAACCCGAAATTACCTCAAGAGAATCCCGAATTATCGGAAACTGATCGTTTCGAAGACGTCGTCAATACTCCCAATTTATCCAGCGATGATAATAAATTACATTTGAAGAAAACGGCGGCCAAAGAGAAGTTTACACCGCCGTCGATATTGGATAGTCAAAAGTAAGTTAGATTAATAAAAATTAATATGAAAATATCTAGTTTTATAATAAATTCTATCTTTATAAAAGCGTTTCTGATTCAGGAAAAAAAATTGATCTAGTCAGAGAAATTTTACACATTTATTTATTGGCAGTGACTAAGGTTCCGACTCCGCTCTTTTCCGATGATCACTCTTTCTAAGTTAATTAAATCATGCTTCTTGGTGAATTTTTGGTTGGTACGGTCAGTAGCGACTTGTAATTATGTAGACAGGTATTGGCAATACGTGGGACAAAATATAGGATCATTATAAAACATGTAACTACAATTCCCTTACGTATAGTCGCGGTAAGAACAATTTAACTGTTTTATGTTTACTAGGCATAGCAAAAGCTAAAACACTAACTGAACAAACTATCTTTGTTCATAGTCATAGCACCAAATGAAACGACTTTTAGTAACGAACCAAAAAAGCACTGATGTAGAAACAAAAAATAATGTAAATACCTCGATAAATACATAATAAACTAAAAGTCAATGTAAAATATTGTTTAGGACCGCCAAGTGCGAACAGAACTAATGTGGCTGATCATCTGGTAATAAATGTGTTCTTTATTCGATTTATTTAATAGCATTCCACTCATTTAGCGTCTGGCACAAACTTTAAATATTGCTGCACACGGAAAATATTAATAAATATTTCCATCTTCCAAGCCCCGTTAAATCTTCGTATTTCCTCAGTGCCGAATTAACTAAATTGCTAGATTAAAAATTACTTTGTTCTAATATAACATAAAGTTTTATATTTTTAGACCAAAATATGACCCGAATAGAGTAAACGAACTGGACAGGTTTCACAATATGACAACAACCAAAACATTTATGAGCAGCTTTTTAAAACCACAAAATGAGTTTAAGAAAGGCCCTTTTAAAGACATACAGGTGGCTGGACCATCTAGTAGCTGGAAAAAGATCAGAAAAAGCAAGGTATCTATCTATCTACTGTTACTAGAGTCGTTGACTTGTAATCTAAAATGATGATGAAAGTTAGTACATGAACAAATGTTCAGCTAGCAACTGGTCTTAATGATAAACCATTGAAAACCAGAAAAATAATATCTTTCCTTGTGCATTTATTTTTTATAATTATTATTTTGTTTTTAGGAAAAGAGAGGTACTGAAAAAGAAAAGAAAGAAAATGTTGAACCTAGTCCATTGGACGACGCAAAAAGTATTACCAATTGTATTATTCTGAACAGTTTAAACAAAATTGCCGTTGATGACGAAGTTATTGGTAGACAAGCTGAATTAATAAGAGATCTGGTAATGCTTCAAACATGTTTTAGTTTTATAAAGCTATGCAATTCTAGACTTATAGAGCAGTTTCACAAAACAGAGCAACAAAGCGTCTTTGTTCCTTTGAATTAAAAAAAAAACAAACTATATGGTTGTGATCTCTAGCTAATTATAATGAAAATTTTTCTCATAATCTTAGGAATATTTCATAACATTTTAGTAAATTTTAAAGAAAATTTAGTATACAAATATTTATAATTATAAAAAACAACGAAAATAAGTACGACAAAAGTCAAATAACAACTGGCAACACTGATGTTGCTAAGTGCCATTTGACATATCCACTGAAAATCTTGACATTTTATGTGGTATACATACTATATCCTGAAAATTGGGAGTAAATTTCCACAATGACTATATTGTAGGCACCAGAAATATTTATTACACATAAAATAAACGCTACAAAGTTGTCTTAGCCTTTACTTTTACTAAAAAGGTTATTTTTAAGAAAAATATTAAAATATTGCTTTATTTTTGAAGCATTACTATTCTGTATTTGAAACCACTCAATTTAAACTTATTTAAATAGCCGAGCTGCCGAACGAACTTTGCTTTGAATGACACGTCAATAAAAATTCAACTTTAACAAGTTTGTATTTATTTATTTTTTAAATTTTAGAGTCCACAACAAGAAATCATTCCTGATGTAGGTATCGTTCAAGAACAGGAAGCTGCCCGTCTTGCTGCTTTGGAAGTGATTCATGATGCTTTAGTGGCTCCCCAAGTCGTGGAAAACGGTGATTTGGCAAATAATAATCGAGATAATGAGGGTAATGGTATTATAATTTTTTTAGGGTTGATTTTTAAAGATGCATCCTTTATAGCAGTTTGGGTCGCTGGAAATCCTCTTGGAAGTGACCGACATTCGTTGCTATGCGAGAAGGAACGCCTTTCAGGCCTCTTTTATCAACCACAATTTTTTATATTCCCAACTCTCTCTTCTCTGACCGAGATTATTCAATCACCATAGTCTTTGCCTGAGCGACGTGATCATCATCAGTTGATGTCAACGTCTGTACTCCCTTGAGTAGATACATTATGCCACTTAGTAACGCTTGTTTGCGACATATAATCCTCCAGATATGCCTTACTTAACATTTCCAATGTTATTTAAAAGTTAAATTCTTTATTCAGTTGATTTCGGCATCATAAAAATCGCGACGAAGTACACACAACATCTAACTGAATCCAGTATAACTTATTTACTAATGGTGTGTAGCGTCAAGAAATTTAACATAATGGTCACTTACAGTTATACCAACTTAAAAAAATGACCCATGCGATTCTGCATATACGCGCGGTTGTTTTCGTATTAATCTAAGTTATGAATTTCAGGAAATAATCTCGTTGCAAATATTGTCCAGGAACAAGATATCGACGAAGGAATTGATCTACTCAACGATAATCTAGAAGAACTGATGCCGCTTCTAGAAGATAACGTGAATGCGTTCGATAATAATAATGATCTGGCTGCACAGGGTAACAATTTGGAAATGATGGAACTCCCCATTGATCATAACGTTGATGAAGTTGAAGATAACGTTGATAGAAACGAGGTCGAAAGTGAAGGCGGTTTAGAGGTGAGGAGCCCTTTTTATAATTCTAATATTCCGAAGAGTAGCTATAATCGGAATGCTTTTTTATTTAGATACCCTGTACATGGTAATTTTTTTACGTCATACTTTAGATAGACGATTCGGTAGAACGTGCCAGCAGAGAGGCCCTTTTTGATGCCAATTCCGAACAAGACTTACTCGAAGACTTCGATATTCCTCCGCAAGCAAACCAAGATAATGTCCTCGAAATGATAAGTTTGGACAGCAGCCTTGTTCTGGTCGGTTTACGTTCTGTCAATTCGAATGGCACTAGACAGGATCAACAACCTGCTGCAGGTAAACGATCGAGGTGATTTATTTTTATTTTTCGCAGGTATTTGTAAACAAATTTCAAATTCGAGGTCGAAACCATATATCTCCTTTGATATGAGAACAATGTACTGAAATTGTTAAATAATGATCTGATATCCACACATACAAAGCTCCTAAAGAGACTTACAATTACACAATAAATAAAATGCAGTACCATCATTCAGCATATAATATAATATAAATTGAAGCACACCAGGGTTCACCACAATTTTTCTTGATTTGATTTTATTTGTTTATTTACCTAAGATTATCTATTCTCAATAAAAGATGGGATCCAGCTGATTCTATACTTATTCTGTTGACCCAACCGCAACGAATGTTTTATAGTGTCAAAAGCCTTTATAAGGTCCAAAGATATACCGATACTTTTTAGTTTGGTTTCCATGTTTTTAGTTTTATTTTGCCTTTTTGTTTCCAGCTTCGATCCAAACAAACACGAGTAGTTTTCCAAATTGGTTACTACAGATTTTAGGAAATCATGTTGTTCCAGAAGAGCCACCCCCTGCACCTTTGGGGAGCCACGACGAACCTCATTTTTATTGTCAAGGAGATGGTTTAGGTATGGAATTACATATACACTTAATTAAGATTTACAAGCCAAACGGCTTCGCACTCCCTCCAGGGATTATTCACTCATACCAGGTATACAAAGAAACCAAAAGTATGAAGCTCTGTGGAGACCCTTTCCATGTTATCGGGTCCTAGGTGGCGTGGTCTTCTGCACTTCCTACAAATTTTCGGACGGTTCGCGCGGTTGCAAGGAGAACCGCTTTCTGAATCGGTTTATACAGATGCTCACTAAGGCCCAGTCCCTTGATGTTCTGCAGAAGGTTCTTTGGTATCACTCCAGTTATTGACAGTATTATAGGAATCGTGTGGACGCTGTTCATTGCCCACTGTCTGCGGATTTGCACCTCCAGATCTCTGTATTTGGCGATCTTCTCGTTGCATTTTGACCTTGGGTTGTTGTTGTTCGGTACAGCGATGTCGATTAGTGTAGTTCGCCTGGAAATTTTATCTGTTAGTATAATGTCTGGCCTGTTATGAGCAACTGTTTGATCTGTTAGGACCGTTCGATCCCAGTATAACTTGAACTCGTTGTTTTCAAGAATAGGCTCTGGATTATATTTTTAGTAAGCCACCTTTCCTACCTGCAATAGTTTTAACTTATCTGCCAACTCTTGGTGGAGTATCTTAGCGGCTGAATCGTGTCTTTCCTTATACTCGGTTGCGGCAAACACTTGGCATCCTCCAGTTATGTGCTGGATCGTCTCTGATGTTCGACAGCCATATCTACATTGGTCATTTTCTATTGAGGGATCTCTGATAATGAATTTCCGATAGTTCTTCGTCGGAATAACCTGGTCTTGGATAGCTAACAAGAAGCCCTCCGTTTCCGAAAACATCTGTCCTGAAATCAACCAGTAGTTCGACGCTAAGTTGTCGACATTGTCCTGGTTGACCTCATTTGGATGCCGTCCATGAAGTGGCTTCTGTAGCCGGGCTTGTAACTTCTCTTGGTCTGTTCGGTGGTGAGAAGCAATATCCCGTTCCCTCAGCTGTAGCGGCGTTGAATCGTCTGCCTCGCATATTGCTCGATATAGTGTGGAAGAGTCCGCTAACCTATGGAAATAAGAACGTAAGTTTATTATTTGTTGATCGAGCTGCTTACCAATATCGACCAATCCTCTTCCTCCTTGGTATCTTGGAAGCATTGTACGTTCAATAGCACTCCGAGGGTGGTGTTTGTGTGCTTTTGTTAGGAGTGTTCTTATTTTTCTTTGCAGGCCTTCGATGTCCGTCCTGCTCCATTTTACTATTCCAAAAGAGTAGTATTATATATTAATTAACATTAATATTATTATTGGAAGAAAATTTGCTGATCGGTGATTTGCTTGATAAAATAAGACACGGAACACGTTAGAATTTTAGATTTTTCAAACACTTTATCCCGTTTATTAGGAGTCCATCCGTCGGTGATAGCGGTAGAAGTAGATGAAGCGGAGGACGCCGATAATGATACTTCAACTGAAGAATCTTCATCAAATAACACTGCTGACTTCGCCGAAGTGGAACCTGGACCTTCCGACATGTTCGACATGAGCAGTCTACCTGAAGAATCGTCGTTGGCTACCAGCATAATCGAGGATAGTACTCCACAGTCTTTCAGGGCTGTTGGAAGTGTTGAATGGACAGAACGAGGACCTACTGAGAATGTAAGTTACTAATTTTTTTTCTTACAGCACAATACATTAAACAGTTAGATTTACTTACGAAGAACTGCAATATCTTGCGTCAATGAACCAAACCTGTAATTGACTTTTATTTTGATGCCTTTAACGTACAGAGTGTGTCCGATGGTACAGTAATTTTATGGATCCCTGTGAGGTAATTTTGTATCTAAATACATAATAATGAGGCTGATTAATGTGGAATCAAGTTTTCCAAAAATAATCGCTAACATGTTTGCTGCCTTCTTTCAATCAGTTTTCATTTGTACTGATGCTATAATAACTAACTGAAAGTAAGACGAAATTCTACCAGTTCTCATAAAAAATTGTAGCCCAACTTTAGCGTTGCCGCTTAGTTATCTTTATCAGCTTTCATTTAATTCGGGTCAGTTTCCTAGCATCTGGAAAACCGCCTATATCACAGCAATTCATAAGGGTGGTGATAGACAAGATATTGGTAACTATCGCTCGATATCTGGGCTTGACTGTATGCGCAAGGTTCTTGAATCCATAATCGGACGCTCTTGCCAAACCCACCTGTCTCTACAATCTAACTATCTAACTACAGCTGTGGACTCAGGCATTCAGGTCGACTCAATTTACTTTGATTTTAAGAAGGCATTCGATAGAGTAGGTCACGCTATATTGCTCAACAAACTATACACTTGGTGTTACAGATTCTCTACTATCTTGGATTTCTAGTTATCTCACCAATCAAACACAAGTAGTTTATAATACGTTATCTAAACTGATAAATGTAACATCTGGTCTACCTCAAGGGTCGCACCTGGGACCTATTTTCTTTCTCATCTTTATAAATGATCTCAGCAGTCTATTTGAAAACTGCCCAATATCTCTTATACGCTGACGATTTGAAAGTATTTAAGAGAGTAAACAATACTGATGATTACTTGCTTCTACAATCTGAAATTAACAAATTAATGGCATGGTGTGAGACAAACCAGATACAACTCAACAACTCAAAATGTAAGATCATCTCATTTTCTAAGAAGAAATCTCCAACTTTACATCCTTACATGATCTCTAATGCCATCCTGACCAGAATTTTCTTAATTTATGACCTAGGCGTTATTTTTGATACCTACGATTTAATGACCACATTAATTATATTTTAGCAAAGTCCTACAAAATGCAGGATTTATAATGAGACGCTGCAGGGATTTTTCAAATATCGAAGTTTTAAAGTCTTTATATTATTCACTTGTGCGTAGCCACCTAGCATATTGCTGCGTTGCTTGGAACCCTTGTTAGATAACGCATGTTAAGCGGATTGAACGTATACGGTTAAAGTCTGTGAGTTTTATGCTCTATAAGCTCGGCGTCGACAGAAATCTTCTTTGCCATTCTCAGAGATTGCAGCTAATAGGTATGGAAAGCCTGGAATTCCGTAGAATTTACTTAACTATTCTTTTTGGATGTAATATAATTAGGAACAGCATTGACTGGTCTGGCCTTCTTGAACTAATGAACTTCCTTGTTCCTTCACGCGACACACGCCTTTTCCACATGTTCTCGGTTAACAGAAATAATACAATGAATCGTATTATGCAACATTTCACCACACACATATTCTCCTAATTTCGATCTTGAATGCTCCCTACGTACATTCAAAAAGAAACTAAAATTACTCTTATAATAATACTTGAATGTTCGTGTGTTGCAACTTCGACGGTTGATTTCATTTGCTATTTAAAGTATATTACTACATAACTTTTTTTTTGTATTGTTTTTTTGTATAGTCATTTTTCTTCTTTCTAATTGTGTATTATTTGTTAAAGGTTTGCTTCACCGTTAAGCATTAGATAAGTTATTTTATTTATGTAACCTACAATAAGGAATGTATTATTTGGATTTACTCTGTGATGTACTGTTTGAGATAAATAAATAAATATTTTTTTAGTTCACAGCAGTCCCTTCACCCAACATTTCAGTAACTAGTGATCATATTCTTCTCGCAACTGCCTTAGTAGATGAAATCATTAGAACAGCTGTTAGAGAGGTGGTACTTAGATCACAAGATACCAGTATCTATAGCCAGGGAGGTCCTGAAAACCTCAGAGACGATGTTTCAACATCCCAAAACAGTTATAAAGTTTACACAACTGACAGTTACGCTGTTATAGATTCACATACCATATACAGACCTAGAGCTCAAAGAGCTGAACTTGTTATTGCTGAACAACCTTCGGCACACGGTAATGGAAGTAATGAACAAAGTGAAAGTACGGTAAGCCAGAATGAAGGCAGTCTTCTTAGTTCCAATGGTTCAGAAGAGTCTGAGTATTTTGATGTAAAAAACGACGATACTTAAAACTTTTTTGCGTATTTTCAAAAAGTTTTGACCTGATACCAAAAGTAGTAAAAGAACTACAGTTCCCTTACTTTTTTAATGAAAAAAATCTGAACTACCTTTTCTTACCTGTATTGAAAGAAAAGAGATATACAATACAGATATTTACACTATTTTCTGGATATATTACTTCAACGTAGAATCTTTTTTTCCTACAAACCAAAGAATACCAGTGATGATCAAATAATAGTATTTCGTTATTTGTCGCATCAAAATAAGAATATGTAAAGGTATAATGTATATATATAATCTGTTTATGATAAGAAATACATTTTTGTTAAACGTTTGTAGCACTGAATACTGTTGTAAAATTGAATGTAGACAGTCGAGGGAAATCTTAAGTTTGTGTTAAAAAAATATCCCTGTTCAACAAAATTCTTTGCATAAAATTTGGAAATATCATTTGTTTATAAGACTGACAGTTTTGTATTCATAAGAAATTAATAAATTACGTTCTTGGCTATATTGTCTTATTTACTTCTTTTTTAGTTCTAGAAGCCATAAATTTCTCAATTAAATCAAGTAAGCTCAAAAGGAGAGCAGGGAAAGTTGGTAGCTATTGTTAAACATAGACCTGTAAAAAAGATAGACCGTGGATTCCATAGAGGGCACATGGCTCCCGATGCGAGAGAGAAAAGAGTATTAAAACGCACTGTCTACCTCATTCTAATGGGGAAGTGTATGATCATCAAACTCGCTAGGCTGTATTGCATGTGCGTCAACTTTGCTCCGCATATTAAAGTGAAACGTGCTGTTCTCCTTTCTGTCTTGCACCGGAAGTCACGTTCTCTCGACGGGATCAGCTGTCTTATCATTTTACGTCTACAAATTCTAGTCCAAACGTAGACATAAGATAAATCGACTGCGCGCCGTTCCCACGGTGCGAGAGGGAAAGAAGACTGAAGGTCGTATTTTTTTAATAGGCGAGGATTTGAGTCACGCTTGATGATCACGTGGGTCTTATGCTCCGCCCACTAGGAAGACTCACTGTTGGAACCACTGACCATGGTTGGAACGGCCGGTAGCTAAGACTCGCAGTCTATAATAAAAATGTGCTATTAGGCAACCAAATATACGCCTATGATGTATTTGATTTACCTGACATTTTGAGAGGTTAAAAATCAGATCAAAACAAATTGTCGTAACAGATACACATACACAGTATTTTTATCTATGAGATAAACAATCTTGAAAGAGATTTACGTAAAGAAACACTAAAATGTATCGTAGATGTTTAATTCCTACTCTAAATTCGCTTGCAAGAGTGACCAAACCTCAGTATTTTAAAAATAATATCAATCCTAAATATGTAACGCAAGGTAAGCAAATTCCTTTTAATTTTTTAAAATATTCATTAACCACCGTCTTTTCAAGATATCAGACTTTGTAGATCACTTGCAACAAGCACTTCGCAAGAATCCCCATACCCTGCTGAAAAATTGGAAAAAGTAAGTTTTGAGGATTTTAAAAGTTTAACTAGCAATAAAAATACTTTAATTGTTGACGTTCGGGAACCCAATGAACTGATAGAACACGGAGTGATTCCTGGAAGTATAAATATACCATGTAAGTAAAATATAAATCCGTATTTGTATGCAATGTAATGTTATGAGGATGTCCATTTGCTGCACATCAGTCGAATGAAGTGACGAATTAAATTAACATACTAATAAAAAATAATATAGTTTAAAAATAGTTTGCAAACCATTCATTATTGAATTAGAAGATATTAAAAAAAATGGTTAAATACAAAACTTCATTTGACTCATTTTAATCAGTACTAGTATGTGATTTGGCAACGTTGTGTTTTTACTGCTTATGTTTCTCTGTAAGGCACTCAAGCCTTACAATTTCATATTAAATAAGTTTGTGAAATAGTAAAATGTTTACTCATAATATTTGAATATATCATACCAAAGATTCTGGTAAATTTGTAAGTCTTAAATGTAAACAATGATGTCATAATATAATGAATTCAAAAAAAAGTACATTAAAAGAAAATTTCACACCATAAGATATGTACGTTCATATCAATAACAGAGTGATAGAAATAAAATGTATTGCTGGTAATTTGTGGTGTAAAAATTGTGATTGTGTATTTAAGACATTTCGTTAAAGAGGAAATTTTTAGTTAAGCAAGTATTTTTCATGTAAAATGCATTACATTAAATGTAATAGTATAAATTTAGTTCATACAAGTAGTTATCAAGAAAATAATACACATCATAAGCATTATATATCTCATAATAATTAGTTAATTTGTATTATTTGAAAATATCAATGGTTGAAAGTTTTAATATTGAATGTATTTAAAGATCTGAGTGCGCGCTCATGCAACGTTGCCAAATGTTTCGGCTCAATTTTAATGCAGGTTAATCTAAAATTTTGTAATTTTTTTTTATCGATATCTCAGTCATCCCCGCGGCAAGAGGAATATTTTATTGTTTCACAAAGCTGATTTTAATTTTTTTTTTAACCTTATCCAATCAAGAAATGATAGTATAATTTAAAGAAAAGTGTCTGGATCCTGATTTCCCATAAAACTTTGTAGAAATTTTTAAATTTTTGAAAATTTAATCCTCAAAATTTTAGACAGTATAGATAAACTAAATTCTGGCAAAATTTATTTTCATTATGATCTAATATTTTTTATTTAACATGGGCAGCCACTGAACCTCCTTAACTAAATTTATAACTCAACTATGTGAGGAAAGTCAATTTATTAGCATAAGAAAGATGAAATACCCAGAACTAACTTAAAGCAATAATTCATTTTTCCATTGTTTCATGTAAATGCTACACCAAGTGGTTTTTTAAGAATCTTCCTGTTTTAAAACTCTTTTTATTAAGAATGATACATATGTACATTATATTTTTATTTAAATATATATTTTAGTAGGTGAAGTAGAAGAAACTTTCAGAAATATGCCAAATGATCAGTTTGAAAAAAAATACGGCCGCAGCAAACCTAATAAAACAACGCCCGTGATATTTTCTTGTATGAAAGGCATGAGAAGTGAAAAAGCCCAGGTTGTAGCTTTACAGTTAGGTTATAAAAAGTAAGTTTGGATATTCATAGACTTAAGATGGACTGCGCAACCTGACCTTCAACCATTCTCGTAGTATGAGAGGAAAAAAAAATTTGAAAGTCATATTCTCATCTCTTTCTAATGGGTGGAAGTTTGAATATTTACCCGCGCTTGTGGAAAATAAGGCTTTCAATCTTCTTTCCCTCTCACACTGAAAGAACCTCCGTCGGTCAGAAGGCGCAGTATATCTACCTTAGGTTTATGGGAAATTAAAATATACCTGTTTTATTTATATTAAATTAACACTGATATTCTTGCTTTTACAGCGTAAAGAATTATTTTGGAGGTTGGGTTGAATGGGCAGAGAGAAACAAATAACAATCTATATTACGTATTTTGTTAAGTTAGCTTGAATTTTTTCAATTGTACTTATTTAAAAAGCAATAAATAATTGTACCCTTTAACAAGTTTTACTCAGTTTTAATAATTATTAATCCTTCACCCTAATTTTTTGAGGTTTTATCAGATTAATTGCCAATCAAGGATTTTTTAATATGGTACTACAAGTACAATTAAAACAAAAACTCGACCATACTTTAATATTTTATTAACAATGTATAAAATTACAACAAAAATGTATAAATAAAAAAATTACCATAATAAATTCGGTCTTTTTTTCTAAATGTCATGACTGCAATGTTTATTTTAAAATTTCTTACTTATTTTGTATAATGTTATATTAAAATTAAAAACATTATCAGAGGAAGTACTAAATTATCTATTTGTGTGGTTTTTGCTTCTACAAAAGATCCTATTAAGACTGAGAATAATATTTTTACTATATCTTCAGATTTTATATATGGTAAACAACCTAAAACAAATATATAAGATAATTTCTTCCAAATTGGAAGTTGTGAGTGTTACCAAGCCAAGTTTATTATAACTTATATTTATTAACAGGCTAAATATGCTGATTTGTTATCATTTATTAAGATCCTCATAACTTTCTAAATAAAAAAAAAAAAAACAATTTCTTTTCCTGTGTATATAACGTGGATTGTCAACTCTTAAAAACTTTTATTACCTAAATAATACAAAAAATAAATAAATCCCAACTGGCTACAAATACATGCTAAAGTTCCCTCTATTGTTTTTGGGGTACCCTTCCATCTAAATTTTCCATAATTAGAACCTATAAAACTTGCTGCAGTATCTCCAACACCTAAAAAAAATCAATTTGTCAGCTACCAAAACTAGGTAGTTAATTTTTCTAATTTCCCTTATTTTTTTAAACATTTATTTTACCTATTGATAATAAACCACTCAATAATGGTAATATACTAAACTGGGCAGAGTCAGTCACATCACAAGGTGAAGGGTGCATCCATATAGGCAAAGATACTCCTACTAGGAGATAAACAGGTGTTAATGCTAATAAACCAGTATCTTTTTCATCACTAAATACTATATAACCTTCCTGTAAGTGGTCTCCTAATGGCGGTATGGATAATACTCTAAGTATCTAAAAATACTCAAAATAAACCAACTTATCACAAAGAAAATACATAATTCTTTTACGTTTTTCCCAAGTAAGAAGTAAGACAATTTTCTTACCTCTAAAGTGAAAAATACCCCTAACATTATTCCACTAGCTAAATATAAAAAGGAGCATCGGTAATACAATCCAGGTATGTATACTAGAACAGCCAAAATGTGAAAAATTTTTCTGGTTCCTGTAGAAGCTTTCTGAGCATAAAAAATTTGGTTACTGACTGCTATAACTGCCAATGCAATACAAAAACTCCAATAAATAAATAACTGCAGCTAAAAATATTCTGTAGTTATAAAAATATACAGTTAAAATGAGAAATTTAGACTTACCAATGGAATATCACCAAAAATTTGCTCAAAAATCCATAAAACTGGACTTTGATTTATAATTAGATGTAAAGGAATTATAATAATAGATGTTAATACCAAAAATGTAGTAAAATAGAAAACTATCGTTGTCCTTATATTACATTTATATACTACATATGCTAATGACAAAATACCTAGTAGCCCTAGCTGAAATCAAAAGTAATAATTATTAGTAACAGAAAAATGGGAACTTATGTCATTGTGAAATGCTTTCTTAGATGTTTACCTGTATAATAAGCGTTGATATTTGCATATTACTCTTAGGAACATTTTTACTACTATACGTTATGATATTATGGCCTGTGCAATAAATAAATATGACAAATCCTTGAGATATAAGTCCTGCTTCTCCTAATGTAAAGCTGTTTCTTAAATATGTCAGCAAAAATGTATAAGTTTTTAAAAAAGTCACTGTGATAAATATGCTGCTTGCTAGACCAAATATCCATCCTACAAAAAATTATTTCTAATACATATAAAAATAAAAAATCCTATGTAATAAAAGATATTTGTAATTTATTTTTTAATATTGAGAGTCGTATTAAATTCTACAAAACCTTATAAAAGTAGGAATTACCAAATACCAATTGTTGTGGGTTAGTATAAAAGAAAATACCCACCTTTATGTAAACATAAATTATACAAACACCCAGTTAATATTGCAATACCAACAGACCACGGGTTTATTATCTTTAGTCTTTCGTTTTTCAAACATTTTACAATTATGTAGATAGAATTACATAGTAATGTAAATGATATTATTGCCACTAATTTATAAGTAGGTGTTAAAATAATTGGGTGTCTAATTGAAGAAATGATTAATGAAAGTGGGAGTAGAAAAAATACCCAGAGTCCTTTATCGGTGTCTGGCCTACAAAAAAACGTATGTAAAGTATTTTATTCTTATCATTTTCTTAAAGTTAATATTTGTTGTTTACACAAGGTTAATGCTGACCTTACGGAAAAATTGTTTATTTCCAAGAATTCTTGAATAATTTCTGCTGGCATTTTTTGAGCAGCCTCACAGGAAGTAAATGCTATAATTTCAGTCTTTTTAAGTTTATTTTTGGCTTCTATTTTAAGCTTTTCACATTATTTTTTGCTTATCTCTTTGGATTTTAACCTCCTTTAAGATTTCATACGTCTGTTTGACATTTCAAAAGGCTAATATACATAAAAAATACAAATCGATTTACTATTTTACGAATCGACTCCGTTATATAATCTTTGACAACGTAATCAAGAGACAGATAGATACTTTGTTATAGAAAAGACAAAGAAAAAAATTGTCTCAAAGCTAAGCGAAAATGCAAATTAATTGTAGCTAATAACAATTTGTAAATGCGGCTTTAATTTCAGGAATGCCAATTATTGTGGTAAATGTTGAAAATCACCAGAAAACATAACCTCGAAAAAACTTCTGTCATTTTGTAAAAAAACAATTCTCAAGAATATTTTTTATATTTTATCGGCCTATGTAAATAATCGAATAATATGGGATAAAAATGCTTTTGTTGTTGTAAAAGAATAATTTTTAAGAGATAAACGATATTGGACATTAGCGGAAAAGACTGCAAGAATGAATGATAAAAAAGAAAATTCTGGGTTTAAGAGTTATCTAGGGGAGCCCGAGTTGGAGGTATGACCTAATTATATTTTAAATTTAATGTAGAACATATTTAATTTTCTATTTTTTAGAGTATTACATTGGACGACTCGCAACGGACAAAGTTTCTTGATGGTAAGTAGTTCAATTTGGCTTCATGTTTCAAATTAAAGGCTACAAAATCTGTTCTTGTTTTATTTATTTGTTTGTTTATATTTTTAAATGCTGCAATCTTATTTTTTTAGGTGAAACTTTTGTAACAGAGGCTCAACAAGTCTTAATGTATACCCCGTTAAATGAGCTAGGGAAAAAATTGAGAGGTGTTTTAACAATCACGACTTTTAAATTGTCTTTTGCTTCAGCTGAGGAATCTGAATCAGCTAACTGCTATCAACAAAACAATTTACTAGGGGTATGTACTGGGTTTAAAATAAATTTCTAATATAATAAATATAATGTAAAATATGTAAATTGATTTTGTAGGTAAATGATGTATGTTTATCTTCAATCGATTGCATTTACCAACTTGGTGAAAGGACTAGAAAGAAACTTGTACCTGGACAGAATGTTAGTGGAAAAGTTAAGGAATTACTAATAGTATGTAAGGTAAGATAAAAAAAAAAGTGGTGACAATCAGTGGTGTGTTTATGATAACAAATGAAATATTTGCTTCCTGGTAAGACAAATAAAGAAATTTTTCAACTTGGGATTTACTTAATTTTTAGTATTATTATGGCCAAAAACTGCTTCATTTTCTTTAAAAGTTGACACTATTAATATTCATATGCAAAATTTACTAAACATAAAATTATATTATCATTTTTTTTTCTCATATTTGGTATTTTAATGATCTTAAATTATGTAATTAAGAGATATTTCACAAGAAGAAAATACTTAGCTAATATATCTTAAAAAGAATGCTGTTAAAGATAAATAACAATATTAGATCATAATGAAAATAAATTTTTTCTAATAGTTTAAATTGTAATCTTACTATCACAGAATTTTGATTAACTTTATCATGTAAATTTTTGAAAAGTTCAAAATATAAAAATTTGTACAGTCTTAAGGGAAATCAGGATCTTAGTACTTTCCTTTAAATTACACTATGGTTTATCGATTATACGAGGTTGAAAAACATTAAATATTAGCTTTTTGAAACATGAGATTTCATTTTTTGCAATAAAATATTTAGCTTACCTTTGGTTCTACTGAGATATCAGTAAAATAAATGACACAAAATTTAAAACTACCTTGTCTTAAAATTGAATCAGTACGTTTGGCAACGTTGCATGAGCGCGCACTTTAGATCTTGGAATACATTAATATGAAAACCTTGACACATTGATATTTTTTTATTCTACCGATATTAAAATAATATAAGTAATTAAAATAATACAAATTAATTAACTATTATATATATATATATATATATATATATATATATATATATATATATATATATATATATATATAAATGGTTTTTGAGAACAGTTCTCAGCGAGTAACAAGACGAACTGCACTTGAAAATGCCAGATGAGATTTTGGCGAAACGTCGTGAAAACGATTTTTTGAACGAACAGGTTGAAATCCGGAATAATCAAGCCATTCATTCCCCCATCCGTGAAAAACTACGATATAACAAATATATATGTATATATATATATATATATATATATATATATATATATATATATATATATATATATATATATATATATATATCCACATCATTCTCGTGTTACAAAGTGTGGAACACTCCAAGTATGGAAAAACTCCGGGTCCGAAAGATGGCGACAGCGCTGTTTCGTCCTAATATGGGACTCGTCAGGCCACCGCATTCGGTACAAACCATCATCTGCTAAAATTAGCAGTAAGGCTGGTTGCCAGTACCGAATAATGCGACCCCTATCCTTTGGGTAGCGCGTTTCGTGTACTCGATTGTATATATTTCTATTTTAATTCACCGTCGCGCCACCACATGGCGGTTTTTACAAACTTTGTTAATTTGTGTGGTTCTTGTGTTATCAAGTGAACCATCGAGATGTTGCCTTTGTCATCTTGTTTGCTGTCTTTGATTTTAAATTCAGCTTTATAGGATGCAAAGGCGAGATGATGGTTTGTACCGAATGCGGTGGCCTGATAAGTCCCACAGCGCTGTCGCTATCCTTCGGACCTGGAGTTTTTCCATACTTTGGAGTGCACTTTTTAACATGAGAATGATGTGGATTGACAAATTTCACGTCCGCTTAGCCAAGATTTTATTCTATTTTATTTTAAATTACACGTACCAAAACTTATCTATCTATCTATATATATATATATATATATATATATATATATATATATATATATATATATATATATATATATATACATTTTTGTTTGTTTTTCTTGGATTTATGGTCCATTAAAAAATTTAATTAAAATGTAATAGTGTTGGAATATTTTTATACTGTTATTTTATGAAAACTAATTTCTTAATATAAGATAATATTAAATTTAATTAATATGTACAGGGTGTGCAGTGTTGTTTGTGAATTTTTATTCAATAATAATAAATAATTTAAATTATATCAAAAAAATGTTCTGTTATTTTTAGTGTAAATTCTGAAGAAGGTAAAATAAATTACCGAAACGTCAGTCATATAAAAAATGTAAAATATAGAAAGTTCACCAACACTATTCCATTTTGATTTAAATTCAATCAATCATTAAATTATCAGTAGAAATAAAAGAAAAATATTTGTACATATATTTATTAGTATGTTGTATTTTAATTTACAATTTTTTTGGGGATTGCACAAACCTATGAACCTAAGCTGCCACTGTCATAGAATATTTTTATTAATATCAAGGACGTTTAAGAAATATATAAGATTAAAGGTAGTAGGGGTCATTAATATGGAGTTTATTTTAATCAGTACAGTTTCAGTAAATCACAGAAATAACCTATTTTAAATTCCTATGAATAAGCCAATTTAATCATCATTGTTGATACAGAAAAGGTTTGGAGACATAAATAAACATATATTAGACAAATCAACTTACCACCATAAGTTATCTTGTTTTTTAAAATAAAATGTATAAAAATCCGCACCACTAAATACTATGCAAATCATATTCCCAATATAGTGTATGTTTAGCTGGATATGGAAATTTGTCTTTGTTGTTCTTATGTTTGCTGCTCCTTGCTGTATATTAATGCATATTTTTAAAGCATATTAACTCATATTTTAATAATAACACAGGCCGACAAATTTTAAATTCCGTAATGATTTTATCGCTAATGCAATTTTAACCACTGTATTTCGCCATCAAGTCAGAATATTAAAATATTTTAAAAGGCACAGAAAAACATCGTTTTTCACGTTTTTTGAGATTATGTAGCATCACTAATTAAATTTTCTCCCCAAGACTTATAGCGGTAAATTAAAGTACTACTCTTCCTATTCAAAATGCTTTTTGGATCATTCATATATCTGTATTCACTTTTGAGTAACAGTCCAATGAAATTTATTGGTATAGCGTTTTCGTCTCTATTTGTAATCATGAACTAAAGCCTTTCATTTCGCAATATGGCAGATGAATAGAAAGCGCAAGGCAACTAAACAAGTGTGAAAACAAGCTATGTAATTTCCATACCTTAAAGACAGCGATCGCTACCTGTTATAGGCAGCTACTAGTGAGACCTGAATACGATTTAATATGCTACAAGTACGAGCATCGTCAAAAAGCAGAAAGCTTCAATAAAACGAACGTGAGTCACCTTACCTATATAACCAAAGCCAACAATTTTATAACCTAACCATAAAGCTTGCGAATGAGGTCAGTAATTCATTTAAATAGTTACAATAGTCTAACTCACTAACAAATAGGCTCTGAACACAGCAAGTGCCGCTTAATTAGGATAGCAGACAGATAAGCTGTGAGAGCCGCTACCCTAAGCTTCCCAACTTACGTAACTGGAAGATAGCGAGTGCCACATAACTGAAACAATCACCATGCAAAGATAAAAGAGTCACCACATACATATAACTGCAACAATCGCCACGCAAGCCTGAAGAGCCATCAGCTCAAGTTCTCTAAGTCATATATTCCAAGTGCATCAAATGTTTCAGAACCTAAGCATCAAAAACTTACTAAACAAGTGAATATTAAACCTCAAGCTTCCTAAGCGAGTGGTGCACGCTCCCTAACCCATAAAACCGGCCACAGCGAATTCGACGAGTCCAATATCTCGACAAGCGAGTATTGAACTCCAAACTGACTGATCCACATAGTCGGAGAAGATCACAAACTGACGAAAATCGAATCCCAGTTTCCTTAACCCACACAACCAAACGATAGACTGACGAACATCGAATTCCAAGCTATTGTTCATTCATGAGGCTCAATTGTCGAGTATAAACGAACATGTTAAACCAACAAATTTCAACGAATAATTTCTCATAGAATAATAAAGATGTCCGAAAAATTCAAAATGGAATTTGTAAAGGCAGAATAGTACTTTGACTTGCTGGTACGAGTTTTGCGGAAAGAATTCAAACAGTAATGTTAGGTAACCTGAAAAAACGCGAAAAAAGTGTTTTTTCAACGTTTTAGGTCAAAATATGTTGAAATTCTGACGTGATTGAAAAATTTGGTGATCAGAATTCGAATGCATCGCACCAGAAATCTTCAAAAAATTTAGTTTGGTTTCTAGTTCAGAATTTTGTCAACCAGTGTAATTATTGTTGCATAAAATTATTGAAGTTATGTTTTGAAATAAGTTTTAATAAACATGTTTACTTTTTATGTATTTTAATAAAAATATTTGTTATTTTTATATTTTAGAACATGAAATATTTCGAATTAAGCTTTAAATTAAGCGATAAAGACAGCGGTAGGAATATTGCTAATGCTTTGTTACATCACGCCTACCCAAAGAGACACCAACTTTTATTTGCTTATGACTATAAGTAAGTATATTGCCTTGATAATAAAAATACATATTCCATATTGGCAATTTTATACTTTTTCGAATATCTCTTACTCTAAAAAAGATCACCAAAAAAATAGGAAGGAATGTCAAAAATTTCAGTACAATTAGCAAAATATGGAATGTGAAATAATTTCATTTATGTTGTTCTCTGTTAGCATTATGTTATCGGCCGCTTACATGTACAGAGTGTATTAAGAATGTGTATTGCATCTTTTTAAGGATATTGCTACCTCAAATAACAGGCAATGCAAAAACACCGTTACGTTTTTTTTGAGTGATTAATTTGCTTAGTTTAAGCAAGAAATGATTATTTTGGCCCAAAATGATAATTGCGAAACGCTTATGAACGTTTACGAATTGAGAGGAGGATCAATAACGCAAGAAATTTCAACAAATTATGATTTGTCTTTATATTTTGTGATTCGTATTGTAAACATAATATACTTTTTTATTTGGCGTATGGACAGTTTCTTATAAGGTTTAAAACATGTGCGTTTGTTTTGTTTAACAGCGGTTTTCTAGATAAATCCCTTAATAACTAGGAATGTAAGAGGTTCTAGGTTTGAATCCTAGGAAAGTTAAAACAATTTTCTTATTTTAAAAATTTTATTGACACTCATATACTAGCTTTGCCTTTTATATTTCGGGAATAACAAATAAAAACAAATATTTATCATTGAAAATGGATTTATATATATATATATATATATATATATATATATACAGGGTGTCCAAGATAAGGATCCTAAGCATGGGGATCTCGGAAACAGTTGGAGATACGAGGTCGGTTAAATTAGAGAAAAGTTGCGCAATTTAGTGCTAAATTAAACACAGTTAAAAAAATTTAAAAATTTCAAACACTTCCGGAGATTTCCGGAAAAAAACGAAATTTGGCAAAATCGTTTTTAATTTTTGCAGGCTTTATTTAAAGAGATATCAGAAAATAAAAGGTAGATTCTCATTGCCACTTTTTATTTTTTATAATATGGTCTAAACAAAATTTAAATCCGACGTTTCGTTTCTGAGATACCATCATGAACTTTCATTTTTTATATGGAACAAAAAAAAGTATCCCATGTATTTGATAGCATTTTTTATTACAAATTCAACGATGTATCACCCTTGCATATCGAATACGTAGTTCAAGTACTTTCCATAAGAGCTCCATGAGAGCGAGAGAGAAAGGTATATCAGTTTTATAAAAGCCAATGAACTGCACACTTGATATGCAACTGTGATACACCGTTGAATTTGTAATAAAAAATGCTATCAAATACATGGGATACTTTTTTTTGTTCCATATAAAAAATGAAAGTTCATGATGGTATCTCAGAAACGAAACGTCGGATTTAAATTTTGTTTAGACCAAATTATAAAAAATAAAAAGTGGCAAGAAGAATCTACCTTTTATTTTTTGATATCTCTTTAAATAAAGCCTACAAAAATTAAAAACGATTTTGCCAAAATTCGGTTTTTTTCCGGAAATCTCCGGAAGTATTTTGAATTTTTAAAATTTTTAAATTGCGTTTAATTTAGCACTAAATTGCGCAACTGTTTCCGAGATCCCCATGGTTAGGATCCTTATCTTGGACACCCTGTATATATATATATATATATATATATATATATATATATATATATATATATATATATATATATATATATATATATATTTTCTAATATTTTCTTGGGTATAGGTTTTTCCATTAGAGAAACAAAGGACAATAATTCTCGTTCTGACGTTTCGCTCTACATAGTGAGCTTCTTCAAAAGAGCTTGGTATATTTATTTTACATCTACAAAAATTACAGAATTTTTTATATAATAAACATATATCACAGTAATTACACTTTTATATTTTTAATTTAATTAAAATTAATAAAAACAAAACAGATTTTAAAATAGTCTTAAAGTTTAAAATTTAAAACAATACAAACAGGTTAAAATAGTGAAGATTATAAAATAGTACATACCTTGAAAGTAGTTTTGTGTGTATGTTTAAAAATAAATTCAATTATGATCTTTGGTATGCAATTGATATGGATAGATTTATTTTTATAAAAAGCAAAAAATAGGAAAAAAGATTATTATTTATTTTTTAATGACGTTCTTTCACCTGTATGAGTGTATATGAAATCGTTCCAAGCATCATTACATTATTTCTCATATTTATTATAGAGTCGCTTCAAGCATGTTTTATTCAAAAATCAAATTATAGTATATCTGACTTAAATTTTTGACATCTTGCTTGTCATTTACAACATTTTTATCTTTTTTTATGTGTATCATTTCTTTGATGACTAATTTATGATAATTTCTGTCAGTATCTAAAATGTGGGTGTTTTTAAAATCAAATTCATGCTTAGATGTTTGTTCATGCTTATGTAAAGATGTCGATGCGTTTTTAGTATACTTGTGTCCATTCACTCTATTTTCAATATATTGTGTCGTCATGCCAATGTATTTCTTAGGACAATTTAGGCATAGAATTGCATATATTACGTTAGATCTTTTTTTGGTGGGAACTTTGCTTTTTAATTTCGTATAAACTGACCCAAGTAAATTGTTCGCCTTATGGCATACCGTTATGTTATGTTTATCCAAAATATATTTTATTTTTTCAGACAGTTGGTTGTATTTTTTTATTTGTGTTATAATGTAAATAGGTTCTTTGTTTAATTATTTTTTTTATGAGTAGTTTAGGAAAATGGTTCATTATTAGGGTCTCTTCCACTTTTTTTTAGCACTTCTGGGCGAAATTCGGGTGAAGATAATTTTATAGCTCGATCAACTAAGCCGATTATGACACTATTTTTTTGTTTATTTGGATGTTCAGAGTTAAAATTCAAATACCGGCCCGACCAAGTATCTTTCGTGTACCATTTTGTATGAAGATTATTATCCGTCTTAACTCTGAACATCCAAATAAACAAAAAAATAGTGTCATAATTGGCTTAGTTAATCGAGCTATAAAATTATCTTCACCCGAATTTCGCCCAGAAGTGCTAAAAAAAGTGGAAGAGACCCTAATAATGAACCATTTTCCTAAACTACTCATAAAAAAAATAATTAAACAAAGAACCTATTTACATTATAACACAAACAAAAAAAAATACAACCAACTGTCTGAAAAAATAAAATTTATTTTGGATAAACATAACATAACGGTATGCCATAAGGCGAACAATTTACTTGGGTCAGTTTATACGAAATTAAAAAGCAAAGTTCCCACCAAAAAAAGATCTAACGTAATATATGCAATTCCATGCCTAAATTGTCCTAAGAAATACATTGGCATGACGACACAATATATTGAAAATAGAGTGAATGGACACAAGTATACTAAAAACGCATCGACATCTTTACATAAGCATGAACAAACATCTAAGCATGAATTTGATTTTAAAAACACCCATATTTTAGATACTGACAGAAATTATCATAAATTAGTCATCAAAGAAATGATACACATAAAAAAAGATAAAAATGTTGTAAATGACAAGCAAGATGTCAAAAATTTAAGTCAGATATACTATAATTTGATTTTTGAATAAAACATGCTTGAAGCGACTCTATAATAAATATGAGAAATAATGTAATGATGCTTGGAACGATTTCATATACACTCATACAGGTGAAAGAACATCATTAAAAAATAAATAATAATCTTTTTTCCTATTTTTTGCTTTTTATAAAAATAAATCTATCCATATCAATTGCATACCAAAGATCATAATTGAATTTATTTTTAAACATACACACAAAACTACTTTCAAGGTATGTACTATTTTATAATCTTCACTATTTTAACCTGTTTGTATTGTTTTAAATTTTAAACTTTAAGACTATTTTAAAATCTGTTTGTTTTTATTAATTTTAACTAAATTAAAAATATAAAAGTGTAATTACTGTGATATATGTTTATTATATAAAAAATTCTGTAATTTTTGTAGATGTAAAATAAATATACCAAGCTCTTTTGAAGAAGCTCACTATGTAGAGCGAAACGTCAGAAAGAAAATTATTGTCCTTTGTTTCTCTAATGGAAAAACCTATACCCAAGAAAATATTAGAAAAAAATATTTAACAAAAGGTTTAAGATACAAAAATAAATTATATATATATATATATATATATATATATATATATATATATATATATATATATATATATATATATATATATATATTCTCTGCAACGTTACGATCTTATAAATGTTTTAGCATTTCTTTGCGCCAATCGACATGATGCGAGATCTAACGCGAACACAGCTTCTTCACGCTGATATTACTAAGACTTATTTGGAGGACTATATGTCGCGTAAAAGCGTTTGTAAGTGGCGCCGAGGTTCGTTAAGACATTGAAGAGAATCTGCAATGGCTATCAATATTAAATATGCGATTTTGTTCGATAAATTGCGCCTCAAAAGTGTCGTTTTTCGCATCATCCCAAAACAATTATTTTCTTTAAAAACGGCATCGAATATCGGCCCCTTTCGAGATAATTTCGAGCGCAGCAAGCGACCCAAACTTGGAACGCATCATTATTGAAAGCCAATATGACAAATTGTTTCCATATTAAGTATTTTCTCGAAGATATTTGAGAAAGTTTTATATGACAGACTAGTGGAATTCTTAAATTGCTTTAACCTCGCATCAGATCTTCAAAGAATAAACAGATCTACCGAAACTGTATCATTCCAACTTGCAAGAGCTAGAGCGTGAGCGTGTAGTCGTAAGGCTGTCGCGAGCTTTTGGTACTCTAAATCTTTATTTCATCCAATAGAAACTGTCCAACTTTGGAATCGGAGGTAATGCATTTACGATCATAATATCATTCCTAACGGAAAGAAAGCTGCAATTAAATTAACAACCTTAATTTAAAAGATTATGGTAGTAATATTGGACACCACAGGTGTCAGTACTAGATCCACTACTATTCATATTGTTCATAAACGATCTAACACTTACTTGTATAACCATTATATTTGCCGATGACACAACTATGGCCATCTCTACCGAGAACGATTTGGAGAGGCAACCAGCAATTAAAAATATGAGTGATGGTATGAATAAGTGGTATTCTACAAACCAAGTGATTCTGAATGAGACGAAAATTTGGTAGACGCCTTGCTTAAGACTAAATAGAGCATATTATGCCATCCTGAAACTTAAGCAGTGCTACTTCTAACTTCATACTTCATCCCTTCCTTAGCTTAATGTATCTTCTTCAAGTGCCTTCTCCATTGCGGAGGTTGGCAATCATAATAGCTATTTTAATTTTTGAGGCAGTTGCTCTAAATAGTTGTTTTGAACTGCATCCAAACCATTCCCTTAGGTTTTTTAGCCATGAAATTCGTCGTCGTTCCACGCCTCTTCTGCCACTTATTTTGCCCTGGATTATGAGCCATAAGATGCTGTACCTTTCTCCTCGCATAATTTGTCCAAAATATTGCAGTTTTCTCTGTTTTACTGTTATCTCGACTTCCTTTTCTTTCCCCATTCTTCTCAACACTTCGGCGTTCGTAACTCGATCCACCCACGAAATCCTCTGAATTCTTCTATAGGTCCACATTTCAAAAGAGTTAAGTCTTCTCATTGCCTCTCGATTCAGTGTCCATGCTTCCATTCCATAATATAGAACACTATATACGTAACATTTAGTCAGTCGTATTTTCAGGACTAACGTTAGATCTTTGCTGCAGATAACCTTTTTCATTCTAATAAAGTTGGCACGTGCTTTCTCGATTCTGGTTTTTATTTCGACGATATAGTCATTATTTTCTGTTATTAGGGTTCCCAAGTAAGTGTACTTCTTAACTCTTTCTATGTGCTGGCCTCCTACCATTAGGGTTTCATTATTATTGGTGTTGTTTTTACTAATTATCATGAACTTGGTCTTTTTCGTGTTAAGAGAGAGTCCATATTCTCCACTGACTTTCAATATTTTATTCATTATCTTTTCTAGGTCTTTCAAACTATCAGCTATTATTACGGTGTCATCTGCATACCTAATATTGTTGATCAAAACTCCGTTTACTTTTATCCCTGCTGTTTCAGATTCAAGACTTTCCAGTATGACCTCTTCAGAATAAGCGTTAAATAGTAAAGGTGACAATATACAACCTTGTCTGACTCCCCTTTGTATTTCCACATCTCCGGATATTTCCTGTCCAAATCTTACTGCCGCTCGCTGATTGTAATACAGATTTGATATCAACCTTAAATCCCTTTCATCCAAATTTTTGCTTCTGAGAATCTCTATTAGTTTGTCATGCTTGACCCTATCAAAAGCTTTGTTGTAATCTATGAAGCAGACATAGAGGTCCTAATTGATATCTAAGCATCTTTGAGTAAGCACATTAAAAGCAAATAATGCTTCTCTTGTACCCACCCCGTTCCGGAAGCCAAACTGTGTGTCACTAATATCCAGCTCCAACTTGGAATGTATTCTAGCGTGTACAATTTTTAAAAGGGTTTTCAAAGTATGTGACATGAGACTGATTGTTCGATAGTCACTGCATTCTTTTGAATTTGCTTTCTTTGGTAAACATATGAATGTTGATGTATACTATAGAATATTAATTCAATCAGATACTGGAGAAAATAGAAAAAAAGTATTCTAAATTCTGAATTTTTGTTGAAAGACTACATTTTTTAGTTCTATTGTTAAATAATCTATGAAAATATTAATTTTTAGGGAGCCATATATAAATACTACTCTTCTAAAGGAAGTGCGGCTTTTTCAATCAAAACACGACTGGGAAAAAGAACTTCAGAGGACAGGATGTCCAAATTGGAGATTGAGCCATTTTAACTTCAACTACCAAGTGTCGCCCTTGATGATCGAAACTTTGATAGTGCCTCAGTCTGTAACGGATAACATAATTATAGATGCCGTTGAAAAGTTTAGAAATAGATTTTGTCCAGTTTGGGTAAGAAATTTGTATAATTTTAAAAATGAAAAAAAAAAATAAATAAATAAATTTAGTGTGTCCCAAAACCTTATAGCAATTTTTTAGTTAGATGAAATTTCAAACAATACTTTGACTCACCCTGTATTGTTGAATATTAGAAAATATTCTCTGCGGTTCAGAACAATCGAAAATATTTTTCGTATTATTATAATTGATTGTATTTACACACGAGTCAAGATTAATAAGAAAAATCACCAAAAGGAAAAAATAACCCCTCCAAATCATCAAATTGTATAAATTTACAAATTAATAATTTAAATTTACACATATTAAAGTACGATTATAAATACTTTTCAACCTGCAAATTTCTAATATTTTAATGCCTAAATTAACGAACTTTTTCTAATTTTTATTCAGGTATGGGGTACACCAAAGGGCGCAGCACTAGTCAGAATGGCCGATATACTTCCAACAATAACAGACCGCACTGAAGAAAATAAACTTTTAGAACACATTAGAAAAAGTCACCCCGATAAAAAACCACCGCATATTATTGATCTCACTAGTCCTAGTCCTAAGGAAATAAATGCTAGTTATCTTAAATTAAGAGATTTATGTACCCCTGAGAATCCCAGGGTTTTTAAACAGCAGGTAAGTCCAAGATTAGGTTTTATTATATTCAACGCGAAACAATTCCGTGCCTTTAATTCATGCAGTCTCCCAAGTAAGATGGACCTTGTAAACAACCGGTCCATACATGCATACATTTCTTTAACGCGACGACCAATGACCAACAAAGGATGGTAAGCTGATGTTACAGTGTTCTCTGGTGAAGTAGTGTCTGGATTTGACACGCAGCGCCACTGTATTTATTCTTAGCAAAGCATAAGTGAAAATGATCCGAAAATTTGTTTAATAAAAATTGTATCTTTTTAGGATTTCAAGTTTTATGGTTTACTGGATTCGACAAAATGGTTGACTCACGTATCAACTTGTTTAAATAAAGCTGTAGAAGCAGCAAAACAAATTGAAAATCATAATTACACAGTGGTTTTACAAGAAGGTAAAATTAATGATGTTTAAAAATATAGTTTTGTCAAATGTAATTATTCATATAGATAAAGTCTGTTAGGAGCATCTAAAAATGTCTTTTTGACAAATTTGTGTTTTAAAATTAATAAATTAGTATTTTTAAATTTACATAAATCATTAATGTCATCTTTATAAGAAAAATACTTTTTCATTACAGGCAATGGACAGGATTTAAACTGTCTGGTCTCTAGTCTCACACAGATCATTTTGGATCCCTATTTCCGAACGAAATTTGGATTTCAATCTTTGGTACAAAAAGATTGGGTAGCCATGGGCCATCCATTCACTAATAGGTTAGGACATATTTTAAGTAAGGTAAGTATAGTAATAATTTAGAGATATTACCAAAACGTAGCCGTTAAAATCACATTTATTTATTTAATATCAGCTGTGGGGGCAAAATCACTCATACAAAATATTCTTGAAATATATATATATATATATATATATATATATATATATATATATATATATATATATATATATATATATATATATATATATATATATATATATATATATATATAAATGAATTATATATATATATATATATATATATATATATATATATATATTGCTTAATCGCCTTTTGCAACAAATAGTAGAGTAAATAATTTTAATGCACTATTAAATATTAGATATCGTAAGCCTGTTTAAAATTCTCGAACCGGCATTGTTAATGAACGTTTAAAATCATAAGTAATCCTGGATATTGACAAGAAATAATAATAATAATAATAATGGTTTATTAAAATGTCTGGCCGGCAGTGTGCTGCAGCCAGCTGTATACTTGTCGCTACTGTAATGCGTAGACAGTACAGCCAGCAACGCCAGCTATCCGCTGACCTTTAACCATATCCTTTCTTTACCTTTTAAACATCCCTCTGCCCTGACCCACCTACACTCAATTCCTACATAATTCCTTAGGAGCCACTTTCTTTCAGCTTTCCGACTGGACCCGGCAACGAATAGATCCAGGGTTTCCCTCAACCAATCGTAGGAGGCGATTAAATGGGGAGAACTTTTAAAATGAAATGTCGACTGCAAAACATAATGTACCCCAGGTGGGTAGGACCCATGGTCCACAATCCCACACCGCAGAAGCGGTCTGCTCCACGGATTCTGGGGGGAGCAACATTTCGACATCGCAAACTTCAAGTGGCAGGGTGTTGAGGAGGCGAACCCCTGTCGTACAAGAAGCTACAGCCCAACAACAACATGAGAGCCAAACAACAACGAGAGCTCCACCCTCCGAAGGTGCTGCGCAGGAACCTCAGCCAGCGCTCACTCAGGCGGGACTTCCGAGACAGCGCATGAAATGGACAACATCCATGAATGAAACAGTAATGCGCATTTTTTATAGGGTGACTGAACTAGGACGAGAAACGATCGGCTATAGACAACAGCTTCATGCCGAATTTTGTAGAGAATATCCACACCTACAAGTGTCACAACAGAGAATAGCAGACCAATACAGAGCTATTCTCCGAAACAAACTAATTTCAGAAGCGCGACTTAACATCATCAAAGCGGAAATAGAACGAGAGATAAGAAGCACCGATGATAACAATGAACAAACCGCAGAACCTGCGCCACAGCCAGACCCAGAGACTCAAGAACAACCAAACAACAGCATGAGAGTTGACATAGCTGTGGACAGGCAACAACAACTACATCAACACGAGGATCAGATAACTCCAAGAGCTCTACCCGCCGAAGATGCTGTGCGGGAACCCCAACCAACTCTTACTCAAGCGGGACGACCAAGACAGCGCATGAAATGGACTGTGTCCATGAACGAGACAATAATGCGCATATTTTATAGGGTGACTCAACTAGGACGAGAGATGATCGGCTACAGACAACAACTACATGCCGAATTTTGCAGAGAGTACCCACACATGCAAGTGTCCCAGCAGAGAATAGCTGACCAGTATAGAGTTATTCTCCGAAACAGCCTAATTTCTGAAGCTCGGCTTAATAGCATCAAAGAGGAAATTGAACGTGAGATCAGAGGCACTGACAATAACAACAATCCGATTGCTGAACCTGAGCCACAACCGGAACCTGAGGTCCAAGAACAACAGGAACAGCTGAATGACGAAACTCAACAGGACAACACTGAACTCTTTTATCAAAAACTGTCAACGGAAATGAGTGCTGCGGTGTTGGAGTATGATGGAAGCAATCCTTTAAGAAGACCGGCACTGCCAAAAATTAATTCATCCAAAAAACTGGGTGCCATGTTAGACATCATGAACAATCGGATTTTACCAGCTTATGTTTCAGATGCCTACACTCTGGAGTCCTTACATATGACCATCTACTGTGCCGCGACTGCTATAGCTAGAGCTCTAGAAATTAAAGTTACAACAGAGCGTCGACCAGCAAGAACAGAACCCAACACACCACCATGGGAAAGACGTCTAAATAAGAAAATTGAAAATCTTCGAATAGATATAGGACAGCTGACGGAGTACATCAGGGGCACAAGGACTATTCGACTGCAAAGGCGAGTTGAAGAAATCATGAATCGTGTCCGATATCATTCGCAACAAGATCCAGCGAATGTTACTGCTCAGCAATGCCTTGATTCGCTGAAACAGAAGCTCTCTGTTATTGCAGGACGGCTAAAGAGGTACAAGACCAGCAATAACCGAAAACGAGACAATGCGCTCTTCCAACGATCAGAAAAGACTTTCTACCGTAAGCTAAGCTCTCCACCTAATATAGCAGATAATAGATATCCCAATAGAGAGCAGGTAGAAGAGTTTTGGGGAAACCAACTTTCCACACCAGCCGATTGTAACATCGCAGCTGGCTGGATCAATGAAGAACACCAAATCTGCCAAGATTACAGCCAGATGCAGTTTGAGCCATTTACCACCGAAGAAATGTCAAGAATAATCAAGGAATCCCATAACTGGAAAGCTCCAGGTCTCGACGGGATCCAGAACTACTGGCTCAAAAAATTATGGTGTATGCACCATCAGCTGGCTAATCTTATTAATGATGTTTTTCTTAACCCAGCAAAAATGCCATTGTTCTTGACCGAAGGTATTACGTACCTCCTACCAAAGGACCAACATAACACACATGACCCAGCTAAGTATAGGCCGATCACCTGCCTACCCACACTGTATAAGGTGATCACCTCCTGCTTGACCCAACGCATCTATGCACACTGTGAGCAAAATAACATCATTGCAACTCAACAGAAAGGATGCACGAGGGGAGCAATGGGATGCAAGGAACAATTGATTATTGACTCTGTCATATGTAACCAAGCCTGTACCAACCGAAGAAACCTCTTTGCTGCCTACGTAGATTATAAGAAGGCCTTCGACTCAGTGCCACATGAGTGGCTCAAAACTATATTGAGAATGTACAGGGTCGATAATAATTTTGTTTCCTTTTTAGAACGCATCATGTCAACCTGGAGAACTAGGATCCAATTGCAAGTGCCATCCAGCGACACCATCGAAACTAACACCATTCCGATACGAAGAGGAATATTTCAAGGCGATTCACTTAGCCCATTGTGGTTCTGCCTTGCAATGAACCCACTATCACGCCGTTTGAACTCCACCAGATACGGCTTTAGTGTTAGACATAATAACGAAGACGTAGTAAGAGTGAATCATCTTCTATACATGGATGATCTTAAACTGATGGCTGCTACCAGAAACCAGCTGGAACAAATGCTTAAAATTGTAGAGGAGTTCTCCGGGGATATCGGAATGCAATTTGGACTTGACAAGTGCCGTATTTTGAACATCGTTAAAGGGAAGATACAACCGGGGGCTTTTGAAATGCAGAACGGTGAAACTATAGCTGCAATGGAGGCAGACCAAACATACAAATATCTAGGTATGAAACAGGCTAAAAGAATTGACCATGGCACTATGAAAGCTGAATTGACAACCGAATTTGTCAGGAGGGTAAGGCGGGTACTACGAACTAATTTAAATAGTAGAAATTTGTTTAAGGCGCTCAACACGTATGCTTGTTCAGCGCTGAGCTACTCCTTTGGAATTGTAAAGTGGAGCAGGACGGACATCCAAAACCTGCAAAGAAAAATAAGGACACTCCTAACAAAAGCACAAAAACATCACCCTCGGAGTGCCATTGAACGTACAATGCTTCCAAGACACCAAGGAGGAAGAGGATTGGTGGATATTGGTAAACAGCTCGATCAACAAATAATAAACTTACGTTCATATTTCCACAGGTTAGCGGACTCTTCCACACTACATCGAGCAATATGCGAGGCAGACGATTCAACACCGCTACAGTTGAGGGAACAAGATATTACTTCTCACCACCAAACAGACCAAGAGAAGTTACAAACCTGGCTACGGAAGCCACTTCATGGACGGCATCCAAATGAGGTCAATCAGGACAATGTCGACAACTCAGCGTCGAACTACTGGTTGATTTCAGGACAGATGTTTCCGGAAACGGAGGGCTTCTTGTTGGCTATCCAAGACCAGGTTATTCCGACGAAGAACTACCGGAAGTTCATCATTAGAGATCCCTCAATAGAGAATGACCAGTGCAGATATGGCTGTCGAACATCGGAGACGGTCCAGCACATAACTGGAGGATGCCAAGCGTTTGCCGCAACCGAGTATAAGGAAAGACACGACTCAGCCGCTAAGATACTCCACCAAGAGTTAGCAGAAAAATTGAACCTATTACAGGTAGGAAAAGTGCCTTATTACAAGTACAATCCAGAGCCTATTCTTGAGAACAACCAGTTCAAGTTATATTGGGACCGAACGGTTCTGACGGATCAAACAGTTGCTCATAATAGACCAGATATTATACTAATAGATAAAATTTCTAGGCGAACTACACTAATCGACATCGCTGTACCTAACAACAACAACCTAAGACCAAAATACAACGAGAAGATCGCCAAATACAGAGATCTGGAGGTGCAAATCCGAAGACAATGGGCAATGAACAGCGTCCAAACGATTCCCATAATACTCTCAACAACTGGAGTGATACCAAAGAACCTCCTGCAGAACATCAAGGGACTGGGTCTTAGTGAGCATCTGTATAAACCGATGCAGAAAGCAACTCTCCTAGCAACCGCGCGAACCGTCCGAAAGTTCATGGGTAATACAGCAGACAACGTCACCTAGGACCCGATAACATGGAAAGGGTTCCCACAGAGCTTCATACTTCTGGTACCTTTGTGTACCTGGTATGAGTGAATATTCCCTGGAGGGAGTGCGAAGCCGTCTGGCTTGTAAATCAAAATGGTTTATTAACGGCAATAAATCATACAAATTCCATTTTATATAATACGTCAAATAAGAATAAAAAATCTAAAACGAAACAATCACAAAATATCACAAGTCACATCAGTAATAAAAGAATAACAATTAACTAAAACAATAATACTGTCACTACAGTCTATTATGTATAAAATTCAATTATTTAAAAATTCTTTAATACAACCCTTAAATGAGTTCAGAGAGAGTATAAATGGGTCAACATTTCTAGGCAGTGAATTCATTTCCCTACTCATTCTGGACATTGGGGTGTTAAACGCATAGTTTGTCCTATGGTATGGTTCATTAAAAAGATTATGGGCCCGAAGCACCCTCTGAGATACAGCGAATCCAACAGCCCCCAACAATTCAGGTGCATCAACCCTAGAGTTTATGATCTTATAAAATAATATTAGGTCAAGATAGATGCGTCTATTATATAATGATAACAAGCTCATATAATCCCGTATTACACTGAATGGCACATCTTGCTTAAAAGAAACAAATTTCAAGAAACGGACCTGTACCTTCTCAATTTTATTTCTGTATATTTCATAGTTTGGTGCCCAGACTGGAGATGCATACTCCAAGACAGATCGAACCATTGAGCAGTATACAGATTTAAAACACTGCACACTGCTGAAATCAGCTAATGTGCGTTTAATAAAGCCAACAAGCCTCAAACAACGGCTCGAAATACTATTAACGTGCAGGTCAAAAGAAGGACCCTCATCAAATATCACCTCAAGATCCTTTATATGATCTGAGCGAGTCAGCATTGTATTGTGCAATGTGTAATTATAAACTATACTATCTTTTTCTTTGAAAAAGTAATGGCAGAACATTTTGTTAAATTAAGTTGCATGAAATTGCGGTCACACCACTTAGTAAAACTATCCAGGTCACCCTGCAAGGCCACACAGACTTCTATCTCTCCAACAACCTTAAATATCTTTAAGTCGTCAGCATATAAAAGACATCTGCTTGAGATTATAGAATCCTCTATGTCATTCACGAAACAATTAAAAAGAAGGGGTGCCAAATGTGCACCCTGTGGGACTCCAGAAGTGACAGGTATTTCAGCAGATTCAACGCCATCAATCTTCACCCTTTGTGTTCGATTGGAAAGATAACTTTCAAACCACTTAAGAAAAACTCCGTGGATACCCATACTACTTAGCTTCATCAAGAGAAGCTGATGATCTATCTTGTCAAAGGCCTTGGAGAAGTCAGTGTAAATAGCATCCACCTGACAACGCCTCTCCAACTCCTCCAACAAGACCTGCTCATAAGCCAAAAGATTAGTGACTGCAGAGCGACCACGGACAAAGCCATGTTGGGCAGTAGAAAAAATACTTATAAATAGGGGATATATTTTTTGATGGACTATCTGTTCAAACAATTTGCTAAATATAGAGAATTTTGAGATACCTCTATAATTCTCAACATTCGTCCTATCACCACACTTGTAGATAAGGGTAATATAAGTAACCTTCCAAACATCAGGAAACACACCAGTGGACAGGGATACATTAAATATTTCAAATAATATTGTGGAAAGAATACACTGGCAACCTTTCATAAAATGAGGTGAAATACCATCCGGCCCCACTCCCAACCTACTTTCTAGATGTGAGATTGCATTAAATACATCCAAAGGTGTCACATGCAGAGAACCAAGATCAGTTGATCCTGCACAGTTATGAGATGGGAGGCCGCCTAACTAACTTATTCAAAATAATTAATTTCCGAGATCGTGCTACAGAATTTATAGGACAGCTCCATACATTGACGCATTGTTTTTAAGAAAAACTCTTAAAAAATGTCTTGTTAATATATATAAACACTTACTTTGAAGTTCCACTAATGGCAGTGGATGACCCAATAAATAAAAATCATCATAATTATAAGCGTCGAGGACCTAACTACTGAACACTCTAAAGACTACTCTGAGATGCCGCTGCATCCGCAAAGTCTACTGTTTTCCTGGTTACCGTGTTGCCAACCTCATGCAATAACAAAGTCTTTTTTTTGTACCGTATCAATAGATAACACGGGTTCCTATACCATGTTGACGTTTATAGACATCAAATAATTAATATGGAAAGGAAAAACAAAGTATTCAATATATATATATATATATATATATATATATATATATATATATATATATATATTAAAAAAGTAAGTAGTGCACTACCTTACGTGCTGCCACTGGTTTCAGCGCAGAATTGCTTGTTAGTAGTTATTTTTAAATTCAAGAAATATTAATTAATACATCAATAGAAATTTCCTGATTTTTGCAACCCAATATACATAAAATCCCATCAAATACAAATATAAATGGCCGAAAAAAAAACAATCTATCTGTATACAAAAAAAGGTAGCACTAAGTTTGATACTGATCAGAAAATGCCTAAGCACAGTGTAGTGAAATACCAAAGTAGGACAAAATAATGGTAAATAAAATTAATCGAAACTGTACTTAATGAAATGCTTTCCTTCAAGGAATCCCTGGAAAATACTTAAGGAAAATGATGCTGTGTTGCCCATAACGAATTTGTCAAATAAGGTTAAATTAAATAAATTAGCATAGTGCAAAATTGAACCGTGACAATTTGCCTATATCACTCCTGACAACCTCTTTACGTCTGTAAAGTTTCATTGAAATCGGATTAGTCCTTTCGCCGTACAGTCAGACAGACAGACACTTCAATTTTATTTATATGTATAGGTATATAGATGTAAATAAAATCAATATTTTTTTTAAGGAAGTCGAACCATCACCAGTATTCTTATTATTCCTCGATTGTGTGTGGCAGCTGACCCAGCAGTACCCTACAGCTTTTCAAATCAGCGAAACTTACCTGACTACATTATGGGATTCTGCCCATATTTCTATTTTTGACACATTTTTGTTCAACTGTCAACATCAACGAATTATGGCGAGCTCGGTAAGAACAACCTGTCATTATGTTATCCTGATTTTTTAAATTTAATATAGCTATTAAAAGAACTGTCATGTTTTTGAAGCACTCCTATTATTTTGACTACAATATACAGGGTGATTCAAAAATCGATCACGAAACTTAAGGGGGTGATTCTACTTGACAAAATAAGGGTAGAGCTTCATATAATTTTCTTTCAAAATGTCATTCGTTTTCGAGTTACAAGCCGTCCAAGTTCAAGTTTTTATTTTTTGTTTTTTGAATTACTCGCTTACAGGAAAACCGATTTGACTAATATTTGAAAGATAGGCTAAGTCTTCTGCGCTTCATCATTTTAGTAACAATTCACATTGATTGTTTGCCGCTAGAGGGCACTTTACCTACATTGAAAATTGTTTTTTTGTCATAATTTTTTAGTGTTGACAGCTACAGTAGTTTTTGGCATAATTTCTGAAAGACTGATGCCAGGCCTTTAAAAAAGGTGCTCTTTATTTACATCGCTAAACCCAACGGTTTAAACTTAAATCACCCTTAAAAATTAAGTGGTAAATTTACTTTTCTCATTTCATTACCACCAGCTACCAGGTAAATAGCTATCAAAGTATACTAGAGCTGTCAGTTTAACATCAAATAAATTCGCTTTTTAAACTATTTAATTTATAATCTTAAAATAACTAATAATGGCTAATCACCAATATTCAAATATCGAATATTGTGATATCCATTTTTGTTATGGAAAAGCAAATGGTAATGCAGAGTTGGCAAGAAGATATTATATGGAGAGTTATCCGGAAAGAAATATCCCTCATGCTCAAACATTTTCCAGTGTGCACAGGAGGCTTGCGGAATGTGGTTCCTTTAAAAGTTATAATGGAAATAGGGGAAGACCTAGAACTGCTAGAAACGTGCAACAAGAAGAAAGAGTGCTTGAAATTATTGAAGATAATCCAGGTATTAGTACTAGAAAAATTGGGAATGAAGTGCGGCTCTGTCAGGCTAGTTCATGGAGGATACTAAGAGAAGAACAAATCTACCCGTTTCATTCAAAAAAGGTGCAGGCTCTTTATGACGATGATCGGCCGAGACGGTTGGAAATGTGCAATCAGATCCTAGCTAAGTATGAACACGATAATCGATTAATTGGCGTCATATTATTCACTGACGAAGCTGGTTTCACTCGTGATGGCATAACAAATCTACACAACATCCACACATATGCTTACGAGAACCCAAACAATGTGGTAGAAACGAAACATCAGCGTAGATTTTCACTAAATGTGTGGGCAGGGATAATAGGAGATTACCTTATTGGTCCTCATTTCTTTGATGGCCCATTAACTGGTGACGTATACTTAGATTTTATCCAAAATCGTCTCCCATTGTATCTGGAAGATGTGCCATTGGAAGTAAGGGCCAACATGTGGATCCTCCAAGACGGAGCTCCGCCCCACTTTAGTATACGTGTCCGACAGTATTTGAATGCAACGTATCCTGAGCGATGGATAGGACGAAGTGGACCATTGGCATGGGCAGCGAGGTCACCAGACCTTAATCCTATGGATTTTTTCTTTTGGGGTCATTTGAAACAATTGGTGTACGATATTCCAGTAATCAACGTCGAGGATCTTCGCTTCAGGATAATCGAAAAGTGCCAAATTATTAAAGAAACACCAGAAATTTTTCATCGAGTTAGGCGACATTTTTTGAAGAGTGTTAGGAAATGTATGGAAGAAAATGGGGGACATTTTGAGAATCTTTTTTAGTTTGTTTAGTACTGTTTCATTAATTTTTATCAATTAAATGTATATCGCAATAATCCATAATATGAATATTTACTGATTAGCCATTATTAGTTATTTTAAGATTATAGATTAAATAGTTTAAAAAGCGAATTTATTTGATGTTAAACTGACAGCTCTAGTATACTTTGATAGCTATTTACCTGGTAGCTGGTGGTAATTAAATGAGAAAAGTAAATTTACCACTTAATTTTTAAGGGTGATTTACGTCTAAACCGTTGGGTTTAGCGATGTAAATAAAGAGCACCTTTTTTAAAGGCCTGGCATCAGTCTTTCAGAAATTATGCCAAAAACTACTGTAGCTGTCAACACTAAAAAATTATGACAAAAAAACAATTTTCAATGTAGGTAAAGTGCCCTCTAGCGGCAAACAATCAATGTGAATTGTTACTAAAATGATGAAGCTCAGAAGACTTAGCCTATCTTTCAAATATTAGTCAAATCGGTTTTCCTGTAAGCGAGTAATTCAAAAAACAAAAAATAAAAACTTGAACTTGGACGGCTTGTAACTCGAAAACGAATGACATTTTGAAAAAAAATTATATGAAGCTCTACCCTTATTTTGTCAAGTAGAATCACCCCCTTAAGTTTCGTGATCGATTTTTGAATCACCCTGTAGTTGCATCATTGTGTTACCACTCTTTTTTCATCTGTAAATTCACCACTATCTTGTGTATTATAGCAAACTACTTTTTTAGGGTAATGCAAATGCTCACCCTCCTCTTGTCTTGAGAAGCGTCTGGGATTGGCGGGAACAGTTCAGTGAAAAAGACATAGCATTGTTTTGCAATCCTTTATTTGACGATAGTTGCAAAGAAGTGCTAAGACCCAACGTAGGCTTACAAAATTTAGAAGTCTGGGGGCAGTGTTACTTCAGGTGGATATCGGATTTGGAGATACCGAGAGGTGGGAAACCGCAAATAGATTTGTACACCAGGTAAATTTACGAATTGCTTAAAAACTTTTTAAAATCTATATATTACCAAATAAAAACTCGTCTCAAAATTGGTGCCAGTCTCACAAAAATGAGGCTGTGGGTGTTTTTGCTTCTTTTACCTTTCTATAAAGAAGTGAACTTGTCAAAAGAGCCGGCATCAGCCAGTCAACAGTCTTTATTGATTGATCAAAGAAATAAACATCTTTAGCTCCTAGTCTATAAATGATTGCAATCCACACTTAACTAAATCACAGTTTTCTTAATTTTACAGATATTTAGTTTCGGAAATTCTTCAGTTACAATTCAACTCTGAAGAAATCAACGGTAAACTCTCAGGAAAATTTAGTAAAAACAAAGAAGAATACATGGACCTGATAAGGAAAGTAAATAGTTTCTTTCCGTTTAGTCATAATAACAATTTAGTTCATAATCCTATAAATAATGTTCTTTTAACGGGAGATACGTTAGATTCGCAGTCCATACTTAATCTTAATAACGATTAAAACTTGTTTACATAAATTATGTATCATCAGGGTTTATCTTTTCCCGTGCGTTGCAGTTAGATATTTATTCATATACTGTGAACAGAATTTCAGAATTATTAGTCATATACGGAGCGGTTATATCTCAAAAACTAGAGAAACTATGACTTCAATATAAAAAAAAGTATGAAAATATATGCCCAAAGAAATTATCCAAAAACGATTTTGATCTTCCTAATTTTCCCACTAGAGAGCATATTTGTTATGCTGTTAACAAAAATCGTTAAATTTTATAAATAACTTAAATGCAGTGTAGATCGGATATAAACATTATAATCTCTGTTCTTTCCCTTGCAGATTTTTATGTAAATACCCAACAATACCTATAATAAGGACAAAGTACTGAAACGAAATTTCTCGATGACGTCACGGTCTGGAGGCCTAAGCAGTTCGCTTAGTCTTCTAACAGCTCCTATAATAGTCTTGTAGAAGCGACATTTCCAAACTATCCCAAAGTTTTCTTTTTGTACTATTACTATAGGTACTGTTTCCTATGGTTTTTTAAATAATAATATAAGCATTTGCACCTGCAAACCATAAACTCGTAGTATAAATAGTTTTTGAGATATAGTTGCTGGCCAATATTATGTTGTAACGCTTGGTTTTTATTAAGAAAAGTTCAATGAACTCGACCCCGATCGTCACAGACTGAAAGCGCACGGGGAAAAGTAAAACATTATATTGATATAACAATCAGAAAAAAATATATTTTGAAGACTTCCTGGTATTAAAACGATTAACGTGCCTAATTAAAATAAGCCTTAGTTACGAGATTTTAATGTAACATATTTTTTAAAGCTCTTATAACAGTTTCAGACGATTGTATGTAAATTTTATGGACTTACAGTTACTATAATACACTTATCGTGTCATACGTAGGATGGCACCTCCTATTTTTACTATTACTTTCAACTTTCTTTTAAATTTGAGGTATTCGTACAAACATCTAGTGGATTTTTTGTTGTGTTATTGCTAAAACTCATTAAACAAGATTTGTTGAAATGCCTAAATAACACATTTGGACGCCAGAGGTTCGCTGGCAAAATAACTCTTAAAACTCTGTATTTAAAATTCAGAATTTTGTTAGATTTCTTGCAGGCAGGCTATGAATACCACCCCACCACCTGGGAGCAAATTTCGTTGAGAAAATTAAATGCCTATAATGCATTTTAATATTGGAGAAGGTTAATAAAAAAATCTTACACATACGCAACTAAACATGTACTTAAACACTGCACAAAGTGGTTGTTTGATTAGGATAGTTTTAAGTTCAGTTGAGTATTGAAAAGAAAATACAAACACATATTTATGTGGGCTGTTTTATTTGCTCGTCATAGTTGACGCACTGGCTCAAATTTACTTCATTTTTTTTTGTCAAGGATATATCTTCCAAAAAAAGTCATAAAATTGCAAGACATGACTACCTAAATAAGATGTGGGTGATCCTAAATCTGAATAGCCCTACCCTAGATACATATTTGATTTTTGCTACAGAATGAAAACAATACTGGAACATAACTAAAACAAAAATTCATTCGTAAATTCGCTGATTTAGTCGGGATTTTGGGACATATACATCGCCCGAGGCCTTTCAGCTTGAGAAGTCTTTAAATCTAGAAATCTTCATTTCATTTTCATTTTAACCTAGTTTTCATACTTCCAAAACTGGATATAGGCCTCCCCTATTTGTTCTGTATTCTGGGCTCTTCTTTGCCACATCAAACCGGCATGTCTAACTATGTCATCCTTCCATCTCATCTGTGGCCTGCCTCTGGATCTTTTCCCTTCATATAGGCGCCATTTTCCAATTTCTGAAGTCCAACGGTTGTCTTTTATTCGTTCGTTATGGCCTACCCATTTCCATTTTAGTAATGCTGCTCTTTCTATAGCGTCAACTGCGTTGATTTTTCTTCTTATCCACTCATTTCGTTTTTTTATCTCTGAGTGATATTCCTAACATGTGTCGTTCCATAGCCCTTTGAGTTTTGCGGATTCTGTCCAAATTTGATTTTGTAAAGGTCCACGTCTGCGCTCCGTATGTTAAAACCGGCAATATACAACAATTAAATACTTTAGTTCTTAAGTATAAGGGAATTTTCTGATTTTTCAAAACATAGGAGAGTTTTCCGAACTCCGTCCATCCCAATCGAGTTCTTCGTGTTATTTCGGCTGTCTGGTTGCCCTTACTCGCATGGCCTGGCCTAAGTATATATATTCATTCACCTGTTCTATTTCGGTTGCATTTACTGTTATAACTTGTTCGTCTAAGTTTGACATTACTTTTGTTTTTCTCAGATTCATCTTTAATCCTCGTTGGAGCGATTTTTCATGGAGGTTGTTTATCATTAACTGCAGCTCTTCCCAGTCGGATGCGATCAAGAGTATATCATCTGCATATCTCAGATGATTTAGGAATCTACCATTAATGTTTATCCCTTTATTTTCCCAATTTAATGATTTGAACAAGTATTCCAGGGCCATTGTAAATAATTTGGGCGAGATTGTATCTCCCTGTCTTACTCCTCTTTTGATTGGGATGCGGTTCGTCTTTAGCTCGTCATCAAGTTGTACTATCATCGTTGCGTCTAGATAGACATTATGCAATAGATTTTTGTAACTCGAGTCTATTCTGCTATTTACCAAAGCTTCTTCAAAAGCCCATAGTTCTACGCTGTCGCAAGCCTTATCGTAGTCAACAAAGGCCATGTACAGAGGCAGATTATACTCGTTGGTTTTTTCTATTAATATTATAGTGTATGCAGGTGGTCGCATGTTCCATATCCCCTTCTGAAATCTTAACAAGAAATATATATTGGATATGACTTCTGTCAGTCTCATAGTCTCTGACCATTCACGCAGTTTCTCTATCATTAGATGTGTTTCTAAACTAAGATATCAGGATAGGAAGTCTTTCAGTATTGGGTTGGACAGTTGTTAATTCATATAATTGATTGGTTGGATCATGTAATAGATTATTAGGATGACGGATTTTGTGACAATAGCTCTACGGAATACTATTTAAAGTTTTTTGAGTCCTGGCTTTCTGCAGTTACTGTGCGCTTATTCCAATAGAGGTCAATATATTAGACACCCTAAAGTGTTTGGCTTTTTGTATATCTTTCTGAATGCAAATTGAAGTTAATTATATGGTCTATATTTACACCTATATATGTGATTGATGGCTTCATATTATCTGGTTGCTAAGCGATAACAAATGTTTGAATGTGACAGTTGTGATTGAATACAATCAATTCACATTTTCTTGGGTTCGCTTTTATGTACGATTAGTTAAAACCATTTGGTTCATCAAGTTTTGCGGTGCTTCTCTTTAATGAGGAACTGTGTGCTAACAAGGCATTGACGTCGGAAAATTGTAGAACATAATTATTTTATGAGATCTTGATTCTTTGGGGTACTGTAGATATTATGACAGAAACATTATACAATCCATTAAATAAAGTTTATATAAATTTCCTTTGTGCAAGATAATGTCAAAAACAGAGTGCAGAGCCCTGTTAATTTGATAGATTATCCATTAAAAATAAAGATGATATATAGATGCACTGTGATGGTTTGAATCCAAACTGTAATTTTGGAATACCGTTACCTATATCTCGGACAGAGATTAAACCATGATTTGTTGGGCTAAATAATTTTTTATAGTTTTTAGACTGGTAACAATGTGACGAGTTTGTAGATTGTGAGAGGTCGATAAGGCACTTCCAACTTTAAGATTTCTTTTATGTTACAAAATTTAAATGTTTTAAAGGGAATAGAAGATGATTTTTATAACTTAAGCAAAAAAAAATAGATAAATTTGGACCTGTATGGTCCCTACTGGTAATTTTAGTTCTACTGTGGCGAAGTTTCACAAAGCACTTTGTCTTTAGATATATCAAACAAGTAATATTAATATCATATTGCTTCATGCTGATGGGGGTAACAAGTTTAGAGAATCTATTTGATTTTTGGACGTTTTTAATTAAATTAAACGGTGCTTTCTATTAGAGTCTGTATAAACTAAAAGCTAGCTAAAAACTCCACTATGATGGTTGTGTAAAAATATTGCTGAAACATGTATTTTCATATACATATATATATATATATATATATATATATATATATATATATATATATATATATATATGTTATAAACTAAGGCTTCCTGCTTTTTATACCTATATCAGACAGAAATATTCTTCCATTTTTGGTATAATAGCTTTACAAGGTGTTGAAAACTATTTGTTATACACCGGAGTATAGGCCAATGATTTTAGAGAATACTAGTTAAATTTTATAAATGCAGCTTTAATGTTACAGATAATTAGATATAATGAATTATTTTCACTGTTATAGTTAATTGTAAACAAAATTAGGGATCCCGTAAGACTAATTTTATGACATTTGAGATTTTATTAAAATTTATTCTTTTAAAGCCTTTAAGAGATGAAAAATGGTGGGTATCTCGGATATCTGATTGAGAGGGGGGTACAGACTAACATGAAAGCATCCTGTCAGTATAGAAAATGCATTTTTTCACATAAAACCAAACTATTTACTTTAAGTAAATGATATGTTATACATAAAATCGGTTACACAAATAAAGACTTGACACTTCATACCTCTTAAAATCTTAAATCCATAAAATTAGCTGCCACTGGTCTCGTGATAACTATTTTAACAGTATTCGGACTGCAAGAATTAAGAATTTATTTTTATTTTGTGACTAACTTTAAGTTTTTTTCTTTGTTCATACTGTATGTAAAACGAATAATTATTATTTTCAGTGATAACAGAATGTACAGAGAGATCATCAACGGATAAAATTTTGAATAGAGACTGACTTTTTTCGTTACTCAGAAAATGAATTTTTTTTAAAGCTTGAGGATGATATACGTGTGCAATATACAATGTGAAAATTTTTTTTTGATATTATTATCAAAGAATAAAGGTTTATATATATATATATATATATATATATATATATATATATATATATATATATATATATATATATATATATATATATATATTATATGCTTTGATTTATTCTGAGAAAGTAATACCCCTCATCCGATAAAAGAAGTTACCTTCCAACAAAACATTGATCCAAAACACAACAAAAATAATAAAAAACTGGCCTAATTCTCAGGTTTCTCAGGTATTACAGTGGCTGACAGAGTCCTGACCTAAATCCAACCGAAAATTTGTAGTCATAATTCAAACATATTCTATTAAATAACTTATTCTCCACCGACTTGGTTAACATATTACGGGATAGACTTCTAAAAAAATGGAAGAAAAAATCACCAGACTACGTGAGAATCTTATAAAAAGTACAATAAAACAATTACAATTATTAAAAAAGTTATGGGCTTATGGCTAATAAGTAAATAATATTAAGATATTTAGCCTAATCTAGAAGAGATTCAACAATTTTTCATATTTGTAATTCATAATTTATTTGTTGGGTCTAAATACTTGACAGTACATGTTAATATGATGATTAATTTGTAATATTATTTTCATTTTCCCATAAAAGTATTATTTTCTTAGAATAAATTATATTACCTAGTATTGGTTCTGTATTGTACCATAGTGTAGGTATTGTCCATCTTTATACCGCTTGATTTATATAAAATTGACAGTCTGAAAAGCCAGTTTTCTGGTCTCTTGGGCCCTGAATTCTAACATTTGGTGATCTATGTATAAATTCTGTTATCTGTGTTATTATGTTACTTATTTATGTAAGAACTACTTTCCTATATAAGAACAACGTAATTTGTGTACCTAATGTACAGGTTATTCTTTAATGTGTATTATTTCTATTCTAACAAACCAAATATGTAATATTTATGTTGTAATCTAAGTTTTTTGTGAATATATTTAAGGTTTATTATATTAAAATATAGTTTTTATTGTCACAGTTTTAAAAATTCTATTTGAACGTGATACACATTCTTGAGAATTTCATTTCACTCATCAAAAAAAGTAAATAGTAAATAACACACAACTTTAGCGGCCGACTTTACTTTCGTATATTAATTATATAGGGTGTTTCATAAAATATGCACAAACGCTCGTCTAGAGATCTTCATTCCAAAATAACAAAAAAAGTTCCTGTAAACACGAGTCCGGATTGATATCGTTATTGAAAAACAGGATGATGAAAATGTACTACATCACTGTTTTTGTATAAACCATTTTTTCTTTTACTTAGAGAGGACGCTAGGTATCAAAAAAATTCGAGTTGGGCCTAGCTATTAAATGGGGTTTTATTGTCTATTGTACTGGAATACGTTTTTGCCAATTTTCTTTGAAATCTTCTTCTTCTTCTTCTACCTTCTATAATAGGTCCCTGACCTGTTCCTTCTTCGATTTTCCTCATTCTGGACTTAAATTATCGCTCCACCTTTTCCGTGGTCGACCTCTACTGCGTGTACCACTAGACGATTTATCTCGTGCGATCCTTACCAGTCTATCCTCTGTCTTTTGGCTTATGTGTTTGTTCCATTGTGTCTTACGTTGTAGGACCCACTCATTAATGCAGTCTGTGTTGCATGATTGCCTAATGTTATCGCTTCTTTCTCTGTCTAGTAGCGTTTTTCCTGTTATTCGTCGAAGTATTCTCATTTCTGTAGTCTCCAATAGTTGTTTCGTTTTTGTCGTCTCTGGCCGTGTTTCTGAGGTGTATGTCATAATAGGTCTAATTGTGGTTTTGTAGATCCGAACCTTTGTTTCTTGTTGTAAGTGTTTGTTTCGCCAGATCACGTCGTTGAGGCAACCCGCCACTTTATTTGCTTTGGCCACCTGCCCTCTTACTTCATCTTCGATGTTGCCATAACTAGTTATGTCGATTCCTAGATATTTGAAACTCATTTCTTGTTGTATTATTTGACCGTCTAGTTCTAGTTTGCATCGGAGGGGTTCTTTTGAGGTTGTCATACATTTAGTTTTTTCGGCTGAGATATTTTCTTCCCGTAAGATTAAAGGTATTTAACAATCTCTGGAGGTCGTCTACATTTTCGGCACATATCACAGCGTCATCAGCGTAACAGAGAATTTTTATTTCTGTATCACCCATTTTATATCCTCTATCAAGTCGCACCTCCTTTATTATTTCGTCCATTATCATGTTAAACAACAAAGGACTAAGCGAGTCTCCCTGTCTAATACCGCTGTTGACTGGTATGGGTGTTGATAATTTACCGTTAGTGCGAATCTGAACTTTATTGTTTGCGTATATGTTTTCGATGGTCTGAATTATATTGATAGGAATATTTCTCTTATATTCTTTGAAATGGTTCTATTTATTTAAAAAAAGCTCGAGTTTGGTTAAAATAATTTTTAAAATGGTGTGAAAATCATGCAAAAACTGGCTAGCTATATTTTTAGCATGTCATCGCCTATTAGAAAGAGAGAATATGGCTTTCTTTCTCTCTTGCACTGTGACCGTTAGTTGAGATGCGCAGTCTATCTGTCTTATGAGAGTAGAACGTAATCGGTAAATAATTTGTATAATAAAGATGACTGACTCTATTTCCATTTGATTAAACGAAATTTTTGACTACTAGGTTAATAAAACAACGAAAAAAAAAAATATATTTTTTATTACAAAATAAAAACTTATAACAAAAACACTGATAAAATAAAACATTTTTACCTTAATGTTTAATTTGCAATGTGCAAAATATTGTATATTACACAGCGTCCCAAAAATACGCAACATAAGGGGTCACCTTTTTTTTATTGAATTCTTAGATTTATCTTTTCATAAAATTTCATGTTACTTAAAAATGGGTGACTGAAATGCAGTTGTCGGACTCGATATCAAGTATTGTCTTAATGTTACCAGCTTATATATAAATTACGCTCATTGAAGCATGCAACTGGCGATTTGATGTTACAAAGTAGTGGTTGGCGAAGCTTTCTCAACATTAAGTTTACCAAAGATTCCATTATTATTTTTAATGAGAGCTGCTTTTATAAATTTTCTCTTTTTTAAGTTGGATTTGATATATATTAAAGCAGCTTTAGACCAGACAAGAAACACAAATATATATATATATATATATATATATATATATATATATATATATATATATATATATATATATATATATATATATGGAACCCGATAGAGGAAATTTATAGAAACACTTTATACTAAAAAGATAATGGAATCTTAAGTAAACCCATTGTCAAGATACCTAATCTTTGGAAACCACTACTTTGTAATATCAAATCGGAACCTGAAGACAAAACATTCAGTTTATACTTAATAACAATTAGAAATACAACTTAATCGAAACATCATGAACAAATAAAAATAAAGACAATACAAGTCCAACAACCACATTTTAATCAGTCTTTAACACTAATAAAGAACGAAGATTTTTCACGACTTTGGTCAAGTTCAATAAACATGATTCTTGGGTTTAGACCATGTCAAATTGGAATTATTATCCGACGTTTCGCCTAGGACTGCACTAGGCATCTTTAGGAATCTTTACTCCACAAGATTAGAACACTGAATGACCATCGAGGAGCAACAGTCCGGTATTTATACGCGACTGGTGCTCAACGGTCCTGAAGATGCCCAATGCAATCGTAGGCAAAACGTCGAATAATTCCAACTCGACACGGTCTAAACCAAAGAACTATGATTTTTTTCAATCTTCAACACTGTTCACAACCTTCAAATAATTCTAATAAATTTAAAGACAATAAATTTAAAAAAAAAATGAAATTTCTTTAATAATAATTAAATTAAAACCTCCCTGTTTGTTACGCCTTTTTTGAACAAAAATAGATACAAAAGAATTTTTAATTAACAAAATATTCCAAGAAATGGTTATTATTTTCCACAAGTAAATATCTTTAGAATATTTTGCCTTTTCTAAAATTATTCATTTATAATGACCTTCAAATTTATAACATGTATAAGACTTAAATCTAAACTAAATCAGTTCTGATATCACAAAAGCAAAAACTAGCCAAATAAGAGTATGTTCCTCTTTGAGATGACAACATAATTTTTTTTAACTTCAGCAGATTTTTGACACTGTTATCACTATCTATAAAATGGCAAGTAGCACGAAAACAAAATTATCTCATTTTAGTTACCATTTGAAAGCTAATAATTAACTAAACATCTTTTAATTACGATCTTTAATATTTTATTTACAACTTTTCACTTATAGTTACTTTATTTTCTTGGCGGTAAATAGGAACGCCTAGTAAACTGTCCAAAATCAACTGGATCTCCTACACTGACATATGGAATGTGCCCTTTAACACCACTGGCTGTCATTATTAACGATGGTGGAGTGGTTACAGAGCTTAAAACAAGATGACTGACATTTTCTAGAGTTTCCACAGACTCTGGTGTAACCAAAATTAAAGTATCAGCTTGGAGGTCTATACCTCTTACAAAACCTAAAACAGCATCGTTCATAAATTTAAAAATAAGTCTTCGGTTAATTCATGTTATCAAATAGATTTTGATTTAAGTATATACAAAGAAAAAAAAATTACCGTATCCATGACAAGAGAAAATATTAGAGTGAATATCCAATGTTGAGCATAATGCTACCAAATTTGCATTTACTGCTGTAGGGGATAATACTTTTCCTTCGCCATTAGTAATTGATAATGTAGAAATACTTATACTGAAAAAAAATAATCAAATTAATTAATGCTTTTCCAAAAATTATGGGTAAAGTATTGTTACACGTTCATACAGTTGTTTTTTCCAGTTTAAATGTTCACACTTGTATATAGAGTAATATGTTATAAAAAACATCATACCTATACATATTTACATAAGAACTTGTCAAGTCTATGACACTCTCAGACATCATTTGTCCAAAATATGACAAAATATTAATTTCTCTTGCTTGCCTAGCTTCCAGCGACCATGCTTCATTACTATCTGCCAAACTTTCAAGTTTAACAAAGTCATAGGAAAGGTTAACACTGTCAGTGAATTCACCTAGGCTTATAATATTGTTTTCTTTTAGTGTTTTAGTAACATTATCAGCAGTCAAATCAATTTTATAGTTTTTACTCGAGTTTTTGCTGTTTATTTGTATTACTAAACTTGGTTGCACCCAATTTAAAGACTGCACAGAAATGTCTAAACCTAATCCTTGTGTGAAACCAGGAAAATTTATTAACGTCGGTAATACCTCCATAGCTTCTGTTGCTTCCAGGAGATACCTTACAGATTGTAGGTATTTTTTAATATCATGGCCCATGTTAATATGAGACAACACTAAACTAAAATTAAAAAAAAAAACATTTTAAAGAATTAAATTACCAGGTAGTTAAAAAAAAATAACAAACATACCTTTCAGGCTTCAGCAAATGTGTATAATTTGGCCCAAAAACTTCTTTATCCACAGTAACAACTGAAATACATCCAGGAGAATAAAATTCTGACTGCCCAGGATCTAAATCTATTACTCTTATTCTTTTAAAGTTCATTAGAAGAAAATTAATAGTGTACTGTAGAAACGTACTCTTACCAACCCCTTTTCCCCCGGAAATTACAGTTTTTGATTCTTCTGAAATGTTCTTTAGGACTTCATCCCATTTTTCAGAAGAACAAATTTTATTCCAAATACCTTGTGGTTGAAAATCAACTCTAGGGCCATGTGTTAAGGGTTCTGGGAATATTTTTTGAGAAATATGCTTTTCTATGAAGGATATGTAAGACTCTTTTAGTTCACTGCATAAAAATATAGCATAATGCTGTTGAAATTCCAGTTCAACATCATCTTTACTTAGCAGTTCTTCTGAAATTAAATCTCTTAGTTTAACTGAACTTTCAGCATATACAGTAGTTTTGTTTCTAAGATATAATAATGCTGTTCCCCTAGGTGAATAAATATTTTTTTCCTCAGAATTGCTGTTAATGGTAGCACCCAAAATCTCCACCTCACCATAGATAACTTTTATGGAACACAATCCATGGAAATAAGTTGTTTCACTAAAGTTTAAAGCTACAATTTTATTACCATTGTTCAGAGCCAAAATAACTGGTTGGATTGAATTTTCTGAAGTATCTTGAATTTCTGGAACATTTATTTCTTCACATATTTCATTTAAATCAGTTGATTCTTGCAAATTTTCTTGGGAATTCACTTTTGGAATGGGATCACGCTTGTTTTGCATAGTGTTTTGATCAAGATCACATGAAGAATTCAATATATGCATGTCCAAAATATTAATCTTTTCTTTTTGTTTATTTTTGTTCTGTGAATTTTCCAAATGGCTTCTTTGTTCAATAGAAACTTCCTCTGTTGAATCATTTTCAATTACATTATTACCAGACATGTCTTTATTTTTCAAAATAAATGTACTACTGTTTTTTTTCTGATTACCTATACGGCTCCTTTTTTTACTTTTTGAATTAGAAATTTCCTCACTTTGCCAATCTGATTGCAAGTCGTTTCCAGAAATGTTATAATACTTTTTTGAAATATTTAAAGTATTATGTCCCAAAACCTGTTCATTATATGTTGGGACAAACAAATTGCAAAATCTTTGAAATTTAAAACCTCTGACATTAATTGCTTCATTGTCAAAACTATGTGACAATTCTGGAGAATTTTCCTTAATATTACTTGCTTGTTTTGCATCAAAATCATCTGAACTAGTACTGTAAACTAATTCATCATTTTCATTTTTCGAACTTTTACTAATCTTTGCAGATTTAGACTTGGATTTTTTTGAAAATAAAGTTTTACTTTCACCACTAACTTTATTCTTCACAATTTTATTTTTTGATTTATTTTTTTGTTTCTTGGTATAATCCTGATTTTCATTATTTGTACAAGAATAAACAAAATTATCCCATGTGTTATTTAAGTTTAATTCTGTCTTACCCTCTGAGGAGGTATCCAAAATTAAATCTGCGTCTATTTTCTTTTCCCATTGCATAGACTTACTTTTAATTTTCCGTTTCTTGGCAATGATTTTCTTCTGACCGATATCAGGGCTTTTATCCATTTTATGCAGTTTGACATCATCTGAAGAGTTATCAAACACAAGTTTTTTGCCTTTTCTTTCAAAGAAAGAATGTTTTTTCTTCTTAATGTTAATTTCAGGACTACTATCAGATTCAGGTAAGAGTCTTTTGTTACTCTGCTTACTTATTCCCTTTAACAAATAATCATCATTTTGATCAATTAAAGGATAGAACGTTAATTGATCATTTTCTTGTAAAGTTGGGGTTAGTTGCTTAGCAGATTGCGAGATTAATTCATGACCATGTTCTTTATTAAGATCAGGTGATATATCAATATTTTTGGGTAATTTGTCTTTCTTAAAAGGAGTGGGAACTCTATTTTTGACTTCGTTATGGGGATCTTCAGGACTGTTACTTTCCGCCTCACTTTTATCTTCAAGATCTATGAATGTTACCTGTTTTTGTTTAATGTTTTTCCTTAACGCTTTTTGAAGCTTTGCTTTTGCTTTAAAAACTTCTTTTTTAGTTTTAAATCTATCCTTTATTGTGTTTTTGGTATTATCCTCGCTGCCAACGACTTTGTGTTTTGATTTATTGATGTTTTTCAATGTTGCACTATTGTGTTTAAAAGATTTTTCAGACTGCTTCTTATAGAGACTTTGCCGCACTAAATCTAAATAGTTTTCATCTAGTTTTTCCATTCTGACTTTTTTTTTTAATTTTCAAATCGGTATTTCTGTAGGCTACCAACCCAAGCACGTGTGAACTAACCTGAACTAACCTGGAGCAAAAAAGGTTACTAAACCGGGCATTAATCCAGGATTGCCTATGATTTTTTTTTATTTTCCTAGATTTTTGACGAAAAATTCCCTAGATTTCCCAAGACAAGAGTTGTATTCTTTTGAGTAAATTATCACTGATCAAAGTGAAAAAAGTGAAATTGACAACCTCATGTTCTTTTGAAATGCATTTACTTGTCATTGGGTCGAAGTGATCATGATTACTTCAAGTGATAGAACTGAAAGTGATAATTACTCAAAAGAATATACCTTATTATTTCACTGCATATTCAAATGTAAACGATTGCTTTACTGCATACTTATTTATAAACGGCATTGTAACCTTTATTATCAAAACTGCTTTCTATATAGTTGGTTTACAAAACATAGAAAATAGAGATTTATAAACCAATTACAGAAATAACTTTACCGTAAAATTTAACGTTATGTAAAACAAGTTGAACTAACCGTTAAAAATTCTTTTTTGAAACAACAAAGAGTCGACTTCATCCCTGGCGATAACGTCTCTCTTCTTCAAAGCTTTAATAGCAAAACATTCACCCGTGTTCTTGCATCGAGACAATATGGCTTTGCCGAAGAGTCCCCTGCCTAGAACGCTTACCTTATTATTTCACTGCATATTCAAATTTAAACGATTGGTTTACTGCATACTTATTTATAAACGGCATTGTAAACTTTAATATCAAAACTGCTTTCCATATAGTTGGTTTACAAAACATAGAAAATAGAGATCTATAAACCAATCACAGAAATAACTTTACCGTAAAATTTAACGTTACGTAAAACAAGCTGAACTAACCGTTAAAAATTCTTTTTTGAAACAACAAAGAGTCGACCTCATCCCTGGCGATAACGTCTCCCTTCTTCAAAGCTTTAATGGCAAAACATTCACCCGTGTTCTTGCATCGAGACAATATGGCTTTGCCGAAGAGTCCCCTGCCTAGAAAGCTTACCTTATTATTTCACTGCATATTCAAATTTAAACGATTGCTTTACTGCATACTTATTTATAAACGGCATTGTAAACTTTAATATCAAAACTGCTTTCCATATAGTTGGTTTACAAAACATAGAAAATAGAGATCTATAAATTAATCACAGAAATAACTTTACCGTAAAATTTAACGTTACGTAAAACAAGCCGAACTAACCGTTAAAAATTCTTTTTTGAAACAACAAAGAGTCGACCTCATCCCTGGTGATAACGTCTCCCTTCTTCAAAGCTTTAATGGCAAAACATTCATCCTTGTTCTTGCATCGAGACAATATGGGTTTGCCGAAGAGTCCCCTGCCTAGAACGCTGATAAATTTGAAATTTTCTACCATCATGGTCGTTTGAGATTGGGACTGTCTTCTAGATTCATAAGCGCTATCTGTAGTGCGGACCCCCGATAACTGGAGGCAGCTGGTATAAAGACTAGACTTGAAATAAATAATAAAGTTTAAAAAATAACGGTAGCTACTCTTTTATAATTTTCAGTCCAATGTTATTTTTTTTTCTTTCTTAAGGGTGCATTTTTCAAGGTCATATTAGCAGAATATTTTGATCAAAAATAAGACATTTTTGGACCCGATACACGCGAAAAGTAAAAGCAATTTTGACCTGAAATTTTCGAAAAATGTTCGAGAAAGGTTTAATAAAGACATGGATAACAAAAGTTGCACAGAAAAAAAACAACAAATAGCATTTTTAACCACTTTTTCGCAGGTATGTTTGTAGTCGACGTAAAAAGCCATGATTTTTAAAATCATTTAAAAACGAATAAACATTTGACAAATTTTATTGACGCAGCCTGATCCTTTGTTAAAAATACATTTTCTACCAAAAAAATTACAACGAAAAGGTGTTTATTTTTCACGGGTGTCGGGGAAAACTAAAAACTGGTGTAAAATAAAGATATTATAATTCCCGCTTCGGCCAATAACCTAATCACAAAGTTTAACTGGGCTAATCTGATTTTGTTGGCATTGGTGCTCTCCTTTTATTTGCACTCAATAGAAAGAGATATTCGACTATTGGCTGATGTTCGGAGCAATACGTCACTGTTATGATACCCGAAGTGGACTAACTTCGAGATGTTTGATGCAGAGGTCTCTGCTGAATTATGAATGGAAATTTGCTTTATCAATGAACTCATTCATGTTTTCAATTGGGCTAATTCCCCTAGATTGGGATTCTATAAAAATAAAGGGAAAGAGAAGGCCATAATAAGGATCTAGCATCTTTGTCGAGTCTGTAGTAACGTATAAGTATGTCACTGTCTTAAAAGAGATACAGAAAGGGTATGTAAGAAAATTTGCTTACAGAATCGGCCGCTATAACTAGTTACATTTAATTTTCTAATGTTGTAATTTCATGCAGCTAATTACGAACGCATAGAAATATAAAAAGTATTTCGTTACTTGTATAGTTTTGCATACCATTATTACTAGAGAAAAACTAAGTTAATTACTTCCAAATAATATTCATTCATTTGATCTGTAGAAGAAAAGTTCAAGGACGAAATAAAATAGACTTTCAGTATAATTGTACAACTTATAGAAATAGTTTGCTATTTTATTTTTTCTACAATATTTTGAAAAAAGTAGTTCAAATTGATTAAGATTTTTCTAAATTATAGTATGGTTTAGTTTACCGGAAAAAATTATCTTGCTTTAATACAGTTGATATGTCTTTAGAACCTCTTTTCACCAGGATTAATTAGGTCATCTTACCAAGACAAACTAATCTACGTCCACTATGAAATTAGGAACTGTATTTCTTTGGGATAAATAAAAATCGTTTCCAATAATATTTATTGGTTAAAAAAATTCTATAATAATAAAATATAAATTAAATAATAATATATTAAATATAAATTATATAATAATATATAAAATATAAATTAAATAATAAGAATATTGAGAAAAAGAAAAGGTGATCTGACCATCAACTCCTCAGAGATTGTCACTAATTATGTTATATGAAAAAATAACTATAAATTTTATAACATTAAAAACTTTTATGAATGCATGTGTTCATACGAACAAATATAAATAATTCTATTTGCTGCTAAAACAAAATTAATATGACAGTCTTGCATATTAAGTAACAAAGGTTATAATAAATGGTTGATAAAAACCTTAATATTACACAAAATTACAAAAAATTAACTAGTAATGTGTCGGTCTATACATTAATGCGATCATAGACGAAATGTCCTTTACCTTTCATACAAATGTGCAACATCAATATGTCTACGTAACATCTATATAGAATATATCATATCACTGTATGTGGTATGTTCTCTAATGCGTTAATAAAAATATAAGGACATACGAACCAGTCCATTGGTCAACACTGCAATTTTTCAATTGCAATGCTGCATAACCGCAGCAGCAAATACAATAATATATCACTAAATGCTTATATCCTGTTAAAAAATACAATTAATGAAAACTGATTTCTATGAGTATTAATTATGTAATTTTACTATTACTTTATACACATATAAAGATTACTCTCCTATTAAAAAGAGCATTCTTCATAGAAAATGAATTTTTCTCCCTATATATAAGTGAAACAGTTACTTCATAAACATTTGTCTCCCTTTAAACAAGCATTCTTCAGTTCTGAGTTCACTCAGGGTAGGTATCATTAGGGTTTACCTGCCCTACCAGAAGCTAAAAATAAAAATAATTTAAAAATATCTGGCTTCTAATATATTTCAACTTTTTCTAGGAAAGAATCCTAAAATATATATTATTACCAATACTTTTTAAATCTCTTCTAAACAATAAGCATTGTTGATAAACACTGGTTTTCTGACAATACAAAATATAAAATATTTTGCCTATACAATATTTCAGTTTTTCTAAGCAGGAAAACTAAAAAAACATGTAATATTACCATTACTTCATAGGCATTTCTCTCTAACAACAAGAATTGAAAGAAACTGTATTAACAAATATTGTATTTTTGTCAGTACTATTCTGTGAATGTGTTTTGGAGCTCATCCAGGAGAGGTTACATGAAGGTTTATCTGCCCTAAATAAAGCTAGAAAAAAGCATTTTAAAAATACAATATATATATATACATATATATATATATATATATATATATATATATATATATATATTAAAAATAAACAAATTCACGGTCTATATATTTGAAAAAGTTGTTTTATTCTCCTTACGACCGTTAAGAAAGGGGACAGACAGTATATTCTCTGCGAATTCCACTCTGGTTCACTCTCCATACTAGTTTCGACCACCTAATGGTCTCATCAGTGGAGCTGTAACGAACCGAGAGTAAAATGCACAGAAAACAAATGTCTACTTAAAATCCCCATATCGTAAAGTATCGGCAGGATATTACCTGCAGAACTTGATGCCGGACTGCTATCTTAAACAGTACAAACGAACATCTGAATATACCCCGGAGCGGTAGGAAATTTATTAAAAATAAACAAATTCACGGTCTATATATTTGAAAAAGTTGTTTTATTCTCCTTACGACCGTTAAGAAAGGGGACAGACAGTATATTCTCTGCGAATTCCACTCTGGTTCACTCTCCATACTAGTTTCGACCACCTAATGGTCTCATCAGTGGAGCTGTAACGAACCGAGAGTAAAATGCACAGAAAACAAATGTCTACTTAAAATCCCCATATCGTAAAGTATCGGCAGGATATTACCTGCAGAACTTGATGCCGGACTGCTATCTTAAACAGTACAAACGAACATCTGAATATACCCCGGAGCGGTAGGAAATTTATTAAAAATAAACAAATTCACGGTCTATATATTTGAAAAAGTTGTTTTATTCTCCTTACGACCGTTAAGAAAGGGGACAGACAGTATATTCTCTGCGAATTCCACTCTGGTTCACTCTCCATACTAGTTTCGACCACCTAATGGTCTCATCAGTGGAGCTGTAACGAACCGAGAGTAAAATGCACAGAAAACAACGGTCGTAAGGAGAATAAAACAACTTTTTCAAATATATAGACCGTGAATTTGTTTATTTTTAATAAATTTCCTACCGCTCCGGGGTATATTCAGATGTTCGTTTGTACTGTTTAAGATAGCAGTCCGGCATCAAGTTCTGCAGGTAATATCCTGCCGATACTTTACGATATGGGGATTTTAAGTAGACATTTGTTTTCTGTGCATTTTACTCTCGGTTCGTTACAGCTCCACTGATGAGACCATTAGGTGGTCGAAACTAGTATGGAGAGTGAACCAGAGTGGAATTCGCAGAGAATATACTGTCTGTCCCCTTTCTTAACGGTCGTAAGGAGAATAAAACAACTTTTTCAAATATATAGACCGTGAATTTGTTTATTTTTAATAAATTTCCTACCGCTCCGGGGTATATTCAGATGTTCGTTTGTACTGTTTAAGATAGCAGTCCGGCATCAAGTTCTGCAGGTAATATCCTGCCGATACTTTACGATATGGGGATTTTAAGTAGACATTTGTTTTCTGTGCATTTTACTCTCGGTTCGTTACAGCTCCACTGATGAGACCATTAGGTGGTCGAAACTAGTATGGAGAGTGAACCAGAGTGGAATTCGCAGAGAATATACTGTCTGTCCCCTTTCTTAACGGTCGTAAGGAGAATAAAACAACTTTTTCAAATATATAGACCGTGAATTTGTTTATTTTTAATAAATTTCCTACCGCTCCGGGGTATATTCAGATGTTCGTTTGTACTGTTTAAGATAGCAGTCCGGCATCAAGTTCTGCAGGTAATATCCTGCCGATACTTTACGATATGGGGATTTTAAGTAGACATTTGTTTTCTGTGCATTTTACTCTCGGTTCGTTACAGCTCCACTGATGAGACCATTAGGTGGTCGAAACTAGTATGGAGAGTGAACCAGAGTGGAATTCGCAGAGAATATACTGTCTGTCCCCTTTCTTAACGGTCGTAAGGAGAATAAAACAACTTTTTCAAATATATAGACCGTGAATTTGTTTATTTTTAATAAATTTCCTACCGCTCCGGGGTATATTCAGATGTTCGTTTGTACTGTTTAAGATAGCAGTCCGGCATCAAGTTCTGCAGGTAATATCCTGCCGATACTTTACGATATGGGGATTTTAAGTAGACATTTGTTTTCTGTGCATTTTACTCTCGGTTCGTTACAGCTCCACTGATGAGACCATTAGGTGGTCGAAACTAGTATGGAGAGTGAACCAGAGTGGAATTCGCAGAGAATATACTGTCTGTCCCCTTTCTTAACGGTCGTAAGGAGAATAAAACAACTTTTTCATATATATATATATATATATATATATATATATATATATATATATATATAAAACATTTTTGATAAATATTGTATTTTTGTCTGTACTATTCTGTAAATATGGTTTAGACCTTGCCTAGGGAAGTTAACATCAGGCTTTATATATATATATATATATATATATATATATATATATATATATATATATATATATATATATATATATATATATATATATAATCAAAGGATTTTTAATTAATCAAAAAATTAAATATTTATTTTGAAATTTTAAATAATTCGCTTTTGTGGACATTACTAATAAATTTCAAGTGACAAACTTTTTATTTTATCTTGTCTAGCCTTTCTTTTGGCTTGTAATAAATTGGAACGGATGGCTACTTAGGTATCTGGGAAAGTGTGGCGGAAAGATGCCATCACTCCCCATGCAAACAGATTACATGGCGGCGTTTTTGACACACAATCACTCTCTATAGATACTTTTTCCAAGTGGAAAGGATTAGGAGGGGTAGTAAAATCTTCCGAGAAATGGATCCTGTTGGTTAACAGATAGATCTCGGCGAGACGAAAAAACTGGAGTCGGGGTGTTCAGCAGGAGCACGAGAATCAGAGTTTTACTTTCTCGGACAATGTGCGACAATCTTTACATCGGAAATTTATGCTATTCTGCAGTGTGACCATCTCTGTAATAGTATCATAAACATAATAGGGTAATAAACATATATTCACAGAGTAGGGCTGCGATAATGGTACTGACGTCCAGTGTCCAAACTTCGCGACTGGTATCCGAGTACAAAGATGTACTGAACAGTCTGACAAGGAAAGGATGCACAATCAGACTCGTATGAGTCCCGGTTATTTGGGTATAAACGGAAATGAGAAAACGCACCTTCTGGTAAAGATCGGGTCCGCATTAAACCATATGGACCCAAACCACTTCTACCTACCCCAATTGTCGTTGGCAAAAAGGAATTAAAACTGTTGGTGGAAAGTAAATTTATTGAATCGTGGAGAGGAACTCCTGGAATGAGGTGTGTCAAGGAACAAACTGGACCTAGCGCAAGACTTACTAGGGAGCTTCTCTTCTTAGGAAGAAAAGAGCTGCGAATTGTAGTGGGACTGTTGACAGGATATTGTTTTCTTAGGGGGCTTTCTTCATAAGATTGGTGTCATAGATGATCTGACGTGCAGATGGGATCTGGAGGAGAATGAAACATTTGACTATTTCGGAGATACAATTCTGTTACTGAAAACAGTTAAACAACTTTAATTAACAAGGCTGCTCGGATTCGCAAAGGTGATCGGATTCGAATGACCTGCAACCATGGTGCTATGTAAAGAGCCCTAGGAGGCCTAGACACCGATAATCAAATATCACCTCCTTTTTGTTAATTCATTCGTTCAATCACAAGTTAAGAGAGAACAATGATCAAATCATTTTAATTTATTACCTGTTACCTAAGCATTTTTCAATTTTAAACAATATGGAAAGGTGTATAATTATTTATTTTTAACCTAATTACCTCATAGTAATAAATGCAATCTTTTTTAGTTTTATTTTGCCTTTCACTATTTCCAAACAAATTGTTTTATTTGCTTTTACTGCCTCAGCTAATGTTTGGCCCTTTTTATTAACTTTATGGAGACAGTTTATCTCTATTATTCCATTCTCTCCTACAAGGCCTAAAAACGAAGTTAATATATTATAAAATACTACTTAAGAAACATTTTTTAAAGGTTGCCAGGTAAAAATTTCTTACCAACAGGGGTTGCAGCTAAATGTGGATTTTCAACATCTATAAACAGACAGCAATTCCTTACCACGCCATTAGGTCTGGTGCTAGTAAATTTCTGTCTTGCCACATCTTCCATCATTAGGCCATATTTTGTTGCCTCGGTAGAGAATGAAACAGTATTTAAGATTTTCTTGATTAAACCTATAAAGGGAGTACTTGCTTTGCGTTTGCATACGAGGTTCGTAAGTTGGATTACCCCACTGCCCAACTGTATCGCGTTCAATCTTTACATCTTCTAATGAAACCTAAGAAAAAGAAAATAATTAAATAAACAAGAAAGTATAAAGGTGCAGTTATTTGAAATAGTAGTTTTACGTAGAGATATATACCAATAAAGTGCTCAATATTTTCAATAAACTGGTTTAATTTTCTAATATAAAAGATATGCTATCATACCTTTAACTTTCTCAAGGGCCTTTCTTGTTCCGAGAAATATTCTGCTTCAGACAGTGGTGGTTGTTCTGCCTTGGACTCATAGTCTATATTTGGCGCTACAAAAGATGTTTTTTTTTGTGGTTTCTGATCTCTTTGACATTTCAATTCAATTGTCCTTTTGTTCTCGGCCATTAATTTTTTAAAACTGTCTCCTGCTGGACTTCCCACAATTTTTTCCCATTGATCAATCTGCCAATCAGGGCCTTCATTGTATCTTAAATAGACAGGTTTCGTTATGCAGTGTGTGTAAAATTTGTTAGAAAATATCTTTATCCTTTACTTAATATAACCAGTAATAACTATTGGTATAATCACAAAACATCAATATAATATTAAATATAAGTAATTTCAATATGTTTTGATCCCAAAAAAAAAATTAATTTCACATTAAAATTTGGTTCATATTCACATATTGTTTATTACCCTTTACAATTTATAAAACATATAATAATTGTCCTAACTTGGTTTTATCAAACACTTTGTAAATTGAAATCATATTTTCTTATGTATGAAATAGTAAACGGCATTGTAATTTTCCTTGCAATAACATAAAAAAATTGAGCACGGAGCAATAGATGAAGCTTTTTAAAGAATTTGAAATTTTTAAATTAAATATAAAATACCTTGGTCTGGTTTGGGAAAAACCACGGCCGGTTAGGTTTAACCTCATTGCTGCATTAACTTTGCAAAGTAGCGACATATATCATTCAACTCTATTATTGGTTTCATTGTCTACGAGTTGTCCTTTTTCCTGTAATTTTTCTACTGCACCTAAAATGGATGAGAGTTAAACAAAGAAAAGAGAAATTATCATTTAAACATACTGTTTATATGATACAGTAATCCAGAATCTCTCACTGCTTTCATTTTGCTTTGACTATTATCACTTACAAGTTGACAACAGTCTAAACTACAGTGCGTCCAAAAACGTGGTTAATGGTATTACCTAAGTCATTTTTCAATTTCTCTACATCTCCATGTGCATTAACATACAGATTTTTCATGATAAAATTTTGAATGTCACAAATTTTCTTCTTAGTGAGTAGTTTTTTTTTGCATTAGCCATTAAACTTTTTAAACAGTTATATAAGCCTTTGCCTACATTTTTCACCACATGGTTTTTACAGGCTATTTTATCTACAAATTTATCATAGGTTTCCTCCCTTTTAATTTTTGCAAAGACACTAGAATCCACATCTGCGATGAAACGTTTATATTTAAGACCATGCATTATTTGGCTCAGATTAAATCTTTCAACAATTACATCAGCTTCCATTGATGATCTTCTGGGTCTTTATTTCTTTTAGCCGATCTTGATCACACAATATTTATTTCTTACTCCAAGAAACAATAACTTTTGTGTATGTTGACCTATTATAACTGCCTAAAAATAATTAAGAAATTTTTATTTAATTTTCTCTTAAAAATTAGCGAGCAGTATAAATTCATATATATATATATATATATATATATATATATATATATATATATATATATATATATATATATATATATATATATAGATCATAACTACTACACTACTATGTGTGTAAAACTACAGAAGTCTTAATGGTTGATGACAACGTTTTTATTTTTAAAATTATTAAAAAAATCTTGACTACATTATGCTATATAAAATCTCCTTACCCACTGAAACTTTGTCCTTGGCTCTGGTCTTGCTCTTCAAATGAACAAAAGTATGCAGGGTCAAGACTAACATTATCGCTAAAAGAATGGTTGACATCAGTTTTATAATACTGTATGAAATTTTTTCTAAAATACCAAGGATTATGACATGATACTAAAATTATTAAAGTGTTATTTTTTCAATGTATAGTTTACATATTATTTCAATAAAATTAAATTTACTATGGCAGAAGGATTTTAGATAAGGGTCATGGGTGTAAAGGCAATAAAGAACTTTTAAATAAAATTTAAAAAAAAATCATTAAAAATTAAGTTTTCTGATACAACACTTCAAATTCAGATATAAAGATAGAAATGTAACAAAGGTTAAAGGGGAGAAACGTTAATATGAAAAGGGGGAAAAGAGCAATATATGAAATTATAACACAAAAACAAAAATATTCAAAGTAAAAAATAAATATAGGGTCAAATATTCATCAACATTCTCTGTTGTATAGGAAATTTTCTCAGCTTTGCATGAATGCAATGAAAAATGAGGATTTCTATTTAAAAAACTCAAATTGAGATTTGAATGACCTTGTAAATTGACCTTAAGGTCAAAGTCACTAGCACCAATAGGTGATCCCCATTGTCCTAAACAACTTTTGTCCAAACCATTTTTCTGTCTTATTATGGAGAAATTTGGGTAGTGCTGAATTAGACACCTATTAATTATCTAAAATCACAATGACTTAGGAGGTTATTAAACTTTATTTACCTACCCATGACTGCTTATTAGATTTAGTATTTAATTAGTATTACTAATTTAATCAGTATTTGTAAAAATTTAGTATAACCAGTATGGAAACTTTCTTTCTCACCTACTAAAATTTGGTTCTGGTTCTTGCAATGATCTAAAATATGCTCAGGACAGATGACATCTCTAAAAGAAGATGAGTGAATATTAGTAAAATATATGTACATGGATATTACTGTAAAGGTTATTGATTAAAATATTACCAGAACACTATAAAATTAATTTCTTATTCATTGTAAAATAAAATTATGTAAGTTTCAAATTTTACAGCCAGACTCACTAAAAATGTTTAACTTTTAAATCTGATGCAGTCATCAAGAAAAGATATTTTAGTTGACCAGTTATGTTTTTGATTTTGTTATAACTTGTCTAAACTTCTTGTTCTGGGTAATCTTTATCACAGATATAGGAACACAGACCGTTACATATATAAAAAAGATAAAACAAGATAAAGCTTAGAATGAGTAAGAAAAATTTTTGTAAACCATAAATAATATTTTTCATTTTTACTAGCTTGGTAACAAAACAAGACGAGTTTTTTAATCTTATATTCTGAAGATTGAAAACTTGACTGACATTTTTCTCCTTGTAAATCAATACATTTATTGTCAACTTAGACCAGTTTTCGAATTAGATAATTAGAGGAATTAAAGTTTACCATTAACATGTTCTTTTTTGAATTCAGTATATAGATAAAAATTAGTTACAGAGGTAAAAAATATTTTACACAATGGAATGGTAACCTAAATAATTTTTGATCTAAATTTTTCAAAAACCACAATTTAACTACTAGCAACCACAATATTAATAATAGGTTTACCAGAATAAAAATAATACTATTGTAAAGGGTTAAACATAACAGAGTTTCAGTACTTTTCAATAAAGAATTTTCTAACGATTGAGTCACAACAACAACTTTAAAATTTGTCTTTTTACTGAAGGAGAACTTTCTAACAGAAAAATAAAATGCTCAAAGAAGAGAAGAGGCACAAAAAATAGAGGTATATAATAAAGTTAAGTAAAACAAATCTTTAGTAATAATTTTATTCTAAATTTTTTATGCACTAATGTAATTTTTTTCATTTGTTTGTTGGTAATTATTTCAAGTGAGCTAGAAAAATATTCATAAGTCTCCTGACTGTACCTGTAAGTCACCTACTACGTTTAGACCCTCATATTTTTTAACAAATCGTCAAGGCCTATATCACAAACTTTTACTATCATGATCTTGGCTTTTCTAAATATGCCAAAATTAAAACTACAATAAACTCTTTGTCTTTCTTAGTATTTAAGAACGGTTTAAATTCCTGATTTTTCATTAAATTTACCATAGTTTATATTGAAAAAATAACTTATTCGCCTTAATTACCCGTATTTATGACTTACCTGTAAAACTTCTTTTTTCTAAATAATTTTTGAGCCTTTCTCCATCTGATATTCCTGCTAAAAGACAACTCAGTCTACGAACTTTTTTTTCCCCATGTCTACAGCACACAGAAGTTTACACTAACACTAATTGTATTTATAAAAAAAGAACACTTAAACGAAAACCAATTATATTTATTAAAAATAAACATTGAAACAAAACTGGCAGAAAATGTTTTTTAGCACATACAAAATTTAGAATATTTATTTCACACCCTCTCAAGGTCAAACGTCCCTAAACGAAAAAGTTAGCAAATCAAATAAAACAAAATTGCTTTGTTGTATTTTCGAATAATCGTGTATTCTCCGAAAATCCCCGATCGCATCATAACATACAGGGTTGCCAAATGTTTCAGACAAAATGACACAAAATCTAATAAAAGCTATTCAAATTCTAGATAATGTTCACAGACTATTTTCCCATTTTTTATTCTGTAATTTTTTGAATTTGGTACCTGAACATGACCAATAAAACAATAAATTTTAGCTTAATCGACGATGATATATTAATATTTGACAACACTGTCTCACTTTTAATTCTTCATTGAGTGATTCTATAACTTCGGATTTACTATTTTTTACGTTGAGAATTACTATATTTTACGCTAAGCAATTTATTGCGTCTATTCTGCATAGGGGTGACATCTAGTATAAAACATCGAAATTAGCTGTGAATGACAGATAAATGGGCAAAAATGGCGGGCCTAATGCCCCCTTAATGTAGTCATGAACGAAATTTTTGGAAACCTACAGACTTCATAGCTATAAAGTCCAAGTTTGATATGAACTATGAAGTAATAACTGGGCTGCTTTCTCGATTAGAGGATCCAATGATATGGTTTACCGGTAAATCCGAGATGAAAAAGGGGGCTGGACTGGGAATAACACGCCCAGACGTAAGGCTTGCTTAGGAAACATTCTACCACTTTCCAAACATAAATGTATGCAATTCAAAGCTTGAACGTTGGTCCAATCTAAAATAAAATTACGTAACTGCATATTTAACCTTAAACGATCAGTTCACTGCATATTCAACTGTAAACGATTTCTTTACTGCATACTTATTTCTAAACGATTTAGTCAACTTTAACATCAAAACTGCTTTCTATATAGTTGGTTTATACAATATAGAAAATAGAGATCTATAAACCTATCTGAGAAATAACGACTGTATTCTTTAGAGTAATTATCAATTGATCAAAGTGAAAAAAGTGTAACTGATAACTACATGTTCTTTTGAATATGCATTTACATGTCATTGGGTCGAAAGGATCATGATTACTTCAAGTGATAGAACTAAAAGTGATAATGACTCAAAAGAATAGCCATAACATTGATGCCAAGGATGATAGGTGGAGTCTGTTGTCTCAAAAAACGATTTTTGAAGGTTCGTTAGTTCAGCCTATTTTACGTAACGTTAAATTTAGCAGTAATGTTATGTCTAGTGTATGTAATTAAGTCCAAGTTTAGTTATTTCAAGATGATTACATCAAACAGTGCTTCATGGCCTTTTTCAGTCAGTTTATTTGTTAGAAGCACACCACAATTTTTTGTTCATCTTCTTGTATAAAACCATTTCCAAAAAAATGCTTTGAATGGACTTACTCATCTGGTATATAAAAGAATTATGATCATGACCAATTTGTTTCAGCCATTTATCCGTTTTGTCCAACTGCTTATGTCAATACAAATTCGGAAAGCCACATGAATTGCTTCTACCTTTGTCAGTTGGTGATAACGATTATATTTAGTCAGTAAAATTTTCCTACGGGGTCAGCGTATTCACTATTATTATAAATTAACTTTCCCCAATATGGCGAACAGCGTGGTTTTGATATTTTTTGTTTATTACACGATTACACATTACTTTAAAAGTCAATGGTCTATGCTTGATTCTTTGCGAAAACTTTGAGGTTATGATTTACTAATTAATAACCTCAATCACAAAAGATCCCTGGATATCTTGAGACCTCAGTTTGTTTTGAAATTGGAACTCGGCTCCTCTGCTCTTCTAAATTTTGATCTTTTCTTTTTCTGCAAGGCTTAACAATGTCGGTGTGGAAAAAAGCGGCGAAAGCCCACCAAAAGACACACAAAGAACGTCATCAGCCAGAAGAAAGACAGCACTTGGGATTATTGGAAAAACATAAGGATTATCAGAAAAGGGCAAAGGACTATAATGAGAAGAAAGCGACTCTTAAGCTTTTAAAAAAGAGGGCCTTAAATAAGAACCCTGATGAATTTTATCATCACATGATTAATTCTAAAACTGAAGATGGTAAGTCGAATTATTTAGCTATTTTTATCTTTTCAAACTAACTCTGCAGATGGAATAGCTCCTTTTTTTTAAACATATATGTAGAAACGAGACGTTACATACATAACATTATTTTCTTGTGTTATAACGTTTCAGAACAGAAAGTTAAATTAAATGATTCAAAATCGAATTTATTTCAAGAATACAGTGACACTATGTATGTAAGTGCTTCATGCAGTTAAACAAGAACTACATCAATGAGAAAACTAGCTTAAATTACTGAAATATCATCCCAAAATACTAAAAAGTGTTAGGATATTAATAACGTTACAATAAAACAATTTTTTCCATATCTGATGCATGAGTTTTTCAAATTTATGGGATTTTAGTGTATTTATCTTCTAGCAAGAGTATTTTAGAGCCTCCCTCAAAATTTTGTTGATTTCTTACATGTAATGTCTTAGGATTGCACTTTGAGAAAGAAACAGAAGAAGAAGATACTCCAGACCAAATCCGGTTAATGCAGACCCAAGACCTCAAATATATAGTGACCAAAAGAACACAAGAACAAAGGAAAATAGAAAAACTTCAAGCACAGTTGCACCTAACAAGTGTTGATCATAATGTTCAAAATCAACATGTACATTTTGATAAAAAAGGGAGAGAAGATAATTCAGAGAAAAATAGACTTGAATTATTATCACAACGTGAGTTGCCAAATATAAATCCTGAAGTTTTACAGGTAAGATATATTAATTTTTGGAAATGTGTATTCTTTATAGGTTTTGCTAAGGCTATTTTAATTCTAAAATATTTGTTTCGTACAATTCTGGTAGTAATAAAAATCTATTTTTAGAAATCTTCTAGAAAACGCCAAGCTTTGTATAATGAACTTGCCAAAAGAATCAAGAGGGAAAAAGAACTGACTATAATTCAACAAAAAATTGAAATCAATAAAGCTGTAGGAGATAGAAAAAATGTTTTACGACCGAAAAGAATTAAAAAAGGATCCAAGGATGCTGCACCAGTGTATGTGTGGAAATATGAAAGGAAAAGATAGAGCCGAAAAATCATATGAATTTTTTAACTATTTTCTTTTATACAAGAGTTTAAATATTAAAAAAATATTTAACTAATTTAACAACTATTTTTGTATATTATTCTTGTTAAGTAGTAAATAAATAAATGATATTTTGAAATATTATTACTTTTTCTGATCACAGCCTTAAAAGGTGCATTGTGAAAAAAAAATCATTAAAAGAATTTCTGAATTAGATATGGCTAGTTTATAATAGGTAACTGGGTATAAGCGTGTAAAAAGAAATAAAAGTCTTTAACCTGGAAAAAAATTAAGTTTTTTCTTATAGGACAAGTGAGATAATTTGAAGATTCTAAACATTTATAGGTGATAATTTAGCAGTTATGAAAGTATGTTGATAACTAACATAAAAATTCCTTAAAACCCTAGAGTGTTTTCACTAGATGAAGCATTTCGAAAAAGTAGAACTTGGCCGTCTTACAAGTCCCATTCTTTCACAGAACTTGTTTTTACTTATCTACTGTTCACTTACACTACTTTATAGCCAATCGTTATACCACTAGAATACCTCATAGTGTTAGATTACACAACAATAATCATTAAATTCAGTTAATATGTTTCCAAAAAATTTGGGAAAAAAACAATATTTTTTTTTAAACTTTTACGTCCTCTAACGCCTGAACGAAGCAGTATCGATCTATTTGAATGTCGAGTCATCAAACGTTATACACGTATTTTCCAAACACCCTGTAGAACATGGCCGTGAGTAAATTTGTCCAACATATTTATGATAAGCTGGCATTTTCTATGAAATTTTAAAAACCTGCCACCCCTCAAATTGACATTATTTAGTCTACAAATAGTACAAAAAGTTATGAACCTGATTCCGCTGACGTTTCGTTGCTGAAATAATGGAGTGTTTGATCCTTTCTTACTTCACATGTCTGTGGATTTACCATTTTTTACTGTTGGATTATAACTAAGCAAAATTGGTATTTCATTTAGAAGATTTATATAGTTGCAAAAATGTGATGTATTTGACAACAAATTTTTATCAAATAATTTTTCTCAGTGTACCACACGAAAAAGTTAATTATGTCAATTAAAAAACGTACAAATATAAGAAATCTTCATATAATTATATGATATGGAACACGTTTTTTAAAACACCATATAAACTTCTATTTAATTTTTTTACCTTTCAAAATATTAGCTTAAAAATTTTTGAATACAAGTTGATGACAAAATTAATACTGCTTTAGAAAAGGCAATAAAATATCCTTTTAAGTATCATTTAAAAGATACTTAAATAAATTTGGAATTAATTGGTTAATAGATTCTTTAGAAACAGTTGTTGTTCAAATCTGTTAGTAGACATGGCGAACTTCTGGACACAAATAAGAGAAAGCAAGAAAACTTTTGTTGTAGCTGAAGTTGGTCAAAATCACCAAAGTGATATTGCAGTTGCCAAAGAACTGATAAGAATAGCAAAGGTAAATTAAGCAATTTTGAAAATACATTAACAGTAAAGATGTTTGTATTTTAATAAGGACATCAACCTTATGTTCACTGGCAAAGCATTATTTATTTTAAAATTTATATATATTAACTATTTTTTAAAAATGTATGCCCTAAGAGACGGGTGTGTGTAAAGCAAAATTTGGTGGTAAGTATTGGATAAATTTTAATTCTCAAGAAATAAAGTCAATTTTTCTCTCACTTGTGATTTTTACTCCAGCAAGTTTTCAGTTAGTTTTCCAATCCTAATCGATTTAACATTAATTCGGCTGTTAAAATAAAATTTAGCGAGCCATAAAAGTGTTATTTTGTAGACGTTCTGTATTTTTTTCTTTAAATAGTATAGAATATTATTTTTTTTAAATTATACTTGTAATATACTACTGATTTCGATAGTGTCATCTTAGAAAGTAATTCTTTATTAAGGTAAAAAAGAGCCAGTGGAAAATGAGCTAAATTTCAAAAGAAAAAAGTGTGTGAGGTACCATCTATTAGAAATTCGTGAAAAAGTAAATATTTAAAAATTTTACTCTATAATTTAAGACTATGAAAATAATTTCCCATACTTTATTTTAAGGAATCTGGTGCGGACTGTGTGAAGTTTCAAAAATCATGTATACCGGAAAAATTCACTAAAGCAGCCTTAGCTATGCCCTATTGTGGAATAAATAATTGCAACAAAACGTATGGGGAACATAAGTATTCCCTGGAGTTCGATGAGAAGGATTTTATAGAATTACAAAAACATGCCAAAGTAAGTCTAAATAGAATCAGTAAATTATAAAGGAATCATTTTAATAATTTGTTGGGAACGGTATTTTACGAAAGTACTATATATATATATATATATATATATATATATATATATATATATATATATATATATATATATATGGCATCCCGGGACATGGGAACGTGCACTTGTGGCGTCAAGTTGCATGGGCGCGTAGCCGCACCGAATCCGCGACGGGGTGTTAGTCTCCGCAGTTCTCAGGCCCCAATTAACAATCATACCTTGTAATCGGGATCCGGAGTACAAATCTCCGATTCCCAAGGAAGATTGATTGTCTAAAGACGGGGGTGTTGTGTAAACTACACCTCACCGTCAGTTCCCGCCACAATTTAAGTTGAAATATCAGCATCAAATATTATATAGTACGACAACGGGTGTCTGGGAAGGTGTCAGTCGAAACCCATTGAGGAGTCCTAAGGCTGGCACCGGAACGAAACACCCCAAATTTTTAGATTATTCGTAATTCTCGCTAGGTACAGGGACCTTAGCGGAATACGAATATATATATATATATATATATATATATATATATATATATATATATATATATTCTATATTAACATGTTAATTAATGTTGTTTGCTGAAATATTAACTTTATTTCTAGAATCTTGGAATACTATTTACTGCATCGGCTATGGATCTAGTTTCTCTAGATTTTTTAGTAGATCTTGATGTACCATTTATTAAAATAGGATCTGGCGATTCAAATAACTTTTTGCTTATTGAACAAGCTGCCCAAAAGGGCATCCCACTAATTATATCAACAGGTATGTGTAAACTAATGGTGTACGAATGGGGAACAAAAAGCTTTATAACTAAAAATTAAAAAAAAAAATCCATAAATTAAAAATTATAAAAAAAAATACCCAAAAGATTTTTGTAATAACGCCAAGTTTTTCCTGTAGGTACGTAAGTAATTTAAATATCATTTCCCGGATTTTTTAACCTTACTCGTATTTACATTCCTTAACAAATTTTAGGTATGGTAGACTTTGACACTGTAAAAGAAATATACAACTTGGTATCGAAATACCACAAACAATTCGCCCTAATGCATTGTGTGTCAGCATATCCAACACCGTACGAAGATATACACTTGTCAGTTTTGAACCAGTTCCAAAAAGAATTTCCTGATATTGTAATTGGTTACTCGGGACACGAACTTGGAACACATATTAGTGTTTGCGCAGTAGCCATGGGTGCAAAGGTAAATATCCCTATTTTTTAGGTGAATTGAACTTGGAGATTGAATATTTTATGTTGCCTCAGGTTGTTAGGTGATACACTCAGTACTGTGTGAAGTCTACCCATAGGTATCGATATTTCTATCTTATTTTGGGAACTTAAACCTAATATGTGCATTGCAAATGCCTCAGCAAAGCTATCCTTCTGGTTTCTTTATATAGCTTGATACTTTCTCTCCCCATGTATTTTTATTATTGATTTTTGTCCTTTCATCAGGAAAATTTGTGCTTTCACCTTGTATAAAGATACTTGGTGGACATTCTAAAGTATCCATAAATAATGTGTATATAGCTCCAGCTATGCAAAGAGACGCCCTGCACTCCATTTAGCCTGGTGATCGTCTTCTTCTATCTTATTTTTGTCCACCACACTTTATCTCCGCGGTATCGAGACGTTGAAAACGATACCTTAGAAACATGAATTGGCTGAAAATAACTTGTGCACTCTGATTTTTTTTTTAATTAATAGATTTATAGAATACCCGTTTCTGGAACTATTATAGATCTCTATTTTTTCAAGTTTTCCCCTTTATATTGTGTTCAGCATTTTAAATGTCTCCATTACAACCTGCAATTAACAGGTACATGCGCTAAAAATACCCTTAACATCCTACATCAATATATATATATATATATATATATATATATATATATATATATATATATATATATATATATATATATATATATGTTTCTGGATTCACCCTTGTCTATCCTCTGCAGATATTTTTTCACATAACTAATCTTACTATTTGTCTAATCCAAATATTTGACGAATTGTACATTGTTGGTAGAAAAATTTTATTCTACCATTAAATGACTTTTTTTTTTAATTAAGATATTTATTTATTCCAGATCATTGAACGACATATTACTTTAGACAAAACCCAACAAGGTACTGATCACAAATGTTCTCTAGAACCTAATGAATTGGAAACCATGGTGCAACAAATACGATCTCTAGAACTAGCTATGGGAGAACCAACTAAAAAAATGCAAAAGTCTGAAAAAGCGTGTTATGATAAGTTGGGAAAATGCGTGGTTTATGCTAAAGATTTAGAAGAGGGACATATAGTGCATTTAGATGACATAAAAATAAAAGTTTCTCCACATAAGGGTCTCAATGGAACCAAATATAAGGATATTTTGGGAAAAAAGTTATGTTATAATGTAAAGCAAGATGATCCGGTTATTCTTTAATTTAAAAACCGATATGGAAGCTTTGTATTTTACTTTTATAATAATAAAATATATATTTTCTGTTTTCATATTAGTTCTATTCAAAACGATGTAATTACGTTGACATCTGCCTCACATACTCAATTGTAGCTTTACACAAAACATCATCACCTTGACCATCAACTACTGCAGATGTGTCGTCTGCAAAGAGAGTTCTAAGATATAAATAGAAAAAAAATTAGGCCCAGAATAATTTCCCAAGGCGCACCAGAATTCACCATAGTTTTTCTGTATTTGAATTTATTTGTTCCTTAACCTGATTACTGATTGGGATCTATTTTCAAGAAAAAATTGGATCGAGCTTAAAGCTGGTTTCCTAAATCCAAACATGTTCGGTTTATTTAACCTCAATGAATGGTTTATAATATTAGCTCCGCCCATTTAAAGAGAGAAACATTATACCCTTAAATGTTTGCGTCTCTCTCACACCAAGCACAATTCGTTACTGGGGAACCCGAGGTCTATTTTTCATATGTCTATGTGTTGACTTTTATGTTTCTTAGTATTTTTTGACTTTTAGCTGATTAGTACAGTACAATAAATATTTTTAAAATAACTTAGGAAAAGGGGATTTAGAAATGAAAAAAGTATTCTTTTTTAATATTTCACACTTTATTATATAATTGTGTATTGTTGAGATCAACCAAAGTAAAATTATAAAAGTAAAATGACTATCAAAATGATATTTTTTCTACTGCTTTTCATTGACTTAACTAATTAAATACTGTAGTGAAATTATGGTTTTATTCTGTAAAAATATTTGACAATTTAGAAATACTGGGAAACGTTTGAATAGCGTGGCTACAGATACACTCTCCGATAACTCAGGCGGCCTGAGAAAATCCGTTTTTTTTTTGGGGTTTTTAAGGCGGACTCTGCGGTTTCTATCTTCTTCATTCCATTGGAAAAATTTGAGCCTTTTAACGATACGTACTAGTTATGTCTAGTATTTAATATGGCTTTCTTGTTGGTGTTTTTCTTTCTAAGTGTCACGCTTAAAGTAACAATTACACTAGTGTAAAAGTTTGTGCGCTTGTTAGACACCAAAGCCGTTTGTGTCGTTCGCTTGTACAAGTCGACTACTTGGACTGCCAGTCTATAATGTCGGTTATGCTGCTTCTGTCCGGAAATAAATGGAACTTTTGAAACTGCGCGCGTATGCATTTGTTTAAATACGTAAGAAACAGCCAGAAATGGGGCACGACAGCAGTTCCCATTGAAGACTTAAAAGAAATTCGTTGCGTGGACTTAATCACAAAGCAAGTACACTTGGAAGACTGGAAAAAATGTTAGCACCTAATAAACACACGCATGTTACATCAAAGTGTGAAAAAGTAACCGAATGTTACGTTTTGGATAGGAACGTTGAATGGTAACGAAAATGTCGCGCTAAACAACGTTGTTTATAACGTTGAACTTATACCTACTAATAATCGATATCAAGCGAATCTGAAGACGAAGAAGAATTAAAGGAAATTCTAGAAAATATCGTAAAAACAAATAATTCAAAAACCACAAAAACATCAAGGAAATTACACAGACATAATAAAAACGTGTGAAAACACAAGTAAATAAATAGCTCCCTCCCCAATAGCAGGCAGAAAGAAAATACACAAAGAACTCAACAAGAAGAGACATACCGCCACCGACTGTTAAGCCGGGTTTTCCTAGCAATGCACATTTTGCGTGGCGTAGAACGTAATTCGGCCGACGTAACGCAACAACCAATGCGCTGCCGAAAAGTGTTTTCCTAGGATTGTCAGTTGTGTGACGACCTTCGCGATGAATTTATCTAAAATTAAAAGAAAAGCTTTGGCTTTATTAATATTACAAGACGAAATTTTGAAAGAAGAGATTGACTTATTAACCACGATTCATAGTGACACTAGAAATTCTGCTAGTCAATTATTTGAAAATAGAAGCAGCGAAGGAGCATTTAAATTACTTATCAATAGACATCTGCTCGACGACGAAGTAAAATTTAAAGCGTATTTTAGAGTTACAAGGCAGCAATTCTCGTTTCTTCTCGATCTTGTGAAAGAAGATTTAAATGTTGAGCCATGTAATCGTGCCAATAAGCCAATAAATCGCTAATAATAAAAATTACCTGGTTTGTTTAACATTTTGTTCATTCATTCCAAATTGTGTCCTTTTTGACAACATTTTTAAACTCTTGAAGCTTCAAGTTCCAAAGAATAAGGTAACCACTCACTATTTCTACCAATTGTTCATCCTCGGTAGCACTAAAACGGATCTGTTGTTTTTGTGAATTCATTTTTAACAAAATATCGGAGCACTTCTTTCATTATATGCAGCGTACAACTGAATAGACTGCTCTCGGAGCAGTCGTCCTGTTGCGTGGACCGTATTAAGTTGGCGCAAGTCGTTTTTACGCATTGTAGGAAAACGCCTGCATTTGATTTTCATTAGAGAAGTTCTCGGCGTTTTACGACGACCGTATTAAGTTCTACGCCGCGTAAAATGTGCGCTGCTAGGAAAACCCGCCTTTATAGCTGATAAAGATTTTTGGAAGTGCGGAGAACTCCAAAGATAATAGAGAAGCCACAGGTCCGGAAAATGACGATAGCGCTGTTTCGTCTTCATTTGGGACTCATCAGGCCTTTGAATCCGGTACAACCCATCATCTCGCAGTCACGTCTTATATTTTATATTCAAACAATATATATATATATATATATATATATATATATATATATATATATATTTGGAAATACATTTCATAGTATTAGTTTGTGTTTGTAGTTTGTACGGAACTTTTTAGGAAACTCTAATTCTATTTTTAACATGGAACGCCTATGATGGAAGGTCTAGAAATCGCCGGATTATTCCTTTTTCTTATTTTGATTGCCCCATGTAGTATGGAAATCGTTCTAGAGAATTAGGGAATCTTCCGGTATCGACCAAAAGGATATATAAAGGGTCCAGACCGGCTTTCGGGGACAGTATAGTTTGTCGACGTAACTTGAATTAGTTTGACAAGTGTCACAATGACGGTTGACAATAAAAAGCTTTCGAAAGAATAGAGTGTGTTCAATAGTACAGCGTGTGTTCAAAGATCGGCCGCCCGGAACAATATATATCTCGTAATATTATGACAGATCCATAAACAACGTATTAAAAACGTTTTATTTTAAACATTGATAAACTGATGGTTAGTAACGTGTTTTTCCTCAGAAGTTTCTTTTATTTACAGACAGAAGGTACATACAGATCTTTTTGGCAAGTCAAAAATTTAAAGATGATATCAAATATGATATTTTTAATCTAAAAAGAATACCTAACGAAGAAAATCTGTAATCTTTAAAAATTCAAGTTTTATACAAAAATTAATTTAAAAAAATTTTACTCATTTGGAATGTATAATACATACAACTTAATAATTAATTTAAAGTCCCGTTCACACAGGGAACCAAACTTCGTAACGAAGCATTGTCATGAACCAAGGAATAACTGTGCGATATCGTCAAGTCAAGAAGAATGCTACTTGCGACCAATCTGGCGAGTCAATGAATTTATAGAATATCATTCAGTTTACACGCTGTAACACCAGCCCATATTATTATTCCGTAACTGATGATTCGCTGATTTAGCGAGAACTGGCGACATGTCGCGAGCGGTACGTCGTAACAAATTTGACACAGCATTTTGACACACGACGAGGTTCAGGATACCGTCAAATACGGAGCGTAACATATTACGTTACGGAGATCAGTTACACGTCTGGACGCGGACAAATAAAGTTAAAAATAAATCATGAAAGACAGAACCTATTTATCATTCTTACAAACTACGCAATATATACAGAATAAAATTAAAATTAAAACCTCAATATTTATAAAATTATTTTCCACGTTCGGCATTTCGTCAAAATTATAAAGCTTATCAATCCTTTTGAGCTTAATTTAGATAAAAATCATTTTTTGGGTTACCGACAACTGACGGTACGTTGCGAGCGGTACGTCGTAATAAATTCGACACACGACGAGGTTCAACAAAAATGCTATACCAAAATAGGCTGAAAGAGAAACTAGCCCTAGATCCAATAATAGAGGAAGATAATCCTAGTGATGCTTGGAACAAAATCAAGATAAGTATAATTGATAGTGCAAAAGAAGCACTCTGTACTAGAACAACAAACATAAATGGGAGAAGAAACAACAAACCTTGGTTCACTTTAGAAGTAAAGGCATTGGCACAACAAAAGAAGGAAGCATACTTAAAATACAAAAAAATAAGAACGCAAGAAGAATACTCAGCATACAAAGCCGTGAGAAATAGAATTAATAACGCGATTAAAGACCTAAAGGAAACATACTGGGAAAGGTTTTCCACCGAAATGGAAAGGAATTTATACGGAGGGCAAAGGAAAGTTTGGAACGTAATAAGAAAAAGGAAAAAAGAAGTCAACGAAGAAGTGTTAATCAACTCTATAACAGCAGAAAACTGGAAAGAATACATGCAGAGCCTTTATATTAACCAGGAGTATAATAATGAGGACATCCAAATAGATTTAGATAAGGTAAAACCGATGAAGGAAGACGAGAACATAAAAATAGAAGACGTACACGAAATGCTGACCAAACTGAAAAATAGAAAAGCTCCGGGAACCGACGATATTTCCAATGGAATGCTTAAATATGGGGGCCTTGAACTAGAAAAAGCACTAACAATACTATTCGACAAAATTCTATTAACCTGCAGTATTCCAGAAGAGTGGAGGAACAGCCTGACTATACCCATCTTCAAAAAGGGAAATAAGAATGACCCCAACAATTATAGAACAATAACACTACTAAACAGTACAAGCAAATTATTAACAAAAATCATGACTTCAAAACTAACGAGTAAAATTGCAATAAGTGAAGAACAACACGGGTTTAGACAGAACAGATCGACAGTTGATGCGATTTTCATTATCCGACAGACTATTGAAAAATCGATAGAATACAATAAACCTCTTTTCATCTGCCTAGTGGATCTTAAAAAAGGGTTTGATAGAGTTCGACTTAAAGACGTCTTGCAAATACTTCAGGAAAATGACGTTAACCACAACTATATTACGGTAATTGAAGAGCTAAATAAAAACAATAAGACACGCATAAAGACACAACAAGGAGTAACAGAGGAAATACCTATCATGACGGGAATACGACGAGGCGACAGTATGAGTCCATTTCTCTTTAATTTAATTATGGACAAGATAATTCAAAATGTAAAAGAAGTCAATGGAGGATACAAAATGGGTCGAAAATCTTTAAAAATCTCATGTTTTGTCGACGACGCCTTACTGTTATCAGAAAATGAAGACGATCTGCAACGACTACTATACCGATTCCAGACCACATCAAAAAATTTAAATATGGAAATATCTACATAAAAGACCGAAACGATGGTAATATCAAAAGATCCTGTCAGATGCAAATTGGTGGTGAAGAACCATCCTATCAGACAAAGCATGTCTTGCAGATACTTGGGAGTTGATATATCAAGCAATCAAAATCTATACCAGGAAGTCAGAGCACAGGCTAACAAGGCCTCAAAGATATTAGGATGCCTGAGGGACATAATCTGGAAAAATAAGTATATGTCCACAGAGAGCAACTACAGAACTGTGATAAGACCAGAAGACCAGTACTAACTTATGCATCGGAAACTCGAGCCGAAACATCTAAAACAAACAGTATGCTACGAACGGCTGAAATGAAAACGTTAAGAACAGTCAAAGGAGTAATCCTAAGAGATCAAATAAGAAGTTCCGAAATAAGGGAAGAGCTCAAGGTACCTGATGTGGTACGGTTCATAAGGTCAAGGCGCAGATATTTGAGGGACCATGTGGACAGAATAGGCGACGATCGATGGGCAAAATGGGCTAAGAACGAGATACCAAACACTAGAAGACCCACTGGTCGACCTCCAAAACGATGGCACGAATGTTGGACATCAACATCACAGGAGGTTTAATATAGCAGAAAAACAAGACGTCGTCTTAAATAAAAGAGGAAGAAGAAGACAGATTCAGAATCCCGTCATGTATGGCGCGTAACATGTTACGTTACGGAGTTCAGTTACACGTCTGGACGCAGACTAATAAAGTTAAAAATAGATCATGAAAGACAAAACCTATTTTAATCACTCTTACTACGCAATATATACAGAATAAAATTAAAATCTCATTATATATAAAATTACTTGCAACGTTCGGCATTTCACCAAAAATTATAAAACTTAGCAAACCTTTAGAGTTTCATTTAGATAAAAATTGTTTTTTGGGCTACCGATAACTGGCGGCACATCGTGAGCGGCACGTCGTAACTAATTCAGCAAAACATGTTACGTTACCGAGATCAGTTACACATCTGGACGCAGACTAATAAAGTTAAAAATAAATCACGAAAGACAAAACCTATTTTTATCATTCTTACTAACTACGCAATATATACACAATAAAATTAAAATTAAAACCACAATTATTATAAAATTATTTGCCATGTTCAACATTTCGCCAAAAAAACTTAGTAAACCTTTTGAGTTTCATTTAGATAAAAATCGTTTTTGGGCTCAATCACCTTCTCTACTTGCGACTCTAACTCGTTTGCATTACTACTACAGTATTCTAACTCACGTATAACATAATTATGTTCACATAAAACTGAAGAACCTTGTACATCGTGTTGAAACTCATTTAAACACGAATTACTTTCCTGTTCTGCACTTGCTAAGGGATCTTCCTCTTTAGCATCGCCGTAAATTGGTGTACTATTTTCATCATGACTTCCTTCAAATAAAACTGAAGAGCAAGGCAAATTATGTTGTTCTTTATTAATATCAGAACTGGTCTGTTCCATTTCGCCTGATAATTTACTCTCTACTGAGTTACTACTCTTATTATTTCCAACACAACGACTATCTTCCGAACAGCTATCAATTCTTTCAACCTGTTGCAAATCTTTCTGTATATCATCTCCTTGATTTTCTCCATCTTCTGACATTTCTTTGATCTCAATGTTGCTTTCGCTATTTCCATTAATTATTTCTTTCTTCTCTTCTAAATCTTCAAATGATGTATCAACTTGTCGCAAATCGTACTGTACTTCCGCATTATGATCATCACTTTCTTCTTCTACCATTTCTACTGTCTCAATGTTATTTTCCTCTCCGACTTCGTCTGCTACGCATGAACTTTTAAAAAGTGCCTTGATCTGTTCCACTGTAATTTTCCCTTTTTCCCAGCTGGCAGCATTGGAACTGGTGGCGTTATGTAGAGATTCCTCGACAGTGTTTCGGACAAGAAACTTATGTACTACAGTTGGTCTGAAATTGATAAAATAAAATTTACACATAAATATTTTATCTATATACGCTTTAAAGGCGTCTATGAAGCAGCTCATAATTTTTTATTTATTTATTTACAATAACTGCCCTACAGGTCTTGAGACCCAACTATAAGGCAGTGATTACACAAATATACGTCTAGGAACAATTTTAAATTAGCATCAAACGACAAAAATATATATCAATTTAAATACAAATAAAAATTTAACTAAAATAATAAATCTAACTCTTGTTGAAAGTGTCGCAAATGGAATATAGAGGCGAAAATTTGAGCACGTTAGTTCTGGGAGTTTTGAGATAAAATACGTTAAAATTTCGGCAATTTATACGAGGGATACTTAAATTTATCCTAGCTAAAATATTAGGACAGTCAATAAAATTGCTAAGTACCTTATAAAGAATTGTTAGTAAGAAAAATTTCCGCCGTAATTTTAAAGATGAAAAGTTAAATTTCTGAAGCAATAGTTCATGTGAAAAACATTGCTTAGGATAAACCCCAAAACTCTTAAGATTGAAGTATTTCAAAAACCTTTTTTGGACCCTCTCCAAAGTATTGACGTGGGTATAGTAGCCTGGGGACCACACAACTGATGCGTATTCTAGTTTAGACCGCACATATGAGAAATACAGTAATTTGATGACGTCAGTGTTATTAAAATCGCGAGTACAACGCAAGACAAACCTTTGAGGCTTCAGAAACGATATTATTCATATAAAAAGAAAATGATAGCTTGGGATCGTAAGTGACTCCGAGATCTTTAAAAAGATCTGCCTGCGAGAGTAGCACGGTATTCAACGAATATTCATATCGAAATGAAGAAAATTTCGAAGTGAGTCATAACATTACACTTCTCCACGTTGAGCTATAGATAATTTTCGGAACACCAATTGCTAACCTGTTCCAGGTTCGATTTATCCTCTTATATAGTTTAATATCATCGGCGTATAATAAAATATCCGTGTCAACAACAGAAACAATGTCATTAATAAAAATATTAAAAAATAAAGGTCCCAGTACTGATTAAATAACGTTATTAGTGAATCTGAAAATCCAAATGATGACAATTTCTTAAGTAAGATGGAGTGGTCCAAACGATCAAACGCCTCTGTGAAGTCTAAATAAACAACATCCATCTGACAACCATGATCAATAGCCTCAGTTATATCCTGAGTCATAATCATGAGATTAGTTGTCGTCGACCTACCCTTAAAGAAACCATATTGAGATGGAGTAATTAAATTTTTAGTTAATGAAAAAATAGAATGATCAAGTAAAAATTCAAATAATTTAGAAAAATTGCATACAATAGACACCGGTCTATAATTACAAACTTCAGATCTATCCCCTTTCTTAAAAACAGGACAAACCGTGGAAGACTTCCATATGGAATGAAATCTGTTTAATTTTAAACACCTATCATATAGTATTTTAAGTGGTTTGGCTAGGACGAATCTGCAGTCTCGTATTAGAAAGGCTGGGATTAAATCCGGACCAGTAGTAAATTTAGGTTTAAGCTTCTTTATAGCACTAACTATTTCACATTCAGTGAAATCAGATACATGAACAATTGGAAAGATGGAATCTACGGAACATGAATCATCCACGGATACCGGACTGGCCGAAGAAAAGGATTGCTTAAAGAATTACGCAAAAGCATTTAAAATATGAGATAAAGTATTAATTTCTTTATTATTAAAAGACATATTGGAATACCCTGTAGTTCTTTTTTCGATTTAATAAAATTATGGTAAACTCACTTGGTTTGTCCAATTCGATGAACTCTTCCAATAGCCTGTAATTCATCTGCAGGGTTTAGCACCGGTTCCAAAAGTATTACATGGGTTGCCTCTATTAGGTTCAGACCTTTGGCTCCCAGTCGTATTGGTAGTAGGAGCACGGTTATTTTTTTAAGTGGATCCTACAAAGAATCAGCTTATATATCAAATCAGCTACTTATTTTCTATTAAGAACTTGCTACTTGAATGGAATACTGTCAAAAAATTATTTTGTATTACATTTAATACAAAACTCCATAAATTAGAATGGTAAAAAAGCGCGCCGATACTTATGACGTCACATTATAGTAAACAAAGTAGCGCTTGTTTGATATGAGATTTTTATTTGTGTGCCGTTATAAAATGGATTATAAATACTCTAGAAAAACTGTTTGTTTCTGTTTCAATGGAGGCTCAAATGCAAAAACAATGATTTTCACTAGCTCGTAGAGACCCCAGATGCATACGAGCTAATTCTATAGTTTTTATGAGTGAAAATCATTTTAATGTGTGTTTTATATTACTGCAATGTTTTATAACTAAGCTGTAACAAATTTCTTGGTTTCAATTATTTATTCTAGGACAAAGGCATTATTATGGGTTCTCCTATGGGCTAGATTGAAAGACAATAAAACCAAAGAAATTTGTTATTGTTAACATAAATTATATTAAGTTTTTGGTATGATTTTTAAGTGATTTCTTGAATGATGAAAAAACTGTCGATTTGATGAATATAACTACTGAAAAGCGTTTCGTTTGCACAGTATTTTGTGCAGAATGTAAACTAAACAATAAAGTTCACACAGAAAAATTGCCACAATGTAAAAACTTACCTTAAAATTTTCTATCCTTTTTTCAAATAAATTAGTAGCTTCCGCCAGCTCGACTCGAATGTCATTTTGTTCTAGAGCTTTTTTAAGTAATCTCAATACTAATGGCCATGTTGAAAATAGTAAAACCTAAAAATTAATCAATGTCAATTTTTTTTCGGTGTTTATATTTATCATTACTCGATGATTAGTTGAAATTACAGCAGTATAACTAAGCAAAACTAATTGTAAAATTTACCTTTACTTGAGGATCCTTTCGCCTTAACTTTAATAGAACCCTTACTATGTCCTCAATTTTTCTAGAATAATTCCCAATAACTGGTATTTCATCATCGGAAGAATTATCTTGGATACTTGCGGCTGCGCCACTTTTAATATATGCAACATCCTGTAGATTTTGTTTGGCACGGCAGACACAGCACTGGATAAAAGCGAGAGCCTACAAAAAAGTAAAATTAATATTACCCTTGCAATCTACACTTGATAAGCAGTGTTAACCTGAGTGAATGGCTGGTGTATCAACGCACAGCCCAAAGTATTAAATCTAGAACTGTTTGTTACAATTAAGTTTAGGTTTCATAAGTATATTTTTTATATTCCGCAAAGATCCAGTCAGGACACTCCCTCGTTATGAGGCCGCAATAAAAATACAAATTTTATGAAGAATTAACCAAATAATTTTTACATATTTTCGGTTAAATTGAAAATTATATTCCTCGAATTCGCTTTAAATGAAATAAATGTAATATTTCATGAGAAACAACTAGAATAAGTATCAAAGATTGAATATTATATAAATAACTAACTTACTTTATTAAGTAAGGTTTGGAAGCAATCGAGGCAAAAAGTATGAGCACACGGCAAAATTGCCCAAGTGTTTACTAGGGGACCTCTACAAACAGGACAAGGGTCAGGGTTATATCCTTCAAACTGCTGTTGACGAAGTGTACCTAAAAAATAAAATCAACTACATAATTGTTTAGTTCTCTTTCACTTTCACGCATGGAATTTAATGAAAGCCATGTGATGATGCTTCGACTTCCTAACGTATGATGTAGTTTCATTATATCACTCAGTTCGCGACTTTACATTAGGCGTCTACTTTATTACTTCACCAGCTACTGAAGATAAAAACTACTTCTATTAAAAGCGCAGTAATGAGGATATAGTATACTAGTAAAACCATAAATAATATGGTTTGTTATGCCTTATCAGATGTATACTACCTTTCATATTATTATAAAGAATATCCATACCTAAATAATTTCGAGTTCCCAATAAGGCTTCTAATCGAATGTTGTTGCGAGATTCCTCTGAACGTAGAGTCAATTCTTGATGAGGTACCTAAAAATTAAAAAGTTTTATTAAAAATACCATAAAGTGAGTGAAAAACAAAGGAGTGTGTACATTATCAACAAACAATACTTGTAAATTGATCCGAATTTACTATTTATTGATTAATTGATTAATTACAGGTATATACAGGGGAAGTTAAAAAGTGTACTCACAAAACTGATCATGATAAGAATGGTAAAGTAGCTCGATATTAAAAAAAATCAAATTTGTATTATTAATGATAATATTAAGTGTTGTGGTGACTAATATACTACCGCCGTTCTCCGACGCGAAACCACTTCAAATATAAGTTCCGAACTACAGTAAGGACGACGATGGATGTTTGGGGAAAGTACCAACGAACCCCATTGATGAGTCTAAGTTGGTACTGGAAAGAAAAATCCACATTTTTAAAAAAATATACATATGTCGGGTGCAACTGGTATATTTAACCCGATGAAGACGTAGAAAAGTTTCCCAATGATGACAGATCTCGCCAAGTACAGTAGTATTTTTGAGTATTACAACCAATTGAAGGTAAAAATTGAGGCTGCAAAAATAATGTCCGAAGAATAAATGTCCATATTTGGCGTTAAAATTTGCACTGACTGAGATTGGAGAAAAAAGGTCCGCAATATGGGGTACATACAGGGACACGTCGAAAAGTAATAGATGTCATATTGCTCCGATTACGAAACAAGTTAAAGTAACATTTTAATTCTATTTGTTTTTAAAAACCTTGAAATTATAAAAGGGCACTTTGAATGTTATGAGGTTTCCTATAACATGACGTAGCAGTACTTAATTTTAACATCTTTAAAAGTAACCAACAACAACAAAAATGTAAAAATTCCCTTCTCATTTCTTAAAGAACTTCCTGTGTTTTATTCAAGGAAGTTGAAGGAAGTTAAGGAAATTTACAGAAATCGGCAAAAGGCCTAAAAAATTATCATAAAAAGCAGAAAATAAATGTCATAAATTGACATAAAGGGGCTATATGGATTCAGCAGACAAACAAATTTTATAAAGGGTTTTCCAATAAGAGGTGTCATTTTGAAAAGCCCGCTATTTCGGTAGATGTCACTTTTGAAGCTGTAAGTTTTTGACGTTTGACAAGTAGAAACTACGCCATAAATAAAGATGGAACGATACACGCTTCAACAACGCATTGAAATTATTAAAATTCACTATAAAAATGGTGAAAATTTGGCAGAGACGGTTCGTAAAACTCGAACATTTTTGGGTCGTCATGAAGCACCTTGTCGGAGCGCAATAAAGAAATTGGTGAAAAAATTCGAGCTGTTGGGACAAGTTAGTTATGTGAAGAAGAAAACCCGTGCACGTCGCTCAAGAACAGCCGAGAATATTGCTGCTGTAGCCGAAAGTGTTGACGAAAACCCAGGTTTGTCCATTCCTCGTCGTTCTTTGGAATTAGGGATTCCACAAACGTCATTACACCGTATTTTGCATAAAGATTTGGGTCTTAAGGCTTATAAAGTTCAGTTAACGCAAGAACTCAAGCCGGCCGATCATCAACAACGTCGTGCCTTTGCTGATTGGGTTCTTGAAATGCATGAAAATGATCCGGAATTCCATCGAAAAATCATCTTCAGTGATGAGGCCCATTTCCACCTCGGTGGCTTCGTCAACAAACAAAATTGTCGCATCTGGGGCTCGGAAAACCCAAGAGTTATTGTTGAAAAGCCTCTCTATCCTGAACGTGTGACTGTTTGGTGCGGTTTATGGTCCGGCGGGGTCATTGGACCTTACTTTTTCGAAAATGAGGCTGGAGCAACAGTTACGGTGAATGGATTGCGCTATCGAGAGATGATTAATGATTTTTTATGGCCGGAATTGGATGGTATTTATCTGGACCACGTTTACTTTCAACAAGACGGCGCTACGTGCCACACAAGCAACGAAACCATTGATCTTTTACGGGAAAAGTTTCCGGGCCGTGTTATCTCTTGAAGAGGTGATCACAATTGGCCACCGAGATCTTGTGATGTGACACCTTGCGATTTCTTCCTTTGGGGCCACGTGAAAGACAAGGTCTACGCCAACAGCCCAGCGTCGATTCAAGACCTCAAAGATGGAATTCGTGAGGCTATCGAGGACATAGGGCAGCCACTTTGCGATTTGGTTATGGAAAATTTCATGAAAAGGATATGGTCCTGTAGGCATGGTCGTGGTGGTCATTTGGCTGATGTTATTTTCCATCATTAACGGCATACCTTCCTCTTTATAATGTAATAAATATCCGATCATTTATCTTAAAAAATGGCATTTTTCTTTGAATATCAAAATAACACCTCTTATTGGAAAACCCTTTAGTAAATTTGTTATTCAAATTGTATTAGGTTGGCAACACGGTAACCAGAAAACAACAGTAGATTCGCGGATGTGGCATATAGTTAGTTAGGTTCCCGACGCATATAATTTTGTTCATTTTTCATTTTATATATATATATATATATATATATATATATATATATATATATATATATATATATAACATTTCAGAGAAAAATGTTTCAGATGGAAGTTGTGGGAAATCAAACGGCGCATTTGATTGTGACCTCGAGGTCGACCTTCAAAACCTTGAGGAAATGGAAAGCGAAGAAAATTTCCTATCTAACGATAAAAAACGATAAAAATAATGACATTTAGAGGCGATTCCAAGGTCAAATATCTTTTTTTTTTCATAAACGTGTAAAACCAACTTGGAAACAAAGGGACATTTTTTCAATAAGAACAGTATGTGTGTTTATATATATATATATATATATATATATATATATATATATATATATATATATATATATATATATATATATATATATATATAACATTTTAGAGAAAGTTGTGGGAAATCAAACGGCGCATTTGATTGTGACCTCGAGGTCGACTTTCAAAACCTTGAAGGTTGAGTTTTTCAAAGCGAAATCCTCATTTTTTTTTTCGGAAATGGAAAGCGAAGAAAATTTCCTATCTAACGGTAAAAATAATGACATCTAGAGCCGATTCTAAGGTCAAATTTCTTTTTTTTTCATAAACTGGTGTAAAACCAACTCGGAAACAAAGGGACATTTTTTCAATAAGAACAGTATGTGTGTTTATATATATATTTATATATTTATATATATATATATATATATATATATATATATATATATATATATATATATATATATATATATATATATACACATACATATATAATCACAAACAAATTCGAACCACAGGAACAAGGGGATTTCATAAAGGTTACAGTACCATCAAACAACTACAGAATATCAGAACTACTGAACTACTGCGCAAGTGCAGTATAGCAACGTCTAGGTTACAGCTTTACATGCCCAACAGAATTTACTTTACGGTATTTTCCTTCTGTTTATCCCATTTAACTTCCTTGATTTCGTCGCACTTACCTCTGCAGGTCGAATCAAATGAATGTTTTCATGCGCCACAGTTTGCTCATAGCTCAAATTTTTTAAGGTTCTATTTGCTTTATCTGTATCATCCCCAGTCTTCAACTGAAGTCTCACTTTACAGATATCCAGTTCATCGCGAGCGCATACTTGCCGATCTAGAAGAGTCCACAATTTTCTTATTTCCTAAAAAGAAACGCTTTAATATCGAGGTAAAAAGGAATGATGAAATTTTTTATAAATAAAAATGCTGAACGTGAATTTCGGAAGAACTCGAGCTACTGGTAAATAAAAATATTTTATTTTTAACTTAGGGTTAGATATTTTATATAAAAACATACCTTAAACTCTTTTTTCAGCGTTTCAATAATTAATATGTGTGTTTCCCCATCTTTAATCAGATCGGGCTTGGAGTTTTTCGATTTCAGCAGACCTAGGAGAGCTGAAAAGAAAAAAAAATAGTACAAGCCTAATTAAGAAATAAACCATTTTATTACAACTATTTTTTTAGGAATTGTCTTTGCACAATAATATGGTATGAAAGAAAAACTTTATTCTCGAGTCTTACAAACCTTTCAGCAATATTTCTTCAAATCTAAGCTTCCAGCCACCAACCAAAGCCATATCTTCAAAAATATCCGCTCGTCTTTTCATCTTAAAAAGATTCCCTTCATAATCTTTTAATTTTACTGCAAAATAATGAAAAAACGATTTTAATACTAGTAATCTGGAAAAATAATTAAATATTTATATGTGTATTAAGTATAAAGTACATTGGAGGATATTTCGTGTGGTTATATCATCAAGTTTACATATACAAACAAACAAAAACAAATATTTATCATTCGATAATGTGATCCGAGTCAACTCTATGCCATAAGATTGTAGAGTCATCCGCAAACAGAGTGAATCTTCCCGAAAAATTTAAGAGACAAAGGTCATTAATGTAAATTAAAAATAGTATTGGTCCTGGGACAATTAGTAGAAGACTAGATACATTTCCGGACTGCACACGTACATACAAGTGGACCGCAGCCAATTGAGGACCCCAACCCTATATTCATAGGGTTCAAGCTTTCGCAGAAGTGTTTCACGATTCACACAATCAAAGGCTTTGGCCAAGTCACAGTACATAGCCGTGAAGATGTCACCCAAGCTAATGTGCAAGTACAGGTTTTCAAGGCAAGCAAACATAGCATTAGAGGGACAACTCAAAGCCCGAAAACTAAAGTAGTGTACAGAAAAAATATTATGCCTTAATTAGAAAGCAATGATTTTCTTCTTAACCAATCTTCCAAATATTTTGGATAGAGTAGACAAAAGCGAAATTGGTCTAAAATTGGAGGGATCATTACAACAGCCGCCCTTAAAGAGTGGTACTACTAGGGCTGATTTTAAAGGTGTTGGAAATATTCCACTGATAAAAGATAGATTGATAGCTTCAGCCAGTACTTCCGTAGCATAATTGCTTACTCATTTAAAAATCCCATCTTGACCAGAAAAGTACCACACTAATTTCATGCACGCCCGTGGGTAGAAAATAGGATGACTTCGACACTCCATCCTTCAAGTAAGCGAGGGCACTTCAAATACAAGTTCCGAACTACAATAAGAACGACGACGGGTATCTGGGGAAGGTACCAACGACCCCACTGATGAGTCCAAGTTGGTACTGGGACGAAACACCCACATTTTTAGAAAAATATACATATGTCGAGTGCAAGCGGCATATTTAACCCGATGAAGACGTAGGAAAGTTTCCTAATGATAACAGATCTCACCAAGTACAGTAATATTTGAGTATTACGACCGATTGAAGACGTAAAAATTGAGGCTGCAAAAATAATGCCCGAAGAATAAATGTCCAAATATAAGAGAGTCCAAAAATCACGATATGTTAAAAATAGAGTTATTATTTGGACTGATTGAGATTGGAGAAAAAAGGTCTGTAATTTGGGATACAATAAATAGAATGCCTTCGACACTCCATCCTTCAAGTAAGCGAGGGGATCTTGCGGACAAGCAATATTGCTGAATAAAACATTTAAAACAGAACAGTAATAGGTATTTATTTCATTTGGACTCAAAGTATACTGTATAAAGGAACCCTGACGTCCCCTAAATTTATTAATGATGTCCAGCACTTTTTCTGCTTGTTATTTGCTTGTTGTTTATCAATTTTAAGAATTCTATGACCAAATGTTCATGCTAAATATTATATATGCTGGTCTTACAATACCCAGGGATGTCCCAATCTCACGGTATGTGACACGACGATCTTGCATTATCAGGTGACGCGCAATATCGATGTTGTCTTATACTACAACCGAATTTGGGCGACCTTCACACTACTCGTCTGGGAGCGAATGACGACCATAATTCAATTCACTAAACCGCCATCGCTATATAAAGAATTAAGTTCATTATTGCACTCTTGTTGAAATAAACCACCTCTAAAATTGTGAAAATTAATCGCATGTTCACGAGTTTTATGGCCAAAATGAAAGTTTGAAGTTACTGTAAACAGCACAAATAGCGTTTTATGCCAAAATGTTCTGAGTAAGTATACGGTATAACATGTAAAACTTTATCGTGAATATGTCAGGTAGCACCTAGCAACGGCAGTATTGTCAGTTCCCAAAATATAAAAGAGTATTTAACACACATTACAAAATATCCTGAATAAAAAGTAATAATTGTAAACCCATCTTTTTACCGTTTGCAACACAAACGAGACATTTAGCACCCTTCTTCTTTCCTTTCTGTTGTGGTCTTAAATGACAATCCATAGCTGCTTCCACCAACCCATCCTTGATAATTATGTGTTTCGTTTCAGGATCTTCATAGTAAAGAATACCAATAGCTTTAAATACGGCATTTCTTTTTTCCTCCAAATCTAAATGCCAATTGTACGCCGTACGAAGTAAGGAACGTGTGGTTTCATTTCTAAAAAGTATTTAGTTGACTACAATGTGGTTGTCGGTCTTTTTTGGTTTATTCAGGTTAGATCAGGTTAATTAATTTGTCATAATCATATTGAATGCATTCAAAGATCTAAAATGCGCGCTCATGCAACGTTGCCAAACGTTTCGACTACATTTTAATATAGGTTTCTTTTAATTTAATCGACAAATGGTAGTATAATTAACATGGTAAACTTTATGTTTATATTTGATAATGATTAGACATACAGCCTAACCAAAACGCCATACAATGCAAATTCGACAACTATATTTCAGTCAATCTAATGTTTACAATCTTCAAACAAAAGTATTCACTTAATTAGGAAAAAAATGTATAACATTTAGTACTTTGCAATATTCTTTTTAAGGCCAATTAAAAAAAAAATAATCAGGAACTTATGCCTTTCCAACATTCCTAATAAAACTCTTAAAAGAAAAATAGAGTACAAAGCCATTATGTATCTACTTCATTACCTTAAATCACAATCGACATTGGCATTGGCAGCAGCAACTTCAACCCTCGCAATCAAATCATCTTGCATACCATTCATAACAACCCAATCGAATCCATCAGAATACCACTGCCCATGATTAAGAATAAAGTCTTCCTCATGTTGATCAATTGTGTCTGTAAATGTTTGGCATGATTCTTTACCGGCCGCAGTCTACAATACACAAAAAAAATATTGTTTTAGTAAAATAACTTAATCACAATTTCCAAGTCAACTCACCTCTTTCATAAACTTTTCAATATACTGCTTTTCTATCTCCGCGCAATCTTCCCTTAATCTGCTATCTCGAAGAGTATATTCTTTCGTTGGATGTATTTCTAATACTTCTGCTAAATTATGCATTGCGTGAATAAGAAGCAGTTTATCTGAAACCGAATAATTTTATTTTAAGGCATTTCACATTTCCTCTTTCCATCTCCCCCTTACCGATGGTTAGTTTTCCTTCCTTTTCTTCTTTGGAAAACTTGTTTGCTAATTTAAGAACTTTCCGATACTCCCGTATGGCTTGTTCTGGATTATCCATGAGTAAGTAAATACCAGCCAAACCTAATAAAAAAAAGTAAGTCAAAGCTCTTCCTGATAAAATGTTTGAATCTTCGGGAAATGTTTAAAAAGAAACTACTATCTTTTATACCACTAAATTTATTTAGAAAACAGTGACTACAGTTTCAACTCACAGAGTCATTTTTAAACTGAATTAGAAAGGAAGACTAAGTATTCAATACAGAAACATGAGACAATTTAACAATAAATAAAAACTACCGCAGAAATTGCATTATTACAAAGGGGAGGTACTAAATTTTGAGAACTAATTATTATTTGGCAACAACAAATAACAGGGAAACCCAAGTTCTGTCTGGTCATTAAGCAAATTTACATTTTTATTTTTACTATGTTTATATATTTTTAAAGATTCAAGAATATTTAACTTTTGGCCCTTTGTTGAATAATGTAATATGCCAGTGTTGCTTAAATTAGGAAAACTGGGGTTGTGTTCTAAGCAATGGTTGGCAAAGCTCAAGTCTGTTTTTTATAGTCTATATGATCGGTGGTGTTCTGAAAAGCGAGTTTTAAAGCTTCTACCACTTTGTCCAATATACAAGCTATCACACTCTGAACATTTTAACTTATAAACTCCTGATTTATCAGATTTATTAATTTTATCTTTAGCATTGTAAAGGATAGTGGACAGATTGTGTTGAGATTTAAAGGCTACTTTTATGTTATGTTTGGAAAGAGTATTAGCTATGTTTTCTGATGGGGTACAACAGTATGACAAAGATATATAAGATGAACTATCTTTATCATTTTTTATTTTGGGATATATTGAACTAAAGGCTAGTTGTTTTTGTTTTTTAGTTATTAATTTCTTTATGGTTTGTTGGGAGAAACTGTTTGATATTGCAATCCTTTCAATGATATTTAGTTCCTCTTGAAGATCTTCTTCAGAGAGAGGCAAAGAGAATGCTCTATGTATCACTGAATTGTATGCAGCCATTTTGTGTTGTAAGGGGTGAAAAGAGTCATTAGATATAGAATTATCTATAAACGTTGGTTTTCTAAAAATTTTAAAATTACACTGATTATTGAGGTGAGATATGGTGAGATCTAGAAAATTTATTTTATAGTTATTTTCAGTTTCCAGAGTAAATTGAATTTTTGGATGGCAATTATTAATGTATCGTAAGAATTTTTGAAGCTATCTAGTAGTGCCTTTAAAACATGCTAGAACATCATCCACATATCTGTACCAAAATTGAACATGGTTTTTGCTTTAAGGGGAATTAAGAATTTTGTTTTCTACGTTTGACATGAAAATGTCTGCTAGGAGAGGGCTAAGAGGTGAGGTTTAATAACAAATTTTATTTTAAAAATTCAGGCCTACCAATGGGTTCTCCTCTTTACTCTGGAAACTGAAAATAACCATAAAATAAATTTTCAAGATCTCACCATATCTCACCTCAATAATCAGTGTAATTTTAAAATACTTTTACAGGTAATACTATATCTAATGACTCTTTTCACCCCTTACAACACAAAATGGCTGCATACAATTCAATGATACATACAGCATTTTCTTTGCCTCTCTCTGAAGATCTTCAAGAGGAACTAAATATCACTGAAAGGATTGCAATATCAAATAATTTCTCTCAACAAACCATAAAGAAATTAATAACTAAAAAACAAAAACAACTAGCCTTTAGTTCACTATATCCCAAAATAAAAAATGATAAAGATAGTTTATCTTATATATCTTTGTCATACTGTGGTACCCCATCAGAAAATATAGCTAATACTCTTTCTAAACATAACATAAAAGTGGCCTTTAAATCTCAACACAATCTGTCCACTATCCTTTACAATGCTAAAGATAAAATTAATAAATTTGATAAATCAGGAGTTTAAAAGTTAAAATGTTCAGAGTGTGATAGCTTGTATATTGCACAAAGTGGTAGAAGCTTTAAAACTCGCTTTTCAGAACACTTCCGATCATATAGACTACAAAAAACAGACTCGAGCTTTGCCAACCATTGCTTAGAACACAACCACAGTTTTCCTAATTTAAGCAACACTGATATATTACATTATTCAACAAAGGGCCAAAAGTTAAATATTCTTGAATCTTTAGAAATATATAAATATAGTAAAAATAAAAATGTAAATTTGCTTAATGACCAGACAGAACTTGGGTTTTCCCCGTTACTGCCAAATAATAATTAGCTCCCAAAATTTAGTACCTCCCCTTTGTAATAATGTAATTTCTAAGGTTTTTATTTATTGTTAAATTTTCTCATGTTTCTGTATTGAATGCTTGATCTACCTTTGTAATTCAGTTTGAAAATGACTCTGTGAGTTGAAACTGCAGTCACTGTTTTCTAAATAAATTTAGTGGTATAAAACATAGTAGTTTCTTTTTAAATATTTCCTGAAGATGATTAACTACCACATAGTAACGGCTACCAGCACCAACTTTTTAAATGTTTGAATTTTTAAATACAATATGCTCACCATTAACTGACGATATCATCAATCTCAAACTTTCCTCACAATCATTCTTATTCTTTAAAATCAGAGCCTCCAAAAGTTCCTTCATTGAAGATGCATTCTTTTTTAGCGACAAATATCGACCCTTTCCTCTAACAGCGCTGGGATCGGAACATGCCTGTCTTAATGATAAAAGTGGACCCATAAGCTGAAAAAGAGAATCCAAATTTACTTATATATATATATATATATATATATATATATATATATATATATATATATATATATATATAGCTTTTTGGGATGAAAACGAAATAAAAATAAATTGACGAAGAGACGATTGAAGTTCTCTAACAAGAATTGTTATAATCAGCGTTTAAAATAATAAATAATTTTAGATATTAAAAAAAATGTAAAAGATTTACTTATCAAAAATAATTAATTCCCGGATTTTTGCCAAGGGATTTACAGTTCCACTACAGGGAGCAACAAACAAAAATTAAAAAATTATAAGCATCGGGGACCTAACAAATGATAACGAAAAAAAAAACGCACTGAAGATTACGCCCAGAAGCCGCCGCATCCGCAAAGTCTACTATGGTTACTGTGTTGCCAACCTCATGAAATTTTAAAAACAAATTTACCATGAACTTTCTTTGTGCTCTGAATCCATATAACATTTATTTTCTGCATGTTAGGATAATTTTATACTCCTTTAGCCACGCTAGTGAGCTTACCGTCGTCCACTCCAACTAAATTACCTTGGTAATAAGAGAGAATTCAAATAAACTAAATTATTACTTACATTTTTCAAATCCTTTTTATCCATTTTTTCCAAAGGCAAAGAAGAATCAAACTTGGCAGCAATATGCAAAAAATCACGGGCACAAATTTCGTGTTCCCGGCTGTAGAAAAACTTTTCAACCGCTGAAAATTCTAGTAGATGCATTTCGTGAGCTTGATGAGGTATATTAATCTAAAAATTGTAACAAATTTAAAGGAAAACTTGAAAAAAAAAACTATTTAAACTTAAATGTGGGTAAATCTTAAAACACAAACTCCCCAAGTTGTTGACATAAACACGTAAAGCATGAAAATCTCATAATATAGTTAATAACGCCATCTATACATTTGCTTGAAGATTAGAGAAGGCAATACTGAATCAACTACATAAACTGATCTTTCATTGTTTTATTTATCACGTTTCTCTACGTAAACATATTTAAGCCACTGATGGAATGGAATTTATGACATTTACCTGATCCAAAACAGAATTTTTGGATGTTCTCCATAAAACTTTAGATAAAAAGCTGAACATAGGTTCCTGGTCTCCTCTTAAATAGGGGTCAAACAAGATGTGTTTCCACGTATCGTGGTCATTATAAGGCTCCATTTGAAGATAGTCAATCAAACCATATACATCTAAAATAATTAACGATGAGGCGTTATAGGCGCTGTAAGAAAATTAAAATCTCATAGTTGTCAAAGATAGGTACAGTTGGTCCAGTGAGAGAATACCTATGAGTCATCAAATAATAAAAGGGCGGAAAACAAGACAGTATTCTTCCAATCCAGGCCATACAACGTAAAAAATCTGACATTATGGGTACAGCAAGATAAAAAGAGACAACCGATATAAACGAATCATTTCGTTTGACTTCAATTAAAACATTACTTTATTGACAGTCAACGTTCAGAGTTTTATTACATTGTGTTTTTAATAAAATTTTGATCATAGAACTAAATTTAAAACAGAAGACTGTTTTATATAAAAGCTACTAATTATTGTTTTATAATTTATTACCGGTATGTATTATTTTTATTAAGAAACTAAACCTTGACGTATAAACATATCAAACCTTTAAATCTGTCGTCGGTGCGTAAATTTCCGACGCACGTATATAATTTTGAAATGTTATTCGCATTTCTTTAACCAATTGTAACGATCAAGCATTAACAATTAGAATAAAGTAATGAGATTCGACTTGTCCTTTTGTGTCGTCCCCCCCCCCCCACACACACAACGCTGACAACTCATATTTGCTTGTCATATTGTCCTGTTGTGTATACGAATAGGGTGGATTTTTTTTGATCTTTTCTTTGATCTTGTAACATCCCCCCAAGAAAGGGGCTGGATCCACTCCTGGTTACTAGTCATTTATACATAACAGAAGAGTAAAGGAATAAGTACATTCATTTTTAGGACATATATTTTTCCATTTTGCAAAAAGGATAATTCTAAAGTCCAAGGCATACAATTTTATTAGGAGTATTTAACTATAGATACAGTAAAACGCTAGTTACCAGACATTAAGTTATTTCTATCCGGAAATCGCAGTGAGAGTATACTTTTAAATAATTTGTAAAAGGACATTAAGAGTAATTTCACATAAAATAGCAGAATATTTTTACCTGTTACTCCTCTAGCCATAGGAGTTCCTGTCACCGCCCACCTATGACACGCGGGAATTTTTTTCGCCATCGCTGACACTATGCGACCCGGCATTTCAACAGTTTGAGCTTCATCAAGGCATAGACGCCACCATTTAATTCTCACAAGGGGGCTACCGCCTGGCCAGTATTTTCGTTGTTTGCGGAGGTTGAAAAATTGCTATTAAATTTTATACATCAGTATTAATTTTCGGGTTCAAATTTGTATTTAAAAAATATAAACGTAGGGAACGTCACGGTTCGTAATGAAAGGGTAGTCGTTTATATTTCGAGAACAGGCAATTGTAAATATATGTTGAACTTCCATTTCGGATAGTAGTTATCTCTCGCCATTTTCTAGTGAAACTGAACATTTCCTTACGCTACACAACTATTTATATTAAATTTACTCACACATCGACTCACACAAGTGAGCATCCAAAATGTGAAATTAACGGGTCATCCGTCGTACACCCCTGATTAGGAACCCAGTGATTTATTTTTGTTCGCGTATGCGGTCAAAAACAATGTTTTGGGGATACCACCTTAATAGTGGCAAAAATCCACTTTAGATTGTAAGTGTACTGATCATCGTGGAAAATCCTTTTAAAACAACAAACCATTATCAATCATATTTTTTTTTACTGTTCCTGAAATATAAACGGCTACTCTCATTTAGTGCAGGGCTAACATTTGTTTTACCGTTATATTCTTATATATAAATTTTGTACTTGTTTTGATAACTTTAAGCAAGGAATTTGATTTATTCGAGAGATTACATACAGAAAACTTACCTGTCCTGTTTCAGTAAGCCTCATTTCAGCTTGTAAGACAGAATAGGTGGTAATCACAATATCAAAGTCTTGTAACTCTGTAGGATACATTGGAGTAGCACTATGTCCTTCATAAGAGAGCACTTTTAAACTAAAAAATATATTTTTTAGTCTAAACGCATAAAAATATATGTTTCCTAAAGAGCTATAATGTTTACCCAGGTTTTAAGTGAGTTCTCATTTCTCTACACCACTGTTTACGTAGAGCTGGAGGAGAAACTATCAAAGTGGCTCTCGATTCAAGAGGCTCGGTGAATTCCCAACACTGAGGGCATTTATATGGTCCTAGCTGCCTTCTCCAACCTAAACAAGAACTATGTTGCCATTTTCCACATTCTTGACACTCTACTAATCCTAAAAAAGGAAGAAAAACAGTGATATTTGTAAATTTCAAGTTCTATGATAATTAAATCAGTTACTGTAGGATTTCTATTGTATTTATGCTATAAATAAAACTATACAGAAGAGACAATTCTATTTTTACATGTTGGTAAAAAGAAACTGACCAGTTTCTATGCTGCTACCACAAATACATTGCACTCTGCATTCATCAGGTTGTTCTCTAGGCTCTGTAGTGCAATACTCAGAGAGTGTTCTTTGATAAATGGATTGTAAAGCTTGAAATGTTGCTGACTTTTTACTCGATGAATTTTTTACTAGATATGATGGAACCTGAAACAACACAATAACAAAGTTATTGCTGATGCGCTTTTAACATACCAGTCTTTATTATTTGTATATAATTAAAACCTTACCCTGCTTTTCTTTTGGGGAACTATGTAATCTACCTCTTCTTCAACTAACTGTCTCTTCTTTGGTTGGGTTTTTATAATCAACTCTGATTCACTATCAGAATCACTATCTTCTAAAATTATATTCAAAATAAAATCAAATATCTCTAAAGAGACAAAATTGTCAAAAAAAACCGTTTCAACGCAATACAATTCATATTGCATTGAACAACAATTTGTTAAAGTCTTTTTATATTTGCAATATTACTAAATGCTTGAAATCTCATAATATTATTTACATATAATCAAAATATCTGTAAATATTAAATAACCTTATTAAGACATTTACCTAATTTTCCCTTATTTAAATACAGTCCAGTATGCACTCCTGATTCCCCACTCAATTTGTTACTTAAAATCAGTGCTAATACTTCAACTGTTTTACCAAGACCCATTTCATCTGCTAAAATCCCCCCTTTCCAATTGCCTCTAACAACAGGCGGTGATTTTTCTATCCATCCCGTATATTTATCCAGGTAGACATCTAAGCCAGATTTTAGGGTTATTTTTTGATATAAAGGATGTAGATCGCCTAAAAATAGTAGACATATTTATTTTACTAGCAACTACCTGTTAGGACAACGCCGCCGGTAAGTATAGACATTTATCTATGGTACAGATATACAACAGCAATTAGACCTGATATTTTAAAGAGATTTTAGTGAATTTAAGTGATAATATCCCGTTATTGTGATAAAAATAACTTGATGCTTGAGATTGTATTTTATTTATTAAAATAAAAAATTTCATGACAAGAAATTAACGTTTTTGATTCATAATCTTCCACCTCAGATCTATTTTAGTTATGATACCTATTTTCAAAAGTTGAGACCATTTGTTTCGATCTAATTACAGACCAATTTCATTATTATCTATATTAATTTAACTTTAATGAAATTACTTTTAATAATCTGAGGGATATAATGTCTAACCTTAATAATAGTGCTAGTAAGGACTGCTTTGGTCTAAATATTAGGATACTTAAGACAATAAAAAATATCGTAATATACCCGCTAGCTAAAATTATTAACAATTGTATTAAATCAGCTGTTTTTCCCGAATGTTTGAAATTGGCTCGTGTGGTGCCAGTTTTTGAGAAGGGAGCCTGCGATGATGTTGCTAATTACAGGCCAATTTCAATTGTGCCACTATTTAGTAAGATCTTCGAAAGCGTTTTAAAAAATCAGATGTGTGACTATCTTGAAGACCAGTGCCTATTCAGTCCATGTCAGTTTGGTTCTCGTTGTAACATGTCAACTACAGCTGCCATAAACCATCTAACTACTTACATTCAAGACTGTTTTGAGAGAAGGATGTATGTCCGGGTGTCCTTCTTTGATTTAACAAAAGCTTTTGACTGCGTGTCGCATAATCTGTTGATTCAAAAACTTTATAAATATAACTTTAATGATTGCACAGTCAATCTTATTAAATCTTACTTATCAAATCGTCTCCAGTATGTAACATTTGGTGGTGAGGCATCAAGCCCGAGTCTAGTCATTCACGGTGTACCTCAAGGCTCAGTTCTTGGGCCGTTGTTGTTTCTTTTATATGTGAATGATATTTGTTCATGTATTTCAAACGAGGGTACAGCTATTATTTTGTTTGCTGATGATACAACGGCACTCGAGAAAGCGGACGATTTGATAAATCTTAGTAGACAGACGGAGAGCACGCGGTCAGATATTAAGCAATGGTTTACTGCTAATAAATTAGTCCTCAATGAGACTAAGACCCAGACAATGGATTTTTCACTGAGGTCTTTGAATCTGAGTGAATCAGCTGTAAAGTTCCTGGGCATATATATTGACCCTAAACTGACATGGGAGCGACATGCTGAACATCTTATAAGTATTCTAAGTAGAAATACATTTATAATACGTAATCTGAAAAACATAGTGTCTAATGATGTTCTTATGAATGCTTACTATGGTCATATCCACTCGCATCTTAGCTACGCTGTCCTTTGTTGGGGACATTCATCGCATGCTTCCATGGTATTTGCAATACAACGGCGTTGCATAAGGATCATGTCTGGTCTGGGGTTCAGAGAATGTTGTAGGGCCAGTTTTATCTCCCTTGGCATCCTTACGTTGCCATCTCTTTATATCATGAATTGCCTTATGCATATCAAAAAGAATGCTGATGGGTATATCTGTAATAGTGATTACCACAACTACAACACGAGGGGCAGGAATTGTTTTACTTTAACTTATAGTAGAACTGCTAGAGCCAGGGATGGTGCGAACCACTATAGGCTAAAAATTTTTAATGTGCTTCCTAATGTTGTTAAAAACCTCGGTGCGCAGCAGCTTAAGTCCAAAGTGAAAAACTATTTGAAGAAAAAAGCTTTCTACAGTATTGAAGAGTTTATTTTAAATAATTTCAATGATTTAATATGACAGGAAAAGCACAGATAAATCCCTCACTGTACTTGTTTTACTTGTAAACTTGACTTGTTTAAAAAGTTTTGTGTTTTTTTTTTTTAATTTTAGACTGATTTGTTCTTGGCTACTTAATGTTTTACTATATGTTGTTTTATATTTGACTTGTGAAAATACTTTTTGTATGTATATCATGAATAAACATTATTATTATTATTATTATTAATGAAAATTGTTGAAAAATTACTTAAAAAAAAAGGATGACAAGTTTTTTGGATAAAAACAATTTAATTTGTACCACTCAGTTTGGCTTTCAGGCTTCCAAGAATACTGACAAAGAAATATTCCATATTCTTCAGGAACTATACCCTCAGGGTTAATAATGGAGAAGGGGCTGCGGCAGTTTTATGTGATATAACAAAAGCTTTTGATTGTGTCAATTATGAAATATTGTTGCGGAAACTTGAAATCAATTGCATTAGGTGTGTTATCCTGGAATGGTCTAGATTCTATCTTTCTGGGCAAACTCAAAGCATCCGCTTGAGGGAGGGTGTCATGAGGGGACTTTTATGTACTCCCTTTTGAGCCCTTTCCAAAAATGTTGTCTGTGAATGCCCCTCCATCTGTCATTAGGCACGGTAGATGTTCAGCTTTTGCTATGATGACACCTTTTTTTTGCATCATAAAGACTTATCAGATCTGAACGATTTAATAAATATTGATTTGGCTTGAATCAAGAAATGGTGTGATTGTAACCTATTGTCCTTTAATATTTCAAAAACAAATGTTTTGAGTTTCAGATGTAACTTGGGTGATATTTTTTTGATGGTGGGGAAACTGAAAGCTTGACACACTGCAGACTCCTAGGGTTATATATTAATAATAAACTTAAATTTAACAAACATATTGAACATGTTTTTGGTAAATTGTCATCTGATTGCTTTTCTCTTAGAATTATAAAAAATAAGTTAGGTGTTGCTGTGGCCAGAAGTGCATTGTCTGACTGAGTCACAGTTGCATTATGGTATTTGTTTTTAGGGAGCTCGTTATGGTACTCTATTTAAGTCAGTCTTTGATTTGTAGAAGCTTGCAGTAAGATGCAGTCTTAAACCTTACGACTCATATAGGTCTGTTTATTTAAAAAAAAAAATTTTGACTCTGGCTTGTGTATTAATCCTAGACACTGTTTGTCTTATGCACAAAAAATACTCTTCCTTCAGCTATTCCACATCTTCTATAACATGTAGTTATTGTACTATTAACCTGTCAATTCCCAAAAGCACATTAACAATGAACTCTATTTTATATAATGGTAAAAAAGTATTCAATCATCTGTCTCTTGGAATCAAGGAAATTAAGAAGGGTAGGATTTTTAAGAGAATGATTAAAGAATTACTTATCTCAAAAGGTTTCTAAACGCTGGAAGAGGATTTATTCTAGTGTTCATAGTTTTTTAATATTTATTTGTTTTTCTCTCCGAAATATATATATATATATATATATATATATATATATATATATATATATATATATATATATATATATATATATATATATATAAATTCAAGTACAACTTTATTGTCCAAAGAATTATTTTCCCACTAACAAAACTAAGAAAAAAATAAATCTTATAAATAATAGAAAAAATTTAACGAAAACACAAAAAAAAATTGAAAGCTATGGGTTACTTAAAACATGTAAATAGAAAAAAATATATTACAAAACTTGTCAAAATAAATAAAAAAAAACAAAATGTAAAAAAATATTAACAAGTATGGTAAGTAATTACCTTTTTTTGTCAACTAAAACGAAAAAAACATTTACATTATACAATGGACGTTCAAAAAGCAAATATTTTACCCCTTTCTTGAGTAGGTGACCTTTATTAAGTATCTGTCTGATAAGCAACGGAAGGTGATTAAAGATTGTCCTGGAAATGTAAATCACAGAACTTCTTATATGACTGGTACATGAAATGGACATTGTAGATTAATATATATTTTTGTATACAATTGTTTTTTTTTTTAATTGTTCTCTTGGTAGCTTTATTAATAAGATTTTTTGTCTTTTAACAAAAAAGATAAAGCATACTTATTTGATTTATAAAATTATAATAGGAAACACATTTTATGGTAAACATTATTCAATTTAGAGTAAAATTAAATGTGATTTTAAAAAATCTATCACTAAATTTTTAAACGATCACAAATATTATCAGTTGACAGAAAGCATAATGGAGTTTTATACTCACCACTTAAATCACTAGATGATGTTTCTCTATAGATCATCCACTGAACTGCTTTTTCTTGGTAAGGTCTCAGTTTTGGTTTTAGCAAAGGAACACATAACTTTTCATTACTAATATGTTGTGAATTTTCCCTTTTTGCCAGAAGTTTATCATACAATTCATTAAGTTCAATATTTGAAAGACAACTTTTCTTTTTAGATTTTTCATCTATTATATCTAGAAAAATTAAATCGAGTTTAATTTATGCCTCAGGAAGTTTATTAGATATAATTCAAGGGTTAACTTTGTTTTAAATCTATTATTTGGCCATCATTTTAAAGAGCACTACATTTTTTACTCACCTTGATCAATATTTATACCATAAAACTGTTTAAATGCAGTTTTAATACATTTTCCAAATTTGAACATATATTTTGGCAGTGGAATTGAAATCAGGTACACTTTAAAAAATACATTTTCTTCTTGTCCATAAATTTCAAAAGAAAATATTTTTGTTTGAATAAAATCTAAAACAAAATAATAATGTTACTTGGTAAATTACATGGTTCAATTATATACCAAATCTATACAAAGAATTTTCAATTACTTAAACCAAAAACGATATAGATCAGGATTCTTCACCTTTAAGAAAAGATATGTTTTCCGAAACACGAACAACAATACATTCATTCCTAGAGTTAGTTATTTCAACAAATTCTGTTTCCTCCACAGAAATAAAACTAATCCTAGAAGCTAAAATATTTTCCGGTAAAACGTTACTCGTCGACCCAATCCGTATTTCTCCTAAAAAATGCTGCTTATGCTCCTCTGTTGCTAAAATTAATGGATATGAGGGAATCTTTTCTTTTGGAGATTCTTTTTTGGAACGCTTTTTACGGTTTAACCGAATGAAGTCATCTATTGTTGTATCTAGACTACAGTTGCCCATCAACAAATCACCCTTTTTCTTTGGAACACTTTTAGTTCTACCCATTCTTAGCAATAATTTTAAAAATAAAAACAAACTTATTTAGGTTAGGTTACTGAGTAAACTTGTTAAACATGTATGCGATGTTGTCAGATTGGGAGATTTTCAAACTTTAATACTCGGATGTTGTAATCGGTTGCCTTTTTTATTTGGTAGCACCGTCAGAACATCTGTCCGTCACCTAGTTTTGACAACTGGTGTGTAGTTGAAAAAGTACTGAGAAAACTGAACAAAAATAAACAAAATTTCGAGTGTTCGTCATCGGCAAAAGTACTGCTCTAATTTTCTTACATAAAAAACGCATTTAATTTACCTTTATAAGGTGTTTAATTTAAATAACAAATGGAGATAACAGACGGGGTACTTTCACTATTACGGAATATTTAGAAAAACCCTGATAGAACGACTGCCAGAGATGGACAATTCGGGGACAAACATTGAACTTGAGTGGGTTGACGCCACTAACACAACATGGGCTCAAAAAGACACAGATAATATTGCAAATCGAGATTTAGTACAGTCAATGTATGATATCTTATTACAAAATAAGGAAGTCCGTCTTATTCCTATGACTTTATTATCATACAATGACGTCCAAGCTTTGCCAAGTTTTCAGTACGAAGCTCCAACAATTAGTGAATTAAATCAGTTCCTAAATACTTTGTTAACTTCTCAGGTAGGTTAGAAATTTTGTAAATATTTGACACAATTGCACCTAAACTGCACCAATTTTTATTTAGCTACAATTAGCAAAAGAAATATGCTCTTCAACTCAGTTCTCTATGATTCTAAAACAAAGGATGTTAATACTGAAGCGTATCTATTATGCTTTGATGATGAAGTATCATGATAAAGATAAAACACCAGATGGTCAAGCTATGAATGTTAAAAATGCCCTTGTAATCAGTACTGTTACAAGAGAAGCTATGTCAGGTAAGTAATAACTAAATTTTCCAGATTTCTATTTAATTTTTTTAATTTACATAATATTAATCATTGTAAAATTATTATAGGTTCACAAGCATTGCTTGAAATTGGTGTTAAAACAGGTCTGAGTCTCCTATTCTCTCTCCTACAACAGAATTGGCAAGTTAGTGGTATTCTTGGAATTCCATCTCTGTGCAATTCAGTATTGGAGACAACTATAGATCTCATTAAAAAATTACCTCCTCTATGTTTATCAAATGATACTCAATTGACTAATTTGGGTATTACTAGTTTAGAGCAGGTAGATATACTGACACAGTTAATTTTTTAAGATATTTTATATAACTATCTATGTTTTTAGGTGTCTGATTTTTTAAAAAATGCAGTTCTTCATGAAACTGCAGCTGATAATAAAGGAAAGTTGCTGGCATCTGAAATATTGTTGGGTTTAGCTTTACAAAGAGGATCTTTACGATATCTTCTTGAATGGATTGATATGGCTTTAGAAGCATCTTGTAATCAAGTTATTGAAAGGTTTGTCATATAATTTTTTGAAGAGTCTTATCAAGATTATGTGATAGAGGAGCTTATTCAAAGTCTACCATTTTTAACATCCATCTTGCTATATTTGTGTAGAAAAGAATAACTTTTTTTATATTTATTTAATTGCTTAGAGTAACCATGTTATTTTATATTATACTTTATTAATAGTTCTTGAATTGGGAAAAATCTAACATATTATTTTTTAGTAATCTTTTTGCGAAAGCTATTCAACAACTTAAAGGAATTAAAGATCGAGTTAAGGAAGCCCATAGTTCTGAGTCTATTACCATGTATGAGGCAGCCCTGAATCTTTTGGAAGCCCTATCTCTAATGGCTGTTGACTATAGTAAGAGAAATTTTGTTAAACATCTTGAAAATTTATTTTTAATTAATTAGCTAGCTGGTTTTAGCATATAGTGTTTCCTATAATATAAAACATAATAAAAATATTAATTCTGTTTCCGATTCAGATATTTTATGACATTTTTAGCAAAAAAGCTGTAATTCTATTATGATCTAGTGTGTTTTATATATAATTTATTAAAATTAATCTTATTAACTTCAAGGTGGAGCTTGTTCTGCTGTAGAATCGACAATGTGCGATTCTGAGTTAGGAGTTTATGAAAAATCAGATGTTTATGTTTGGGGCAGTAATTCTTCCCATCAGCTGGCTGAGGGTCAGCATGAAAAAATTTTGTTGCCAGTTAAATCCAAGATATTTAGTCAAGTTCAACAAGTAAGTTGCAATTATAATATTATCTAATACCTGTTCAGATACAATTTAATTTTTTAGTTTAGCATTTAACGTACAAAAATATTTTTTTTTCAAAAAGAAATCTTGCGAAAATAGTTCTTTAATTTACTGCTTTTATTCAAACTTTACTTAAATTACTATTGTCTTTGGCCCTTGATCTCTCTTCTTAACTTTGGTAAGTCATTATTTTAATTAAATGAAATCTAAAACTTTTTTAGAAAAAATTTGGGTATATACCCCTATTTTCCACAATTTTTCTTCAGTTTCCCAGAAAGCATAGACAATCATTTTTCACATTAGGTTTAATTTTTTGTACTAAATTGTTAAAATTTTGTTACATCCACATATTTCATGCTTTAAGGAGCTTCTGTATTATATAAAATTCAATAATTTTGTACTCTTTTAATTGAAAAAATCAAGAAAAATTACTAAAAAACAATAAAAACACAATCAATGATTACATATCTCAAGGAGATCCCTTTTTTGAACAGAGAATAATTAGCGCTGTTGCCAGAGCATAAATACGATTTCTGTAAGATACACAGGTACTCTTTTCTTTTTATTAAGACCCAAAAAACCTACTTTTCACTTTGATTTTTATATTAAACACAATTTTCTCTCCAAATATTAATGGATTTAAGGCTCATATTTGCTCTTTATTTATTTATTCTTCAATAGGTACAACCCAATTTTACAATATCACTTATAAAATAAATAAAAGAATATAGAAAATATATTAAGTAAATATAAACATGAATCAATTATAAGAATGATAAAACAAAGAACCAGGACCTACAAATAACAGGTGTCACAAGTCTGTACACAAGCCAAAATTAAAATGAGGTTTATGTGGTTTATTTTAAAGATGTGTTCAAAGAGTGCAGTGAGGTTCTGAATACATCTATCCCAAATCATTTCCATAAGAAATGATTCTATTTATTGTGAAAAATTGCCAATAATTGGTGCAGTGAGATTGAAGCTGGAATTTATTCACCTCTCTCAATGGTCGTGGAGGAACAACAAACACAAAAGATTATTACAAATTATGTCTTATAAATGAATATATTAACGAAATTCATACGTCTCTGATTTAACAGTTGCAAACTCAGCATATCCTGTAGACAATCAGAATTAAAATTATTTATCCATGGAATCCAGTTTTATACTTAATAAAATGTAAAAATTTATATTGTATTCTTCCAATTCTGTCCTTATGATAGTGATAATAATGTGACCATACACAAGTATTGTTTTTAAAGTTGAGCTCAAACAAGTATTACATAGAGGCTTTTAAGAGCATTACCATTTTTTACATCTTTTGCATGCCTTTTTAGAATCCTAGTATCTTTCATACCTTATTATGGGATCAATGTGGCCAGAAAAAGACGAACTATGTTGTGACTGAAATGAAGAAATTTTATAATTAAAAAAATAATAATAATATCATGAAAATATTGTACATCTTGAAACATCGCAGCGATTATTTGGATTGATGAAGTTTATGAAATTTAATTTGTTTTTTCATTGAAAATATATATATTTTTTTAAATTTGGCCAAAAAATAATTGAAATATATTACATACAATGTATTTTAACTTGAACTTTTCAAACTAAATACGGTGTGCGGTGTTTTTTCCAAGAATAAAAGCGACCTTGTAAAGTGCAACTGATCTTTTTGTGTTTTTCCGGGAAACTGAAGAAAACCAAGGTCATAATCGTGTTTAACGACATCGAATAGAGGATGTGTAATGAATTTAATGCAAATAATTACCCTTTAGTAGCGTTGTGTGATTTAATTAAAAATTAAAAATTGTGAGGAAGTAAAAATTTTTCTATTTGAAGTACTATTAAATCCATTCAATATTTTTTGTCCAATGATAATGTTAAATATACTTTTGTACGCCACTGAACAATAATCAGACATTCTATTTTAATTAACTCAATAGTATTTCCTAATATTTTTTTCAATAAAAAGTTTATATAACTTTTTTATCAATTTAAGTACGGTCGAGTTCAAGAAATAATTATCGCTTAATGCATTAAAATATCTTTGGAAATTTTCTTATAGTTTGCTTTATGACAGTTGCAAAAAATTATAATAAGAAGATTAAACCAGTTTTTTATCATTACATAGTATAAAACAAAGTTGCTTTCTCTGTCCCTATGTCCCTTTGTATGCTTAAATCTTTAAAACTACGCACCGGATTTTGATGCGGTTTTTTTCAATAAATAGAGTGATTCAAGAGGAAGGTTTATATGTATAATAACATCCATTAAATAGTGGAGAAATACTGTTATTTTTGAGGTTTCTAATGTGATGTCGTTAATTATCATATTTTTTTCCGCTTACATTGAAAACGCAGGCTGAACCCTACGAGATTTATCAAAATAATGTACTAATTATTTGTACACATTGAAAAGGTCTACAGAAAACTCCGCGATGGTATATGTCTATCTCTCATGGATATCCCACAATAACATTTTTTTGTCATTTACTTTTTACGACAAATAATGGCAAATTTTGAAGCGATTTTAACCAATACAGCATTAATCTTTATCCAATTAAATAGCTTAAATACATTGTTGATTTAATATAGATCTATATGGTCCTTTACAGCACAAGATTTAAATGAATATTTTCGAAGATATTACAGATTTAAAATTGCGGGAAGTAGCGCTTGCGGCGGTACTGGCCGACCGGGGCGGCGGCAGCGTGCCTATAAATAGCGCGTTGGAGGCCGATGTAATAATTGTTGTAAAAATAAAATAAATAGTCACAGTTTTTCTGTAGTGTATTTAGTATCAGCATTGCACCCGTGCGAAGCCGGGGCGGGTCGCTAGTTCTATATATTATTCTATATCGCATATCAGCGTCTAGGCATTAAATTTGATTTGTGACTGATCATTTTGTTATGCTATCATTTTATTTGAACTGAGTTTACAAGCCTCAAAGTTGTCATTCACTCAGTAGGGGGAGTTAAGGCACTGTTCAGGGTGGTAAGCACGTGAGGGGTGGGGGCGACCTATTAGGATTTTATATATTTTTTAATCAAATTTGTTTTTTTTTTTGACTGGGTCTAGAGAGAGTTTTCTGTAAATATAAACTAAAATGTAGGTTCTCTTTTACTTAGTAAGTTTATTTGTAATGATTAAATAATTCATACACTTATAGTTGTACCAAATTCGTCGTTCATAAAAAAAAACTACGTTATTTTATATTTACAAGTTTTGAAGATAATCAACAGCTTGGATTTATTTATCGAAATTAATACCTAAACTAATTTTGATGATGTCATCTCATATTTATTCAATATATTTTCTTATCAAAGAAACAAGCAGAGGATAATTCCATTTTAAATTTCTGTAAATATTCATTATGATTTTAACTTTTTTTTTTTAATTTTGATTTTCTTTATCTTTGTATATGTATGTGTGTGACATTGGGGATATGTACACTGCGACTTATGAAATTTGTCCCATGTAAACTCCAATACTGTCCTTAATTTACCTTTATATAGAACTTGTAGCTTATATAATACAGGGCAGTCTGAATGTGATTGGTTTATGGGCGATTTTAGTGCTTTTAAAGCAACTCTACATAGACTTTTGTAAAAGAATAATACTTTTTTTATCATATAATTTTACAAATTACTACTGGATGTACTTTGTATTTGGATTCTTTAAATGTGTTAAGTGCTTATTTAAATAAATAAATTGCGTGTATTCGTGGTGTCTGGTACTGGGTCCATACACTCCTGTTCCAGTTCCTTCTGTTGATTTGGAGCCATCTGTATACCAACTGATGAAATTCTTGCTCCATTCACTTTTGCTACTCAACTTTATGTTGAAGTTTTTCACAAAGTTGAACTTCTTTTTCATTTCATCTTGGGGTGTGTCCCAGATTTGTTGATTTCTGGATAAAGAGGTTGGGCCTTCATTTTATGAAGTAAAATTACATTAATATCCTACCATGGATGGCAGTCAATATATTCACGCGGACATTCTAAATCTAGGAGGCAGCTTTCAATATTCGGCCAATCAAAGATATGGCGCTTTCGACCAAAGCCAATTGTTTTTTAAGGGCAACATATGACAGGCGTTAGTTAAAATTCTGGTATGAAGAAAAAACCTCGAAAAAATATCTTAATAAAAGTTCAGCATGCAACGAGAATGAAAAATGCTATTTTCAACACTTCTTGTTTAACAATACACTGGTAAGACTTTTGTCTTTTAAATACTTATGTCATTTGTGACGTTGCGTACATGGGGTAATTATTTAGTTCAAGTTAAATCTAGGGAAACGACTTTTTTGCGAAAAAAAATATTTACATACCCCTATTTCCAGATCGTTAAACACTATTCTGGTGTTGATTTTCTACAATTATTCTTCTGTTATCCGAAAAACAAAAACTTCACTCTTCACTTCATAGGTCACTTATTTCTGGAAAAAAACACTGAATTTTCGGTGAATAGTGCGTCTGTAACATATTTCAACTATTTTTGCACACATTTTACCAAAAAAATTAAGAAAAACTGTTATTTTCAACGAAAGAGCAAAAATAAGTCATCGGTCCTTCTATTACTGAAAACAAATATTCCCTGCAACGTTGCCAGATGTATAATATTTTCATGGTATAAACTTTTATTTAGAAGAAAAACTTTATAAAATTTGTCCATCTCATTCAAAAACATAGTTAAATTTTTGTGATGTCAAAACCAGAATTTTGGGTTAGTTCAGGTTTGGCTTAGAAAACTTTAAAAAATTGTTTTAATTAAAAAATGTTCTTGTCCAGCCCAGACTTGGGACAGAGCAGGATATTGGGAAAAGTTCAAGTTAGTAGGGAAGCGGGTGTTTTAATATCTACTACAAATAAATAATATGGTTAGCAAAATTGTAAAGTCGAACTGTTTAAAAATGAATTAGAGTTGTAAATATAACAGAAGAATTGTATTGTTTAGCACTAGAACAATAGAAGAAATAGACGTCATAAAGACATATGCAGTAAAAGAATATAATTAGTATTCTTCTTCATTCTCATAAAAAAAGGAGGACAAACTTGTTCCATGTATTAAAAAAAATTATTGTATATATTCTTGTGATTGGAACTCGTTCAAAAAGAAACTAAAATCACTCTTATATAATACTTGAATATTCTTGTGTTGCAACTTCGACGGTTTATTTCATCTGCTATTTAGAGTATATTACTATTTGTTGTCCTTTTTCTTCTTTCTGAGTGTGTATTCTTTGTTAAAGGTTTGTATCACTGTTAAGCATTAGATAAGTTATTTTATTTTATTTATGTAACATACAATAAGGAATGTACTATTTAGACTTACTCCTGTACTGTTTGAGATAAATAAATAAATAAACATCTTTTCCGAAACAAATGTTCCGGTACGTAGCCGTGAATTTGTGTATAAACAACTCAATATTATGTTTTTATTTATATAGATTGAAGCAGGACAGTATTGCACATTTGCTATACATTGGGATGGATATGTCAGTGCGTGCGGGAAAGGAAGCTATGGACGATTAGGCTTAGGAGAATCCTCAAACCAGACTCTACCAAAAAGAGTTCTGTTGGATAGTGTCGTTAAGAAACTCTCCAGTTCAAAAGGTAATAAATATATATATATATATATATATATATATATATATATATATATATATATATATATATATATATATATATATATATATATATATATATATATATATATTATATATGTATATATGTGAAACGGATTATAAAATTCGTGGGTTTAATACCAAGTTCAAGACACTGGGGATATTTGTTGATTTGGCTCATGCATTTGACACTATGGCACACCAAAAATTACTGAGTAAACTTGAAAGTATTGGGATTCGAGGTGTCTTGTATGACCTGTTTGAGTCATACATAACTAATAGAACACAGAAAGTAAGAATAAATCAAACACTTAGTAAAACAGGTAGTGTGGAGTTTGGGTTACCGCAGGGTACAGTATTGGGTCCTGTCCTGTTCTCTATATATATAAATGAAGAGATCATTTGTTCTCCTAAAAGAAAATAGTGAATGTATTTGTTATGCCGATGATACAGTTATTTTAGTTAAAGGTAAATCTTGGCAGGAGACATTTCAGAGAGCAGAGGATTACTTTTCGAGAGTACGATTGTGGATGGATCAGAATATTCTAAGTATTAATGTCAGGAAAACTGTCCACATAGCCTTTTCTATGAATAATAGAGTTAATACTCTATATTCTAATCTTTTAGTATATGATTATGGATGTGTTATGGGTGAGAAACAGTGCGGATGTATTGAGTTTGTGGCAGTGACGGACAAGGTTAAATACTTGGGGTGTTCATTGACAGGAATCTCAGATATGATGCTTAAGTAAACTATATCACTAGAAAACTTCAAACTATATACAAGTTCTACCATCTGAGAGAATTCCTGTCTTTGAAACTATTGAGAATGACTTACCAGGCTTTAATTGAATCAGTCCTCACACAGGTTTGAATGTTTGAGGCAGTGCATGTGGTAGCATCCTTTACCCGTTAACTGTTACTCAAAAGTATGTAATAAAAATATTCTTAAATAAATCGAGGAGGTTCCCATCAAACTTACTATTTGAATAAGCTAATCTTCTAACTATCAGACAATTGTATTTTAAAAATGTTCTAAAATTTAGGAAGTGTGATAAATATAAAAGTCCGATTATGCACAATGTTCATACCAGGTCTATTCACAGTGTAGGCCTTACCTTTCACGGGGCATTATATACGGCTTCGCAGAGGCATATTATCTAAATAAGTCCAAAGTTGTTTAATTTATTACCTTTAGAAATAAAATTTATTATAAATGTATATTATTTTTGTGTGATAATATCTGAGTGGATAAAAGGAAACCAATATCAGATTTATTTTATTTTATATTGAAAAGGGAGATGATTTTGGGTATTGTTTTTTGTGTTAATATTTTTGAATATGATTTGGTATGTATGTATGTGGTGTTTCTCTTTAAATAGGTGTAAGTTTAATTTCTGTAATTAATTTTAAATTAAATTTCTTTATTTTGTGATAACTGTATGTTACTTGTTATCCAGACAAGCTGCTTGTAGATTATGGATTCAACAAATACGTGCATGTAGAAAATTATTGTAACTTTCTTATTTTTTACTTTACTTTATACTTTATTCACCTTTAAGATCAATTTACATTGACATTTAGGTACACCACATATCCAAATATATTTACACTAAGGTACATCACATATCCAAAATATACAGTAAAATAACACTAGCAAGAGGAGATCAAAGAATTAAAAACTAGTTACAAAAATAAATAATAAAAATGAGGACATGCAACGTCAGCAACACACCTTCAGTTTTGAGAACTTTAAAAAATGTATCCTTAAAGTTATTGTCACTATTAACAAACAAAGTCAAACATTTATTCACCTTTAACATCAATTAAGGTTGATGTGAAGGACGTCATATGGTCAGATAATCATCAAAATTATACATTATGCATGAAACACTAGCTATACTTCTTAAAAATTAAAAGCTAGTTACCTATAATAAAATTTGATAATTTGAGGAAGTTTGTTGTATATACGAATAGGGTGATAATTGACAGATCTTTCAAAGTGAGTCGTATTGTGTGAGATGTAAAGTGGAAAGTTTGCATTTCGGGTGTGGTAAGTCGAACTCGTTCCAAAAAGTATTTTATGACTCTTAAAAATATCCCTACATGATTCTCTCCTTTTTAAATTAAATATAAGTCTAATAATTCTCTTCTGAATTAGAAATACACCATCTGTATTTGATGCAGCTCCCCAGAGAATCATATGGTAAGACATCGCCGAGTATACCAAAGCATAGTATACATGCAGCAATGTAGTACGTGATAAGTCACGTCGTAAAGTTAAAAGAGCAAAATATGCCCTATTGAGTTTATTGGCAACCTCCCCGATATGCAATTCCCACGTAGTACCGCTATCCACTGTCAGACCCAAAAACTTGCTATAGGAGGCACACGAAATTCCTGGAATTGCTAAGTTATTCTTGTTAAAATATACACATTTAGTTTTGTCTACATTTAATATGAGTCTATTTTTTTCACACCACCTAGACGTGTCACTAACGACCTGTTTAATGGATGCTCCAAGTTCTTCAGGAGTTACTTCTGATAGAGCTATTGAGGTATCATCCGCATAATTTACCACCAGACTCCTAGTTATATAGGAAGGCAAATCATTTATATTTTAGTGGTAATAAATTATATATATATATATATATATATATATATATATATATATATATATATATATATATATTTTTTTTTTTTTTTTTTTTCTTATGATGATAGAAATGTCTAATAGAATTGTTGATGCCTTGGAACTTAGTGTAACCATTATTTTCATACAATTAATTTATGAATTCTTTTTTTAGGTTCTGATGGACATACTCTGGCTCTAACAGAAAACGGACATGTTTATAGCTGGGGAGATGGAGATTATGGCAAACTCGGCCATGGAAATTGTGCTACACACAAACAGCCTGAACGTATTGCTGGTCCATTCTTGGGGAAAATAATTAAATACATCAATGCAGGGTATAGGCATAGTGCTGCTATAACGGACGATGGGCGATTATGGACCTGGGGTAAATAAAAAACTGAAAACGTGAACATATATTAAGCTTACTGTTGAATATATCTTTAAATTATGATTTGTCTCGTTTGGTATTGGTATCGAACTTGTCATACCTATCTAATTTTCGGTTCTTTTGACTGGACAGATTGGTAGAAGAGAATTTGACTCATTTTTTCAGTACAAAACGTCCAAATGCTGGATTTTGTATATCAAAAATATTTTTTGTGCAGGCGAGGGAGACCATGGACGTTTGGGCCACGGTGACTACGCAGCTCGCCATATTCCAACATTGGTAGCAGATTTGAGAGATATAAGGCAAGTTGCATGCGGCAGCAGTCATACTTTAGCAGTTTCACGTGATGGTAGAACTGTGTGGTCATTTGGTAGTGGAGAGAATGGAAAATTAGGACACGGAGAAATCGCTAAAGTAAAGTTGTTTTTATTAGCCGTTAATAATGGAAATATGTATTTTTCTTCTTGGTTTTTATAGGTTTGTAGACCAAAGGTTATCGAGGCGTTGCAAGGACTTGTGATACAAAAAGTATGTGCCGCAACATCGTTTTCCTTGGCGTTAACCAATACAGGACAGGTAATGAAAACTATCAAGTTTTTAACAAGATTCACAAAAATATAATTCATAATTATATGACATTTCAATATTACAGCTATATAAAGCACGGCTTCATTTATTTGATTTTAAATCATACTTTTATCTTTGAAGGATTTGTTTGCTCGCAACGGGTTTTGGATTCCTGATATTAGCCTTAAGTTGTTGTTTTATAAGAAAAATGATTCTGTTTGTACAGAGCGTAACAAAAGTCTTGAGTATAACAGAACACAAAATGTCAACTTCACATTTTGCCGTTAATAAATTGTATAATCAATAGTTAACATCATTAAAATAGCTGAATACATTATTTTTTCCACAGGTGTACACTTGGGGTAGTGGACCAATCCTAGGTATGGGCTCAGCAGATGCCATTTGTTTACAACCTCTTTTGGTGGATGATTTGACACCATTCAGAATTATCGATATATCTGTAGGAGACAATCATTGTTTAGCATTAACAGATGAACACCAAGTAAGTTTAAATATGTACAGGATACTCAAAAAGTATCGGACCCCCCCCCTCCTCTATCTCCGAAAATTCGCAGCCTTGGGAAAAATAACCCATACGAAGTTGTAGAATTTTGCTTGCGCAATTTGAGCTTGAGTTCCAAGGTCATTGGAAAGTTGATTTGAGTTTTTTAAACGGAAACCCCCATTTTTTATTACAGAAATAGAAAGCGGAGACAATTTCCTGTCCAACGATACAAATATAAGGGGTAAAATCATATTTGGAGGTCATTTGAAGGTTGCATGTCCTTTATATATATATATATATATATATATATATATATATATATATATATATATATATATATATATATATATGTATGTATGTATATATATATATATATATATATATATATATATATATATATATATATATATATATATATATATATATATATATATATATATATATATATTCAGATCCGGGAATACATCCGTTCGTTCGGTTTCCTATAGAAGTTTGCAGACGTTTCTGTGCTTGCTGGTTGTAGATCAACTTGATTGAAAACCCAAACGAACGAACGGATGTATTCCCGGATTAATACTGAATCATATATATATATATATATATATATATATATATATATATATATATATATATATATATATATATATATATATATAAAGAAAAATCTTTTAGATAAAAGTTGTAGAGTTCCAAGTGTGTCATCAAACAGTGTCTTTGAGGCTGATCTTCAATGTCTTTTCTAGGTCAAGTTGTCTTTCCAAATGGGAACCATAAATTAGCTATTTAATATGTATCCTGAAATTTTTTTTAAGGTATTTGCCTGGGGTACTAACACCATGGGCCAGTGTGGTCAAGGACACACCTCAAGTCCTATAACGCGACCTTTGAAGGTCGTCGGATTAGATGGGGTGATGGTAAGGCAAATTAGCGCTGGAACGTCGCATTCTATTGCATGGACTACTGTACCGACTGAGAGTCAGCAGATTACGAGACATAAGCCTTTTTGTTTGGATTTGCATGAAAAGACTTTTAATTATTTCAAAGTAAGTATAGATAAATTAGTAGGATATTTCATTTGTTGCCACACATTTTTTAAGTTGTTATCTTGTTGTTTTTGATGTAAAAATTGGTTGTTTTTAGGTATTCTTAGAAAAATACACAGTTTCTTTCACATATAAAGACAAAGAAATTCCACAACCTTTCAAAACGAAGCAAGATCATCAAAACTTTGTACTTTTGACGTTAAAATTACTGTGTACACACTTTCATCTGTGTATTAGTGGAAATCTAAATACAAGCGTTTTAAACAAACACGCTAAGGAATTAAGGACAGCACTTTTCAGGTAACGAAATATAGTGGCATATTTTACCTTCAGATATGACCATGAAATTTTTGGCTACTGAAGGTCATATGAAGATCAAGGTCAAATTTAATTTTCTGTGAAAGTTTCTGCTTTTTGGTAATATTATTTTAGTGTTACGCTCTTAAGAGATGCGAATATATAAATTATTTTAATAATTTTTCTTCTGAACTGGTTTAGTAACTTTTTTTGAAAATTTTAGGTTGGTTGATATAGACGCGCCAGAAGAAATTCACAATTTGGGTCGTGAAGTCCTAAACATAGGGGCACCCTTACTTCTACCCCTGTTAAATGAAAGAGTCGAATTTTTGCATTCCCACCTATCCAGCGGTAACTCCCTTTCTCAGGGGCAACAAATGCTCTTGAGTATTATATTGAGCAGTTTAGAAGACCCCACACACATTGCAGCACTTTTAGGTATATTAATTTCTAGTTAGTACTCACATTTAAATGTCAAATTTCAGATTTTTTTTGAGAGGTTACGGATATTAAGATAAAAATTAAAATTGCTTTTGTTTTATTAAAATTTTTCTTTTTATTATTTTTAAATTTTATTTAGGTTATACGACTAGTACAGACAAAGCAAAAGAACTAGACAGTAAAATGACTTCAACATTAATGCATACTTTAGTTCAATCCTTTACTAAAAACACAGAAGAAACATTGGAGTCTATTTCTAAGTATATGACGATTGACACTAAGTACAAGTGGCAAAGTCCTGGAAATTCTAAAGTTTGCCATTTACAAAGGTATGTTGTTTCATATTGTATACTAAAAATAATTTCTTTCGATGTTGTCTTACCTTGAAGAATTTAGAAGGATCTACCTACATTACATATATTAAGACTAAGGTTCGAAAAACTTCAACAAACTCCAACAGGAGCAGGCTTGAACTGAATTTTTTATACAGTATCGGCCAAAAAGTCTGGGCCTTTTGAGAAATCTTGAAAAACCACACTTTACCGCGGAAATTGAATAACTTTTCATTTTTTGTAGAATTTTAGGTACTGATCCTAATAAAAAATCTTTATTATGTTTTTAGATTGTTATCTTCTCTGCAAAACCACATGTTAGCTCATTATGCGGTGTCAAATAAATTACCGGGCAAAGAAATGCAGGAAGACGATTTTTTGGTCAGTCATTTGTTAAGCCTTTTTGAATATGCCATACAGGTATTGAAAAAAGCTGCGGCCATATTGGTAAGAATTAATTTTTTATTTAATGTTAGTTTTTTCCCCTTACATGACATGATCCTAGTGTTAACCATGTTTCCCCCACTCTTCTGCTATTTACTTAAAAGATTTTTCATAAAACTCTTTGTTTTTCTTTTAGGAATCATACCCAAACTCTCTTGAACTTTTATATAACGTCCTGCTAGACTCAATAGCCGGAGCTATGCTGTTTAAAATTTTAAATTCTCTACTGCTGATGCCTGTGACTTATGTCAAAGTGTTATATAATCCTTTACTGGATGTTCTGGGTGCCTTGGATGCTTTTAACCAACGTTTACCCAGTGAATTACTCATTGAAAATGATAGAGATAGTTCAAGTAAGTGTAATTTGTAAATTTTAGGTCTATAAAGATTGATGGTGACATAAATATAACATATAACTTTTTAAAGGATCAGAAACTCCTACTCTGGCACAACTTGCCGAACAATCTTGGATATGGATAGTTGACATGCAGAAAACTTGTTCGTTGCTGATCGGTCGTTGTTTGGGAGGAATGTTGGTGGGAGAACCGCCTAGTAAAGAGGAACAGCAGTGTCGTCATTGGTTAGTTAGCGAAATCTTCGCATCCGGCATAGAAAACGAAAATCTAGATGTGGAATGTTTGACCGAGTTATCTTATGTTACTGAGTAAGTGCGTTGCTTAATATTTACATAACAAATCACTTAAATTTGATTCGCATATTGTAGCTGCGTAAACACAATTTTAATAACCTTCGAAAATCTCCCGCACGAAGTGCAAAACCTTTGCAAAATGGCGTTCGATCTTCCTTATCAATACGACGAAGCCTGCGCGGTCAGTCAGGAGCATCAGGAATCCGACGATCTTTTTAATAAAATGGCTCAAAACGTCGAAGTAGAGACGTTCGAGTTCGATATTGAGGAAAGAAATATGTTCGATAGGATTACACGGTCCTTCTTCTATGGGGTTTTGAAGGTTACTGGTTTATTGGAGAAGGGCGGGAATATGGTGGCTTGTAAAGAAGTATTCAAGGTAGGAATAGTAATTATATATATATATATATATATATATATATATATATATATATATATATATATACATATACATATATATATAATAATAATTTATTACCACTAAATAAGAAAGTTACAATAAAACAACTATTTCACGGTCTATGTAGAATAAAATAACTTTTCCAAATACTTAGACCGTGAAATTGTTAATTTTTAATAATTTCGTACCGCTCCGCGGTATATTCAGATGTTCATTTGTACAGTTTAAGATAACAGTCCGGTATCAAGTTCTGCGGGTAATATCCTGCCGATAGTTTCCGATATGGGGATTTTAAGTAGACCGTTGTTTTCTGTGCATTTTGCTTTCGGTTCATTACAGCTTACAGAGTGGAATTCGCAGCGAATGTACTGTCTGTCAACTTTCTTAACGGTCCTAAGGAGAATAAAATAAGTAATATACCAATTTTTTGTTAGTTTTCAAGAACTTTGAGGCAAAAAATGTTTAGTATCATGTGCATATCTAAATTTAGAGAAGATGAAACATTAGAAGACGAGAAAGATAGCGACGAATCGAAAATAATTTCTGAAGAAAAGACTCAGTCCGTGCTTAGAGAAATTGATTTTGAAATATTTTGCCACAAAGTGTTACAGAGGTGTTTGTTTTTGTTAATCTTCATCAAGGGTAAGTAGCGAGTTTTTACAGTACAATAAATTGAGGAACTAGTCTGACGAGCTTTATTAAAAAAAAAAAAGTTTAAACTTAAACATCCATACGTTTTCAATATTGTTAATTTTCTTCTGTAAGTATAATTTTGTCAAGAACACTGTACACTTATTTTACAACTTTTAAGGTACGAAAGTGGATATTTCTCCATCAGAAACTGACTCTGAAGAAGACATTTCTGAAAAACCGTATGTTGAATTTTACAAATCTAATCGAGACCCTACTCTTAGCGATCTTCGTCGGATTTGTTCCCTTTGTTTGAACTTTGTTATTAGTGAAAATCAAGAAAAAACTGGCTATAGTACCAGGTGAGTGACAAGATATGAAGATATAATTTTCCAAATATTAAATTTTATTGCAATTCTTAAGTGTAAATTATCTTTTCTAGTGATAATGGTTGGTCCAATGAACCACCAGTACTTTATAAATCATTATTAAGCCATAAAAAACGAGCTCAAAGTCGTTTCGATGGTTTAGATCAGCTGTTATTCCATCTTGTTACTAAAGAACCAACTTTAACTGTAAGTATACATTCAGTGTTAAATGCCAGATTTAAAATTTCAGGCATTACGCAGATTTTGGGTAATTTTTTATTTTATCCCTGATAAAACGTAAGAAATACAGGGTGTCTCAAAAGAAAGTTCACATTTAAAAAATCGATTTAAAAAAAAGCCAGGACTTTATTGAAAAAATGTTTATTACATATTAAAATACATTGTTTGGGAATTTATTTTTTAAAAATGATATCGTCCAAATGTAATCCGTTGCGCTCACGGCATTCATTTAATCGAGCACTAAAATTGCCCATGACGGCTCGGCAGATATTCTCCGTGATGTCTGCCATTTCGTTGCGGATATTTTCTTTTAATTGTGCCAGGGAAGTCGGTTTGTTGGTGTAAACTTTTGATTTGACATAACCCCATAGGAAAAAGTCCATAGGTGATAAATCAGGACTTCGTGGAGGCCAACTTATGTCACCTTTCTTTGAGATCAATTTGCCAGGAAAAATTTCACGCACTCGTGGCAGAGATATGTTGGACGTGTGTGAAGTTGCTCCGTCTTGCTGGAACCATGTTCTTTGGTTATAGCCAGGAAAATTTTGCAGTTCAGACACGAAGAAGTCGTCTAACATCTCTACATACCGCTCTGAAGTCACTGTTACTGTGCGTTCCCTTTCATCTTCAAAAAAGTACGGGCCGATAATTCCTCGCGCCGACATCGCAGCCCATACAGTCACTTTCGGCAAATGTAGAGGTTTCTGATGTTTGTGTTTTGGATTGTTTGCGCTCCAATAGCGGCAATTTTGCTTGTTTACATGATCATTAAGGTGAAAATGGGCTTCATCCGAAAAGAAGATGTTGGTAAACGTTGAAAAGCGTTCAGTCATCTGGTTTACGAAGTAAAGCCTCTGACCAGCATCCTGAGGCTTCAATTCTTGCACCAACTGAATTTTATAGGGGTTCAGCTTTAAATCTTTGTGTAAAATGCGGAATAATGATGACCTATGCACATTTAAAGCAACAGCACGCTTACGAATCGAAACGTTTGGGTCGTCACGAACAGACTGAGTAACACTCTCTACGTTTTCGACCGTTCTCGAAGACCTCGGACGCGGATTTTGGTTTATCTAGTGTTGAACCGGTCTCTTCAAACTTCTGGACCCAATTTCCAATAAGCCGAGCCCTTGGCGCATCATTTAAGTGACGAATATGTCGAAAATTGCAGAATTTTCTACGCGCTACAGTCGCCGAATTACCGTTTTTGTAAAACTCACGTACGCACAAAGCACGGTCCGCTCCCGAGAAACGCTCCATAGCGACTAAATTCCCAAGAGCCAGGCTACCGATTGACATACCCCCCGCGCCGCTCGGAATAGTTGCGTTCACGCAATAAGCAAAACAAATGTATACTTTCTTTTGAGACACCCTGTATAAAATATTGTATTGTTTATTTTTCATACAGTACCAAAAAATATAAGAATTAAATGACCCTCTTAAATATCGAATCATTTTATGATATCTTTCTCTGAATTTAACTCTAGTATATCCTTTGATGATGAATTCCTTGCTCTTAATGTGGGTCCTGTATAAAAGAAGGAAATAGGTCAGATATACTTTATCACAAGTCATTATCTATTAAATTTTCAGATTTTTGCTATTTACCGTTCTATTTTCCTTTATTTGACACCATTTCCTTTGGATCCACTGTGGGAAATAAGTCTCCTTCATTGATTTCCAGTTCATTCAATCTTGATATTTTTGGACTATCAAGCAGATGGTTTTCCTTCCTCTGCTCCATTTATCTGCTTTGGGAGCTACTGAAACAGTTCCTACTGTTTGCCATTCAAACTATGTAAGTCCCATTTCAGATAACATATTCTCTCTATATCAACCACCCCTATTTTTGTCTAAGGTTATCATTTCCAACATGATCTCTGAAAGACAAACTCAACATTAATTTTCCCATTCTACATTGTGCAATTCTTAATTTACATGCAATCGAATTTCCTGCACCTTAGATGATAACATAACAGTTAGAATGCATTAATTGTATACCTTTTTCTTAAGACATATTGAAAGGTCACTCTTAAACACATTAGCTAATTTACCATAAGAGCCTAAGAGGTACACCTTCTTCTATTTAACTCGCAAGGCTGGTTGTTTCTTGCTCTTTTGACTTCGTGATCTAAGTATATATGCTTCTCCACTAATTCAACAATGTTGCTACCGATTTTGGTTCATTAGGTATTCAGCTGGTCATATTCAAACTGACCTTAGAGCAAATAGTTTAAAGTTCTGTCAACATTGTTCTTATTTCTTCGAGATCACAGGTACTATATGATCCGTAATTCTGAGATGGGTAGGTTGTCCATCTATGTTTAACCCTCTTTTTTCCAAATCAAATTTTTTGAATACATACTCTAAAATTGTGATAAAGAGCTTAAGTAAAAGGTGTCTCTTTGTCATACTCCTCATCTAATTGAGATGTAGTTGAGTATTTTCGTCCATTTTCACAGTCATCATAGCATTTTTAACCAACTTACTGTAAACTTAACCAGATGAAAATCTCACTGAGTGCATAGAGACGAGAAATTTCGATCGGTCTTAGATCCGGATGTTTCCAAGGCATTTGACCTACTGGCCATGGCATTTTGATGCATAAATTTAAAAGCTTTGGTTTTTTTTTATCTCTTAATTGACCTTTTTAAATAATATATCTCCGGTCAGCATTATTACGCTGCTCTTTCTGGCTACCGTTCAGTATGTTACTAGTTCTGGAGTTCCACAGGGATCGGTGTTGGACCTCTTTATAAATGATATTGTTATACAGCTTGATGTTTATTATTTATTATATTCTAATTATGTAAACATTTTTAAACATATTAATAGTACGTCTGGAATCTAAATAATAATTTACGTTATTTCTTTCCTTATGTCAGTGGAATTATAAGGATGCATCAGCAGGTTGTGATTTTTTTTGTTCTCTTTACTAGGGATTTTGACGATGCTCAGGTATTAAAGATATTATATAACTGTTATGTAAGAACAGGTATCGTTGGAATCATTGAGGGAAGGCCTACATCCAACAGTAGCTGTAAGATCTAAATATGTAAAGGCGAGTGTGGGGTAATGGTTGACGTGTCAGCCTTGCACCTAGACGACTCGGGTTCGTATCTCGACGGAAACATCGAAATTTATTCATAGGCTCATTGCCTCACAGAACTCAATGGTAAAGAACTTTGTAGTAATCTGCTCAATAAAACCTCTCGGTTGTTTTTTGGAAGACACGTAAAACTGTTTCCATATATCTGTATACAACATAGCCAACACGCAACTCAGATATGTACAAGAAGTTGCCTACATGATGTAAAGAGCATGGTACTTGAAATAGATTTTAATTAAAATATGTCTCACTCCAAAATACCTTAAAATTGTTCAGAGGAGATCCATAAAAGTTAGTTATGGCAGTTACAGTTACATAGCAAATTTGAATACGTCTCACTCAGGGATCTTCGTGGTTACCACGTCTTAATTACACTTTTTTAAATACTAGTTGAATAAGTTTTTGTATTGTATAAAAAGTAAGCAAAAAAAAATGCATTTTCTTGATTTTGATGTGGCTTGTCTTCATTAAATTAATCTGTTATGTGAGAGTTAAAATATAAAGAAAGAAGAAGTTACGAAGAAATTACTTTTAGTTTGAATTTTTGCTGTAATCATTATATATATATATATATATATATATATATATATATATATATATATATATATATATATGTAATAACTTTTAACTAATCTATTTTTAGGTTCTGAACTGCATTCAGCAGCAACTCTTGGAAGGCTGCTTTGGCTTTTGCAACGTCTCTAACGAAGACTCTTGCACTCCATTCCATCATTACTTAGAAGGAATTCAGAGTTCGCCAGTCGAAATGCAAGAAAAAATTCGCACCGTTGTACAAGGCATTTACGAATTTTTAACGGCATCTCTCAAAAAACAAATCGCCTTGAATTCTGATAATAGACATTTGCTATTAGTTACAGTTTTTTCGTTAAGTACGAGATACCAACCCAACGACTTAAGCTTAGTGATAAACAACGATTTGGTTCAAAATTTAATACAATTGGTAAACGTAGGAAATATCGGAGTACACCCCTATACAAAAAGCGAAGTCCTCAGCATCGCCTCGTTAAGACTGATTCACATTTTAGCAATGTCTTGTTGTATAAACTCGAAGAATTTGGACGTAGTTCCCTTGGAAATCATCGTCAATGTTTTGCACGATCAATTCCTGAAAACTATTGAAGTGTTCGATGAGTGTTGTCAGAGCTTCGACAGCAACATCTTTCAGTGGGGCAACGAACGACAAATGGGCGATTTCCTTCTACTTATGAGGGTGGTGTCCTCCAGTAGTAACATTCAGCGATTGTTGGCTACCAAGAAGTGGATTTATGGTCTTTTGACTATTCTAGATACGTCCAATTTATGTTTAAGTTACAATTCTCAAATCAAAATTCTCCGACCGAAATTGCTAATACTTCAGCTCTTACAAATCATTTTACCGAACTTGAAGCCGGTTCACATTGACGATGCTTTGAGGAAGTTCATTATAACGAAGCTTTTCATGCAGCTGGGTAAAGAGATGTGGTCCAATTCGCTGGGAAACGAGAGCACTCCTGCTATGTATAACAAATTTGACGTTTCGGATGATATTTTAACGGTGAAAGATTTTAAAGAAGGCGAAGGAAATGTACCTGTCCATGATATGGGTTTTGATCCGGAGAAGTGTTATAACTGTACTATTGAAGGTATGCTGGTGTTTGTTATTTTTCTTTTAGTTTTTAGAAAGTTTTGTCATAGTAGAACTACAATAACCAGTAGGTGAACTCGGGTTTGTAGCCAGGTCGCAGAAAATTAACGATTTTTGTGTTGATAGCTTACTTGTTACTCTGATTCTGTTAAACTGATTAAAAATATAAATATTTATTAATGTACGGTATTATTTTTTAGGAAGTTTAACATTAGTTCATGGTTCTGGCGGACGCGGTTACGGACTTGGCTTGCAAGCAATCAAGTCAGGATGTTACCAGTGGAAAATATTAATCGTAAAAGAAAATAGAGGTAACGAAGGTAAAAATAACGATATGAATGTTCTTATTATTTTCTTATATGTGTGTTGTATTTCAGGGACCTGTATTGGCGTTTCGAAATTCCCCGTCCACGATTTCAGCCACAGATCGACGAGCGATATGTGGTTGTACAGGGCATACAGCGGTAGCCTCTATCACAATGGAGAAAGAGATAATTGTTTTCAGAGTTACACCCAAGGCGATTATATTACGGTTGTTTTGGATATGGATGCTAAAACGCTTAGTTTCGGTAAAAATTTGTGATATTTGTAGGAATTTGGAAATGAACAATGATATATCTTTTGTTCTTAGGTAAGAACGGTGAAGAACCTAGGGTGGCTTTCGAAAATGTCGAGGCCACAGAGCTGTATCCCTGTGTTATGTTCTATAGTACCAATCCAGGGGAAAAGGTAAAAATCACTGACATGAAAGTGCATGGAACTCAAAGAGATGTCTTACCTGGTGAGCCTAATTTGGCACCACTGCATGCTGTGTTAGCTGAAGCCTATGTTGGTAAGTGATTCATCATTGTGATGACGCTTAATGTCGTTGGTATTTAGTTCACGTGTAAGCAGATATTTTTAAAGTATGTAAATTTCAAAATAATGGCAGTATACCAGCAGAATTGATAAAAACCAAGCTATATCAACATCTTGCAAATCTATTTCAGAAGTGTGTAAAGCAGAAAGCCTCAAAGAAAGGATAACCTCCCTTACAACATATGTATACAAACAACTATAGAAGTAATGCAGTTACAAACACATTAAATAGAATGTATGAAAAACCTCTGAAGCAAAAAACTGAACAAGAATATATCGAAATGGAAGCCAAAGAACAAGCGAATTTTAAGATATGAAGATCCCTAGTAGACCATTCATTCTGTGTTTTCCAAGTAGTAGCTTTTAATCAAGAAATGCACATAATGTATGTCAACTATAAAAAAGCTTATGATAGTGTCCCACGAACAAGCTGTGGCTAAAGGTTGTAATGAACCTACACGAAAACACAAAGACAAGCACAGAGATGTTGTCGTTTGCCAACACTATCCAAAATATATTTAGAATAGGCCTTAAAACAGTGAAAAAAATGTATTACATTAGGCTTACCTTTACAATATATTACCTTATATACACCGTGCTTTGCCGACGTCTAGATAGTAACAGCTCAGAAATATGAAGACCTGTATTATATGTCAAGAAAGCTAATCGAAGAATACAGAAAGTGACAACTAGAAGTAAACATGAGCACGGCTCAATACATGGGTATTGGACGCGAACAACAAGACATTAAGTATAAAACACTGTGACAGCTCTTCATATCTGGGAGTGAAAATTATAAATGACAGACGGGGCAATTAGAGAAGGAACCATAGAAGGAAGAAGAGCAATGGCATATTATGGGACCCACACGTATCAAAAACAACTAAACAAAGAATGTCTTAACACCATAATAAAAAGTATTGTGACATACAGTAGGGAAGTAAGGCAGATAAAAAAAACACTGAAAGATGTCTCGGAGCTACTGAAATAGAATATTGAAGACTGACTGCAGAAAAGTCGATAATGGAGAGAATAACAAATCAGAGAGTGGGAGTAACACCCAACATAATGGATGACATTAGGGTAAAATAACTAAAGTGGTATAAACATGTACAAAGCACGTCTGAGGAAGAGCTCCCAAAACTAGTGCTAAAATGGAATTCTCGGGAAAAAGAAAAAGAGGAAGACCAAGAGAGAAAAGGAAATGAGACAGAGAGCTAGAATGTTTCTGGGAAGAGAAAGCAATGAAGACTAGAAACCGGAAAATTAACTAAAAGTATAATATTTATTAGATTTTAACGTGTTGTGTGATTATTTGGCATTTTTTAGCCAGTGATTGGTGGATTGTGCTTTTCCTGATTTTGTCCGGGATCTATACAATCTGTCTGTTTTGTTTTATTCTGATGAGGGCCAGAATGAGTGGCTGAAACGTTATATAAAAATATTGATTTAAAGAAAAGTTTTTGTTATAAAATGGACTTTAAATCCAATAAAATTGAGCTTAAAATATATAAAAAAACATCAGGTTGTTCAATAAGTTTCGTCGTTCGATAAGGAAAACACGATTTTATGGTTTGAAATACATTTTATGATTCAATATAATCTCCCTGAAATTTCACGGCTGCTATTACCTTTTCATTCGATGAAACGCATGAATTTTTTGAAATGTGAGAACAGCCAGAAGTCAGAGGGAGCTAAATCTGGCAAATAGGGTGGATGTTGCAACAATTCGTACTTTAATTCACTGATTTTCGCAATAATTTTTTGATCTGCGTGAGAGGGTGCGTTGTCTCGATAAAAAATTATTTTTTCTTTTGTAAACCTGGTCTTTTCTCACGAATTTTTACATCCAGCTGGTCCAAAAGATTACAATAATAACCTGAGTTTATTGTTTTACCATTTTGGAGGTAATCCACGAAAAAAATTCCTATTGCATCCCAAAAAACTGATGTTAACACTTTCTTGGATGATTTCTGGACCCTAATTAGCTTCGGAACAGAAGTATCGGGTTCACACTACTCATCAGCCTCTTGTTTTGATTTAAGATCATGGTGGTAGACCCAAGTTTCATCGAGAACAATGAAACGATTCTTAAAGTCCCTTTTATCCTTACTAAAACTCTCCAAATGTTGCTAAGAAAGCGGCATACGAATGTGTTTTTGTTCCATTGTTGGCGAATGCGGCACCCATTGTGCACACAGCTTTCTGAAAAACAAAACTCCAGCCAAAATATGGCTCACACTGCCTAATGAAATCCCTAGGGCTTCTACTAAATCCCTCTTGGTTAAACGACGATCTTCCAAAACCATATCCTGTATTTTTTGGGCATGATTTCAGATGTTGATGCACTTTTTTAACGTCCGTCACGTTAATCATTTTCAAGACTTGTACGATCACGTTTAAATTCAGCAACTCATCTTTCTACTGCTCTAATTGAACGTGAAGTCCTTATACACTTTTAACAATCGTCCATGAGTTTGTTCTGGTGCTGCACCTTCCAAAAATAAAAATTTTATCACTGCACGATATACACTTTTTTCCTTTGTAAAAAAATACTATGACACGTCAACTTTGAACAGCTGTAAATATACGAATGAGTTGACAGATCTACATGAAACTTCACTCGTATTCATCACGCAGTAGTGACATCTTTAAAAAAATAAAATGACGAACCTAATATTCTATGTATTTGGAAAAGTGCTTTTTTTTTCTTTAAAACCAATAAGAAAGGGGCAGACATTTTATTCTCTGTGAATTCCACTCTGATTCTAGCTCCATACTAGTTTCGATTACCTAATGGTCTTACAGTAGAGCTGTAATGAACTAAGAGCAAAATGCACAGGGAACAACTGTCTATTTGCCCTCTGTCTACTACATTTTTTACGGTCTTGAGGAGAAAAAAACAACTTTTCCATATACATAGACCGTGAAATTATTTTTAATAATTTCCTGATAACAGTCTGACATCGAGTTTTGCGGATTTATATGATAAAATTTTTTATCCTTAGGTGTAATAAGAAAATTGCACAAGTCTGATACGTGGACAAACGACGTAAATGTAGCTCTAAGGCAGAGAATAAGTAAAATTGAAGAGTTGTTTCCCAGTATAGAAACTCACAATTTAGATGAAGCTTCTTCCGATAGACTGGAAGAGTTAAAGACAGAGGTAAGTATTGAAAGATATGGACAACATTTTGACTAGTTTCAGTGTCATGTTCAGTTATGATAAGGTATTTTCGAACTCGAACATTTGGTACCCATCATAACTTTTTATCCTTTGTTTTGTATGCAACTTAAAAAATATATTTAACCACAGGTTGAAATGAATTTGGAAGATTTGTGTACAATAGTTTGGCCAGCTTTAAACGTGATTGGCGGTTTAGATAGAGGGTTGAGGATGGGCGGATATTGCAAACACAAAACTACAGGGAAAAAGGCAATAGTTTTGGGAGTTCTTAAGAAAGGTATGAAGAATATTTATAGTTTTATTTGTTTGTTTCAAAATAACTTTTTTTAACAATGCGTTTAGGTATCACAACAGTAAACGTCCAATGGGAACATGATAGTGGTGTGTCTGACGTGGCCATTTCCAATTTGGAATTCCTTGAACCGGAACCTTTTTGTACCAATAAATTTACTGGTAAGTTTAATACAGTTGGTTGGTTCTATGAAAATTTAGTTTGGTTTAAGTGATGAAATTACTATAATTATTGACGAAATGTAATTACCTAAAAATTTATCGTTTTTGAAGACACTTGATTGCACTCTAAGATTTCATCTATATATATATATATATATATATATATATATATATATATATATATATATATATATTGCAGCGCTAGTATGTCATTTTTGGATCTTTTTGGTGTCTACATAGAAAAACTGCTTCTAATCTTTTACATTTTGCAGTCATTATCTGATAGACTTCACGAATATCAAGCAACTGGAGCATTTAGAGCCTAAAACTTGATGCAATTTGTAAAAACCATCTATAACTGATAAATAGACAGTTACCAGTAAAAATGTTGCACCATCTCGGGAAAATAAAAATATTTATTTATTTATAAACATCAAAGCCCAAAAGCAATAATTAATAGGGCCGTAATAAAATATAACAAACAAAAAAAACATCTATTATAAAATAACAAAAATAATATCATAATATCACGTAATAAAATATAACACAAAAAAACGTACTTATTACAAAATAACAGAAATAATATCACAATAGCAGTCCCAGAACTACAATAATACTGAACAGGAACGTAAAAACTGGGTATAACTCATACTGAGATCACACGATTGCGACACCCTATTAAACACAGAACACATTCGATATATTGGCGACATACAATATACATTAGTCCTAGGTATCCTTAAATGAAAGTATACACCATGCCTGCTTGTCAATCGTGGCACATTAAACTTTAGCTCGCCCAAAAGCTGAGGACAAACAATCTGGCCGTTGACTAGCTTGTATAAAAATAAAACTGATTGTAAGTTACGTCTCATTTCAAGACTTTGCAAACTAAATTTATCCAGCAGCAGTCAATTGTCTATCTCGACCGGTGGGTACACTCCCTTAATTTTTTTCACACACCACAAATACTTCACAAACTTGCGCTGAACGTTCTCCATAGCCAAAACATATTTTTTATAAATTGGAGCCCAAACAAGTGAACAGTATTCAAGTTTACTTACTAGTGTTATAAACAATAATTTTAGGCTTTCAATATTCTTAAATGATCTACAGTTTCTAATAATTAAACCCATCATTTGATTAGCTTCAGACACTATTCTGCTATAATGAACGTTAAAGTTAAGTTTAGAATCCAATACAACACCCAAATCCGTAGCTGCATCAACTCTTTTAAGTAGGTCATTATTTACTTGATAACTATATAGAATTGGAGATATTTTACGAGTTATAGACATCACTGAACATTTGCTCACATTCAATAACAATTGATTACTCACACACCACCTCTGGACTGCACTAACACTATTTTGCAATCTATCACAATCCTCCTTCGACTGAACTTGGACGAACATTTTTAAATCATCAGCAAATAGTAGGAATTCAACATCAATTGATTCAGCGATATCGTTTATAAAAATTAAAAACAAGAGAGGCCCCACATTTGAGCCCTGAGGTACCCCCGAAGAGGCCGCAAAACACTTTGATTGAAAGCCATTATATTGGACATACTGAGACCTATTAAATAAATATGATTTAAAAAACCGCAAAAATTGATCAGTAAAACCAAACTTCGCAAGCTTTGCTAAGATCAAACTATGGCTCATCTTGTCAAAGGCCTTTGAGAAGTCGACACATCGACCTGGTCGCTCGCATCCACAGCATCCGCTGTAAACTGTAGAAAAGTCGCCAGATTAGTGGATGTTGACCTACCCCTCAAAAATCCATGCTGTTTTGTAGACAACAAATGTTCGACTTTGTTGATAATAAAGTTATACAACAGCATCTCAAAGATCTTAGAAAAACCACATATCAGAGAGACAGACCTGTAATTTTCCACTTCGGTTCTATTTTTGCTCTTAAATACGAGGCATATTTCAGCTACCTTCCATCTCTTGGGATACACCAGCTGCTTAAGAGAGGCATTAAAAATTTTACATAGAGGAGCAGCTAAAACATTTATAGTGTCTTTAATAAGAAAACTTGGAACAAAATCTGGCCCGCTAGACATTTTAGGTTTAAGCCCTTTCGTAATTTTTATTATATCCTGTTCCGTAATGACCGGAACTGCAACTGTATTATTGCCCAAATCCCCCAGACTAACCTCTTCAGTGGACGATATTCCATTATAAACTCCCTTAAAATACTCGGCGAAAGCCTTAACAATATCATTAGGGTGATATAAAAGCTTAATACAATTTTTTCTTATACGGTGCAACATTTCTGCTGGTCACTGTATTTATGTCGCTCTCAATCGATTTTTAAATATATATGAATAAAAGAAAAGGCTAATCGGTATTGCTCTTATATGAATTCAGAGAACAAAATAGATATTATTTAAAGAATTTCCCTCTAGGTTTGACATCTAATATGTTGCTACAATTGGCAAGACTTTCTGGCATAACCAATGAAGTGTCGTTTCCCATTTATGAACTGAATGAAGAAGAGGAAATGATACTTCTTCCGGATGCTAGACAAAGATCATCTGGAAACGATGAAATGTTACATTCTAACTCCGATTCTCAGGTACAAAATTTTCTATATCCATTTGAAACTAGTCAACTTTAGAAACTTTGTAAAATATAAAATTTTATTTGATTACATTGTTCTGCATTTTGAAATTTTTTGTCGCTAATTGTACATCGAATATCGAGAGGACCAGAAGCAACGACATAATTCCTGTATTCAGGGGTATTTCGATAATTACATGGAGTTTAATGGGTATGTACCTCCGTTATTTTAAGCCCTAGGGGGTTGAGACTTCGTAGATGCGTCCATATGCAATGTTGCTAGATTGTACACAATTCGCCTAAACTTAGATAAAACGTAGATTTGGCAATGTCACGCCCAGTATGCTATAACAACTTATATATCGCATAGGTACATCCTGATACCTGCTTTGCAATCAATCTAAACATGTTGTTGATGTTCTCTAGATTTTGCTACGTCATGCAGAACAGTGTTATCAATTATCTGTCTCATTCATGTTTATAAATACTATTGTATTATAGAAAATTCAGATTTTAACATTTTTTTACTTGTCTTTTACTTGATCTGTAGGTAGCCAATAATAAAACTGCTCAAGAAAAGGCACCTATGCCTCGTACTGTTGAAAGTCTGACCAACGAAATGGTATCCAACATCATGAGTGATGTTAAGAGGATAAGCACTGAAAAAATAACAGGTAATAGTTTTGGTTTCTGAAGATAATTTGATTTTAAGTGGTGTTATCCGGTCAAGTTAGTCCTAAAAGAGAGGTTACCAAAATTCGCATAGAGCTGAAAATGTGTACAAATGTTCGGAACACCATTACAAATAAGTTGTTAAAAGTCCCCAACAATCTCATGCCTGGAAAAAATTTATTCAAGGTCAAAGTGGGGGAAAATGAGTTTTTCGCGTTTTTGTAGATCATAAAATTACCTATAAAAATTGTTCTTATACTTTATTTCATAAGAGTCGCCGTTTTCTCAAAAAGTTGAGAAAGCTGCGTTCTCCATAATAGGCATAAGTACACCGCGTACAGACATCACGGGAGCTGTAATACTAGTTGAAATATTTTTCTATCGGTATATTACCTTAAACTGTAAACATTGATATTAACAATATCAATGTGATATACATTATCGATGGAGGATATTTATTACACCGCGTTATCTGGGATGGTGAAGAAACATTCAACGTAATTCTGGATAAGTACGTTCAGTATGTACGTCGACATTTTGGTCGCAGAGTTACTGTAGTATTTGATGGCTACACCGATTGCACGAGGAACATTAAAGCCGCAGAACACCGTCGTCGAGCTACAACAACATCTTCATCTTCAGACATTTTATTTGATCAATTTATGACCGTTCCCACTACTCAACAAAAGTTTCTGGCAAATACCCACAACAAGTCACGGTTCATTTCACTGCTAAAAGAAAGATTGGCCAGTGAAGGTATACTTGTCAAACAAGCTGTTAATGATGCTGATCTCTTCATCATTGAAACAGCATTAGAACAGTTCAATTTGACAAACACAACTATTGTTGTTGGTGAGGACGTTGATTTACTAGTTTTACTGACTGCTCGAACCCCAACCAACAAAACCATTTATTTTTTAAAACCTGGGAAAGCTCAACATCAGTCTGAAATATATTCAACACAAAGTTTATCTGCTTTAGCAAAGTGCCAAAATCATGTTTTGTTTTTACATGCGATAAGTGGCTGCGATACATCAGCATTTTACTGAAGAAGTAAAACATCTGTTTTTAAAATGTTTGAAAAACAAGATTTAGTCGATTGTGCTGAAGTTTTTAAAAATAGTAACTCTACTCCACAAGAATTTGGTGGAATTCGCTTTCTTCTTGCCATGTACAGAGCGCCAAAAAAAATTACCTGCATCGATAAGTTCCGCTACGCATCTTTTGTTAAAAATACTCGAAACAAAAAGCGAGTGCATTTAGCTTGTCTTCCTGCAACCTCTGCTTCTGCCCAACAACATCTATTTCGGGTATATTATCAAGTTCAACTGTGGCTTGGTAATCAACTAGATCCAAAAGATTTGGGTTGGAAGTTGATTGACAATACACTGGAACCAATTCAGACTTTACTCCCACCTGCACCAGAAAAACTCCTCACACAATTTTTTGCAATTGTAAAAAGGGATGTAATGCTAAATGCGGCTGCAAAAAAGTTGGGTTATTTTGTTCATTAGCATGTACAAATTGCCAGGGCCACTCGTGTTTCAATGTTGAATCTCCATTAGAAGACGGTTCATATCATATCAACGAAGAGACGTCTGATACATCGCTTTTGGAGAGATTTATTTGCACTCAGCAGGAAGAAGAAGAACGGGAAGACGAATAACAAGAAGCAGAAGTATTTAACGATAATGAATCTGACGAATAATTGACCTAAATTCAATAGAATCCAGACAGCTTCGATTATTTTTAACTATTTCTTCTTTTTTTTTTAATCATTACATAGTACAGTATGGTTCGTGAAATAGGCCTACCGGGGAAACAACGTTAAAAAAACGCGTCAAGTACACTACCTCACAGGTGACGTGGAAACGTGTGCATATTTTCGAGGTAGGTAATTTTATGATCTACAATTTTGGTCTGAGCTATTTTCATGATAAAACTTATGTGAAAAACGCGAAAAAAAAACATTTTTCCCCACTTTGACCTTGAATAAAGTTTTTTCCAGGCATGGGATCGTTGGGGACTTTTGACAACTTATTTGTAATGGTGTTCCGAACATTTGTACAAATTTTCAACTCTATGCGAATGTCTACTTTGACCGGACAAGTGGTATTAAAGCTTTTTTTTTGAAACTCTGTATATAGCCAATCTACAGAATATAGGTAATCTAAATTCAGTTAATCGCCTGTTTATCACAACACAAATTTATTTTTAATTTTTATAGGCACACAAAGTGAAACAATTTTGAGAGAACAAAACAGTGACATAAAGAAGAAACAACAAGATACAAGTGCTGAAGCTGTTGAATTACAAAAAAAATTTGCCGCTATGGAGGAAGCATATCTTAAACTTGCTTTCTTGCAGTTTTCGGCTTTGAAAACACTTGGTAAGTACATTTTTAACCCAAAATTCAGAGTAGAATTAATACTGCCAAATCTGATGTATTTTTCTTGAAAAAGCAAACATTTTAATTTAGATCCATCAATTATGATGTTATAATTTTGAGAAACTGTTAGAATCAAAATATATTTCTTCGTTTTAGGAGCATTTATAATGACATCTCATTTTACCGAACTATTCCTAATTAGTCACAAACAATCAACTGAAGAATCTGATTGCATAAGGGAAATAATGCACAGTATAGTCGATAGAAGTATTGATCAATGCAAGTTAAAGAATATCATTACTATTTCCGATGCTGAAAGGTAAACTTGTTTTATTGAATTTGCTGAAGATGACTTTCTGAATTTCATAGGAATTTGTTGCAACAAATTATTAATCTTTTCCAGAGCTTTGAGTCTTCTTCATATGAACCATACTAAGAGCAAAAGTAAAGATGAAACAGAAAACCAAACGAAAAAATACGCGGAAGCAGTGTCATTTCAACTGAATGAAAACATGACGGGCTATCAAAGTCCAAGCTCTACGACTTTAATTAATGAGCCTAGTTGTAGTTCCTCACAAGATTTGCCACCTATAAGGTAAGTAATAATGGTTTACGCTTTCGTCATTATCGTTTCATTATTGGAGTTTCTCAATCAAAATTAATTCTGTTTTAATTATTGTAGAAGTCCAAAACAACACAGAATCTCTATAAGACCCCCTTCGTCACTAACAGTGCAGGGATCCAACCCTTTCTCGTGCTCTAGAACAGTATCTTTAGGATCTAGCCCTAGTACTGCCCATCCTAGCAGGTAAACGCTGAAAGAACTATGTAATTTTTTTATTGGGTGTCAAGTTTGTAAATAACGCCATTTATACACTGCCAGGCAGAAATATTGCATCCTACGGGAAAAATTGTTATTATCCTTTAAAAAGAAGCATAATGCCAGGGTCTTTGCATATTTTCATACCAAATATACTTGACTTTTGCTCGAGAGTAAAGTAACATTTTTTAACATATGATGCAACATTTTTGCGAGTCAGTGTATTGTCGTATTTCGCCAGACCGTGTACCGCGAAATACGCTCTAATAATACCACTAAAATAGGATGTTTCGTCCTCGACGTCGACGGTAGGACTCATCAGTGGGTCCGTCTAGTGATGTGAGAATACGTATTAAAATAACCGAACAATTCGAATAGTAACTTAATCGGATTAAATCGAATAGTTCTTTGGCATCCGGAATGCGGAATTCGGAATGTGATGTGCTTCAGTTCTATTGAAATAAATGGAAACATAGTGTCAGAATAAGAATAATTTCATCCTTGTTTCGTTTGTAGTAACGCATAAGTATGTCTTGGTCTTCGGAGCGACAAGAAAACGAAGATCGAATGCTACGGACGGTGCTCGTTTCATTCGTATTAGTTCGTACTGTTTCGGGTGATGTGGGAATACGTATTGAAATAACCGAGCAATATTCGAATAGTAAATAATACGTATTAATTTAGATACTTCCCTGGCATACGGAATGTGATCATGCCGATGATTTTTTATATAACGAACGATGTCCGATGGAAACGGATGTCACGGACGCTGCGGCATCGAATACACTTGTTTGTTAACCAGTGCTGGAGATGATTATTATTCTATTATTTTAGGTGCAAGTACTTTTGATGACGCAGAGCATAAAAATATATTTTAAAGTTATAAAATAAAAATTCATATATATATATATATATATATATATATATATATATATATATATATATATATATATATATATATATATACAAAAAAAAAGTTTTATTAAAGAAATTAAAACAAAATATATATCATAAAAATATATAAATTTAACGTTAGTTCCAAAAACATATTTTAAATTGTTTTTAATAAATCAAGGAAAACATACATTCTAGTAATATTTAATTTGAACGTAAACAAAATAATAAATAATTTTGAACTTGGGTAGAAGTGGTACGTCGTTTTCTCAAAATTTCTTGCTGCTGACTTCCGTTCATAGTTAAAAGAATTAAAGAGCTAGGATTATTTTTTAATTCTGTGGATTGGCTTATACATGGAATCTCATCTTGGTAAAAAAAACTTCAAGGATATTTTTTACTGCTTGGAGTTTAACAAAACCTGAAATATGAACTTGAGTCTCATCGATAACATTATTTTTATTCATTTCTTCATGGTACAGAAGTGGACGTATTTCAGAAATATATATTTTTTTAAATTACCAATAGTATTAAAATATTTTAATTTTCGATTACACAACCGACATAGGGCAAATTTACTATTTGATGAATTGACAAAAAAAAACGATTGATTTTTGTGGGGGAGCCATGATATAAAACCTAAAATTTGAGGCGGCGCCTATGTCTAAATTTTTACTAAACCACTGTTGTCCAATTCCCTATCTAGAGGCGCGAGGAGTTCGATTCGTATTAATTCGTAATGTTTCGTCAACATTCCGCAATTCGTATTGTTAAACAATCCGAATATTACATTCATCCGCATCCGTATTATTCGAATATCAAAATCATCCGAATATTTACAACACTAGTAGGACTCATCAGTGGGTTCGTCGACGCCTTACCTAGACACCCTTGACACCCCTGTGTCTACTTTCTATATACTTGAAACTTGTATAAGTACTTATTTTTGATCGGAACATACCGGTGAGATGTACCGATATGTCCGTTTCTACGATAGTATATTGATATTTGACCTATCGTTTTGTGTTGAAGAAATTTCCAAGAGTTTACGTTTTGTTCATTATTTATCAAAAAAAACTGGATAAATAACTTTTTACGCATGAAATTTCAAGCCAATCTGATTTCAGATATAACATCTTCACATCTAGCGAGTCTGAAGATAATCTCTGGAATGTGCGCCGTCGTTCCAGCTCTCCACCTCCCCCTCCCATCGCAGCACCACTTTTAGAAATGGGTTTTACCTTAAAACACATATTGAAAGCCTTATTCGAGACGAAAAGTTCCGGAGAAGTGAGTGCGAGGACTATAAATATGTTGGCTACGTGGATGTGCGAGCACCCGTACTTGGAGGCACGAGTCGAGCAGACTCCTAGCAATTCGGCCCCTTTTAGGGAGTTGTGGAATAGAACCAACGAATTAGTGGATCAGCAGAATTTTATAATTGAGAGGTAATTTTTTTGTCAACAGCATAGTCATAAAATAGGGTTATATGTATAAAAAAGTCTTCCGTATAAAAATCCTGTTATTAATTTTTAGAGCTCAAGAGATAGAATATATACATCGAAGGGGAATGGGGCCTAGAAGACGCGCTTTTGCGGAGTTTAGAAGTTTGATAGAAAGGGTAGATAGGTAGGATGAACATAAATACCACGAAAACACTAAAAATTGTTTAATACTTTTATTATTTAATACAGCTATTTGAAGTGTACTTAGTACTTACAATTAGGTCGTTTTTTGCTTTACTTTATGGTGAGTTAAATTAAAATTTTACTTAACAGCTATTTGTATATTAATAGTGTCCATATATTTTTTTCAATTTAAAGTGTATATAGCGGCGATTAAAAAGATATTACGAGCTGTATTAAACAAACACACTAATTTAATAATTTTTTTACTTTTCTAAACTGTCCAGTAAAGGACTTGTAAAGTAGAAATTTATTATTTTTTAACATTCTGTCTCATTAGTTATTTTATAATTTATATTACACAATACATTACAGGGTGAGTCAACGATTGGATGAAGTAAGTTTGTGCCTTTTCGGTGAAATTAACAAACAAACTATATTTATTGTTTGATACAGTTTATTTTTACGCAGATTTTAAAAATATTTAGGACTCTACAGGGTGAGCCAAAAAACTAGGACAGCATAAAGTTGTATTTTTTTAAATAGAACACCCTATATACGAATCGTATTTTCGATTTAGCTTATAATTTTAAATCTTTTTTATTAAGGGTTTACTATAACAAAACTTTATAGTTTCTGAGATAATTAAGTTTAAAGAAAAAAAGTCACATTTTCAAGCATCAATTCAATCCTAAATAACGTTTTCAATTTTGTGACAAATATATTCACATTTGGAATTTAGCAAGGCCAAGGACAAGTTAACATAATTTTTACCTAATATTTGCAATAAAAGCTACAGGGTGTTGAACACATCGGCTCAAATTTGAACAAGTTTAAATGAATAAATATCTTTTTTTTTTTAAATGGTACACCCTGTATATTTTCATGTTATTTAATAGAGTAATAAAAACCCTAAAAGTTTTGTTCAATATATCCTATACCTATTTATAATAGTTTTTGAGATATTTCAGTTTTTCTTATTTTCCATACTTTTTTTACAGAAATAGTCTTCATTATCATAGTAGCCATGTAAAATAATAAAAAGAAACTACAGAAACAAACAGAATGTGGTTAAATATGATGAAATACATTATTCGTTATATTACAACGGCAATAGTTTAATTAAACATAATGTGAAAAAATTAACACAACAATAACGACAAGGCAAATACATATTTACTTTTATACTAAATTAATACAAAAAAATTACCTATTAAATACTGAGATTAATTATTTCTTTTTAATAAGTGTTCGAATAAACGACCCTCTTGTGCAATGCACAAATTTAGTCTTTTTTGCAGATTTTCTCGGACCCTGGACAAAATTAGTGGCGTTATTGTTCTACAGGTATCCCTAATCCTGTTTCGCATATCTTCCACTGTTGTTGGTGGATTAACATACACCTTATTTTTAATATAACCCCATAGGAAGAAATCTAATGGAGTGATGTCGCAAGACCTTGGTGGCCACTCAATGAAACCCCCACGTCCAATCCATTTTTGCGGATATCGTTGGTCTAAAAACGCACGAACTTCACGATGGTAATGCGGAGGCGCACCATCGTGCTGGAACCACATACTGTCGAGCTCATCCCTATCGAGACCTTGAAGCAGTTGGGGTAGTTCTTGATTAGTTACTGGTTTGTTGACCACTTTACGTTTTGGATAATCAACAGTACCAGAAGAATCAAATTTTTGCATTAAGTTTTGAAAAGTATGGGTATTAGGCTGGCGTCGATCAGGATACTTCATTTTGTAAATTCTTTGAGCAAGAAGGCAATTTTTTTGAGCCTCTCCTATTGTATAAATCATATCTATTAACTCATTCTTTGGAAAATTCATTTTACAATATAAGATGAATGCAAAAAAAAACCAAACTACACTACATAAAAACCAAAAGAAGCGATTGCGGTTATAAATTTGACACACAAAAAAATGTTCTTTTACATTGTTTTTGCCATGGCTACTATGATAATGAAGACTATTTCTGTAAAAAAAGTATGGAAAATAAGAAAAACTGAAATATCTCAAAAACTATTATAAATAGGTATAGGATATATTGAACAAAACTTTTAGGGTTTTTATTACTCTATTAAATAACATGAAAATATACAGGGTGTACCATTTGAAAAAAAAAGATATTTATTCATTTAAACTTGTTCAAATTTGAGCCGATGTGTTCAACACCCTGTAGCTTTTATTGCAAATATTAGGTAAAAATTATGTTAACTTGTCCTTGGCCTTGCTAAATTCCCAATGTGAATATATTTGTCACAAAATTGAAAACGTTATTTAGGATTGAATTGATGCTTGAAAATGTGACTTTTTTCTTTAAACTTAATTATCTCAGAAACTATAAAGTTTTGTTATAGTAAACCCTTAATAAAAAAGATTTAAAATTATAAGCTAAATCGAAAATACGATTCGTATATAGGGTGTTCTATTTAAAAAAATACAACTTTATGCTGTCCTAGTTTTTTGGCTCACCCTGTAGAGTCCTAAATATTTTTAAAATCTGCGTAAAAATAAACTGTATCAAACAATAAATATAGTTTCTTTGTAAATTTCACCGAAAAGGCACAAACCTACTTCATCCAATCGTTGACTCACCCTGTACATTGGTTATAATTAAGTTGAATATCTTTCCTGATTGAATAAGTAAAAATGATACAGATTTGTCTGCTGCGAATTATAAGAATTGCATTCTTTAATTAAACCGAATCATTTCTTAGAAAAATTTAAATTATGTTTAGATTTTTTCCACAAATTACGTTTCGTTTTTATTTTCCCAATCAGCAAAGTCTTCAGTATTTAATAATAAACAAACATATATAATAATTAGTAGATATATTCAAAGTACTGATTAAACTTAGATAAGACATATGACATTCATAACTGACTCGCGTGTTTTTTTATCAGTTGGTATAAACTTCAGGACCGGACTTTGAATTTCCTTCGGAAAAATCAACTTTTTTTTGTGTTTATGTACACTCAAAATTATTGACATATTCAAAGTGCTACAAAAAAAAATTATAATTTCAGAGACATTGGGCTAATATGGCACAAACCAATAATGTATTGATCTAGGAAATTGTCAAGCTCCGTATATCACATCAATGTAATTTTTACTTCATTTGTCTATCATATCGACTAGTTCTTTTGGTACTTTGTGTATATCTGTAATTTCGCCTCTATAGCAGGGGCGTCATTCCAATTTTTGCTGAGGGGCAAATTTACTTTTATAAATGGCAGTTTTATTTATTTATAATACACTAGCTACCCTTTGTGACTAGTTAATATAAAAATGTAATAATAGGAACTGTGCGTTCATTATTTTGTATTTTATAAAGTGTTTTGCAACAAACAAATGAATTTTGTAAAATTAAATCATTGCCGTATGATCAAATTTTTACCCAAAGGATATTCCTGAACAAATGGTTGCCGTATCTGCAAGGTTCCATCACAATTTAGAATAAAATAGTGATCAAATCATTTTCGATAGGATCGTGAATCCCATGATCCAAGAAGTGAAAGGCCTTTACACAAGGCAATGCCAAACCATTGTGTACTGCCTAGTAAAATTTCTCAGATATGCATGGGAAGGCATTTAAATATCTATGTACAACATAGTCAACACGCAACACAGTTATGTGCGGGATGTTGCCTACGCTCTATAAAGAGCACGGCAGTTGTAGAAGTAACGACACACCTGCAATTTTCCAATTGGCCTTAATTTTCCAACTTACCTTTAAATATAACTATCAAATAAATTATAATCTTGACAAAACCAAAACAACACATTCCATACAATGTGAATTGAATAATTTTCAACAATTCCATTTTGGAACTATAGCAGTAGATATGCTTTGAAGAGATTCTAGAAATATTATTAAAAATATATTACATTTTATAGAAATTTCCTGCATAAAATAAATTTGCCAACCTCCCAGGGAGAGGGAGAACGTGTCCTGCCCCCCCAAATGACGCTTCTGCTTTATAGACCTCGTTTATATTTTGAAAATTTATAGATTTTTTTTATTGTGATCTTTTTAAAGAGCTTTACAAGATAGAGTAAGAGAGAGGCAACAGCTGAGAGAAAGACAACATGTAAGGGGCGAAGCACATCCTTTATTAAGGAACAACGGTGGAGCGGCTGGTAATAACATGGATGAAGTGGCGTCACCTCAAGAATCTGCCGGTAAGTAGTGTTGAGGTAACAGCTGAAAATGCGTGTTAAGTAATTTTTTGTTGTCATCGGTTTCAGTTATCACAATGTTAAACGATTCTTCATACTGGCTACTGTCTAAAAATACACCATTAAAAAATAATAATTAAAACCCAAGAAAATTATATATATATTTATTTTCTTGATTCTTGAACCATAGATTATATCATTTTTCTCAATTTTGTATTTTCTTGGGTTTAGGTTCTATAATTAATAAAACACAAAACGATTGACGTTTCGCCCTTTATTCAAGGCATTTTCAAAATTTATTCCTTGACATTTTGCTGTTCTGTTTCTAAATCAAAATTAGAAACAGAACAGCAAAATGTCAAGGAATAAATTTTGAAAATGCCTTGAATGAAGGGCGAAACGTCAATCGTTTTGTGTTTTATTAATTATAGAACCTAAACCCGAGAAAATACAAAATTAAGAAAAATGATATATATATATATATATATATATATATATATATATATATATATATATATATATATATATATATATATATATATATACTCGTTACATCAACTATTCATTATTATATATAAATAAAAGAACGTATTTTTGTAGAAGCCACATCAGAAAATTCAACCAAAGAACGAAGCAACTCCTCTACTTTTGTAGACGTAACTAACCAGTGTGGAGTATGCCCCTATTGTGAACATTTATCGCGATATTTGGACGCCCACATGTTGTCTTATCATCCGGGTTGCGGGGCCTTATGGGGCCCTGGAGTTTGCGGATACGTTACTGACGGGTAACATATTCTTAATATATTTATAGCCACGACAGTTACGTAAAAAAATATTAGATTAAAAACTTGTTTATGTATTGTTTTAGGTTTTATATAATTTGTTATAAATGCAAGAATAAATATCTGAACAAAAATAAGACAGAAAATTTACTGATATCCCAATGTCCAGATATACTGTTCGATGAAGATGACAACACTGAAACTGACATGCAAGGTTTATTGTTTGCTATACCCGAATGTGATGATTTGGAACAGCTTAAAGGGTAAAAATATTTTTAAAAATAATTTAGCACAGTAAAATTAAAAATAAAAACATCACCGATCACCAATAAAGCATATACAATTGTTTTTTTTTTTTGGATCTTTTGGATTCACCCTAGTTTGATTTACACTCGTAGCGGCATACAATGTGCTTTACCACTTTCCTTTCCAGACCACAGAGTCAGCATCGTTTTCCTTAAAATGAGTGGAAATGTTTACTGGTTGAAGCGAATTCATCTTATTTACGAATTGATTTTTCTAGCTTCCTTGGAATGTCCGAAAAAGAATTCCTAATAAAACCTAATGGTTTCCATGGAACAGACCCTCTAGGCACCACCTCCGTTCCAAAAGTACCGCAAGAAACAGAAAAATTAGAAGATAACAAAACAAAATCCATTGGTACGCAGGCGATGCTGCTTAGCACCCCTTTGCAAAGGATGCTTGGATTTAGGGAACTGACAATTTCAGTAAAAATATTACTGTGCAGGTAAGGCATTTTTAAAGGAATAAGATTTGAGTTTAGTTACAAAATTCATAGTTGAAATTAATCAATTTCATAAGACTGTTGTTTGCACTTTAAACACACCTTTATCCTAAAGAACTATTTGTGGTGCTATATTATTGTTAAGCAGTATACTTAATAGATTTAATTTTTGCAGACAAATAATACTAAATGTCCTCTCTCTACTCTCTATGTCAACTAACTACGTCAATCTGATATCCTGCCTAGAACTAATAGGCCTAAGCGACATAGGTAAGGTGGTTCGTCTAATGACCTTGACCGCCATGAACAGAGTAGAAATTGGTAAAATTCAGAATTCTCCCGAATTTTTAAACTTCCGCTTGCCTAAAGACTTTAATCAATTGACAACGAACCTACCCAGTGCCGCCAATTCATGTTTGAAGTACTTGAGTGTTAGTATAGCTGCTTTGGCGCAAAATGAAATCGATGCCTCCAATTTGGTGGTGAATATTTGTACTAAGGATTTGTTAATGGCTGCCTTTGGTGTTGCAGTGCCTAAATCAGGTATTTTTTAAATTATTTTGATATAAATGGATGAAAGAGAAACTTTTTTATATCAAAAAAAAATACGGTAAGGTGCTATACAGGGTGAATATAGGTAAAATTTATTTTAGGTCTACTTTTTTGACCCACTCTGTATAGTCCCAGATATTTTTGAAATGTGTATGTATATTATTATTTTTCATTTAGGGTTTGCCGTAACTCAAGCGTTAGTAAATATACTTTCTACCCATGGTGGTTGTTCTCTTATGGATTTGCCAAAAGAAGAGAGTTGTCTCAGTCCAAATATTGAAAGACAAGGTGTGGGACCTTTAACTTTAGCTAATGCCTTATCGGCTTATATTTTATCTAACAGGTAAGGATAATTTGAAAAATATAGTTATGATTTTTTCTGATTTAAAATTGATTTGTTTTAAGAGTGGTTAAACAATGCAAAGAATGGGCAGCTCAACAGCTTTTTAAGTCGATAGCCACCAAAGTGCAAATGATGTCCGGATCAAGCCTGGAACAAGTTAATTTCGCTGATTTTTCTGGAACAATGCCCAAACAGAGCATAATTTCATTAGAAGGTAAGTAGGTAGAAAAATGTAGAGCCTACTATACATGAAACGTTTTTTTCAGGACACGACAACCGTGTTAGCACCCTGGCGTGGCACGAAAAAAGTGGTACTCTAGCATCAGCAGGCTACGATGGATCTGTAAGATTATGGACTGTGGAATCCGATAAACAACCCTTCCTCGACTCGACTCTGGTCTTCCATACGAGTATGGATACCTTCGGAAACGATTTACAAGGGAAATTAATAGGTCATCTGGAATGGTCACCGATGGGTGATTATCTTGCCGCAGCGTTGGATAGCGTGATAAATATCTGGCCAATGAAAAAAACGGATCAGTCTGAGGGTTACGATTGGTTTATTGAGCATCAAAAAGAGTTTATAACTGTTATGTGCTGGCCTAGGAATAAAAATGAAGAAGCTACAGATAAAGAATATTTGTTAGTTGGTAAAATTGATGGTAAGGTTTTTATATGTTTTTATTCCTCCTGATATTATCTGTTTTAATTTTGTGAACTCACATTTTCTTGTTAATAAATTATTTTAATTACTGTTTAGGTACTGCAACTCTTCTTACGATACTCAAAGAATCAAAACAAGTGGACACTCTAATGAACTTCTCGTTGTCCCACGCGGTGGTGCATATGGACTGGTTCCATGAAGATTTGCCGTATGCCATGGGGTACCTCGATGGTACTCTTAAACTAGGAAGATTAGATTGTCAGGCGAATATTATTTCGGTGCAAGCGCATGACAATACTATAAATGCTTTAGAGTGGGATCCTAAAGGTATTGTCAAAAATTAAAGTTTATATATTTACAAAAAAACAAGATATTTCATGTAATGTTACAATTTCTAGGAATTCTGCTTGCAACAGTATCTATCGATATGACGTGTAAATTATGGAAAGAATCTGAGGAAAAGCTGCTTCTGTTGCATACAATAATTTTGACACATGAACCCGCTAGTATAACATGGTCGCCCGTTATTGGGGAAGGCAGTTCTTCAATGTTACTGGCTATAGGAACAAGCTATGGGATTGTCAATGTATGGAGAGTAAGTATTGTTATTAATCTGTAAATTGTTATTCTTCAAGCGATGAAAAAATATGTATAAGTGCTTATTTTGAAACATTAACAGAAAAAAAATCAAGATGGCGTCATCAATATGGCGGCTTTAAACTCAAAAATTTAAAGTAAAGGACCTAATCAGTACTGCCGCCAAAATTTGAATAGATGAAAAATATGTACAATGGCTCATTTTGAAGCTGAAATTCTGGACCACAAAATGACATATGCGCCTTTACAAAAATCAAGATGGCGGTATGAATATGGCAGCCACAAAATTCAAATAATTTTAATAAATCTCCAAAACAGAAACTTTAAACTAAGTCTTCCAACACAAACAATCGCACTTAAAACAATTAACAACATACATACCGTAAAGCTTTTTTTAAAATGAACAATCTGAATATGTAAGAACTAAGCACCAAATTAAACACTGAATTTTTTGTGCCCTCGCGTTGCAATTAATGTCCATATCTTATTGAATAAAACCATTGTTTCAGAATACTTAGAAATCTATGATACTAAATATTTTTACTTTCAGATTCCTGATGATAAAAACTCCAAAAACGAAGTGCCTACATTAATGTTCTCATCTCAAGGCCATTCCTACAACGCAGTAACGAGTCTGTCGATACATTCAAGTGGATTACTGTTGGCCAGTGGGTGCTTAAAAGGTAACATAGCTATAGAATTGATTTTCGAGATATAGATATCTTCAAAATGATATCATATCAAAAAAGTTGCATCTTTGTTTTAGTTTTTATCTTTTATTAAACGTATTTGCTGTGGCTGTACCTACAGAAACAAGTCTTGTCCTTCACAAATTATAGTTTAAAATACTTGTGGTCATATGTCCTCTTCTGTATCCAGGTATAAATACCAGTGATCTAGTACACTCCAAGTTCCTATCTAACCTGTTTTTCTACCTACAAAAAGTTTAAACTATAAAGCCAACATTTTTTAACAGTTCTTTGTTGTTTTTAGAATTTATTTTGATTAAGCACCATATCTGAAGTATCTTTCCTTATTTTTTAGGGCCTAGTGGTGTAGTGAACATTTGGTCCCTCTATGATGGAAGCCTAGTCTACACAACAACAGGTACTGGTGGAGTAAATTCCAACGGCCTTAAATGGATTGATACAAACAATTCCTTAGCAATAGCCTTTTCGAGGTCGAAATCCATTAACTTGTTGAGTTATAGTTTGGAGGATTTAAAGAAAAATTCACCACTTGCTGCTGTGAGGTGTGCGTTAATAAAGAAAGGAGTTAGAGGCATTAAGAACGCTCCGTTTTTCAAAGGTCTCGCGACTCTCCTACCGAAAATTCTGCTGGACCAGTACAACGCGGAGAAGCTCAGCGTTTCTACAGGAGCTCAGCTTATGCACAGCGTTTACCTCAAGAGTTTGGCATCGCTGGCAATTATTCTTGATTTGAGTGACGTTATTTGCTATAAATTAAAGCCTTTTAATGATAGAAATAACACAGAAATTGTACCGGATTACCATTGGCTGCATACGTTTAGTTTAGGAGCTCAGATGGCTGAAAGCTTGATAAAAAGGTACGTATTAGTCAAAATGTATATTATTTAAATCTAATTTTGGTAAAAATTGACTTACACAAAAATAGTGTACGATTCCCTACCGTTGTAGGTATAAAAATCCACTTTAAAACATACTCTAAAAAGTTGCTCCACTAAATCATCCCTAATTAATTTTGAAACGTCTCTAAACTCAAGAAACCTCCGTACTTGCTTCCGCAAATGTGGACGCTCTGTAGGATCTTAGAGTTTATAATTTCTGTTTCCGTTGCTGCATTTTTTATAGTAGGAGTTCAGCAAATTATCATCTCATGCAGGATAATTATTGTCACAAATTAATTAAGTTAAATTTTGGTAACCATATTGGTTGATGCTTGACTGTAGGCTTATGCATCGCGTTCATCAACTGATTTAATTACATAATTTACATTAGAAATATCATTTTAGAACCGATTTACCAGATAATGTGGTCAGTCTCAGCCAGGTATTGGACGAAGACGTTCCTCCCTCAGCGATACAGAACGTATTTTGGACAATTAAACAAGATGAACAAATTATGCAGTGGGCATCGCAGAGACCACAAGATTGGGAGATCGGTGGGAAATGCAAGGTAATTATTTTAAGCTAAATATCAAGTAAAATGTATCACACTCAAAATGGTAAGTTTAGAGTAAATTCTGTTAATTAATGATCAAGGTGAATCATTTTTTGTAATGAGTGTAGAAAGAGCAGTTGGTGCATAATTCCACAATGAAAATTTTTTAGGCTTATCTTTGGGGTTCGGATAGGCATGGACAGTTAGCAGAATTGGGATATAGCGCTTCAGCACCAGCTTTAGTGGAATCATTTTCCATCGCAAGAAAAATTGTATGTGGACAAAACTGTACATTTGTCATATTGACAAATGGCACTGTTATGGCATGTGGAGAAGGCAGCTATGGACGTTTAGGTGAATACTATATATTTATATATATTATATCTAAATATTTATATTTGTTTTTATTCTAATAATTAGGACAAGGAAATTCTGACGATTTACACTCTCTCAGTGTGATATCAAGTCTCCAAGGCTTCGTTATTACTGACCTAGCAACTTCGGTGGGTTCTGACGGACACAGTTTGGCATTGGCAGAAAGTGGTGAGGTATTTTCATGGGGCGATGGCGATTACGGTAAATTGGGACATGGCAATAGCGATAGACAGAGAAGACCGAGACAGATTGAGGCGTTGCAAAATGAAGAAATTGTGCAAGTGAGTTCTGATAGGTGTTTTTTTCCTATTTTCAAAAACGCGCTTGTCGAGGGTTAAATTTCTTGATATTTTTTATTTTTTATTCTGATTTTTATATTTCAAAATAGGTTGCCTGTGGTTTTAAGCATAGTGCAGTCGTAACGAGTGATGGTAAACTTTTTACGTTTGGAAATGGTGATTATGGCCGTCTTGGTTTAGGATCTACTTCGAATAAGAAAGTGCCGGAACGGGTTACCGCGTTAGAAGGTAACAAGAATATTGGAACTTTTAATAAAAGCAACCATGTGTTTGTATTGTTTTTAATAGGAATATGGTACATTAATAGATAGGTATAAGTAGGATTATTTTATTCTTTCGTAATTGTTATACGAAACTATTTTTTAGTTGATTCAATATAATAAATATTTTAATTTTCTAGGATACAAAATTGGCCAAGTAGCATGTGGCTTAAATCATACCGCTTGTGTTTCACAAGATGGAATGGATGTTTGGACATTTGGTGAAGGGGATTATGGAAAACTAGGTAAATTTTAGTTTCTTATTGAAAAATTAAATATTCTATGAGGATGGAATGAAAAGCTTTTGATCCCTCGTAGAGATGCCGCTTGCAAGTCCTATTTTGTCTATGCAACCTTGAAATGTAATCTTTTTCTTAGTATTACTTGGTTTTTTGAAAGAGTGGTTTTGTGGTATTTTTAATCTCAGATTTTATAAAGTTTTTAAGTTTTGTTGTGTTTCAAATATGAAAAAACCCAAAGTGAAGTCAGAGAATTTCTACCTCGTATTGTTATAACATAAATCTTAAGGAAGATAGTTAGTATTACATATTTTATTTATAATATTTGTCTGGCAGGTTTGGGTCATACTACTACGAAGTCCATACCACAAAGAGTAGATACATTGTGCTGGATAGGCATTAAGAAGGTCGGCTGTGGAACCAATCTGACAGTGTTTCTTACTAAGAAAGGGAAGTTATATGTTTGCGGAATAGATAGGGTAAGTATTAGAATATATACTTTTAATGACAGTCCTGCCCATGCAACAGTAAGTCGTTCATGAAATTTAGAGGAGAATGGGAATTTTTCCTACATCTGGCAAGGAATAATGTTACTGAACTACTCTCTAAAGTGGTTCGAATCAGAATCCTTTAGTTCTATGTGCGATGTATAACTTCACAGTAAATCACTCATGCTTCAATGATTTGCATCCTATAAAAAATAAAATAGAAGTACATTCAGTGCCCAGTGGGACTTATCAATGAAAAACCTTAACCTAAAAGTATGTATTTTACAATTATATTATTTTTAGGTACCTTGGCATAGTCTAGCCAGAGATAGAGCAGCGTATTTGCCACATCAATTGAGTACTCTAGAAGATTATTTTATTGAAGACTTTGCAATTGGTACTGAGCACGTTTTAATCCTTACCAATTGTGGCAAGGTAAATTATTTGTATTACAATGTTTTATTTGAAAGTTGTGAGTTAATCACATAAAGTGCATCGTATTTAATATTTTTGCCACTCGATCTTCTTCATTCAACATTTCTTTCCGCGATTTTTGCTCTTGCATCATTATATTTAAATTAGATGCAACTTGGAGATCGGGTTATGTAGAAAGAGAAAATTCGCACAGTTACTGATAATTAATTTATTTCCACTCTCAATATAATGCCTTTTAAGTAAAGAAGTGTTGTGTCTGTCAAATATCATTCAAATCGCTTGATCCAAATTTGCATTTTTTTCTATTTTTGTAGCCGTATATGCTACATACATTCTCATCGTATTGCTGAATACACCCCTGTGTTTTATGTGATCTGTTATTGAAATCCTATCTCTAGTTGAGACGTTGTGATCTCAAATGAATAAAGACCGTCTTCGTCTGCTAATCAGCATTTATGTTATATTTATTCGAAACACATTTTTAGGTATTTGGATGGGGTATGAACACCGAAGGTCAGTGCGGTCTTCCACATGTGTCTTTGGTACGGGAACCTGAAATTATTACTGAATTGTCTGATAAAGGAGTGAAACAAATTTCCACAGGTAAAATAGGAATAATATTCCCAAATTAAATTAACTGAATAACTTATTGGCAACACTGTAATCAGTTAATAGTAGAGAAATAATTGCATTAGATTAATTATAGCTTTGAGAGGAATAAAATTCTGAGCATCGTCGTTTTCTCACTTTATCGCAGTGACGCAATACACCCGTATATTACCTTACTGTTTAAAGTTGTATCCTTGCGTTATAAGGCCGCTCATTGTATTTGTGCAAGATCGAATTGTGTCACTACAAATCTAGCTTAATAAAAATGTAAAAGTATAAAATCTTTTTCGGTGATTGATTCCACATGATTCCACATCAAAGCAAATAGTACTTTGTGACATTACGGCAATGCCTGAACTTTGTTTAAAGTCTATATAAATGTCATTAAACCTAATTATTTTATATATTTGAATACGTATTTCTAGGAAGAACACACAGCGCTGCTTGGACAGCCGCTCCATTACCAAAAAGAATACCAGGAGTTTCACAAAGTTTAACCTTCGGTTTGCCACATGAAATACCGCCACAATTTGATCATTTACAAGGGCTTTCCATTAAATCTATACAAGCAAGGTATTTGATATCTTATACGTATTGGTGACTATTTTGTTTTAGTAACAACGCGTATTTATATTTTGACTTAAATGAAATTTGACTTCTTGTTAAGACATTATTTCCTTTGATATATTTTAAATTCTGCAATATTGAGAATAATCTTTTCTATTTGTAGAATCAAATTCCTCTACAATTTCTCCGATAAACTCTACTCCTGCTGGACGTTCATGCCGCTCAGTGCTCAACAAGCAGAATTCAATGTTCCTCCATTAGAAGGCCTCATATCCCCCAAGTTACGGCCTCTTTTGGCACCTAGAGTGTACACGTTACCGTTTGTTAGATGTATTGGTAAAACTATGGTTCAAGGGAAAAATTACGGTCCTCCCATAGTTGTTAGAAGAATCTCACAGGAAGGTATGTATACTGTACACAGGATCAAAGCGGTGGATATTGATTTCTATTGTAAAATATTGTCTAAACTTTATATTCATTACAGGTAGAAAAGTAAAGCCCATATTCGTCCAAATTGCAAAGCAGGTAGTTGATATTAATCCCCAAGATTTGAGACTGCCTTCCAGAGCGTGGAAAGTAAAGCTTGTAAGTGCATCTATTTTATAATACTATATACATGTGTATAAATTTATGTATAAACAGGGAATGGTCTAAATTTATGATACTATAACAAGACTCCTTTAAAATCGGCTTCACAAATTTGCCCCAAATTGAAGTATTTTGTAATCTAATGAGGCATCCATAAATTTTGGCTCTCTATGTGCCCATAGAGCTGACATTTCGCCCTTCAAAGTGGAAAAGCGAGCCTTTTTTCCAGCGTTTTTTGGCAATTTTCAAACATCTGCCAAAAGTAGAATTTTTGATCTACAGATACCAGTGGGACAGCATTTTTTTCCTCTTGATTTCTACTTCCCAATAGTTTATATGTGATAGCATTCTGTGAAAAAGTGTATTTTCTAGAATACCCAACGACCCAGGCTGTTTTTGCCTAAACAAGGCTTTTTCAATGCTCTAACATATTATTGATGCATAATATAACTTTTAAAAATGTTTTATATTCTTTTATTCATTTGAGAGAGAGAGACTTTGGGACCAATTTATTTTTTTTATCTAAGGTTTGCAACATTGTGATCTTCCAATGCTTTCACCCATGCCTCCCCTAACCTCGCACCCTTCTCTATAACATCACTTAACATCCTTAATAATAAGAGTGCTATCAACATGGGTCCACATGACATATCACTAATATCTATGAGATAATAAATATTATTGATTTTTTAAAACGGTACTGTAGTTCTTTTTATATTTTCTACAGGTTGGGGAAGGTGCAGACGATGCTGGCGGAGTTTTCGACGATACTATCACTGAAATGTGTCAAGAAATCACCACTAACGTTGTACCGCTTTTAGTACCAACCCCGAACGCTCTAAACGAGGAAGGATTTAATAGGGATAAATATCTTTTGAACCCTCATTTAACATCAGCTCAACATCTGTCTTGGTTTAAGTTTGTAGGTAAGTGTAGTAAATAATATTATGTTTTTGAATATTGCCAACGGGACTAAACAACCTGTTAACGCACAAGGTTTGACTGTCACCAAAATTCCCAAACAGCACAAATACGTCTTAAAGACGTCCATAAGACGTTTAATCTCAACATTCACGATGTCTTATGGATGTCCATAAAAGACGAACGACGTCCATAAGACGTTGTATAGACGTCTTATGTTACAAAAGGTAACGTCTTTAAGACGTTTGCTTACAACGTCTTATGGACGTCCCTTCCCAACATTAAAACAACATATTCCACCAATAAAATTATGTATATTAAAAAGGGTCCCTTTCATTTTTTTGTTTGTCTTGTTTACAAAGTCAAACCTTAATTATTCAAAAGCCCAAGAAATAACTTTAATTAAGAAAAAATCGAGAGCAAAATATACACTACCATTTTAAATAATTACAAGTTCCGCATGAATAATTTGCTTTAAAAAATATGTTCAACATAATCTCTTTATAAAAAAAAATACATAACTTAAGCCTAATGTAAACTTTTTCTAATTTGAAATTTAAGAAGTGAGGTAGAAGAGCAAATATTTTCAGAACTACTACTGTTCGAACTATAAGTGAACCTATCAAATTTAAGCCTTAGTTTATCCCTTCAATAAAATAACTCTAAAAGGTAGACTATCAACAAAATAAAAGTTTATTGAAATAAAAAGTACACAAATCTTTAAATACAAGAATTTTTATTTAGTTGAATAACAAATCTGGTCTGATGCCCTTTTCAGCCATGTTTGGATTGAAATTTCCTCATTCTTCTGACTTTTTCCAGTCCTGTTGTCTCTGTAGATCCTAATAACAAACTGATTTTAATATTATAGGATAAAGTTTATCATTTGTGGTAGTACGTTTTTTGATATTTTTGCGTATTTTTATAATTGTCCTCTACATAGAATCGTGACTTATGCAATTTCAAGGTTAATATATATAATGAAAGACAGAACTTACTCATAATAAGTCTCACCAAGTTGGAATCGTAGAACTTTCTTTTTCCTTTTCGTACTAATCAACTGTACATGGTAATTTTACAAGCTCGCTTTACAAAGTCATAAATGCTCCGTACTCCCAGTTTTGAAATTTCTAAAACCTTAAACAAAATTACTTCTTGTAATTAACACAACTCTATTTTCTATGTTCTTTAAATATAAATCAATCATCAGGAACAAAATAAATCTTACAGGTTTCCTTAGTGGAGCACTCCATAAACAAACATTTCGCCTTCCACTTCATTAGTAATATTTCTTGTAATATTTAGGACCGGGTCTGGATGAGCTGTGCAAGCCTTTTTTGCATAGATATTTTTGAAGATTTCATTTCATACTTCTAACATAGAGTTACTACAAAAATATAAACGGCAAAGCATTCGGTAATTTCCTGTAACACAACCTATAAATAACGTTACTGTTTTTCCTAAGTACATATGATTCTCGATCTTACCTTAAGTATTACATAAACACGAATAAAAAAGATTTTTAGAGACCCATAGATAAATCAACTATTTTAATAAAATTCTTTCAAAAGCTAAATTTTCAGTCAGCACCCCAACAACATTAAAAATGAATAATGACATGACGAAACACAAATACAAAACTGAAAAATGACAGTGACAGAAACAAAAGGCGGGTTTTTTAAAGTTATAGTTTCGCTGGCATCATATTGTTATTGTTATTGGTACATCAAACAGTCTGTGACAAAAAGCACCAAAGTATTGGTAAAAAGATCACTCAAAAGTTCCATTAACCAAGGTCGTAGTGAGGCTACTAAAAATTTGTCGTTCAATCAAAAATTTTAACCTCAACTTGTATTCAACTGAGCTCTGTGCGGCGTTGCAAACTTATTACCCAATTGCGACAAAATTCATAGGGAAGGAAATGCTTTTTAGTTTTTATCAACTAAATTATACACAACTGTATTTATTTTCATATAAAATGTAGTATGGAGACTTTTAAAAGATGTCTTAAAGACGTTGTATATAGACGTCTTATGGACGTCTTTAAAACAACGTCTATAAGACGCCTTATTTATGTCTTAAGACGTTCATACATAATCTGGATATAAAAACGACGTCTATAAGACGTCTAGTGCTGTGTGGGTTATAATTACATCTAACATCAAACTTTGAATATTTTAAAAATATTTCAGGTATTCTTTTTGGCGTGGCCATAAGAACCAAAAAGCCTCTGGCTATCCCCTTGGCACCGATAATATGGAAGCTCATAGTAGGGGAACCTGTTACAGTGGAAGATTTGGAAGATACCGACTCTATGTACGTGCAAACATTGAGAAGCATTAGGGACATTGACAAATCAGGAGTGACTGTCGATTATTTCCATGATGTTATCCCTTTACAAACATTTGAAGGACAAAGTTGCACTGGAAAGGTATATTTTTCAAATATATTGCTTTTTTCGGCGTCTTAAGCGAGAAATATAAATGAACAACACGATATACAGGATGGTCTTTTTTTTAGATTGTTCCAATAACACATGGAGGTAAAAATATAGCTCTAACTTTCGAAAATCGTAGTCAGTACTATGAACAAGCCATCAAATTTAGGCTGCAAGAGTTTGATCTTCAGGTAATAAAATTAAATTGGATATTATTCTCAAATTTTAGTCTCGAAACTTCAAAATTATTGAAAACTTACGGTATTAAACACTTCATTTCTTTACTATTGTAACCGAAATGAAGATATATAGAAATAAATTTAATTTTTTTTTAGGTTGTTGCTATAAGAGAAGGTATGTCGGGTATCATACCGGTACCGCTTCTCTCCTTGATGACAGCAGAACATTTAGAACAATTAGTATGCGGCATGTCGCATATATCCATAAGTGTTCTGAAAAAAATTGTTAGGTACAACTTATTTTATTATTATTAGATTTGACAGGGTCATCATATTTTTCCCCACAATTCTAATTCTAAAACCGATCTCAGATGACATAAAGGGGTTAAATTGGAAGTGCAACAATAATGCACTATAGATATAGGATAATAGTTAGCGTCCACATTGCTAGCCGTTCCCACAATGCGAAGGAGAAAGAAGATTTAAAGCTGTATTCTCATCTCTCTCTAAGAGGCAGAGCTTAAAATCACGTGGCTTTCAAGCGCGGATCAATACTCTATGCCTGGTTCCATGCTCAGCCCAATAGAAAGATAGGAGAGAACTACTTTCAATCTTCTTTTTATGTTCTTAAAGTAACGGGAATAAAAAAAATTGTCATCTTTTAATACTACAGGGGGACAACTATTTGTCTTGCCTGTTTTTTGATAAATGCCTTCTGTCTGGAAATAAATGACACGTGCGTATGTAGATTCGCAGGTGTGATTTTTTAAAGTTGGTACAATTGTAAGTGACAATCGTGTAAAATTTTGTGATGTTACACATATTAGTAAACAAGTTGCAGTAGTTTTGGCTCGATGTTGTTTATACTGTGTGGCTATTCTTACGTGCCAAAATCAATTGAGCAAAAAAAATTATAAAAAATTATCTTTATACAAATGTTGGAAATATAAAATAAGTCCTATATGGGGGATTACATGTTGCGTACAAGGTGTTCATTGAGGGCTGGTAAAGTCACATTTTTGGTTAATCTGTATGAGGCTATTTCTATTTAATATTTACAATTTTTAGGTATAGAGAATTAGATGAAAATAATCAATTAGTGAAATGGCTGTGGAATATTTTAGAAAGCTTTACTGATAGCGAAAGAGTTCTATTTATGAGATTTGTATCTGGCAGGTCCAGGCTGCCTGCTAATTTAGCTGATTTATCACAACGTTTCCAGGTATGTAAATAGCTAAAATTTAAGTGTCATCATCTTCATACGAGTATACTTTCTAGAATTCTGATATATTGACTAAATAACTTTTTTTAATTGGTAGGTTATGAAAGTTGACAAAGCTGTCAACGGTCTTCCTACAGCCCAAACGTGTTTCTTCCAATTGAGACTGCCTCCATATACGAGTCAGGAAATTATGGCTGAAAAATTAAGATATTCTATAAACAACTGTAGATCTATAGATATGGATAATTACATGTTAGCTAGGAATACAGAACAGGGGAACGTATCCGACGAAGACTGGTCTTATGGTAGTTAAATTGAAAGGTATACTGAAATTACTTCAGTAGGATTTTTTTTTAAACATACATCCCTTGCTAGTAATTTTCCGTGCTTTTTCTACAAACGCATTACTAGAATATAAAATTTATTACTTAGCTCAATTTTCAGCACTGTAAACTTTCAAACATTTCATAAAGTTTTCTTAATTTGATTTCACTGTACCAGCGGTTCTCAAACTGTGGTACCCATACCACTGGTGATACGCACAACTTTATACAAGAAGACACGACAATTCTACCATTTATCACACTTACTTTCTTTTTCCTTAATTCGAGGATCTTATTTATGTACAGGGTGAGTCAACGATTGGATGAAGTAGGTTTGTGCCTTTTCGGTGAAATTAACAAAGAAACTATATTTATTGTTTGATACAGTTTATTTTTACGCAGATTTTAAAAATATTTAGGACTCTACAGGGTGAGCCAAAAAACTAGGACAGCATAAAGTTGTATTTTTTTTAAAATAGAACACCTTATATACGATTCGTATTTTCGATTTAGCTTATAATTTTAAATCTTTTTTATTAAGGGTTTACTATAACAAAACTTTATAGTTTCTGAGATAATTAAGTTTAAAGAAAAAAAGTCACATTTTCAAGCATCAATTCAATCCTAAATAACGTTTTCAATTTTGTGACAAATATATTCAAATTTGGAATTTAGCAAGGCCAAGGACAAGTTAACATAATTTTTACCTAATATTTGCAATAAAAGCTACAGGGTGTTGAACACATCGGCTCAAATTTGAACAAGTTTAAATGAATAAATATCTTTTTTTTTAATTGGTACACCCTGTATGGAAAATAAGAAAAACTGAAATATCTCAAAAACTATTATAAATAGGTATAGGATATATTGAACAAAACTTTTAGGGTTTTTATTACTCTATTAAATAACATGAAAATATACAGGGTGTACCATTTAAAAAAAAAGATATTTATTCATTTAAACTTGTTCAAATTTGAGCCGATGTGTTCAACACCCTGTAGCTTTTATTGCAAATATTAGGTAAAAATTATGTTAACTTGTCCTTGGCCTTGCTAAATTCCAAATTTGAATATATTTGTCACAAAATTGAAAACGTTATTTAGGATTGAATTGATGCTTGAAAATGTGACTTTTTTTCTTTAAACTTAATTATCTCAGAAACTATAAAGTTTTGTTATAGTAAACCCTTAATAAAAAAGATTTAAAATTATAAGCTAAATCGAAAAAATACGATTCGTATATAGGGTGTTCTATTTTAAAAAATACAACTTTATGCTGTCCTAGTTTTTTGGCTCACCCTGTAGAGTCCTAAATATTTTTAAAATCTGCGTAAAAATAAACTGTATCAAACAATAAATATAGTTTCTTTGTTAATTTCACCGAAAAGGCACAAACCTACTTCATCCAATCGTTGACTCACCCTGTACAGCGACCCTAAGAGTAATCAGTTTGTCAGTTGGGGATTATCCTTACCTAAGCATATCAGTGGCCGTTCTGAAACACAACCGTAGGTATTCTTGAAATTTTGAATAGTTCAATGTTTCATAACTGCTGAATACACATGATTTGGAAGCGAAAACAAGGTTGAGAACCACTGCTATATATCTGCTGGAGGCAACATGTGATGCTCGACGCGCATTAGGGGCAAAGAGAGAGAGAGAGAGAAAAAGCGCAAATACGGGAAAATGCTATCTCTCTCGCTCCGAAGGTTTAGCTTTGCTCTCCACCCTCATTGTAATGCGTGCCGGCCAACTTTTATCAGTTGGTATCATGTTGATATAAACTTCAGGACCGGACTTAATTTTTTTTTGTCATTTATATAAAATTATTTAGCTTAAAGACATTAAATAGGAAGCATCAAAGATTAAAATAAAGGAGATACTATCTTTTTTGTATTTATTTACGCATCAAATTAGTAACGAGTTTAAAGCACTACAATAAAATAATAATTTCAGCGCAGAATATATTTGATGAGATAGAATTTCCTTAATTTGTCATGAAAATTACTCCCTTAAGTGGCAAAATTATTTCCCTGATAAATTTTTCCATAACAAAAAAGTTGGCGAATTGTTACATGTTTTTTTTATGCATTTTAGGTGATATTGTGAATACGAAAATATATCGAGAAATAATGCAAAATAAGGATATTTTTAATGCAATTCTAAAATCGAACGGTAGTGAGAAAAGTTGACCTTACGAAAACGGCTGAAAGCTCTTTTTATTTTTCGTAATATATTTTGGATTCGACTTTTTGTTACGTTTTCTTTTTGTGTTTTGAGATAAAAATAAAACTTTGTTATAGAATTTAAGTTGTAGTTTTTCTTATAGAAGTAGAGCCTTAGCTGTTAAACGTATTTTTAATTGTAAGGTTTTAATAACTCTTGTAAGCTACTGAAGGCGAAATACATCAGGCCAACGGTCATATTTTTTTACAACCCGTACTTATCGCTGGATGTGCACAATCGATTTCCTGTTATCGATCGCTTGGTTTGATAGTGTTACTCTTAAAGGTACACCGCCTGTTCAACGCCATTTTTACTTTTTGTAGTTTTTGTCTTGTGAGTTGTGTACGATTTAGACGGATTTGTAGTGTTTTAAGTGGCTTATTTATTTGTGTTTTGTGTATTGTATTAGACACAGAGGAAGTGGATATGGGTATCACCAAATGGTACCACGAACAATGAAATAGATTATGTACTAACAAAGGAAAAGAAAATAGTCCAAGACGTCACAGCTATAAGCGCCGTATCTATTGGTAGCGATCATAGACTACTCGGAGTAAAATTAAAGATACCAACTAATCCAGATCGAAGAAACTACAAACTCATAAATAAGAAAATAGATACCAAACTCCTGAAAATTAACAACGAACAGTATACAAATCAACTGAAATAAGCCAATGATTTACATCTGGAAGCGCTTGAATTAGATGAATTGAATTTAGTCATAACCAATGAATTATCAGAAACAAGCTCTAAGGTCGCCGCGAATCAACAACAAAAACAGTCTAAAATTAGCAGAAAGTCCCAAGACCTGTTAAGGAAAACACGTCAACTTTTGAGTGAAAATAAAAGAAACACAGTGGAGTTCGCAGAATTAAACAAGACCATAAGAAAACAAATAAAAGTCGACTTAAGAAAATACCAAGAAGAACGCATAGAACAAATAATAGAAAAGAACCGAAGTCTAAAGGCAAAGAAGTCTAAAGTATGAAAGAAGAAGATAATTCTGCTAAAGAACCGGGGCGATGAAGTAAGAGATAGAAATGATATAATAATGATAACTGAACAATACTATGAAGATCTATATAGCCCAAGAAACCCTCCCTCGGCTAATACTATAAAGAATTTAAAAAAGACAAAAACAAATGTGAATTCTGAAGACCTGCCAGATATTACAGAGGATGAAATAGATAAAGCCATACAAGATATGAAAAGAAATAAAGCAGCGGGAGATGACAAAGTCTTAATAGAACTTCTTAAGGAAGGAGGAAGAAAACTTAAGGAATATTTAAAGATCTTATTCAACAGATGTCTTGTCGAAGGTAGGATATCCAGTGGATGGAACAACGCTAACACAATTTTGATTTATAAAAAAGGCGATCCGGCGACTCTGGACAATTATAGGCCTATATCCCTTCTCTCCCAGTTATACAAAACCTTCATGAAAATCATAACTAGCAGATTAACGAATAAATTCGACACATATCAACCTGTTAAACAAGCAGGATTCAGAAGGGGATATGGAACATGCGACCACCTGCATACACCAAAAATATTAATAGAAAAAACCAACGAGTATAATCTGCCTCTGTACACGGCCTTTGTTGACTACGAGAAGGCTTTCAACAGCGTAGAACTATGGGCTGTTGAAGAAGCTTTAGTAAATAGCAGAATAGACTCAAGATACAAAAATCTATTGCATAATGTCTATCTAGACGCAACGATGACAGTACAACTTGATGACGAGCTAAAGATGAACCTCATCCCAATCAAAAGAGGAGTAAGACGGAGATACAATCTCGCCCAAATTATTTACAATGGCCCTGGAAGACTTGTTCAAATCATTAAATTGGGAAAATAAAAGGATTAACATTAATGGTAGATTCCTAAATCATCTGAGATATGCAGATAATATACTCTTGATCGCATCCGACTGGGAAGAGCTGCAGTCAATGATAAACGACCTCCATGAAACATCGCTCCAACGAGGACTAAATATGAATCTCAGAAAAACAAAAGTAATGTCAAACTCAGACGAACAAGTTATAACAGTAAATGCAACCGAAATAGAACAGGTGAATGAATATATATACTTAGGCCAGGCCATAAGAGCGAGTAAGGACAACCAGACAGCCGAAATAACACGAAGAACTCGATTGGGATGGACGGCGTTCGGAAAACTCTCCTATGTTTTGAAAAATCAGAAAATTCCCTTATACTTAAGAACCAAAGTATTTGATTGTTGTATATTGCCGGTTCTAACATACGGAGGGCAGACATGGACCTTTACAAAATCAAATTTGGACAGAATCCGCAAAACTCAAAGGGCTATGGAACGACACATGTTAGGAATATCACACAGAGATAAAACGAAATGAGTGGATAAGAAGAAAAACCAACGCAGTTGACGCTATAAAAAGAGCAGCATCACTAAAATGGAAATGGGCAGGCCATAACGAACGAATAAAAGACAACCGTTGAAATTCAGAAATTGGAAAATGGCGCCCATATGAAGGGAAAAGATCCAGAGGCAGGCCACAGATGAGATGGAAGGATGACATAGTCAGACATGCCCCGGCTTGATGTGACAAAGAAGAGCCTAGAATAAAGAGATTTGGAAACAAATAGTGGAAGCCTATATCCAGTTTTGGAAGGATGAAAACGAGCCTGAAATGTAAATGTATGTATTGTATTAGTATAGTGAACGTATACTTAAGTTTCTCTAAAACAAGGGCAAAGAGATTTTTAAATTCGGTCCTGCTATGGTCAGCTAAACATTTTATAGTACGCATGCTTAAAAGCACAGAATTATGTTAAGATTTCAACATTTGCAACTCTTTCATGGTCATTTTTCACCGTATACAACTGAAAACCCTAACCAGTCGCAAAGGAAATCTCAAAGAATTACGTTTTAACTTTAAAATGAAACAAGTTCAGTACAGCTTTATTTTTATTCACCAATATAACAAATATTTTATTAAAGAGTATAAAAAAGTAGTAATACTTAGACTATCACATATTTCCGCATGCCAATGCCTATAATATTTTATAGGGATGTTGATATATTAAAAAATATCAATATTTTTCAAGTATATAAATATCGCATATCGAAATATTAAAAAAAACTCAATATTTTGATATTTAGGTCATTTTTCTGGTTTTTAGCTGGCATTGTTTAAAATTAAAACATTTCTTAACACTAAAATGTTAGAAAGTTTTTTCAAAAACTGCTCGTCAAACCTGTATTTTCAGAACTAGATTTTTTTAAGGAAACTTTCGAGTATGTGGTCTCCTGTAAATCTGGTGCTGAGGTACCGCAACATTAATCGTCGATACAATCATTTCTAATGTTACCGGTGAAATTCCATATTTCCCATTAATTTCCGAACGAAATACATATTCAATTATTATATAACAAAGAAAAAATATTCAATTTTTTAAATAATATATCGATTCCTGTACCTAGATTTATAAAAAAATCCAGTAACCCTCAACAAGCTATGTGGAAACTTATTAATAATAAAAGCAAAAATAATACCTCTGATTCTAATTCAAAACTAAATGCAAACGATTTTAATAACCACTTTTGTTCAACTGCTGAATGTGTGATGAATAAACTTGAAAGTTCTCAACAGCCTTTTGAAGATTACCTAAAATCTATGCCAGTGAAAAACATCCCGTCCTTTAAATTTCAATCAATTAGTTTTAGTGATGTCGATAAGGCCATTTCAGAAATAAAAAATGGTAACAGCAAAGATATTGACGGAATTAACACAAAAATTGTTAAAAAAATTAAGGATATAATAGTTCAGCCCCTAACAATATTGATAATTAATCTATAGCTTGCAGTACATTTCCGAAAGTTTTCAAAACTGCAAAGGTGGTACTCCTCTTCAAGAATAGGGGCTCCATTGATGACTGCAACAATTATCGCCACATATCTTTATTACCAATCTTGTCAAAAGTTTATGAACGAATTTTGAAAAGTCAGGCTAATGATTTGTTTGGAACAGGACCACAACTTTAGCTATTGATCACTTCACTAGTAATATTTTACAGGGCTTTGAAAAGTATCTTGACACCCTTGCATCCCTTTTAGACCTTACAAAGGCATTCGATTGTGTCACACATAGCATTCTTCTGAAAAAACTACCATTCTACAATTTTCAGGTTGATGCCATTCAGCTACTTAACTCATATCTGTCGGATCGTGATCAGTATGTTCACTTTGGGCAGTGTAATTCTAAAAAACAATCCCTAAAGTATGGTGTACCTCAAGGGTCGGTATTAGGTCCCATCTTATTCCTGATCTATATAAATGACCTGGCATACTGTACGGGTAAGGGAGTCAACACTGTTTTGTTTGCTGACGACACAACGTTTTATGTAAGTTATCATCCTTCAGAGATTGACAATCTTGATTACCAAACTTCAGAAAAAAAATGGTTTCGAGCCAATCGCCTATCTTTGAACAACTCCAAATCACAAAGTATTAATTTTACTCTAAGGAATAACAGTGAAATTGTACAGTCCTTTCTACCTCAATGTGCAATGGAGGTCAAATTTCTGGGAGTACACCTAGATGCAGGATTAACCTGGGAGCAACACCTTGTTAATCTCTCAAAAAAACTATCCTGACAACTGTTCCTGTTCAGGAGTCTTGTACGGATAACTGCCAAAGAAATTCTTCTGACACCATATCACAGTAACTTTCATTCTCTTTTGGCTTATGCTATTCTTTCCTGGGGTCATTCTTGTCATACTGATAGGGCATTTGGACAACAAAGAAAATGCATTCGTATTATCTCTGGGCTTGGTTATAGACAAGACTGTCGAAATTCGTTTAAGAATTTAAAAATTTTAACTTTACCTTGTGTGTACATTATGCAGTGTTTGTTGTACGTTAAACAAAATCTTGATCTATACAGATCACATGAAGATATTCACAATTATCCAACAAGAAACAACAACAATCTTGTACCAGACTTTGGCCGGCTTGAGAGATCCAGAAATAGTTCAAGATATTTAGCAATAAACTTCTACAACTGCGTGCCAGCTAGAATTAAAGCTCTTAACTTCAATTAGTACAAAAAACAAACCAAGAGCTGAACGCGGTTTTTTTCGTTTGAGGAGTATTTCGAATCTAATTTTAATCTGTAGTATTGTCTTTGTCTGTTGTCAGCTTCTCTTAGCTTTTTTTTACCAAAACTTTCTTCTTAAGGACGAATCAATATCGTATAATGTTTTATTTGTATTAATGATAATAATTAATTGACAAAATTTTAATATTTTATTTATTTGACTTGTAAAAGTGCTATTTGTATATTATTACTAATAAATTATCTTATCTTATATGTCGATATATCCGATTGAAAAATATCGATATTTAGCTGAAAAATATCGAATATTCGATATATCGATAATTTATCAACAACCCCAACGTTTTAAAAGAATGCATTAGGTAATAGAGTGGACCGATTGAAAATTTTGAGAAATAATTTTATTATTATATTTATGCGAGCAGTAAGCAACATTTATTTTAAAACACTTTTCAACTAAATTGTTTATACAACAAAATAGGGCGATCCATGGATATATTGACTGCGCGCCCACAATGCTGGCCGTTGCCACAGTGCGAGGGAGAAATACGATTGAAAGCAGTATTCTCTCTTTCTAATGGGCGGAGCATAGAACTACGTAACTCCAAACACGGATAAGGGGTTCTATGCTCCGCCCATTAGAAAGAAAAAACAATACAGTTTTCAATCGTCTTTCTCTCTTGCAAAGTTGCAACGGCCATCATTAGGAACGCGTAGCCTATAGATACTATGAGGCTACCAAACTTCCATCTTTGGAATCGTAACTAAACCTTTTTTTTTTTAATTGCTTACTTAACTCTGTTAAGATAAGATGGAAATATTAATTCCCAAAAACATTTTTAAATGAAAGCTGAATATAATGTGAAATTTGTGTAGCTTGTAAGTAAATTACTAGACCTGTCATCAAAGTGATTCGACATATTCCAAAAATATGAATTTTAGATCTTAAATGTAGCTCTCTACATATTATTTAGACACGCATTTTAAAAATAGCAAAAAAAAACGTAAATTTCGATTAACCCCAACTTTTGGTCTCAAACACAACTAAAATTTAGATTTCCAATTAACACAGAAATTAAAACTTCCAATTTATCATATACATATGCTATTATTAAATTGAATCCCTAACCGTCATCAAATTTGCCATACATTAGTAATTTAAGTTCTAAGTTTTTTAATCGATAGCTAACGACCTAAAGCTGCCTTCCATGCCAAACATCTGCTTCCCGGGATTGTTGTTGTTGTTGTTCGGCCTCGCAGATTCATCAACAGCCCATCTGGACTCGTCGTTGATGTAATCTCTGTATTCCATTATTTTTTCTATCCACCATTTTTTGATGTCGGGTATTTTTCCTGCTTCTCCCCCATATTCTGCAGGTAGGAGATCCTTTGATACGTAATCGTAGATAGTGTCTGAATGTGGCAGATGAGTATGGACCTAAAAATTACTTTTCATAAAGCAAAGGTATTTAAAAGGCTGTAGAATCGAGGTGAGTGTAAATTTTTTCTGGTAGGAATGGAAACAATTAAGATCGGATGGTTTTTAAAGGGATTGATATTACAAATTGGGTGTAATTGTGAACTACACAAAACTGTGAAGTGATATACTCGTATAACCTTAATTTTTTTATCCGAAGTTCGCACTGGATTCACCCAAGTTATGGCATAGGCAGCTCATTGCCAGTGACATGCTTGTAGGTAGTGTTTGTTTTATTTGCTAGCATTTTGATTTGCAGACAGGCTTTGAATGAATGAATAAAAGGTGATGATACTTGATAATGAATGCCTAGGCCTCGTTGGGCCCTTTACATCTCACCAAAGCTGTAAGTCATTCGAGGCGGATCGCCTTTGCGAATCCAAACAGCCTCGTTAATTGAACCTACCTAACTGCTTCGAGTGCTAGGCATTCTGAGGACATGGTCCACAGTTTCATCTTCCTTCAGATACAATCTGCACGTCGGGTCATCTACGACATCAATCTTATCAAGATCGCCCCTCCCCTCAGGTGACTATGTCCTGTCAGCAGTCCCACTACAAATCGCAACTCTCTCCTTTAGACATATGTGATCGTGGAGCGAATCACCATAGTGTATATCCCCATATGCACCCAAAGGCTCGTTTACAAGCCCAGAAAACACATATGGCCTTCTTGGTTCGTGCCGCAAGATGATCCAGCTCAGTCGTGAGTCCAGAATTACTCGCACGTATTTAACTGTGCCTTGTATTGTGCAAGTCTCCCCTTTTGCTAATTTTTGTAAAGAGTACCATCTCGGCCTTGTCCGGATTTATTCCGAGCCCTTCCCTGTGTTCCCTGTAGTTTAAGAAATGTGCAAAAACGCACCCTTTGCTATTCAAATAGCAATAAGAATAATAAAAAAACTTAAAAGTAATAAATTTTGTACCATTTTAGAATTTCGATTAAATATTTGAGTTTTTAAGATAATTGGTACAACATGCGTGGTATATTTTTATCACCACGTCTAGTCAAAGTTGAAGGTTAAAAACATTTTGAACGAAAAACTTTTTTAAGATTTTTTCCCTAATGTTTTGAAAGTAATTATTGAAAATATATTATATTCTATCGATAACGCAGTCATTAAAAATAAAGATAAATAAAACAGAATGAGACTTGGCTATTGTCAGATTGCTAACGAGGCCAGCTGGGCCTGAACATTTAGTTTAGATGGTAACAATTTTTTTTTACATTTTAAAGTGTTACAGTAATTTCCCTTGATAATTTCCTTATGTAATCAACATCGATATTTACCTTGTCATATGTAAAAAAAATGTACCCTGTTTTGATTCTGAAATAACAAATAGTGTTTAGAATTGAATGAAAAATATCGATGACGCCATAGCTTCTTCTTGAGTTACCCTGTATATTTCAGTATCACGTAAAAAAAACTCTAAATTGAAAATAAAATCGATGGGTCCGAGTGTTGTTCCTAACCTTCGTATTCTGGGGTGTTTTCAAACAAGTATCCATTTAGTTTATATTGAATTTATTCGCCACTTTACTAAAGCAATGCATTTTTGAATGCGAGGGAGCCATCTATATTTCGAAAACTGGCAACACTGGTGTCGCTAGGTGCCATCTATGTGTCATGTGATGTTCATGAATCCAAGCGTGGTTGGCAGCACCCATTATTTCTGTTTCTCTACGAGATGTGTTTTTCTGGGTGTTATTTGATCCTTACTTCAAGGGATCTCTTTGTTTCGCCAACGTAGTAGTTACCATCATCACGTGGTATCTGATTCACATAGGTAAGTAACCAGTCAGCTACTTTTTCAAAGGTATTTCGAAAAAAGTTAGATGAATAGAAAAACGATATAACATCAACGTCGTTTCCAATTCAGATAACTTTCTGAGATGCTAGCTTTGTATAGTCAAATTAACAACTCAAAGAAACAGGAAGAACTGAGTTTATCTAATACCATGTGAATGTGGCAACTCCTACGTAGGCGAAATAAAGAGACCCCTTGAAGTAAGGATCAAAGAACACATTTCGTGGAGAAACAGAAAAATCAGGTGCCGCCAACAACGCCTGGACTCATGGATATCATATAAAATGGTTTGAAACTAGAATTTTACACCGAGAACGACACTGAAGAAACCGGAAATTCATACTTTAGAACCCGAAATGCTTTAATAAACCTTATAATATATATATATATATATATATATATATATATATATATATATATATATATATATATATATATATATATATATATATATATAAAGGGTTTTCCAATAAGAGGTGTCTTTTTGAAAAGCCCGCTATTTCGGTAGATGTCACTTTTGAAGCTGTAAGTTTTTGACGTTTGACAAGTAGAAACTACGCCATAAATAAAGATGGAACGATACACGCTTCAACAACGCATTGAAATTATTAAAATTCACTATAAAAATGGTGAAAATTTGGCAGAGACGGTTCGTAAAACTCGAACATTTTTGGGTCGTCATGAAGCACCTTGTCGGAGCGCAATAAAGAAATTGGTGAAAAAATTCGAGCTGTTGGGACAAGTTAGTTATGTGAAGAAGAAAACCCGTGCACGTCGCTCAAGAACAGCCGAGAATATTGCTGCTGTAGCCGAAAGTGTTGAAGAAAACCCAGGTTTGTCCATTCCTCGTCGTTCTTTGGAATTAGGGATTCCACAAACGTCATTACACCGTATTTTGCATAAAGATTTGGGTCTTAAGGCTTATAAAGTTCAGTTAACGCAAGAACTCAAGCCGGCCGATCATCAACAATGTCGTGCCTTTGCTGATTGGGTTCTTGAAATGCATGAAAATGATCCGGAATTCCATCGAAAAATCATCTTCAGTGGTGAGGCCCATTTCCACCTCGGTGGCTTCGTCAACAAACAAAATTGTCGCATCTGGGGCTCGGAAAACCCAAGAGTTATTGTTGAAAAGCCTCTCTATCCTGAACGTGTGACTGTTTGGTGCGGTTTATGGTCCGGCGGGGTCATTGGACCTTACTTTTTCGAAAATGAGGCTGGAGCAACAGTTACGGTGAATGGATTGCGCTATCGAGAGATGATTAATGATTTTTTATGGCCGGAATTGGATGGTATTTATCTGGACCACGTTTACTTTCAACAAGACGGCGCTACGTGCCACACAAGCAACGAAACCATTGATCTTTTACGGGAAAAGTTTCCGGGCCGTGTTATCTCTCGAAGAGGTGATCACAATTGGCCACCGAGATCTTGTGATGTGACACCTTGCGATTTCTTCCTTTGGGGCCACGTGAAAGACAAGGTCTACGCCAACAGCCCAGCGTCGATTCAAGACCTCAAAGATGGAATTCGTAAGGCTATCGAGGACATAGGGCAGCCACTTTGCGATTTGGTTATGGAAAATTTCATGAAAAGGATATGGTCCTGTAGGCATGGTCGTGGTGGTCATTTGGCTGATGTTATTTTCCATCATTAACGGCATACCTTCCTCTTTATAATGTAATAAATATCCGATCATTTATCTTAAAAAATGGCATTTTTCTTTGAATATCAAAATAACACCTCTTATTGGAAAACCCTTTATATATATATATATATATATATATATATATATATATATATATATATATATATATATGTATATATATATATATATATATATATATATATATATATATATATATATATATATATATATATATATATATATATAGATATAAGAGAAGTTTGGAGACCACTTTTTATTAATCGTAATTAAATTGTGATTAAACTAATTATTTCATAACAAAAAACTTTCTCAGTAGATCAGTTTTTGCATATTTCCAGTAATACATCTATAAAAACTTTGTGTGCTGTATGAGAGAGGGAGTTATATTCTGTTTAATCTTACCATTCTCCCAACTTCACTCTTCATAAACGGCTTGACGATTTGCATGCATCGATCCAAAAAATGGGGAACATTTAAAAGATGGATTTGTTTAAGTCTTATTGGATGAGCTTCCTAAAAAAACGAAACTTTTATACAATGTATTTTTAGAAAAACATTTTGGGGGATGATGGAATTCAGAAAAATGAGTTTTTTTTTGGTTTAGTGGTATCATTTTAAATGATAAATTAAAATTTCGTATTTTTTCATAAACAGAATTAAGATTTTTCTAGACTTCCTAGGTTTTAAGATATGCTACTGTTTTACCTATATTTTTTTAACTAAATTTTCTTAACAAATCTTGTTCGAAATAAAAAAAGGTTATTTTTCAAAAATGGAACGGTAAGATTTTTAAAATTTTATATAACATCTCAAAATCTGGTTTTAAAATAGACTTTTAGCATTGACTAAATAAACACAAGACTTTCACCGCCTATGGACGCCTTGGCAACTATTTTTCTTATTTTTGGCGAGAGCGCAAGATGAGAAGTTTCCAAGTATTAAATCCAACTCATTCAATAAATTTTGTTATAGTAAATAGTAGTAAAAAAAGCAAGACGTGAGACGATACAGTGTTGCCGTGTTGGATAGTAAATCTAAAATACCGGTATAAGTTTTTAATCCCTCCGTTTATGATTCATTTAAATTTAACAGGTGATATCCTTGAGTTTTTGGAAATGTAATATATGAAAAGGAGTTTCTAAATAAATAAATAATATATATATATATATATATATATATATATATATATATATATATATATATATATATATATATATATATATATATATACCAATTTAAATGAAATTGCGTTATATCTGCAGTAGTCTCATATTATTTTGATCAAAAATTGGTTCTGTAAAGTCCAAAATGGCACACAACAAATTTAATGTTGTCCAATTTTCTCCAGAGCTTATACGGGGGAGTTTTCGGGCTCGCACATACCCAATTAATTTTTTAAATCCAAAATGGCTGAATAAATATTGGTAAAGGGTTGTTTTTGAGTGTGCAGATTAAGACTTTCAAATAATTTTCTTTTAATTCAATATGAAAGACTAAAAATTTTATACTTTTCTAATGTAAAGTAAGTAAGTAAAAGTAAGTTCTCCAAACTCAAGAGGCTGAATGAAATGTCAGACTAAAAATGTACATATCTCAAGTTCTTTCAAAATCGGTATTGGGGGATTTTGATGACGTAAATTAAGAATCAAAAATTAATTTCTTAAAATTCAAGACACAGGATTTAAGACGAACTAAATTTTAATTTTGTCCAATTTTCTTTAAGACTGGTATTTGAAGAACTCTCAGAATCAAAGAATTTTTAATTTCTGGATCTATAAAATCTTCATTATTTAAATGATAGGTATATACCACATGTTTCTTATTCAGAGACCCTGGAGACAATTTCTTCGCTAGAAAGTGACAACCGTGCGGTAACAAGGAGGAGTTTATCTTTTTTAGTCGGTAAGAAGGGATATGCAACATTGCCACGTTTTGAACGGAAATCCAACAATTTATTTTCTTTTTTACTGGTTACAAAGGCATGCATATAACATTTTATTATCGATATTCAGTCATTCGCAACATTGTAATGATGAATGAGTTGTTATGTCCATTTTATGAGCGTCAAAATTATAACATTGGAGTAACAGTCTTGTGTTTATTTAGTCACTGCTTTTAATAACTCACTTGTGTGTAAACCATATATTTTTTTAAAACGTGCAGATTGATCTTGGTTAAATGCTTGACAGTGAAGTTACTCATGTCAAATATCGGTATTTCCCCATCTGGAATTTTCTTTTCGATAGCCATTCTAACATCAGCAAATATGAAAAATGCTTTTAGGGCATTTATAAAATGGTATTTTTCCGGATCTGGACTCTTGATGTGGTAAACGAATATCTTGTTGTTTTCTTTTGATAGTTTTGGCATTGGAATAAAATCGCTGAAAAAAACTATATTGAAATTTTTGAAATCAGTTCATTTCGAAAATATTAGCGTTTTTTAATTACTATTTATTTATGTTTTTTGGAAATTCATTATTTACTTACAAATTCTGAAATATCTCTTGTATTTCCGGAGATGCGGGATCTCTATTAAAAAATATTTCTGGGGCATGCGATCTTATTGTGTAGAATAAATCTATTAAGTTTTTAGTTTGTTCTATACTATTGTTACAGGTATGCAGGAATCTATGCAGGAGAACTTCATCTAAAATTTAAAATAATCAATAACTATACTGACTTAAATAATTGCATTTCATCATGAAAGAAGAAATAATGACAAAATTACAAGATTGCTACATACAGATGAACGGACATGATGATGAACGGACATGATGAATATGCAAAGATTTCTAATGTCTACAGAACACTAAAAAGTAATTTTTTAGATGTTTTAATTTATATTAAAATTTTCACAATATTTCTATGCTACAAATGAGAGCTCCGATATATTATTATTCACTATACAGGAACAGACCTTGGTATATGTTTGCTCTCCCTTTTTTTGAACACCCTGTATACTAATACTTTTGTATTCCTTACAATGTACTGTAGACACTTTTTTTTTATTTGACTTTTTGTATTTAATAATCTATATATGTAAATAAACTTGAAGTGTTTGTGTGGGCTAATCTAGGAAATAAGTGAACTGATTTGGATAAAACTTTACAGATATGGATAGGAGGTTGTCAGGAGTGAAATAAGGTGCTTTTTTCTGTACTTGAACCATACTAAAGTTAAAAAGTTGTTTGACAAAATATATCTAGTTTTATGTCTTGTAACGAATTGTCTAATATTAAGGTATATTGGTATTCCTAACTATCAAATAGACCAGCCTAATAATAAACAATTCGTTACCAGCTATAAAGTTTTCGGGGTAAGCATAGCTGTGAAACTGCAGTGCAGTATGTACTTAACGACTGGAAACACAGTTTCGATCAAAATCTTATTACGGGTGCTGTATTCTTGGATTTGAGGAGGGCCTTTGAGACTTTAGATAGGGAAAGACTACTTAAAAAATTAGAAAGCGTCGGTATAAGGGGTGAAGTGTTGAAATTTATGAATAATTACTTAATTAAAAGAAAACAGAGATTAAAACTGAATGACGTTGTATCTGACGAGATTGAGAGCATCATGGATGTTCCACAGGGTAGTGTGCTAGGTCCATTATTATTTATTATATAAATTGACGATATAGTGAATACATCTGGTGATTGTTGTATACATCTTTTTGCAGATGATGTTCTTTTATATTTTATATGTTCTGATCGCATTCAACTGGTTGACATTACAAAATTTATATTGGTGGTGTTCTTGTAACCAATTAAAAATAAATGTGGAAAAAACCAAATTTATGATAATCTGCAACGAGAATGATTACAGAACTTTTTCTCGTGGAGATCCTATTATTAAAGTAGGCAATGAAACAATTGAAATGGTGGAAAAGTTTAAATATTTAGGAGTAATCATAGATAGACAACTTAAATTTAAAGAACATGCGAATAACTTAATAAAAATAATCTCTTATAAAATTAGCTATATTCAAAGATGTTCTAATTTTTTGACAAGGTGGACTAAAACAATCCTGTTTGACACTCTGGTATTGCCGCACTTTGTTTATTGCTCCACAATTTTGTTCCTTCTTAATCAAAATGAAAAGGCAAGATTTCAAAAATTGCAAAATAGAGGCATGAGAGTTATACTCTCAGGTACAAGAAGAACATCAATTAACTACATGTTGAGGAAAATGCAATGGTTGTCGGTGGAGGACTTCTTTCAATATCAAACATTGATCCTTATTTTTAAAATCAGATCGGGTAGTTCTCCTATATATTTACAAAATCATATTAATTATAATAGAAATATACATGCATATGACACTAGATCGAAGGAAGACTTTTATATTCCTCCAGTATTAAAGAAACAAACACAAACCTCTGTATTTTTTAAGGGTCTAAATAGTTTTAATCAATTGCCCACAAATATTAAATGTTTAAAATCTCTAAATAAGTTTAAGCGGTGTCTGATGCAGTATTTTTTTAATAGGGTCAATCTTTGAGACATGAACTTTCTTTGTTTTTTTTAGATTTGTATCAGTTTAGTTTAGTGTGTCATTGTTCTGCAAAGCTTGACGATGTTTGATTTTTGTTTGTAATTTTAAAATATGAATTTAGTTGTTAAGATTTGTGTGTAATTATATTAGTCTATGACTAAATAAAGGATTTATATATATATATATATATATATATATATATATATATATATATATATAATTTATTAAACAAAACTCTTATTAACTTTAGTATTCTTCATGTACTCTTGAAAAAGCCCTAAAAAGGCACAATCATATAATCAAAACTTGGAACATTAAAAAGAATCCAAAATATATTTTAGTAAAATTGTTTCATTAAATGAATTAAGATATCCTTAATTTATTTTGACTTCCCAAATAGCACACTTCAGTCCACTGGATATCCATCGTTTATCCAAAGCTGGACATACTGGGTATCCATGGGATGTCCAGAATTTGTCCACCAGTATCCTATGGATATCCACTGGACTATACGTTTGTCCCACTCATGGACGTCTTTTTGGATTCCATATATTGTCCAGGTATGGATCATTTTTGGATATTAATAGGACTAATTTTGGATGTCCATATATTGTACATTCTTGACCCGATTGTGGACATATTATCCGATGGTATTGTGCTTTTGGGATAAATAGGTCATAATCTATTGTTCCCTCTTCTTGACATTCCGCTAACGTAAATGGTAGATATTTTCAGAATTTGCTTAGGGTCCGAGAGCTTACAGTACCTAATTAAACTGCACTTCTGAAGACACAGACCACTCATGTCATCAAAACATCGATAACAAGTAACCATAGATGGCCCTATTAGTCCCAAAAATTAAACAGATATAAATTACATTAGCGAACCAGGTAACAGGAACTGGATCCACATATTACACGTATTGATTACAGTTGTCAAGTTTTTAATACAACACTATATAAGAATATAAAATTTTATAATTAGTGGAATTGCAACTGCTATAAAATATAGCTTCAATTGATTTAAATTGTTCAAGCTGTAGAAGGATCGCTATGAATAAGTTATCTGGTTCCATAGTAATAGGTACAATTTCAATTAGGTAATAGAAAATATACCAATTATTTAAATAAAAACTTTTTATTGTTACAATGATTATTTTTTTCTAGATTTATTTCTGCCGTTTATTCTCTTCAGCCATTGTCTAATCTCGTCTTCGGCTGCTTTTTATCGGCCCCTCATTCTTCTACCGCAGCTGAAACCAACAGACCAGAAAAAAATTTTAACACACTTTTTGTCTGGGTATTATCAAAACAAGAGGATCTAGAGTTCAACGTGTAAAATCTGACACCCAATTTGTTCTTATTATTTACGAGTATGACAAATAAAACAGAGAGATTTTTTTCATTAAATTTTTATATTTAAGTGGTAACTTACCTACAAATAGTGAACATAAGTTCTTTAAAGGGCACTTTACTGTTCCATCATATGTATAATTCTTGGAAAGGCTATCTGTCATTGTTACAATAAAATATCTTTTAATAAGGTAATAGGTATAATTTCCTCCAATTTTCGCTAGTTGTAAAACCTAGAATTATATTACTTTATTGAGATAATTAAACGTTAATTCCACATATGCTAACCTAAGAATATTTTTGACTTTAAGAATCAAAGTAAAAAAAAATATATATAAAATAATCCTGTAAATTAATTTTTTTTTATCAATAAACTCATACACATAAAGAAGCATTACTCGAATAAGTTTCAGCTTTTATTTCAGGAGAAGTGTAATAAACTTACTGCATCTTTAAAGTTTAAATTGTCCTGAAGATCTTATGTGACTTGAGGCAGCTGATTATTTTCTTCAGTAAAAGGATAGTTGCACTCCTGCAGAAAATTCTTTGTAGATACTTGTTGTTTTTTCCCTATTTAAGATTACCTGAATATCCTCTCTAATTTGACACAAATTGGCTTTCACATAGGAATTTTATTTGGACCAATCTGTGGAAAATTCATCTAAAAAATAATTAAAATAAATTAAATTATAAGTCTAAACCTAGAGTCGAACTGTCAAAACTTTATTATATATTTTTTAACAATTATACTGCACAAAAATACACATCAATGTAAACTTTTACTAGCGTTTAATCCAAAATAGTCATAAAAAAAACAATATAATTATTCAAATTTGCTATAGCTTTTATCCCATTATAAATTTTGATAACATTTATTAATGCCACCAATTTTATTACACTGATTACTCAATAATGACTTTGTCAGAGAGAATTTTCTCTAAAATTTACAATTTTATTATTAACAAATTTACAACTCTATCTGTGCTTCATTTTAACCAACAAGATACAAAATTCATTGGTCTATCAAAACATTTGTACTTATTTGTAGTAATTTCCATTTAAATAAGTGATTGTATAAAAATGTATAGCTACAAAAGCTATATTTTAACATGCGTGTTTTGATACTGAATATTTTGTTCACTTTCAAATTTGTGCGAGTTTGATACTAAATTATCAGCTTTTTGTCGGGCATGTCTGTAGTTTCGTTCGGTAATTTTTGGTATAATTAAAAAAATTAAATTAAAAATAACTATACCTACCTTTAACGGTGGCATCTTCTTCAAATAAAAAGCACACTTGATTATAGCTCAACTAAAACTCCAAAGGTCTTTTTTAGCTCGACGTCAACACAATAATGGGCACAAAATATCTGAAGGGATGTTTTGTGATCATGGCGGGCCGGCAGATTAAGAAATGACAATTCTACAGGCCGATATAACAGTATCCGATTTTACCGACAACCCGAAATTTAATTAATGAACATCTGATGGACTTACACTGGACATCCAGATATGGACGTCCATATAGATTACAGGTCATCACATCTAATGGACATCCATAAACGGTCCATGGACATACAGGACATTATATGTACCTATTCTGGATATCCAATGGAAATCTTGTGCTATCTGGATTATTGGATATAAAGATTTCGGCCCGTTTTTTTCAAATTTTGCTTCTCCTGTTCAAAAAGAAATGCCAAAAGCGTATCACATACAATGTTTTTATTTAGCGGAAAGCGTAATGAAACATCCAGGATTAAAATTTAAACGGTTCTGTTTGTATTTTATAAATTAGTAAAGGTAACTTAACCGTGGTAATTTGCGTTGGAAGAATTTACTACGTGCTATTGTGTCGAATTTGTTCAGGTTTGTTAAATCTTTCATTGGATAATTAACAGACGGAACAATGAAGTGATTAAATAAAAAATGTTATGTGACATAGTTAACTCCATCTAAGACATACAGAGGGCTGAACGAACATGATGGAATTATAAAGGTTCCTGGTAACTACGGAAGTATGAAACCAAAATAGCCCAAAACGTGCTTAAAAAACATAGAAATATAAAACTTCTTGGTGAACAATTACGAAGTACAAAACAAGATATTGTAAAAGTACAAGTTCAGAAGTGTAGAGAAGAGGGCTGTAAAAGAATTGTACACAATATTTATGGTAATAAGATAACAAATGGCACTGATAACCAAAGCAGGAAAAAGAAAATCGAAAAGGACACTAAAGATGAAATCAGAACTGCAATCAGTCAGATGATGAATGGAAGGGTTCCTGGAGAAGATGAAATCCTAGCAGAGATGATGAAAAAGCCTGGAACAAGAGAATGTTCCACAATTCTAAGTGAATACTCTTGTGATACTAATCCATAAGAAATGCGATACTAAAGATGTCGAGGATTATAATCTTCAAAATTGTAAATAACCTTTTAACACCTCCCTCGTCAGAATATACAGTGTGTAGCTTGAACAATAATTCACGAACAAACTCCGCTCACTGTGTGTAAATCAATTTAATATTATATTATATTGGAAATGTAGATTTCGTAAAATAACAGAATAAAGATAACCACGTGTGTCATCTTGAAGTTGGAATAGTACATACATATATATATATATATATATATATATATATATATATATATATATATATATATATATATATATATATATATATATATATATATATATATATATATATATATATATATATATATATATATATATATACATATATATATATATATATATATATATATATATATATATATATATATATATATATATATATATATATATACATATATATATATATATATATATATATATATATATATATATACATACATACATACATACATACATATATATCCTTTCCATGTTAGAGGTTGCACAGATTGAACAAATTGCTAAGGAACACAATTTATCCTATTCCACCACCATTGAGATGATGGCCCACCTGTACCACCATACCGAGAAGAAAGTCAAAACTTACCCTTCCCGCCACAGTGATACGGCAGAGGTACATGTTTCGTCTCTACTAGACTCATCAGGGTACCGACATGCACCTGGCTGTGCAAAAGGACAGATTGAAAGGAAGCATGCAAATATTGAACGCGGCTTCGCCGATCTGCCGCCGGATGGCGTATGTATGTTTATGCGGCTTTCACGGATTCCCCCATGTGAGATGCAATTGCAGTGGATATATCCACATTATGCCGTTGTAGTGCTGAAATCACATTCAGCAAAATATATGCTGCTCCGTTTATGAATGACGTAAAAAACGAACAGTAAATGCAAACTTCGTTCCTTTCGATCTGTCCTTTGCACAGCCAGGTGCATGTCGGTACCCTGATGAGTCTAGTAGAGACGAAACATGTACCTCTGCCGTATCACTGTGGCGGGGAGGATAAGTTTTGACTTTCTTCTCGGTATGATGGTACAGGTGGGCCATAATCTTGATGGTGGTGGAATAGGATAAATTGTGTTCCTTAGCAATTTGTTCAATCTGTGCAACCTCTAACACGGAAAGGATATGGTTGGAACGAAGTTTGCATTTACTGTTTATTGTCAAAACTAAGAAGTGGTGCAATTACAAAAAATGGGCAAAAAATCTAAATCATCTTATTTATACAGCTGAAATTTTACATATGGGCTAAAAATTGCATTTAGAAAAACCTTTTCTAATAACTTTTTTCGATATTTTGACATCTAGTCCCACTTTTGAATTTTTTTTTTAAAAAAAACATCAAAATTTGACAGATAATGCCAATCACGTGACTACTATTTTTTTAGTTAACTTTCATCTCGATCGAAGCAGAAATTGATGTCAAAGTCAAATTTCGAAACCACTTTACTGGCCACACTGTATATATTCTTTGATGTATGGACTCTTTTTAATATTCTTACCAAAAAAGTGTTTTTTTAGGATTCTTGGAAGTTAAATCCTTTTATTGATAAATTACTTACAGGTGTGTTTTCGTTTTTTACTATTTTTTCATTTACTTGATATACATTATTTTGATGTTTCGGTTCATAAACCTTCATCAGAAATGTTCTTTAATTAATGGTAATATACTTTCTTTTTATTAAGTTTAACAATTTTTTATACCTATATTTACCTTGCAAAATATTTTATTTGCTATTTTCAAAAAAATATTTTGCAAGGTAAGTGTAGGTATAAAAAATTGTTAAAGTTAATAAAAATACCATATTTCCTTTAATTGCAGAATATTTCTGATGAAGGTTTATGAACCGAAACCTCAAACTAATGTATATCAAATAAAATAAAAAATACTAAAAATCACAAAAACACACATGTTGAGCTGAGCTCGGCTAATCATGTGTCAAGTAGAGGAAGAAGATACTAGAGGTCAGGACAAACAAGCGAGGCATGGTACACCTAAGACCCCAGATGGGGTGAAGCGATGACTTTAAAATAGCAGCAGAACTAAACTGACATACAAAGCTGAGAAAAGAAAGACAGAGCCTTTAAAATCTAAAAAAAAATAAGATTTTAAACCTTACTTTTCGGAACAGTGGCACACCGTTATAATAATGTACGCCACTGTACATTGTTCATTAATTCCTTTTCTAACACTAGCAAAAAAAGCTATAATTTTTAATACGATCCTACAATAAACAAGTTATTTTGCGCTTTTATATTGCGGCGTAAATGTTATAAAATTGAAACTAGTATAATTACTTCTGCTTTAATATACTATATAAGGCAATCACCGAAGAGAGCATCAAATAAAAATCTTTTTGCATAAATTATGGTTTTTATAAATTCCTTACTATTGGAATCCCAAAACGCACCTAGGAATAAGCTGTTAACTGTGTAAAATATATGTATCGGTTTTTTTTATTATTTTCTGCTTCGCGTTTTTTTTATCCTTAAAACTGCCGAAAAGAGAATTTCCCAATAAGCATTTAATAAAAAAACAAATTTAACATCTTATTAGAAACAAAGCAAATATTAAATAAGAACAAATAGACTTTAATTGCATGTGTTAGTTGAACCTTGAAATAAAAAGTATTTTTAAATGTGCATAAGTTCCATATTGTAAAGCAATCCATATAAATACAGGGTATCCCCTTACTTTTATGGGGTTTTTCGTAAACTATTATAGTTAGCTGTTTTTGGGGACACTAAAAATGCCACAAACAGACCTAAAAAATTTTCTTTTGTTTTGAAGAGACGGGGTAAAATTCAAAAGTTGACAATTTTTATATTGCCCTGTAACGTTCTTATTTGAAAAGATATTATAATATTTTAAACGACTTATTTTTATAATATTTTAAGCATAATCTAACGGTGTAATCGTAACTTTAATACGAGGTGTGGTTTAAAAGTTATTGATCCCAATTTGATTATTGCAAATGGAACACCTTATATATTTTTAGATGATAAGGTCAAATTTTTAATTATATTTATAACAATATACCACACTCTATGTCAAAATGAAAAAACAACCTGGATTTTGTAATATTTTCATTAAAAATCGTAGTGAGCCATGAATAAAAAACAAAAGAAGATATTATAGTACTTATATTTAAACTTAACAGATACCTGATGATTTAATTAGTGACAACGCAAGACAATTACAAAATAGTATTTAAAAAATTAGAACATCATTATAATTTATTCTAAATTATAAGCTATATCCTTTTTAAAAAAATACAGCCATGAAAAAACTCAAAAGGGCCCCCATTATTGTCAATATTCTTTTGCAATAACTTTTTTGTTTACAGACCGATTTGGACAAACTCATTTTGAAGATATTTTTAAGACGTACAATTCGCCTGTGGAACATTTTTCTCCAAATCCTTTAGATTTTCCGTAAAATCTAAAAAACAAATTTCAACCAAAATTGACAGAGACACGAGATGCGATCTCATTTCTACTACCTTTCCCTACCCATTTCTGCAATCAGATCGCAGGCAGTATTTGAGTTTTTTTTTTTAACACTCCGTTTCTTGGGCTATGATAGAAACATCTGTATTATATAAAAATTCAAAAATATGTACGTTTTTTATCGGAAAAATCAGGAAAATTCGCAAGAAACAAATCAAAACAAATAAAAACAAAACGGCCACCATGGAACAAAAAAGGTTAGACGGCTACCGCCATTAAAATAATAGCTTGCATAGGTCACATAAAGATGGCGTGCTTGTTGCTATATTCTCTGTTGCCAGATTATAAATATGATTTCTTTGAAATTCACATACATTCTTTCCTTACAACATGGTTTAATGTTTGTAATGTATAAAAAAGGATAAAATTAATTTTAACCACCCAAAATTTTTGGTTAGTTCTGGTTAGTACAGGTTTAGCTTCGTTGTGTTTAGTATGAAAAACTGAAACGAGCCTGAACTAACCTAAACTGATGTCCTTTCCCAATATCCGTTCGGTGTTTTAACTGAAATAAAAGTGCTTTGTGAAGTGACGCTTTACTTTTTTTCAGTTTTCCGGGAAAGTGAAGAAAAATGGTGAAAAAACAAGGTCAAAATAGTGTTCTACGACCTCGAAATAGGGGGTAAATATCGAAATTTGTTCAAGAAAAACGTCATTTTCCTAATTTTTACTCTTTTTTCGAATTTTTACCGAAATATGACTCATCGATATAATATTCCTTTCGACACACATTTGTATACGAGGGCATATCAATAAGTTTCTTCTAGTCATCTGTAAGAGTATTTTTTGAGACTCCTATTTCTTTTTCTATTGTAGTTATAGACGTTGGCTATCCTTGCTAAAAATAAGTTTTCAATTCATATAATTTTAAAATATTTAATTTTTGTCACTTTTTGCCTGTGTAGATAATGATTGACGACAATCTTACCTGAATTTTGGCTTTCGCGTATCAAAGAACATTTATTTCATCATTTTCCTTATTTTCTTTAAAATATTCGGGTGGTCTCGTTTATTAAAACTTTAAGTATCATAACACCTTTTGTTTTATTTATTTATGGCTTACTACAATTTTTAATGAAAAAATTGCAAAATCTAGCTTGCCTTTTCATTTTTACATAGAGTGTGGTATATTGTTATAAATATAATTAAAAACTCTACCTTATCATCTAAAAATATGGTTTTCCATTAAAAATAACCAAATTGGGATGGACAGTTTTGTAACCACACCTCGTATTCAAGTCGTGATTACAGCGTTAAATTACGCTTAAAAGAGTAATATTTTTTCAAATAAAAATGTTACGGGGCATTGTAAAAATTGCCAACTTTTGAATTTTACCCTGTACATTCAAAACAAAAGAAAATTTTTAAGTTCTGTTTGTGGCATTTTTAGTTTCCCTAAAAAACAGCTCGGGTATGGTACATTCGTTTTTTCCTAACTTAAACAGTTACCGAAAAACCCCATAAAAGTATGGAATTTGGTATACTCTGTACATAGGTTTCATATTGTAAAACAATCCATACGAATATATAATATGTATTTAATAATTTTAATGACAATTATTTCAATATTTATCATGTACTTACTAATATTCTGTGGTAAATGGGGCTGTTTTATTAACCATTCTTTAATTATATTTAAATCACTTATTTTCTTCTCGGACATTTTCCTACCGGAAAATCACAATAATTGTATTTAAATCGACTTCACACGTCGAAAACAAATCGATACTAAGTTACTTAAGCAGATAAAATAACATTTCACTTTCACCGAATCGGCGGGACTTTCTACTTTTTTATTTTATTCAACAATTAAAACAAACAACTTCAAGCGTTAAATTGATAAGTTATAGTACCTGTTCAAGTAGTTACATTTATATTTTTATCGATTAACTGGATTTTTGCATAATTTATTATACCAAAGAAACATATGTCAGCTGTTAATATTATGTACTTCTATTTTCAAAATAATTAACAACTTGTCGTTACTACCTTAGAGTAGGGAGGTAGTTTAAGGTTACTACCACCACCTGCCAATGAAGAGCGAGAAAATTATTCATAGACAAAACGGATGCATCATTAGCTCGTGCAGACATTTTAATTGAATTACTATATTACGAGGGGTGGCTAAAAAGTTTTCTCTTTATTTCAATGCACTTGGTACTTCTATCCTGCAGCAACTTTATTCCATAAAAAAGGATTTCTTTTTATCTTCAACATAAGCAACAATACCTGGGATTAAATTCTTTATAGGCCCTTATTTTTCAATATTGTGTGTCATTAAGTTCCATAAACCACTCTTTGAAGTATTAAATAATCATGGTGTCGTAATAGACGTTGTTATTAAAAAGTTGATTAATAATGTAGATTCCACTAAAATATGGAGTCACTGTTACATTTCTCCTGAAATTTAATGCCTAGGGTCAGGTTAGTTTAGGTTAATTTTAATTTTCCAAACCAACTAAAACCATAGACGTAGAAGAAATTAAATAAAATTACATTTTATTTAATCTAGACTGCGGATCCTGTACAAAAAAGTTGGCTCACGCTTAAAAAGAGATGGAGCGTTTTCGCGCAACGGAATTTTCTTTCTATGGGCGGGGCTAAGTACGATTCCCCTCTCGCCTGAGCGCCATGATGGATCCCTACCAAAAAGTGAAATTAAATGGACCAATTAGAAGCATTCTGCCTATTTGTTGAATTATGAGGTATTTTCTCGTGGGGAACCTGGTTTAAAACATGTGGTAGATCTTTTTTGAAAAACTTTTGAAATGACGTTACTATTTCCGAACGCGCGAATACTAGAATGACGAAGTGCACATGCTCACTTATTTGAAAGCAAGTCTATAATTGTTTCAAAATATGTGCAAACAATTTTAATGTGACGTCATTACTTCATCGCCAAAATGCACCCATTTTAAAATTCCTTGAATCTGGTTGAAATAAATTGACGGCGACAAAACAGCTGTATTATGGATTGTCAAAATTGTGCCGCCGTGGTCCGTTTTAGTTTGAAAGTTTATTGAGTAATTTATTATTTGTTTGTGTTTAACATGGTGAAAAACCTGTTGGATATTAATGGGATACTTTACTTACGTTTAGGTAAGTACTTATTATTTAATTTTATTTTTGAAGTATTCATGGCAAACATATTTGTTTTGAAGTTTTTTAAACAGGCGGCGTTCATATTTTGTGGCGTATATTTTAGAAAAAAGTTTTGCTGTAAAAATATTTCAGCAGTATTTTTATCATAACAGAACTTATAGACTGCAGTAATAATTTTAAGTAGTTGCTTATTAAAGGATTCAAAAGTTAATCTATTGTTGGAAAGAAGAGTTGACAGTTTTAAGTTTCCAATTAAAATATAAATTTTTACATACAATAAGTTATTTTAATATAGAACATTTAAATGTTGGTCTAGTTCTGACTGGATGATTTTAATAGTGGTCGTGAGGGTTAAAATGCTCAATAAGCATTATTAACAGTCATGTTAATAGAACCGAGCTGACAAAAACTATTAGGTGATACATATTCTAGTTTTTGCATGCTATTACCTATGTACTTCATAATTAGTCTTTATTTTTTATTTGTCGTAGATGTAATGACTTATCAGTAAAGAATTTAGCCCAGGTATTTCACAATAAAATTATATAAATTGCCCGGTGTTGTAACTATCATTTTTACCTTTAAATTTTTTTTTTCATAATTCTCTATTGCATTATCTTAATTGTCTCTTATACTATTTTAGTAATCTAATTTTTTTAACATGTCTAGATTTATAGTAGCTCTTCCTTTAATTTAAATAAATTAAAGACAAAATAACATTATACTATCAAGTAATGAAGTGTGTAATATTTTAGATATTATGATTGAAAAAAATGGGTTGCATGATTTATAAAGTTTCTCTATATTATAAAACAAAGTCCAGTTATACATTTTGGGCAACAATCGTAAAAAGTCAGAAATAATTTCAACATTGCAGGCCTTTCTCATTTTTGTGATATTTTGAATGTAATTAACTAAAAACTTCTTGGGCTGATTATTTTCTTGTCTCTTATAGGTTAACAAAGAATAGATATCGTGTCTGAATAAACACTTGCTGGTCATATCCTGAGGCAAAGAAATCTTTTCATTTTAATTGCATATGTCATGCCCTTTGGATTAAAACTGATACACTGTAACACTAAGAGGAAGGATGTCATTAAAATGTGGAGCTATTTCTAGTCTTAACCTTGGGCTCAACGTAAAATAAAGAAAATCTTCGTTATTACAAAGAGGAGTTCAAGCTGAAGTGTAAGTTTTGATTTTCTTCTTTTAATTGTTATATACAAAAGCAACTTATAAGTATTTATATATGTTTCTTTCTGTCTCAAGTCAGTATCTATTTCAAGAGCGTGGTTTTGTAAAATTGAAACTTTAAGGTAGCACTTTTCGAGTTCAAGATATTATATCATGTAGATTAGTGAATACTATCCAAATAAATAACTAAAGAGCACTTCCTAGCTACTGTGTATAGACATTTATGTCAGAAGAGCATAAGTAAAACTCACAGGCTTAAGTCAAATTGCAATAATTTGTTGATCTAATAGCATGAAAAAATGTGTCTTCGGTATATCACTTTAAATATATTTGCTTTTAACCATTTATTTGTTTTTTCTAACTTATTTAAAACAATAATGTACTAACATTTAAAAAAAAATAACACCTTGCACTACTTGATATTTTATCAAACTTTTTTCCTGATGGTACAATTTATAAAATGTATATATTTTCAGACCTGCAAAAATTCCTGGTATTTCGAGAGATGATTTTGTCATCACCTGATGGTTCAATTTGTAAAATGAACATATTTTCAAACCTACACATATTCCTTGTACCTCGAGAGATTATTTTGCCATCAAAGAGTAAGAATTTATTGGTTTACCTTTTAAAAATAAGGTTATAATAAATAATATTCCTGAAATTAGAAATTTAATAAAATTTAACTTCTACACATTTTCAGTATTTTTTGTATAGTTACTAAATAATATCAATTTTCTTCCAATAATCATATTTGTCTTGCCCGTAGAAAAAAAAAACACTCTAAATGTTGATATTACTGTTTTTAACAAATAAATAAATTTTTTTATTGAAGGCCTGTCAGCATGGATTATAAAGGGTTTTCCAATAAGAGGTGTTATTTTGATATTCAAAGAAAAATGCCATTTTTTAAGATAAATGATCGGATATTTATTACATTATAAAGAGGAAGGTATGCCGTTAATGATGGAAAATAACATCAGCCAAATGACCACCACGACCATGCCTACAGGACCATATCCTTTTCATGAAATTTTCCATAACCAAATCGCAAAGTGGCTGCCCTTGTCCTCGATAGCCTCACGAATTCCATCTTTGAGGTCTTGAATCGACGCTGGGCTGTTGGCGTAGACCTTGTCTTTCACGTGGCCCCAAAGGAAGAAATCGCAAGGTGTCACATCACAAGATCTCGGTGGCCAATTGTGATCACCTCTTCGAGAGATAACACGGCCCGGAAACTTTTCCCGTAAAAGATCAATGGTTTCGTTGCTTGTGTGGCACGTAGCGCCGTCTTGTTGAAAGTAAACGTGGTCCAGATAAATACCATCCAATTCCGGCCATAAAAAATCATTAATCATCTCTCGATAGCGCAATCCATTCACCGTAACTGTTGCTCCAGCCTCATTTTCGAAAAAGTAAGGTCCAATGACCCCGCCGGACCATAAACCGCACCAAACAGTCACACGTTCAGGATAGAGAGGCTTTTCAACAATAACTCTTGGGTTTTCCGAGCCCCAGATGCGACAATTTTGTTTGTTGACGAAGCCACCGAGGTGGAAATGGGCCTCATCACTGAAGATGATTTTTCGATGGAATTCCGGATCATTTTCATGCATTTCAAGAACCCAATCAGCAAAGGCACGACGTTGTTGATGATCGGCCGGCTTGAGTTCTTGCGTTAACTGAACTTTATAAGCCTTAAGACCCAAATCTTTATGCAAAATACGGTGTAATGACGTTTGTGGAATCCCTAATTCCAAAGAACGACGAGGAATGGACAAACCTAGGTTTTCGTCAACACTTTCGGCTACAGCAGCAATATTCTCGGCTGTTCTTGAGCGACGTGCACGGGTTTTCTTCTTCACATAACTAACTTGTCCCAACAGCTCGAATTTTTTCACCAATTTCTTTATTGCGCTCCGACAAGGTGCTTCATGACGACCCAAAAATGTTCGAGTTTTACGAACCGTCTCTGCCAAATTTTCACCATTTTTTAGTGAATTTTAATAATTTTAATGCGTTGTTGAAGCGTGTATCGTTCCATCTTTATTTATGGCGTAGTTTCTACTTGTCAAACGTCAAAAACTTACAGCTTCAAAAGTGACATCTACCGAAATAGCGGGCTTTTCAAAATGACACCTCTTATTGGAAAACCCTTTACATATTCGGAAATATCTATACCAAAACAAGATATTGGTTCCCCTAAAGATGATGCTGATAAAGAAAGGTAATAATATGTTTATTATTTATTTCAAATACCATCACAGGTTGATACAGACATATCATTGACCCTATTATATATAGTCGCTCTTCAGAATTGCAGAAAGTCTCTGCATCCCTTTAAAAGGAATCTTAATATTCCATCTGGAACTAGTGTTTTCTTATTTTTCATGCTGTTAAAAGCTTCAAGAAGTTCCTTTTGAGATATAGTTAATTGATTAAACAGTTTCCCTTGATCCTATCATACGTAACCAAGTATAAAGCTCAGAATAAAAGTTTTCATTACTAATTCCATGATCTGTAACATTTTTTAAAAAAGATAACAACCTGTATAAATCTTATATAAATAAATATCCAGGTTAAATATCATACAAGGAAATATGTAACGGTGGTTTTTCAAATAGAACAATAAAATGTAACACTCTGTTTTAAAAATACTAGTAAATTATATTCATCTAAAATCATGTTTGGTTTAAAAAACATATTTTGACCTCAATTTTAACAATTAGCTCTTAAACTTATGATTCAAGTTTATATTGAAAAAGATCTTTTATCAAATGTATGAAACTAATTTTCATTTTTATTATAGGATTTTGTTGCCAGGAGGTGCAGTTGAAATTAAAATAGTAGCTTCTCTGAGGGGAACAGACAGAATCTAGAAGACTTAATTTTAGTTTTTTTGGTATAATGTTAAAACAGTTGTAGTTGTCAAGAAGTTTTCTTATTAATAATTCAAAAATTATTTTTTCTTTTTTGTGGGAAGAAAATATGTTATTATGACTTATTGTGATCTGTATGTCATTTTTCACTCTAGCAAGAGTTTTATTGAATAAATGCTACAATTATTACCTATAAAGTTCTTATTTTGCAAATATCACCAGAAAATAACAGTTCACTGAATACAATCTATTATTCTTATATATTGTTTTAAAATAAATTTTTGTGTTATATTTAGTCTATTCAGAACATTACTGTACAGCCCACTCCAGATCAAAATTCCATAGGGAATCAAGACCGTTATATGATAAGAAATCTCAAACAAAATTTCTTTAAGGATATAGAATTTGTAGATTAAAAAATTAATACCCCCTTTCTACAGTATTATAAATGTTTTTAACTTTTAGTTCTATTATGTCTGTCCTTTTTTTGCAGTACTGTCCAAGTACTGTAACTAATATACTAATGAAATAACAGTATGAACTCAAAAGAAACAGTATATTACAGAAAATTTATAATGAAATACAATACGCAACCATTTCTTAACTTTAAAAATTTATGTATATATATATATATATATATATATATATATATATATATATATATATATATATATATATATATATATATACAGATGATGGTAACAAAGTTCTGCGAATTTATGTACTATTTTTAAAGTTCGTGTGAAACAAAAAAAAAATAAGACCTACAACTTATGTGCGTTATTTTATAAGTTAACATATATGAATAACCATATTATTTGTGGCTTTTTGTAAATGTACTGGATCAAATGGATAGACCTATTTAATACCAGCAATTTCAAATTCATAATTTTTAGGATGTATTTCAAGATAACTGGAAAAAATTCCATGTCTGTTGACAGGGCGTGTATATTTAGACCTATAATATATAATTTTTTTACACATTCTTCTAAGATCAAAATGATTTCATTACCTTTTAGGGGTGTATTTACAAAAAAAAAACTTGACAGTGGTCTGTCTCCCTAACCATTATATCAAATGCGTTTTAGGTCCAATTTTTTTTCTCATTGCCAAAATCATATAGAGCAATAATTTCATCTCTGCTTATATTATAAATGTATAATGTAATTTAATTTTTTTTTTTGCTCTAATAATGTAATTTTTTTTTTGCTGTAATAATAAATAATAATAATTATAATATACATATACATAACATACAATATCTGTCCAATTCATACACTGAAGCAATTTATGATGTTATGCTTTAAATGCAGCATTGTTAATGCCAGGGCGAAACATTTTTTTAGTCATATGATGTCACCTATAATTGTTGTGGATCTTTTTTTAACACTTCATTTGAGGTTTTGGGTGAAAGTCAGTCTTCATTATAAAGGGGTATTTGTGCAATAAAATCCAACCTATTTGCTTTTACACTTCATCGGTATGAGCTCCACCTAAAATATGCAACATATCACTTTTTAAAATAAACATATTTATTTAAAAAAATCAATTTAAATATTCTCTCCAATCACAGAACAATCAGAAACCAGTCCTTGTCAATTAAATTGTCTAACACCAGTTGGCAATCTGTCGACCAACTATTATTGTTAATTATGATTTATGTACGAACAAGTCTAATATTTGTGCTGAGTGAAATATAACAGGCATTTTTTGTATGTACAAATTCAACTGAAATTATATTTTAATTTGACAGGAAAATTATTTCTTAACATATTTCAGCAATAATTTTTTGGCAGCATTATTACAATTATTTACTCGCCTGTATTTTCTTTATCATCTAATAATAAAAGAAAAAGTTCCCTTATACTTGATAGTGGATCAGAATCAACAGAACGTTTCCAATATGGACTTTCCTTAACTGTAATAAGATATATAGTGAATAAATTTTATATTTGGATAAAAAATATACTTTCATAATAGCAGAAATATTTTTAACATTTTTTTATATACTCTTAGGGAGCATATTGAATATACTTTTTTAACTATGAAATAATAGTCAAATTTATGAGGTTATGTATGGATAAAACAAATAATTAGAAGTAGTTTATTTTAAAAAAAAATTATCTTCTGTGTAGATTTATTAACAGTATAGTGACGCTGTTTTTTTTTATTTTGTTTTTATTTCATGGGGCAAATGTAACAAGATCAGAAATAAAGATTATTATTATTATTAGTAACAAATAAATATTTAAACTTTTGTGTCTGTGTCTTTTTAGTATTAGTAATTTGGGTAATTACATGAACTAGTGGAAACACCGAATTTTTTGCTAATTTTTTGCATATCCGCTATTTGGGATCGTAAAATATGAATCTGAAGTTTTCTTTTGGCGGTCGCATATAATTTTCCCAAAAAATACTTTCAATTTCATATTGTATTTTCTTAACTTTTTCTTGGAATAATCACACTCGCACTAAAACACAATTGAACATTTTGGATAAGAATAAATATGAAATTTGGTTAAAATAATATAGCAGAAAACACTAAAAATCAAGCTGAAACGAAACGTGAAGGACTTTAAATTTTGAAGCAAAATTGGTACTTTGTGATTTTCAACGATCATCAAATTGCACTTGTCTGAACAGCAACTCGCTCCATTTATTCTTTTAATCACAAAACTGAATATTAAGTAAAAAACCAGTTGACTATTAAAAAGAGAGTACATAAAGTCGAAATTAGAGAAACCGTTCTGAAATTGTTTGGCGTAAGTCAAATTTTCCACAAATTAAGAGATGTACTATATATTTCTTTTATACATAGAACAAATCTATCCTCCCTCAAACAATAAGTAGGAGCCAGGTTAGTTCAGATTTGCATTTGTCTGGCGATATAGCCTACACTTGTTTGCTTTTTTTATTCTGCTGAATTTTTAGTATTTTCAACTATATGTTAATAGAATGTTATGTAGTTTTATATAAACTGTGTTATAGTTCAGAATGTGTAAATGTGTTTTAATAAGAGGGGGAAAATTTAAAGAATGGTTCAAAAAACATATGAAAGGGAAAATATTTTTTTAGATAAACTATGTGCAACTGCCACAAAAAACTTCAGATTCATGTTCTATGACCCCAATGTGGGTATGCAAAAGATCAGAGAAAAATTCAGTATTTCCACTATATCAAATAATTACTGTAATTTGTTTCAAGAATTTTTTTTACATACAAAAAGAGCCTGCGCAAAAAGAAAAATAGTAATATCATGGCAATCAAAATTTAATGAATAGAAGACTTATATACATACCAGTATATGTCAAAAATCTGGTAGGTGTTCCCTCAAATGACCCATCAGTTGAGACAAAAGAGATAATTGTACAAGCTGGGAATATGATAGGTACAGCATTGGCAAACCATATTGTAGGAATATTACTCATGACTTTGTTTTTATTCTCAAAATCACATACTAAATTTGAAAAACATCTTTAGGGTCTTTTTCAAGTAAACCTTGTCTGGAGCAAACCAAACTTTGCACCTAAAAAAAAAGAGTCTAATTTTAGCCACACATTTTGTTAAAAATAAACGCTAATTATAAAAAACGTACATGAAAAATAACTATATAAGTAGTTAACTTTATTGTACAAGAAAAAAAGCTTTTAAATTACAAGCCTTGATTAGACCAAAACAAATACAAATTATTGATAGGCGGGTTTTAAAATAGTTTATAAAATACTCGTATGTACATGTTTTTCAAGATAATATTAGGAAAACCTGTTCTTGCAGATATGAAATAACGTGTGTACTTACCTGAAGTATCATGTAACGGCAACTTGAAAAAATTTTAATTCCTTGGCCTTTCCTCGATTTGCATTGAGGTCCAGTGCATGATTTGTCTTTTTCCTGTAGTATTTTTACATTAAGTAACAAGTTTTATTACAGAAAATTAACGCAAATGAACTAAAATTTAAAGTTAATACGTTTCTCATTACCCGATCACTGACAACCAAAAAATACAGCTGGCAACTGTCAAGTCGTTTTTGCGAAAATGATTCTATCCCCTCTTAGAGGGGAATCACGTCTACGCAGCCTCTTGGCTCCGCCTATAGAAAGAAAGGTCCGTTGCGCGAAAACGCCCCATCTCTTTTTAAGCGTGAGCCAACTTTCTCCATAAGGGTCCGCAGTCTAGATTAAATAAAATGTATTTTATTTAATTTCTTCTACGTCTATGACTAAAACCAAGCCAAGCCAGAACTAACCAAAAATTTTGGATCGTTAAGATTAATTTTACCTTTTATATACTTTATACAAATTAAACTATGTTGTTGACTGAGATGGACAAATTTTATGTTTATACCTCGAAAATATCTTACATTTGGCAACGTCGCAACGAATATTTAGCGTTTTTAGTAAGTATTTCTAAATTTGTTTGCTAAAATTTGTGCAAAAATAAATCATATGCAATGAATTTAGCTGGTACCATTTAAAATAAAACGAAAAAGTGTCGTTATGAAGTGAACGTGATGTTTTTGGCTTTTCCAGCAAAGTAGAGAAAAATAGTGGAAAACCAAGGTCAAAATCGTGTTCTATGACCTCGAAGTAAGAAGTGTCGAACTTTTTCAAAAAAAAAACGAAGTTTTCCTTGATTTTACTTAATCGAAATAATTACCGATTAAAGTATAGTGTTTTTTTTTTTATTTATATTCACTTTGGACTAGTACAGCACGTAACAATAATTTAATGATCTAGGAAAACTTCCAACTCCCTATATCACGCGATCAATATAATTTTTACGTCATTTGTCTGTCAAAACGACGAGTTCTCTCAGTATTTTGAGTATACTTCTTTCATGCCAGTAGTACTAATTGACAAAAAACATTATATGTTATAATAGTAATAATACATAACGCACTTTCTATCGCATAGAAAAATTTGCAATTTGTTGGTAATTCGGTTGTAATCGACCAAGTAGGTTAAAACAATTGACTGAAATTCACTTAAACTTCATTCGTTTTACCATTGCTGCAGTCTTTATGTCACGTGATATTGCTTTTCAATTACTTCATTTCATCACATGATGCGACGCTTAAATTGAATTTATCATTATTCCCATTCTTCCGAACAGCAAACGTCAAAGCAATGTGGACAAGTGTCAGAGGATGTCAAGTCGAAATATTTTGATTTGTTTAACAAAATTTTCAAAAAATTCCGCTTTAAATGGCCAAAAATTGGTTAGAAACTATTCTAGAAAAGTGAGCAACTCTAATGGACCTTTTAAAGTTGTAAAAGGGGGAAGACCAGAACCAGGTAAGTCAAAATTTTGAATATTCCAGGGGTTACTTGCAAGAAATGATGCAACCGCTTACGAGAAAAAAAAAATTAAATGTCAGAATAGCCTTTTTCTATAATACAGTGTGTGCCATAACTTCTCAATGTGTAAATTTTTGAATAAATAATAAAAAAAAAATATTAATTTTAGAATCCAGCAATTTGGTATGGCGTGATCCAAGTTTTGAACTTTTGGCATCTAATGGGTTTCCTTTGTTTTTAAGAGGCAACATTGGGTTGGCATGGTATGATACTCAAACCACAATTAAAACTCATCATGAAATTATTATGGAACAAATTGAAGATGTAAGTATAGTTAAATACATTCCTTAAAGATTAAAATTGATGTAATAGATTACCAGTACATTATCAGTTGCAACATGAAATTTACAAAGAGGAATAAGGGTATTTTATTAAATCTGTACGTTCTCAACAAATAAATCTTTTTAGGCTGGAGAAAGTTTGGATGGTGATATGATCCTGCGTGTCCAGACATGTCCCACAGTTCTTCGTCAAACTGTAAGCGAGTTGTTTCCATACCGGCCAGTAGAAAAGGGAGAGTTATCTGTGATAACAATAAACCTAAAGCCCGATTTGAATCAGATTCGAACTAACAAAGAAATGGAGACAGAACGATTAGCCCAAATGGTAGGAATACATTCTCTCCTTATAGACTAGAATCATAATTGTTTGTTCAAAAACTCATTTTCCTTTTTAAAAGGTACTTTTGCATTTTTAAAATATGTATCTCTAGGATCCTTGTAGCTTTATGTTCTCCAGAAATAGGGATCCATTACATTACTTTGCATAATTACTAAATATTGTTTTTAGTTCCTTATAACAGCCAAAAATATATGCTCAAAGCTAAGAAATAATGGATATTGGGCCGACTTTATCAATCCTTTTTCGGGTAGGCCTTATTTAGTTCCTACTGGATCAAATACCCTGTACAAAACTGATGAGAAATTTAGATGTTTGGATTTTCAAATTTTTGAAATTGAAGAGTGCAAAATTATATCTAATGAAGGTAGATTAGCTAAAAGATTTTTGGGTAAGTTACAGTAATATTGATCCAGTTATATTTTTAATAAAATTTGTTAAATTTTTAGGAAGTCTGTTTACTAACGCCCCCTGTAATAAGCAGAATTTAAATACCATTTTTACCTCTGCTAGCAAATAAATAACAAAAAATTTCAACACTGCAAGGTTTCCGAGAGCCCGTAAAAGACCAAAATTATTTATTATTCATGTTAAAATGTGGAATAAAGGTTTAGCAATATTAAAGTTGGTATATTTTATTACTTTGCACTAATAATCAGATAAAATGCAGAAAACATTCTAAATTATATTTTCAAAAATTATTAATCAAAAGCCATACAAAATGTTGGGAGCGCTGAATTTTGAATTGTTTTTAGACAAAACAGTAAATAAGCTTAATTTTTATTTTCGGGAAATGTTTAAAAAGGAACTACTATGTTTTATACCACTAAATTTATTTAGAAAACAGTGACTGCAGTTTCAACTCACAGAGTCATTTTCAAACTGAATTACAAAGGTAGAAATAAAGAAACATGAGAAAATTTAACAATAAATAAAAACTATCTGAGAAATTACATTATTACAAAGGGGAGGTATTAAATTTTGGGAACTAATTATTATTTGGCGACAACAAATAACGGGGAAAACCCAAGTTCTGTCTGGTCATTAAGCAAATTTACATTTTTATTTTTACTATGTTTATATATTTCCAAAGATTCAAGAATATTTAACTTTTGGCCCTTTGGTGAATAATGTAATATGTCAGTGTTGCTTAAATCAGAAAAACTGTGGCTGTGTTCTAAGCAATGGTTGGCAAAGCTCGAGTCTGTTTTTTGTAGTCTATATGATCGGCGGTGTTCTGAAAAGCGAGTTTTAAAGCTTCTACCACTTTGTCCAATATACAAGCTATCACACTCTAAACATTTTAACTTATAAACTCCTGATTTATCTAATTTATTAATTTTATCTTTAGCATTGTAAAGTATAGTGGATAGATTGTGTTGAGATTTAAAGGTTACTTTTATGTTATGTTTGGAAAGAGTATTAGCTATGTTTTCTGATACGGTACCACAGTATGACAAAGATATATAAGATGAACTATCTTTATCATTTTATATTTTGTGATATATTGAATTAAAAGCTAGTTATTTTTGTTTTTTAGTTATTAATTTCTTTATGGTTTGTTGGGAGAAATTGTTTGATATTGCAATCCTTTCAATGATATTTAGTCCCTCTTGAAGATCTGCTTCAGAGAGAGGCAAAGAGAATGCTCTATGTATCATTGAATTGTATGCAGCCATTTTGTGTTGTAAGGGGTGAAAAGAGTCATTAGATATAGTATTACCTGTAAACGTTGGTTTTCTAAAAATTTTAAAATTACACTGATTATTGAGGTGAGATATTGTGAGATCAAGAAAATTTATTTTATGGTTATTTTCAGTTTCCAGAGTAAATTGAATTTTTGGATGGCAATTATTAATGTATTTTAAGAATTTTTGAAGCTGTCTAGTAGTGCATTTAAAACATGCTAGAACATCATCTACATATCTGTACCAAAATTGAACATGGTTTTTGCTTAAAGGGGAATTAAGAATTTTGTTTTCTATGTTTGACATGAAAATGTCTGCTAGGAGAGGGCTAAGAGGAGAACCGGTTACCAGCATCAACTTCTTAAGCTTAATTTTTATGTTGGGGGCATTCTTGTATCAGAAACTCCCTAATTTTAACCCGAAAATAAATCCCAATTCTTCATTGTTATATCAACTATTGTTTATACACTATAAAAGTTGAAGGGATAGATTAATAATCAATGCTGGACATATATAATGTTCTAGGTTAACAGCAGAAAAATGAGATATTAAAACAAGTAAAAAATATCGAATTGGTAACAGCTAAAGCAACTTGTAAAGGACAAAGACAAAAGATCTCGGAACAAAAGTCAGTAGATAGACTATTGGCAGTTTCCACCATGTCAGAAAGAGAGAAGATTGGACACCTTGTTCTCTCGTTCTAAATGACAGAGTATAGAAGAACGTCAACTTTCAATCTTCTTTCTCTCTCGCAGTCTGTCGGGCATAGTTTAACGGGGAAATAATTGTTTTTGCTCCTTAATTCTTTTGTATACTGATAAAGTGATACTAGAGGCCAAAATTTTAATTTGTACAAAAATGAACGTATCCGTTCATCTAAGGCCTATATAACTTGCCTGTACATTCTCTGGTAGTGCAGCCCTGTCCTTTGGGATTTAAAGCAATGTTGTCAAATCAAAAATTTTTTATCATTAGAGCAAATGGGAATATGGACCACGCAACACCAAAGCGATCGTCCTTCCAGCAACCATTTCTTCTGTGATCATTTTGTCTTGTTCTATTCTTTTAAAATGACATAAGCGCGTCCCTCTCTAAACATCGTTAGCCGCCATTGTGGCTAGGCAGAATATTGAGTGGACGAATTGCTTGTCGCGCCTATTTTATTGTATTTTTCGTGAAAAATTGAAGAGATTAGAGTGAAAATTTATCCAGATAGAAAAGAAAAGATTGTTTTCTTTAGTCGGTGAAGAGTGGAAAGCTTATAGATGAGGCGCTAATGAGAAAAATGTACAAATGTCATCGAGAACTAACCTAAAAACTATGGCTTGGGACTGCTGAAGTTTTTTTCGATTTTCTTGATTTTGAGAGATTTGTAGATCTTTTTAAGTGTATTTGGAGGATTTGTATTAATTTTATAGTGTTTTGTATCAAAAAAGACATCTTATATGCTTTTTAACTTGAGTTTTTGGACATACAAAATAGTCAATAGAGCTAGTGCATTGTGTTCAATAGACTTTTAAAATTACGAATTTTGAAGAATTTCCCGCGTTTTTGAAGTATATTTTTGTGTGTTTTTAAAAATTAGTGTATTATAATATTCTTGATGATGGTATAAATGTGTTTGCAGAATAAATTTTCAGAACAATACCAAGTTTAGCAAATTTTTTAAGAACATCAGAAGCTTTGTATTTTTTTGCATATTTATTTTATCTCTGTGCTTAAATTTGCAGTTAAACACTCTATAGGCTCTTATTTTTCAACATTGTGTGTCATTTAGTTCCATAAACCAGTGTTTCAAGTATTAAATAATCATGGTCTCGTAATAGACGCTGTTATTAAGAAGTTGTACATACTTTGATTTTATATTTTGAAAAAACAAACATTTACATTTTTTGAGTGCCTATAGACATATAATCCAATATTAACTTTTTTTGAATATTAGTTCAACTTTAAAAAACTGAAACACGTGATAAAATGTGCTTTATAAAAATGGTTTCATAGTATTTGTGCAAGTTGTTGGATTATGCGTATTATTTACCTGTAAGATGAGTAAACGGCGAAGAACAAGCTCTGTAACTAGTAGACACGATGAAGATGACACCAATGAGGCCTCTACTAGTAGTGGGCCCACCATGAGGAAACGTAAAAAGCAGTTTGATCCTGTAAGTAAACATTTATATTTTTGGACTCATGTTTTTTACTTTCATAAACAAATTTGAAAATGAAAATTGTTGATGTGTTTTTAGATTGAAGTTTGTCATCAGTTGTATGATACTATTAGAAACCATAAGAAAAGTGATGGAAGTTTATTATGTGACTCTTTTATAAGAGTGCCAAAGCGAAGGCAGGAACCAGGTAAAGACATATAGCTACTGACTTTTAAAGTATTGTACACTTTTCTGCAAACATTTCGCAACAATTGTAAAGCTTTTTATCCTTGATGATAGTTGGTTAAATCACTTTGGTATATATACAAACCACAGATTGCTCTGCTTAAAAATAATTGGCAACCATTGCTATATTTTTTATTTATATTTATAGTCACATAGAAATCATGAAATACCACCTCAAAATGACTAATTAAAATAGAAAAATAGTAAGTGTTTAGAAGTATAATAATGGGTTCTCAATTTCATTTTTATGTGGTGCATTTTTTAACATTATTTAGTTTTTGGTAAATTGTAAATTCATTTTTCTCAAGTATTTACCTTTAACAAAATAAAAAAGATGGCTTAACTTACTTAATTATATATTAACTCGGGGAATTGCTTACGTTATTTATTTTTTAAGGTTACTACGATGTTGTAAATAATCCCATAGATTTACTAAAAGTTCAACAGAAGCTTAAAACCGATGAATATGAAGATATACAAGACCTAGAAAATGATATAGAATTAATTGTAAATAATACAAAAGCTTTTTATAAGAAAAGCACCCAAGTATGGAAAGATGCAGATGAGTTGTGGAATTTGTTTTTATGTTCCAAAATCAAGTAAGTTCAGCGATAAAGAGAAGTTTTGGATCAGTCCATTAGAAATCACTTGGACTATGTTGCTCAAGATTTTTGATCTTTCAATTTTTTTACAATTTACTCCCCATATTAAGGAAGTTCAAAACTATGGTTAAAAAAGTTTTTAGGCTCGTGTTGTTTCTTTTGCGGCCATTTTAAGTTAGCTGAAAACAAGTTTGGTGCAAATTTATCTAACTTGAATTTAAACTGTATTTTGGCAATATTTAAAGTTGAATATTTTAAAAAGGGCCAAGTGAAAAATTATGAAATTAACTTAGGTTCCACCCCTTTATGATATAAACATATGAGAAAGATTTGATGACTGAGATTCAACTGGTTATAGAGTTAAAGTGCATCAAAGTTAGGCTAAAAAAAAAAGATAATTAATGGTAAAAATCCATTTTTCTAATATTTAGCAGCCACAAAATGTTTTTATCATTCAATTCAAGCAATAAAAATGTATGTGTTCTATTTAACCAAAAATAAGATAATATTAGGAAGAAAATAAACTGTAAAATTATTATGTTTTTAATCTTAATAAATAATAAATTAAACTTTTTTTATTAGATATTTGTTGGGGATTTCCATTTTAATACACATTGGTTGAAGTTTTTAATCCATGTTCCTAAAACTTTTGTGTCAGTACTTGTTCTTTGCTTTCTGATATAAGAAGTTGGCAAGTTAAGACTTGAACAACCCCTCCACTAATTCAAATTGAGATTGAGCTGTTTGAGCATGCCAGGCCAGCATTGTTTCCATGTGCATGGCAATATGAGGACAGCTCAACTGTCTCAAGCCAGTAATCGAGATGGGATTGTAGATAGAATACGGGTCTAACTTTTCAATATGGTAACTTTCCCCTACCGCTAATCACTCCCAATTGTCTTTTAGCCATCCCCATGTGAATCTGCATAGCAAGCCAATATTTGCTATTGCAAGACTTTTTGCTTTGTTTATCGTTGGGTTTACATTTTTTTTTTGTTAAAAATGGCACTGCAAAAATTAAATTCTGATGAAATCACCAAGTTTATTAGACTTTATAGGCAACAAGAGGGTCTATGGCGTGCAGATTTAGAGGAATACTGAAGTGAACAAGCCATTTATCTCATTCTCAATCACTTCTTCAACCTCATTTAATAAATAAGGCCTTTTTCATTAATAATTTTAAATACATTCCATGTTTTTGATTCATCTCGACAGTAATAATTAAACTGTCTTTAGTGTAAACACTCACTGGCCTGTCCCACTGGATTGGCTTATTGTCCCGGCTTTGTGTTCAATCAGCAAGAATCCTTTTTTGTGTGAACAAGTGGAAGAGTTGATTAAAAGTCTCATATTAGTATGTCTCTAAAGTTTTTAGGTTTTAAATAAGATATTTTTGTAAAGGGAACCAGTGAATTTATATTGAATATGGGAGAACTATTTCATGAGCAGAGTCACAAACAAAACTATAAAACTGTGCCAAATGAAATACTAATGCCGTTAGAAAATTCGTGGAACTTTAAGCATGAAATCGTTTCGATTCTGTAGAGTATCTGTTTTATAATCAATATAATGATAATATTATGCAATAATAGTAGTTTTTATAATTACTTTATATAAATATGAAATATATAACTCAAACGGTGAGTAAAAAACGGTAGATCATTTTTAAAAACGGTAGGACAGAAGCTCTCATTGAAAAAACGGTAGATCTACCGTTAAAACGGTAATGTTGGCAACATTGCTGGCTTGTCCCCCTGAACTTCCTTACTGTCCTGTGTGTAACTGGCATAATAAAGAAACTGGCTTTAGTGTAAAAAACACTCACTGGCTTAGTCGACTTGCCTGTCCCACTGGACTGGCTTGATGTGTAACTGACATTATGGTGACTGACCTAACTTTAGAAGAACAAAAAGTATTAATTTTAATACTTTTTGTTAACAATGAAATCAGTGTATTTACCATTATCATAAAAATAAATGTTGTAATCCAATGAGTTGTACACAAAAAGCCAATTAAAATTGGATTGAGAAAAATTTTGTCGATCATCTTTTAAGGGAAAAAATTATTAGTACTTGGAAAATTTTTTTGCGCAACATGCTATTAAAAAATATTTGTATATGGGCCAGACAATTCGGAGATTCAAATGATCAAATATGCCGACTTCTTGCCTGAACTATGTGAGGTAGTCACTTTACACAACTTTAGCTCAATATGTGACTCTTGAAATTTGTCCTCTTCATGTAAGGTAGCTAAATTAAACAAAGAACAAAGACATTCGGCCTTGAATAAAGAAAAATAGGTGAAGAACTCATTTTGAGCAAACTGTAAATTTGTCGTGCTAACTGTTGAAATGTACATATACAACTTATTTGTGTAACAAACTTAGTTTCAATAAGATTTTGTATTTTAAATTACAATGTCCGTGTGTGTGTGTGTTTTTTTTAACAAGGTACTGCCTCTATTTAATAAAATATAATAAAATTAATACTTTTTCTTATGTCACTAATGAATTTAACTTGAAAAAAAAAATTGTTCCTTTTCTTAAGTGGATTTTTACCATCAATTACTGTTAAATATTGTATACATACATATAACGCAGTTTTTGCTCAACTTTGATGGACTTAAACTCCAGAGCCAGTTGAGTCTTAGTTACTAAATCTTTACTAGATGTTTATATTATAAAGAGGCATAATCTCTATCAATTTCATAATTTTTCATTAAGTCCCTTTTGAAATATTCAGCTTTAAATATTGCCAAAATACAATTTTGGGCATTTTAAAAAAATTATATAAAAAAAAGGATAAAGTTCTCAAGCTTGAAACGTCTATAGCAAGAAGGAAACTTAAAATGGCCGCCAAAAAAAAAAGTATGAGTCTAAGAAATTGTTTAACCATAGTTTTGAAGTTGCCTAGTATGGGGGAGTAATTGGTAAAAAAATTTTGATAATCAAAAATGTTGAGCAACAAATTTTATTCTGCCTGGGTTATTTCAAATGGATTGATTCTTTTCTTTTAAAAAAATCATTAAATCATATTGTATTTTTCCCTACAAGGAAAAACTGAAATACAAATTAATGTCTTTTTGATATCCTATTGAAATATTTTGACATTTTAAAGCTTGACCTTTCAACACTTGATCTGATATCATTATTAAAAGATAAAAGTAAAAAAATTGGATGTTTACATTCTGTTGTTGACTATATAATTGCTGTAAAGTTTTAATTTTTCTTTCAGGCTATTAAACCCCGAAGAGGATGCTAAACCTGAACCGAAACCTGAAATTAAAAACCCTAATCACACCCCAAAACCTATTAAAACTCCATTTAAAAGGGCCAATAGTACCGTAAAGAACAACCTAAGTCACAATAATAGCTTAAATAATTCAAATTCTACAAATTGCAGCAATAATAAAGATGGTAAGTAAACACAGTCTATTTACTAGATTTAGAAGAATTTATTGGATCAATTTTTGTGTTATATACAGAGTTAATTTTATATTATATATATATATATATATATAAAATATTTCATATGTTCTATTTATTTGATCCATCTATTTATCTATGCACTTTTTATGATTTAATTATTATTTTTTTTAATGGTGTATTTTTAGACAGTAGCCAGTATGAAGAATTGTTTAACATTGTAATGACTGCAACCGATGACAACAAAAAATTACTTAACACGCATTTTCAGCTGTTACCTTCAAAGAAAGATTATCCTGAATATTATGAGGTAAAATTCTTAATATTTATTTAGAATATTACCTTGTCAGTGGCAAAGATAGGTTTTTGTTTTTTTATTGTGAATTTATGTTACAATTAGTAGCAAATCTTTGTATCTTATATTTTGAATTTTTAGGTCATTGAACAGCCAATTGATCTTAAGAGAATAGCAATCAAAATACAAAAGAATGAGTATCCAAATCTGTTAGCATTAGAAAAGGACTTAGTAGTGATGTGTAAAAATGCCTGTTTATTTAACGAACCAAATTCACAAATCTATAATCACGCCAAGCAACTGAAGAAGGTAAGACAAAAATATCATTTTTTTACTGACAGTGAGCCATTAGAATGACTTTATATACCAAACACCATATTTGATTTACTTATTCCACTTTTTAAACCATTTTTTCTTAATATTTATTTGTTTTATTAATGAAAAAGTTCCCTTTTTTGTTTACAGATAGTTAATCAGAAACGAATAGAAATTATGGAATCGTCTACTAAACCTGTATCTCCCTCTTCCACAAGTAAGTTTGGTGAGAGAGTAAAAACGAAAAAACACAAAAATTATATAGCTGCGGTGGCCCAAATAAAAGATGAAGAATCTGAACCTGAAATTGAAGAATTGCCTACTACAAATACTACTAATACTACCAATGCTACTAGTACTACCAATAGCAAGCCTTCTGAAAATCACGATTTTGTAAGTAACCTTGTGTATTTCAATACTACCATAACTCGTCTCGGCTTCGCCCAAGAGAATAACGTTGCCAACGAATTTTCTAACAGTATTAAATTGATAGAACTTCGGGGTACATGATATTTTTCGTGGCGTATGAATTTTCTAGTAGCAGAATGTATTGGCTATCCAAATTACAAGTCCTAAATATTACTTGTTCTTATTCAGCATAATTTCCTTCAACGAACTTATCAAATACCATAAAAATTGCAGACATATTCGTTTTGATGCTATATAAGCCATCATTCAATAAGTTCCTAATCTTACCCATAGATGGCACCTCTGCTGACATTCATATGCTTTCTGGATAATACTAACCTTCATACAGTGGTTTTAGTGAAACAACTTTTGTTATTTTCAAAACAATGGATAAAAAAGAATTTCGTGTATCAGCCAAATATTGTTTTTTGGTGGGAAAAAATATTGTTGAAGCCAAACAGTGGCTTGATAAGCGTTATGGAGACTGTATCCGGGAAATCAAACGTTATTGACTGGTATGTTGAATTTAATCGCGGCCTTACAAACATCAATGATGCTGAAGACTCTGGTGTCCCAAAATCGGCAGTTGTCGAATTTCTAAAAAATATGTTTTTTTTTAGTTAAATCAGATCCTCATTGAGTGATGTGTTACTCTTCATATGTATTTTCCCTCGCCGTTCTCGACGGGTAAACTCAAAACATCATATACTTTCGAAACGAATTACAATCGTTTAATATTCAATAATTCAAAAATAATATTGTCGAATTAATAATCAAACGGGTAACGGCAGGCAGAATCGTGAGAAAGTTGTTGCCTGAAGCGTGCCACGACGTGTCCGCCGCCTAGCGGAGAGCCAGCATACTACATATGCACGGCTGTGTATGTTACGCATTGAAGTATTATTTATTTATTTATTATTATTTCAACGGTTCCACCATTTGTACATATATAATCAAATAAATTATTTAATATTAAACATTAGATGGATTAGTACTACTATCACAAAATCAGACTTTTTAGCTTATTTCTAAATACATTAAATGACGTGACAAAATAATCAAGATCAGGGAAACTGTTAACAGCAGTAACCACTCTACTAATTGGCATATTCTGACCATGTAGGGTGTTATAGAACCCGAAGGACAGCAGTGGACACCTCCTGAGATTCCTAGGTGGAATCTTAAAATTAAAACCAACCAATATATCAGGGGACATTATTAAATTATTTATTACCTTATAGAAAAAAAGAAGTTCAAAATATCGTCTGCGGTCCTCCAGTTTGGTCAAACCATAACACTCCCTTACCTCATCAACGCCAAGCTGCAGCCCTCTGGGCCAATCTATACCCTAGATATTTTAAAAATTTTACCTGAACAGCCTCCAAACGTTTTTTATGTATATCAAAATATGGGCTCCAAATCAAACTACAGTATTCCATTATTGACCTTATGTAACACACAAACAATGAAGAGACACCACATAGATTATTAAAATCCTTAGACATTCTTACCACCGTACCCAACATATGGTGGCCCCTATTAATGATTGCATCATAATAATCAACATAAAGAAGTGTACTATCTAGAAATAATCCCAAATCCTCAACTACATTCACCCTCTGCTATTTACTCACTCCAATTCTGTACTCAACTTCGGTCACGCTCTTGTTGCGACTGAATATAATATATGAGCACTTAGAAACATTCAGCTTGAGGTTAGTTTTCAAGTACCACGTCTCTAAAATATTTAAGTCCCTCTGAAGCAATTCACAACCTTTACTGGACTCTATTGCTCTAAAAAGTTTCAAATCATCCGCAAACAGGAGATACTTAGAACTAAAACACTGACCTATATTATTTATAAGCAACTGAAATAGTCTAGGGCCCAAGAGCGACCCTTGGGGCACACCTGAGACCACATCAAACTTTAGTGAAAGAAACCCTACCAGTCTAAACTGCAATGTTCTACCCTGCAGGTAGGATGACATCCAAGAATAGAATGGATCATCCATACCAAGGGACTCAAGTCTGTGAAGTAATACACTTTGATCAATCAAGTCAAAAGCTTTACTAAAGTCCGTGTACACTGCATGAACCTCACGACCCCGAACCATAGCTGCGCTAATGTAGTTTATCTCTTTAACGTTACGTTTTTTATTGTGGTTAATATTTTTTCGAGATGAACTATATCTATAAACCTTCTCCTTTATACTGAGAAACATAGATAAAATTTCAGTTGCAATTGATCGAGTAGTTTTTTTGTTTATCCTGGACAAACAGAAACTATCTTCCTCTTTATATAATAAAAGTTATATGTCGTTCATATATCATTTCTGCCTGTCAAGAACATTACTGTTGTAAATCTTAGTGTTTGATACCTAAAAATCGTTTCAGTTATAAGAGGAACTATGCAAACTTGAAGGGTTGAATAGTTTTTTTAACTATTCGATATTATTACAATTGTATTAGGAAAACTTACATGGTATAATCCGTTTGACTTCATTCAGTACAAAAATCGTTCATAAAAACATTTCAGTTGATCACTGTATTTTTCATAGGTATGTCCGGATCCAGATAATCCCCAATGGAAATTGTTTGAGACGGTCAGGAAATTGGAAGATTCCAATGGTAGCCTTTTATCAGAACCTTTCTGGAAGTTACCTTCAAGACGGGTCTATCCCGATTACTACAAGGAAATCAAGAATCCAATGTCGCTAACGCAGATTAGGAAAAAATTACTCAGTAAAGCTTATGGAACGTTGAGTGAGGTTGCAGGAGATATGACAATTATGTTCGAGAATGCTAAAAAGTATAATATGAATAATTCTAAGCTTTATAAGGTAGGATTTTAATGTGATTAAAATATATATTTGTATTCTAGTGTGGTCTAAAAATCACTATTATTGACTCATAGTTGAAATTGAATTTGGAATAGGGCATGTTAACTAGACTTTAATTTTTTCTTTTTTTATTATATAGGTTATGCAAAATATAAATAACAAATTATTCAAAACAGTAATCAAATATAAATTTCAATTTAAAACTTAATTAAGAGATTTTATACATACACAGCATAAAAACTAACGATACAAGCAGAATAAAATAGGATAAAATTGATTTGCAATAAATATATATTAAGGGTGTAAGAGAAATAATTTAACCAACAGTTCTGCACATCATTTTAAAGAAAAAAGAGTCTACAACCAAAAAAAAATGGTTAAAATTTTAAATAAGCAACCGAAAAATTATGATTAGAATAAAACAGATGTTCGTTCATTCTTCTTCATCTTCCAGCTGCAGGCTTTTTACTTAAATGATCTATATGCACTTCTAATCTTAATCCAACATCAATGTGAATTCTTTAGGGTCTCGAATTCTAATGGGATGTTTACTGTATACATTTATTTAAAGGTAATACATATGTGGTTTGTTGATAATAAGAGATAATAAATTTACATCTTACCATGCTTTTATCTTGGAAAGAACTTAAGAAATAATACTAAATATGTGATTTGAGTTCAGCTGTGCCATAAGATTGTCGTATCATCTGCAAATAATGGGAATTTACTGGAAATGTCCAAGTGAGAAAAGTCGAACATAACAGTATTATTCGATGGACCGTATGACAAAAATTTATGTAGTGGTTGAAAATCTTACGACGCTAGTTCAAGAACTACCCAATTTATATTTTATTCTTTTTGCAGGATGCTGTGAAACTCCAGAAAGTGATGCAAGGCAAGGTCCAGGAGCTACTTGACATTGATCAGGTAACCCAAAAGAAAACTAACAAAATACGCAAGGTATGCTATTGCACTGCTTACTGTTCTTAACACATCTTTTCTTTTACAAATACAACACGGTTGGGTTCCTTAAAAATATTAGTGGCAACACAACAATCATTGTGGTAAAAAAATGACTGATAAAACTTGAAGTTGTAAGCATTTTTTATGGAATTTAACTGAATTGTATTGTCTTGTCTGCATTTTATTTAAAAAAAAATCCTAATTTCGTACATCTCTTAAGTATTAACTTATTTTTTTGATAGTAGGTTTAATTTTTACATGTTTATATGATTAAGATTTATAATTCATTCAATAAAAACAAATTTTATGTCATTTAAATTAATAAAAAAATTAATACTTTGTTAAACTTCTCACTTTTATTATTAAATTGGCTTAACCGGGGTTTTCCAACACTGTTACATTTTCAAAGGCATTGCATAAATAAAAAACAAAAACAAACTACACTTAATTGAATATACCCACCCAACATAAATAAAAATAACACTCAATTCACCACCCTTACGTATTTCAGACTTATTTCAGATAGAATAGCCAATGTCTTAACAAAACAAAATTTAAAAATCCCATTCAGATCGTCATAAAAACTATCAAACATGTTTAATGTCAAAGATAAAATTTCCTCTTACAAAAGTTAGGAGTTTATAGACTCAATTGTTCGGATTGCAATAGCTGTTACATGGGATAAACGAGAAGAAACTTCCATACTAGATTTAAAGGACACAAAACTGCATTTTTATTTAAAAAACATAATTCAAATTTCGCTAGTCATTTCATAGAAATAGACCACATTTTCTTAGATGTTTACAATATTTAAATTTTGCACACCTTACCCAAAAATAAAAAACTTAATATCTTAGAGGCCATAGAAATTTGTAAGTGCAATAAAACAAGTACAATTAACCTTCTTAATGAACAAACAGAAATTCTCCATTGTTCGATGGTCTCCCTTTAGTACCTAAATAGTAGTAATAAAAAATGTGCGAGGTAAAAAATCCCTTTAAATAATCCGTAGTTTTTAGGGCATTACGTTTAAGAATGGAACAGCGTTAGGAAACCGCTGTCACGCCAGTTTAATAATAAAAGTGATAAATCTAACAAAGTAAATTTGGTTTCAATAATTATTTACAATGTACTATCACAAAGTAACAGACCACTCAGTTAAGTAAAAATTAATAAAGCTATGATAAAATGTCTTTAGTGGAATTATTTATAAAAGTCATTTTAACGAATTATGTGTCTTTTTCGTGAGAAATTTTCGGGTACATGGTATAATAACAGATTAAATTTATTTGCTTTTAAAACAGGAGAATCTTTTAAGTTTTTTTTTAAATGACTTTTGTTGTTGCTTTACTAATATGATTTAATTGCAATAATGGCATGAAGCATTGATAATTTATCTGCTAATTAAAAAAGTTTTATTGCTTGCAAAATACTAATTTAGGATTATAGTGGATATTTGGCTTTGCTGTCGGAAGGGGTAAATAAACACTGAAGGAAATAAGAAATTGAGTTGTTAAATGAAGTACACAGATTAAATTTTTATTTGATTTTAAATGTACAAGCAGAAGTACAGTACTAGTACAGTAGTTGCTATATTTCTGGAACTAGCAGCCCTGGCGTTGTTAGGTGTCATCTGACATATTCATTTTAGACGGTATATACACTCAAAACATAGGAATGCTATTAGTGTTGTTTACAGTAACTTCAAAATTTCATCTCGGCTAAAAAATGACTTTAATTCGTGAACAGCAGTTTATCTCAACAAGAGTCGTTCGCTCACGGACGAGTCGCGGGAAGGTCGTCCAAAATTGGTTATAGTGCAAGAAGACATTGAAGTTAAGCGTCATTTGACTTACCGTGAGGTTGAGGCATCCCTGAACATTAGTAACATTAGTGTATATAATATATTGCATTGGATCCCGCATAATTTAATAATTGCTCAAAAAAAGGATCTAAAACATTTATAAGATCGTGATGACTTTTAGATATATGCGTATGAACCCTAAAGTAAACAGCAGTCGACCGTATGGGTCTTCGTGATAGACAAAACCGACAAAAGTTGCTCTCACACGGAAAAATTAGCTATGTCAAAACTGTACCTTTAGAAGTTCGTAGAAGAATCAATTCTAATTGATACCCAACCATTTCTTTGCCGGAATTCTGCGATGAATTGATGAAAACGAACCAGATGCGATGGATCATTCTCCACCATGACAATATCGGCTCAAATATGTGAATTTTTGAGCGCTGTAACGTGGAATTAATGAGTTATCCTCTGTAGAGCCTTGATTTGGCACCCAATAATTTCTTTTTGTTCCTAAACATGAAAAATAAACTGCGTGCGCATTTTTTAATAACTTTGAGTTTTTTTTTATCAAATAGCCAAATATTCACTACGTTTCGCTTATATTGTTTCTTTATTTTCAAACCTTTGTTTACAGAATAGCGATATTGACTGTGACACGCCAGTTAAGAAAAAAACGGGGCCCAAACCGAAAAACGTTGACCCAAATGGTACCCCGCTCAGGGGTAGGCCACCTAAGGATTTTGTACCGTTGAAAAAGAGGTTACACTTGTTAGCCAAGTATATGTTGGATTTTACGGTAAGTGCAACTTGTTTTGAAACAGTTTTTTATCTCACTCATTTACAAAATTATCGAGTATTTATAAATTTTCATAATTTTTTTGAAAATATAAATTTCGATGAATTAAGTCATTTAAACAGAGTTAAACAACGTAGCCAAGAATGTTGTTTTCTGCCTGGTCCGCGCTTTCCCTCTATTTTTCCTTGCAAAATCAACCTTGGTATGGAGTATCTAGATCCTCTCAACATATGTCCCAAGTAAGACACTTTACGCTGCTTTACCGTGTCCAGCAGTTGTCTTTCTACGCCACTCCTTCTTAAAACTTCTTCATTTGTGAGATGAGCAGTCCAGGGAATACGTAGCAGTCGACGAAGTGTCCATAGTTCGAAGGCTTCGATCCTATTCAGTGTTCTAACTTTAAGTGACCATGTTTCAACGCCATACAATACCATAGGCCATACATAACATTTCAAAACACGTATTCTGGTATTTAGTGGTAAATGCCTGCAAAGAAGAAAATTCTTGATTTTAAAAAATGCTGTTTTTGCTCGGCCTATTCGTCCTTTCACTTCTTCATCACAGTCCCACTTTTCATTCAAGGTAGCTCCGAGATATGTAAACCTCGCGACGCGTTCAATTATGTTCCCATTGATACTGAGGGGAGTATTGCGTTGACTAATCACCATCATTTTTGTCTTGGCAATATTAATTCGCAGCCCAAACTGTTCACCGGATTCGTTAATTTTATTCAATATTGCCTGAAGGTCTTCGATGTTATTGGCTAGTATAGTGGTATCGTCTGCGTAACGAATATTATTCATTGGTATGCCGTTAATTTTGATACCTCGTGTCTCTTCTTCCAAAGCTAGTTGAAAGATTTTCTCAACATAAATATTGAATAAAATAGGGGACAAAATACACCCCTGTCGGACTCCCTTCAATATGCCAAAAGGGTCCGTTAACAGATTGGTATTAATGCGGACTTCTGCTGATTGGTTCCAATACAGTTCTTTTATTATTCTTATATCTTTATCGTCAATCGTCAATACCAATTTCCTGCAATCTCTTTAATAAGTGCACAATATTAAGTTTTTATGAGAAGAAAATTTTCAGACTTAACATTCCTTATTAGCGTTACTTAGCTGTAAAATTATAATTCGGACAATAAGTGAAAAGCCGGCTTGAATAAGAGGTTAAGTGTCAAGAAGCAAAATTTTCAGGAGAGTCAAAAGACCGATTAAGTTAACCATTTATGAATAAAAATCGATGTAATTTGACAAAACTGTCTATTTGCAAATTTAAAACATATACATAGTAAGAAAAACACTCAAAAATCAAAAATGTTTTCAATACAAATCAAAGAAAATGAAAAAAAAATATAGAAAAGGTCTAAGTACCACTGGTTTTTTCATGGTAGGTAAGTTCTGGCAACTTCTTATAGTGCTGTATGCACCTATAGTGCGTTAGCGATTATCCTAAGGCCAGACGTCTATTTTTAGCAGCATGACAAAGCTTGCCAAGCCTGTTCAGTAATTTATATTTCGTAGCCACATTTGTTTGCGACCCACTCCTCTCTTGCCTTCAATCTTCCCTTGAATAATTATTTGAGGGATTGAATATCGTTTTCCTCTCAGGACATGACCCAGGTATCCGATTTTTCGTGCTTTTCATTCTCTTTCAGTTTCACTCTATCACTCCATGGTGTGTGGAACATTCTTCGTAGGGTCCACATTTCAAAAACCTCCAGTTTATTAATGGAAGATGTTTTTAATGTCCATGTCTCCATGCCGTACAACAATATGGACCACACATAGCATTTAACCATTCTGTAGCGTAGATTAAAAGAGAGATGGCGGTCACATAGTAGTGCTTTAAATTTGACAAAAGCTTATCTTACTTGTTCGACTTGTTGAGGATCCAATTGCTCATTTATTGTCATTTCCAAGTATTCTAAATATTTTCACTTGCTCGATTAGAGTATTATATATTTGCAATTGTGCTCATAAAGTTGCGTTTCCTCTTATTGCCATGCATTTGATCTTTGATGCATTTATCTTCAAACTGTACGTTTTTCCTACACTATTTATTTTATTTAGCAGTGACTACATCTCTTGTTCATTATCTGTGATTATCGCAGTGTCATCTGCGTAACGAATGTTATTTATCGGGTATCCGTTAACCCTTATACCGCAATCAGAGCCTTCAAATGTCTCGGCAAAAACATTCTCCATAGTGGTTGAACAACATAAGAGAGAAAATACACTCCTGTCGTACCCCTTTCAAAATGTTTGCCAAGCTTCAATATCACCATGCGATTTCTTAATAAACACGTATCCTTAGTTATGTTTCGTAATTCTTATCTGTGACAACCTTAATGTTGAAAGCTGAGTAGTAGATATTAAGGAATCTGCGGCTTTTTGCAAGTTTAAAAAGTCTCTAGGTTCCATTTTTACAACTTTATCTGTATATCTCTAATGAGTTGTTCTATGTGCTCAGGCACGAAGCATTTTTTTTAAGTATTCTTCTTCTTTCATTCTGTGCGAAATGATGATCGTTTGGTAAGTAACTGTGACCTCTAACGAGGAAAAAAATTAATAATAATAATAATAATAATAATAATAAGAGTGATACCGAAAAACCTCCTGCAGAACATCAAGGGACTGGGCCTTAGTGAACATCTTTATAAACCGATGCAGAAAGCAATTCTCCTAGCAACCGCGCGAACCGTCCGAAAATTCATGGGAAATGCAGCAGACAACGTCACCTAGGACCCGATAACATGGAAAGGGTTCCCACAGAGCTTCATACTTTTGGCGTCTTTGTATGCCTGGTATGAGTGAATAATCCCTGGAGGGAGTGCGAAGCCGTTTGGCTTGTAAATCATGTATAATAATAATATCCTTTATTTGCCAGCAAAATTATGATCACATAACAAAGCAACGTCAGAGAGAGAAATGTTTTACATTAAGAATTGTAAATATATCGATCTAACTACAGTTAATATAAAAACTAATTGACATTTCGATAGGAACTTTACACAAAAAATAAAAGACAGATACAAGATAATTTAAAAAGTAGTAATAAGAGAGTCAGTTTAAACTGAACAAAGTTTTACAGTTTGCAAAATAATATATTCCAATTTAAAAGGAATAAAATTTTTACACACAAAACAAATGCATGAGAAAAAACCCACCAAACAAAAAATATTAAGTTAAAAATATTGACATTACAAAAACTATTCATTAAAATTGAAAGAGTAAAAGCACCTATCAGACAGCCATTCATTTACGGGTCTCTTAAAGCAATTAATCGACTCGCTAAGCCAGATTTCTCTTGGTAACATCCTTACGGCTTTAATCGCCATATAGTATGGTCCTCTCTCATAGAAGGTGGAGTTATGTAAAGGTACCCTTAGGTCATTCGCCCCTCTGGTAGTCATAACCATGTTTCCCCCATAAAGCTGTCTATTCAGCGGAAATAATTCCGTATTCCTTGTGACAAGCATGACTAAAGATCTAAAGTATAACGAGGGAATCTTATTATGCGTTTTTGAATTTTAAATATATTAATAGCCTTTCTTGATGATCCCCAAAAGGAAATACCATAAGAGACAAGACATTGTATTTGCCGAAGGTAGAAAAGCCTAACAGTCTCTGCAGTGATGACGTCACGAAGCCTTCGGACTACACCACACAAACTGCTAAGCTTAGCCCCAAGAGCTGAGATATGATGTTCCAAGTTTAAAGAGGGGTCCAAGTGAACACCCAAGAACTTAACCTGTTCCAAAGTAGGTATAGATCTACCCCCAAGCCACACAAGCAGTGACTCAGACCTTGTTGCATGCTTTGAAAAAAGAATGAGGCCAGTTTTATCTACGTTTAGAGTGAGGCCGTTATCCGAACACCATTGCTGCATTTTCAATGCAGAGTTTGTGCACTTTCGAGACAACCTCGCCATAGAAGTGTCCGCCAGAATCACTGATGTGTCATCAGCAAACTGGCAAACGCTATCCGCGACCAATCCATCCCCCAGATTGTTTACATATATTAAGAATAATATGGGTCCCAGAATGGAGCCCTGAGATATATTTCCTATTTTTGGTACTTAACCCCTTATTCAAGTCTATTCTGAAACAATAAATGTTAACTTTTAACTAAATCTGTAACTCTTACTGTTACCGAGATTCTCATACTGGCCCTCCTTATCTTGGACTTAGGGCGCCAATTTAAAATTATTTTCAACCAAAAAGTAGTTATTGATTTTGTTCACGAGGGTATTTTTGAAGAATTTTTTTTTTTATTTTTTGAAATTAATGTTTTCTGTTTAACTTTGTCAGTGTGAAGATGGTAGACAACCCATGCTAGCTTTTATGGAGAAACCTTCAAAAAAATTATATTCCGAGTACTACGAAGTCATAGAAGAACCCATAGATTTTTTAGAAATTGAACAGAAAATTAAAGAAGAAATCTATACTTGTGAAAAAGATGTAGTGAGGGATTTTCAGTTGATGTTCTCCAATTGCAGGTATCGTTGAAAGGTTTTCTTTTTTGTTATTTTTCTTAATCCAGATTTGTTCAAAACAATCAACAAAATAAATTTTTAGACAATTTAATGAGGAAAATTCGCCAATATATGACGACGCAAATCTACTAGAAAAACATTTGATGGATAAAGTGGGACCACTATTAAATTCACCAGAAAAGCATGAGGTGAAAAAAGAAAGAGGAGCTGTTAGAGTGTAAGTATTGTAGAGTAATCACCTCTACGAAATATTCAGTTGTATAATTAACAATCCTGACCATCTCTGTATTGTTATATTTGTCAAATTTTGCAATAATACTATAATATTTCTTGTTAATATTTAGGTACAAACCCAGAAAAGTTTTAACTCCTCTGGAAAAGTCCCTAAAGCATCTTTTTGAAGCGGTGAGGGATTACAAAGACCCCAAAGGTGAAAGACAGCTGTGCCAAATTTTTATGAAATTACCTTCCAGAATGGAATATCCAGATTATTATGAGGTAAATAAAGCCCAATTATGTAGCTTATTTCTTTAGTTTCGAGAATTATACAGAGTGTATTTAAAATGGATTGTATTGATATTTTTCTTTTATCAGTTAATATACTATTATTACTATTATTATCAAATATTGTGTGTTTCTAGGTAATAAAACATCCAATAGACATGGAAAGAATAGCACATAAAATGAAGAATAATTTTTATGAGAGTGTGGATGATTTGGTAAGTTAAGAGTTATGTTATAATTTACCTGTTTTCCTATTTAACCATTGTCATTAGCGTCAAGAAAAGACAATTTTAATTGTTTTATTTATCTAAAGATGTATAAAATCAGGTTTCTTTTGATTCTATTTAATATTTACTTAAATATAATTGATTTCTTTAGGCAGCGGATTTAAGCCTAATGCTCGACAACGCATGTAAATTTAATGAACCCGATTCCCAAATATATAAAGATGCTCTAGTCCTCCAACGAATAGTCTCGAAAAAACGGCTGCAACTTAAGGAATTGGCAGATGACGAAGCCCCAGGTAAGTGGTTCATACTTGTATGGGTATATTACTAATATTTTGATATAGAAGCATGTGCAAATGTTACAACGTTATTTTCGATTTTAGATGTAGCAGAGGCCTTGCAAGACATTCTCTTAACTCTTTTCACCACTGTATATAATCATCAAGATGACGAGGGACGGTGTTACAGCGATTCTATGGCGGAATTACCTGAACATGATGAAATTGATGGAAGAAAGTAAGTAAATAAACATTTTTTTTTTTTTACTTTTTTATCAATTTCATAATGATGCACTGAAAGTACCAAGAGAACTCGTCGATTTGGTAGACAAATGACATCGATTAGGTAATATAGGGACTTTTAAATTGCCCTAAATCAGTAAATTATTTTTGTGTACCGTATTACCCGAAACTCGCTGAAATTATTGTTGGTTTTTCCTGTACTTTAATTTTTTGCGTTGTATTATTAATGTGTGGAATAATTTTGTATAAAATGGCAAAGAAAATTTAAAGTACGGTCCTGAAGTTTATACGCACGTGATACCAACTGATAAAAGTTGTATAAACCTGAATCGCTCGGACCTATCACGAACGTCATATGTCACTTCAAAGTTTATTTGGTTCAGAGCATACCATGTTTCTTCAAACTTTTTTCATTAAATACATTACTAAGACTATTCTTATTTTTTTTTTTCCAGAGTACGGGCACTGTCTTTAGATCTAATCAAACGACGATTGGACAAAAACCTTTACAAACGTCTTGACACATTTCAAGCCGATTTTTTCGCTTGTCTGGATAGAGCGAGGCGGTTGTCGAGATCGGACTCGCAAGTCTTCGAGGACTCTGTCGAAATGCAAATGTTTTTTATTGGTATGAGGGACGAGTTATGTAAACACGGGGAATTGTTGCAGTCGCCGGCGTTAAATTATACGTAAGTATTCTTTGAATTTGTAATACGTATAGTGTGAGGTATAATCTGGAATAAAATTAATTCAGTGTAGTGTAACCTATTAATATATTTTTGTTTTTGTTGAAAGATGTTAATAAACTGTTTTTCTGCATTAAATGTTTTATCGGTAATAGAGATATAATGAGTTATATATAAAATAATGTTTTGTAGTGCGTTAGATGCAAGACATGCCATCGAGAAACTCCGTCACCAAAAATCCCTTCAAGAATCCTTGGAAGAAGATTGTGAAACACGAAGTTCGGACGACTCTATAATTAAAGACGGCGGCAGCAGCAATGGTTCCACGGAAGAAACGATGACATGCAATCAGAAGACTTTTCAAGTGGGAGAGTTTGTGTATAAGGATGCCAAGGAAAAGGTATGGGAATACGTATAATTAAGGCAAACTGTAGCGTTACAATTTATTCTAGCAGCTTGCGCATCACGCAGGACACCCTCCTGTTGTTGCAATGCATCGTAACCCTGAACGGCCTGTAAACTTCCGACCAATAAAATCTTGAGTGTTTCGCGGTGGATTCATCAGTGGGTCTGCCGGTGCCTTCCCAAGACACACGCCCATTGACATACTTTCTATAAAGTCATTTCTGATATTTGAATCTTCTTGGCGTCGGAAACTATCGGTGAGATGTTCCTCAGGGTGTAAATTTAAAATTCTTTGCTAGGTACTCACCCGGTGTGGCTGTGCCGTATAAAATTGAACTAAGAGTATACATTGCCAGTATGAAGGAATTTGGTGTTATCAGTAAAAGTTTTTTTTTTATATATTTTTATTAATTATTTGTGAAGCAATTATTATATTATTAAAGACCCAAATATTTTTTTTTTGGTGTTTTAGTATTGCATTTGTTATAATTTTTAATGGAGTTTCTAATTAATTAGGTTGTTATATATTTGGCTAAGATTTTTTATATCTTGTTTGTCGTTAACGACATGCTTTTCTTTTTTAATGTGAATCATCTCCTTAATAAACAGTTTGTGGTAGTTTTGGTCCTGGGTTAATATCCGTGTATTTGCGTAATCAAATTCTTGTTTTTGAGAGGATTCGTGCTTATGTAATGCAGTTGAAGCATTTTTGGTGTATTTGTGACCATTCAGTCTATTATCCAAATATTGCGTTGTCATGCCTATGTATTTTTTTGGGCAGTTAAGGCAAGGTACAGCGTATATTAAATTTGACTTCTTTTTGGTTGCTACTTTAATTTTTAACGGAGTGAAAAGCGAAGACAAAAGATTTTGAGATTTGTGGCATACAACAATGTCGTGTTTTTTTAAGGTATATTTTATTTTTTCTGAAAGTCCCTGAGCGTACGGCATAGCTATGTATTTTTTCTTACCATCTGGGTTCGCTGATTTGTCTATATTACTAGTATTATAAAATTTATAAATTCGTTGTTTAATAATTTTATTAATTTGATATTCTAAAAAGTTATTTTCAATCAAAATCTTTTTGACTTTCTTAAGTGTTTCGGTTCGATATTCAGGAGACGTTAATGTTAGTGCTCTGTCAGTTAGACCGATGACAAAGCTGTTTTTTTGAGATAGTGGATGGTGTGAATTGTAGTTCGAATATCGACCAGACCATGTTTCTTTTGTATACCACTTTGTTTTAAGGCATTCATCAACATTGTTTCTTATTATTGTTAAGTCTAAAAAGTTAATCTTACCGTTTTGTTCGATTTCTGATGTAAATTGTAATTTGGGGTGAAAGTTATTGAAACAATCTAAAATGTCTTGTACATGGATTTCTGGAACAGCAGTAAGGTAATCATCAACATACCTTTTGAAAAAAGTTCTAGGGATATTAGTATTATTTAAGACAGTTTTTTCCAGATATTCCATTACAAGTTGTGCAACTGTGGAAGATATGGGTGATCCCATTTCACAGCCATCTAATTGTTGGTAAAAAGTATTTTGGTATTGGAAGTAATAATTAGTTAACGTTAGATTTATAGATTCTATAAAAAGATCTTGATTAAAGCTGGTATGTTCCTTTAAAATTTCCCACTTTTATTTTATTATTTGATTTAAAAGTTCGTTAGGTATATTAGTATATAATGATACTACGTCAAGAAAAAGTAAAATATAATTATTTGGAATTTTTGTTTTTTTGATGAATTCCTTAAAACTAAAAGAGTCTTTTATATAATATTCATTTTTACAAGTAATTTTTGGTATATATATATATATATATATATATATATATATATATATATATATATATATATATATATTTCTTAGGAGTAATATCCTTTTTTTTTTGTAAGTTTTGTTGTGTGCTCCTTGTGAAGACCATATAATATATAAGTAAACAAAAAAATATTCTGAAGAAGGTCGAGTCTGATCGAAACGTTACTAAACATGCATAATAACTAAAACATATGCAGTTTAATTAATTAAACGGATTTTATCCCAAGAAAAACCAACCATTTTTGATAATAATCATTGAACCCCAGTGTCCAAAATGTGTATATTTCAATTATTACAGGGATGTGAGCCCCACATAATTAAAATAGAACGTCTCTATGAAAAAAACGGTCAACAGATGCTCTATGGCAATTATTACCTGAGGCCGGATGAAACGTATCATGTGCAGTCGAGGAGGTTTTTAGAAAAAGAAGTTTTTAAATCGGACAGGCACGGTAACATACCTTTGGAAGAGATCAAGGATAGGTGTTGCGTGTTAAGTGTAAAGCAGTATTTTACCATGAAGCCAGTAGGTAAGTTTTAGTTTAGTCAATACGCAGCATATTGTAAATTTAATGAGTATTTTAACATATAGTCAATACACTTTTCTTAAGTTGAGGGCTGGATAGTTTTAATTATGTAGGGTGTCCGTAATATACTTGTACAACGTTTGATGAAAAAAAATCGACCTATTTTGATGTCATTAAACGTTGTACACACATTTTCCGGACACCCTGTATATATTCTGAGATACCATCTCAAATGGAGGGTTCAGTTTCAGTTCTAGGTTCTTCAGATAATTTCGCAATAATAATAAATAATGTTTATTTACTTTTTTAGGCTATGAGGAGAAGGACGTCTACGTATTAGAATCGAGGTACAATTCCCGACATCGAGCGTTCAAAAAAATCAAAGTATTTCCGGAAATAGCCTCGAATTATAAGCTCGAACCGAGGGAAGTTCCTTTAGAACCTAAACGAGTAATGTCAGTGTTCAAGGAACGATTAGAAAAGCACAAAGATGAATTAGCGGAACTGCAAGAACTAGAAAGGATGATCGATGATGATAGACCGGTGAGTTTTAGTGATTTTAGCAAGCTTAATTAATTCACGACGATTTTTTTCCCTCATGGTAATTTACTGTTTTTTTTCCAGAACGTTCTCGCTTTTGTTTCTACGGATCTAGACGACGGGAGCACCTATTATGAACAGTACAATACAATTTGTTCTGGAGTTATCAAAACGGGTGATTTTGTATATGTAGTAGTCGATGGAGGGAGACAAGTGATAGCTCAAATTGATTGCATATGGGATACAACAGAGTAAGTAATTGGGATTATAGCTATAAGTATATTATAATCAAAGTACTGAATAAACTTACAAAATGGTGGCTCCATAGTTTTATAGATCTATACTATTAAATAAAGAAGGGTTTTTGTTTGTTATAGATAACCAAGAAATCTCCTTAATCAATCGCAACCAAATTTTAATCCATGTTTCTTGATTTAACTGGAAAGGTTTAAAGCTAATTTTATTTGGAAAAAACATAAATTTCCATTAAAAATTACGTTAAAAAGATACTTTTTCAAAGCGTGGCATTGTGACAGAATTTGATTATAGACTCCGGCCAATGACATATTGAGGTAGCGTTAATTACTTTATAATCATTTTTGTCCCATATAAATTAGTAACTATTTTAATAACCTACAAATAAATATCCCAGTAATAAAGACACTCTGGAAGTCTGGTCGTTCAACTTCTCTCTTGTAGTTTTAGTACCAAACACTACGGTTATTAAAGCTTACCACAACCATGACTCAGATCTTCAGGACTCAGGAAAGGCTGCTCATTAGTTGGTCAGTAGACATCTCTGGTCTTGTAGATCTCGCAGCAGCGCGCCCTCAAGTTAATTCGCGTGAAGGTTTTAATTAAATTGAATAAAACAAGTTTCTCAAAACAACTTAGTCTATTGAACAAAAATAAATAGAATAAAAACGAACTATTTACAATGAGAAACTTAAAACTAATAACAATTACGAAAAACTAACATAATTGCTCATCTCGGCCGTGATTTAACCAAAAACTTAAAACCCAATTTTGAAGAAACACGTATAAATAGCTTAATAAAATATTAAACAAAAAAAAAAGGAATAAAACGCGAAAAACAGCTATTTATATTACTTAATCGAACCGTATGAAAATCGCGAAATGCCCCACTAAAACAACACATGATAATCCCTTAATTTCCCAAATTAAACAAAGACAAATCAAACAAAGAAAACCTTCATATACCCTACGGCACTGGGCTTATAGAATGGTACCGATCACCCTTATTCGAATTTCAGATTGGAACTAAAATTTACTATTCCTTAAAACAGTGTATTTCTACATCTTACACCCCCTCTCCCTTTGTTTTCCGTTTGTATCCAAATTAGGCGATGGAACCCAACAAATTTCTTCCCTTAAGTTCGAAGATTTGGGAGTTTTCGTACTGAGAGCGTTAACTGTACCATACCGGATGTTTGATTCACGAATTGACCTGTGAGCATCTTAAGCTTAATTTTTATATAACACAATTGATAAAACTATTCTACTTCTTTCTATAACTAAAAGAATATATGTTAAAGACTGTAAAAAAAAACTATTCACTTTTCTTGGCTGTTTTGGCAATAAACATCTTAACTCATTATTTCTTGTGAATAGAAAAAACAATTATTAATCATAATTCTTTTTACAAATGGCCAAACGATATATTTCCATTATAGTGAGTTTATTTGATCATTCTTTTGTTTCCCAATAATGGGAAAATCGTTCAATACTCTAAAACTCCTTAACGGTATTCCACAGACCACATGTTAAAATACCCTTATCACATCTGGTCCTATATACTTAACCAGGGCAGGATTACTTAGACGACTTTATGTATTTTTTTAGGACAACATTTACACGACTAAGATCATAAAAGTTAAGTTCGATAACTGATTTATTTATCCTTTAGACCTTCGTGGATAGTGATAAATAAATATAACTACCCTATTCCCACGGCATATCTATTCACAGAGTGATTATTTAATTATTTATTTTAACCAAAATATAGTTGACATTGAACAATGAAAATAATTAACATTTGTTCCATTACAGCATGTTTTTTTCTTCTGCTAGGTGGCAGATATGTTGTGGCGCGCTACATCAGTTATTGGATGGCTTTATATATATATATATATATATATATATATATATATATATATATATATATATATATATATATATATATATATATATATATATATATATATATGTATGTATATATATATCCTTTGTATGTGTCTCTTTTTCACTCATTTAATAATAAGCTTTATTGTTGTAAAGAAATCAATCTTGTTAACAAAGCACTATGCAGAACAAAAAGTTAAAAATAAATACAAACAAAAACATATTCAACACAAGAAATTGTGACAATAAAAAACTAAAAAAAAAAACTTAGATCGATGATAACAATAAACACGTGATTAAAGTCAGTACTTAAAATAAACAGTATAAATAAAGTCCATAATTAACAAAACAGGTACATAAAATAAAATAAATGTCTACTAAATTAATTTAAAAGTTTACAGTCAAATAAAATAAAATAAAACAAGACAAAAATAGCCATAAAATTACACCATTACACACATTTTGAAAGCACAAACACACCTTGTTAAAAATGGTCAGCAAAATATTCTTCCAGTGAATAATATGGTCGTGTCACAAGAAAGCCCTTAAGTTTTTTCCTAAGCAATTTATCGTCCATAATATTTCTATACTTTAGAGGAATTTTGTTATATATTTTAATTCCCTCAAAAATAAGAGATTGTTTAGTGAGAGTAGTCCTGGTAATGGGCAATGGCAGGCCATTATTACGTGTATTATATGGGTTTGGAGTTGAATAATTTTTATATTTTTTATGAATCAGTCCCACTATTTCTAAAATGAAAATGCCTATCACTGTTAATATTTTGCCTTGAATAAATAAAGGCCTACAATGCTCCTTCATTTTTACATTAAATAAATAACGCACTGCTCGCTTTTGTAACACAAGAATCGAATTTAATAACTGCCGACTACAGAATCCCCAAAATGCAATTCCGTATTTCAAATGAGACTCAATCAACGAAAAATACACTGTTCTAGCCACATTTGAATCTAGTTTCCTTGACACTATTCGTACCGCATAACACCCGGTAGCCAACTTCTTATTTAATGCCATTATGTGGTCAGTAAATTTCAACTTATCGTCAATAAGTATACCTAAAAATCTAGTCACTAGCTTATTCTCTATAAAATGATTATTCAAAGTTAAACTATCACAGGTAAATTTGAAACTTAACACGTTGGTTTTAGTAAAATTAAAACTTAAACAATTTGCAGCACACCATTCATTCACTCTAATCAAGTCACACTCGATAATATGTTTCAAATCACAGTCATTCTTTCCATGCCATAAAATTGTTGCGTCATCTGCAAATAATGTAAATGTTCCTCGGATGTCAATTTTGGTCAGGTCATTTATATATAAAAGAAAGAACAGGGGCCCAAGAACAGAACCTTGTGGGACGTCACAACTCAGAGAAGAGACACTGGAAAATTCTCCATAGTACTTAACCATTTGCTGCCTATTTGAAAGATAGGAAGCAAACCAATTTAATGCCACTCCTCTAATACCATACAATTCGAGCTTACTCAAAAGTACTTCGTGATTCACACAATCGAACGCCTTTGAGAAATCACAAAAGACCGCAGCCGCGAAATCGCCCTCATTCAAACTGATGTAGAGTTTCTCTAAAAAAGAAAAAACTGCGTCCGTAGTGTTCTTGGAAGTCTGAAAACCAAACTGACATTCAGACAGAATGTTATGTTGGCTAAGAAAATTTGTTATTCTTCCTTTAACCAGTTTCTCAATTATTTTAGAAAGAGTGGGCAGGAGAGCTATTGGGCGAAAGTTTGTCGGTTGACTCCGATCTCCACCCTTATATATTGGTATTACTGTAGCTGTTTTAAGACATGATGGAAATATACCATTTAAGAAAGAATGATTTACAGCTCTAGACAGGAAATGCAATGCAATGTCAGGCAAATTTTCAAAAACCTTGATCGACATCTCATCCAAACCAGATGTGTTTTTATTTTTTACTTTTGCTATGATATTTTTTAGCTCGTTTACATCAGTGTCAAACAACACAAAAGAATTGGCCACAGAAATGCCTTTAAATAAATCTAACGGGCTTTTTTGTACATTAATTTTTGATGTTATGTCAGTTGCCACTGAACAGTAAAAGCTATTCAAGGCATTTAGGTCCATGCCCAACCGATCCTGCACCACACTATCCTTGCTTCTTAAGCTGTTGACTATATTCCAGCTTTCCTTGGCTTTATTTTTAGAATGATCAATCTGAGACCTGTAATGTGTTTCTTTCGCCAATTTTATAACTCTCCTGTATATAGACCTATATTTATTAAAATAATTATGAAAATTGATACTGTCAGTAAAGCCCATTGAGGCAGTATCACTGATCTCTACTATGGATCCCTACTCTTGTCGGCTGCTAAAGCCAAAAAATGGCAAACCATGGGCGAAAAAATGGGTTTCTGCACATCGGGCGGCAGTCATATTTTTGGATACTGGCCAGATGAGGGCATGCGCATAAGCGACTTCCTGTTATCGATCGGTTGTTTCGTAGTGCCATCCGTAAACAGCACAGTATCGGCTTAACGCTATTTTTGTTTTTATTTTTGCTTTGCAAGTTACGTGCGATTTAAACGGATTTATAGCGTTTTAAATGATTTATTTTATTTGTTCTTGTGTTTTTATTTAATATAATGGAATGTGTACATATTTTATTTGATTTATTTTCCTTTTTCTCTATAGGGTAAAAAATAGTGTTGCTTTACAACGTTTTTGGAGTTACGTTGTTTTCGTATAACATTAAATTTCCAAAACATGTAGTATGATATATTTCTGGCACTTTCCAAATGATTACCAACAGATAAACTGAATTTTTAAACAGTCAATTCTTTAAAAAAAAATCAAAATTCGCACCAAACCATAGAATAGTTTATTCTATCATATGAAAAAAGTACATTCATCAATATGTCAAGAAATGGTATAATTTCTCCATCTATTACATTACTTACATAAATAAAAACTAACGATTCATTTCAAAATATATTTATTTGGCAATGCAAGTAAGTATAATTATGTATAAAAACATACTTCCTCATAATGAAGTTGGAATATTTTAAAACATACATATATAACTTACAATAATTATAATGTATTATTATTTGGTTATATACATAAAATACTTGAGTACAAGGTTTATATTGTAGCCATAATCGGCTATTGGCTCTATAATTTCTAAGCTCTGTTTGAATTATTTTTCCAAATTGCCAACGAATTTTTTCCAGTAACTAATTTGCACAATGGCCATATTCTTGCATAACTTCATCTACCTTATATTTAACCGATGTTTTCAACCAGCTCAAATGTTTTTTTTTGTTCTGCAGCCAATCTGATTTATAATTTTGTATGTTTGAAGATTGTGGACATGACGTTAAAAAGCGTCGTTCATTATTAATACTGGTTTTGGAAGTAAATTCAGATTAGTTATGTCCGTACTCATTTTATGAAATTGTCATGAATCATGTTGTCATGGAAATCCTCACTTTCAAATCGTCAAATTAAAAAATTTCATTAATATGTTAACAGAAGCAAAATATTACGAAATAAGTTAGACAAATGTGAATTTCTTTTGTTGGTATATTTTTTTTATTCGCCCCCAGCAATGACCTTGTTCACTTATTTTATTTGAAATAACATTTTTATCATTTTGTCGAAAAAATTAATGCGATAAGAAAATATATGCTCCGTTCACCATTACGGCAGAAAAATATGAGTATATAAAATTATTTTCAAATCCTGCATATTCGTTAAAAAACCCATTTCGTATCAATATTTTCTTAAAAAATTTAAAAAAAAAACAAGGAAAAGATGATAATTATTTTTTCATAATTAGAGAATAAATTGCCGAACTTTAAAAATGTTAATTATTCACTCCCACCCCACAACAAGAAAGTTAACGCACACAGACGGAAACAATAGATTAGAGAAATAGTAAGATACATTTTCTTCACAATTTTACTTTCACAGTATAAGAAATGACTAAACTAACTCCCATCGGTACACTGATCGGATTATTCCCTTCTGCTTCAGATATTATTTGTGCCCATATGATATAACTCCCAGAACAAGAAAGTTACATGAGACCGACTTCTTTACTAAAGATTGCAACTTTGATAACTTGCTTCATTTAGACACCATTTATGACTAATTGAACTAACTAAATAGATTTTCGAAGTTCGGTTCTGTCGATGGTCACCTGATCAATTTGTACTGCGCATGCAGACATCTGGTCTAGGATGTTTACATTTTATTATCGTAAATTTGCCGTTTTTGGGATTAAGCTTTGCGGATCTATAATTATTTTATCTATGGGCAGTATAGATAAAATAGATAGTGACAAAAAAATTCTATCACAAGTTGGGAGAAATAAATTGATAGATTATTATTATAATGGAGAGGAAACGTGTGTTTGAACGTTAGCAAACATCTCAAGAACCATTAAACTAATCATCACCAAATTTTAATTATGACTTTATTTATGTATTCAGAAGTATCATAGGCTATATAAAAATGAAAAATTATTTACAATAAATAAGCAGGTAATAAAACCCTCCAGCTATGCCCTTCTCATTTGGTCGCTAAGCCCTCATGGCCCTTATGGCAACCCAAGGTTGCCAGATTGGGTAATTCTTTCACAATTTTAGGGAAAAAATATTTTGCGAAATTTTTGGGAAAAGTAGTCCGGGCAAAGTCGTTATGGAGGATGTTAGAATATGTAATAATTTTTCGTATTATTTAATTTTTAAAATAGCAGAGACCTATGTTTAACTTGACTTTTCCCAATACTAATTTTGATGTTGTGGTGTAACAAACTGTCATAACGTGATTTTATTTTATTCACCAAAGACGAACAATTTTTTTTTCAGTGGTAAATGTTACTTTCGTGGTCCATGGTTCATATGTCCATCTGAGGTGCCCAATCCGACCAACAAGTTATACTATAGGAACGAAGTACTTCTCTCGACGGAGGAAGATATCAATCCCATTGTCAGTATTATAGGAAAGTGTGCTGTATTGGATTACAACGATTATGTTTCACGTGAGTAAAAGTTCGTTTAATTAATATTAACAATTAGATAGATAATAGTTCCATTTTACAGATGTGTACAGTGAGTTTTTTTGTTATTTTATATATATATTTTTTTATAGTCCGGCCAACAGAAGTCCCAGAACAGGATGTTTTTATCTGTACGTCTATCTACGACGAGATTAACAGACAGATGAGAAAATTACCACCCGAGGGGTTGAAAAAGTACTACCATCTTCCGGAAGTTGTCGAGGACGAGTTCTACTATTTTACCAAACTGCTAAACCCACCAAAGGTAAGTGGAAGGTTTTTATTTTCGAGTTAACCACTTATTTTAGGGTATGGAGTAGGATCACGCTTCATTAACACGTGGTAAAATTTAAAAGTGTAGGTTATAAATATATATAAAAATTGAAAATGTGATAAATGTTGTGTTCTATTTAATTTTACAAATTTGTATTGTGGCAATAAACGAATTAGCTTTTTATATGGAACACCGCTAATCAGTAGCGTAACTAAGAGTGTGCCCCCCCCCCCGCAGATCTTTGAATCCACCCTACTATTTTGCACCCATCTTGATCCTTCATATTTATTCATTTTCATCAAGGGACTTAAGGGAAGCCCTGCGCACCGCGGGGTCCTTATTTACTCCACTGCCGCTAATGCATTTTTTTTAGATAAGAAACTGTACAGGGTAGATCTGAAAAGTGCTATATTTAGCAACTTAAATTTATTTAATGAAAAAACATATTGCATATCATTACATTTTGAGATTCTACAATAAATTAAAGACATCTTTCATAAAATATAACCTTCTTCTTCTTCTACGTTGACTAGGGATATCCCTGTTTGTCATTCAATCTACACCCGCCTTATTCTGCTGATGAAGAGAACTAGCTCTGGGTCCATCTCTTTGGTGGTCGTCTTGGTAATCTTCTTCCTCTTGGTCGTCCATACATACAAACTTTGGCTAGTCTCTCTTCACTCATTCTCTCAACGTGTTCTTTTTCTTTTTTTTTTGTCCATTTGACCACGTCCTGCACATTACATTTTTCTCTGATTAAGGTATTTGTCAGCCTATTTCTGATTGACACGTTCGACATTGATCTCAGTACTTTCATTTCGGTGGTTCTCATTTTTTGCTTTGTCTTCTTAGTGTCTGCTCTTGTTTCCGTGGCATAAGTTAGAATTGGTCGTATCATGGTCTTATATATTTTTGTTTTTCCCTCTATTCTCATGTATCTGTTTCGAAATATAACATCTCTTAAGCATCCTGCCACTTGTAGGGCTCTTGTATTTTGTGACAGTACTTCTCCTGTAAGGTTACGACAGCTTGTTGTGTCAATGCCTAGGTATTTAAAGTTCATGACTTGTTCAATTATGGCATTTTCTATCTGTAGCTTACATCTTCTTGGTTCCTTGGAAATTACCATACACCTTGTTTTATTCGTTGATATCTGCATATTGTACTTCTTAGTTGATACGTTAAATAGGTGTGTCAATCTCTGGAGGTCGTCTTCGTTATCTGCGACTAGGACCGCATCATCCGCATATCATATTATATTGATATTGTGTCCGCCCATCTGGTATCCGCGTTTCGGTCTGATGTCCTCTATTATGCGGTCCATTATCAAATTGAATAACAAGGGGCTTAGCGAGTCTCCCTGCCTTATCCCTTCGTTCTTCGGTTAGACCTTCGGATGTTATTATTTTTGTGCTGGAATTTGTGTATAAGTCATCAATTATGTTTATGATCTCCGCTGAAACATTTTTCTGTTTTAGGATGTCCGTTATGTGCTGCTTCTTGATGCGGTCAAATGCTTTTGTTAGGTCAACAAAGCATAAGTATGCAGGGTGGTTAAATTCTATTGATTTTTCGATTATTTGTCTCACTATAAATAAGGCATCTGTGGTTCCCCTGTTTTTTCGAAAACCCTGTTGTTCCTCCAAGATCTCTATTTTCTCTTCAAGTTTGTCACGAATAATTGCTGTAAATAGTTTGGTGACAGAGTTAAGAAGTGTAATTCCTCTGTAGTTGTCCGGGTTTTTGTGGTCATCTTTTTTGTGTACGGGAATTGTATAGCTGGTTTTCCATTTTTGCGGTACTTGCTCTTCTTTAATAATTTTATTAAAAAACTTTTGTAACTCCTCGGTAAGCATTTGGCCTCCGTATTTCAATAATTCGTTGGTAATTAGATCTGGTCCAGGAGATTTTCTATTCTTTAAATTACGTATTTTATATTCTATTTCTTCCAATGTTACCTGCATTTTTGTAGTGCTCAGATTTATGGATTTTGCTGTTATGCTAGTGTGAATCGTATTTGTATTACCAAATTGTCTTTCAAAGTATGATGTCCATTCTTCCTTTTTGATGTGTGCTATACTGATGTATTCATTAACATTTTTTTTTCGTATAACCTATCTATCTATAATTGTTTTTAAGATATTTCCGCTTTTCCTCTTTTAAAATTATTTACGGATTTATCGGTATTTATCATAGTCTAAGGTGTTGATAATTTTAAATCCCCAGTGAATCAAAGAAAATTACACGCAGTGTGTAGAAAAGGTTAATGTCTGGACAGACATTTGTTGTTGTACAATATACATACATTTAATCTCCAATCCACGTACAGTAGTGGAAAAATGTATGGAAACTTTTAATTATGTTCGTACTAATTAATACTGAATTTATCAAGAGCTTTTTACATTTCGCTAAAATGCAGAAATACCATTGATATACATAATTATCGCGTTTAATAATCTAAAAAGAAATGTTTATATTTTTTTTTTGCGAAAAGGAATTTGTGGTTGGAAATAAGTATGGAAACTATTTGTATTTTGGTTTTAAAGTATTCAGTTTCAGTTCTACGGTGTAATTTATCGTGCCAAAACACCTTTTTTTATGTGATTTTATACAAAAAATTGTGGATGTATTTAAAATGGGGAGAAAAAAGTCCTTGATTGCAAAATATTTAAATATTTTTACAAGTGTTGTACCGAAAATAATACAAAAATATGATAGTCGTGGTGATGTAAGAAATGCGCCTAAGTCGGGAAGACCTCGTAAAACTACTTCTCGAATCGATAAAACTATTTTGAAGATTTCAAAACTTGACCCCAGAAAAACGTCCAGACAAATAAAGAACGAAATCTCGGAGAAGTTTGGTGTTAAAGTGACAAGTAGAACGGTACGCAATCGTCTACTTGATCGAGGTCTTTATGGAAGAGTTGCTGGTAAAAAGCCGCTTCTATCAAAGAAGAATAGTAAAATATAACTGTACTTGAGTGGCCATCCCAATTTCGAGACTTAAACCCAATAAAAATCTTTAGGACGTCTTAGATCGCCGTATTTCAATGCAATTCCGGTATCAAAAAACAACAACAACTGTTTAATATCATTAAATCAGAGTGGGCGCAAATTCCTCCAGGAACTTTCCAAAAATTAGTTAACTCGATGCCTAAAAGATGCCAGGCAGTCTTAAATGCTAAAGGGTGTTCTACAAAATACTAAAAAACTGTTAGTTGTATGTTTACAACAATGTTTTTTGATGACATTTTAAAAATTTCCATACTTATTTCTGTCATTTGAAAATTTCTTATAATTTAAAAATGTAAATCTCACGGAAAATAATTTTCTTTAAAAACTAACGAAATATTGCTTTACATTACATTATAATTATGTCTACGCTGCACTAATTTGCAGAAAGAAATACAACTCGTAATCCTAAAGGTTTCCATACTTTTTTCCACCACTATATATACAGGAAACTAAGATCTATCTATTCCTTCGGTTGAGCAGATTTTGATAAATTTATAATATCTTTCATAGCTTTCTCTTATCGGCCATCTTAAGCGCGTAGATCTGACTTTTCCTCGGTTGTGTTAGTTAGGAATCTTGCTCAGAGTGCTGGACTGGATACAACAGGCACTGATTATGACTTAAGGAATACAAATGCGGTATTTGAACGACCAATTAGAGTGTTAAATATTTCTGTGGCGATCATTAATAATATATACAGTGTAACTCATAAATATACACGTGGACGGGCACAATTCTGGTCTAAAAGTTTCATTTGTAAGAACATTTAACATTTTGATGTTTTAGTTGCCATATTGTATTCACCTTTCTAAATTTTGACATGCACAGTGTAAGTTTAAGTGTACGTAAAAGAGAGCACAGTTTGGAAGTATTAAAAGTTTAATTCGAACAGATATTCAACTTATTTCAGCGAAAATTTTAATTTTGTGACATTTTAGCCGCTATATTGAATGTGTCATAGTCAGTTTCAAAAGACTCTCTGTGTTCAATGAGAGCAGGTTCGAATGTCTACAATTTAGGATATAGTTTTCCTTGAAAACTAAAAAGTAAAATTTCAAATATGTCAAAAACAGTTAGGTATTGGACATTGACATTATATATGAAATATGTCTATAATTTTAAGTAGAATCTAAAAATGAAAAGACATATAGGGTGTTCCATTTAAAATAAGTAGGAATGCATCAACGTCCGATATAATCGGAAGTGCTACCATCTTGAAAATATTTTGGCAAATTTTGAAAATTTCCCAAAATCTTTTCCAATATATATATATATATATATATATATATATATATATATATATATATATATATATATATATACAATAGTAACGTTTTATAAAAACGATTAAAACACTTCACTTTCAAATTTTGCCATGAGGGCTTTAAAGTTAGATAAAGTTCTGCTTTGCTAAGATAATAATAACAAATTTAAATGAGAGTAAATACGATTTTTTCTCTTTACATCTATCCAAAGTTACATCTGTTTACGTTAATTTCTATAAAATTAAAATTACAGCGTTTAGAGTCGAGTTTCTTTTATTGATCAGCGAGGCCCACAACCAGGCCAATTAATTTCATAATATGTAGCAAATCATCTACATTTCAACATTGATTAAAAATAATTTTTTTCTACTTAAAACGTATTTAGAGGTCTTATACTGTTACGTCACATGTAAAACTGAATTTTTGTATAAATATCGTGCAGGGTAACGTACTGTTACTGCACGTAACTTTCATTTAAAATTAATCACAGTCACAATGGTATAAATCTATCCCTTTTTGTGCAGGTGTATGGGTATCTTATTACTTAAAAAATAGGTTTATGTTACTGTATTTTTACCCTTTAAGATAATTTTTGCACAGATCTGTAAAAAAGGTGTAAGAGTAAAAAACTAATATTGCGTTTAATTATAAACATTCATGGAATACAAGCAATATTTTATTTTTTAATATGGTTTTTTAATTTTTTTATGTAATTTATCGTTTATTTTGTTCTATTAAAGTTTTTGCAATAATATTTTAATGGTGGAAAATAACTAATACTTCAATATTATTCAAATTCAAAATGAGTGTTATTATCAGTTTTGTTGATAAAGCAAATAAAATGTATGTACAATCAATAATAAAGAAATAAAAATATTAATGTAGTACTATACTAATGATAATAATAACGCAATACATGACAATAGAAAGATATGACTCAGCCGCAAAGATACTCCACCAAAAGTACCACTACTTGCTACAAATATACCCTGGAACCTATTCTTTAGAACAACGAGTTCAAGCTATATTGAGATCGAACGGTTCTAACAGATCAGACAGTTGCTGATAATAGGCCAGACATTATATTAACAGATAAAATTTCTAGGCGAACTACACTGACTGACATTGCTATACCTAACAACAACAACATTAAGTCAAAATACAATGAAAGAGCGCCAAATACAGAGATTTGGAGGTGTAAATTCGTAGACAATGGGCAATGAACAGCGTCCAAACAATTCCCATAATTTTGTCAACAACTGGAGTGATACCAAAGAACCTCCTGTAGAGCATCACGGGACTGGGCCTAAGTGAGAATCTGTATAAATCGATTCAGAAAGCAGTTTTCCTTGCAACCGCGCGGACCGTCCGATGGATTAATAATAATAATAATAATAATTTTACAAATAATTAAAATTACATGAAAAACAGTAAAATTACTTAAAATAATACAAATCAATGTGTACACCACCAACATTAATCAATATAATAAAAATAAAAGTTAAAAGTAAAACTATATATAACCACTTAAGCCCTAACACAATTTTAAAATACCGATGAGAATGCTAAAATAGATATTTTTTAACCTTTCCCTTAAAAGACCACAACCCATCAAAAAAGAAATCAATGTCGGTCTCCCTAGCCACTTTCTTAGCATTAATGCAACATCTAGTGACAGCAGACGAAACACCGTAATTTGTTCTATGGAACGGAACATGAAATAGATCACCCCCACGCAGAACTCTCGGCGGAACATGCAAAGAGATTGCATTCAGTAATTCGGAACAATCAATATGGCAGTTTATTATCTTAAACAATGTACAAACATCAATAAAGCTTCTTCTATCCTGTAAAGAGGGAAGTCTTAGGAGTTGCAATATCTCGTCATAAACAATATCCTCACTCAAAATACTCAACCTATAGCCTACAAACCTCAGAAATTTTCTCTGAACTTTTTCAATTTGATCAATATAAGTTTGGTAATATGGGGACCAAATGGGACAAGCATATTCGAGAATTGATCTTATATATGCGCAATACAACATTCTAAAACACTCGACAGAAAACTCAGTCATTGATCTCTTAATGAAGCCTAACAGTTTCAAAGCTTTGTTAGTTACGTAATTAACGTGATAATTAAAATTCAAATCTTTATCAAAGAATACTCCAAGATCCTTTTTGAAATTCGTATGCTCCAAAAGACTGTCACCGATCATGTAGTCATATTGTATAAAATTTTTCTTCCTGTAGAACTTCATTACTTTACACTTTCCGTATTCAGCTCCATACCATTCATTCTGCACCATTCATTCAATCTCCTTAGATCCTCTTGCAATTCCTCGCAGTCACTTAACTTATTAATCACTCTATAAATTTTGAGATCATCAGCATATAATAAAAATTTAGAATCAGTAACAAAATTACCTATGTCATTAATATACAAATTAAAGAGGAGTGGAGCTAGATGGGAACCCTGTGGCACACCTGATGTGACCAAAACCTCCTCAGAAGTGTAACCCTTAATCTTTACTATTTGTCTTCGATTTGACAGATAACTTTGGAACCAACTTAACAGACTTCCAGAAATACCATACTGTTGTAATTTATTTACCAGTAGACTGTGGTTAACACGATCGAATGCCTTTGAGAAATCTGTGTATATTGAATCCACCTGACACACTCCCTCCAAAGCCCCTACCAGATATTGCTCATAGATAAGCAAGTTAGATACCGTCGAACGCCCCTCTACAAAACCATGCTGGAACTCAGCTATAACATTCCGGAAACGAGGCTTAATCTTGGAGTCAATTATTGATTCAAAAATTTTGGCAATCAATGATATTTTACTAATAGCACGATAGTTAGTCACTAAAGATTTATCTCCATTCTTGAAAATAGGTGTGACATATGACAGTTTCCAAATATCTGGGTATTTACCACTGGAAACAGAAAGATTAAATAAGAGTCCCAAAATATGCGCAAGAACACAACAACAATTCTTCAAAAATAAATTGTGGGTAATACAGTAGATCACTTTGCCACACTAGGACCCGATAACATGGAAAGGGTCCCTACAGAGCTTCATACTTTTGGTATTTTTGTATACCTGGTATGAGTCAATATTCCCTGAAGGAAGTGCGAAAATCAACACAAGCATTCTTCAAAGCAGGAAAAAAAAATAGCCTGATTCGAATACAGGTTTTGGATAATTCGGATGTCTCTGTTGCCCGTCCTAGACCATTTAAGGACTTGCACATTGTCAAAGGCTTTTTCAAAATCAATACTACATACATACATCACAATTTACGTCCCGACCCTGAATCAACACTTGTCCATCAAAAAGACCTTCCTTGGTTCCCAGACCCTTACGAAAACCTAAGTTTCCCCCATTTTATCGTCCACTTTACTATCTATTCTTCCATGTGTTATACGTAGAAATATCGTTATAATATGGCTCATTAAGCTAATAGTCCGATGGTCATTGTATTTTGTTACTCTGTTCTTTATTAGAAGCATAACAAAGGCTGATTTTAACAAGTCCTCTGGCATAATTTGAGTTACATATACTGTGCTGAAGAGCTCTGTCATTGCTCCGATTCCTTTCTCCTTTAGCAGCTTAAATATTTCAATGATAGGCGTATTTTGGGGAGTTTGAAAAATGTGTTAGTGACTACTATTTGATGTTCTAAACAGAACCAATCTTCGTATTTAGATCACCCATGAATATTGTTATTTGATGTTTTTTAGTGTCATCATAGAATTCTTCACTTTCGCCATCGTCCGACTCTTGTGTAGGCGCATACACTTGAATAATATTCAGAACTACTGTTGTTATTGCGAGATGAAGCATGATTATTCGATCTGAGCAGAGTATTACAGTACTTAAGCTTTTGCCACGTCTCTAGATAAAACAATTCCTACTCCGTTTCAGTGTTGTGTAGTATAAGATCAACATTTATTGTTCCACCAAGTAGGTTTAATCTCTTCATTCCTTGTATTGTATTGTGGATTTTCCCTGCCTCATATATGCTTCTGCTATTCCATGCCCCAATTTTCTTGAGATTTGTTGTTCTGATTGTCGCTGACCTGGTGATTCTTAGCACCCCTGTCACATTCAAGGGCCGCTCCTACCACGGAGTACAAACGCTGTCAGCCGCCCGTGTCAGATGCTGCTCGACCTTCGTTACTAGTAGCTACGCTACAGCCGGCTTCGCTCTCTGGACACTGGAGGCTACTGAGCCCTCTCACCAACGACTCCTAGAGAGGAGGAGCCAAATTTACAATATTGCATGACACCTGTAATCTTGGGAAGAGTTGTGATGATACCTTTTCTACAACCAATGCAATTTTAAATTATTTCTTTTTTTTATTTTATATTTTGTTCACAGACCGTTCTGAGAACGGTACTGCATTTCGCCTGATAATAAAGTATCTACACAATTTTTACAGTACACTTTTATACAGTGAAAATATTTTTTTATGTTTTAAAGTATTATTGCAAAAACTTGATTTATATGGTTGGCATGATTCTACGAAGAATGACTGTTAAAAGTCGCTTTTTCTCTGCTTTTGTATTCTGATCTGTCATTTTTTTCCCTTTACTTTAATTTGCGTGTGTGCATGTGTCGATGATGTGTGTTACAGGTTAACGTTAGGGAAGCCTTGAACGCCAAATTGAAACAGAAGCTTATGGATTTGAACGGGGTAAGTATAGACTTAAGATTATTTTAATTTATTTATAAATTTCCTGTGTTTTTCTTTGGCTAGAAAAATTTCGTTTTTGCTTTGATGAAAAATTATGCAGATTCTAAATACAGTTTTGTTACCACCTTATGAAACAAATAAGTTGTCGAGCACTTCTAGTTTGAATTGTAGAAAGCATTCGAACTAATATTCAGGGTTTCTTAAAAAGAATATTATGCTTGTTCCTAAATTATTTAACGCATTTTGAATGTCGAATGAATCGTGCTAATTATTAAAAAATAGTGAAAACTAACGATTTTTCGTTATAAATAATAAGTAAGATAGAAAGTGTAATTTGGCTTTTGACCGTAACAAGGAATGCAAAGCATATATTACTATTTTTTCGAATTACATTTCTAATGCAAGGTGTTATAAAAATATTTTATTTTACTGTCTTAAGGGGTGTTTTTTTCAATTTTGTGATATCTTATCACATTTTAAAGTTTTTTAATGAAACACTCTGAGTTGTATTTGTAGAAAAGAAACCTAAGAACAGTGTATACAAAAGTTTGTATTTGTACCAAAATTGCAAAAGTTTATTTAAGATTATTTAACATGGAATTGAAAGCAGAGCTGCGCTTAAAACAAATTATTTTTTAAGCACTTTTTGATAATACATTAAAATTATACGATAAACTTGTTTTATCTCTGGAAAAGGAAACGAATTGAGGTATTTTAATAACACCCTGAAAAAGTTAAAGGTAGTCTCATCAAACCTAAGGAGATAATGTCTTAAAAACTACATGCCAAACTTATGATGTTAGACCTTTCTCAATACTTTATATAAGCACTTTTCAACCTTTCATTATTTGTCATCCGAGTTTTAACTAATTTACTTTATTAATTTTTTCTTTGGCTTCGATACGTCATACTTGTTTAACAGGTTATCTCCCTACTAGTAGTAAAATCACACTCCACTTTATACCGCTCTTCACAGATTGAGAATTTCTGCTTTGTACTAGCAATTTGGAAAGACCAGTTTATTATATTATAAAGGTATTTACTTGAATGATTCTTAGCACACTTTCTTTTGTATGTTAGCAAATAAATGATCCCTCATTGGGAGTAGCTTTTAGAACGATGAAAACTTGACTAAAATTCGTTTAATTTTTATACAAGTAGGGTACGCGTTCATACAAACAGACAATGTGTACTCCACCATTCCGTTACGTTCAAACAGGTTTATATTGGATGGGGCGGCCAGTCGGCGATTGCCGGCAAAATTCCAATGGGATTAGACAAGGGGATAACAAGGGAATAATTTTATTGTTAAAAGTAGTTTTCGTAATTTGGTAGCGCGAAAATAGATGAAATATCAAAATATATAGGACAAATAAAATTTCAAGTTAACCTTGTAGCGTAACAGTAAGGTAACAGAATAGTAAATTGGCAGACAATTTTTAGGTCACTTGGTGTATACGTTGTGGTCTCATATAATTATTATTGCCACACAAATGAATCGAAAATCGCTAAGTTTGAAAATGATTTAGATCTATACTTGCAAAGCTACAAAACGTAATAAAATCGTAAGAAAAAATAACACAGAACAGCTTTGACGTTTTAAGGTAACATAGTCAGGATGGCGCTGCAAGCACCATCTCTAGGGGTGGCCGGATACTTCTCATCCGACCCTCGTATCTATATTTTTGTTTAAAACTATTTGAGATATATAACACCGCAATTTCATACGCAAAACACGCTGTTGTCCTTATGTGTAAAATCAGACAAAAAATATCCTACCTAAAAAAGCCATTAGAAAGTCTCCCTCTAATTTTGAAAATTGCTCAACAGAATAGTTGCCGTTTTTATTGTCCTGTAAATCATAAATTTTCGAGGCGTGAAATTTAAAATTTGTATTTTATGTTATTCTTAAGCCAGTTTAAATCTATAATTTTTGTGTTTCAAAAAGGCTTTCTATAAAGATGCGAATGCCAAAAAAAAATTTAAATACTTTACAAAATTCCTCTCTCTGACTTCTCGGCTCGCGTCTTCTTAAATTTGACCTTAAAAATTACAAAAAAAAGACTGTTTCTTGCATAAATCTACTGGATATTGCCCCTACACCCGAACTCTTAGGTATGAAACTATTTTCTTTCCTTTACACAGTACCGTAGGGTGCTAATAAGACATATTGTGGTATCTACGCCACTGGCAGTTCAATTCTACAGGCAATTCGCCAGCTTATTTCATGCTTGGTGCTTAATTAGAGCTAGAGCAACCCTTCTAGATAAGTTACTCAGACTGATTTTTGAATATAAACAGTGATAATTCTCGAATTGTCTGGTATGCATCCCCCACACACACATACTTTTGAAAATTCTTGTCACTTGTGTGACTAGCTCTGTACAATGCATGAAAACTGCCGGATGCAGAGTTAACCGCTCGCCAGAGGTATATTTATTCTTTCACTACATAAGGGACCAATTTGTGGGACGAAAATTTTTCCGCCCTCTTTCGAACACGCAGCCACGCCACAATCCCTCTCCTATGCACTTTCGGACTTGCCCCGGTACGAGCTCTCCCTTCTTATACCGTACAGTGAGCTCGGACTCCCGCCTCGGTCATCAAAGGGTCAAATGTTTTATTTTTTGCATTTTGTAAGAGCACTCCTGCACACATGTCTGTTCAACAACCAAACCAGAAGTTATGAAGAATAAATGCATATCGTTCGTTCTCTTTTCTGGTTAAATAAACAAAAAAAAAACAAGATATAAAAGGCTTTTTCTAGCGACATCACAAACCAATCAGCGGGAACCAGAATTAACAATGGAATGGACCTAATTTGTAATACCAGTGTCCAAAAAATTTTAGAAATTTTCATAAGATATGGCACATGTTTTTTGAAACACCCTGTATAAGGAGCAAATTTTTCTATATGATCATGGGATAATTATAGAAATAGTATGGTTCCAAAGAATCATATAATTTAGAAGAATTAATGTGATCAATTAAATAGTGCCTACGTGACTAAATTACCGGGTTTAGATTTCCTTCAATTTTTGATAGTAAACTGCGGTTTTAATGATATATATTTCAATTATATAAATTTTATCTATTGTTTTTATACATTTTTTCTATTTGTACCATTTTGCAAAAAATATTTCGACAAAAAAGATTTCAAATTTTTAATATTTTGTCGATTGAAACCTCAACACAACGCCATTATGTCTGTCAAGCGTCATTTCCCCCTTCCTGCTGTCAAAATATCAGTCCGTGTCGCTGATCGGTGCACACGGTTGTTTTGTGCCGGATTTTTCCGAAATTTTCATGGAAAACTCTCAAAAATACTGCCGTTTTTTGTAGAATGTAAAGCGGTTATAGTTAAAAAATACCCTGAAAATGGATAATACCATGGATAGCATGTCTTTTAGCATCCCGGTGAGTTAAAAGTTTGTGGAATGTTGTCCCCGAAAGTAGTCGATTTTGGGCGAAAAATGAGCTTTCTAAATTTAATCAGACAGATTAAATTACCATTTTATATTTATTTATTTGGATTTTCTTTTAAAATATATTGAAATTAAAAATTTTCATCTTTGAAGTTGATTTTTCGGTGAAAATTGTGATTTCAATTTCATATAATAAATTAAAGATACGCACTCTAAAGGCGTTGGCTTGGTAAAAAGCTTTGTACAAAATTATTTTTTTTCCTAAATGCGTCATAAATTCAATCTAGTCTATATGAAAATTAAAAATTTTTTTAAATTTTAAGGTCAATGACCCATTTAATTAAGTTAGTTATTTTAAAGAAATATTGAGAACAAAATGCAGTTTAAAGTTATACAGTTATTTATAATGGAATAAAATTATATTTAATGTACTTTCTAAAAACGTTAGGCTTTTTTATGATGTCAAACGGGTTATTTAGATTTATAATGGATACTGAGTTATTAGTTTTCTCACATTTTTATTTTTAGGTTTTGACACATTTTTTTTTATTCTAAACAATATATCTTTGAATATGACTCTACACCTTGGATCAATATTATCGTAAAAAAGGCTAGATATTAATTATATTGTTGCTAAAAATAAATCATGGCCAAACAGCGTTAAAATAATTGTCATTGATAGTAATTATTCAGTATTCGGTATGGATTAGAAACAAATTGTTCTTCCAATATGGTTTTATGTGAAAAATGGAAAATTCTTAAGTTTATTTTTTTACCATCGGATTTCTCACTTGGGACTGGCCACTTTAAAATTTATATTCGTACAGAATAGTATCTTCTCTCTTTGAATTCAATTTCTTTCGTTCACAAAATAAATGGCTAAAAATTTTACCGTTTACACTACAAAACTATAGAGCAATGTCAAGAAACATCAGTAAATTGAATAGTCACTTCTGTATTTTAGAGAACTAGTATTAGATGTTTTGTTAGACCTGCTCCATAAGTAAGCATATTATTGGGTAATCGTTTCGATTAAGTGAAATCTAGGAGACGGTTTTTTGGAAAAAAATTGATACTTACCCCCTATTTCGAGGTTTTAGAACACGATTCTGGTCTTGGTTTTTCACCATTTTTCCTCACTTCCCCGGAAAACTCAATATTCGCCACGTTTCACTTCACAAGGTACTCTTCTTGCCAAAGAAAACACCTAACATTCATATTTATTTTGAATGGTGCTAATTAAAATACATTGTATGTAATATATTTCAACTATTTTTGCACAAATTTTAGTAAACAAATTTAGAAAAACTTGTATTTTCAGTGAAAAGGTAAAAATACTTTTCGTAAACGTCATTGATCATTATACTACTGAAAACATGAAATATTTATTGTGACGTTGCCAAGTGTAAAGTACTTTCTTGGTATGAACTGTAGTATTTATCCATTGTCAAAAACATGTAATGTAAAAAAAGTGTAAAATAAATCTTAATCTATCAAAATTTTGGGTTAGTTAAAGTTGGTTTATATTGGTTTTAGTTAGTTTGGAAAACTGAAACTAACCTAAACTGATGTAGCTATATTAATTAAAAAATGTTGTTCTCCAGCAGAGAGTATGTAGAGGCAAACAAACTGCCAAGTAAGGATATTTGGAAATATTCGCATTTAGTATCTAGATTAAGATGTATAAAAATTAATTGGGATTATAAATTCAGTGGAAACAGGGTATTGCTTGGCGCCAAAATAATAGAATCTTCTCATGAAAACAGGAGGGATAAACCTGTTCTGTGTATTTATAACATTCATGATACACGATTTTATGATCGGAATATTTTTATTCATGCCTTTCATCTTGCATTTTGTTTTCACTGAACCCTTTCTGCTGACAGTGATAAAAAGTATTTGATCCCCTAAACCTTTAATATTTGGAGACAAAATCAAAGAAGGGAACAATGTTTTTCCGGTCCTTTCCAGAAATCATTTCTGCTCTGGCAAGAGTACTCTTTCCAAACAAGTGGCGTCACACCGTCGTTTTTCTTGATTTTTCTAAGTAGAAAAGTGCATATTTATGAAATTTTATATAACATTAAGGCGAAATTGTGGTTATAACAAGATTTTAACAATTTAGTGCAAAAAATTATTTTCTCTACTTTCTGGGAAACCGGCGAAAATAGTGGAAAACTAAGGCGTGAATCGAGTTCTATGATCTCAACATATGGAGTAAGAATTGAAATATTTTCAAAAGTTTTCTTAGATTTCACTTAATCGAAACAATTACCTAATTTTTTTTTACATAATTCCACCAACTCGTTTTAGTTGTTTTGAGATTTATTTATCTTTGATCGGTGTGAAGGTTAACTTAAAGAACAAATAACAGTCACATTTTTTATTAAAAATATGTAATTTGCAACATATTGACGAAAGTTTAAACTTATATTCTGGACGCAAATTTTTATGTTTTTAATATCGTAAAGCAAACTATTAAACTTGTAAACAAAATTCTTAATTTATTATTGATCTTATCTCTTAGCATTCAAGAAATCGTTTTGTTGCAAAAATTGTTACTGAATTTATACGGAATTGAAATAATTAAATATGAATTAAGCTTACTTCATTGACAATCTTTTTAACTAAGTCGTTTTAGGCCATCTTTTAAGTTTTATAATTGTTAAACATACAAAAAAACAAGAAATTGTGTCACATTTATCCCCAAAATATCTACTACATTTATGGGGCCCTACAATAATAACACCCTTTCTAGGAGACATCGCCCACCCTAACAAAGTTGGCCGACGTCGATATAGTGATGGAAGATTCTCTTGACGGCGGGTCTCTATCGGTGGGGTCAGGGGAAATACCCGCGGCGGTAAACAGTATCCTCATGACCTCTGGTATTCCTACTAATACTACCACTAGTACTAGTAGTGTCCAGCAGAGTCATACTCCGGCCACTCCCGCGCCTACTCCCAGCACTACCAAGAAGGTAAGGAATTTTTTGAAAAACAACCCACTTTACAATATTAGTTTGTGGAGTTTAAGCGAATGCTTATCGGTAGAGATTTACAAGTGACAAATTCACTTAAACTTGAGGAATTTAAACTCGGAAGTTCATTATTTTTCATTTGAATATAGATTCAAAAAGTATATAAAAATTTCCTAGAATTTTTTTTATTAGTATTTGTAGTTGTCTTTTATTTCTGATCAAATGTGAAAAGTTAGAAATAAGAACCAAAGAAGCAATCTACAACTTTAATTTTTCTGTGATCTCATGCCTTGAAATATTTGTCTGAGATAATAACTTTAAAAATATATATATTTTTAATTCTGAATTTAGTAACTATCATGCAAGAGTTTTAGTTATTTTCTGATGATAATAGACCATATTTTCTGAAGTTTAGCTTATTGGTGTTAACATATGAAATTCCACAGACTTTTCACTGAAAATTATAAAGGGTGTTTTTTTTTATAGAGGTATAGAACTTTTAAATGGAATAAAAGAAAGATGAATTTTTTAAATTGACATGAAATTTACTTTATTCGAAAGATAACCTTCTGGCATTATAATTTAAATATGACTTCTGACATATGACCGCCACGGCTGGCTCGGACGTAGTCTAATCTGGAGGTCCAATTTTCGATGACTTTTTCCAACATTTGTGGCAGTATATCGGCAATAACGCGGCGAATGTTGTCCTCCAAGTGATCAATCGTTTCGGGCTTATCGGCGTAGACTAGAGACTTCACATATCCCCACAGAAAATAGTCTAGCGGCGTTAAGTCGCACGATCTTGGAGGCCAATTCACGGGTCCGAAACGTGAAATTATGCGGTTACCAAACGTTTCCTTCAATAAATCAATTGTGGCACAAGCTATGTGACATGTTGCGCCGTCTTGTTGAAACCACATCTCCTGCACATCATGGTTGTTCAATTGATGAACGAAAAAGTCAGTAATCATGGCTCTATAGCGGTCACCATTGACTGTAACGTTCTGACCAGCATCGTTTTTAAAGAAGTACGGACCAATGATTCCACCAGCCCATAAAGCACACCAAACAGTCAGTTTTTCTGGATGTAACGGTGTCTCAACATACACTTGAGGATTATCATCACTCCAAATACGGCAGTTTTGTTTATTGACGTATCCATTCAAACAAAAGTGACCTTCATCGCTAAACAAAATTCGCTTATGAAAATCGGGATCAACGGCAATCTTTCCGCAACATCTTCCATAAAGTGAATGGACACATATCCAATTCCTGTGCACGATGGCGGATAGACTGATTCGGGTCTTCCTCTACGCTACGCTCTACAGCAGCAGTGACTTCTTCTGTACGCACTGTATGACGTCTCTGTGGATGCGTATGACCATTTAGAGTAAACGTGGTGCGAAAACGTTCCATAGTTAATTGAATTAATTGCTCTGATGGACGATTATGTTGACCGTAAAATGGACGTAGTGCGCGATACGTATTTCGAACAGAACCATGATTTTCAAAATAAATTTGCACAATTTGGAAGCGTTGTTCAGGCGTCAGTCTATTCATGTTGAAATGCCAAACCAAACTAAACATAAATCACTTGACAGCTGACAAAATGGCCGCCAGTTAAAAAAGTGTTGCCATCTTAAAGTTTTATACCTCTATAAAAAAACACCCTTTATTAAATAAACAAGAACCCATTCATTGCCTATACCATAGCCTTATTTCAAAGTCGTTCTAAAATTACGAATAAATGAGAAAGATTTTAAATAATTAAAATTTAGTATCTTTTACAACTTATTTTTGTTCACTGTTCTCTATAATCCCTTCAAAGTTCATGATAAACATGAATGTAATTGTTTTATTACAGTCCTGATCTTATAAATAGCACAGTTTGTATTTTTCGTTTTCTGTTACGATATATTTATTGGATCGAGTGTATTGGCAATTGCAAAAAATTTAAAATATTTGAAAAAGCTCATTCACAGAGCTCTAAATCCATATAATCATATTAAGTCGACATAAAATTATATAAGAATTAGAAAATTAAAATCTTCAAAATGAATGGATGGTACGATTCAAAGAATTAGCAAAGACAGTCTATTATTAAATTATTCCTAATTTATTCAAATTTAAAATAAGGTATATTGTCAAAAACATCAATTTTTGTTGATAAGGCATAGTTCATACAAGTGTAAAATAGATAAATATAAAATTTAAAAAAAAAAACACAAACACACACACAAAATCAAACACTAGTTGAGGAAAATTAAATTAAAATCCAATACTCAGGTTCAGAGATTGTCAGTATAATATTCCTCAAGGAAATAATAAGCTTTTCCAGAGAGTACCCTTATTATAATTTTTTGAAATGCAGACCCTTGCTTTTTTATTAACACTGGTAAGATTGGATTAATGACTTCTTAGAGAAACTGGATGTTAGTAGTGGCAGGTCAGCTGGCGGTTTGTGTACTAATGATCCAAGTGAATGCTTGTTTTTTTAAACACCAAAGATTTAAGAGGTAATATTTTTTTACTCAAGAATAATGGTCTACATGGGTCTCTCGGTTGAGCCCCATAGATGAAATGAAGAACTTTTTTCTCTATAACAGAGGGTGTATTCAGAAAATATGAACTGGTCATGCCCCAGAACACTATACTATATCTAAGGCAGGACTCGACCAATCAATGGCTATACCATTACCTAAACAGCCACAACTCTAACAGCGTAAACCATTATGGCGATTTATATTAGTGTTATTGATGTTTGATCTACTAAAATAAGCTCCGGTCTGTTATATGCAACTGTATAATCCATCAGCACAGTTTGATTCCAGTACAGCCTGAACTGTTCCTCCAATATAGGCTTCATATTGTATTCACAGTATAGCACTGTCTTCTTTGCCAGCTCTTGATGGATGATATTATTAACAGTTAGAGGCTTGTTCCCAAGAGCAGTGATGTGATCATCAGACTTTAGCTCACTGCCAATTATATCCCCCAGAAATCTCTACTGTTACTTACTATCTATTCTATTTTATAGAACAAAATGACACGTAATTGTTAAGTAGAGGATATATTGCTAAGAGGAAACCTCTTGGATCAGAAAAAAAAACGAGGAATAAAGATTGAAGATTATTAATGATAAATTGCTCAAAAACGTTGATTTTTGAAAAAAAAAGTGCTACGACTGATGAGACCTAGATCAATTTATTTGAAAATTAGGAAAAATGTATTCACCAACCATTTAATAGGTGCCTTGATCTATGTTATATCATAATAACAAATAAGTATAGTGGAGGAGGGGTTATAGCTTGAGAAATGATGTTACAGAAAGGAGTTGGGTATTATGGATCTATTTCACTACACAAACATCCTTCAAAATGTGATGGAACCATATGTTGAAGAATTCCTCCCAGTTAAGTACAAGTTTAGGCATAATAACGACCCATAACAACCATTAAAATTTATTAAGAAATATCTAGAAAAGCCTAGACGTGAACTGATTGAGAATCTTTGGTAACGTTTAAAACGGGATCTGCAAAATAAAGGTGTATAAAATTTAGAAGATTTGTTGCTACATATTCAAGAAGCTTCATTTTCCATTCCAAATAGTTGTTGTCAAATGCTTGTAGGAGTCTATACCCATCTAAGCTTAGGGCTTTAATGAAAAATTAGAGTTACCCACGAAATATTAGTTGTTATAATTTCCTTTTTTTTTTGGCTAGTTGTGTTGAAGTGTGCTATTTATAGGTCCAATCGATTTTTTAATTTACTATGTTTTGTCACAATTACAAAACATGTTTTAATTTTTTATGATAATTAAATTAAATAACTTAAAAATTAACATAAAAATAATTTGTAAATTTACTTTCTAATATATGCTGTTAACAAAAAAAAACCAATCCGTGCTAATTATATTATCACGACTGTATTTAAATATTTTTAAAAAGTAGATTTATATAGTATAAAATTAATTTATTAAGGTTTATAATATTTCAAGGTTTCTTTTGTAAAATATATGTAATTATCAGAATAACGTGATAGATTCTCCATTCCTTTAGGATACAAATTTCAGATTTTTTTTGGTTCCACTATATATTGGTAAACCGTTTTTTTTTTCAATTATTGACATATTGAGTAAGTATATTCAAAAATTATTTGGTATGGAACCTATTTAAAATTTCAAAAAAAAAGTCTTATGTCCCTTTAAGACCTGTTAAAAAAAATTATTGTCAGAACATAGTGGGTTATTTTTTAATTGACAACTAAAATCAAAAATAATTTATTGTGTATAAGCGCCTTTCTGATGTGAAAATTGTTTAGGACAAAAACAGGTACTAACTTATATGGGTCTTTTGTTTTTCTGTTAAATGTTGTGTTATCGTTAAGCATTTGTTATATAGAAGCATGATTTATTTGAATGATTGTTTTCCCATAATTTTATTTTGTTGGTCTTTATTTCGGTTTTTGTTTTATTTGTAAACATATTCCATGAGTGTCAATACTAAAAAATTTCCATGTATTTATTTACGAAGGTAAATATTTATACTCTAAGAGTAGTTTGAATTAATGTTATATAGTATATAAAACATAATTTAACTAACTATTGTGGAAACTGGTTTGACTGCACTTGGGATTAATAACTGACGCACAATTATTTTTGTAGCGTTTCCATGACAACCCTTTTAAAAAAATTACTAGAAGTGCCTTTATTTTTTAGTCAGTAATGACTTAATTTCAACACAAAAGTGGTACCAGCAATAAAGGTTTTTTTAGAAAAAGAAAATTTTCAACTTGCTGTATATAGAATTTATGATTACTAACATCACCTGTACTCTTTTGATAATTCTTTCTTTTTACTAGTTTCTGAAGTGTAAAATAATAAAAAAAAATTAAATTCTTCATTTTATTAGGTCATTTTTAAACCATTACATACCAATATATACTCTTAAAAAAAATCATATCAGAATTTAGTAGAAATTCATTGAAGTCACGTTAAAATATGCTTTTGTTTCTAGAATAAATATTTAATTTTTTTTTCTAAATTTTAAACCAGAAACCCACCAAAAACAAAGTCGTCACTGGCTACATCCTCTATTCTCGCGAAGTACGGAAGCAAGTGGTCCAAAACAATCCCGAGTCGACCTTTGGGGACATATCTCGTATTGTAGGCTCGGAATGGAAAGGCCTTGCTTCAACTGAGAAGCAGATTTGGGAGGAACGGGCCTCAAAGTTAAATGAAGAGACGAAGGCTTTGTTGTTGGCTGAACAAGAGCAGTGTCCCAGCCCTGCACCAGCGGCTCAAGCTCCACCAGAGCATCAGGTATGAATTCAAACTGAAAGTGAAATTCTTCTGCCAGATTTAGGAAAAACGTTTAAGTTGTTGAATCATTAAGGTGGGACTTTCTGTTTGTTAGCTTAATTTTTATTTTATATGTTACAAACTTTTATATGAGAAAATTATGTTTAAAAATCTAAATAAAAAAGGTTGAAATCCATAAGAGAAATATTTATGTTTTGGAAATAAACAAAATGTTCTATTTTTGCTAGAGTTAATATATAATTTATTTTTACAGGTATTTGAATGTAAATGGGACGAGTGTGATTTTCAGTTTGAGGATTTATCTGATTGTATTGAGCATTCAGTCAAAGACTCTAAAGATTCTCAAGGACACGTTCAAGCATACTTTCAGGTAAAATTTTCTTTAGTGTTTAACTTTAAATAAAGAAGTAAAATTAAATATTTGTATTAATTATCCTTTTTTTTTTTGGCTCTGCTGCGCTTGTTTTAATCCTGCAGCAAATAATAGATGTTTTATTTATGTAAAACAGACTATTATTCCTCAGCGACATCATATTTTTCAGTTTTTATTAGATTTTCAGTGGTTTTGATAATTTTTATCGATCATTACAAATGTTGCCTAGAACAAGTGTTATATTTTAGGAGCATCCAGGTGAAGAACTGCAATGTAAATGGCGTAATTGCTCGCGTCTTACCAAGAAAAATTTGCAGCCGTTCCCGAATATAACGAGACTTATTCGTCACGTGAGAGACATGCATATCAACAAAGGAAATGGAAGGAGTATCCCTCCTGACAACAGAAGCAAGTAAGTTGGAAGTGGAGGATTTCTAAATCAAATAATTTAATTGTTTTCAGGAGATTGACAGTTGAGAAATTTCCTTAATTTTAATGTAAAAAGAGAAAAATTATTTTTTTTGCTCGTAGGAATTTCAAGCCATCTACTAAGATAGCCGCTATAAGTCGCCTAGCAACTCCTACTGCTACTTCAAGTGCTTCGGCTGCATCTGCATCTAGTGAGTTATTTCTATATTTATTATTTTACTCTATATAAAATAGGTATTATGTTTGTTGGCTAGTCATCCTTAGCAGTAATTCATTTTATAGTTACTGTTAAAATGTTAATTTTACCCCTTTTTGACCTGTTATTACATTGATAATTGTTTTGCTAGTTAACCCTTGTGTAATTGTTAATTATAAAAGTGTTAAAAGTAATACTAAACATTTATCCCCTTTTTGGAATAGCTGCTAGTACTTCCTTTATTTCGACACCGGTGAACTATACCTCGGTTATTGTAGCAGGTAAATAGCTGTTGTAGGGAATTTCCAGCTAGTTTTCTGTTTGTAATATATTGTTGATAACTTTAATACTTTCAGTTTTCATAAAAAATGTTTATTGCCTTAGATCGTTAATAACGACACACAAACTTTATAAATTTTCTATTAAATTAACAATTACTTTTATAGCTCCAGCCTCAAGTTCCACTGCAGTAGCTGCAGCAAGTACACAAAAAACGCAAGAGCCCATGTTCATTTCAGTTCCTCCTAGACCACAGAGAGTTCTACACTCAGAAGCTTACATCAAGTGAGTTCCTCAAATTTAAATTAAAAATGCTAAGGTTACCTGTTACCTTAGGAGTTCAATTTCCATAAATTAAATTAATATATTTTTAACAAAATATCATCGTTTGAGGTGAAATGCAGACAAATATATATGGGCCACGTTATACGAGGGTATTCGTTTATATTTCAGCAAAAACCAATATTTATTGTTGGAAATGGTTTTACTTTTTTTTTTCAAAAGGTTTTACACAATGATCAGTACACTTTTGCATGTGTGTAAACCAAACTGAAAAGCATTTTTGCCACTGTGAAGATTGTACCCCCAAAACATGACTTTTAAACGCATCAACCGCCACTTCTGCAGTAGAACATCGTTGAACACGCAGTTTGTTCTTCATTCACGAATTCTACGTTTTGAGTGCTCAAAAAGGAGCTTGTTTCAGCCGATGTGTGAGAACACGCATTGTCACGGTAGAAAATAATCTGTTATCTTCAGTTTGTTTTCCTCAACCTATGATTTTCTAAAGGTACGATTGTGACTTGGCCAATTTTTTGCAACTTCTATTAGTTTTGGCTTATGGAAGACCCATACGGTCGACTGTTGTGTACTTATCGACAGGGAGGGGTGATTGCTCCCCCCCCCAACTTTAAATTCAGAAAAACATATTTTGCTCTTCCTATGCTCAAAAGATTGCAGAACCAACTTCTATATTTATTATTATCGTCCGAATTGTAATGTTTGAAAACAAATTGTGAGCAGTAGAATCTGAATCCTTTATATGATGCTTTAAAATTATTAAAGCATTGTGATAAAGAAATACTTTTTATAATCAAAACTCTTACGAATATTTGCAAGACAAACTGAATGGATTAGCCTTGATACACGTACACTGGGACGTATCATTGAATATAGACAAAGTAATCGATTGATATGCAAATAGTAATCAAATCAAAACAACAAATATCTCTTTATTCAATAAAAAGTTTTGTGATGGTGATGGAAAAACCAAAAACTTGATTGAATGGCGTCAAAGTTAAAATACAGTAAAATAGCTAAGTAAAAACACTAAATCTAAACATTTACATAAATATTAAAATGAAGTAACATTCACATAACATTCTATTATCAGATATAACACTTAAAACTCAATATGAACCAATAAATCAAAAACCGTTTTCTTAAAACGTTTGAAATCCTCATTCAACTTTACCCCGATTGATAGAGCATTAAAAAATTTAATTGCCAAGAAACCAGGCCCTTTTTCTGCCACACCAAGTTGATGCTGTGGGACATTATATCCTATATATCTAGTGGCAAAGCAGTGTTTCACTTCATGTTTCTTAAATTTGTCCTTGTTTTTAAAGAGAAACAGTAGGATTCGTAAATAAAAATTGCTGGTAAAGTTAAGATACCTAAGGTTTTAAATTTTCTCCTGCAGGAATCGAACTAACCAATGCCAGAAAGTATACGAACTATTCTTTTCTGACTTTTAAAAGCCTTTTCTGATGCAGTGCTTCCACCCCTCAACACCATAGAGTTGACTTCCTTTTATAATGTAACAATATTTACGCCGATAATGTATTTTTGGTATTTGCTAAGATTCAATAAATTGATAATATATTTTTACAACTTGGCTTATCAAAACGCCCTCCAGTTACCTAATTATGTGGTTTTAGTTTGGATTTATAACCTTCCTACTGTATTGTGAACGTGGATCTTGCTAAGTCACGGTTATATGATTTTTGTTCTTTGGGCTTATGGCACATTGGATTAATTTTGTCAACTCACTCTCGTTTGTCATACTGTACTGTACATATATGATCGGAGCGAGGGTAATTTCGACCTTTTTTTGATCTTGAAGAATTAAGCGTAAGTAAAAACCAACTCAGAGTTCTGACAGGTATCCTGATGGGGCATTGCCACCTGAAGGGACACCTCAGGAAACTCGAATTGGCAAAAAGAGAAGAGTGCAGATTTTGCGAGGAAGAGGACGACACGTCCATCCATATCCTTTCAGAGTGCAGGGGTTTAGAAGACCCTTGAATGCTGTTCTTGGAAACACACCATAGAATAAGGAAACTACCAATTAAAGCTGCCTAACATTCTAAAGTTCCTAAAAGAAATAGGCCTCAAGGACCTGCTCTAATCGGCAAGGTATTCCTAACGATTTGGCAGTAGAAGGGGAACACAGTAGATCTATTAGGCCGCCCCTTCTTCACATACATACATATTGTAAACAACACAAACTTTCTAAAATGTCAAACTTGCCATATTGCAGCTAGTAACAACAGTGTCGCCATTTCCTGAAATATAAGTGGCTACCCTCGTAGTTATATTTTATATGCCGAATGGCCTAATTTAAGTTAAATCTATTATTGATACTCATGAACTTTTAGGCTTTTTAAAGCGTTTGTTGCCTTGTTTGTTCCTTATAGTAGGTCTAATGCACTCTTTAAAAAGTATATATGCATTAAGTTGAAGCATTGTTCTAATGAATATTCCTTTAATAATAATAATAATGAGAAGTGGAAAGTTAAGGTCGGTACTAAATGTCAATGGAGGTTTATTGGTTCATAACTTCTCCCGTTATCGAAAAGTTTAATTTGATTTGTAATGCTTTAATCTAATTTGTATGTATTTTTTCCATTTGTAGATACATTGAAGGTCTTAATGCCGAACAAAAACACATTACCAATTGGGAACGTACTCTTCACGCCACACCCGAAAATTGCCCAGCTCCGGACCCCGAGAAATTGGCTCAAGTCGCCACTTGGTTGGGAAAGCGAGCCGACCAACACGACAACGTCGTAGCGGCTCTTTGGCAGCTCAGAAATCAGTTGTTGAAGGACACCTTATGTCTACACAAAACCCTGTAAATGGCAATATGGCAACTCTGAAATTGGCTGTTAAAATTGTTGACTGTAAATATAATTTACTTAATGTGGCAATACGTCGAAGATGTTTTTACGTTACTTTTAAAAAGTAATATGTTGTAGAATGAGAATGGAATTTCCAAAAATGCTACTTACCTTCTGAAGTATTTGGAAAAAAATTAATATTACATTGCTGGTTGTTGTTGATGAACAGAAAACCAGTTATGTTTGATAAAAAAACATATACGTATATTATATGTATAAAGAATCTAAAGCATTTTTAGGTTTGCTCGTAATTCAGGCTAATTACAGTGGCCATATTGGGAAAAATAAGAATTTGTAGAATATTTGGTGTTTCTCTTCATAATCAGACCTTTAATTTGATCTCAAAAACGCTTCTGTAGCAACTTTTTTCTAGTGTTAATTCCAGTTCGATCGAGTGAAAGAAAATAAGAATTTAAATGTTCAAACAAAATGCAATAGTATTTTGTTTAATATTTAAAATAAAATGTAGGGGAAGGTTATGCAAATTATAGTTGTAATGGTTCTTTTTAACTTGCGTCACATAATCTCATTTGTTTATTGGGGACGAGTTAACGTTAAAGACTTTGTAAATAGTTTACAAAAAATGTTAGTATTATCGGAAAAATACAAAAATGATTTTGAATTTTTGGGCTTACCATGATAAAAAATGCTAAAATGTTGGAGAATGAAAAGGTATATTTATTTTTTGGACGCTGAGGGTTTTATCTCAACATAAATTTGTTTATTGCCTAAACTGTGTTTAATCGATAAACATTTTTGTATTTTTACGCCCTCGTATTGTTCTTTTCTTACATTTTACATCGTCAAGTCCAAAACGCTTTTCAAATGAAAATTTTTAAGCTGTAAACATATTGTTAGTTTTAAGTTTTAACTTATTAACCTTTAGTATTTTCTCGTAATTATACATAAACTTGTTTATTTTTGTGAGATATGTTGTTTAAGTATAGGGTTTAGTTGGTGTGTATTATTTTTTATTTCTTTTTATAGAAAAAAAAACAGAATTAAATATACATGACTGATCTAGTAAAATTGGCTTTGTTTTTATTAATATGTCCTTTAAACATTGAATTTTGAGAAAGGTGTGGTTTAAAAGTTCTCTAAGATTAAGCGCATGAGGGCAGGGTTTCTAGGCGAGTGGAAAACCTAGAAAAGTCGGGGAGTTTTGTCTAGACTGAAAAAGTGGGGGAATTTGCAATTTCTGCATACATTTCTGGAAATTTATGTGCGACCAAAAAATAACTAGAAAATTTTAATTAGCTTATTCTAATACAATACTACTTTTACATTTTTACTTTATTATTGTTGTTTTTCAACCTTAAAAATATATTTTTTAAAATATTGTTTTGCCCATTTTTTTGAGATATCTCTGAGGGCAGTGTCTCGTGAATAGATTTGTTATTACTCGAATATTTCTTTCTGGGAGATCGACAAGCATTCTTGGGGTCTTTGGTGGTGAAGCGACCAAGTAACATCTAATAAAGCGGAATTAAAATTAGGTATCTCGCAGGGAATTGTATTTAGGCCACTTCTGTTTATAATTTATATTAATGACATAACTGAGCTTATCTCCTTGGGTAATTGTAAAATTACAAATTACGCCGATGACACCAACATTCTTATCACAATTTTATGTAAACCTGGTTTTAGTATGATAACCAAACAAATGCAATAACGTTTAAAACAAAGATATCTACACTAAAAGAACCGGAATCTCCCCCTATCAATACTGGCGAATTAAATCTTAATAACACTATTAAATTTTTAGGAATGATTTTAGATAGTATTCTATCGTGGGACCATCATATAGAATATATCTCGGTAAATTAAAGTTTGTTGTACCTGGCGGGTTTTGTCTGATGTCTGGACAGTCAAACATGTAAAATGGTTTATTACACAAATTTTGAGTCGTACCGTAAGTATGGAATTATCCTGTATGGTCACTGTAGGGATGCGGAAAGGCTCTTTATATTTTTTATTAAGGACTATTTTCGGTCACAATATCAGATAAATTTGCAGGAGCAAATTCAAGAAAAATAGACTTTTCACAGTGCCTGCTTTTTAGATATATATAGGAATGCATACCATTTTTCTTTAAAAATCGATTGTTCTTTAGAAACGGTGAACCACAAAACATATATCCAACTAGGACACTGAATTATACTCTTCCCAAACACCGACCAACTTCATATCAAACTGATATAATTGTGTTAAATTCTATAATATTAAAATTTGTGAGAATATTAAAAAACTGAAGAAAGGTGTATACAAAGTACTGAAAGACATTGGCCGTATGGTGTTGAAGAGTAATTATCTAAAATTGTATGTATACGAAATCTGTGTCCAGAAATACTTTCTTTTTTACGACACTATTTCGTTTCATATTTATTTAATGCAATTTTGAAATAAAGATTATTTATTATTATTTAGGAATTTCTTTACTTGCCTGAGACCAGGCGTCTTATTCCACCCTAATTTTATTTGATTTTGTTCCTAACTCTGAAGCTTCTTTTTTATAGTGACTCTTTGGCAACGTATAATAGTAATTCTGATAAAGGATAACAGAGTTATGTTACAATGGGTACAGGACATGAGGGCCCGACCTATGTAAATATATAGTATGTCACGAGTACTCGTGTAAGTATCGTGACCGCTTTGTTGCTAAATTAACGCTATGTTGGTAAGAAAATAAAAGAAATTTAATTTTTTATTATAATTTTTTAATTAGTTAAATATCATGAGATGTTAAATAACGTAATTTCTGAAATGTAGATAATTTTTTAAGCTATAAACAATTGATTTCCTTTTCTTGGTTCCTACTAATGTTTATCCAACAATTTACTAGAATTCGTAACATTATAACTTCTCCAGATTATTTGCACAACCCGACAATGTCGCTTATTTTTCTTTCATTTGTGATTTCATTGGTATTTATAGCAACTTTAACTGTAAACAATTGTACGATTTGGAGTAGGGTTGACGTTTTCTATTTTAATTTTAAATCCCCTTGGTTTAAATAGTGACGAGCTGCCACTGCTTCAGGATGCACTGTCTATTCCTAGAATATAAACAGAATCGTTTATTTTTGATGGGTCTACCTTACCTTCTTACAATTCTAGAGTTTCGATTTTTAATTCGACAATAGGACGTTCGAATTTGATGGAAAATAGCTAAAATGAAATAAAAGCCATAATCGATTTAATTTTTTATTTGTAGAAAATACGATACTTTCATGAGCAACAACATTATGCAAATATTAAAAAGAAAAACATATCAAGCATACATAAACAGGAATGTTCTTAATGGAATGTTCCTTCAAAAAAAAGTTTATCTGCGCCCTTAAGCCATGGTAACACATGCATTAGAATTTAATTTGTGATGGTGGAAAAGAGGAAGAATAAGGTAGGAAATGCGTGTCACCATGATTTAACTGTCATACTAATGTCCAGTTGGAGTAAAAATAATAGTGCTTTCAAAAAAATTACATCTATTTCAATAACCATATAAAATCTATTTGGATGGGAGTTTATATATATATATATATATATATATATATATATATATATATATATATATATATATATATATATATATATATATATATATGTATATATATTTTAATGTGAGCTAATTAAAATTTTATTTATTTTAAACCAGAGAATGTTTAAAAGTTTTTCTACATAAACACAAGAAAATTATAAAATTGAAAATTAGACATCAAAATAACAGCAGTGTTTAACAAATATATCTATTCGGTGATATGAGCAGGGGCGGATCCAGCCAGGGGGGCGGCGATATCATAAGAGTACAATATAACAAGCGATTTGCCAACAGGGGGGAGAGGTGCCAGCGATATTCATGTTCCTAATGCAGCAGACAGGGGCAAGTCTTTTTTCTGAATTCAAAGCTCTTGGGAGGTGTGCGATCTCCCATACTGCCCCCCTTGTATCCGCGCCTGAATATGAGAAACAATCCCATATTGTTGTTTTTAAACCCCATTTGTTGATAGTACATCTAGAATGATATTGGAGATGTCCTGTTGGATTAAAAAGAACAATTTTCCTCTTATTTGACAACATAATATTGCGTCATTTGGTGAGTGGCAATTCCAGATGTTCCTTAAGCTTTTTTAACATGATTAATTTTATTATATTTTACAACTGCTTTTATTTTGATCACAACTTTATATACACGGTCAAAAAATACGTATTTGTTGGTCAAATTTTGCCTTTTTTATCATCAATATGGTCGCTAGCTAAAAGAATACGAGTCAATGTAATTTTTATTAACCAGAATTTAACCAGCGACCAAAAACACTGTAATTTTAAAGGATTTTATACGTTACAAAATTGTTCTTTCTGGTTCACAAATTTAAATAAAATTTTGCTATTAATTGGAAGTAATCATACGTAATAACATATAAGTAGAAAACACGTCAAACTGTTGCATATCTATCGCGTGAGCTCCAAAATTTTTTTGCTGACAGCTAATTTTCTGGAAGAAATTCAATAATTCCTATTTTGTATTTGATTTCAGGAATATTAAGGCAATTTTTGCTATCCTTTTTCCCTTTAAAACATAAGGCTAAAGCTTTGGTGTTTGCAAAAAATAAAGCATCGTGTGGATGCATTTTTTCTTCCAGGAAATCAACTCACGATGCATAAACTTTGGAATTTTATTATACAAATAGATTTTCTTACAAATCCCCGGAAAAGCAATATAATATTCACATAAATATCTGAAAACGGACACATACAGTTAGGCAAAAAATTTGAGACAAATAAGCAAGTTACTAATACAGGCAAAGAATTCATAATATTGTTTTATGCTCGCTTGACAATGTCCGCTTCCAGATAATATGTAATACCGTTCTCGCACAATTTAAAGGCTCAAACGCGTAAAAATTGATAACAAATATACATTTGTCACATTTTTTATAAAAGGCAGTGCTGGAGTTTAACTTTTGGCATTAATATCCAACAAGATCGGCAACGGTTTGGTCCATTTCGTCAGCTATGGCTTTGAATTTGCTTTTTTCAAGGACGAGTTCATCTGTGAAAACAAACAATAAAGTTTTTCATTATATATGCAATTTTCTGTAACCAATAAGTCGCAGTCTAACCGCCTGTTTCTGACTCTTCTATTAAGGTAGTTCACTCGTGAAACGGCTTTTCTTAGTAATGTGATCGAATTTGATTATATAGCTTACAAAAGTGTCTTATTTAATTAAAAAAAAAAACGAAATTTTTTTAATCGTCTGTGAGACGAAATATTAACAATTAAAATATGCAAATTAACATGCTGGAGGTCACTACATATAACAAAATGCCAATACATTTTGAAATATCTAAAAAACGGTTTTTCCTATATTTTTTAAAAACTAATGCAACGTAGATTCAAAAATTGTGAATTTTTTAGAAAAAACCCGGATTTTCTGACCGTTTTGTTTAGAAAATACAGATTTTTTTAAATAAAAATAATTTGAAAACATCTAACGCGTAATGGGGTACAGTGATCACAACTTGGCAACGCGCGATTATTCAAACCTAAGTTAGTTAGGTTAGTTCTTCAGAATGTGACATTTCTTAAATATATTTCTCAATATTTTTATTTATTTTCTCAATGTATTGGGATGTCAATATAACAAACTGTATAGGTATGAGACTCACACTATATGAACGTTACTAAAGCACATTTACTCTATAGACCATTTAATATAGAAACTTGCGGCGCTGCCAGATTTATTATATTTAAATTTATTACTGTATAAGAATGTGTCTGTATATTGGAAATTAACGTATGTACAGTCTCGTACAAAAACAAAATTCTTTAGACCTGAGAATCTTTAACTTTTGGTATTTACTTTTGTTTACGACTGTCGTGAACTACCTTAAGTATTGGGTTTTAGAATTGTAATAGATTTTTTGAAGTTTTGGACCAGTCTTGTAAGTCTATCTAGTCATTGTACATGTCATTAACTCTGTTATGAATTTTCTTAATAATATCGATATAGGGAACAAAATTAGATACAATTAAGGTGGAATAATAGGCCTGATCTTAGACAAAACAATATAAATCCATTGCCAAAGAATGCATCCGATTGTCACGACGTTGATGACATAAAAAAATCTAAAGCGATGTTTACAAGTGCCGTCACTTTTATAACGCTTACACTACTTCATTGTCGGTCACCATATCACTAGAAAACGTCATATTATAGTGTTAGACCATACACAACAAAATCATTAATTTCATTTACCCCGTTTTCAAGAAATTTGGGAAAAATCAATATTTTCTTAAAACAGACTTGTCTTCCACCGCCTAAACGGTCACGGATATAACGAACTTGGCTTAAATAACCTATTTTGACGTCAAGAACGTTGTACATGTGTTTCCGGACCTCCTCTATGTGTGTGTCTTTGCCTGGTGCTTTCTTGTTTTTACACAGAGCGAATATGAATATAGTGATTTCCGGTAATTCTTCAGATACCTGATTAATAATGGTCTTCCTTGACGAAGTCGCCGCATTTACTGCCTCTTCTGTCTGACTCCTGTACACTGTTGAATATAATGAGTACTGTCCATGGAGGTTCGTGCATATTAATGTGAAGGACTTTCAAGAACTTAGTGATATAATTAAAAAAAGTATTGAATGTAAAATAGAAATATCTTACATAATAAGTAAAGTTAGGAAAATTATTGTATTGTCAATGTATAGAACTTGTCTGGTCGATTTTAACACTTTTATACATAGGGTGGAAGATGTTTTAAATGCAATTTGTGTAACGTATGTAAATTTTAACATTGTCCTCTGTGGTGATTTTAATATTAATTTAATGATCGAGAGCAATGATGGAATAAAATTTTTGGATTTGCTAGCAAGTTTTAATCTTTCTGAAACAATTTTTGAACCTACTAGAGTTACAAGGACATCCCAATCTCTACTGGATAACATGTAAATTTTAGTGGTTTTGGAGACGGTGTGGTAATAGCATCTGGTCTCTTTGATCATATGGAACAGACTGTTACATTGAGAGCCTAGTCAGTAGAGATTGGGCAGGCCTTTGTCAACAAGAGAATTTTCTCAAAATGTAAAATAGAACAATTCGCACTTAATTTACAGAATGTTTCTTGACATGATGCGCTGACGGAGGTAGATGTCAATAGGGCATATGATAAGTTTAACAGCATTATCCAGTCTGGGACCAACCAGGTTTTTCCAGTAAAAAGGTATGCTGAGGGGGGGGGGGAATCTATCGAAAACATGGTAGCAATTCCATTAGCACATATAATAAACTTATCCTTTCAAAATGGAGTATACCCTGAGGCGCTTAAGGAGGCCTGGATTAGACCCATACACAAAAAAAATGCTAGGGACCAATTTGATAACTACAAACCCATCTCGCTTCTCTCGAATGTAAACAAAATATTTGAGAGGGCAATCTTTGATCGATTAGTGATATTTCTTGAGAGAAATGATATTCTTGCAGAACAACAAAATGGTTTCCGTAAGGGTAAGTCTACCATGACTCCAATCGACCTGGCCATACAGAATATTATTGGTTCTTTAAATAAGAACAAAATAACAGCAACTTTGTGTTTGGATCTGTCCAAGACCTTTGACAGGGTGGATCATGGGGTGTTTTTGGAAAAAATAGAGCGGTGTGGTATCAGAGGTGTTGCTTTGGAGCTCATAGAGTCGTATCTGGCTCCAAGACAACAACGTGTAATTGGAAGAAGCGTGAGTTGGGAGCAGTTCATGTCTGACCCTTGATACAGACGGAGAGAAGTAACCCAGGGCTCGGTTTTGGGTCCGCTTCTCTATCACTACATATTATAAAACAAAGTCGCTTTCTCTGTCCCTATGTCCCTTTGTATGCTTAAATCTTTAAAACTACGCACCGGATTTTGACGCGGTTTTTTTCAATAGATAGAGTGATTCAAGAGGAAGGTTTATATGTATAATAACATCCATTAAATAGTGGAGAAATACTGTTATTTTTGAGGTTTCTAATGTGATGTCGTTAATTATCATATTTTTTTCCGCTTACATTGCAAACGCAGGCTGAACCCTACGAGATTTATCAAAATAATGTACTAATTATTTGTACACATAGAAAAGGTTTACAGAAAACTCCGCGATGGTATATGTCTATCTCTCATGGATATCCCACAATAACATTTTTTTGTCATTTACTTTTTACGACAAATAATGGCAAATTTTGAAGCGATTTTAACCAATACAGCATTAATCCTTATCCAATTAAATAGCTTAAATACATTGTTGATTTAATATAGATCTATATGGTCCTTTACAGCACAAGATTTAAATGAATATTTTCGAAGATATTACAGATTTAAAATTGCGGGAAGTAGCGCTTGCGGCGGTACTGGCCGACCGGGGCGGCGGCAGCGTGCCTATAAATAGCGTGTCGGAGGCCGATGTAATAATTGTTGTAAAAATAAAATAAATAGTCACAGTTTTTCTGTAGTGTATTTAGTATCAGCATTGCACCCGTGCGAAGCCGGGGCGGGTCGCTAGTATATTATATACAAATGATATAGTAAATGTTATCGATAGTGATGTTCATTTCCAACGTTTGCGTAAAGTTAACTTTGTCCAAAAGATAAAATTTAATACAAATTCTTTGCTCAGTCGATTTCGGAATGGTATTAATTCTCGCAAAGCATAAACAACCTCCAACGTGTGTCTAATGTAATGAAATTCGATATTACACTTAGCAGTTGTACCAACTGAGAAATTTCAATCGACAGGTACGAAATATTTTCAACAAATCGATCACCAGCTCTGATTCTATTTACCATTAATTAGTATATCTTCCTCAAAAATCTATGACAAATTTATGACAATGATTTTGACATATTTTGGGTTAAATTTATTTTCAAAATTTTCACCAGTAAACTTTTTAACAACATGTTGTTCTTATTATGTGGTAAAATATAAAACACTCTCTTATTTTTTAAAATTGCACGGGAAATTATGAGTAATACTGGACTTAGTACCGCTGAATTATTAAGACGAAGTATTGAAGCAGAAATTGTACGAGGCTTGGAGGGAATTAAATCAGCCACAGAACAAAGTTTAAGGTCTACCACAGAAGAAGCTAAAAAGAATATGGATAAGGTGCTAGATGCTTTTATTATCCAATGCACGGAACTTCAACAAAATATGGAAAAGTAAGAGACTTTTAAGAGAGAAAAAATAGTGAGTACAGTCATAACGGATATAAGTCTGTGATTAGGCACGGTTTTTTAGATTCTTTACATTTTGCATAACGCGTATACGAAAAAAAATCATAATAAGTATATAGAGTAAGATCCCAGGGCTCCCAGACCTTACTTATTTTGGAAGTAACAAAATTTAAGGAATGTATACTCCTATATGTGTTTAAGATTAGACGCGTTCTCCCTAGCTTAGCTAGATATAGAATATAGGTATCTTGTAAACGCCTTGTGTTTGAAATGGTATTGCGTCCTTTAGTGACTTCAAACATTGTCCAACTTTCTTACATGTGTTGAAAATTGTTCGAATATTTGATTTTCGGAGCAATCTGGCAATCTTGTCGGTGGTTTCTTGTATGTAAGGTAAGACAACACTGTCCATAGGTGGTACGGATCCAATAAGCAAAATTGAAAGGAACATCATATCTCTAATCAACTCCCTCAGCCTCACGTCAGAAGAAAAAAACCCTTAAACCAAGCAGCTCCAAGATTCCACGCCTCTACGGACTGCCTAAAATACATTATGAAACTGTACCTCTACTTCCAATCCTCAGCGCAGTAGACTCACCAACTTACAAAATAAGTAAATATCCGGCCAAACTTTTACATCCGTTCACAGGAAAAACTGCATACAAATGTTCCTATAAATCTATAACATTTCCATAATATCGGACATATGATGAAATAACATGAACTCTATCCTACTAGACCCACACAGCATTAGACGTCTTATAGACGTCGTTTTTATATCCAGATTATGTCTGAACGTCTTAAGACATAAATAAGGCGTCTTATAGACGTTGTTTTAAAGACGTCCATAAGACGTCTATATACAACGTCTTTAAGATATCTTTTAAAAGTCTACATACTACATTTTATATGAAAATAAATACAGTTGTGTATAATTTAGTTGATAAAAACTAAAAAGCATTTCCTTCCCTATGGATTTTGTCGCAGTTGGGAAATAAGTTTGCAATGCCACACAGAGCTCAGCTGAATATAAGTTCTTGGCTAAAATTTTTGATTGAACGACAAATTTTTAGTAGCCTCACTACGACCTTGGTTAATAGAACTTTTGCATGATCTTTTTTATCAATACTTTGGTGCTTTTTGTCACAGACTGTTTGATGTACCGATAACAATGACACACATAAATATGATGCCAGCGAAACTATAACTTTAAAAAACCCGCCTTTTGTTTCTGTCAATTGTCATTTTTCAGTTTTGTATTTGTGTTTCGTCATGTCGTTATCCATTTTTAATGTTGTTGGTGTGCCGACTGTGAAAATTTAGCTTTTGAAAGAATTTTATTAAAATAGTTGATTTATCTATGTGCCTCTGAAAATCCTTTTTATTCGTGTTTATGTAATACTTAAGGTAAGATCGAGAATCATATGTACTTAGGAAAAACAGTAACGTTATTTATAGGTTGTGTTACAGGAAATTCCCGAATGCTTTACCGCTTATATTTTTGTAGTAACTCGATGTAATTAGAAGTATGAAATGAAATCTTCAAAAATATTATCTGTGCAAAAAAGGCTTGCACAGCTCATCCAGACCCGGTCCTAAATATTACAAGAAATATTACTAATGAAATGGAAGGCGAAATGTTTGTTTATGGAGTGCTCCACTAATGAAACGTGTAAGATTTATTTTGTTCCTGATGATTGGTTTATATTTAAAGAACATAGAAAATAGAATTTTGTTAATTACAAGAAGTAATTTTGTTTAAGGTTTTAGAAATTTCAAAACTGGGAGTAGGGAGCATTTATGACTTTGTAAAGCGAGCTTGTAAAATTACCATGTACAGTTGATTATTACGAAAAGGGAAGAGAAAGTTTTACGATTCCAACTTGGCGAGACTTATTATGAGTAAGTTCTGTCTTTCATTATACATACTAACCTTGAAATAGCATAAGTCACGATTCTATAGTAGAGGACAACTATAAAAATTCGCAAAAATATCAAAAAATTTACTCCCACAAATGATAAACTTTATCCTATAAAATTAATATCAGTTTGTTATTAGGATCTACAGAGACAACAGGACTGGCAAAAAGTCGGAAGAATAAGGAATTTTCAATCCAAACTTGGCTGAAAAGGGCATCAGACCAGATTTGTTATTTGACTAAATAAAAATTCTTGTTTTTAAAACTATTTAAAGATTTGTGTACTTTTTATTTCAATAAACTTTTATAATTTTGATAGTCTACCTTTTAGAGTTATTATATCGAAGGGATAAACTAAGGCTTAAATTTGATAGGTTTACGTATAGTTCGAACAGTAGTAGTTCTGAAAATATTTGCTCTTCTACCTCACTTTTCAAATTTCAAATTAGAAAAAGTTTACATTAAGCTTAAGTTATGTATTTTTTGTATAAAGAGATTATGTTGAACACATTTTTTAAAGCAAATTATTCATGCGGAACTTGTAGTTATTTAAAATGGTAGTGTATATTTTGCTCTTGATTTTTTCGTATTTAAAGTTATTTCTTGGACTTTTAAATAATTACGGTTTGACTTTGTAAACAAGACAAACAAAAAAATTAAAGGGACCTTTTTTAATGTACATAATTTTAATTGTGGAATATGTTGTTTTAATGTTGGGAAGGGACGTCCATAAGACGTTGTAAGCAAATGTCTTAAAGACGTTACCTTTTGTGACATAAGACGTCTATACAACGTCTTATGGACGTCTTTAAGACGTATTTGTGCTGTTTGGGCTTTCTCGATGTACCGGTGTAAAGGAAAGATAATGGCAAATTAGAACATTCTGTGTACAGAAAACCAATACATACAAATCGATATCTCAATGCAACGTCACACCATCATCTTTCTCAAAAACAATCCGTCATAAACTCTTTGGTACGTAGAGCTCATTCAATATGTGACGAACAATTACTGAAATCAGATTCAAAAAAACTGACTAGTGCTCTGAGAAGTAACGGATATTGCGTTGAAGGTATTAGACGTTCTATTAATAAATATAAAAACCCAACTCCTCAACAAAATGTCATAAATGTATCACCTATGGACAGTGTTGGACCTTACATACACAGAACCACCGACAAGATTGCCAAATTGCTCCGAAAATCAAATATTCGAATAATTTTCAATTTATGTAAGAAAGTTGGCCAATGTTTGAAGTCACCAAAAGATGCAATATCATTTCAAACACAAGGTTACCCTTCGACGACTATGGGGTATGTTGAAATTAGGAATTATGTGGGTATTTCCAATATTTTAAGCCCTAGGAGGGTTGAGATTTCGTAGATGGGGTCATCCCCAGATGCCTTCATGAAGAGGAGATTTCAAGAGTGATATAGGTTGCTTTTTTTCTGTCTTTCTGTCTGCACAAGCTAATCTTTGAAGTAGTCCAACCAATTGCGATGAAACTTTAGAGAATTAAATAGACGGTTGTCAGGAATGGTATAGGCTACTTTTTCCTGTTTGTACGGCTGAATCAATGAAACTTTACAAACATGAAGAGGAAGTTGTCAGAGTAATATAGGCTGCTTTTGTTTATAACAACTGTATTTATTATGTATTTAACAAAATTCACGTAGATGAAGTCTGAGTCCTTTTCAGGACTGTAAGGCAGCTGACGTTTCGGTGAAATCTCATTCACCATTTTCAAAGCTCACTGTACGGTATCTGGGGGCGAAGTGACGCTTTAGACCCGGGTGCTGTCGGTCTCGTGTGTACGTGAGAAGCGTTCGTTGGGTCGAGGGTTCTGGTCACTCCGATTGCGAGCCCTGTGATTCGTTTTTTTACAATCTACAACTGGTTGATGTTTTGTAAGCAGATTTTTCCAAGTATTAGGCAATCGCTTGCTATCATCTCTGCTATTGAAGTTGTTGGGCCTCTTTGAAATTTCGATAGCTTCCCTTATAACTCCTGTGGACAGGTTTTTCACATCTCGATGTCATTTTTTTCCTGGGAAGTTTATCTTATGTCCTGTCAACACCTAAAGAAAAAATCCTTCTAAAAAACCAGGGAGTGTATGAAATTCAATGCGGAGGATGCAGCTCATCTTACGTAGGCCAAACTTCATCTGCACTGGCCCAACACTTGTTAAACACAGGAGATAAGATAAACTTGTCGGGAACAAAAATGCTATCGAGATGCGAAAACCTGTCCACAAGAGTTATAAGGAAAGCAATCGAAATTGCAAAGAGACCCAACAACTTAAATAGCAGAGATGATAGCCAGCGAGTGCCTAATACTTGGAAAAACCTGCTTACGAAACATCAACCAGTACTAGGTAGTAAAAAAACCGATCCCAACTCGGGAACACGACCCCAAACACTGGCAACAGGGCCGATAACAAGCAGTGGGGCTCGCAACCTGACTGGCCAGGACCATCCGGCCAACGAACGTTCCACGTACACACGGGACCGACAGCACCCGAGTCGCAAGCGTCAGTTGGCCTCCAGACGCTGTACAGTGAACTTTGAAAATGGTGAATGAGATTTTACCGAAACGTCAGCTGCATTAGAGTCCAGAGAGGGATTCAGCACATACACGGGATATCCGAAAAACCTTCGATTATACATTCTTCTATTTTATCGTGCAATCTTCAAGAAATTGAGAATATTATCACATAACCTATAAGTAAGGAACGTCGCAGGCGGTGAACATAAAAGAATTGAAAATCTCTGATTATTTTCTTTTATTTCTGTTCCTTCATCCAACAGCCCCCCCCCCCCCCCTACAAAGACTGAGATACACCACTAGCATGGATCTATTTTCTCAAAAATAAAGCTATAACACTTAAAATTCAAGCATGTTATAAAATTATAACTTTAGCTACGTAATAAGGTACAGGGTGTCTCAAAAGAAAGTACACATTTGTTTTGCTTATTGCGTGAACGCAACTATTCCGAGCGGCGCGGGGGGTATGTCAATCGGTAGCCTGGCTCATGGGAATTTAGTCGCTATGGAGCGTTTCTCGGGAGCGGACCATGGTTTGTGCGTACGTGAGTTTTACAAAAATGGTAATTCGGCGACTGTAGCGCATAGAAAATTTTGCAATTTTCGACATATTCGTCACTTAAATGATGCGCCAAGCGCTCGGCTTATTGGAAAATGGGTCCAGAAGTTTGAAGAGACCGGTTCAACACTAGATAAACCAAAATCCGGGCGTCCGAGGTCTTCGAGAACGGTCGAAAACGTAGAGAGTGTTACTCAGTCTGTTCGTGACGACCCAAACGTTTCGATTCGTAAGCGTGTTGTTGCTTTAAATGTGCATAGGTCATCATTATTACGCATTTTACACAAAGATTTAAAGCTGAACCCCTATAAAATTCAGTTGGTGCAAGAATTGAAGCCTCAGGATGCTGGTCAGAGGCTTGACTTCGTAAACCAGATGACTGAACGCTTTTCAACGTTTACCAACATCTTCTTTTCGGATGAAGCCCATTTTCATCTTAATGGTCATGTAAACAAGCAAAATTGCCGCTATTGGAGTGCAAACAATCCAAAACACAAACATCAGAAACCTCTACATTCGCCGAAAGTGACTGTATGGGCTGCGATGTCGGCGCGAGGAATTATCGGCCCGTACTTTTTTGAAGATGAAAGGGAACGCACAGTAACAGTGACTTCAGAGCGATATGTGGAGATGTTAGACGACTTTTTCGTGCCTGAACTGCAAAATTTTCCTGGCTTTAACCAAAGAACATGGTTCCAGCAAGACGGAGCAACTTCACACACGTCCAACATGTCTCTGCCACGAGTGCGTGAAATTTTTCCTGGCAAATTGATCTCAAAGAAAAGTGACATAAGTTGGCCTCCACGCAGTCCTGATTTATCACCTATGGACTTTTTCCTATGGGGTTATGTCAAATCAAAAGTTTACGCCAACAAACCGACTTCCCTGGCACAATTAAAAGAAAATATCCGCAACGAAATGGCAGACATCACGGAGAATACCTGCCGAGCCGTCATGGGAAATTTTAGTGCTCGATTAAATGAATGCCGTGAGCGCAACGGATTACATTTGAACGATATCATTTTTAAAAAATAAATTCCCAAACAATGTATTTTAATATGTAATAAACATTTTTTCAATAAAGTCCCGACTTTTTTTTAAATCGATTTTTTAAATGTGAACTTTCTTTTGAGACACCCTGTATTTGAAATTTTACAAAATGAAGGGTTTACTTACGCCACTTGCACACCTAAAAATATTAAAATATTTCATTTTTAGAGACATCAAGAAAGAAGTTAAAGCCGCTTTAAAAGAGCAGCTTAAAATTGTAGAACATACCGAAAAAGAATTTATAGGAACGATTAAAGGCACGTTTACCATGTCAAAAATTAATCTTCAAAGAACATTGAATTCCTCAAAATCCACATTGGGAAAAAATTCAAAGCAATTAGAAAGAAATATTAGAGAAATAACAAAGTTTATATCTAAACTGTTGGATGATTTTACAAAAATTATTAAGGATTACTCCAAATCAGTGCAAACGCGGATTAAGGATAATTCACGACAATATCTTAATTAATAATTCTTAAAAATCGAAGAAGGATACAAATATCTGTATTTTATTATGTTTAAGAATCAATAAACTTGGTACGAATATTATGATTATTTATTATTTTACAAATAGATTCATTAAAAAGTTCTAGTGGCCATGGAAGTTAGATAGTCTAGTTCAGAGGTCTCGATACTACGGACTGCAGGCCAACCCTGGCCCGCGAGCACCACCAGAGTTCATTTTGACTACATTGTACTACTCCATCTTTGCTACATCCTGCACTTAACTTTATTACTCTCCGTAAGGTTGCAGCTTGGTCGTAAGTAGTTGTAACAATACGTAGTGCACAGCACGTAAATACCAACTGAAATTATGAACGGAGCAGAGTCCACCCTCGCACTCTGCGCCATAGATATTTTACTCGCCGGCTCGTTCCCACACTATATCTGTTCTGGATAATAATTACAATCTCTGGTTAAAATGTGGCATAGTGAATAAAATACTATGTCGTACTGTAGCAAGTACATATTTTACTAATAGCATATCAGTTAGAGTATTTTAAAGCTGGGATTCAGCAATTAGAACAATTATGATGATCTTTGCGAGCTAATAACTAATCGGGTTCAACTTGTTAATGACGCTACTGCGTGCATTTTCTTTCGTGCGCACTGATGAGGTTTATATTCGAAACACACAAGTTGTTGACGGCAGCAATATGAGTAAATTCGAAAAAGATTATTTTTTTAACACTGATTTGTACATTATTTTTTCAAGAAAATAAAGAGGCATAAATTTAACGAGTACTGACCAAGGTAGGTGTCGAATACGCAGAGTTGCCAATGTGCAACATTGTTTTACCGCTTGGATTTAAGAGTCAAGGAACGTAAAATTAATTTATAACAAAGTATATGCACATAACTTTAGACATCAAACATTTTATTTAGTTTCAAACGTGCGGCAAATCACGCGAACCAGGCGTTTTATTTGAAACGGCGGGAGGAACGGGGGGGGGGGGGGGGAATCCCCGTCTCCCGCGCTCTGTCTTTCACAGTTCATGTGGACTGGATACTGATCAGTGCAGTCGCAGTCCCTGGTTGTGATTCTATAAAAGTAACGGGAAAGAGAATGTCATAATAGGGATCTTCTATCTTTGTTCAGTCCGTAGTAACACATATATATATATATATGTCACTGTCCTAAAAGAGATAAGGAAAGGGAATGTCAAAAATATGCTTACAGAATCGGACCTTCGATGACTTTTATCCGACAAATCGGGTTATTGATGACAATAATCAAGTTATTAGCGATGAAAAAAATGAGTTCCACTTTCGGCGTCACAGACTTCATTTGCCCATTTCAAAAAAATCTCTATTGAAGTTGAAGGTTCAAAGATTGCTATACACTTTTCAGAATTACGATCGGTTTAGTGGTTTTCGAGAAGTTTCGTAAGGGACCTAAAACACATCCTTGAGGAACACCCGTTACTACAAAGTTCCTAGATCTATGACCACGGTATTCAACATATTGAGAGCGGTTTAATATGTAGCTTTCAAAATATTTAATAAGATTGTTATTAAAACCAAAGTCCGACAATTTGGAAAGTAAAACACCGTGATTAAGTCCATCAAACGCTTTGGAAAAATCTTTGTAAAGGACATCGATCTGAGTGCCAGAATCAATACGCTCCGAGACATACTGCGCAATAGTACACAGATTGGTCACGGTTGACTTTCCAGAAGCAAAACCATGCTGCTGATCGATCATCAGAGGCGCTATGTAAAAGGATATACGTTCCTGAAGAACCCGTTCAATTACCTACGCAAAATGGCACATTATTGCTATGCGACGATAATTTTCGACCCTGGTTCCATCATCCTTTTTAAAACCCGGACAAATTTTTGATTCCTTCCATAGATCAGGAAAAATACATTTCTGAATGCATAAATGAAAAATTATAGAAGAAGGCTCACCAAATGCTCAAGCACAATCCCTTACGACAAACAAAGGAATGTGAATTTGGTCTTCAATTTCTTACAGGCTCTCTCAACATCTTTAGGCATTATTTTAGATAATGAGATAGGGTAAAATGCAACCATGACTAGAAGTATGTGCATAAGGAATAGAAACAATAGAGGGCTCTTTGAATAATTTCGCAAATAAATTTACGATGTCAGTGGGATTAGTTACTTCTTGACCTTGATAAGACATGGCAGATGGTAGAGTACTATGAGACTTCCTAAGATTGATGTAAGACCAGAACGATTAGGGGTTCTTTTTAAATTTAGCTTCAACATTTGCAAGATAAGAACTGCAGGACGTACGGATAAGATTTTTTACAACTGTCACATTTCCGAAAGATAAATAATTACAAGTCTCATTAAATCTTTTATATTTCCGCCAAAGCATCTCTTTATTTTTCAATAAGCGAATTACCTCCTTAGTGAATGAAGGTGGGTACTTACTATGCTTGAACAAAGTTCTTGGTACCGTCTCACTAAGAATTACATCTATATGATGATAAAGTGCCGCCACAGTCTCTTCAAGAGCAAGAACGTCACGCAAAGAAAACCACTCACTGTCGAGCAGAAGCTGGTACATCCTAGGAAAATCACCCTTTCCTCGAGGCTCAAACCAAGAAAGCCATATGTGCTTTCTGGGCTTGTAAACGAGCCTTAGGTGTACATGGGACTGACACTTAAAGTGCTATTTTGGACATACACTATGGTGATCCGCCTCATGATACCGTACAACGCTATGGTATGGTGGCGTAGTACAACAAAGCGCAAACACATTCTTCAACTTGATAAAGTTCAGAAAATGGCTTGTGTGGGAATATTGAGTGCGATAAGGACTGCTCCCACCGGGGCTCTGGAAGTCCTGGTGAACCTGCCTTCTATTCACTTATCCATGGAAAACGAGGCCCTGAAGACTGTTTATCGTCTCAGTTGCCTGGGACTTATTGGAATTGGGACGGGTGGCGACTCAGGTGTTTGGGAAAGCGCGGTGGAGAGGTGTCCCTCACTCCCCATGTGAACAGACTAGATGACACCGCTTTTAAAACCCAACCTCTCTCTGGAGTAGAGAGGATTAGGGGGGGGGGGGGAACAAAATCTTCCGAAAAATAGATCCTGGTGGTATACTGATGGATCTCGACAAGATGGAAGAGCTGAAGCCGGAGTATTCGGCAGGAACACAGAAGTCAGAGAGTGCTTCGCTCTCGGACAATGTGCGACAATTTTCACAGCGGAAATTTATGCTTTCTGCAGTGTGCCCATCTCTGTGAGAGGGACATAGACAGGAATAGAGTAATAAAATGCACACGGCATATCAAGAAGCTACTCTCCTTGGGAAGGAAAGAGTTGCGAATTGTGGTGGGATTGTTGACAGGACATTGTCACCTCGGGGGCCATCTTCATAGAATCGGCGTCGAAGGCGACCCGAGATGCAGATGGTGTTTGGAGGAGGATGAAACTGTTGACCATGTTTTCAGAGAGTGCCCAGAACTCAACAGACTGAGACAGAGATATTTCGCAGATACAGTTTTGTTACCGGAAGCAGTTAGGCAAGTTCAACTAACGAGGCTGCTTGGATTCGCAAAGGCGATCGGTCTCGAATAACCTGCAGATATGTAAAGGGCCCAATGGAAGCCTAGGCATCGATGATCTAGTATCACCACCCCTTTTTCATTCATTCATTCAATTAGCCTTCCCAATCCTTTAGATTTATTCTTTTTTGAATTAAAAGAAAAATCTTGTTTATGTTTTTGAAATATGGGATGAAAATCCCAGCCACGCTAGAAAAATGCCAGGAATTTTTCAACGTATTCGGGGAAACTGATTAAAATACCGGTAGGCTTGCAGATACTGTTGTGAATATACGCTTATTTTACAACAAAATATTAAATATCAGATTTAATATTGCCCCAAAACTCCCTAAATAAAATAATCTGAATAATACAGCAGACAGTGCTAAAACTACAATTCTGGCGAGACGGGGAAACCCAGAGAATAAACGGCACGGCGGCGGTTTGATTCGGTGCTTCCCCTAATTCCGAATGCGACGTCACCACTGCTATAAAAGCGAGAAGTATTGTACATATCTGTTTGCGATTTTTGAAAACAGATACTTATCTGATCACTATGGATCATCCTTCAAATGGAAAACACCATTTCACAAATTTTCAAGTATGATTTCCTTTTAAATTTCACTGTTCAAAAAGCATTAGTGCTTATGGGACAAAATGCAGCGTTGTCATTCGTTTGTTTCGACTTTAAAGGCGTGGCCTAAAAAAGTTAACAAAACTCGTCGATCGCAAGCATCGTTCTCTTCTCTTCTCTTTTGGATTGGCATCTTCTTGATTCGACAACCATGAGAAGCCTGAAAGCAACGGCCGTGGCGCTTACCAGTTCCAGTACCTCCATACAACAACCACGACGATCTTTCTGAAGGCATCGAAGTCTTCAAAGAACGTCCAGTCATCGCTAAATTAAACTTAAAATCATATCACGGGATCTTTGGGCGTTTAGTTGCTATCACTTGCACAAAGATAGTGAAAAACCAAAGATTCAAGAAGATTTTAAAGCGAAATGCAAACTAATCGGTTTAAATACGGTGTCTGAGAATTCCCCTTGTATAAAAATACAGTGTTGGACTTTAGGCAGTATCTGCTTACGAACGCCTAGGTAAGTTTTCTCAACTACAGGGCTCTCAGACACTATAGTTCGAAAGTCGGGTGTTATTCGTAATTGTATACACGAACTGGGGTTGCAATTACGGATCACCGACATAAACTTCGCGATTCAATTCGAAATAAACATGAGTTTCCATATACTCAACCATAACATAACCTCAAAATCAAAATATGATATGATTTCCCATATCATATTTTTTCCAGAAAAATTCATTAAAATTTTTCCAAAACAAATTCATATTCAGTCGTTTTGACACTCCAATATTATTATTTTATAATAATATTTTCAATTTTCACTTAGATAAAATTTTCATATTTTTCTAAGTCACAGTTACTAGTACTGTTTTTGGCAACTTGGTTAACCATACTTTTTCTCAGAGCGTTTTATTACCCATACTTTTTTTCGAACTTCATACAAGTTAGTTACCCTTACTTGTTTTGCGGACAAACATAAAACTTCTTATGATCTGTTCCTTGTTACCCCTACATTTTTAATCACTTTTGCGAAAAGCAACTTCTGTTTCTACGATATATTTCAGAACACAAAAACGCCTTTATTTCGGGATTCTTAGGAGAGAATACCTGGAAAAAGGACGGTTCTTGAAATATTATTTTGGATTTTATTTTATCCCCCTTCAGCAAATTTAACTGCGGGAATTAAAGGCAACTTATTACCAGTTTCGTTATAAGATGTATCCCATGCGAGAGTTGAATGGACTGATATATTTTACGACGTTTAGGAATGGATTATAAGAAAAGAATGTACAGTTAGTTATAGTTACACGCATTACACGTTAATTAAACACATGGGTATAAACAACGCTAAACATTTCAATTGCGGAATAATTTTCATTCTCAATTTTCGAAATGCGCATTACCTTACATCCCCGTAGCGGATTTTATATTCAGATTTATGCATAATTTTCATGCGGAAAGTTGTACAACGAATCTCTTTGCGGAAATTTTTATTAAATAAAATTTTCTAAATTTCTTTTGCGGAAATTTTTAAATAAAATTCTTTTTCAAAATTTTCTTTGCGGAAAATATGAAACCAAAAACAAAAGGCCTATAAATACATACACTTGCAAGTATCCCCTGGCTAAGTGTTATTCACCGTAATGCTTAGCTTACCCAATTCTTGATTTTCTCTCAGAATCTCAACCTTGGAGCATTCCACGCTCAAATATACATCATGCTTTATGCATAGTCGACACATGCTTATTTTTGGAAGCAAACTTTACTTCAATTTCCTGAAGTAACAAGAAGAAAACAAAAGCCCCTTTTATCATTCACTCCCCTTTTGCCCCGGTGAGCGAGAAGAAAGGTGAGGCGGCCAGAATTCCTATCTGGTCGGGTGGTTTAGGAGGGACTCTCACCGCACCCCCCTGCGTTGCGGTTCAATAAGGTAGAAAAAACTTAGAAACGATTTTTCACTTTCTAATTCTACCTTATAACAACGAAAAATAGCGACCTGGTGGAGATGAACCACGATAGCGCTCGTTACAGGACCAACCACACATCACGTTACGGTCTAGCGATATAATTTTATACTTGGCAACGCTTCGCCTAAGATTGTTATAGTCCCTGCTTTATGAAGATATCGCACACTATAGCCGTTTTAGGAACACCATCAGAAAAGTCTGGCGCGTTCGAAGACTGTCTGAAATCCGGAAAGCTCGATTCAACACGCGTTCAGCGACAAAACCACACCCAAATACAAAAAAGGAGGCGTGCCTTAGTGCGATAGAAGACAGCGGCGTAATTAAGGACATTGCGGGTTGCTCTCTTAGAGTCAACTTGTCCTTTTTCCGATCGAGCTTAGCTCTCGGGGGGCCACGTTCACTGTTCTATTTTTTAGGCAGCTCGTGGTTCTTAAAGTGGGTTGTCTTTGACAACATAAAATTCTACAGACAATATAGATCGTGCACGTATCTAAATTCCTGATATTGACACCGTCGATAAAAAGACGAGGTCAGTGGCGCGTATGAGTTACTGAACCGACGCGTCCTGACTTTTAAACATTATTACCAGAACGTGACAAAGTGGAGAGAACCTGATATTGACACTGCGACTAATAGTCAACTTTGTGTTGGCTATAAAGTTATGAATACCGATCTTGACAAAACCCGAACGTGACAGTGGAGAGTGAAATAATCCCGAACTTGACTTGCGGAAAACAGTACTGATTAAAAAAAAAAAAGAAAACAGTGAATAAAAAGTTAACGAAGAGTCAAGGACGAGTGTTACTTGATAACCTTTTCCTAATTGGCTCATTCCTGAGAAGTGTTCCCTTGAAAAAATAAAATTTAATTAATTTTCATTATCTCTTGAGCTTCACTCATTCCTCTTCTATCCCGGTGAGCGAGAAGAAAGATGAGGCGGCTAGAGTTTTTATTCTAGTCGGGAGGTTTGGCGGGACTTCACCAACAACCCCTGATTTGTGTTAAAACTTCGGTTTTATACAAATAATTAAAAAAAAAAAATCTTAAAATAAATTAATCCCGACGGAGACGAACTTCCACGTTTCTTGAAGGATAAAATTAATCTAATAAACCCGGTAAATAGGTCCATATTCTCGGAGATGGGTAAAAAAAATACCGAATAATGGCGAGATGCAGTGACGTCTCGTTTGAATTGAAAAATGGTAAAAATCGCGAAAGGTAGTTGAAAGAGACCCTTGGAAAAAATTATCTAAAATTCGGTAAATTTAAATTCATAATAATAAAAACACACTCATCATCCGTTAATACGACAATACTTAAATAGTGGACATAAGAATAATAATCATTGGTGTTCTTATGTGACGTGAATCGTTTACAAAGTGCTACGGTGTCACAAATCAGTGTTAGAAATTTTGATTTCTAAACTAACCCTCTGAACACTGAAACTATTGCTACCAAATAGCATCTGAAGCTACACTACCTTAAAATAAAATAATAATAATAAAAAAAAAACAAAACAAATAAGGACACTTGAGTAAATAAATATATTTCCATTTGTCTGATATTACAACATTAGAAACTTACATAAAACTCTACATGACCAAAAAAACAAATTAAAAGTAACACTTAACTTAAAAATTATCCTCAATATTCGACAAAATCTGGTTATCACGCCACTCCTCCCAAAATCACTTTGCTAAAAGTTTCAAAATGGTGGTAAGAGTCGCTTGTAATTAGAAAAACAAAACCTATCGCAAAATAATTTTCTATATGTATAAACGACTAGTACGTTACAAATTAATTCGTTTACACCGGAGTGTTACAACCAAATTTGCCGAATACAGGGTAAAAAAGTGTGATATACTGGGTGTGGTGTAAGGATAGGAATTTAGAGGATGAGTTCGACGAAGGCGGTGTCCAAATCGTCTCCAATTTCCTTGTAGCGTTCCTTTTCGGCGACAAGTTCGTCTACGTAAAACGAAATAATAAATAAATAAATTAAAAGAGAAAATAAAACCACGGTTAGGTGTTTAATGTTGGATAGTGTGTGTATTTTTTAGTATAAAATCAACAACTGTTTATTAGTATTAGTAGCAGCTCTACTTACCTTAATAATTGTTATATTCTGAAAACGTCCTAGGACATATCGTACTGAATACTTTTAATAAAGGGTGCCTGTCTCGACAAGAAATTAAATATCGCATCGCACGCCATTTTCGTCAGTCGTTGCGTTACGTTTGGTAAAAATAGATACATTTACAAAAATGTTAGGTTAGAGTTTGTAAAAACGTTTATTAGCAGTGAAAATATGTTACAACAATGGGGAAGTCTGACAGAACAACTAAACCACTCCATCTAGCATCGCTCTCTGGAAGTAAACCTCTATCCTTGTGCTTACTACATCCAGCTAACTAAAGAATTATCCGACTGGCCATGGATGTCATAGAAACATCACTAAAAAGGGCGATATTATTTTTCCTAAACTCTTAACTATTTAGTTCTAGAAGACGTTTTCAACAACTCAACTGGAAGGGTTCGGGAGTTAACATCCACGGTACTATTTGAACCAACTTAGGTTCGTCCATGGTTGTATTAATTAGTAGTGATATCGGCCAATTAAAAATAATAGAACAATAAACAATGAGTTTCAAATTGTCGGTTTGAATATGAACTACAATAAAAAGCAGATTACGAGTGAAGTTTTTTCAGGAATTAAGTATTCGGTATAGAATGGCTAACGCCCTCTACATTTCATGAATGAAATTGGGGGGCATGGGATGAGATGGGTGCGAGCGGGAATCCGTGGGGTATCGAGGGATTGCAAGTTTGGCCTTTTAGATAATAACTTTCAGTTACGACCTGGGATTCGTTAAGAGTTGGTGGTCGGTTTTGAGAACAATTTCCGAGAAAATTATTTGACGCGATTAATTTGGGAGGTTAAGGAAATATTCTGTGTTATTTTACTTGGCAAATTAGCGTCCTTAATACTGTTTGTTTAAGCAATATAAATAGCTGTTTTTCCGCATTTCCAATCCTTTTTTTGTTTAATATTGTAGAAAGCTATTTATACGTTATATCTTTCTTATTATTAGAACGGCCATCTGGAGCAATTATTCTACTATTTCGATATTGTTATTCATTATTAATTGTAAGTTTTTCACTGTAAATATTTCGTTTTCTGTTTAGCTTTGTTAATAAATTTAAGTGTTTTAAGAAATTTGTTTTGTTTGATTTATTAAAAATTCGCGGGCGGGCCCTGTTGAAAGCTTCAAATCAGTATACATCATCTGATCAGCTAGTTAGCAGCGTTTTCTGAGTCAGGAGGTATGCCCAGACTTCCAAAGTATCTTTGTCATGGCGATAATTATTTATAGGTTTTTAGAATAGCTATAAATATAGGGCAGCAGTACGATTGTAGACGGAACGGGCATACGCTACCAAAAATATTTCGTATGCAGAAATCTACGACTAAATGATGTCACAAGATCAAAAAATGAATAGTTATTCCGAAAATTAGGGCATATACTAAAAACTCACGTAAAAAGAGTGATACAAAGAACTATTGAAAGAACACTGCTACCTGTAAACTTAAATATAGAAATGAGAAACTGAATCATTGTAACAGACGTGATACGGAGAATTACACAATTAAAATGACAAAGCACAAGGAAAGTAGCACTGCATAGTGTAGACAGATGACCATCAGTGATCAAATGGAAACCCAGACAAATGAAGAAAAGTACTGATAAGCTACGGTTAAAGAATGTTGCTGAAAAGATAGATAAGCGTGGAACATAGTTAGGAAGGCCGATGTCCAGGAGTGGATGTAATAAGGCTACAGAAGAAGATATGTGATTTTAATGGGTTGGCACTACTTATCACACCGCAGCGTTGTTGCAAACGAAATTTCCTGATCGTGACTTGTTTTTTGGAAAGATATGGGGCCGTTCATAAATCTCGTGAGCATTACTATAAAATATCATTTTGTTGAGAAAGACGAAGGCTTCCCTTTAAAAACAAAAAAGTGTAAAAAAAGTTAATTTTGTAATAAATAATTGATAAGAAAAAAATGGCCGATTCGGAGTGTTTTTCGGCCTTTTTGCAATAACAAATGAACAAAAATGATCGCACAAAAGGTCAAATTGTAGGTTTTTAAAATCTCTACAACTTTTATTTGAAGCTTGTAGATTCAGAAAACCGGTTTTAGCTTAACTCCGACCCCCCTCTTTTAGCCCCAACCTATTTTTTGCTGTTACATTTTATATAGGGTTTGTTCTTACATTGCCCCCAACACCTCTGGAAATTTACGTCACTATATTTACCTATGATTTGGACTAATAAAACCATTTTCAATGATCAATATTTGTTTTTGGCTACCCTCGTAATATAAATATATTTAATTCAACTTCTTGCCGAGGCACACTTTATTTTAAAAAATTCCTGGAAAATATTGAACCAGATAAATTTAGTAGTTTCATTTCTTTGATAGAGTAATCCACGAATAGCAAATGACAAACTGTCCTAAGTTCAAAATAGCCGACGAAAATTTCCGAAAACGATGTTATTAAAATAAAATTTTAATCTTTTTTTTTAGCAATTTATATGTGAGAATTAAAAAAATGGTAGTATAGTTGAAAAATTATTATTTTACGACTTGTGATAAGCTGGAGTGGTATTTCAAAGGTACAACGCGATTTTTACGTTCTATTTTCTTGCGTCCCACATTCATGCCAAAGATCAAAAATTTCCTACAGTATAGTTTTTAAATTATTAAAAAAAAAGAATCTTCATTTACTTTTAAAAAAAGGGTTTCTTCTATGAAGGTGAAAGGTATTGTTAAACTATCCTTTTCTGTTCGTCTTATTTAACATTTAAGAATTGATAAATGTTTACAGAACTTGTACAAGTCTTTGTCAGTATATCCGATCATGTTTCACTGTGTATCTTTATTATTTGCACATGTTTGTTACTAGCACACCTAAAAACAATTTATCATGCAAAAATAAAAGGGAAAACAAAGGAAAAGCACAAAATAAATCCTTCCTTAAAAGTTAAAAAGAAATTTTTGACCACAATATGCAATTAGGAACTAATTGCATATTACTGTTGCTACCTATTTGAAATTTATATTTGTTAGGGCCTGTTTACTTGGAATGTCCAACATTCCAGGCTCCAAATACTTCGCGAGGTGTACTGAGAGCCAATTGCTTGATATTTGTGAAGTGTATGAGATATATTCAAAATAAGCGCGAAATATCATAAAAAAAACTTTTTCTGTGTATACGAAAAAATGTATGGTTCGTATTAAAGTGGGTGACTACGAAAAATCAAGATGAAGTAATTATGGAGGTATTCCAAAAAAATCCACATCTTAATCTACGACAAGGACAAAGTATTTTAGCTCGAAAAGGAATATATGTTGGCCTATACATTGATGACTTGATGAAAATTGCATTAAGGAAAGAACAAAGAGACTAAAATTTTTACTGTTTCAAAAGAACATTTAGCCTGGGTACTTTTACTGATCTTGATTTTGGGCCTAGAGTTCTGTTAAAAAAGCTTGGTCTACAGAGAGAACAGTTAAAATATTCTGCTTTGTCTGGGGATGCGATTCTTTCGCTATGAATCTGCATTACTGTGTCTTTGTACTGTATTTAATAAAGTCTGTTGAACGCTGATTTGGATCTGACGCATGAATTCTACAAGAGACAATGATCCGAAACACTGTAGTTGTCTTTGTCAGAACTGGAAAAGAGAACAAGGCATTAAGTACCATGGAACGACCTGCTTCTTCGCCTGATGCAACTCTTATAGAAAATGTATGAGGTTTAATAAAGCTTCAACTTCGTAAAACACATATATACACTCTAAAGCAACTCAGTATTGAAATATGTAGATTACGAAAATATTTATCAGTGGATTATGCGGAGAAACTGGTTAGCAGCATATATGTGGAAGAAATTGATAAAACTCTGAAAACCCTAAGAAAAAATAAAAGTGCTAGATTCGACAACGTATTAGCTGAAATCCTACAGGAAAGTGGCCTTGCACTGAAATATGAGGTGGGCCTAATATAAAAACAATCTTTGCAAGTGGAGGAAATACTGAGAATTTGGCATGCAACAGTTTGTTCCAATACCCAAAAAGGGATATATCACTAAGCTGAACAATTTTAGACATAATAAATTTACCATTCCAAATATACCAGCTTTTCGTAAAAAAAATTCTACCAGCAGGCTGGCTTGAAGTCGGGTTTTAACACGAACAACCATCGTCAACCATTAAGAACTATGACTGAGAAATGCAGGGAGTGTAATATCGATCTAGATACAGCAATGAAAAGACTTGCGATTCAGAAGAGTTATTGGCACTACTAAATTCCTTGATTGACTGTAGACAGCCGCAATATTTTCCTAATTAAATAAATATTTGAGAACATTTGAGGATCCAGAATTAATTTCAATTAGTACAAGAGTACGCCAGGATGATACAATATAACCAAAATGATTTTTAACGGCTCCTCCAAGAAGCGTTCTTTCAATTAAACTGGTGTACTAAAGGAATAAATATAGATGGATGTTGTCTTAATCATTGGAGATTCGCGGATGATATTGCTATGTTTGGTAGATCGCCATACTGCAGGTAATGATGAATTAGCTTGAAAAACACTGACATAAAAATGAAATGCCTCAAAAACAGAAGTCATGACCAACACTGAGAATTTCGTTAATATTACACTTGACTACTCAAATTTGGAGACTGTAGACAGCTACAAATCTTTGAGGCAGAAGAAAACAACAACAAAGAACAGTAACAACGAAGAATAACTAGAGAACTCAAACTAACCTGGTCAGTATTTGGAAACTTAATACCATATTCAAATCAGAAATACGGCATAATTTAAAACGAAAAGTATACAACCAAAGCGTCCTCCCTGTATTTACAAGAGGAAGTGAGAGCAGCGTGAGTAGACCAAATACAAGATGGAGAGATGAGATTGTGAGGATAGCTGGAGTAAATTCGCAACAAGTGGCACACGACAGGTATCGTCCTCCCTGTATTTTCAAGAGAAAGTAAGAGCACTGTGAGCGTAGCTGGAGTAAACAAGTGGCTCACGACAGGCATCGGATGAATATATAGGCTCATCGTGTTGTCTCGGTGATGCTATTCAATTGAAAATGAAAATGGCGATTGAACCCTAACTTAAATAATTATAGTTGGTCACTATGTTTCTGTGGAACACATTTTACATTTCGTTAACTTTTAAGGAATAATTTATCTGAAACAAACAAAAAAAAAAACAACAAAAAAATGTGAATTAAAAATATTTATATAATTAATCAATCAATTAGTTTATAACTACATAAAAATACATTTTTAATATTAGAAAATATAAACAATAAGGGCTTTAAAATAAAATTTATTTATCAATAATTGTAATACTTAATATTTTTGCAACGACTCCTGAAAATAAATCTTTTCTTTAACAATTTCGCAAATATTATATTTTTATCAGATACAAGAGAGGACGACTTTTGTCAATCAAAGGAATCTAAATACTTTTTTGTATTGCCAATATCCTTGAAGAGTTTAAATTAATTTTTACAACTTTTTAGTTGAAAAATGTTGTGTTTTATATAATTAAAATCAAACGGGAGTGGCCAAAGATGACTTTAGCAAATCAACCCCCATTTCCACAATGACGTCATACATAAAAATCTACATTACACGAAAATTCAACTTATATTATACATATCCCCCTTCGTATTTCAAAGCATAAAGTCTATATAATGTATCAAAGAAAATCATAAGCCTAAGAAGCTATTACATACGAGCCACAACCAAACTTTCTTTCGTATGGCTTAATGATTAAAAAATAAGTTATATTACATAACTAAAACTTAATACAAAAATACCCAATGCGCGACAATAAAATACATTATTTGCGAAATTCTTACTGTTTTCTTTTAAATAAAAAAAAGACGACTACTGCGTATTAAGAAAATGTACAATGTTATTATACAAAATAATAATTTTTGATGTATGGAACGAAGCAGAACTGTCAGCCAACAACTAGAAAAACTGACATGCATACGGAAATAAGAAATTATAAGTATGACCAGTGTGGAAGTGAATATTTTCTAAATTTGAACAAACCTGGGGAACAGCAAAAATGTTTCCGAAACCAAAATAGCAAAAGCTTACTTATTTTATTACATTAATTAACAATTTGTCTTGCAAAAGTCTCTGTTGGCTCCAGTTTCATAGATACGTGCTAAATATGATAATTTTACCAATTTGTCCTTAATATATGGGACAACTGGATCATAAAATGAGAAATACTTGGGTTTTATTACACCAGGTATACTTTATAATAGGTTTAAATACACATAAGTCTTGTATTTCAACCTCCAGTTGATCGAGGACTGTTTGTATTTAAGAGATTAGGTAATTTTGAGCAACATGTCACAAGTTTGTGAAAATAAACCGGATCATTTTTGTTAAATATGTGGTGAAGTGACTATTGTGAAAAAAAAAAACGTACTCTTAGCCCTTTAATACAAAAGGCTTACCGCTTGGCAAAGTTGGAGACTAGGAAAAAAATTGGGCTCCCTGTATCTGCTGCAACAAATGTGCGTCCAACATTCCTGGCTGGCTAAAAAAGCGTAAGATACCCTTCGCTGTTCATATGGTCTGGCGAAAACCGAAAGACCATGTTACCGACTGTTATTTTTGTTTGATATCTCCCATCAAAAAAGGCTTTTCGGAGAAAAAAAAATCTGGGATACAGTATCCAAATTTACAATTCGCCATAGGCTCGGTGCCCCATAGTGACGTGTTGTCCATCCACTTCAGGAATATATCCTTGATTTTGATGATGATCGCAAGGATTCAAACGATAGTGTGCCGGAAAATGTTGCCGACCCATCAACCTCCCAAGACTCCGATTTTGTTTGTGAACTTCCCAGTAAAAAGCCTCACAAAATGAGTCAAAGTGATTTGGAATTGCCCAAGAAAAATGCAGAACTATTGGCCTCTTGATTGCAACAATGGAATTTACTTCAAGATGAAGTAAGAGTTTCTATGTACCAAAGCCGTCAGAAAAACTTAACACCGTTTTTTAATCTGGAAAACAATTTGGTAGACTGTAGGGACATTATAGGATTAATAACAGCTTTAAAGACTTTAGAGATTTTTCATTGATGCCTCAAAAGTAAGTCTTAAAGCTGTGTTACTTCATAATTGAAACAAGTTGCCTTTAGTCCCACTTAGCAATGCAGTCCACATGAAAGATATAAATGGCAAATTTGTGCGGATATAAAGTTGTGACCATTTTGCTTAGAATGTAAATACTGTTGCTTCCTCTTCGAATGGGACAATCGAATACAATCGGATCACTACAGAAAGAAAAAATTTGGCCACTAAGAGAGTATTTTCAGCCAGGAAAGAAAAATGTAACCAGCGCGCCATTAGTTTCCCCAGAAAAGACTTTACTACCGCCACTTCATATAGAATTGGGACTTATCGAGAAATTTTGTGATGGTCATGAACAAGGAAGGTCGTGCTTTTAGTTATTTAAAAAAAAGTTCCCTAGAATCAGTGACGCTAAAATTAAAGAGGGAATATTTGTGGGTTCCCAGATTAGGAAACTTGTCCTCGTTGCCCAATTTCTTTCATGTTACCAAAAACCTAGGGTGTAATATGTCCTTGAAAACTCATTTCTTGGATTCTCATCTGAATTACTTTTCGGAAAATTGTGGTGCTGCATGTGACGAGCACCGTGAGAAGTTCCACCAGGATATTTCACACATGGAAAGAAGGTATCAGGGAAAATGGAACTGTAAGATGTTAGTCCACTATTGCTGGACTATTACGAGTGATAATCCAGAGGCTGCTTTTAAAAGGCAGGCTAAGAAGCGCAAAATGAGTGTCTAAACTTTAGATTCAATGATAAAAATGTGCTATTTAATTGCTTTTGTTGAACCAATCTGTATTTTGTATGTTCATTATATATGCTATGAATTAAAATTTTGTAATAATTAATTCAGATTTTTTTGTGAGCCAACTAAAATCTTTAATATGTATTTTTTAGTTACTTGGGTGTAGTTGAATCCAAAAACATTGGGTTTGTTCAGGAAACAAAAAAGAGTTGAAATTTGTTCCCCGGTGTAATAAATTTTCCACACGAGTTACCTTAATTTAATTTCTTTCCAATACAGTAAATGAATTTTGTTTGTTTAATAATACCCGTACTCTCCAGTCATTGGCTGACGAAAATTTGTTCAAAAGAAATAAATAAGTATAAGGGCCATTTCCTTTCGATATATATGGCAGTGATCTTGATAAAAAAAAATATTGCAACGATCATGTGATCACAAACAGTGGCCAATCTGTAATTTCGTTTTTGTACTTATGTAAAACGAAAAATAATTGATTTTCTAGCTAGCTACGCGATAACTTAAATGTGTGTTTTCGAGTGAACTACGCAACTTACTTTTAATGAATATTTTCAAGAAAATAAAAATGGAAGAAACTTAACAACAATGTGGATTTGTGTATATATTCGGTGCAAATGTGTATTTTTAAATAATTCCGAATGTGGCTTTTGAAGTCTGATTTAAAGCTCGATCATTTATATAACTTGATGAAAGCAGCCAAAGAGTATAAGTCTTGTTGTTTCAAAAATGATGGTGAAATTTTGATTTATAAATTCAACCATCATTTTCAAATATTCTACCTATAACCTAGATAATAATTTGATATAAAAAAGCACCAAAATAGGACATTATGAATTACTGAAACTAAACATTTTAACTTTTATAAGATATTTCATGGAAAACCTAAATGCAAACTTGGTCCCATTACACAGGGCATCTGTTGGAATGTTTTGTTACTACATTTTACCTGAGCAGAAGAGAGGCACATAATATTTTTTATGTATAGCGTTTTCGGACAGAGTTTTTCAAGTAAAAAAAAAGCAAACAGCATAGAATCTCTTACTGTAAAATACTGAGTAAAATCACACAATATCTTACAGCAACCAGGAGACTACTTATTAAAAAATTCATAAGACACTTACACAACGTTTCAAAATCTATCCAAAAACACAATTTTATGTACGTAAAATGATGACTTTTCCTAACGTGTAATCAAGTGTAAGAGTACGAGTGAAAATTGTAAAAATGTAAAATTCCTATGTAAAAAAATGACATCCGTGGACGACTTGGTACCCTATGTAAAATTACATATTTTGAATGTCGTGTAACGTGGCCTCCATTTCATCTGCAAGGAGTTTGTTCTTTTCTTTTTCTGCTAATAGGTCGTCTGCAATTGGGAAGGGAAAGGGGGTGGTTAGAGGTTAATTAAAACAAAACAAAAATAAAAAACAAAAAAAAATGCTATTTGGGAGTTGCGTTTGATTATAATTGTAATTTTAGTAGTTAGGCGTTTTAAATCTTGCATTGGTTAGCAAAACATCAAAACAGAACACTAGTGTTCGGTGTGGTTGTGCTAAATAAGTATTTGAAATAATACTGGGTTGAATTTGATCTCATTTGATTTGAAAATTGTTTGGATTTTTTGATGTGTATACGTACCTTCGAGCCTGTCGACCTCTTTTTGCAATTTTTGGACTGAACGTTCGGCGAATTCAGCACGGGCTTCAGCCTAGATTTAAAAAAGACAAAATTGTTAGGACATTCACTGAAATCAGTTTTAAATAAGTTTCAAGTAATCTCACATATATAATTTTGAAAAAAAAGTGTTCATGTGCAGCATGAAATAATAATTGTTGTTGTTTTAGTTTATTTAGAGTTGACTGATTCTGTTGGTGTCTCACTCACATACTAGTCCATGAAAATTAAACACAAAAATGTGATTTTATTATTGAAAAGTGCATCCTAAAAAATGTATCTCGATGGTAACATTGGCAAAATTTTTTTCGGTTTATCCAATTGATCTAACCTGGTCATTTTGTGCCCCGGTCGCCATGTCTGGGACCTGGAGGGGCCAATGATGCGGGCCCTCCGGATCACGGAACGATGGTGAAGCAGGGAGGGGCTCGGAATAAATCCGGACAAGGTCGAGATAGTACTCTTTACAAAAAAGAGGAAAATGGGGAGACTTCCCACAATTACATTGGTAGGATGCACTCTTTAACTTAAGGGGTCAGTTAAATACCTGCGAGTAATTCTGGACTCACGACTGAGCTTTTTGGAGCCGTTTTGGATATATTTAAATTTTTATGTCAAAAATGACGTTTGCGGGCCAAAACTTAACTATAAATTTTTCCTATAAGAAAGTCTTTATTATGTAATTTGGGTTAGTTTTCTTGTAGACGAATATCGACTTTAGTAGTCTTTTTATGATATTTTGAAAATTAAGTACATAGTGGTCAAAAAAGAAAAATAAAGATTATATTTAAAAAATCGTCAAAAGTCAATTTTTTCAAATAGAAAAAATTAAGTATACTGTCATCAATAAAATTTCCGGAGAATCACAACTGTACAGGGTGAGTCAACGATTGGATGAAGTAAGTTTGTGCCTTTTCGGTGAAATTTACAAAGAAACTATATTTATTGTTTGATACAGTTTATTTTTACGCAGATTTTAAAAATATTTAGGACTCTACAGGGTGAGCCAAAAAACTAGGACAGCATAAAGTTGTATTTTTTTAAATAGAACACCCTATATACGAATCGTATTTTCGATTTAGCTTATAATTTTAAATCTTTTTTATTAAGGGTTTACTATAACAAAACTTTATAGTTTCTGAGATAATTAAGTTTAAAGAAAAAAAGTCACATTTTCAAGCATCAATTCAATCCTAAATAACGTTTTCAATTTTGTGACAAATATATTCAAATTTGGAATTTAGCAAGGCCAAGGACAAGTTAACATAATTTTTACCTAATATTTGCAATAAAAGCTACAGGGTGTTGAACACATCGGCTCAAATTTGAACAAGTTTAAATGAATAAATATCTTTTTTTTTTTAAATGGTACACCCTGTATATTTTCATGTTATTTAATAAAGTAATAAAAACCCTAAAAGTTTTGTTCAATATATCCTATACCTATTTATAATAGTTTTTGAGATATTTCAGTTTTTCTTATTTTCCATACTTTTTTACAGAAATAGTCTTCATTATCATAGTAGCCATGTAAAATAATAAAAAGAAACGACAGAAACAAACAGAATGTGGTTAAATATGATGAAATACATTATTCGTTATATTACAACGGCAATAGTTTAATTAAACATAATGTGAAAAAATTAACACAACAATAACGACACGGCAAATACATATTTACTTTTATACTAAATTGAAACAAAAAAATTACCTATTAAATACTGAGATTAATTATTTCTTTTTAATAAGTGTTCGAATAAACGACCCTCTTGTGCAATGCACAAATTTAGTCTTTTTTGCAGATTTTCTCGGACCCTGGACAAAATTAGTGGCGTTATTGTTCTACAGGTATCCCTAATCCTGTTTCGCATATCTTCCACTGTTGTTGGTGGATTAACATACACCTTATTTTTAATATAACCCCATAGGAAGAAATCTAATAGGGTGGTGTCGCAAGACCTTGGTGGCCACTCAATGAAACCCCCACGTCCAATCCATTTTTGCGGATATCGTTGGTCCAAAAACGCACGAACTTCACGATGGTAATGCGGAGGCGCACCATCGTGCTGGAACCACATACTGTCGAGCTCATCGAGACCTTGAAGCAGTTGGGGTACTTCTTCTTGTAGAAAATTCAGGTAAGTATGGCCATTTAGTGGTTCATTAAAAAAGTGGGGTCCAATAATTCGATTATGATGAATACCACACCAAACATTTAATGACCAGTGGTTTTGATGTTGCACCTCTCTAATCCAAAATGGGTTTTCTGTGGCATAATAATGCATGTTGCGTCTATTTACGGCACCGTTACTTCTAAAAGTAGCTTCATCACTAAACATTACCTTGCATAATAAATTTGGATTTAATTGAATCTCCGCATTTATTGTACGACAAAAGTTTACACGACTTTCAAAATCCTGTCCATGCAATTCTTGGTGTAATTCCATGTGATATGGATGATACCTATATTTCTCGGTAGTACGATTAGCGGTGGATTGTGATGTTTCACATAATGCTGCTAACTGACGGCTTTTCCTGAACATTTAACAATACTTATAGTTCTTTTTCTTCATTAGTTACTGGTTTGTTGACCACTTTACGTTTTGGATAATCAACAGTACCAGAAGAATCAAATCTTTGCATTAAGTTTTGAAAAGTATGGGTATTAGGCTGGCGTCGATCAGGATACTTCATTTTGTAAATTATTTGAGAAAGAAGGCAATTTTTTTGAGCCTCTCCTATTGTATAAATCATATCTATTAACTCATTCTTTGGAAAATTCATTTTACAATATAAGATGAATGCAAAAAAAACCAAACTACACTACATAAAAATCAAAAGAAGCGATTGCGGTTATAAATTTGACATACAGAAAAATGTTCTTTTACATTGTTTTTGCCATGGCTACTATGATAATGAAGATTATTTCTGTAAAAAAGTATGGAAAATAAGAAAAACTGAAATATCTCAAAAACTATTATAAATAGGTATAGGATATATTGAACAAAACTTTTAGGGTTTTTATTACTCTATTAAATAACATGAAAATATACAGGGTGTACCATTTAAAAAAAAAGATATTTATTCATTTAAACTTGTTCAAATTTGAGCCGATGTGTTCAACACCCTGTAGCTTTTATTGCAAATATTAGGTAAAAATTATGTTAACTTGTCCTTGGCCTTGCTAAATTCCAAATTTGAATATATTTGTCACAAAATTGAAAACGTTATTTAGGATTGAATTGATGCTTGAAAATGTGCCTTTTTTTCTTTAAACTTAATTATCTCAGAAACTATAAAGTTTTGTTATAGTAAACCCTTAATAAAAAAGATTTAAAATTATAAGCTAAATCGAAAATACGATTCGTATATAGGGTGTTCTATTTAAAAAATACAACTTTATGCTGTCCTAGTTTTTTGGCTCACCCTGTAGAGTCCTAAATATTTTTAAAATCTGCGTAAAAATAAACTGTATCAAACAATAAATATAGTTTCTTTGTAAATTTCACCGAAAAGGCACAAACTTACTTCATCCAATCGTTGACTCACCCTGTATAGGGCAAAAATATTGTTATGAACCAAAAAAAAATTATGAAAAGTAGAAATCGAATAAAATGCAACTTTTGGTTCTACTCTTTATAAAACCAAATCCAATAGAAATAATATAAGATAATAATCAAGCCGAAAGTGTCAACAACTAGACAAAATTTGATCAAAATCGATACAAAACCTACAGACATCTTTAAGATTGAATTTGAACGCTTATTTTTGTCCGAGAGTGTTTTAAAAGTAATATTCTCAACATACAAAGTACTGTTTCCAAACTGTATTTTCATACAGACTGTTTTCACCTGAAAATTTAACAAAATTATAAATTAAAACAACAATAATTACATTATCTCATCGCATTGAACCGACGCATTTTTATTTTTTATAAAAACTGGTGGCTACTGAAAAAAATAATGACTTATTGGAAAATTTTTAGAAATCCATTTTCAAACTCAAACGAAATATAGAAATAAGTATTTTTAATCAACTTTTTTTTCGAAATCTTTTTAATTTTACAAAATTCGTAAAGAATTTTAACTTTGTTCAAGTAAATTTCTTTGATTTTAAACATGTTTTATATAAAAATTTCCAAATTAAATCATTCTTTTCAAATAGTCCACAGATAAGTTAGTTCTAATTGGTATTTTTTAATGAAAATCTGACACAACTGGATGGTGTATACTTCCAGCTAACACATGCTTTACACCCTCTAATTTCGCAATATTCTTCAATGCAGTACAATAGATCGGATTGATATTTCCATGACCTGCGAAGAAGAGAATGGTTTGCAGTAGTTGACAGGCCCAGGCCATAGAGGTATTACATAGAGTAGTAAAGACATGGAACCACACGTAAATGGAAACTTTACACCGATAGAAAGAGGTAAAAAAGACCATTTTTTCTCTCCAGTATTAATATCAGTTTATTTCTCCAAATTTGTGACAGAAAAAAACTTGTCTACTGCATACTTTATCTATACTACCTCTATGGGCTTCTCAAAATGTACATGAGAGAGAAAAAAAATCATTCCGATCTACAATTACTGCTTCCTAGGGTGTTTTCAAAAAGCTCGGTTGACGGGATATTCTTTCTAGGTTAAAATTCACTATCCAGTGATGCCAGATCTTATATTTTTTCCTAAACTATTAAATAAAAAATCAAAGCATGCAATAATGATAGTGGTTAATAAGGTTGAATAAGCAAAGCGTTTGTTTTTGCAATATCTGTTTTAATACTTACAAAATTGGTGCAACGTGTGAAAAAGTTAACGATAAATCCATATTCCTTAGGTCGTAATATATTACATAAGTTGTGCGATTGAATAAATATGTTGAAAACAAGGTGCTTTATCAACCGATACAAAATACTACCGTGAAATGAAGAACATGCAATGAGTGTGAAAAATATTGAAAGGAAATTGCCAAATACCCTTCTACGATGAGTTTAGTGACCAGACGTTTGTTTTTTTTTATTTGTGTTATTTTACCTTAAAAGCATACAGTGTGTCGATGGATAAGGTTGATTGAAAAATAATATTATTTAAGATAATTATGGAAAAATTTATTAATGATTGGTTTGTTTGGTATTTGGAAAGTTTATAATTAAATGTTTCATTTTGTTTTAAAAAAATTAGTTATTTTTTTGTTTTTAGATCAACGCAGCTTGCTGAAAAATCTGTTTATGTTTGGCACCCCAATTTTGCACGTTTACCCATATTTTACGCTCCAATACTGGAAAGACCATAATTAATTGCATCTATACCACCAAGTTTTCCATCCTAATAAAATTTAAAATCCACGTCACCGTGGCAACATCGCATCACATGTTTCGATCTAAATCGTATGCATGGTTGCATTTCATTATTTTTTTACTACAGAAATGCGATAAAGATTCCTACGACTCTGTTTAATTTGATATATGACTATGAAAGTGAATAGACCCAGTCTTATCTCTTTTGCTTTCTAAATAGTACAACCTTATCCATGGACAAACTGTATTCGCTTTCATCGACTACGAAAATCGTCAAAAAACAAGTTTTCACTGCATGAGAGAAGTATGTAATGATTTACTGATATATTTATCCCATGACTTTTTATTATTATTATTATTAACGTACTTCTTAAAAGGTGCAGAAAGTTTTTTTAAATAAAATTTAAACTTACTTCACGTAATTTGTCAGAAATAATGCGGATTTTGTCTTCACTGTGTTCTCTGCCCACTGCCGCCTGACATAAAACAAATAACGAACAAATGAAGCTGGTTTTATAATACAACATGCTCAGGAACAACATTGCTACAGAATTATTTAAATGTTGAAGATACGTATTACATGTAATGTCACCACAACATTACACATGTTACATCGATGCAACATTTCGTGTTACGTTATTGTTACATGTAATATGAACCTTCGGTAGATCACAAAGCAGATCTAAAACTTCTGAATTTAGTTTAGTAGTTACCAATACTTAACATATGTTACTAATTTTGATCATTAAATGATTATTAAGCTACTAAAAAAAACAAAATTTTCGATGCTGCTTCGTTTTCTAGAGCAATGGGGCAATAATAACATTACAAGAGAAAATAACCAACAATATAACGGTTCCCCACCAAAAAAACAAATGGATAGTTCAAAAGTTCCCATACAAAAGGTCTGTTAACATACAAAGATATGGGCAATTTACATGGTGGACAAACAACGAACGATGCAGGATGACCACTATAGCGAGCCTGTGTACGCAAGTGTACAGGGTGAAGCAGAAACATTTCTCTTTTGAGTCAATTTTAGTTTATTCTTTCGTAGAAACGCTCGTAGATTAAACAACTACTATTTATTGATAAATCATAACGGACAATACGAGGTCCAATCGAAAGATATAAAATACAAGTAACTCAAAATTGAAAAAGTTCTCGACTATTCCCAGTATCTACAAAACTATCAGAGCTCGATCCTCAAAATTACCTCTCTAAGCTGCTGCGAGACCTGCTTTAGCGATACGGAATATTCTTCTTCTTTTAACGTTGCCTAGGTTAGTACAAAAATCATAAACAAGTCAAACACACATATGTAACTGTCAAAATAATTATTAAAAACATGAATAACGAAGTATATTGTAAAATTTGTAAAAAGTTTAATTCAATCAGCATTTTTTATGCTAAAAATTATTAATTACAATATACTTTGCCCAAATAATCAAAAAAATTAATAATAGACATCTATAATGTTAACAAGGATAAAGACAATCGAGCATCAATCAATAAACTGCGGCAACACTGCTGAGCTGGTTAAGGTTAAGGGCAAAACTGGCAATACTGTAAAAGAAAATCGAGTTTTTCAAGAAGTACCTCCTTTAGGCGGGTGGTCAAGTTCTTGATTTGGTTTTTGTATTCTTCTTCACGTTGGTTGGCCTAGGATGTTTTAATTTAAAAATAAATAATATATTAAACAATTAAAACAATTTTAGGTATAAAGTATAAATATATAATAAGTTTTGAGGGTTTAAAAGGTGGAAATTTCCTTGAAAAGAAGTAAAAATTAAATTTACTGACAGAAACATAACGTCCATTTTTTAAAATATCTCGTAGCTTTTCACAGGTCTTCTAAGAGGCTTAAAAAATACAAGAGTGGTTCAATAAATAAGGTAAATTAGTCATAGATGGCCCTACTATAATTTTTCAATGCATACGATTATGTAGCTGTACTCTTCGGAGGAATCTTTACAAAATTTCAGTATGATTCGATGCTTAATTTATATGTGACAGTCATTTGAAGCAGGTCATCACACCATTGCTGTAAATAATGGAAAAAGACCAGTTTCAAGCAGTGATTAAACACATTAAACAGTGAACAGCTTCTCGGATTAAAACAAAAAAGTTCTCTTTCATCAAAACAATGCTCGAGTTCATATTTGTGCAGTTGCAATGTCAAAACTAAATGAATTAGTACCCCACCCACCTTATTCACCAGATTTGGCACCTAGTGACCTTTTCCTCTTTCCTAACCTAAAAAAGTAGCTCGGAGGACAGAAATTTTTACCAGATGAGGCAGTGATTAGGGCTGTAAAAGACTATTTTGAGAATTTGAATATTTCCTATTTTTCAGAAGGCATAAAGAAGTCTGAATACCGCTAGATCAAGTGTTTCATTCATTCATTCATATCAGCCCGTTTTCATCCACTCCTGAATGTAGGCCTCTTCCATATTTTTCTATTTCTGTCGGTCCGTAGCGATCCCCATCCAGTTTTTTCCGGCAATTTTCTGGATGTCGTCACGCCATCTCTCTTGGGGCCTGCCAACACTTCTCTTGTTCTCTCTTGGCCGCCATGCTGTTATCTTGTATGTCCATATGTCTATGTCATGTCTTGCGATATGTCCAGCCCATCTCCATTTTAGCTGCGCTACTCGTTTGCTCACATCTGTTATTTTCGTTCTTCTTCTGATTTCTTCATTTGGAACTCTATCTCGTAAACTAATTCCCAGCATAGCCCTTTCCATTGCTCCTTGTGTAACCCGAAGCTTATCAATGGCTTTACATGTTAGGGAGGTTGTTTCAATACCATAAGTAAGAACTGGCAGGATGCACGACTCGTAGACTTTTCTTTTCAGACTTATGGGGGTGTTACTGGATTTAAGAATGAATCCGAGTTTGCCAAAAGCTGCCCAGCTGAGACTTATTCTTCTAGGAATTTCAGCCGATTGGTTTTCCTTCCCTATTTGTATTTTATGACCTAGATATATGTATTCTCTTACGTTTTCTATTATTTTATCTTCAACTTTAATTTGTATTTGTTCTAGACTCATTATTTTTGTTTTTGACAAGTTCATTTTGAGTCCTATCCTAGCTGATGCTTGATGAAGTTCTTGTATCATACATTGGAGTTGTTCTGGTGAATCACTGATTATAACAATATCATCAGCAAATTTTAAGTGGTTTAGTCGTGTTCCGTCTATGTTAATTCCCTTGTCATGCCAGTCCAAGCCCTTAAATACATATTCAAGTGCCAACGTGAACAATTTTGGAGAGATTGTGTCCCCCTCTTTTTATAGGTATCCTCGAGGTTTTTATATCCTCGTCTATTGTAACTTGCATGTAAGCGTTTTCATATATAAGATCAAGTGTACAGAACTCCACAGAGGCTATGTTGAAAAAAAATTGAACAATAACGTTGTTTTCATTTCTTTTTTACCTTACTTACTGAACGTCCCTTGTATATTAATGATAATTAGACTAAAAAGTAATAAATTACTTTTTATTTTGATTCCTTTTTTAACTTACTGAACGACCCTTGTATATTAATGATACCTTAACTAAAAAGTAATGAATTACTTTTTATCTGTTTGTAACTTTTCAGATTAAGTAATGTAATGTATATTTTATAAAACATACATTGCAAAGCTATTGGACCTTTACGGAAACGATAGTTTTTAATGCGAAACGTAATATACAAGTACAATAATAGTTATAGATTCAGAACTTTGTGGGTCTTTTAAGGTAAGTATTACTTTAATAGCAGTTAGATATATGTCCTTTTAAACCTAAAAATAATTTAGAAATAACCTATAAATTGATGAATAAAATTACGTAAAAAGTGTCAAAAAATACTCACCTTTTCTTCAGAGACCTCAAGGGATTTAAGGTTGTTGCCTACTACGCGAAGTTCTTCTTCAAGTTCTACGATTTTGCTGTAAAATGATAAAGAAAATTAGTCGGTTATTTTCAAAACTTCCGGATTATCAGAAGTCGAGTACAGTACACGTTTTTACATTGACTTGCTAGACTGAATACTAAAAATTTGTCAGAAATGTAATTTCCTAATTCACTAACGTGATCCATCATTAAACCTGGTTTAAGATGACAAGAAAATGTGTAAATTGACATATGCAATAATATATCGGTAGCAAAGATAAGCTTTTTGGCAAATTAAAAAAAAAACAGAATTGTGGGCTTTTAAATTCGAATTTTTTCTGGCCTTAATATTAAAGTTAGTGCGAAACCGACAACACGTTTTTATTGCAATTTTAATGAGCTTAAAGATGACTTTATTAATTTTTTGTTCCACGTTTAGTTTTCGAGCAACCATCACCAACTTTATTTTTTTAAATACCATCCTGATTTTCTAATGTCAGATTGTAAAAGCCCTTTTTATTCTGAATTCAATGATATAATTTAATTATATTTGGCATTTTTTCGATTATTAATAAATTTTTAAAGTACGGACCTGTTTCCTAAAGCATGTTGTACGTTGTTTCAGGGTTTTATTTTAGTCACTATTGGTTTCAGCAGGATGCTTAGAGAGAACTATCAGCTAAATTTCCAGAAAGACTTATCTTTACGTATTCTGAAATGCTTTGGGCAGTACGTTCACCTGACTTAGGCCCATTAGATTTGTTTCTTTGAGGATACAATACGTGATAAATGTTTATAAGCACTTTTAAACAGAAGAACCAGCTTAGAAGACTGATTTTAGTATTCGAAAAAATAACAACAATAATGTTAAATAATGAATTAGACAGATTCCACAGTTTCAAGACGCTATCTATGTCTCGAGAATGACGTCAATCTTTTTAAACACCTTTTGGAACCATACTTTCTTTTATTTTATTATTTACTCCGTATTAGTGTTTAAATTACAGGTTTGTACTTCACAAATTTATTAACAATGGTCAAAAAAGATTCAATTTATAATTCAACCAAAAGGTGTGATGCATTGTTGAATTCAGAATAAAAGAAGCTTTTAAAGTTTGTCATTAGGAAATCAGGACCGTATTTAAAAAAATGAAGTTGCTCGAAGACGAAACGTCAAATAAAAAATTGACATCATCTTTAAGTTAATTAAAAGTTGCTGAAATAAGCCTTTGTCGGATTTGCATTAACTTTAATATTATCGTTAGAAAAAAAAATCAAAATTAGAAAATTCTGTTTTTTTTTTAAACAACTCAGTCATATCAAAAACTTCTGAGTGTTATAAAATTCCTTACATTAAGCAACTTTTTTTATCATTTAACTAAATTTATATTTCTTACTGCTATCGGGAATCTTACACTGGCCCTCCTTATCTTGGACACTCTGTATCTTGGTGTGTATGTAGCGAATATGGTTATAATTCATCTCAATAACACAGGCCGACAAAATTTCCCCTATTTTGGAGGTTATGTTTCAGTGTAGCATGAAAGTTTTCGACATGACACGACAAGACATCTGAAAGTACAACTAATTACCTTCAAAACCCATTTTGAATCGTCTCAAAATCTTTTTTCATCTCCGAGATATCGCTTGTGGAAATGTATAGTTTTATTGACCGTTTGCACCATATGAGTAAGTCGAAAAAGCTCGCGAAAAACTGAAAAAAATATTAATTTTTCGAAAAATATGTGACAGGAAAAATTGTCTGGAATGATCCAGGGAAATCAGGGGTTTTGGGGATAGCTCATCATAAATTCAAGATCAGAATTTGACAAATTCGATATCCAAAATGACAGGTTCAATATGGCGGATGTGAAACTTGAAGAACCATAAAAAATCGATGATTCTGGCCGAATCTTAGAATTTTTAGTTTTTGCAATTTTCACATCCGCCATCTTGGATAATGAAATTACCCAATTCTGACCCCAAAAACCGGTTCGATGATAAAGAGACGCTTGAAACTATTGCGACGAATGCACTGAAGGCAATTCCGAAAACTGACTTCCAGGACTGCTTCAAGAAGTGGAAGCACGGCTAGGAACGTGTTATTCAATTAAATGGGGACTACTTTGAAGGATGCCACTCACCGAATAATAAAGAATAACACCAATGGGGAAATATGAAGGTAGGCTCGATACTTTTGGGGCAAACCTCGTATTTTTCAAAAAATTTATATTTTTTCACTATTTTTTGACTTACCCATATGTTGGTACAAATGGTCAGCAAAACCATAAACTTCCACAAACGATATTTCAGAGAAAAAAAAAAGATTTGAAGATTACTTAAAATGGGTTTTGAAGACAATGGGTAGTACTTTCAGATGTCCCGTCGTGTCATCGAAAAATTTCATGCTACCCTGAAACATCACCTCCAATATAATAAAAAAACAGCATTTTTTGCACTTTTAGATTAGAATATCTAGAAAATCAGAGTTGATGGGTGAAAGTATAGTTTCGTTTCTGGGTCTGAAATGTTGTCGGCCTGTGTAATGAGGTAAAAAAGAACTTTTTAACTTTTCCCTGACTTGAAAATTAAATATTTCTTTGCCATGCTTCTTAATTACTTTTTTTTGTATATTTTTTTTTTTGAAAAAATTGGATTTATAAATCGGATTGAAACTTTTATGAAATAAATTAGGACGTGTCAAACTGAATATAAATTTCATGCAATGTCCCTAATCAATACGGACAGACTGTAGAAGTGATTCATGCAAAGTATTATCACTAAATATCTAATAACTTTATAGCTAAATAATAATGATAAAACAAAAATAAGCACCTATCTGCGTGATCTGCTCTTTCTTCCGCTCGCTCCAAATCCTGTTCCATCAGCACCAACTTCCTGGCGACCTGGCAACATCACAAAAAAATCATGCAATAAGCCACAAAAAAATTAATTAAAACACTTGTTAATATAAACTAAAAAAGTTACTAAGAAAAATAATTTAATAACAAGGATGCGTTTAAAACAATATAAGATTATGTGTTATATATCTGGCTGGTTTTCTCGGGAAACATCCCTGTAGATTTATTAATAAAAATCCTGAAAAAAAGGTAATATAACAACAATCACGACAACAAAATCATGCACTTAAACTGAAAATTATGTAATAAATCAAACTCCATCTTAAAAGAAATAAAATGACATTTTAGAAAATCAAATTTTTTACTGGTTATTTTTATTTTATACGTGTTGTTTGTTTGTTGTGTTGTGTTGTATCAAATATTTTTTATACGTCAACATCTTTAAAATAATCAAAGTTATATCAAAAAGAAATTATATAAACTGGTAGTTGTGCAAGCAAAATGGCACAAAAAAATATAATAAAAAAAATTACACCAGAATAGGCAACTTTCAAATTTAACTGTTTAATTATCGATATCTACAAGCTCTATTATCTATATTTTTTTTTTTATCGGAAATCATTACAAATATATCGGTATTTTCTACTTCGTAGATCTAACGAAAACACCGATTTGTTTTACAATAATCAAACAAATTTCGAAATAACCAAATAAATCATAGCAAATGTCATTTCATAATCTTTTTAAGACGGATAACAAATAAGGTGAAAACGGCAAAAACATGTCAAAAATGCACACAAACTGCCAATTTGACACCTACGATTCACCGGCTTCGGCACGTTCTTCAGCTCTTTCAAGGTCGGCTTCAACCATGGCCAATTTACGGGCTACCTGTGTAATTTTATAAAAGACTACCATTAGTTAAATCACCTTTGATAATAAAAATATATAATAGTTTGAACATAAAGGTCAATCAAAACAATTAGTAGATGCAAATTTTCTGAAACCCGATGACAATTTTCATTGGATTGTTTTTCTAAAACAATATTTCTGTACTCTTAGAATTCACTTATCATTCTTATTGGTTTTTCAGGGAAAATGAGTATCTTAAATTATTGGTATTACTGAAATATATATATATATATATATATATATATATATATATATATATATATATATATATATATATATATATATATATATATATATATATATATATATATATATATATATGCACTGGTGTTCCGGTTTTCAATCAGTTCTTCAATAGATAAATCTGCACGACTTTTCGCCAACTTATCAGCTCGCATTTTCAAGTGATGCTTCCTCGACGGCTGCTCGGTTGAGGAAGCATCACTTGAAAATGCCAGCCGAGATGTTGGCGAAACGTCATGAAGACTTTTCTACTAACGAACGGAATGAAAACCGGAAAAAACACCAGTGCATATTTCACCATTCGTGAAAACCTACGACACAACACACACATTGTTTTCCTAACCAAAATGTTTTTGAAATATCTGCCAAAAAATTGACGTATTGGTATTTTTAGAAATGGAAAATCAAAGAATCTTTTTCGAATGACTTTATGAAGTTGCCCGAGGTATTTTCATCCGAATTTAATTAATTTCGTGTGCAAATATCTTGGAATGAGGATCCCTGAAGACGCTTGGATAATCGACAAAATAACAGCAAGCTATCCTAAGGCCGAGCGCTCAGCTATCAGGCAAATACAAGACTAGGCGCCGATCCAAGGGGAGGAGGGGGACAATCCCCCCCCCCCCCAAGAGCTTTGAGTTCAGGAAAATAGACCGGATTTTTCCTCTTATACCAGAAATATGTATGCTGCTGGCACCTCCCCCCCCCCTCAAGAGTTTTGAGTTCAGGAAAATAGACCTGATATATTTTTGATCTTATACCATGAATATGTATGCTGCTGGCATCCCCCCCCCCCCGTCGACAACGTGTTTTTTCTTGTGATTGCCCCGACCCCCTAAGAGCATTGAGTTCAGGAAAACAGACCCGAGTTTTCCTTTTATACTAGGAATATGTACGCTGCTGGCATCTCCCCCCTCCCGTCGACAACTTGTTTTTTCTTGCGATCGCCCCACCCCAAGATCTTTGAATTCAGAAAAATAGAGCCGACCCTGTTTTTTACACTAGAAATGGGAATGTTGCTGATGTCTCCCCCCCCCCCCCCGGTCGACAACTTGTCTCGCTTGCCATACTGTAGTTTTGTGATATGACCCCCCCCCCCAAAAAAAAAAGAAGGGGGCTGGATCCGCCCTTGGACAAGACACAGACGTGACAAAGACTTAAAATAAATTTGTTCAGTGTCCTGGATGTCTTGTAAATTACCAGAACAACACAACAGGATCAGACATGTGTAGTTCATTTCTGTGCCGCATCAGTGTTCTTTTTGTCAGATAGATAACAACTCGGCCTAAGATGACACAGTCCAAACTCAAGAGCAACACTGTAAAAGCTTCGGTATTACGTTGCGGTTTTACTTTATTTTTCCTTTAGAGAAAACCCATTATAAAAATTGGGAAATGTCAGCGACGCTTCCCAAGTTAAGTGATCATATCAAATAACAAACACAATATATATGTAATCAATAATCTAAGACTCATTTTCTCCTTTAAAAACCTATAAAAGTGATCTATTTATAAATAAGAAAATAAAAGGTGCGAAGATTACCACAAAATTTGTTTTCAAAATATCGCTTTTGAAAAGGGCTTTATAACAGAACGAAAAACAAAAGCATGACATAATTTTTAACCAAATATATATATATATATATATATATATATATATATATATATATATATATATAATCACAATAACTAACAAATCTGCATTATTTCAAAATATTAATGTGTCAAAGTTCTCATATAGAATGTATTCAAATTCCAGAAGTGCGCGCTCATGCAACGTTGCCAAATGTTTGGACACCATTTTAATGCAGATTAATCTAAAATTGTATGCCATTTTTTTATTGACATCTCAGTTAACCTTGAACTCTGAATTTTTTGGGTTCTTAAGGAGTCTTTTTTGGACTCTACACCCTTTTTCAATTGCTTGACTTACATAATATATATTTTTAGTGTGAAAATAAATTGTTTGTAATGGCATGTTCATGTAACTTGTTGGTTTAATAAGTGATTAAATTGAAAACCCTTTCTATCTCTAAAAAGGACTATGCACAGATTTTCCGATGAAGGTAAAATAAACAGAAACGTCAATATGTAAAAAATAAAAATTCAAAGTTCAAGAAAAATCCCTTTATATATATATATATATATATATATATATATATATATATATATATATATATATATATTTACATATATATATATTTCTCAAAAGCTAGTACTTTGAAAAAGCCGAAATAAAAAATATCGTTCACAGGAACATACTTTTCTTTTTTGTAGCCAATGACATCCTGAAAAGTTGGGTCACATGATCGAACTCTTTCACCATCCGTACTGACGACGCAGTGTCGCTCCAAACGAGTCTTTTTTTTAACAGAAAAATAGTTTATTCTCCGTTACAGTCTTGCGAATATTCAAAGTCCACTTTACATTGCAAAACATTCCGATCCTTGCGATTTATACGGAAATAGATTGAAAAAAATCGTACATTATTTAAACATACATGTAGAAAACAACACAAATATTACGTACTTATCTGTAAAGCTAATAAAGATAGCGATTTGAAGGATAAACATAATGACCTAACGTAGCGGATATTTATAAAAATATATTAGGTGAAATTAATGAATATAATTTTATTTTAAAGCCTTTAGGCTACTCTTTGGCGAGGTATTTACCTTCTTTCCCGCAAAATATTGTAAAAACAATTTATTTGCTAGGTATACGATTCTTAAAACCATTTTACAACTTCTAATTGGTAAAAATAATCAGTTACCTCCACCATTTTGCCAAGAAAAGTTATGTTTGAATAAGGGCATCATCTTATCTAAGTAATAAGATTTATTTTTATAATTTTACTTATCTATAAAAATAGGTTTTTAATCGGAACAGATGCCTTTGCCCTAAGCTTCTTGGGTTTTGCAAACATTTGCGGGAAAGGAGGATAAGTACCAATTATAAACAGCAGCCATTAAATAAATATTAATTAATTTATAACAAAATATATTAAATAATACACAAAATTAGCTACGTTATATTAAGCACCAAAAAGTTGGTAATATTATATTTTAACTTTACCAATTTTCCTCCAAAAAAAAATGCTAGTTCTCTGCAAATAACATTAAAAAGCACCACTTAACAAGTAATAATTTCCATTAAGTAAGGTAAATTTTGATATACCTAACGACTTCGACACAGTAAATTATTGTAGTTTAAGTATAATTCGTGTCTCGACTAATACATATCATTTCAGTAGTTAACGACAAGCCTTTTTCACTTCATGATAATTTAATAATGGATATTGTTACTCATTAAGAAATGGATAAATAATGAAGCAAAAATCCCGTAAAATTAAGGATTTTTTTGAAAATTCCTTTACATTTTGAAGCTGTAGTCACTATTATCGTCTTGAGTTTTCACAGTTTTTCTTTATTTTCCAGAAAATATAGAAATAAAGTCTACACCTCAAGGTTATTTTTATTTCTTTGAAAAACATCGAATTTTTGTATTTATTGCAGATAAAACTAGTTAGCGATATCAACACTGATGAATAAATGCTTATACGACGGTAGAGTACCAGAACAATGGTATAACGCACAAGTCGTACTTCTCTTCAAAAAAGGGGACACAACAAATACAGAAAACTACCGAATATAAACTATTCACCCGCATATTGACAAATCGCCTGACTGAAAAGCTCGACTATTGCCAGCCTGTGGAGCAAGCCGGCTGTCGACGTGGATTTAGTACGATAGATCATATCCAAGCCCTACGCACAGTCCTAGAAAAAAACGAGGAATATAACATTCCCATACACCTGGCATTTGTAGATTTTCACAAAGCCTTTGACTCTATAGAAACATGGGCGATCTTGAAATCACTTAATAATGCTAGAATTGACTCCAGGTATACCACTATCATACAGAACATATATAAAAACGCAACTATGAGAGGTGTGCGGCAGGGAGACGTCATCTCTCCGAAACTATTTACGCTAGCTTTGGAAGTTGTCTTTAAAAAACTAAATTGGGATGAGAAAGGTTTGAGAGTCGACGGTTCTTATCTTGGTCATCTCGTTTCGCCGACGATGTTGTTGTTAGGTCTAGCAACCCAGAAGAGCTAAAACAAATGCTTCAAGGTTTCAATGAAGAGGCGAGAAAAGTGGGATGAACATGGGGAAAACTAAGTTAATGAGCCCTGACGGAAATGTACAAATAGATATTCAAAATGAAATCATAGAGAATGTCCAAGAGTACATCTATTTAGGCCACGTCATGAAACTGGGCAAAGAAAATCAAACGGCGGAAATAACAAGGATAATAGGGCTCACATGGGCTGCCTTTGGAAAGTTACAGTACGTATTAAGAGGTAGAAACACACCAATCAACCTTAAACGGAAAGTGTATAACACGTATGTCTTGCCTGTTGCTACTTACAGCATGGAAACGATAACACTAACCAAACAAAATGCAAATAGGCTCCGAGTCACTCAACGCTCCATGGAGAGACAAATGTTAGGAATTTCGTAATACAAAATCAAGTAATAAGATCAAGAACCAAAGTAGTTAACGTCATTGAACGCATATCACGACTAAAGTGGCAATGGGCGGGGCACATAGCTAGAGAACAGTCCGATAGGTGGACGAATAAATTACTGCAATGGCGATCGCGAGAAACGAATTGAAATCGTGGCAGGCCACAACGCAGATGGGTAGATGATATAAGACAGTTTGCTGAAAAAGACTGGCTCCAGAAGGCGAGAGACAGATCTCAGTGGAGGACCATCGGAGAGGTTTATGTCCTGGAGTGGACGTCAATGGGCTGAGAAAGAAGAATACTAATTAAAACAAATTGTATGTAATATATATTGACTATTTTTACACAACATTATATATATATATATATATATATATATATATATATATATAAGAGAAGTTATCGTTCGAGTAATTATAAAATAAAATAAGAAATTCTCGGCTCTGCGGACAAAGACCGTTAATAAATATTATTCTCATGCTAAAAAGTGCGGAGAACTCCAAAGAACATGGAAAAACTCCGGGTTCGAAAAATGACGACAGCGCTGTTTCGTCCTAGTCTGGGACTCATGACACCATTGCATTCGGTACAAACCATCATCGACGGTAAATTAAAAAAGAAATATATCAAAACTCGACACACCAACTTGCTGCTCTAAGGATAGAGGTCGCATTATGCGGCATCGGTTGCCTAATGCACCTCATCTCTGCAAGATACTATGAGACCTTAAAAAAATTGCGGAGGGTGATTCAGAACAAGAGGAGAGGCACGCTGACAAAGGGAGTCTGCTTGCTGCACGACGAAGCCAGACCACACACGGCCAACGCCACGAAGGAACTGTTCGCCTCGTTTAAATGGGATGTCCTGAACCATCCCGCGCATTTCCCTAACCTGGAACCTTCAGATTACTATCCCTTTAGCTCCCTGAAGCTGCACATGGGTGGAAAAAGATTTTCAATCAACGACGAGGTAGAGAAGTGGACGAAGGGGTTGGCGGGAAACTATTTCGAGGAAGTCATTAAAAAGTTGATACTCCGCTTCATCACCTACATTGAGAGGAATGGCGACTATGATATATATATATATATATATATATATATATATATATATATATATATATATATAATTAGCTCTTCCTAGAAAGGAGTGTATCTGTGAAAGAGTAAGACTAAAAAACTATAAGACCAAAATGTGCAAAATAGGCTGTTCGGGTCATTTTCTTTAAAATTTAAATAGAAATAAAATATAAATGTGTTATTTTATCGAAATCATGTTTAAGTTATGGCAACAGCGCAATTATTAATCTGATAGATGTGGATGTGATCAGAAAACTTTAAAAAAATAGATGTATGTAACGGAATTTTCAAAAAAAACAAACGTAATTTTCCTATATTTCAGTTAAGAAATTCAAGTGAGTGATTATAAACAACTTTTTAGAAGACGTTTTTTTAAATATATTATTGGAAAAAATTCTTGATTTGAGCATGTAACGCATTTTCACACTTCTTTCAATTTTACCCCAAAATGGTGAACCAGATGATCCTTACATCAACAATTATTAGACTTACCCAACGATCTTCTTCGGATTAACCCGTCCATATTTGTAATGAACCAAATCCTAGTGTTAATGCAAAACAGCTTTAACTACTTTAACTTAAATGAAAGCTGATTTTCCTTAGTAATGGAAACAAATCTCAAAAATATCCCGATTAAATTATCTAATATACGTTATTATATATAATAATATTCGTGCTAATTTTGTCTATTATTTAAAATATCTATAATTACAACATTATCAATTAATAAATACATTATACTGTACAAACTGTACAGCGCCTATCTACCTACCTACTAAGAGGATCGTTTTCGCGAATAAATAAACTTATTAGCTTTGGTATTATAAAAATATGTTATATAAACTTTAATAAATATTTTTTAATGAGCCGTTTTTCTTTTTCGTCTCACATTTTTTTTATTTTAATTTTTTTTGCGATAAAAATATTTCCCTTTTTTTCATAATTGTTTAAAAAACAAATATTTTTTAACATTTTAATATTTTACCTTAAAATTGGTCAGTTGTCCTGTAATAAAGTTAATAATATATATTCTGTTTTTAATATTATTTAAAGGAATAACTTACTAAAATTTGTTAGAAAAATCATCAATATTGTTTCTGTTTAACAATAATTACCAACATAAATGCTCAATAATATTCCTCAGGTAATTTTTGATATCATTTTGAGTAAAATTTGTTTCTAAAGTATTAAATGTATATCAAAGCAGACTATATCAATAAAAAATATTAATATTATAAAAAAGCGAAACTATAAAGATAAGCTACAAATAGAAACGAGTTTTATTTTATTGAGATCAAAAACCTACACTTTTTTTGACAGGTAAGAGACAAAATGTCACTTAATCTGAACTAACCATTGGTAACGATCAAAAAATCCCTTATTTTATTGACAATACCCTGTATTAAAAGAGTATAAATAGAAAAAAAAATAATCAGCATGTTGATTTTTTAAGAATATTTAAAACTACATACAATTTATGTGATATATGAGTTTAGAAAACTAGATATAAATTTAGATATTCCTTTAAAAAATATTATAGTAAAATTCGAGTCGATTCGTCTTTTAAGATAACAAATTATATACAATTTTAATTAAAAAAAAATTACGAAGCTAATACCATTAATACCACCAACAACGATAAATAAATAAGCTGGACAATAAATAATGACATTTTCGATTATAAATCATTACACAAGCAATATCAAATTTTTAAACCCAATGAGAAGATAAACTTAACAAACCAACGTTACTTACTAGCCCCCTTTTTAGATCTTAATTAAACTCAAATTATAACACAATTTTTTAAAAAACAACACTACAATAAACACTAGAGAACGAGAACACTATTTAATTAATTTATTACACTAAAATTTATTTTAAAACCAGAACCAAAATAAAATCACTCGTACACAAATCTGGTAATCTTGACGGACACTTGTCGACTGTACCTCGTAAAATTATTCCTGTAATTACTTCGTTGCTTCAGGCACTTTTTTCATATTTTAAATTACCACCACCAAATGGAGGTACGAAAAAGTATGTTCCAAAAATGATTATTTTTTATTTCCTGTCAATGTAAAAAATGTTAATAAAGACACACAATTTTTTTTTGGTCAGCCAATGACATAACGTGTTAGAATTCAAAATATGATCAAATATAAAGAGGTTAGGGTACGGATCTCGAAGCCCAGCGTCAATATTGTCACCAATATAAAAAGAAATTTTAAAAAAGTTAAGTTAAAAAGAAAAGCTGCACTGAGTAATAGAATAAGAACGTTCAATAAAAATCTTGTCACTATGGAGCACATGGCTGGGCTTCGGACGCATATGTTACGACAATTTTGCCGAAAATTTCCACGACGTTAAGGCGGCTTATTTAAACAAACTATTAAGGCGGTTCAGCATTGCAACAATTAGTATTATTAACCTCATCGTATTTTTTGTCAGCTTCTTCAGCTAAGAAACGAGCTTCTTTGAGCTGGTTCTCGAGGGCGTCCATACGTTCTTCATCTGCCAACGAGCGGTTTTCTAGAATCTTGCGTTGCCTGGATGATTTTTAAATAAAAAATTTAAATAAAATGAAAAATAAACAATATTAATAAGCACTACAACGCAATAAACAAAACTGCAGACCTAAGGGGTTTGTTAGGTAAATATCTAGTTCTCTATATTACACAGAGACTTCACTGTGTAGTCATATTGGTAAGAAATAAATACTATTTAGTGACGTTTCTGTGTATATAATCAATGTTGGTTGTTTATTCCGTGCTATTACACTGCGCTACACAATTTGAAATTTAGTCCGAATTTTAAAAGGACATAACGGGTCTCTTTCCTTAAGAAGTCTAATAAAAGATTCACAGTTGATTAGAATGTAAAACAATTTAAAAAATGCAACAAAAACTGACTGTTTTAAATAATGATCATCCAAATTTTGACGTAATATACGTCCTGCAAAATTTATAAATAGCTTGAACCATATGGTTAATAGGAAACTTGAAATAAAATTGGAATATGAATACAATCTGAAAATTTGACAGTGTACTAACGAGCATGGCAGACAGCAAGTTAAAATTTTTTCAAGATGGCGCCATTTCCTCTTATACCGGAAGTAGATGTTAACTTGCTTATTTTAAAGGGAACACCCTATATATTATTGCATTTTTGATTTTTACGTAAAATTCTAGACATATTTCATCTATAATGTTCTATACTTAAGTCTCACCGTTTTGGATATATTTCAATTTTTATGTCAAAAATGACGTTTGTGGACATAAACTTAACTATAAAACTTTCTTAAAAGGAAGTCTTTATTATTTAATTTGGGTTAGTTTTCTTGTAGACGAAGATTGACTTTAGTAGTCTTTTTATGATATTTTGAAAATTATTAGTACACAGTGGTCAAAAAAGAAAAATAAAAATTATATTAAAAAAATCGTCAAAAGTCGATTTTTTCAAGCACCTATTTTTATAATTTTATCATATTAAGCATTAAAAATAAGGGTAACTTTTATAGGGTTGTCTGTTCTAAAAATTTGTAGTTTTCAAAATATTGGCCATTCAACATTTTTCTCTTCTTCTTCTTCCTCTTTTATTTAAGACGACGTCTTGTTTTTCTGCTATATTAAACCTCCTGTGATGGTGATGTCCAACATTCGTTTTGGAGGTCGACCAGTAGGTCTTCTAGTGTTTGGTATCTCGTTTTTAGCCCATTTTGCCCATCGATCATCGCCCATTCTATCCACATGGTCCCTCCAATATCTGCGCCTTGACCTTATGAACCGTACCACATCAGGCACCTTGAGCTCTTCCCTTATTTCGGAACTTCTTATCTGATCTCTTAGGGTTACTCCTTTGATTGTTCTTAACGTTTTCATTTCAGCCGTTCGTAGCATGCTTTTTGTTTTAGATGTTTCGACTCGAGTTTCCATGCATAAGTTAGTACTGGTCTTATCACAGTTCTGTAGATGCGTACTTTGCTCTCTGTGGACATATCCTTATTTTTCCAGATTATGTCCCTCAAGCATCCTGATATCATTGAGGCCTTGTTAGCCTGTGCTCTGACTTCCTGGTATATATTTTTGTTCCTTGATACATCAACTCCCAAGTATCTGCAAGACATGCTTGGTCTGATAGGATGGTTCTTTACCACCAATTTGCATCTGACAGGATCTTTTGAAATTACCATCGTTTCGGTCTTTTCTGTAGATATTTCCATATTTAAATTTTTTGATGTGGTCTGGAATCGGTATAGTAGTCGTTGCAGATCGAATTTAATTTTCTGCTAACAGTAAGGCGTCGTCGGCAAAACATGAAATTTTTAAAGATTTTCGTCCCATTTTGTATCCTCCATTGAGTTCTTTTACATTTTGAATAATCTTGTCTATAATTAAATTAAAGAGAAATGGACTCATACTGTCGCCTCGTCGTATTCCCGTCATGATAGGTATTTCCTCTGTTACTCCTTGTTGTGTCCTTATGCGTGTCTTATTGTTTTTATTTAGCTCTTCAATTACCGTAATATAGTTGTGGTTAACGCCATTTTCCTGAAGTATTTACAAGACGTCTTTAAGTCGAACTCTATCAAACACTTTTTCAAGATCCACTAGGCAGATGAAAAGAGGTTTATTGTATTCTATCGATTTTTCAATAGTCTGTCGGATAATGAAAATCGCATCAATTGTCGATCTGTTCTGTCTAAACCCGTGTTGTTCTTTACTTATTGCAATTTTATTCGTTAGTTTTGAAGTCATGATTTTTGTTAATAATTTGCTGGTACTGTTTAGTAGTGTTATTGTTCTATAATTTTTGGGGTCATTCTTATTTCCCTTTTTGAAGATGGGTATAATCAGGCTGTTCCTCCACTGTTCTGGAATACTTCAGGTTGATAGAATTTTGTCGAATAGTATTGTTAGTGCTTTTTCTAGTTCAAGACCCCCATATTTAAGCATTTCATTGAAAATATCGTCGGTTCCCGGAGCTTTTCTATTTTTCAGTTTGGTCAGCATTTCGTGTACGTCTTCTATTTTTATGTTCTCGTCTTCCATCATCGGTTTTACCTTATCTAAATCTATTTGGATATCCTCATTATTATACTCCTGGTTATTGTTAAGGCTCTGCATGTATTCTTTCCAGTTTTCTGCTGTTATAGAGTTGATTACCATTTACCATATTTTCTATTGTAAAAATGCTATACGGCTTTTAAGTTTTGTTATTAGTTGGCCATGACGGCGAGGCGTGGGGAAAATAAAACAATCGAACCCTACAGAATTGTCACTATTTCTTGCCATTTGACATTCATTAATAATAATCATGCCGGGGCGATTGAATTACAAGCACGAAGAATATTTAAACTTACTTATTATATAAAGAGAATGTGATAGAGTTATTTCAACATGCGATACATTCGCGATCCGATATCCGAAGAAACAGAAACCAACACTACCAACTGTTAAAAAGATAATAAAAAACGTCAAGAACTTTGGATCTATAAAAGTCAAAATAAATAGAAATAAAACAGTTGTTAATAAAATAAAGTTATAAAAATTATTTGAGTAAATGTTCAAATTGACGCCCTTGAACTTCCATACATTTTTCGCACCTAAGCAGGAACTTTTCAACAGTGGCTCTTCTTATTGACTGAGGATTAAGTTCTTCAAATGCTATTCTGACGTGGTGAATGCAATCTTCCATAGTGGTTAATGCGGTGTTGTATACTTTATTTTTAATTGTCCCCCAATTGAAAAAATCGCGTATTGTTAGGTCGGGGGAGCGAGGTGGCCAAAGATGTGGCCCATTCTTGGCTATCCATTGATCATAAAACAAGTTTTGCATATGGTTGTTAACTAAATGACTATTATGTGGAGGCGCCCCATCATGTTGATAAAATAGATTTCTATGATCAGCTAGCTGCAAGTTATCTAAATAGTTCACTTCCAAATTGCTCAAGATGTCGGAAGTGGCGCTCACCTATAAGTTAACAAAAGTAGTTTGTATCTAGAAATTTTCAAAAATGGCTAACTTATCATTCAGATTATCTTGGTAGAATTCTCGGGGCGACGACGCCGTCACTTCTTATAGCACAATACACGTTAAACTGCCAAGACTCTTGAAAATTTAATTCTCTAAATGGATGTACGTTTGGGTCGCTCCAATAGTGGAAATTGCGTCGATTAAACAATCTATTATTTGTCAATTTGGCTTCGTCCGACCAAATAATATTATTCAAAAAACCAGCATTTTCTTCTGACCGAAGTAAAATAAATGGACAGAAGTCTACTTTTCGTGGAAAATCAATACCTTTTAAATGTTGTACTGTGGAATATACATAGGGATGAAAACTGTGTTTCCATAAAATCCTTAAAACTGGTGTTTGAGATAATCTAGACTTTAATGCTACTTGTCTTGTAGATATTGTCGGATTTGCGGCGAAATATCCTAAAATTGTATTTTTAATATTTTGATCATTAACAACTGGTTTATTTCTATTTCTTTTTGCTTTTATGGATCCAAAGTTCTTGAAATTTTCTATATTCCTTTAAACAATTGGTGGTATCGGTTTCTGTTTCTGCGATATCGGATCGCGAATGTATCGCATGTTCTTGAAATAACTCTATCACATTTTCCATAAATAATAAATAAGTTTAAATAATCTTCGTGAGTGTAATTTATTCGCCTCGGCATGATTATTATTACTGAACCTCAAATGGCAAAAAATAGTGACAATTCTATAGTGTTCAATTGTTTTATTTTCGCCACGCCTCGCCGTCATGGCCAACTAATAACAAAACTTAAAAGCCGTATAGCATTTTTACAATAGAAAAATATTGAATTGCCAATATTCTGAAAACTACAAATTTTTGGAATAGACAATCTTATACAAAGTTACCCTTATTTTTAATGCTTAATATGATAAAATTATAAAAATAGGTGCTTTCTATTTGAAAAAATTGACTTTTGACGATTTTTTAAATATAATTTTTATTCTTCCTTTTTGACCACTCTGTACTAATAATTTTCAAAATATCATAAAAAGACTACTAAAGTCGACCTTCGTCTACAAGAAAACTAATCCAAATTAAATAATAAAGACTTTCTTATAGGAAAAATTTATAGTTAAGTTTTGGTCCGCAAACGTCATTTTTGACATAAAAATTTAAATATGTCCAAAACGGTGAAACTTAAGTATAGAACATTATACTTGAAATATGTCTAGAATTTTATGTAGATATCAAAAATGCAATAATATACAGGGTATTCTATTTAAAATAAGCAAGTTGACATCCACTTCCGGTATAACCGGATATTTTAGCTAGCTATCCCTCGTGCACGTTAGTACCTTGTTTTTTCGAAGGCGTGTAATATTTTCAAGCTATATACCAATTTCTTGAGAAGGACAGGGTGGCGTATGACTCGAAGTAATTCAATTACACGCATCGTTTGATTATCAACCGTGTTAATCACAGTCATAGTTCCTTAAAATCGGTATAATAGCTTTAGGAAATGGACCACACAAATATAGATATAACTAAATGGGAGTTATGCTTCGATAAATATCTATAAAATGTGAAACTGAATACAGATAGATAAATAATGTCTGTTATTAAGTTATTTGGCAATTTATTAATATTCTTCCTATGTAGAGAACAGAAATTTGAACTTATGTAATTTATAATTTTATTAGTCGCCCACAAGGTGACATACAGGTTGTATAAAAACATATAGAGTTGCAATACATTAATAAAAGTTCACAGAAAGAAACACAAACTCATTGCAATTCTATATGTCTGAACAGTCATATTCTTTTGGCAATTTGAAGATGGTTAAAATGGAAATATAATAGCCAATGACTCATTAAAGAAACTAAACGAAATATTTAGATTTGTCACGACTTATGAATGACAAATTTATTTTTCAAAAATGTACTCTTGCGAAAATTTATTATGTGAAAAGGCTGTACAGAATTTAAATAAAGTTCGCTAAAACACAGGTTGGAGCGAACGTTCGTCCTTGTAATTATACAGACAATTTCCGGGTTTGACATTACAAATGTATTCATTATTTATGTAAAAATAATCTTTGATTTTTAAATTCCAATCAAAACAACCAACAATGATTTTAAAAATATATCAAATCACACACTGAAATGCGTCTCTTTGGCTCCGTTCCTGTGATGGTCTAACTGAAAGAAAAGGAACAAACACATGCAACAAAACTGCAGGGGCAAATTGGCCGATAAGTTTAAAACCAAAAATAATTTCCTGGATATATTAATTATAAATAAAAATAAATTAAGAATTTGAATTTGTGATTTTTGGTCAAAATAAACATAACTATAAAGAACAGAGTACCACCAGCTTCAGTTCCCATTAAAACAAGGATTGCTTTGATTCATTTAATGCGCTTCAAGTAAATAAAATGCCCATTTTGACCAAAATACATCATCTTTAGAACCTCAAAAACGAGCGTAACCGGTTCTTGATCAGCAACACCCGTTTCTGAGAAAAACTGAAAAATATCACTACCTCTTCATATTTTTTATCGGCTTCTTCGGCAATTTGTTTCGCCTGGGCAAGCTGCTGTTCCAAAATGGATACCCTGTCGTCCTCCATGTTTGTCCGGTTTTCCAAGGCTTTTCGTATCCTTTTAGTAGCAAGCGGCACAAGTTAGAGAAAGAAAAACGGAGAAAGTTAGTAAACGAGCCGTTTGAACTCGTGGTGAAAATCACAAGGCCGTTTGTTATTACTCGTTCGCGATTCCATCGCTTGGTAGGTATAAATTTTTGGAAAATAACTAATTAATTAATACTCCTCTCTTCCTAGAAGCTACAGTTTAAATTTCGTTGTATAACTTTCTGGAAACATTCAATATACCGCATCATGCAGGAAATAAATGTTCATTATGAAATTTTGGGGTAAATTTTGTAAGAAGGTTGGCAATACAGGAAGAACAAAACTAGACAGTGGCGTTGCTAGTTGATTTACAGGAGGCACAGTTGATTCACAGCGTGAGTTTTGTGTTTTTTTGTTAGACTGATATTTATTTAACATATCTTAAGCATAAGGAATATTCAAGTGACTTTAAAGAAGCTGTTACAACTGGCTTCAAGGAAGGAAAGCGACAAATACAAGTTGCTCAGAATTTTAAACTGTCTCGGCAGCTTGTTAGTGCGTAGAATAAAGTTTATAATACAAGGGTGGGACAAAAAAATTAGCGAAATGAAGGGGTTGGAGGGGGAGGCGTCACTCCTTTTTTCCTGTTTTAATTGAGTAACTCATTAGTATTATAAATATCAAGTTTTGTTAAAATTGAGTTATTATTCGGCAGAGATATCGTCAATTCGGAAGAGATATGCAATTATGGAAAAAAATCGATTTTCGTGTAGTCATAAAGTTCCTGACAAAGCAAGGAAAACCTCCTCAAACCATTTTGGAAGAGATGTCTGTTTATGGGGACTCTTGCCCTGGAAAAATCATGTTTTACAGGGGGCACAACCTATTCAAACAATGGAATTTTTTTATTAATAGCATTACTCAAAATCTGACTTTGGCATCAATTTATGCTTAGATCGAGATGCAAATTAATTAATCTTCTTAATTATCTGTCAAAAAGTGGGGTTATATCTCAAAATATCGAAAAAAGTTATAAGAAAAAGTTTTTCTAAAGGCAATTTTTAATCCATATGCAAAATTTCAGCTATATAAAATAATTTAGATTTTTTGTAAATTACATCACTGTTGCAAAATAAGACTCAACGCAATCTACATAAAACTTCTTAGTTTTGACAATGCTTTATTCCAGATATATTTTGTTTAAAGTAGCGCCATATTAAATGTGTGTTTTTCTACAAAATCCAAATAGGGCTATTAAAATTTGGTCACATGCGATGAAAAGTTTATTTATTTTTGACCCTGTAAAAGGTAACTTCATAAAATAACTATTTTTAAAAACGTAGTTTGTGTCTAAAAGTAATACACATTATAATTGAGACAAACAAGTACACAGATCTGAATTATTCGAGCTGTTATCCGAAATGATTCTTACAACCCTCCCTTCCCATTTTATCCCTCTACGATCTAATTAACTAAACAAATACAATGAAGATGAAGTGGGCCACCAAACGATAACACGAGTCAGGATTTTTTGTTTATCTTTCAAATTGTGCTGACCTAGGTATGACGAATGCATACTACAGCGGGTAATAATCATTTCGGACAACAGCTCGAATAATTCAGATCGATCATCCTTACAGGTAAGTCGATCAATCTATTAATTATTTTAATAAAAATAAAAAATTATGATAAAAAAAAAATTATTTAAAGGTTGGTTTTAAAAAGAAATGACATGTTGTTATACGTAACTATGTAAATTAATTATTCATTTCAAACAAAAGTCTTAAAAGAAATTCATTTCTCTTGTATTTATTTTTCTAAATTATAAGTTCCCCATATCAATTTTCCAAGGTTCCAATTTCAATTTAAAGGCCATCAACAATGGAAATTTTCATCAAAAAAAAACTTTTTTTTTATTTTCTTTAATATTTTTAAGTTACAATTGAAAATTCAAAAAATAATTTGTTTTTAATTATTTAACCTTAAATTACATTGATACTCGCAAACTATACTAACCCAACTTGGGTTTGAATTATCGCGTGTCAAGTATGACGATAACAAGGTTGCCAAGTTGTGATCACTGTACCCCACTACGCGTCAGATGTTTTCAAATTATTTTTATTTAAAAAATCTGTATTTTCTAAACAAAACGATCAAGAAATTCCGGGTTTTTTGTAAGAAATTCATAATTTTTGGATCTACGTTGCATTAGCTTTTCAAAAATATGGTAAAAGCCGTTTCTGAGATATTTCAAAATGTATTGGCATTTTGTTATATGTAGTGACCTCCAGCATGCTAATTAATTATGCATATTTTAATTATTAATATTTCGTCTTACAGACGATTGAAAAAATTCGTTTTTTTTTAATTAAATAAAAGACACTTTTGTAAACTATATATTTGAAATTCGATCACATTCCTAAGAAAAGCCGTTTCACGAGTGAACTGCCTTAATTTTTGTATTAGAATTTTTTTATTAGAAAATTTGAGTCTTTTCAATTAAAGTATTTTCTTAATATTAATGTGTATTACTTTTAGACGCAAACTACGTTTTCAAAAATAGTTATTTTATACAGGGTGAAAAACAAATAAACTGTATCACATGTGACAAAATTTTAAAAGCCCTATTTGGATTTTGTAGAAAAAACATGGCGTTACTTTAAACAAAATATGTTTGGAATGAACCATTGTCAAAACTAATAAGTTTTATGTAAGTTGCGTTCAGTCTTATTTTGCAACAGTGGTCCAATTTATAAAAAAATGGGCAAAAAATCTAAATTATCTTATACAGTTGAAATTTTGCATATGGGCTAAAAAATACATTTTGAAAAACTTTTTCTAATAACTTTTTTCGATATTTTGAGATATAACCTAACTTTTGATTTTTTTTTGAAAAAAATTCAAATTTGGTTAATTTTCATCTCGAACGAAGCAGAAATTGTTGCCAAAGCCAAATTTTGAATTAAGCTATTTATAAAAAAAAATTCCATATGATATAATATATATATATATATATATATATATATATATATATATATATATATATATATATATATATATTCTTTAAATCCCTCGATAAGGCTATTGTTGTCAAAGGGGTCGATACCTATTGACATTACTAATTTTTTGTTATAACTGTAAGGACTTGATTATTTTAAATTTTATTGCTAACCACAAATAAGTAAAATTAAAAAAAGGTATAAGATGCAGGCCTATTTCGTTGTAATAACAAAACTGACACTTGTGTTGCAACCAAAAGTTTAAACGGCTTGTCAAAATTAGTGTGGATGTCTAGCTCACACTCAACAACAACAAAAAAATTAAGAAAATATCGATGTTCCAAAACGGTCATTTTCTAATTAATTATTTATAAGATAACGCACTTACGAATAGTAACGTATTGTAAAAGAAAATCTATAAGCAGAATTTACGAACAAATTCTTTCTATAAAGAGAACAATGTGGCTTTATCAGTTATGACAAATGAATATTTAAAACATGTACGAAAACACCTTGTCGTTAGTAATAAAACAAATGACGATATATTTAAATTAACGGTTGGTTTATGGACATCTTGCGTTGAACTAGAGAATGATTCAAGTAAAATTCTATTGAATATGATTGACAACGACTTCCGATGATAAAGCAGGTGTAAGTAGTATTCACAGTAAATAATTTCGAATGGAAATTTTTGACTTCTTGTAATTATAATATAAATATAAATATAAAAACGTGTCCTACACTTCACTTACTAATACTCCTAAAAATAGGAAAAACTGTTTTATACGAGGGTGGTTCATTAAATAAGGTAAATTAGTCACAGATGGCGCCACTATCACTGAGAGTTTACTGGCCAGTCCGTCCTTGACTTCCTTGGTAATGTTAAAATTTCATTAAAGTATACAGGACTGCTAAAAAGCTACAGCCCAAAAAGTAAATCTCTGAAACCCACATCTCCGTTATGAAAAAAATATACACTACCGTTCAAAAGTTGGGAGACACCCTATTTTTAGTCTACGTAAAAAAATACTGCAATAAATCTATAAATAAACATGTTATTGGAGTTTACTATTTTTACGACAGTGCTATAACAATGAACAAAATTACTATTTTCTTATCAATTGCCCCTTATCTTGAAAAAAGACTGACACACGTGATTTATGACTAAGATTCATAAAAAAAGACTAGAGTGGGATTAAACACATAAAAGCTGTACAGAAGAAAATTGGGAAAAAGTCCTTTTTAATGGATAATTCCAAATTTCAGATTTTTGGATCTAATAGACGTGTTTTTGTGCGCCCATCAAAAGACGAACGGGCTTCAGAAGCGTGTACTTTGCAGACTGTTAATCATGGTGGTGGTAGCGTGATGGTTTGGGCTATCTGAAAATACTTCCCAGAAAATGCGATTCCCTCTGGAATGAATCTAATTGGTCGAAGTTTTGTTTTTCAACAAGACAATGACCTTAAACTTCATATACATTACGTTAATGATTACTAGAGCAAAAACGAGACGAAAATGTCCTGCAAATTATGAAATGGCCATCAGAATCACCAGATCTTTCTCTTATTGAGTTAGTATGGGATGAACTTGACCGAAAAGTGAAGAATCGTTGTCCTTCGAGCTCAGCAGAGTTGTGGGAATATCTACAAAGCCAATGGAAGTCACTGGATTCAGAATTCATTTCATTTTAGCCTAGTTTTCATTCTTCCAAAACTGAATATAGGCCTCCCCTATTTGTTTCCAAATATCTCTATTCTGGGCTCTTCTTTGCCACATCATGTCTGACTATGTCATCCTTCCATCTCATCTGTGGCCTGCCTCTCGATCTTTTCCCTTCATATGGGCGCCATTTTCCAATTTCTGAATTCCAACGGTTGTCTTTATATATATATATATATATATATATATATATATATATATATATATATATATATATATATATATATATGTATTTTATTATCTTATATTTTCGTTATGGCCTGCCCATTTCCATTTTAGTGATGCTGCTCTTTCTATAGCGTCAACTGCGTTGGTTTTTCTTCTTACCCACTCATTTCGTTTTTTTTTTATCTCCGAGAGATATTCCTAACATGTGTCGTTCCATAGCCCTTTGAGTTTTGCGGATACTGTCCAAATTGGATTTTGTAAAGGGCCACGGTCTGCGCTCCGTACGTTAGAACCGGCAATATACAACAATCAAATACTTTGGTTCTTAAGTATAAGGGAATTTTCTGATTTTTCAAAACATAGGAAAGTTTTCCGAACGCCGTCCATCCCAATCGAGTTCTTCGTGCTATTTCAGCTGTCTGGTTGTCCTTACTCGCTCTTATGGCCTGGCCTAAGTACATATATTCATTCACCTGTTCTATTTCGGTTGCATTTACTGTTATAACTTGTTGTTCGTCTGAGTTTGACATTACTTTTGTTTTTCTGAAATACATCTTTAATCCTCGTTAGAGTGATGTTTCATGGAGGTCGTTTATCATTGACTGCAGCTCTTCCCAGTCGGATGCGATCAAGAGTATATCATCTGCATATCTCAGATGATTTAGGAATCTACCATTAATGTTTATCCCTTTACTTTCCCAATTTAATGATTTGAACAAGTCTTCCAGGGCCATTGTAAATAATTTGGGCGAGATTGTATCTCCCTGTCTTACTCCTCTTTTGATTGGGATGCGGTTCGTCTTTAGCTCGTCATCAAGTTGTACTGTCATCGTTGCGTCTAGATAGACATTATGCAATAGATTTTTGTCTATTCTGCTATTTACCAAAGCTTCTTCAACAGCCCATAGTTCTACGCTGTCGAAAGCCTTCTCGTAGTCAACACAGGCCATGTACAGAGGCAGATTATACTCGTTGATTTTTTCTATTAATATTTTTAGTGTATGCAGGTGGTTGCATGTTTCATATCCCCTTCTGAATCCTGCTTGTTCAACAGGTTGATTTGTGTCGAATTTGTTCGTCAATCTGCTAGTTATGATTTTCATGAAGGTTTTGTATAACTGGGAGAGAAGGGATACAGGCCTATAATTGTCCAGAGTAGCCGGATCGCCTTTTTTATATATCAAAATTGTGTTAGCGTTGTTCCATCCACTGGGTATCCTACCTTCGACAAGACATCTGTTGAATAAGATCTTTAAATATTCCTTAACTTTTCTTCCTCCTTCCTTAAGAAGTTCTATTAAGACTTTGTCATCTCCCGCTGCTTTATTTCTTTTCATATCTTGTATGGCTTTATCTATTTCATCCTCTGTAATATCTGGCAGGTCTTCAGAATTCACATTTGTTAGCGTCTTTTAAAAATTCTTTATAGTACCAACCGAGGGAAGATTTCTTGGGCTATATAGATCTTCATAGTAATGTTCAGTTATCATTATTATCTCCTTTCTATCTCTTACTTCATCGCCCTGGTTCTTTAGCAGAATTATCTTCTTCTTTCCTACTTTAGACTTCATTCCCTTTAGACCTCGGTTCTTTTCTATTATTTGTTCTATGCGTTCTTCTTGGTATTTTCTTAAGTCGGCTTTTATTTCTTTTCTTATGGTCTTGTTTAATTCTGCGAACTCCACTGTGTTTCTTTTATTTTCACTCAAAAGTTGACGTGTTTTCCTTAACAGGTCTTGGGACTTTCTGATAATTTTAGACTGTTTTTATTGTTGATTCGCGGCGACCTTAGAGCTTGTTCCTAATAATTCATTGGCTTCTTTAGTTGATTTGTATACTGTTCGTTGTTAATTTTCAGGAGTTTGGTGTCTATTTTCTTATTTGTGAGTCTGTAGTTTCTTCGATCTGGTTTAGTTGGTATCTTTAATTTTACTCAGATTCAGGATTCAGAATACTTCGGTAAATTAATCAAAAGAATGAGTAAAATTTGTGAACAAATAATTAAGGATAAGGGTGACCATTCTGACGAAGCCCAAATTTAACGAAAAACGTATTATTTTTTTTTTATTTGTACTAAATATATTTAACTAAATGTTAGTGTAAGGTTTCATTAAGATTTAAGTGTAATAAAGCATAACTTACACATTTAATTGTGGTTTTTATTAAAATTACTTTAGCGTTTCCAAACTTTTGAACGGTGAAACATAAGAGAGTTGTACTCATAAATTTCAAAAGATTTCGAAACAATCCTACATTTACGCAAGAAAACGGCAATTTCAAACAAATCAGTGCAAATATTAAACCAGATGTTCGCCGATGTATTTTCCCACAATTTCTTATCAATAAGAATTCAATAACAAAGAAATTAAACGTTATTACACATCTCTCAGGAATGTCTTTCGCCAACTACCTACCGTGATTCAAATTGTGAAATGCAAGACATATTTTTTTCTGTTAAAATTAACCTTTACTTGATACCAATAGAAATATTCTTAAATCATCCAACTGTTATTACAGTTCAATTCGTTTCCACTTTCACTATCTATTACGTATTACCGGCATATCTTTTTATTATACAATAATGTTTTTTGCCATGCCTACATTCCATATAGATATATTCTTGTGTGATTTGTTTTCATAGCAATTTAACATGAAAAACGACTTTTTTTTTATAAATACTAATTAAAGTAAGTTGTAATATTACAAAATTAATCTTAAGGCGTAAAATACGTAATATAAAATTTCTTTTAAACCTATTTTCAACTCTAGACTTTGTGACCGTTTTAAAAACGTCGACATTCGCGGTTTCAAAGACAAACCTCTCGCTCTCATCGGCGGCCTGGGAGGCTTCAGCCAATTTGGCGGTAGCGGTGGCAAGACGCTCTTCTGAACGTTCGAGGTCTTCTTCCAAGAGTTGGATACGACGGTTGAGGGCCGCTACTTCGGATTCAGCCTGAAAAAAGGGAACTTAGGTTAGCAAAAATACTTCGAGATGGTGTTGTTATAATTATTTTATTGCAGCTCTTATAATAGTTAATTGTTACAGTTGTTTACTGAGGGGATCTTGATTTCCATAAACTTCTCGAGAAGCAAAAGGTCTATCCAGTATTATTTACGACTTTGTATAGTTTTCAGTGTGTTACCACTGTAAAAAAATTGACGTAAAACATTTTAGTCATTTAGCGTCTGGCACGAACTTGTTTAATTTTAGACATAAAATATTAATATATATATATATATATATATATATATATATATATATATATATATATATATATATATATATATATATATATATATATATATATATGTAGATAAGTTTTTGTCCGTGTAATTTAAAATAAAATAGAATAAAATATTAGCGAAGCGGACGTGAAAATTTGTCAATCTACATGATTCTCGTATTAAAAAGTGCGGAACACTCCAAAATATGGAAAAACTCCGGGTCCGACAGATGGCGACAGCGCTGTTTCGTCCTAATATGGGGCTCGTCAGGCCACCGCAGTCGGTACAAACCATCATCTCGCCTTTGCATCGTATAAAGCTGAATTTATAATCAAAACACAGCAAATAAGTCGACAAAGTCGACATCTCGATGGTCCACTTGATAATACAAGAACCACACAGATTAACAAAGTTTGTAAAATAACCGTCATATGGTGGCGCGACGGTGAATTAAAACAGAAATATGTAAAATCGAGTACACGAAACGCGCTGCCCAAAGGATAGGGGTCGCATTGTACCGACTGCGGTGGCCTGACGAGTCCCATATTAGGACGAAACAGCGCTGTCGCCATCTGTCGAACCCGGAGTTTTTCCATATTTTGGAGTGCTCCGCACTTTTTAACACGAGAATCATGTAGATTGACAAATTTTCACGTCCGCTTCGCCAATATTTTATTCTATTTTATTTTAAATTACACGGACAAAAACTTATCTACATATTTATTGACTTGTTTGGCTTTTAAACACGCTAAACGATGCTCTCATGGTGGGATCGTTTGGTGCGGCACGTGGCTTTGGCTGCTAAAATAGGCGGTAGGCTTGCTTGCCAATACTGAAAAATGCGACCCCTATCCTTTGGGCAGCGCGTTTCGTGTACTCGATTTTACATATTTCTGTTTTAATTCACCGTCGCGCCACCATATGACGGTTCTTTTACAAACTTTGTTAATCTGTGTGGTTCTTGTATTATTAAGTGGACCATCGAGATGTCGCCTTTGTCGTCTTATTTGCTGTGTTTTGATTATAAATTCAGCTTTATACGATGCAAAGGCGAGATGATGGTTTGTACCGACTGCGGTGGCCTGACGAGTCCCATATTAGGACGAAACAGTGCTGTCGCCATCTGTCGGACCCGGAGTTTTTCCATATTTTGGAGTGCTCCGCACTTTTTAATACGAGAATCATGTAGATTGACAAATTTTCACGTCCACTTCGCCAATATTTTATTTTATTATATTATATATATATATATATATATATATATATATATATATATATATATATATATACACACATACTCAAAACGGTGTATATCTTTACGTCAAAATTTGACAAATGCATCAAACTGGTGACATTTTTTTTTGGCAACTGTAACAGGATCGGAGTGGCTCATTTGTCGAATGGTTTATAAGCAAGTTTCACAAAGTAAATATCCTTAAGAAAGAAAAATGTTATACACAAAAATTTTAAAATCGAAGTTCCACCTAAATATCACGACGTTGTTGACAAAGTACATAAAATGCGTTTAATAATATATTATAGTCGTTATTATAGAAGGACAAAATAAAGACACAGTTAGTCTGAGGCAAGGTTATGTAAATAACAGCTGTTTTTTTTGTGTTTCCTTGGTGCGGACCCGTGGATATCTTTTATCTCTTTCATTATTATGAATAAAAATAAGGAGGGCAAACCATCATTTCTTTTTGTATTTATTTTGTAAATATCCTTAAGAAAGAAAAATGTTATACACAAAAATTTTAAAATCGAAGTTCCACCTAAATATCACAACGTTGTTGACAAAGTACATAAAATGCTTTTAATAATATATTACAGTCGTTATTATAGAAGGACAAAATAAAGACACAGTTAGTCTGAGGCAAGGTTAAGTAAATAATAGCTATTTTTTGTGTTTCCTTGCTGCGGATCTGTGGATATCTTTTATCTCTTTCATTATTATGAATAAAAATAAGGAGGGCAAACCATCATTTCTTGTTGTATTTTCCGATTTCTATTGTGTCTGGAGTAGGCAGGGAGTAGGTAAGCCTGTTAAACTTCATATTTTTATAAAAATAGTAGAGGGATATTGTGTAGAATTATTAAATTTTAGATAATAAAACATGTTAAAAATTATAAAACAAATATAAATGTTCGTTTAATTTTAGAATTAACTTATTTTTATGTACTCCGAGAGGAAGACAGAAAATCGAAATGAACGACCCTAGTCATATTTACGAGTGACATTTTTTTTGGATGTATGGCAACTAAAAACCGTTACAATTACTAATTTTTTAAAGATATACACCGTTTTGAGTATAGCTGTACCTATCTTGCTTACATATAAGCTTGGTGAGATTTTCGACTTTCTACTGTGGCGTGTCAAGCTCTATTGCTAGACGTCCAAATAATTAATAAGGAAAAAAAGTGTTATGAAAAGTTTTTTGTAATAATTTAGCGCTTGGTATTGTGGCACTGGAAATACGAGCCGCTACTGACATATTCTGAATTTGATCGTTCGATTATCATTTTCGTTAGAGATTATAGCAAAAAAATCTCCATTTTGTTCTGAATTTTTACCAACAAGCAAGTAATTTACAACTTACGATAATAAGGAACCTGATTCTCCAAAATTTAGATTAAAATGAATTTAAAACATCAAATATTCGAAATGACGGATAATTGAAATCGAAATTACATAGGAATGTACAAATTTAAATGACTAATATCTCCATAAAAGGAATAAGTGTTTTAAACTATTATCTATGGTACTTAAAATTAGGTGCATTAGACGAGACACTGTCTCTGACTAAATCAGAGCGTCATCATGGTTTTAGTTCGAAGAAATATATTTACATTCTATACTTTGATTTGGTTTTATCTTTTTTTTTGCTGGCGTTACAATAATTGCGGTGTGAAAAAACACTTACAGACAATTTAAAAAAAAATTAATTGGATGACATAAGTACTATGAAATACATTAAAAAGCAAATATAGGTTATACCTGGTTAAGTAGTATTGCAGTTTTATCTTTCAACATAAACTGACAGAGTTAAAATTATTTTATAACCGAAATGCGGACACAATATGCAACTTAATCAAAATCAGAATAACTGGGTTGTTAGAACATGATCAAAAACAAATGTGGAAAAGTTTTCCTTTATCAGTTTGCCTCCTAGCTACCAAATACATTTAAATCCAACCAGATACCAAGTTCAGTTTCAATTCTGAACGCAAAAAATATTGGAACATTAATAATTAAATTTAACAACGTACCGCCTCTGTTTTTGGCTTTTAGAAATTTTTAAGTTGCATATCGAATTTTCTTTTACCAAAACTAGAGTATAATTCGCAGAAAATAAATTGTTTGCCCTTTCTTAATGGTCTTAATCAGAAAATACAACTTTTCCACATATATATATATATATATATATATATATATATATATATATATATATATATATATATATATATATATATACATTTTTCTAATATTTTTTTTTTCGAATATTTTCTTGGGTATAGGTTTTTCCATTAGAGAAACAAAGGACAACAATTTTTCTTGACGTTTCGCTCTACATAGTGAGCTTCTTCAAAAGAGCTGGTATAATTTATTCTACATCTACAAAATTACAAAGTTTTTTTATAATAAACATATATCACAGTAATACACATTTATATTTTTAATTTAATTAAAATTAATAAAAATAAAACAGATTTTAAAATAGTCTTGAAGTTTAAAATTTTAAACCAATACAACAGGTTAAAATTGTGAAAATTATCTATATATATATATATATATATATATATATATATATATATATATATATATATATATATATATATATATATATATATATATAGTATTAGTTTGTGTTTGTAATTTGTATTAGGTTTATTTTTGAGTTCATAAATTAATTCTACCTTTGTTAATTTTCTCATGAGACGCCTTTAAAAGAAGGTCTGGAACTTTTTGAAATTCTATTTCCTTATTTTTAACATAGAACGCCTATGACAGAAGGTTTAGAAACCGCCAGATTACTCCTTTTTCTTATTTTTATTACAACATGTAGTATGAAAATCCCTCTAGAAAGATGCGGAATCTTGTGGTATCCGGAAAAGAGGATCCAGAAGTTTAAAATTATTTGACAAGTTCTCAGAATTGAGTTTTAATAAAAGGTTGTTAAAACAATAAAGGGTGTCTGAAGACTGGTCGTCCGGAACAAATTGGTATCAGAAGTGGGATCAAATTCAGAAGAGGGTAGTTCAGGTTCGGAAATTAAAAAAAAAAGTGAATTGAGATTGTATACCAGTAAAAACTAGAAAACAAAACAAAAATGGAGAAACAACTTCAAACTAGTTTAAATCAGATACTAATGATGATACAAGATATGAACACAAGCCAAGAAGATATGAAAACAAGCCAAGAAGATATGAAGCAAAACCAAGAAGGTATGAGAAAAAGTCCAGAAGAAATGAAACAAGAATTGAAACAAGATATGACGAAAAATCAAGAAGATATGACGAAAAGCCAGAACGATATGAAATGATAGGGCTATTCTTTTGAATCACTATCACTTTCAGTTCTATCACTTGAAGTATTCATGATCACTTCGACCCAATGACAAGTAAATGCATATTCAAAAGAACATGAAGTTATCAGTTACACTTTTTTCACTTTGATCAATTGATAATTACTCAAAAGAATACAGCCGATAATTAAAGACAAGTGAGGATGATATAAAACAAGAAATGATGGCACTGAAAACAAGCCAAGAATGTATAAAGACAAGCCAAATGATAGGAAACAGGAACTGAAAAAAAAACATGAAAAAAAAAATCAAGAAAGTATAAAACAAGAATTAAAAACAAGAACTAAAATAAGACATTAAAAAAACATCAAGAAGTTATGAAGCGCATAGAACCAGAAATGCAACAGAAGATTACCAGTCAAGAGATATGAAACAAGCCAAGAATGTATAAAGACAAGCCAAATGATAGGAAACAGGAATTAAAAGAAAACATGAAAAAAAAATCAAGAAAGTATAAAACAAGAATTAAAAATAAGAACTAAAATAAGACATTAAAAAAACATCAAGAAAATATGAAGCGCATAGAACCAGAAATGCAACAGATTACCAGTCAAGAGATATGAAACAAGCCAAGAATGTATAAAGACAAGCCAAATGATAGGAAACAGGAATTGAAAGAAAACATGAAAAAAAAAATCAAGAAAGTATAAAACAAAAATTAAAAACAAGAACTAAAAGAAGACATTAAAAAAAACATCAAGAAGATATGAAGCGCATAGAACCTGAAATGCAACAGAAGATTAGCAGTCAAGAAGATATGAAACAAGAACTGAAAAAATACATAAAAAAAAATCAGGAAGATATGAAGTACATAGAACAAAAGATGCAACAATTACATTTGCAAATCGAGAAGGTAACCAGTACAGGTATAATAAAGGTAGGTGCTGTTCCTACCTCAGAGGGCAAGGTACCTCAGTTTACCTATGTCTGTCAATTCGAAGCCGCCGCCGACAATAATTGGAGTTCACCGGAAAAGGTACGTGCTCTTGTTCTAGTACTACGAGGTTCTACGTAACATTCCTGAGGAAAAACAGAATGATTACGAGTTTATTGTTATTTTTCTGGAGATGCGCTATGGGAAAGCCCACCTCTAAGGAAGAAGACAAAAATACAAAGAAAGTCTTCAAGAATATGAGGCGAATATAATGAGATTATTAAATTTGACTCATCCAACATATCCGGAAGAAATAACGCAAGAGTTTGCAATAAATAATGATATCTAAGGTTTACGCGACCCAGAAACAAGTCAAACTCTAAAAATGGCCCGACTGAACAAAATTTCCAAGACCCTTGCTTATGTCCTTCAAATTGAAACAACCAAATAGATCTCAAGGAACCAAGGAAGAATCACAAGAAGAGTTAACGTTTCCAAAGATGATCGCAAGACCAACGAAGACATCTTCATGAAGCTGAAAAGAGAGATGCAAGAATTTTTAAACAAACAAATAACACATGACAACAAAAACACAACCTTCGGTAGCAGAAAAAGAATGTTCTAAAAAGTTTCAGACCTTCTTTCATAGAAAATTAACAAAGGTACAATTAATTGAACTCGGAAAAAATAAAAGTAAAACTCTAGAATATATATATATATATATATATATATATATATATATATATATATATATATATATATATATATATATATATATATATATATATATATATATATATATATATATATATTGCATTTTTTGTTACCAAAGATATTCTCGCCAATAGTAAGGTTACAAATGAAACCTCTATTGTTGACGTAGTTTCGAGTTCCGCCCAGATAAGTTATATAATCGTCGATAGTAAAGTTCCATTGTTGAAAATCGATTACTATGCCCAATAATCGTTACTATTGATGGTTTCGGCAATACGTTCGATTTTACTGAACAAAATTGACTATACGCACACAGGAAGGAAGTATGGTAAATTTAATTGTAATCATCCACGCGTAACCACACAAAATGCAATGAAATAATTTTATTGCTTTTATTATGGAAATTAATTGTAGCGAATGAAATAAAATAGCACAACATAGGAGAGTATTCATTTTACAGTAGTTTAGCGATTCTGTATGGAAAATGATTTTAAAGGTTGTTACAGACGTTCAAGCAAGACGGCCAACTCGTTTGACAACTTGAATTCTTGAGGGAAATTATTGATTCATTTATAAAATCATCTTAAATGAAGCATATTTTCGTTGCTATTATTTTAAATTAAATAAATGGAATATAACAAAGCTATTGCTAAATTCTGGCACTCAGATTTTAAGTAGGCAGATTTTTCTAAGGATTATCTACGAGGATGGTTCGATAAGTTCTCGGCCTGTAAAGAAAACAAAAGATTTTTGAAAATGTTTTTATTTATTTTTCAACATAGCGGTTTTTGGGCGTCCCGAGCGCCCATTATCTTGAATTGATGTACTTCTTCTTTAGGTGCCGTCTTCGTTCCGAAGGCTGGCGATCATCAGAGCTATACGTATTTTCGAGACTGCTGACCTAAACAGCTGGTTATTGCTGCAATTATACCATTCTCTTAGATTTTTTAACCAAGAGTTTCGTCTTCTTCCTACAGATCTCTTTCCCATAATTTTTCCCTACATAATAGTTCTCAGCAGTTGATATCTTTCTCCTCTCGTAACGTGCCCCAGGTATTGCAATTTTCGTTTTTTAATTGTAAGTATGACCTCCTTTTCTTTATTCATTCGCCTCAGTACTTCAGCGTTCGTGATTTTCTCTATCCATGATATTCTTAACATTCTGCGGTACATCCACAATTCAAAGGCTTCCAACTTGTTAATATCGATCTTTTTAAGCGTCCATGCCTCCATTCCATAAAACAAAACTGACAGTACGTAACATCTTGCCAGACGAACCTTTAATTCAAGACTCAGGTCTCTGCCACAGAACACTCTCGTCATTTTCGTGAATACGGCTCTTGCTCTCTCTATCCGGATTTTGATTTCTTCAGAGCTATCGTTGTTTTCATTGATGTTGGTGCCTAAATAGTTGTATTTTCTGACGTGTTCTATATTTTGGCCCTGTATGCGTATATCTGGGACATTTTGGGTTGACTTAGATATAAACATGCATTTTGTTTTTCTTATGTTTAGTGACAGTCCATATTCTTCACTGACTGTTGCAACTCTATTGACTAAGGTCTGGAGATCCTCGAGTGTTTTTGCGATAAGTACTGTGTCATCGGCGTATCTGAGGTTGTTTATTAAAATTCCATTTATTTTAATACCAACGAATTGGTCAATAAGTGCTCTATTCCTTATGTCCTCAGAGTAAAGATTGAACAAGGTCGGTGAAAGTATACACCCTTGTCTCACTCCTCTTTTTATTTCGACTTCTTCAGTTGTCTCATGCTCCACTCGCACTACTGCTTTCTGATTGTAATAAATATTCGATATAATTCTGATGTCTCTTGTATCGAGGTTCTTTTCCGTCAATAGACTGATAAGGTGATCATGTCTCACTTTGTCAAAGGCCTTATTGTAGTCTATGAAGCACATATATACATCCTGATTTATATCAAGGCATCTTTGAGACATGACATTCAGTGCAAATAACGCTTCTCTCGTTCCGAGTCCATTTCGAAATCCAAATTGGGTATCGCTAATATCTATTTCCAGTTTTTTATGTATTCTAATGTGTATAACTTTTAAAAATGTTTTCAGTATGTGATTCATCAGGCTTATTGTGCGATAGTCGGTGCATTGTTTTGCTTTTCCCTTTTTTGGAATAGTTACAAATGTGGATAAAAGCCATTCCTGTGGTATTATTCCTGTTTTGTAGATATGATTAAAAAGCTCCACCAATGCATAAATCGACTCTTCCTCTATGAGCTTGAGGACTTCCATCGGTAGTTCGTCTGGACCCGGAGCCTTTCCATCCCTCATTCTTCTTAGTGCATACATTATTTCCTCTTTGGTTATATCTGGGCCTTCATCCTCTTGTATGCTGTTTAGATTAGGTTCATGTCTTTCATCTGTAAAAAGTTCATTAACATAGTTCTTCCATACCTCCAATTTTTCTTCCAGTTCTGTTATTATTGTTCCGTTTGTGTTATATAATGTGTTGGGTTGTTTGCGTATTTGTGTGCCCGCAAGTTCTTTCACTTTTTTATGTATATTAATTGATGTACGACCACCATTAAATTCAGCAGCCCATTTTTTTTACTGTCGAAAACGAAAGAGAAGAATCCTTTAAAGTAGAATCTAACTCATTTTTAATGTCGGTAGGAGTTAAGCCCTTTAAAACAAAGTACTTTATAACCGCTCGAACTTCATTTTTATCCATCTTTCACAAAATATCGAACCTTATGTGTTCACTCGATCGCCACAAAGAACTGAACGCAAACATCTGAAACTTTGCAGGGCGTCATCTCAAGGTTAATGCTTACAAAATATCACGCCGAGAACTTATCGAACTATCCTCGTACTTGGTTCTTTGTGGTTACCATGGCAATTCGAGTATTCTTAGGAAACTCAACATAAAATCTCTTTGCAGAGCTCTAAATAGGTATCGAAAATCCTTTTAAGTAGTTATCAGAATATTTCGAAATAAAATAAAAACTATAATTAATTTATTGTTCAATTCGAGATATGCTATTTTTAAATGATGAATCGCGATTGTCCACATTAATAATGACAAAACAATTTCAAATAAAAATATTATCAAAGGAAAACTCGTAGTTCATACAGCCCGATTTAAAAATGAAGTCGGCACGATTGATAATTTATTTATTTTTCGAATTATGTCATCGATTAAATTGTCAAACTATATTATTTGTGCTGAATGCGATGCTGTAATCACAGAAATTGAATGTAACGTTGTGAAAAGGAAAAGAGTAATTTTTTAAAAAAGGAATATTGCATATTATTTGCCGAAAAGAAACCTAAGCAAATTTTAAACAAGAGTTTTTATGTACACTGAATTTGAAAAATCTTAAATTAACATGATATTTATTCTTTTTTTTTTAATCTAGTGATCTGTGGAATTGACAGCCGCACTTGTTTTTCTCCAATTAACTATTCAAATTTGAGCCAACTTTAGCTGAATACAAACTTCCTTTGTTCATTTTGGGAGACATAAAGAAGCAGTAAAAGCAACAGTTTTAAAAAAGTGTTTTATTTGATTAAACTAACCTGAACGACTAAAATGACAAAAATTATTTATATGGTTAATATACTGTAAATCATCCGTAATAGATAAAAGTCATAATTAAAGCAAATACTGACCTTTGTTTTGCGACCGTAATAAACTCAAAATAAAAAGCAAAATTTATATTGCAGAAAATTCCAGGGAAAAATTAATATCCAAATGTTGAAATCATAAATTAACTAATCAACCTGCAGATTGGGTTTGCCCAATCGAGTATGTATACACCGAGTTGGTATTTGTAGCGGAAAAAGATATCAAAACAACGAAATAAATTATGAAAAATATATACATATATTCTCGATTTTAAGTTCATTAGCAGCCATTATGCTTGGAAGAAGTATCAGCATCGCGGGTTATTTTGGTATAAGTCAAGGTTCGTTAACACGGTATCACTTTAAATAACCATATATATATATATATATATATATATATATATATATATATATATATATATATATATATATATATATATATATATATATTAGACACCAGATTTGATAATAAAGTTACATTTTTGGGCTTCTATGAAACGCAGTTTACTGCTCGAAAACAGAAGTAAATTAACGTTTTCAAAGAGGTAATAAGAACAATTAAAATAAGAGCAATTCTATCTCAATAACGGCTCAAGTGAGGCGCATCAAATGTATACAGACGTCCGATTTTTAACCACTAATAATTATCACTCAACAAAAAAAGTAGCCTCCTGATTAGTGGTGACATCTGTATAAAGCCTTAAGAATTTGATACAAGAGTTAACGTATTATTGAAGCAAAAAAAAAAGATAAAATGGATGTCACACTTTATCATTAAAAACAATTTTAATTAATCATTTTTACAGAACAATTAAGTCATGCATAAGTACATGTTTAAAACGTTTTTATCTTTCATTATCAAAACGGTGTTTAATTGACGTTATTAATATGCGCTCGATCTATTTTGCAGGGGTAATTAGGAGCATCAGTGACCCGCGCGATGTTGCAGGTTTTTTAAACATCCTGTATGAACTGGGTTTAAAATCGAATAGGAAATCGAGCAACGTAAAAAATATGGATGCTTCAACACCTCGTGGAAGTTATGGATCGACAAAGTATAAGAAATATTTTTCTATTAAGTAAAAAGCAATGATTATATATATATATATATATATATATATATATATATATATATATATATATAGTGGGTATTGATCTTTCAATAACAAAACTTAAATACAAACTGTATATACTAAGGTTATTTCATGTGTTGTTTCGAATCGCTAAGACAACCTTGAAAGGTCGAAAAATGGCAACATTGGGAGTTTATGAACAGTTGAGTTAACAGTCTCTTTTAACCTTTACAGATTTTATCCGCCACTAATATTTTTTACCGGAATAGATCTTATTAGATAACTTATTATTTATTTTGTTTCAAATATTGTCAGATTGAAATTTAGCATTTTTTCAGCCAGGAATAAATCTTAATAATAAAGGGGAATGCAACGAAACGCACACGGGGGTACTAAACTTAAATAACGATGTAATAGAAAATGCGTATTTACAAAGGCTATGTATAGTACGCTAGAAAATAAAACACTAGCAACTTTCTACGAAGATCAGAAAGAAAGTCAAGAACATAAATAACAAGATTTATGTTAATTTTTCAAAATTCACACTCCAAAAGGGTGAAATGTGATACATTTATCGATATTTCTTGATCAAATGGAGATATGAACTTGATTTTGGATTCAAAAGATATCTTATAACAATACCTAAAAACTAATTTCTTGGTTTTTCGAGTCACTTTTACAATTGCCTATTAAAAAGAAATTCCTTTTTGTAAGGTTGACAATATGGTTTTACTATTATAACGCCAAGACTATTTATTGCATCGATTTTCTTCAATCTTCATTAGTATGTAACTGCAATTTGCAAAAATAAGAGCGGAAAAAGTAAATTATTTATTATGGCGCAATGTATTAGCCTCCCAAAATCGTTCGTGACTATCCCCAAGGACAAAGCCGCAAGAGGGAACTGCTAGTTTAGCAATAAAGTGTACATGAAACACACAAGAAATAAAAGGGTTCATATATATGGGCGAACCAAGTTTTGTATCATTAGTGTTATTGATCGAATGGTGTAATAGCAAAATTACCTTGTTAATACATCACATTTTTTTTTAAAGCTAAAAACGTAGGTTTGTCTAACCTCGGTCTTTACTTAACTGAATCAAATTTATGCACAACGCACAATCGTTTAACTGTTACAACCAGATCTTGGCATTTCCATATTCAATTAAGACCATATTTGAAATAACTTTGCTTTTTATAAGATCACGGGCTATGTCTGTTTATAGAAAAAAATTTTTTGTGTGTCGCACTTTTCAACTCTACATCCTGGTGAGGAATTTAATAAAAGAAAAAACTGTTTAAGATTAAACTTAGTTTAAATTTATGTATTAATGGGTGATAACGTGAATGTATCAACTTGATACATCTTAGAAATCAATTTAGTACGAATAAAAAAATAAATAACTAAATGTAACTAGAAAACCAGCGAGATGATATTGATTTAAATGACTTTTTTTATCAAATAAATTAACTTTTTTAAGTTTATTGATGTGCTATGTAGCCACCATATTTTTTTGAAGCAATTTATTACTTTAAAAATCTGAAATTCTATGGGACAGCGAATATATATAAACCAATAGCACTAGATTCTTAATCTTATTGATTTCATCGCTATTACAAATATTTAATACTTATTTAGATTCTTGTCTGTCAGATACTCAATTTTGTATCAGTAAAAAATACAGAATGATGGGAACTGAATAATTAAAGTCTAGTAATTGGTTCCTGTGGTTGGTAATGTATATTAATTGATGAATTATTTTTACTTTCATAAAAACACAAATAAGTTGTTGGGTCTACTTGAAGTTTAGAAAATATTTAAAATAAAAGCAATTTTATTTTTAAAAAAAGTGGAAGGTTGAATATCCTCCTCCTTCAGGAGCAGTAGTACTTAATTGTTTTGCTAAATTTAAATGTTGTACAGACTGTATGTAAAAAGTGGCTTACAAAAACATCATCTTCTGACAATGGCAAAAATCATTGCTTGAATATCCACTTTATTCACTAGATTTAGCTTCTTATGATGTCCATCTGTTTCCACATCTCAAATTTATTCAAAATGAATATTGGAAACATCAAATGATGCTCAAATAACAACATAAGAAATGTTTAATGTTTCATTAAAATCTATGCCTCTTCACAGAAGTATCAAGAGTAAATATGGAACCCAAATCAACCTGAATATGGTCCTTAACATACAATCTGAGGCAATTTTCCCTTCATCTATGTACACATCCACTTGGTAATGAAAAACATATATTAGTACACAAAAATAACAAATCTAATTATGAAAGAGAAAGTCTCACCATTGTGAGAAACTCCAAAAATATTACATTTAGTGTAAATAGTAAAATTTTGGTCGAAAAAGGGTGTGTAAATTTGTAAAATATCTACTTTGGTAAAAAAAAATTGACAAAAATTATGTTGCCAGAAGTCTGAATGGGGCAGCTTGTTTAATAACCGAAAAAGGTTGGTCACAGAATAAAAACTGATCTCATTACACAATTCATCAATATTATCATATGTCATTAAACTGGCGTTATTAACTTAATTTGTGTTTACAAAAATCTTGCTGGTATTTAAGCTATTTAGCCCACTTAACGAATTGAAGATAAAGGTAACTGTTAAATCACATTACTCTCAAGACCGCCATGTATATTTTGAGATGTAGATTATGAAAACAAAAATAATATTGAATAAAATGTAGAATTTTTAGTTATATGGTTGTTTTCACCAATTTTTATTGCCAACAATTAAAAAGATCCTCATTGAAAAATAAATGCGCGTTAAAGTTAAGAATATTGAAACAAATAAAGAAAAAAAGCATTTCACATGTGGAATATATATAAAATATGGAACATTTTATATTAAGTTAGCAATATACAATAAATACTTATTAATTTTTCATAGAACACTTAAAACATGATTTTTCGTGGAAAAACAAAAGGGTAATAATCTAAAAGTATTTGGCAACATCGAAAAGTACTACATACATACATAAAAACATTTTTTTATGGTGATTCACCCCCCCAAATTATAGATATAATTTTATCGAAATTCTAACTGAAAAATGGATATTTTTATGATTTTATAACTAGCATGTATAATATAAATGCCAAATATGCTAGATAACAAAAATTGAGGTGCGTATTTCAACTAATCTGCCCAAACATTCATGTGCCAAGTGGCAACGCCGACAATAATTAAACATAAAAAAAAAATATGAAGACGTCATTCACCCCCATAGTTACGCAACCCTTGATACAAGGTCACTTTGCAGCTTTCTTTTTGATAATATAATTTTAAAATATCGAGTTACAAAGGCTCTAAAACGAGAAAAACTCACTTCTTCCCTCCGCATGATCTCCATTTGCAGCCTCTTGTTGAATTCCTCGCACTCGTCCTTGTACCTTTCCATTTCTTCTTTGGTCTGTCGCATTTTCTTTTTTAACACGTCCAATAGTGAACCTTGTTGGATATTCGTCGTCATTTTTAGAGCTTTTTTCACTTAACCGTTCACGCACGATTTTTTTGTAACGAAAAACGGGACCGAACCACTAGTTTGATACGAAACAACTGGGCGAGTCACCGGCTGGCAAGATGGCCGCCGGGGCGCCTGCGCAACGTTGCCACCTGCCCGAGGTCGGATTTACAACGTTGTCAGATATCCCTCGTTTTCTGTAAAATTATTTTAATGTACCCGGTAATTTCAAAAATTTTTTTGATTTGATCAAGTCCACGATAATGGGTAAAATGTCAACTGGCGCTAAAGTTGCATGTATTTATTCACAATATACTTTGTAAACTATAACTTTTTACTATATTAGTTTGTAGTATGTTAGGTATGTACCATATCACAAGGAAATCTTAATTTATTATGCCATTAATTACTCTACTGCATTTTTAATTACTCCAAGTCTCTTGATAATTTTATATTCCCGTTAATGTGAAATAATTGAAAGAAAACTAATGAGAAGAATATGGCAATCTTGCTATACATGACGTCACCTGTCCGATTCACAGGCGAGGCCGTGGCTCGAAATTCAAAAAGTCCGATGTGAAGGATCGGTGGAAATCCGGCAGCATGCGTGGACAATAACAATTGAAGAGCCTACCGTTTTGTCATTTATTTATTTAATATATGATTGGGTGTCCCAAAAGGTCACGGATGGCTAGATTTTTATTTTATAAAAAGAGGGTTGCCAGTTTTATTTTATTGGTGATAATTGTGATAAAAGTAAAGTAAATGTAAAAAGTAATGAGTCTGAGGAAAAGTATATTGCTATTTGTTTTTTTTTTGCGCGTAAAGTAGGCAATAACTATTATGGAATGGCTTGTTTACTCGTTTAACATAGTTTTCTTGCCTAATAAAGACTTGTTTGTGCTAAACGTTTGCGAAACAAATTGCCATAATCATTATTAATGTTTTTTTTTTCCTAAGACGTCTATATTTTACCACGTCAATTAGGTTTAATGTAGGACACGAAGGAATATTGATCCATTACTTATCATATTGTCTCTTTTATTCATTATTCTGTCCGTAAATCATGTCTTGTTTAATGTTCTTTAAAGCTACTAACTAAGAAATTCAAAAGTAGCCATGCAGATGTACAGACTTGCAATAATATCCACTGAAAAACAGAACTTTCCTGCTTTTTCAGACATGTTTTAAATTTAATGCAGAATAATTAAAGGATTAAAAAATAATGAATCATATAATTAGTGCGCAATCAAGCCTCATGGAAGTATGAGAACAAATCCAGTTGAAACCCCAAGATTCCTATCAAGTAACCGTAGAAATAAAATAGCATTTCCCAGCGCATTCACCAGAAATCACAGTTTTAAAATACGGTGAAAATTATAAGCAAAATTTAATTGCATTTTTGAAGACCTATTTAACGGTACTTTACTCGATCGAATAAACAAAAATTACATGTTTTTATGTCCCATAAATTAATGACCATAACTTATTTACAACTGTGTTCGTTGCATATATTTAGTAAGAACTTACACCCATTTTTTTTTTAGATTTTTATCTTTTTCATTAGATAATCCAGGAAGGAGATGGGGCATTTCAAAAGACAGATTAAAAACTGGCGAAGTTATAATACTGTGATGTACAGACGGACGAAGAATAATTTTGACCTACGCCACTGTGTAGGTTGTTTGCGTTTTATATTACTGCAATAACAGTTGAAAATATTCTGTTTACAATACGAATTTACAACAAAATAGGTATATGCATAAAAATAAATATAAGAGCAACGACAGTGACGAAATAACGGTATTCTTGCGTTTTTATAATGTAAAGGTCATCCTATAGAATTAGGGATTGTCCACAAAGCCGGCGCGTCAAAAAGATGAAAGGGTACCCAGGTTCTTACACATTCATGGAGATGTCATGGTCAAGTTGATTTAGAAAATGGTAATTTCATAACATAATATCTTGGGGTTCGAATTATATGTTCTATTGAATATGTTAAAATTAGATGGTTTTCAAGATATAGGTACATAAAAAGGAGACTTTTGTGCTTTCATAAGATAGAGCATGTAAATGGTACATCTTAGAGCAGAAGTGCTTAATTTTTAGGTAAGATCACTCATTTCCATTTAAACATTTATACGATATTTTGAACTAATTTTTCCGAAAATCAATGTCTCTACTTGGGATAATGCTAGCGAGATAATTTTTTTTTGTAATTGCAGATTTGGGAAAAAAGTTAAAAAGTTCCAATGACTCTGATTTGACCTTGAAAACTACGTTAAACCTTGACGATTTTTTTGAAAAAATTCTTATTTATGTACGTACAATCAACGTCGATTCTTTTTTTTTTATTCTATTTTTGCTGAGAGTGCACCAATAATGCAACAAAACTGAAGAGAATCGATAGAGGTCACCCAAGGTCACTTCTGATATAAAAACAACGAATTTTCCTGGCAATTTGAGCGGGTACAAATGCGTGAATCCATAGAGATCACTCAAAGGTCATTTCCAGAAAAAAAACACTTTAGAATCTATTTTTTTTCGTAGTTTCAGCAAGTTCAGAAGTGTGAACTTATTTTTTGATTGCTCGTTACATTCCAGTCTTTAAAACTTTACCAAAGGTTTCTTGAAGGTTACCCAAGGTAATTTTTGAGATACAAAACAACCAAATTTGTTTTGCTATCTGAGCAGGTGGAGATCCGTAGGATTAGATTCCGGTAGCTCAGGTTAAGTCTTTGTCTCAAAGAGAATCCACAGAGATCACTCTAAGGTCATTTGAAGTTCACTTCCAGAAGAAATCCATAATATCAACAAAAGTATAATTATTAATATAAAATTATCAGCCAAAAATAAAATAAAATTTTGAGGTTAGAAATAAAGTAATCAATGTGAGGTAACAATGTTTTGTACTTGTTTTACTTTAGTTTTGAGCTTAAAAATACCTTATTATTATGTATTCATTATCAGTTGAGGAAATAACAATTCTTGTATATTATTTACATAGAGATCTTCACATTTCTAAATTCAGTAGAGCAGAAATTACTGTTTGTTGCGAAGAAATCGGCTAACGTAAAACAATCAATTCTCGGCAAATTCCGAAATATTTGCCTAAAAAAAACACTTTCCATCATGAGAAAATTTCTTAGACTTATCTTCAAAGCGATTTTCGAAGAAATTGCATGGAAATCACTATAAAATAATATTAAGCAAGCAACGTAAGACATTTTTAAGAATCTCTTGTAAAAAATTCTAGAAAAAAAGTTAAATATAATGCAATTCCTGCCCTCTATCTTCCTGTATGTGTAAGTAAATCTAAGTGAGCGCTTTTTTTCTAGAAAATATGAGAAGCTCGTCGAATGGGGTGCAAGCAATTATAAGAAAAATTGTTATGCACATCAATTAAATTTGGTAATATTAAGAGCTGCATCCGCCAAAAAAATGGCATATTTTTTTCCAATCCAATTTACAAGAGATTTGTTGTCTTTTTTCAAATAGTCCTTAAAGAACCACAATACTGGATCAAATTGTTAACAGCAAATGCTGCAGCATTGGCTTGTCTATGTTAGATATATTTTTAAGAACTATTTGTCTAAAAAAAAAACACTTTCCATCATGAGAAAATTTCTTAGAAATATCTTCAAGGCGATTTTCGAAGAAATTGCACGCAAATCACTATAAAATAATGTTAACCAAGCAACGTAACTCTTCACAGTGATAGTTCGCAAGTGACATCATGTACTTTGATTGGTGTGATCGTTATCACGTGACTTGAGAGCGATAACCTTTAATTTAAAAAAATCTCATTAGCGTTATCCCAAGTGGAAATATTTGATTTTCGGAAAAATTAGTTCCAAATATCTTACAGTGCGTCACCTATGACATTTTGAATGTGAAATTTATGTTGAAAAGGAGTTAAAAAATATTCTTAAATTCCGATTCAATTAGATATCCCTATTCTTCTTGTCAGTATACGTCTGTTTTGTATATCGTCCTGTCGAATCGCCCGATCTAATTCGGTATGACTAACCATGACACAAAGTTCAAAGTTGATTTAAACCGATCAAACAAGTGCAAGGCTGTTTTAATTTCACGTTAATATAAAAGCTATTTAGAATAATTTTATCTAATTTGACGTGTCCATTACCAATGGCATATTAATTAAGTGATAAATTTTTATTTCATAAAAACCGCAAAATAAACATAATATTTTCGTGTTAATCATATAGTACCGTTTAGGTCGGGGAGTCTTAAAAATAGAAATTAAATCAAAGCCTATAAAAGTCCTGTTAGACGTTAAACAATGTAGAACCAGTCTGACATCTAATTAAATTAATGTGCAGTGGTTATACTGCGTCCAAAATATATTTCAACCATATGAGTATGAAGTTTTCAACTTTTTACCAAGTTATTACGTGCCATTTTCTGTTATTGCTAGCAATTCTGTTATATAAATCTTGTGAATTGTTATTTCTCACGGCCAACTTTGTAACTATATATTAGCGTTTTCCAAGCGGTAGTTTGCGAACCCCACGCGAACGTCAATCAATTATTGAAATAATTTAACTTACTTCCCTTAAATATCATTAAAAATTTGTCTGTATTACAGTAATACGCCTGGAAACGCTATCACTCTGCTGGTGTGATATTTTAATGCAATCCAAGCTAATCTATTAGAGCGTATGTGGAGTTGCCTATCTAAGACATGGAAATTAATTTCATCTCATAAGCTTCATGTAGTTTGCAAGTCGACTTGCAAACCTGTGTTTAATTTGCCCCACAAAATATCCTTCTACTAGAAAAATTTCTCTTATGCAACCCACTGAACGAGTATTTGAACTTATGCTTCCAGTCGCGAGTGGCGCTGCCAGTATCAAGTATAGGTTTCTTCTTAACGCAGCAGTTAAACCATAGTTCAGGTTAGAATACAACCGTGATGTCTACTGCACCGGTGTTTCAATTTTTGTGAAAGTGACTATGTTTTTAATTTGATCAAAATATTTTGTTTTTGTTTTAAAGAGGTTAAAAACGTTTGGCTGGAAAAAAAACATCAAAAATTAAGTGCTCTGTCCCAAACTGTGCAGACAAATACAGGGAAAACCAGAATGGTTTTCAGAAAGGGTTCGCAAGAAAAAAAAAGGTTGGGAACCGCTGTTATAAATGATATTTTTATATAACAGAATTTTTGCATCAAAAAGTATCAATAATTTAATTGAAATGAGTAACATAACAAACGATCTTCTGTTTATAAAGGTTATTTTTTAATTTAAAAACATGAAAGTAAATTTAATTAATATAAACCATTCGTTACATACCGTCAATTTGCGAATTTTTATTAAAAAGCATGCAATTATTTTTTCACAAGTAGGACAGACAGTAGAGAAATTATTCCATATATCAAGATGCCATTTTAGGAAAACATATAAGGTAAACGTGTAAAAATACCATATGTTTAAATTGGACCGTATGTTATTATCGACATGTTTTAAGTTCTAAAAAACGGCGACGATTAACATTTTATGACGCGTTTGTGTTAGAAACTTAGTTTATTTTTCGAAAATTAATCATATTTAATGATGTTCAATAGTTATATAATAGTGAAAGAAAACCTATGAAACTTCTATATATAATTATTTATCACGTGTAACACAACCTTGAATTTTTTCAATAATTATTATTGGGGGTTCTTGTGAAGAAAAAACACTCAAATTGCTGCTTCAAACCTGATTTTTTAATATACCCCATGTTCAGAAACAGAAAAAAATATAATGCCATGATAGAATAGGTTTTCAAGAATGATTTGATATAGTCTTATCTTATCGCACAATTCGGAAAGAAATATTCCCTTAAATTTCCAATTTTGAAACTCTTTTTAAATACTGCTTTGACGGAATGACAAATCGGGCAACACCGCCATTTTAGACCTCTAACATTATTTCCGAACATTTTTTTACAACTTTGCCTTTCCGTCGCATATCACTCATTTGATAACATAACTTTTAAAAACGTTTCACATGCTTATAATACATACAATTCAAAAAAATATTTCTTGGGACATTTTCTTCTTCTTGTTCCTGTGACACCGATGTCCAGCTCTCTTTTCATCTTTTAGGCGGTCGACCAGGAAGCCTTGAGGAGTTTGGTATTCCTTCTTTTGCAATTTTTGCCACTCGGTCGTCGGTCATCCTGTCGACATGATCTCTCCATGCTCTCCTTCTTCCTCTGCCCCATCTTACGACGTCCTGTATTTCACATTTTTTTCTGTTTTCATCGTTTTGGTTGCTGATGTGTCTGCTCTTGTTTCGATGGCATAAGTCATTATGGGTCGTATGCAGGTCTTATATATTCTGATCTTACTTTGTGCCGTCATATGTTTATTTCTCCATATAATATCACGTAGGTATCCTGACATTACGGCAGCTTTGGTTGTTTGTTCTTGAACTTCTGCTTTTAAGTTTCTATTGCTGGTGATGTTTGCTCCCAGGTATTTAAATGACATGACCTGTTCGATGCTTTGATTGTGTACAGCGAGCTTACATCTTCTTGGTTCTTTACTGATCGTGAGAGATTGGGTTTTTCCTATGGAGATTGTCATGTTAAATTTTTCAGCGGTCTTTTCAAACTTGTACAGGAGCCGTTGGAGGTTGTCTTCGTCTTCCGATATCAGTACTGCATCATCGGCATAGCAAATTATCTTTAGTTCTTCTTTTCCCATTCTATATCCTCTACCGGCCTCTTTCACCTCTCTGATACTTTCGTCCATAATGACATTGAATAGAATTGGACTGAGGCTGTCTCCCTGCCTTATGCCGGTAGATATTGGAATTTGGTTCGATGTCTTGTTGCCTACTTTAATTTTCGTTGTATTTCTGCTGTTTAAGTCTTTAATTACTTCCAGGATGTTATGACATATGTTTCTGTCCTTAAGTAGTTCGAGAACGTCATGAAGTCTGATCCTGTCGAAGGCTTTTGTGAGGTCGACAAAACACATATATGCCTCTTTGTTGTATTCGATGGCCTTTTCTGTAATTTGGCGAATTATAAATATGGCGTCAGTTGTTGACCTGTTTTGTCTGAAGCCTTGCTGCTCCTCACTGATTCCGCTAGATTCTATTTTTTTTTGCTATGATTTTCGTTAGTAGCTTGGCGGTTGAGCTTAGAAGTGTTATTCCCCTGTAGTTGTTCGGGTCAGTTTTGTTGCCTTTCTTGAATATGGGTATGGTCAAGCTTTCCCTCCATTGTTCTGGTGTTTTCTCCTGTATTTTTCTATAGAGGGAATGTAACTCTTCTAGTAGTGCCATTCCACCATATTTGAGCATTTCATTTGTTATGCCATCCGGTCCAGGGGCTTTTCGATTTTTCAATTTGGTGGCTGCTGTTTTTATTTCTTCTTTTGTGATAATTCATTTTTGAGCCTGATTTCTTTCCGCATATTCATCCTGGGTTTCCTGTGTTATTGCGGGTGCAATGCTGTCGTACAGATTGTGAAAGTACTTCTCCCATTGTTCTGTTGTTATTGCAGTGGTTTGAATGTATTCGTTCACGGGTTTTTTGCGGTTTCTTAGCATATTCCGGACTTTTCTCTGCCCTCCATAAAGATCATGCTCCATGTCAGTTGAGAACTTTTCCCAGTAACCTCGCTTAATTAATTGGATGCTATCGTTTACTCTGTTCCTGGTTATTCTGTATTCCCCGTATGTGATTGTTTTGTTTCTATACTTCAAATATGATTTTCTCTTTTCTGCTGCTAAGGATTTCACTTCATTTGTAAACCATGGTTTTTTTGTTGTGTTTTTTCCATTTTTATTCACTTTTCTTTTGCCCAGTGCTTCTTCGGCTGCTTTCATTATGTTTGTGTGTACTTTCATCAGCGCGGCGTCGATGTCATCTTCCTCAGTGATTCTGTTTTCATTAATTTTTTGTATCAATCTGTTTTGGTATAGGTTTCTGATGGTGTCGTCTGCAAAAGATTCTATGTTAAGCTTTTCAGTTATTTCTGGTCTAAGTTTCTCTTTCCTCATTATGGTGGTTCTTATTTTTGACATTACAAGGTTATGATTAGTTCCGGTGTTCGCTGAGGTCAATACTCTCACATCTAATATTTCAGAGGGTTGTACATTTTTGTTTGTTATGATGTAGTCTATCATAGATGTGTCCTCTTGTGTTTTCAAAGGTGTATTTGTGCTGGGGTTTGTGAGGGTAAAAGGTATTGTTTATTCTTTGTTCGTTTTCGGCACAGAGATATATAAGTTGTTGGCCGTTTTCGTTGATGATTTCTTCATTGAATCTATTCTTGATTCCCTGTATGATCTCATTGCCCACTCTTGCATTTGGACATTTTATGTTACTTTATTAATTTCAGAATATTTCAGTCTTCCTATGGAATTTGTAGTGATTTCATGTAAAAATTTATTGGTCTACTTATTCATAAACTTGTATCATTAAAATTAACAAAGTTATTCCAATTGTTTATACGTAAAAAGGTACCCCTTCTTTAAACGGTTTTTTTAGTAACAATTTTTTTATATTTGCTTGTAGTTTCAACTTCAAAGAATCCATTCCGCTTTTGTAAATATCTTTAGAATCATCCTCTGGACAAAGACAACTGTTTGGGATTCAGTGTTTGGGATAAACAATTAAGATTATTCATAAACTACAAAACCGATTTGGTCCAGCTTCCGCACAGTTATAAAGGCACATAATGGCCTTATCATCAAGGGGTTATACATCACTTTCGACCTTTCCTGCAAAACTTATTAACATTTATAAAATAGTGCAAAAAAGGTGGTTTTTCGCCATTATCTCGATAAATTATTTATCGATTTTGACGTATAAAAACGAAATTAAAGGTCTTTTCAATATTCACAACTTTCATTTGGACAAGTTTTCTCTAAAATGTAACCGGAAAATTCTACGGACCTAAAATCGAATTTTACGACTTTGCATGTTGTTTATAAAAAAGCAGGGCTGATCTAGCTGTACTTTTTTACGTATTGATCATCTACTGAGTGCCCACTACAACTTGAAACTTTCAGATATCTGCAATAAATTTTTTCACCTTCTGTCATAGGAAAACTGGAGTATTAATACACAATACAATTACATTGTATTGTAACTACTGTTGCGTTACTGGCATAAAGAGAAGCTTGGAAATGATCATAAAATTACTTTAAGGATTTATTTTAGATCTTGGCAGGTCCCCTGTATCCATAATTTCTAAAAACTCCCTCGTAGAAGCTCGCTTTCTTTTTAAATTTCAAATTAAATAGGATTTAACGCAGATAACATAATAAGTATGACGAATTTGATATTTTCAGAATATTAAAAGTGCTACGAAATCTCGCATCTTATCAGTTATTTACAGATTAGGGTATTTTACAATAAATCGAACTTTAAATTAAAAAAATATGTATAAATGTAACAACGCTTCTGTATTCTAAGTGTCCCAATCCGGTTAGAAATGAAATTGCTTATAAGTGTGTTTCAATTTCTATCGTTTTTTTTTTTTGACGCTAGCTAATAGTTTTATACCTGGGGCACATGAACAACGTTAGTTACCACAGTCGCCAACTAAAGAAACTGCTTTACTTGGGTGACGTAAAGAGAGTAACCATAGATGTATTATAGATGACTAGGGGAGACATAGCAGCGATGCTATGATATTTGATCTCTACATGGATGAAACAAGCTAATTACCAGCAGGTGTTCGCTGAGGAAATCCAGCCTCTCCCTCTTTTTCAAACCTCGTAAGGCTTCTACTTAGATGCGAATCTAAGTAGAAGCCTTACGAGAATTGAAAAAGAGGGAGAGGCTGGATTTCCTCAGCGAACACCTGCTGGCAATTAGCTTGTTTCATCCATGTAGAGATCAAATATATTTATCGATGTAATTGTACACTTAGTTCGCGAACAGTTTGGCATAACAAATCTGGAGTATTAACGTCAATCAATTGGAAAGTCACAAATATGTAATTTGTCTAAATAAAAAAAATAAATTAATTGAATTTTACGACCTGTTTTTATTGTTCGTTGGGAACATTGCGATGATATAAATAATTATTGCGGTATTCTTAACAAACGAACTAATAAAAATTCAGCAAATTTGAGCTAAGCAAAATGGAATCGTGGCATTACTGCATCCAATAGAGTGACAATGAAATTTAACAATAGAGTATAAAGATCTATAGATCATTAACGACGATGGTTTCGGCATTAATTTAAAATTTCAGAGATATTCGCAGAAAAAAACTAAAATTTCGTTTTTTTTTTATTTATTTATTGTGATATACAGGGCTATTCACCTTATACGGCAAAAAGTTTTACTTTTGGAATATATGGGGGTCTAATAATTCAAAAAACACAAAATGGCGCAGTAAAGGATTATTTGGCGTATTCTGCGAAAACGCAAAGACTTAGCTATAGAACACCCTTATACCATTCGATAGGTATTTAAAAGGTACCTATTCTGGTAAGTTAAAAAGTACAGCGTTCTATTTAAATTAATCAAGTTAGAGCCACTTAAAGTTCTTATTTGATTAGTTTTAATTTTTGGACACCCTGTATAATATAGCAAGTTTATTATAATTGGGATATAAAATATGATTTATTGTTACACATCACTGTAAATTTCGCGTACATAAGTGAAATACTTCTGAAGTATTTGAAACATGAACATTAGGTTAGATTTTGTCAAAATTCAAATTATTTAAAAATCCTTACGGTTTAGGTACTAAGAATCTTATTAAAATAGACACTTATTTTGATCGGAGAATCCAAAAATGCAATAATATACAGGGGGTTTGGGACACCCTGTATAATATGAAAATAATTTTAAAAAGTAACTATATTAGACCCCCATATATTTCAAAAGTAAAACTTTTTGAAAGTCGCGTATTTTGAACGCAATATTCCGTGCTGTATAGGGTGAATATATATATATATATATATATATATATATATATATATATATATATATATATATATATATATATATATATATATATGAATAGTTTGGTTATTCCGGGTTTCAATCCGTTCGTTCAAAAAATCGTTTTCACGACGTTTCGCCAAAATCTCATTTGGCATTTTCAAGTGCGGTTCGTCTCGTTACTCGCTGAGACGAACCGCACTTGAAAATGCCAAATGAGAATTTGGCGAAACGTCGTGAAAACGATTTTTTGAACGAACGGATTGAAACCCGGAATAACCAAACTATTCACTCTACCATACGTGAAAACCTACGATATAACATATATATATATATATATATATATATATATATATATATATATATATATATATATATATATATATATATATATATATATATATATTGAATCAATAAAAGATCAAGTGAGCAAATCAGTGGGAACTCATAGGGTACTGCCATGGCAACGGCATTACTTATTTTTTCCTAAAAACATTTTTATAAATTATTTTTACTTTAAAGTTTTTCGAATAATTTTTCATTTTTCATATTAATTATATGGACGTCTGGCATCAGGGCAACAGCTTTACACTAGCGGATTTTTTACAACAGGCAATACAGGATTGCACCGCATTGCAAAGCGGAAAGACAAAGATCTAACGGGGCTTATATATGAGCAAGAAAGATGGAAATATGTATTAATATTTTCCGAATGCACCTATGTTCAAAGTTATTGTTACCAAGTGACAGGTGATTTTTTTTGTGAATATTTCGATTTGTTCTATAATAATACCACTAAATGTTATTTAAAATAATATTTTCTTCATATAAATTGTTGGATAAGTACTTTAAGAGAAATTAGATCCGCAGTATTAAGAGGAAACTCTCAATAAGAATATGAGTATATATTACTGCGGAGGAAACAAATCCTGCGAAATATTAATAAGCGTGTCACCATAATATCGTTCATTTAAATAATTAAATAATGTTTATGTATTTATAAAAAAACTAATGCAAAATAAATATTTTATATGACATCCTATATAATTATACTCTGATAAGTTTTTCTTTGTATTCCTTTATTATTAATTGTATACCTAAATATTTATCTATTCAAAGTTCGAAGAACCTTAGCTTCAAATAGACACGGTTGAATTTCGCAGTAATACACCCGTAATAATATATTCACGGTCGCAGTAAAACCAGCAGAAATTGAATTATACTTTACATATTCAGTTCTTTATTTTGGTCATTATTTTTAACGTAATTAAAGTAGAGCAAACTTTCGGTAAAAAAAGTTGCTATTAAAAGATTGATTAAAAATAAAATTTCACATAATGAAGTTTTACTTTTCGCTATCGTTATGACCCATTTGGAAAGATACATATTCCTGAAAGTTATGTAAAGTTCAATCTTTAGATTTCCACCCTTGACAAAAGTAATTGCTAGCAAAAACTCCCTATTTTAGGACAGGCTGTTTTTAGTTTAAGATACATTTTTATAACTCACAAATAACATTGCAGACATCCCGAGATTATAATCAAATGATACGGATTGGATGAGTCGGGTCAGTTTGCAATATATTATTTTTATTTTATCTCTTTCTCTTATCTGTTCCGCTCAACTATTTATGTCAAAAAAATTCGGAAAGTTAGACAACCGATTATACACCGCGCGTAAAATTTTCACATTGGCGACAGTGAAATTCAGTGTTGCCAAGATTGTTTGTCACTGCATGACGCATAGCACGTTGCAGCCATCTTCAGTTTATTACCTGATCAATCCATATTATTTCAAAACGTGCGTGTTGGTAAGATTCAACATCGTCATCACAATTAAATTCTTCCCGCCCTAAGCATGTTTTATAATGATCGTTAAGATTGTTCTACATATTACCACTACCTGTCAAAACAGTGACAGCCGACACCGAAGCGAAGCACGAAACAACGGGAATCTTTTTTAAGCTTTATTAGAAATTGAAAAAACGATTAATTGAAGCTCTGAAAAGACTTCAAGCATTTTAAAAGTAAATTTAATATTTAAAATTTCTACTCCAGATGTTTTAATGCCCAAAGTAACCGATAAATAAAAATTAGGTGCGCTCAGTCAAGAATGTGACCCCATTAATTAAGTATTTTTCACTGTATCGGTCTTAATAAACTTTTGTATTGTAACAAACACGATTAAGCCAGTGCTGATAAAATCGTTTCATAACAATAAATTAATTAATTTTGACATAATGTATCTCGAGATTTAACAACACAACCACTGAAGAAAGTTGGTTAAATAGAAACACAAAAAACATTGAAGTGGATTATTTGAAATATGAAAGTTTAAAAAATTTAAACTGGATTTAACTAAAAACAATGATTAAGTAATAAACAAGACGTCTACATTATTAGGCCGAAGCGATTTTTGGGAGGTAAAAATGACTTAAATACTGCCTGCGATGTGATTGCAGAAATGGATAGGGGAAGGTAGTAGAAATGACGTCTCATCTCGTGTCTTAATAAATTTTGGTTGGAACATTGTTTTTTTTTTTTAAATAAATAGGTCGAAAAATGATTTTTCTTCGGTTTTTTGGATTTTACGGAAAATCTAAGGAATTTAGAGAAAAATGTTCCAGAGACGAATTGTACGTCTTGGAAATATCTTCAAAATGAGTTTTTGTTTGTCCAAATCGATCTGTAAACAAAAAAGTTATTGCAAATTAAACATTAAAAATGGCTTATTTTTCAATTGTTATTAACTTTCTTAACATTTATTGAATTGTATTCAACTTTTACTAGAATGTGAGTTTTTAAGTGCTTAAAAAGTGTGCGAAAGTTGGGCGCTGTTGGTCCAATAGTTTTTGTAAAATTGCAATTGTTTACTAGAAAAACGAAAAAAGTGACTATTTTTGATTGGCTGTACCGTCGTCTAGGAAACTGCTACAGAGTTCTGTCGGTGCTCATTCTCTTCGTAAAGACTTAAGCTATCATGTTGTAAAAAAGTGGATATTTTTCTTATTTTGTTTATGCAAAATTGTCATGAAGATATGGGTAGTTTTTCGCTTATAAATAAATTTATTAACAACAGCAATTTCTCCTATTGGTCGTAGAGAACTTTTTTTTTACAAAATTTGTGTTTTTTACCAGCTTTCCAATGATATGCTTCATTAACAAATCGGACAAAAAATGCGGCTGTTAATTTATTTATAAGCGAAAAACTACCCATATTTTCATGACGATTTTGCATAAACAAAATATGAAAAAAATCCACTTTTTTTTTACTACATGATAGCTTAAGTCTTTACGAAGAGAATGAGCACTGACAGAACTCTGTAGCAGTTTCCTAGACGACGGTACAGCCAATCAAAAATAGTCACTTTTTTCGTTTTTCTAATAAACAATTGCAATTTTACAAAAACTATTGGACCGACAGCGCCCAACTTCCGCACACTTTTTAAGCACTTTAAAACTCACATTCTGGTAAAAGTTGAAAACAATTCAATAAACAATAATAAAGTTATTAACAATTGAAAAACAAGCCATTTTTAATATTTAATTTGCAATAACTTTTTTGTTTACAGACCGATTTGGACAAACCAAAACTCATTTTGAAGATATTGTTAAGACGTACAATTCGTCTGTATTTGAGTTTTTTTTAACACTCCGTTTCCTGGGCTATATACTGCGAGCCATCTGCCTCATCATCTGCCTCAGACGATTAACTTTATAGTAGATGCATTGTTGGACATACATTTTATCAGGTTTGGGTTAACTTTAATCCTGATTAAAATCACTTGATTTTTTCAATAAAAATCATGATTTAAATAAAAAAATATTTAGTATAATATTTCAAACAACTTGTAACAAAAAATCTGCAACGCCTAAGAACATAAAAAGAGATAAACTTAACCTTAAACTAAATAATTTAGTTAGTACAAAACTCGGTGCCTCCGGACTAATCCTTGAATTTCTTTTTTTCAGCTTTATAAACTGTCCCAGATCTATTGGGGTCTAGTGTTTTTCCGCCCAGACATTTTAACGAAAATAATTATTTGAATAAGAACTACAACACTCCAGTAAATCAGAACACAACCAGTAGTATAACTAAATGAGCACGAATTATTACCCCTTAACAATTTATAAAGAAAGAAGCAAGCAAGTCCTGACAAGAGTTTACTGGCATTAAGAGCCGCTAAACGGAAAATATGCCGTGATTTTTTTGGAGAATGAAATCTCAAAAAAAAAAATCAAAAAATTATCATTTTTTTTTAATTAAATCAATGATTTTTCACTTAAAAACATTCAAAATCAACACAACCCTGCTATTTATATTTCAAAATGTATCTTTGTCTGGCTAAACGGAGCAATTTTTCAATACCAATCTCTTCCCAAAATTATTCTTATAATAAACAACAAAATATGCCAGTGTTACCGACATGATTGCCACATGACTAACGTCTAATTTTAATTTTTAAATTGGTGAAGCCACTCAATAATCCAGTTAAATACGCTTAAATAAATTGGAGTGTTTAAACCGCAACATGTTTTTCATTACTCGAGGTGTGACCTTTAACTTTATTTTTTATTTAATATCTTTTTTACTTCAAGTCTGGCTTTTAATACTAATAAAAGTGAATCGAAAAAAAATTGTGTGGTCACATATTAAACGTCACAACAGGGAAAAAATCATAAAATATTTGTTTAGACTATACATGGATATGTTTACTGAAAATTATCATTAATTCCAACAAATTCATTTGAACTAAACCTGACTAATTAAGTACTTTTCAAGAGTACACATGCAAATTTACCAAATATGTTTTTTTTTTCTCTAAAAACATATGTTGAGTCAATAATGACGTCAATGCTATAGTATCATAAATTAAATGCAACCAAAATATACCGGGTGTCAGATTATTGACGTCACAATAAGTCGATTTAAGACAACTTAGTTATATCCGCTACTACTTAGTTTGTAGGCCAATTTTACTATTAAACAAAGACAACCACACGCACTCCGAGAAGGTTGGAATGCTCCTGATGTATGCGTTTTGTGAAGGAAATGGGCGTCGAAGTAATAGGGTTTACATGGAGAGATTTCCTAACCGCCGAATACCAAACCATCAAAACATTAGCCAATATCATTGCCTAAAAAACACAAGACTGTTACTCCAATGCTATCATTTTGACGCTCATAAAACGGACAAAACTCATTCATCATTACAGTGTTGCGAATGATTGAATATCAGTAATAAAATGTTATATACATGCCATTATAACAAGTATAAAAGAATTTAAATTGTTGGATTTCCATTCAAAACGTGGCAATGTTGCATATCCCTTCTTACCGACTAAAGAGGAAAAACTCCTCCTTGTTACCGCACGCCTTCCTAGTGAAGGAATGGTCTCCAGGGTCTCTGAATAAAAAAACATGTGGTATGTTCTTATCATTTAAATAATGAAGATTTATAGATCCAGAAATTAAAAAATTCTTTGATTCTGAGAGTTTTTCAAATACCAGTCTTAAATAAAATTGGACAAAATGAAAATTTAGTTCCATATATATATATATATATATATATATATATATATATATATATATATATATATATATATATATATATATATATATATATATATATATATATATATTGTAAATTTAAATGAATTATAAACGGATGGATTAAAAACCTATACCCGTATTTTAGATTTACCATCCAACACGGCAACACTGCATCATCTCATGTCTTGCTTTTTTACTACTATTTACTATAACAAAATTTATTGAATGAGTTGGATCTAATACTTGGAAATTTCTCATCTTGCGCTCTCGCCAAAAATTGCAAAAATAGATGCCAAGGCGTCCATAAGCAGTGAAAGTCTTGTGTTTATTTAGTCAATGCCAGTATTGAGCGTCATCTCTGAAAAACGGGCAGTTTTGTTTATTTATATAAGCACTTAATAGGTGCAATTTACAAAGTAAAATGACCCAATTTCAAAGTATTTCTACAAAATTTAAATCTAAAATTAAAATCTAACCTAATTTTAAATAGTTTATAATACTTCAACAATTCTTTTTTTCAAAGAACGATGATTAGCATTGAAAATGTCTGCATCAGACTGTGATCTATTGTATAATAAAGAGTTTGAATAATTATTACTTAAAGTTATTGTAGATAAGTAAAATGTATTTAAGTGCCTAGTACCATAGATTGGTACCGAAAAATTCAGCCTACTTAAAAAACTGAAGTCATCAACCATACCATACACCACCTTGAATAAATTCAAAATATCCATCATTTTTCTCCTTTTTTCAAGACTCATAAGACCATACTTCTAACACAGCCACGTATACAATTTTGTTTTGGATTTTTTCTAGCAGATTTTTGTAACATTGGTAGTAAAGATTCCAAATAACACTTGCATATTCTAGTATGTTAAGTACAAGTGACATTGAGAAAAAATTTGAAGGTAGGGGTCGTATCTGAACAACTCGAACAGTAGAAAAAGAAGAGGAAATTTTGGAAAGAGTTGAAGAAGAACCAAGTATTAGTACCCGCTGCTTAGAACGTGAGTTGACTATCCCTGAAACTATTGTAAATGATATTTTAAAAGAACAGTAACAAAGTTCAAGAAATTTGGGAAAAATCAATATTTTCTTAAAACTGTGACGTCTTCTAATGCCTAAAAGAAGCAGTACCCGATATAACTAAGTTAGCTTAAATAGACCTATTTTGACATTGAGAGTTTGTCATCAAACTTTGTACAGGAATTTTCCGGACACCCTGTAGACGAGAAAAAAAATTAAAGATAAGTCTTCATTCCTTTTAATAATTTTCAAGCACTAAAAGTACCGTTTTAAGTTCATTTTTCCTTTATAGTTCAGGTCAGTACCGTTTTAAGTTAATTTTTCTTTTATAGTTGTGAATATTTTTCTTTACTTTCCTCACTACTTAGGTAATATTATGTAAGAACAAAAAATCCAAAGCAGATCATGCTGATAATTATGGTTTTCATTTTGTCTCGATATCTGCAAAACTTGTTTTCAATCAAAAAACTGGTAAAAAAATCAGGCAAATCAAAAAGATCAGGATAACACCACTTATAAATATAGATAATATTAACATAAACATGACTAAATTGATTTATTAATATTCATTATCTTTTATCAGAATAAAATTTTCTGTGAAACTAATAATGCCTTTATGACACAATACATCATGTAAATAAAGTTAATAAATCTGATAAAACAGTATGGGATCTATAACAATGAACAATATATAGAGATCTTGTACACTGAAAGACTTCTATATTGGTTTAATAATAATAAATCTGGATAAACTCTGTAATGAACAAATGATGTTAAATGTGATATCTATTATATCAAGCATTATAACTAGTTATTCCCTTTGTATGTTAAAACTTTTAAAATAATAATCCCAGTTGAAACCTGTTGCTTTGAAAATAAATCACCATTATTTTTTGAAACTATCCACAAGTTATTTAAAAAAAAATCCTATTATTCATCCACCAATGTTTAATATTTTAAAACATCATGGGCAATATTCTTTATAATCTATAAACAGTAATAAAAAGATAAAAGTATGGCCCTGTAAATTATTTAGTTATTTGCCTTTCAAAAATGAGCTATTTTTAAACTGCATTGTAAACAAAAACCTTAAAATAGTTTAGAATATTCTTTTAGATATATATATATACTTAACTCAGCATGACTTGTTAAAAACACTACAAGCAGACTTTCTACAATTAAATTATTTTATAAGTATAACCAATTAAAAAATGTAATTCATACGCTTACTTAATTTGCATTAATACAAATGAAAAAATAGATGATGAAATATCTTGTAACAATACATCTGCTAATTAGTTCAAAATTTAAAATCTTTTTACCTACCCTCTTTAATTGTGTATTCATAATATTCTGAATTTCATTCCGGATAATGCTGAACTTCATCAAAGTATCTGAACTGAATATTGAACTAAAAGCAAGGCCTGGATAATCGGCACATCTACGACCCCTTTTTCTCATTTCTTTTTCAGCTATCACTTCAGTCCTTTCGGACGTACAGCGTAGCTTGGATAACTCTTCTATCTCAGGATCAAAATCAGCCTTTTCTGTTTCTTGGTCACTCAAACTAGACCCTTCGGCTTCTGGCCTTTGAACCATAGACATATCTTCAACATCAAACAACAATGAATTTTGGCTGGAGGATTTTTTAATTTTTTCAGTTGATTCTGGTTTACTTTTATTTTTCTTAGACTTTTTGATTCGTTGGTTTTTATCATTTTTAGCGTTTTTCGTCACAGAAGGTTCTATATTACTACTAGTACTAGAAACTACGTTTTCGGGCTTAATTTCTACAATATCGTCATCACATTGGGTTAAATCTATCACTGGAATATCACAATTTGCTTCTTTACTGGTATCACCCCCCGACTTTACTTCTTTTTCTATAATTTTGACTTTTTTCTCCAATGTTTTGGTTTGCTCAACCCCCCTCTTTATATTATTATTTGTCAACACATTTTTCGTACTGTAAACACTTAAAGGAGGTCCGACAACTGGTTCTAAAATTGGCTTACGTCTAGTTCCTTCGTTACGGGGGTGGTGTTGATGACCCCTTTTTTTGGGGGGTCCTGGGGGGCGACTTGTTGACATTTTTTCAGACACGACGTTAACACTCACTTGACATGACGGCCATGTTGGCCAGACTGCGGTACGTGGCGCCGTCTCGTGGCGAAAGTGTCAAGGTTAACAGGCGACGTTGTCGGCTTGTAGTATTTTTACGTGTATATAGGATTTAATTTGTTAAGGTTACTTTTACTTTTTTTGTTTGGAACTTTTTCAATAACGAAGACAAAAAAAATAAATTTGTTAGATTCTATTATAAATAATATACTTAATGAATGTAATTAAGTTGTTCAGTGTCCAAAAATAAAAATATTTATTGGCAAACAACTCGTTATCGTTAAAAATTTCTCAACTAATTTCAAACACATTCTCAATGCCAACTTAATTTATATTACACTCGATGAATGGATATGTTCAGCGCATACACCCCGTAAATTAGGTTATGGAAATTTTCGAGGTCAAATTTTGTTTAAGATTATTGTAAAATGCAATACAATTTATTTTGATGTATATATTTGTGAAAGATAAAGTTTGGAGAATATTTTATATTAGAATTATATCAATAGTAGGGTAGATAAGATACAAAGAGAATAAATTCCAAAGTAATATGAAAAAAAAAGGAGCAATTGTTTTAATTTTTTGAAAAATAGAAGGTAGACAGGAGGCAGCAGAGTCCTTTTTCATTTCAAGACAGAAAAAGTAGATAACCGATCCCTTATTGGGACTTTCTCGCCTTTGGGAATCTCCCCAGGTTATTAATAAGATTTTTAATAGTCACCTTAATAATCATAAATTATTACATCGAAGTTATCGGCAACATAGCAATTCTAAATTATAAGTCAACTAATAATTCATCGTGAAATTTCTGGTTGCCTATACAGTAGAGTGAAAAACATTTCCGACCTCGAGCGCTTTCACAAAACATGACCCAGTTTTCGCGTGGCTCGGTGACGTCACGCCGTATGTGTGATAGATGTAGTGACGTCACAGGAATCAGGGCGAGCAGGCCCGCGCGCCAAATATGGCAACATGTCGGGACTTAAAGTTATTTTTAGCCATGTAACTGAGTAACTTACACGCCATTTTACGCCGCAAACTTGTTTAGAAAGAGAAAATACGTGATTATGTCATTGCTCTCCAACATTCTTGGGTTCTCAGATTTATTTTTTGTGCTTTGCTTTTGAATTCTTGCTTGTAAGCGGTATGGTTTTTACGATTCTTCTTTGGTCTTGTTTAAAAGACATATTTTCATTAGTGCGTTATATTCGTCAACTGATTTTTGTTTCTAACATGAAGGGAATTATCTGGAACTGCCTCTGGAGATGTTAATATTCCAGTGGTGTTACTTTTGGGGGATTAAGAATTTATTTATAGAAAATACTTTATCAAGGTATAGGAGGTTGATTATGTTTGGGTTTGAAAAGGCTATCATAACCGCTATATAGGCCAAATCATCAGTTCTAACAGAAGAGTTCCTAACGATATTTACGATTTGTGTTTTAAATAATATTGAAAAAGGCAAAATATTACATACATAAACATATTTTTATTATGTAACTTCTACTGCGCATATATACATATCACACATCTGAAATATTGTCATGCAAATAAGAAAACCCCTGTAATAGCAGTACTTAAAAAACAACTATGTATTGCAGTGCCGGCGCTGTCTCAGAGCCCGTTCTGTGAGATGCTGCATTTCTCTTAAGGAAGTTTGTGGAAGGGATAACTAGTACCCAACACCTAAAGTAAAATGAAATTTGTTTACAATTTTATAACATTTCGGCTTATTAAGCAGCATTTTTCCCGATATCAACAACTTCCTTTATGATCAAATTTGTTTAACATAATTTTAATCAAAATATTAGATTCAATTTTTCCACAACGGCAGCGAAAACTGTAACGCCGGCACTGACATTTTAGGTTAACCTTTTCATAAAATTCGAAGCAGTGGTGTACTTACATTTTGGAGGGCTTTTTCTTTTTCTTCTAATTTTCCCATGACTTGGGTGAGTTGTTCCTGAGTTTGGTCAAGTTCATTTTCAATGGTTTGGATCTTCTTTTGGAGTTGGCGAGCTTCTTCTTCAGCCTTTGAAGAAAATATAGATAAATAAAATGAGTTAAGATAAAAAGTATATAAAGGTGTACATACAAACTACAGAGTAATTAATTGGAGTTAGCGATGAAAATTACAGATAAATGAAAATAATACCTGAAAAAATATGGTAATTATTTAGAATAGTGTAAGCACCGAATTTTTCTCTATTTTTTTTGTATAGTTCATATTTTATGGATGTAGACACGAATTTGTTGTTTTTTTGGCGGTCACGCAATTTCTTAAAAAAAAGTATTTTCAACTTTTACACTGTTTTCCGACCTTTTCTTTCAATTTGGCAACTTATATTTTGTTTACACAGAATGCCCTGTATATTATCTGACAGCTCAATGTCACTATTTGCAAGCTTTTCAGCAATAAATCGAAAATTTTTCCCCCAAATTCACTAATATAGTCTAACCTTAAAACCATCCTAAATTGACAGCAGAGGGCTTGAACTGACTAGAGCAACAATCAATCAAGCAAGTTTTAAATCCTAAAAATACAAGCATAAAAAAATTCTTTCTTTGATTACTGAACCAGCAAAATCGAGGATTTTATTATATAGATATTTCAAATCTTTATATCTAGGTTCTTATCCTTAATATCTTTATATAAGCATTTATTTGTTGACATATGTCATATGTAGTATGACAATATCATAAGCAAAACAAAACTAGCCGACTAGAAGATTTAACTTCCCTGGCAACTAGATCGGATTTAAGTCTTAAACCTTAATGGTCAATCTGGCTGTTAATTTTTTAAAAAATTGAGATAAATTCGAATATTAAATACATATCTTTTAGCAGAAAATATTAAAAATCGAACAGAAAGAAAACACGATGGACTTTGGATATGGCGACAAAATTCGTGCATTGTTGCCGGATTTTACAGGACCGTCATTTGCATTTGTTGTAATTCATTCCATTTATTTTTTTGCCCCAAACGCCAATATTAAATAAGTGACGCGCTGACTTTTAGTAGATTAACAGAAATATATCAGTGACGTCACAGAATGGTACATGGGGTTGAAATTAGTGAAAGTGTGAGTTAAAATTCTGACATAAAGACGTAATTTTTGAATACAAAAATGAGATCTATCCTCCCTCAAACAATGAGTATAAGCCAGGTCAATTTAGGTTTATCAAGTTATATATTTACCTATGTATGTAGAAATGGCTTGTAAAAAGCAAGACAAAAATAAAACCAAAATTTAAAAAATTGAGAAAAAATTTTAGAAATTTTATGATCGTTTGTAAAATCCGGCAACATTGCATTTGTTTGTAAACATTGCCGACATTTCATTTTCCGCTAGATTTTAACAGTCAGATTCACTAAGAAAATTTGTGTTAAACCCGATCTAGTTGCCACGAAATTTAAATCTTCCAGTTAACCAGTTTTGTTTTGTTTATGATATTTTCATAATTTAGGTTACATATGTCAATAAAAAATGTTTATATAGGGATATTAAGGATAAGAACCTGGAAATAAAGCCTTGAAATATGTAAGAGAAATAGTTGTATCCCGAAAATGAATGAAATTCTGCATTTTTGCCGGTTCAGTAATAAAACAAAATGATTTTTTTATACTGGTATTTTTATGGTTTAAAACTTGCTTGACTTATTGTTGCTCGTCAGCTTTAGCCCTCTGCCGTCCATTTACGATAGTTTTAAAATTAAATCATGTTATGAATCTGGCTGTTAGTGTTTTCTGCTTCGAACATACCCCTGTAGAAGTAGCATAACGTCAGAACTAGGGCCCGGTTGTTTAAACGCTGAATAACGTAATAATATTTTTATTTCTATTTGAAAAAGTGTTGATAAACAGTAGATATTTAATTTCTTGGTACAGACATACCGATTTTATGCTATCCTTTTCTAATTGCATTATTTAAACGAGTATCATCGATACGTCCTTCGAACATACCCCTGGGTACGTCAATTCTGAAAACAAAGTATAAATATATGGTTGCCTAAATTTTTATTATTGTTATTTTCAATATGTAAAAAATAAGTTTTTAAATCCTCTTTTTGTTAATATTAATTGTAAACTTCGCATTTATAGTAATTTCTAACACTTAAAAACACCGAAAAAAGTCACGACAAGCAATTAAACTGAAAGACAAGATATGTAAATATGTTTATGTCTGTCAAACATCAAAAAAGCGTCTCGCCCACCGACCATAAACAGCCTTCAGACAAATCTATTGTTGTTTAAATCTAGAGTATGATCGAAGGTTTTCTGCCATATTTTAACAAGATATTATGTGAAGTTTTATACAAAATGTGCAATGTTTCTGGATGTGCAAATGTGTTTTATTGGAAGTAGCAAAATTAAGGGAATAGGTCGGAAAACACGCATGCAAGTAAAATTTTTTATTTTTTTTTTGAAAAACTATGTGCGACGGCCATGTTCTACGACCCCAAAATAAGAGGTAAGCAAAAAACTGGCAAGAAATTCGGTGTTTTTATAATTTTTAGAATACTTAAAATATTTTTGGGTAATACGGGTTGTTGTTTTGGTCAAACAGGAACCATATTGGAAGTGGATAAATGCATTTCTTGGAATCTGAAGTTCATCAAACTGTCAAAAATTGCAGTGCAGGTATATAAAATATATCCAGAATTTATGTAAAGATTGAAATATTTATCATATACAGAGTGTTCTATTGAACTTAAGACAAATTAATTGTAGTCCTAGAAAATGAAACACCTACATTTGCTACATAAAAGAATGCCAAACTATCATATTTTTGCGACAAGGTGTAGACCATCAACGGACCATCCCGCGTGTTACAAAAAGTAAATTTTGTAAGAAAATATTAAGAAAAACTTATTGATAGTGAGGAGAGTTTGTAAGAAACAAATAATAAAACCTATCAAAGGGAACTTTTAAGCCACGTCCACATTAGTGAAAATTTATGTTGTTTGTGGCGTACATAAATTGTACATGCGCGCACAAATTTTTACTCCATGCCACACACAACGTAAATTTTTACTAATGTGGAAGCACCTTTAGATATAAATTTCATTTTCTCTTACCTTTTCAGCGCGGAGGTTGGCGTCCTTAGCTTGTTGCTCGTTGTAGACAGCGCGATCTAATGCGTTGTCTTTTTCAAGCTTCATCGCTTGCATTTTCTTCTTGATCGCGTCCATGGCTGCGGTTTTGTTTTCGCGCGGTTACTCTGCAAAAAAATAATCCGGTGAGAATTGTCAGGTTTATGAAACCATATAATAAGATAACCAAAATGCTGTTTTGTGGTCTTCTTTGCAGACTTGTAAAATTGAATTAAGTAATATGGAAAAAAAATCGACAGAAAACAAACACCAATTTATAAATAAATATAAAGCTGAAAGATTATTTGTGTTTTTATTATAGGAAGATGCTCAAAAAAGATTTTGCCGCATAGTATTGTTTTCAGCCCATATAAATATACAGGGTGTCTCAAAAAGACGTTTATCCAACATTCTATTCTTGAACTATATCACACACTTTTTTCAATTGTACCAAACCCTATAAAACAAAAAATGCGCGGACAGCAACTTTCATCATCTGAAGAAGCCCTTAAAAATCACGTTTTTGAAATACCAACTTCAGAATACTGGTTTTTGTAAAGGACAAAAACGTTGCCCTGGTATCATACCAATTATGAACTTCATGCAAGTATTTTACACTATTTTTACTTGAATTAGAAACTCCTAACTTGTATGGTATGGAGGCAATCTTTTAATTTATAACCTGCCATTCTTTTCACATTAACAAATGTCAAATTTTACGAAAATACTTACGACATACGTTAATAGCGCCACCTAGTGGTTATTTATAAAAACTTAAACGATTACCCTCGTATATTCTTTAAACGTCGTACTTTTCGAAGCAGGTTTCAAGCAATAAATAAAATTTATCACAAAAATGTTACCTCTCGCTTTCAGTCATTTTGCTTCACCGAAACGTAATGTAGTATTTAATCTTGACCCAAAAAACTACTACACAAATCTTATTATTTCATACCACTGTTTATTTATCATAATAACCCTTCTTTGGTTACCTTGGTTAATAAGAAATTTATATAGACTATTAAATATAACGTATTAATATGGTTCTTAAAAGATCAATATAACTGAAATAATGTGGATTTATATGGAACATAAAAATGAAGTTATATTAAATATCGGTTCGTAACTTTTACATCATTCGTGGTATTCTGGTAGCATGGGCGTAGGATAAAAGGGGTGACTAATGTTGATTTCACATTCGTTCAAGGATTTTCTCTAGATTGGAAAGCAGGCTAATAGGCCTGTAGCTGTCGATGTTTATGGCCCTTTTGCCTTTCTTCCTAATTAGAATTATCTTAGACACCTTCCAATCTGAGGGAAAATTGCTTGACTGTAAAACCGCATGTTTGGACAACATAATTTGAAATGATGAAGCAGCAGTTACGAAAAATGGAATGGATATGAAGCTAGAAAGATATTTAAATATTCTAGAAGAGTTAGACAATCAAAGTTTAGCTCCAAATTAAGTTAGAGCGGCCATCTATGACGAACTAACTCGGAGATGCGAAAAATGTTTGGAAGTTCAGGGTGGAAATTTTGAATTGAATTAATAAAATAAGTTGTTTTCCTGTGCAGGTAAGCCAAATTTTTGGAATGGATAACCTTATTCGAGGTCATCCTTATTTCTAATGCTAAATAAGATAACACTGTAAAAATAGGGGGTTTACATTTGAACAAATTGACTTTTAACGCTTTTTTCAAGTTAATGTTAGTTTTTGATCACCCTGTATTTATTTATTATCAAAATATCTACACAGTCCACTAAAGTAGATCCCCTTCTAGAAGGAAACTAACCCCAATTAAATAATAAAGTCTTTCATATAGGAAAAATTGATATTTATGTTTAGACCAGCAAACGCCATTTTTGACATAAAATTTAACATATGTTGGAAACAGTTAGACTTAGGTATAGGACATTTGACATGATATATATCTATAATTTTTCTTAGAATCTATAGTGTGTTTCATTTAAAATAAGCAAGAAGGCATCAACTTCCGGTATAACCGGAAGGGCAGTCATCTTGAAAATATTTTAGCCGAATTGCCCTAATGGACTTTAGTGAACTGTCAAATTTTAATAATTTTTCAAAATCTATTTTCCGAGAACTGATGGTGGCATTTCATCGTGGAACACCCTGTATATAATCTAGCAAATTTTATGGATTTATTGAAAAAAAATGAGATAATAAAATGTACTTTTGATTCGTTACAATCGTATTGAAGATGATTGTAAGCCTATATATATACATATATATATATATATATATATATATATATATATATATATATATATATATATATATATATATATATATATATACAGGGGCGGATCCAACCTTTCTCTGGAAACAAAGTCGACGGGGGGTGGAAGTCAGCAGCATACACATTCCTAATATAAGAACAAGGGTCGGGTCTATTTTCCTAAACTTAAAGATCTGGGGGAAGGGGTGATTGCAAGAAAAAACAAGTTGTCGACGGGGGGGGGGGGTAGAAGCCAGCAGCATCCACATTCCTAGTATAAGAGCTAGAATCGAGTCTATTTTCCTAAATGCCAAGCGGGCGGTCGCAAGAAAAAACAAGTTATAGACATTTCTAATGCAAGAGGCACAATCTGGTGTATTTTTCTGAACACTAAGCTCTTGCCCCCACCGCCCCCCCCCCCACTTGGATCCGCGCCTATATATATATATATATATATATATATATATATATATATATATATATATATATATATATATATATATATATGTAGATAAGTTTTTGTCCGTGTAATTTAAAATAAAATAGAATAAAATATTTGGCGAAGCGGACGTGAAAATTTGTCAATCTACATGATTCTCGTATTAAAAAGTGCGGAGCACTCCAAAGTATGGAATAACTCCGTGTCCGACAGATGGCGACAGCGCTGTTTCGTCCTAATATGGGACTCGTCAGGCCAATCTGTATGGTTCTTGTATTATCAAGTGGACCATCGAGATGTCGCCTTTGTCGTCTTATTTGCCGTATTTTGATTATAAGTATGGCTTATACGATGCAAAGGCGAGATGATGGTTTGTACCGACTGCGGTGGCCTGACGAGTCCCATATTAGGACGAAACAGCGCTGTCGCCATCTGTCGGACACGGAGTTATTCCATACTTTGGAGTGCTCCGCACTTTTTAATACGAGAATCATGTAGATTGACAAATTTTCACGTCCGCTTCGCCAAATATTTTATTCTATTTTATTTTAAATTACACGGACAAAAACTTATCTACATATTTATTTACTTGTTTGGCTTTGAAACACGCTAAGCGATGCTCTCATGGTGGGATCGTTTGGTGCGGCAAGTGGCGTTGGCTGCTTAAATAGCGGTATGCTTGCTTGCCAGTACCGAAAAATGCGACCCCTATCTTTTGGGCAGCGCGTTTCGTGTACTCGATTTTACATATTTCTGTTTTAATTCACCGTCGCGCCACCATATGACGGTTCTCTTACAAACTTTGTTAATCTGTATGGTTCTTGTATTATCAAGTGGACCATCGAGATGTCGCCTTTGTCGTCTTATTTGCCGTATTTTGATTATAAGTATGGCTTATACGATGCAAAGGCGAGATGATGGTTTGTACCGACTGCGGTGGCCTGACGAGTCCCATATTAGGACGAAACAGCGCTGTCGCCATCTGTCGGACACGGAGTTATTCCATACTTTGGAGTGCTCCGCACTTTTTAATACGAGAATCATGTAGATTGACAAATTTTCACGTCCGCTTCGCCAAATATTTTATTCTATTTTATTTTAAATTACACGGACAAAAACTTATCTACATATTTATTTACTTGTTTGGCTTTGAAACACGCTAAGCGATGCTCTCATGGTGGGATCGTTTGGTGCGGCAAGTGGCGTTGGCTGCTTAAATAGCGGTATGCTTGCTTGCCAGTACCGAAAAATGCGACCCCTATCTTTTGGGCAGCGCGTTTCGTGTACTCGATTTTACATATTTCTGTTTTAATTCACCGTCGCGCCACCATATGACGGTTCTCTTACAAACTTTGTTAATCTGTATGGTTCTTGTATTATCAAGTGGACCATCGAGATGTCGCCTTTGTCGTCTTATTTGCCGTATTTTGATTATAAGTATGGCTTATACGATGCAAAGGCGAGATGATGGTTTGTACCGACTGCGGTGGCCTGACGAGTCCCATATTAGGACGAAACAGCGCTGTCGCCATCTGTCGGACACGGAGTTATTCCATACTTTGGAGTGCTCCGCACTTTTTAATACGAGAATCATGTAGATTGACAAATTTTCACGTCCGCTTCGCCAAATATTTTATTCTATTTTATTATATATATATATATATATATATATATATATATATATATATATATATATATATATATATATATATATATATATATATATATATATATATATATAGGCGAGGATCGTATAACAGCCGAAATGTTAAAAATAGGGGGAGAACAACTAAGAGAAAGCGTGAGAATTTTGTTGAACAAGTGCTTAATATATGGAAAAATACCCGAGGCATGGGAAAACGCAGAAGTCATCATATTATACAAAAAAGGCGATAGAAATAACATAGAAAATTATCGACCAATTAGCTTACTGTCCCACTTGTACAAACTTCTTACAAAAATAATAACTAACAGACTGACGCAAAAGTTGGACGCATACCAACCTTCAGAACAAGCCAGATTTCGCAGGAACTTCAGTACAATAGACCATCTACAGACAGTACACACGCTTATCGAAAAAACCACGGAATATAATATACCTCTGCATTTGGCTTTCGTTGATTACCAGAAGGCGTTCGATTCTATCGAATCATGGGCAGTTCTCAAAGCACTGGACAATGCTCGGATTGATTCAAGATACTCTGCTCTGATTCAGCATATATATGAAAACGCTTACATGCAAGTTACAATAGACGAGGATATAAAAACCTCGAGGATACCTATAAAAAGAGGCGTACGTCAAGGAGACATAATCTCTCCAAAATTGTTCACGTTGGCACTTGAAGATATATTTAGGGGCTTGGACTGGCACGACAAGGGAATTAACATAGACGGAACACGACTAAACCACTTAAGATTTGCTGATGATATTGTTATAATCAGTGATTCACCAGAACAACTCCAATGTATGATACAAGAACTTCATCAAGCATCAGCTAGGATAGGACTCAAAATGAACTTGTCAAAAACAAAAATAATGAGTCTAGAACAAATACAAATTAAAGTTGAAGATAAAATAATAGAAAACGTAAGAGAATACATATATCTAGGTCATAAAATACAAATAGGGAAGGAAAACCAATCGGCTGAAATTCCTAGAAGAATAAGTCTCAGCTGGGCAGCTTTTGGCAGACTCGGATTCATTCTTAAATCCAGTAACACCCCCATAAGTCTGAAAAGAAAAGTCTACGAGTCGTGCATCCTGCCAGTTCTTACTTATGGTATTGAAACAACCTACCTAACATGTAAAGCCATTAATAAGCTTCGGGTTACACAACGAGCAATGGAAAGGGCTATGCTGGGAATTAGTTTACGAGATAGAGTTCCAAATGAAGAAATCAGAAGAAGAACGAAAATAACAGATGTGAGCAAACGAGTAGCGCAGTTAAAACGGAGATGGGCTGGACATATCGCAAGACATGACATAGACAGATGGACATACAAGATAACAGCATGGCGGCCAAGAGAGAACAAGAGAAGTGTTGGCAGGCCCCAAAAGAGATGGCGTGACGACATCCAGAAAATTGCCGGAAAAAACTGGATGGGGATCGCTACGGACCGACAGAAATGGAAAAATATGGAAGAGGCCTACATTCAGGAGTGAATGAAAACGGGCTGATATGAATGAATGAATGAATATATATATATATATATATATATATATATATATATATATATATATATATAGAAATCTTTTCAAATTAAATAAATAAAGGAACTTATTTAAATCACAAGATTTTATTTATTTTAGCCATATTTTATAGTCGCAATGCGAAAAATTTTACTAACAAGGTTAAAAAACCATTTGGTGCAGCAAATGATACCGTGCTTATTTTTTTATTTTAATTCGGTATTTTCACTAGATTTAAGATAAATTCTCGCTGTGCGTGTTCTCTAATACACAATTATAAACTTTTTGGTTCCGCTGCAGGTATTTTTTTATTACTTTTTCCTTATTAATCATATATTTTTAAGAAAACAGTGCAGAAAAATGACATTCAAATTTATGCAGAGAAATTACGATGTTAAGTTGCTGTTTTAGATTTAAAAGTAATCTCATTGGCGTAGCTAGAAATTTGATAATTGAATCGTGGGGATTTAAAAAAGTTCTAGAGAGTGCATTTTAAGGAGGACATAAAACAACCTCGAACAACTAATTCTCCAAGCAACAAAAATATACACTGTCTTGTTAACAAGATAAAAAACATACTTAAAATGCCGAAGGAGGCTTTCTTGGATATCACACAAGCATTCGACAATGTTTGATATACAGTTCTTCTTTATATACTGAAAAAATATTTATCTTATGGAATTATGAGGTAATACTAATTAAAAATATACTAGTTTGCCTAGCAACAAGACGAGCATGTCAATTTCAAGCTGGAGTACAGCAATCTTAGCACCTTTTTTACACAGCTAAGATTCCAACAATAACATTGACTGCAAATGTTACTGTTCAATTCTAGCGTCCCCAAATAACACTGCAACCCCACAAAAGCCCTACAAAATCTAGAATATTCACAAACTAAATTTAAATTTGGTTGAATAAACAGAGAGAGAGACAGATATACAGATCTACCGATAGTGCTTCCATAGATTCATTACTATCTACAGCTAATTCATGGTTTATTTAGACACGAACGCTCTTCAAGAATCTCACCTTGAACCCAAGCTGGTTAACTACGTTGACGACGACTTTATGAGATGGTCCCATATTAGATAACAACTCAACTGTTTCCTGGATAGCTTTAACTCTCTAAACTCGAAGATATAGTTCCCTTAGGAACTTGAAGAACACAATCAGCGTGGACGTCTTAATAACAACGATAATGTATAGATACCTGCAATATATCCGAAACCTACCAACACGGAGATACACCTTAATACCGATTTACACCACCACCTCTTAAATACAGGGTGGAGCCAATACATTAATCTCAACATATTCCTCGTCTAACATACCCCAACTGATAATATCAGCGGCTTTTTAAAAGGAGCCGGAGCCAACACCAACCAATAGATACACATCACAATCGAGTATAAAGACATGGTGCTGTTGTAAGATTACATCTCACCGCTAAATTCCGTTGCCAAGTAGATGGTGGATCCATCGCCGATGACCGAGGTCGAAACACACAAACTTTTAGTGGTCGGTTGTGTTAGCCGAACTTTCCGTGTCCTGGTTTAGTCAAATATACGATATGGCATCCCTCGTGGGGACGATGTAGAATAAGATTGCTCGGTGTTGTTTCTAATATCGAGACCTCCAAAAAACTGCCACTAAAGGGGGCCACTTTTATGCGGTTTCTCGGACATCTGGCTTTTCATGCAATCCGAGATTAAGACGCAAAAATTTCCAATTCCAGGCAAAGTAGTTGCTTTGGCGGGGGTCGTGTTACATCTTACCGATAAATTCCATCGCCAAGTAGATTCAAATATAAGTTCCAAATAATAGAAAGCACGTCAAAAGGTGTCTGGGAAAAGCAACGGTGAAACCCACTGATGAGTTTATCGTCGTTGCCGAGGACGAAATACCAAACTTTTAGTGGTCAAAGTTGTGTTAACCGAACTTTCCAGGTCCTAGTTTGGTCAAATACACAATGCTGCAAGGAAAATTATCTCAGTTAATCTTCAACCAACAAGCACTGAAGATGTTATATTAGATTTTAGCGATACATCTTTTAGTTTCCACAAAAAGCAAATTAACGAATGGTATAAGTATATATATATATATATATATATATATATATATATATATATATATATATATATATATATATATATATATATATATATACCAGATGTTCTCCGCATTTTTTAACACGAGAGTAATGTTTATCAACACTCTTATGTCCGAACTGCCGAGAATTTTCTATTTTATTTTAAAATTGCATGGTCAAGAACTTATGTCTTTTTTATACGTTTCTTGGCTTAAAAAACACGCAGCAGCCCTCATAGGGAGATCGTTGGTGCGACACTTTGCTTGAACTGTGGAACTCGTGGTTAGGTTGGTCGCCGGTGCCGAATGATGCGACATCTATCCTTTGAGTGGTATGTTTCGTGTATCGACTTTTGATATATTTCTTTTTAATCTACCGTCGCGCCACCATATGACGGTTTTATACAACATTGTTGGTTTGTGTTGCTCTTGTGTTATTGAATGATCCATCGAGATGTCGCTACTGTGTCTTGTCTGCTGTTTTCTAATTTTGAAATCTGTTTATAGGGCACAGTTGCGAAATGATGGTTTGTACCGAACGCAATGTCCTGTTGAGTCTCATACTAGGACGAAACGGTGCTCTAGTAATTTTTTGAGACTTCATATGTATATATATATATATATATATATATATATATATATATATATATATATATATATATATATATATATATAGTAGTACGCCACAGAGAAAATTAATGTATACGTAAATGAATAATAAAAAATACATAATGCAACTTGTGTTACTATTAGAAATTGAGAAATTATGAGTAATTAAGTAAATATAGGTTCCTTATATGGTTGGTTATTTAGGTTCTTTCTTGACAGTTTTGTAGTATGATTTTTTAAATACTTCACCCAGAAAATGACCGTGTGACATCTAAATATCTGTACCTACGTAACTGAATCTTGCAAAAAATATCTATTAAATCGGCAGTTTGTGTGAACTTAATTTAATAGGTAAACAGCTCGAAAATTTTAGACTAACATATGACGAGAGAATGGGAACTGAAGCTCATGCAATTCCAAAGTTAAAGTAAATTAGTCAAAACGAACCCCCATAAAGCTGATTCCGACTTGATGCATTATACTCTCATTCAAAAAATTGTGACTTTCCATTTCAAATTATTCAAATTAGTATTATAATAAAGGTGATGGGATATTTCGTCTTCCTTAACACACACAACTGTCTCTTTCAGAAGTCGACCGACGAACGAAAATTTTTATCATAAAAAGTTAAACAAAAACTAGTTAGAAAACACACAAATCTGCATTCACGCCGTTAATTTTTTAAAAAATTTGCTGATGAATATTGAAAATATATCAATACAATCTTTAAAAATAATCATTAAATACTTATAATTGACTTAATATATTTTTTATAATTTGTTTATAAGCAAAACCATGCATGTTTACATTAGCACAACCTTGTTACCGTAACAAAAATGCAGCCGTTATTAACACGAAGAACTTCAGATTATTTACGTTGTCTAAAAATAAACGATACTTTTAATTACCATCAAAAAAATACATTTGTTGGCTGCTTCTACCAGACTATACACCAACGCGACGAATAAAAAAGATATTTTTATTTGAAAATTAAGTTATAGCTGGAAAGGTAAACTTTTATCCACTCGGGCTTATTAAATTTTTAAGCAGAAGCACCCGAAGTTTGTACAAATGTATCATCTTTATTGTGTTATGAAAAAAATAATGGTGGGTTGAGGGTGGGCCAAAAGTCATTACACGATTTGAAGTTCAAAAAGAAGCTTTTTTTTGAACGGTATTTTTGTATCAAATGTAGACTTTTGTATGAGAGTTTGTTCAAAATATATTGACAGTGTTTCCAGGTTTTCTTTCCTTGCCAAAAATCGGGGAAAATTATTTTTTAAATGAATCAAAAATTATCAATGGTAAAAAAACTTTAAATACAAAAATTTAATAATTTTTCCTTATCAAAAAATTCTCGTTATCATTTAGTTTGACAGTTTTGAACTTGACAGATCAGCTTCTATTTCTTGCTGTAATTGGGTTCACCCATAGACATAAGCGTAATTAATAGTGCTTAATATAAACTTAGGATCCCATAGAAGAAAGCTGGCTCACGCTTAGAAAGATTGAATATTATCGATGAGTAGTACCTCTCTTTCTAAATTCAGTCAGGTCACAGGGATATCCAATGACGTTTGGAGAATCGTGCTTAGCTCCACCATTAAAAAGGAAGATTCTACTTTCTTCTATAGAATCCGCGGTCTAGTGTCTTTATATAGGTTGGTTGAAAAGTCTTGAAAGCGACACCTATTAACCAGTACAGGAATCAAAATTTATACGCCATTTTAATATTTCATCTTCTATATAAACACACAAAAGTTTATTTCTATCTGTCAATTCATTCTTTGTTTACAAGCCATTTGAAGTTGACGTGTCAGTGAATTTTTATATAATGGATAAAACCGAATATCGTGCAGTGATAAAATTCTTTGTTTTGGAAAGTATATCAGCAACAGAAATTCATATAAAAATGGTGAAAGTGTTAAAGAAATCTGCTCCTTCATTTCCAACTGTGCATTGATGGGTTTTAAAGTTTAAACGTGGTCGTACAAGCGTTGAAGATGAACCACGTAGTGGACGTCTAAAAAGTGCAACAGCACCAGAAATCGTTGAGCAAGTCTATGATATTGTTTGTAAAGATCCAAGTGCGACTAAGCCTGAAATTGCTGATACCATAGGCATCTCGGACGAACGAGTTCTATATATTTTACACGAAGAATTACGTATGAAAAAGATATTAGTGTCGCATTCGTTAACAATTCAACGAAACCTGAATCGAAAACAAATTTGTAAGCGTAATTTGGAGCGTTTTAAGCAGAATAACACCGATTTTGTGCGTCGTTTTGTAACTGTGGATGAGACTTGGATTTACCAACATGATCCTAAACTGAAACAAGAACGTTTACAATGGGCTGAAGCTGGTTGTTCAGCTTGAAAACAGGTCAAGTTAGAACGGTCGACAAAAAAGGTTATGGCATCAGTTTTTTGGGATTCAAAAGGGATTTTGTTGATTGATTATCTTGAAAAAGGTAACACAATTAACTCTGAGTATTATTGCAACCTTTTGGACCAATTGGATAAAAAAGTTCGTGAGAAAAGACCCGGCTTACAGAAGAAAAAAATCATTTTTCATCAAGACAATGCACGTCCTCACACAAGTGGTTTGACGATGGCTAAATTGAAAGAATTAAAGTACGAATTGCTTGAACACCCACCATATTCACCAGATTTAGCTCCCTCCGACTATTACCTCTTCAGGAATTTTAAAAGAATTTCTTCGTGGAAAGTGTTTTTCGTCGAATGAAGAAGCTATTGCAGCCGTGAAACATTATTTTGCAGAGGTTCCGGAAAATCATTACAAGGATGGTATAAAATTATTGGAGGATCGTTGGAATAAGTGTGTTGAAGTTGAGGGAGATTATATTGAATAAAAATCTAATTTCATTAAAAAATACACATTCTTTCATTTTCGCTTTCAAAACTTTTCAACCAACCTGTATTTTGTTTATAGGTGCACCCTAAATTCACATTTATAAATTTTGAGGTTAGGGGTTCATAAATTTTGCAAGAGTTAGTCCAGAAAGATGCCTAATACATAAAAATAGATTTTTCCCATCACGCCAAAGCTATAAAACAATACTATGTTGTACTTTGAACTGATTTTTTGAGGTTATGCATGAGTATTCTCCAAAATGCAGTAGCGCTCATGACCAGTGACACTCGCAAGCAATTTAACCAAATATTCATTTAAATCGTAAAAATTTGACTTCGTAGCGGATTTCTGCCCACATTACGGTGCCGATAGAATGCAATTTTCTTAAAGATTATTAAATTAATTATAGTATCGAGTACTCAACTTCTTCTATTTCTTACAATTTAAATTCCAGTTGGTCGCTTTGTTTGTTTAAAGTGCCGCGCTAACCTCTAATTGCGAGACATGGCCTCTTGGCGATGCCAATAATAATTAAAGGCAAGACAAATGCTCTGCAGGTAAAAATTCTTATCCAATATATAGAAAATATATGGATACCTTCCATTCTTGAAGGAGAAAAATTGTTAGTCTACTAGCTTTCATATATATATATATATATATATATATATATATATATATATATATATATATATATATATATATATAAATAAATAGATAAGTTTTTGTCTGTCTAATTCAAAATAAAATAGAATCAAATATTGGCGAAGCGGACGTGAAAATTTGTCAATCTACATGATTCTCGTGTTAAAAAGTGCGGAGCACTCCAAAATATGGAAAAACTTCGGGTCCGACAGATGGCGACAGCGCTGTTTCGTCCTAATATGGGACTCGTCAGGCCACCGCATTCGGTACAAACCATCATCTCACCTTTGCATCCTATAAAGCTGAGTTTAAAATCAAAAAAACAGCAAACAAGACGACAAAGGCGACATCTCGATGGTCTACTTGATAACACAAGAACCACACAGATTACCAAAGTTTGTAAAAAAAAACCGCCATATGGTGGCGCGACGGTAAATTAAAACAGAAATATGTAAAATCGAGTACACGAAACGCGCTGCCCAAAGGATAGGGGTCGCATTTTTCGGTACTGGCAACACGAGAATTATGTAGATTGATAAATTTTCACGTCCGCTTCGCCAATATTTGATTCTATTTTATTTTAAATTACACGGACAAAAACTTATTTATTTATTTACTTGTTTGGCTTTGAAACACGCTAAACGATGCTCTCATGGTGGGATCGTTTGGTGCGACACGTGGCTTTGGCTGCTGAAATGAGCAGTAGGCTTGGTATTGTTTTTTTGAGGTTAAGTTCATAGGTGGAATGTTAAAAAAAAGTCTTAACGTTTTGTTTTTTGTTTACGGCATTTTCAAAAAAAAATTCCTTAACAGACAAATCTTTTTATTGAGATGTTGTTTGACAGAAGAAAATGTGTTATTGAATTAAAGAAAAAATTGAAAAAAAGGTAAAACGTCAAAACAGGTTTTTTTTTTACCATTTTACGTATGAACCTAACCACCCAAAAAATAATAATAAACAAAGAAAATATTGATTTTCCCCAAATTTCTTTAAAACATGTTAACTGAATATAACGATTTTTGGTATGTGGTTTAACAGTATAATATGATGTTTTATAGTTATAGAGCGACCGGCAATGATATGTGACGTCACTTGTAAACATTGCTTCTGATTTTGTATGTCATCAACGTTATGACAACCTAGATATTTCTATCGGATAATCGCATGCCTTTGACACTCTTTACCTCTTAAAAATTTCGTTGGATTCACCAGGAACAAAATATTTTTAATGCTGGTACCCATTTTAATAATCCTGAGATATTAGATAAAGTCCAATTTAATTTTTTAAGAATTGTTAATAAAGGTATTCAGCAAAATGGTGGCAATATTGCACATTTGCCTAATTAATGTTTTCTTTTTCAATATTTTTAAAATACATTCATTTACTTCCAACTTTTATTTTAAAAAATGTTTTATTATTACTGTAATTTGGTGTTGTTCATCCACTAAAAATTTTTCAAATCAATGTTTCCGAAACGAATCAGTGTCGGATATAACAAAGTTGACTTATATCGACCTATTTTGTCATCGAGAGTCTGTCGTCAAACATTGTACACCTATTTTCCAGACACACTGTATATATATATATATATATATATATATATATATATATATATATATATATATATATATATATATATATATATATACATATATGTCAGTACTCAAGGATTAATTTGCTGCCGTCTCTGGGTAGAAGTCCCACTTCGTCACCGCCTAGGGCCAGTATTGGTTGCAATTATTTTAGAACTCCTTCAGAATAATGAATCAACCCCGTCAAACTAAAAATATCTGCTTTGTTACAGACAAAATAACAGTTTCTGTATAAAATAATTGAGTTTTTAAAATTTCGTTTTAGTGTCTTCGTAACACAGTGAGTTTTTCTGATGTGTGAAAAATTTTGGATTTTTTTTATTAGGTAAAATAAACATTTAATGAAACATTAGAATTACTATTATAGTTGGTTATATCATTACAATATATTCTTATATTATTTTAGGTTAGGGTTCATTCATTGTTAACTATATAAAGTGCATCTAACAGCTGCAAGAAAATTAAACAAAAATAATAAAATATGATAAGAACTATATAAAGCAATATTTCAAACTTGTAACAAGTTTTTTAGAATCAGTTTTGACAGCTGATCTAGTTTATTTATATATAGCAAAGTTTATGAAATGATATAATAAGGGGAAATAAATACACCGATTTTAAACAAATAAGTTTTAGTTTCTCTTGGTACTTCAGGAACTAAAATTAACTTTCCTAATAATATAAATTTTGCAACGGCTTAGTAACTTTATAAAAGTGCCCCAAATTTGATTATGATAACATAAAATGTAGAAAGGAAAGCGAAAAATCCAAACCATTTTATATTCTAGAAAATTTTTTTCTTAAATTTGGTAATAATAATTGAAAATTTTTCGTAACTTACCTAAAGAAAAACGAATTGTACAACACCGGTACACACACGCGGTTTCAAAGCGACTAAGAAGCTTGACTTGGCGGAGGTGCTATCAGCTTACGCGGGACTCCATACCGGGTACGACAGCCCCACCACCGACGAGAATAGCACAAGACTTGAAAGAGGAGACGAGAACTAGTGGCTACAAAAATGTATAATACCGTATCAACCCTGCAATATTACAGTTTTCATATATTTGTAAAATATTTTCCAAAAATTTATTATTTATTTCAAAAAGACATTTGCAGATATTTTTATGTATGCGCGAGTGTGCTGGTTATTTTCAAGAATAGAAGGTTTGTGGAACAGTTCCGTAGTGCTAATTTTATTTTACCAAAAATTGCACACAGCTACAAAATTACGGGTCCCTTATTCTTTTTGATGATCAGGGTTATTCCCTATGTAATTTTGTTCACCAAAATTAGCTGAAAGGTCACAGTTCTAGACATTATAACGTAAAACTGGAAAAGTTACCGTTTTTGGGTACCGTTAATTTTGAATATCTTAAAAGTAATTGATCAGATTCGAATTCTACACGAAAAAATCTACCGAAATCTATACACATATCAAGCACAGCCCAAACTTTTAAAGATTGAAATTTTGGGAAAAAGTAGTCATCCACTAAGAAAGGATTTTTGAAAATTCACCCTCCAAAAGGGTAAATTGTCATTTATTTATTTTTATTTATTTATTTATTTAGCAATATCTTCCTAACAAGCCAAAGACCTATTACAAGCAATCCAAAATCATTAATTGTACATTTAATTTTAAATTGGAAACCTTAACTAACCCTAACACTTCCAAAAGAATTCAACACTACATTCATAAGATAGAAACAACTAAACCAACCTTACAGATAGCCAAACGCTTTGCATAGATGCCTTTACATTGTTGGGAGATTGTCAAAATTACTGTTATAAGGCATCGGAGGCAACCAAACAGCTGATACACTGGCAAAAGAAGGACCCGCAACATTATCCATAAACTTTACCTATAGTCCAGTCCTCAAAGAAAAACTCTCATACGAAAATACAGTGAAAATGTTCGCTTTTCTCCGAGACACCATCCTGTTGCCCCGCCACTTTTGTTTCGAATAAATTCCCAAATTATAAGGCACATGGGGGGATCACTCAGGAGAAGTTCCTGTACCTTTTTGACTTGATATGGATGTAACAACTGTCCTTTTAAAATACAATTTACAATAGTTTTAGAGATATCCAATTCACATTCTAAGTAGCGGGTACTAACACCTGGTTCTTCTTCAACTCTTTCCAAAATCTCCTTTTCTTTTTCGACTGTTCGAGTTGTTCGATTACGACCCCTACGTTCAAATTTTTTCTCAAAGTCGCCTGTTTCTCGGAGATGACAATCAATACTGACAAATGTTTGATGGTTTGGTATTCGGCGGATAAGAAATCCTCCTTGTAAATCCTAACACTTCGACGCCCATTTCCTTCACAGAACCCATACACACTCGGAGTGTGTATAATTGTTCATGTTGAATAGTTAAATGGGCTTACAAATTAGAATTGGTGTATGCTTGTAATTGAAAATATTTTTTTGCAAGAAGTAAAAAAGCTTCCAAATATACGCGATTATCCGATAGAAGTATTTAGGTTGTCATAAGGTTGATGACATAAAAAAATCAGAAGCGATGTTAACAAGTGACGTTTATAACATTTATATTATTTTATACCCGATCGTCATACCACTAGAAAACGTCACGTTTTCAATAAATTTGGGAAATATTAATATTTAATTTTTTATAAAAGTAAACCATCTATTGGTGTACGTAATTTAATTCTAAAACTTACGTTGATTGATTTCGGGGTTTCTAAAAATAAACTAGTAAAAGAGGGTAAGCCACCCCCAAATACCTTTTTTCTTAAATCTCAAGTTCTAATTGAGATATCTTTGCAAAACAAAGTGAAAAATATTTGTTATTTTAAATTTTGTTAAACTATGGAATTTTCATCCCCAAGAATATCATCCTTTGTTTTTTATAAGGGTAAATCGTCCATTCGCGCAGGTAAATTAATTTTAAAAATTACGAAATTTAATATAATTGTTTGAAAATATATTTTTTCACGAATGCTAAAAGTAACTTACGCTGACGGATTTCGGGGTATCTAAAAATAAACTAGTAAAAGAGGGTAAGCCACCCCCAAATACCTTTTTTCTTAAATTTCAAGTTCTAATTGAGATATCTTTGCAAAACAAAATGAAAAATATTTGTTATTTTAAATTTTGTCAAACTAGGAAATTTTCATCCCCAAGAATATCATCCTTTATTTTTTATAAAGGTAAATCATCCCTTCGCGCAGGTAAATTAATTTTAAAAATTACGAAATTTAATACAATTGTTTGAAAATATATTTTTTCACGAATGCCAAAAGTAACTTACGTTGACGGATTTCGGGGTATCTAAAAATAAACTAGTAAAAGAGGGTAAGCCACCCCCAAATACCTTTTTTCTTAAATCTCAAGTTCTAATTGAGATATCTTTGCAAAACAAAATGAAAAATATTTGTTATTTTAAATTTTGTCAAACTAGGAAATTTTCAACCCCAAGTATATCATCCTTTATTTTTTTTATAAGGGTAAATCATCCATTCGCGCAGGTAAACTAATTTTAAAAATTACGAAATTTAATACAATTGTTTGAAAATATATTTTTTCACGAATGCCAAAAGTAACTTACGTTGACGGATTTCGGGGTATCTAAAAATAAACTAGTAAAAGAGGGTAAGCCACCCCAAATACCTTTTTTCTTAAATCTCAAGTTCTAATTGAGATATCTTTGCAAAACAAAATGAAAAATATTTGTTATTTTAAATTTTGTCAAACTAGGAAATTTTCAACCCCAAGTATATCATCCTTTATTTTTTTTTATAAGGGTAAATCATCCATTCGCGCAGGTAAACTAATTTTAAAAATTACGAAATTTAATACAATTGTTTGAAAATATATTTTTTCACGAATGCCAAAAGTAACTTACGCTGACGGATTTCGGGGTATCTAAAAATAAACTAGTAAAAGAGGGTAAGCCACCCCCAAATACCTTTTTTCTTAAAATCTCAAGTTCTAATTGAGATATCTTTGCAAAACAAAATGAAAAATATTTGTTATTTTAAATTTTGTTAAACTAGGGAATTTTCATCCCCAAGAATATCATCATTTATTTTTTATAAGGGTAAATCATCCATTCGCGCAGGTAAATTAATTTTAAAAATTACGAAATTTAATATAATTGTATGAAAATATATTTTTTCACGAATGCCAAAAGTAACTTACGTTGACGGATTTCGGGGTATCTAAAAATAAACTAGTAAAAGAGGGTGAGCCACCCCCAAATACCTTTTTTCTTAAATCTCAAGTTCTAATTGAGATATCTTTGCAAAACAAAATGAAAAATATTTTTTATTTGAAATTATGTTAAACTAGGGTATTTTCATCTCCAAGAATATCATCCCTTATTTTTTATAAGGACAAATCGTCCATTCGCGCACGTAAATTAATTCTAAAAATTATAAAATTTAATATAATTGTTTGAAAATATTTTTTCTCACGAATACCATAAGTAATTTACGTTGACGGATTTCGGGGTTTCTAAAAATAAACTAGTAAAAGAGGGTGAGTCACCCCCAAATACCTTTTACCTTAAATCTGAAGTTCTAATTGAGGTATCTTTGCAAAACAAAATGGAAAATATTTGTTATTTGAAATTATGTTAAACTAGGGTATTTTCATCTCCAAGAATATCATCCCTTATTTTTTATAAGGGGAAATCATCCACTCGCGCAGGTAATTTAATTTTAAAAATTACGAAATATAATATAATTGTTTGAAATTATTTTTTTCACGAATACCATAAGTAACTCAAGTTACCATTTTTCGGGATCTCCAAAAATAAACTAGTAAAAGAGGGTGAGTCACCCCCAAATACTTTTTTTTAATATCTCAGGTTTTAATTAAGATACCTCTACAAAACAAAATGAAAATTATGATATTGATGATATTAAACTATAGTATTTTCACCCCCAAGGATATCATCCTTTATTTTTTCTTAGGGTAAACTATATATTGGTGCATGTAAGTTAATTTTAAAAATTATGAAATTTAATGGAATTGTTTGTAAATATTTTTTTCACTTAAGTTGTCGTATTTCGGTGTTTCTAAAAATAAACTAGTAAAAGAGGATGAACCACCACCAAATACTTTTTTTACATGTCAAGTTCTAATTGAGACAACTTTACGAAATAAATTGGAAATTACTTGTTATTTGAAATGAAGTTAAACTATAGTATTTTCACTCTCAAGGATATCACTCGCAGGATGAAGAATTATTCTTAAAATTGCCACATTTCAGAACTTACTGAAATTTTTTCCTTCAATTAAAAAGAAAATATAAACTTATTTCATTGGTTACTCCTTCATGTCTGTAAATTATTATAATTTATGACAAATAGTGATTTCTAATTCTGTAACGTTCGTTTAAATTAAAATTTGACAATTTTAAGAATAAGACATATTGAAGTTTCATTAAAATCGGAGCTGAACACTTCAGGTACCTTCCTTGTAAGATTCGGTTACGACCCACAAGCTTATGATTTTTTTTCTACTTTTGCCTAACAGTATACAGGGTGATTCAAAAATCGATCACGAAACTTAAGGGGGTGATTTTACTTGACAAAATAAGGGTAGAGCTTCATATAATTTTTTTTCAAAATGTCATTCGTTTTCGAGTTACAAGCCGTCCAAGTTCAAGTTTTTATTTTTTGTTTTTTGAATTACTCGCTTACAGGAAAACCGATTTGACTAATATTTGAAAGATAGTCTAAGTCTTCTGCGCTTCATCATTTTAGTAACAATTCACATTGATTGTTTGCCGCTAGAGGGCACTTTACCTACATTGAAAATTGTTTTTTTGTCATAATTTTTTAGTGTTGACAGCTACAGTAGTTTTTGGCATAATTTCTGAAAGACTGATGCCAGGCCTTTAAAAAAGGTGCTCTTTATTTATATCGCTAAACCCAACGGTTTAGACGTAAATCACCCTTAAAAATTAAGTGGTAAATTTACTTTTCTCATTTCATTACCACCAGCTACCAGGTAAATAGCTATCAAAGTATACTAGAGCTGTCAGTTTAACATCAAATAAATTCGCTTTTTAAACTATTTAATTTATAATCTTAAAATAACTAATAATGGCTAATCAGTAAATATTCATATTATGGATTATTGCGATATACATTTAATTGATAAAAATTAATGAAACAGTACTAAACAAACTAAAAAAGATTCTCAAAATGTCCCCCATTTTCTTCCATATATTTCCTAACACTCTTCAAAAAATGTCGCCTAACTCGATGAAAAATTCCTGGTGTTTCTTTAATAATTTGGCACTTTTCGATTATCCTGAAGCGAAGATCCTCGACGTTGATTACTGGAATATCGTACACCAATTGTTTCAAATGACCCCAAAAGAAAAAATCCATAGGATTAAGGTCTGGTGACCTCGCTGCCCATGCCAATGGTCCACTTCGTCCTATCCATCGCTCAGGATACGTTGCATTCAAATACTGTCGGACACGTATACTAAAGTGGGGCGGAGCTCCGTCTTGGAGGATCCACATGTTGGCCCTTACTTCCAATGGCACATCTTCCAGATACAATGGGAGACGATTTTGGATAAAATCTAAGTATACGTCACCAGTTAATGGGCCATCAAAGAAATGAGGACCAATAAGGTAATCTCCTATTATCCCTGCCCACACATTTAGTGAAAATCTACGTTGATGTTTCGTTTCTACCACATTGTTTGGGTTCTCGTAAGCATATGTGTGGATGTTGTGTAGATTTGTTATGCCATCACGAGTGAAACCAGCTTCATCAGTGAATAATATGACGCCAATTAATCGATTATCGTGTTCATACTTAGCTAGGATCTGATTGCACATTTCCAACCGTCTCGGCCGATCATCGTCATAAAGAGCCTGCACCTTTTTTGAATGAAACGGGTAGAGTTGTTCTTCTCTTAGTATCCTCCATGAACTAGCCTGACAGAGCCGCACTTCATTCCCAATTTTTCTAGTACTAATACCTGGATTATCTTCAATAATTTCAAGCACTCTTTCTTCTTGTTGCACGTTTCTAGCAGTTCTAGGTCTTCCCCTATTTCCATTATAACTTTTAAAGGAACCACATTCCGCAAGCCTCCTGTGCACACTGGAAAATGTTTGAGCATGAGGGATATTTCTTTCCGGATAACTCTCCATATAATATCTTCTTGCCAACTCTGCATTACCATTTGCTTTTCCATAACAAAAATGGATATCACAATATTCGATATTTGAATATTGGTGATTAGCCATTATTAGTTATTTTAAGATTATAAATTAAATAGTTTAAAAAGCGAATTTATTTGATGTTAAACTGACAGCTCTAGTATACTTTGATAGCTATTTACCTGGTAGCTGGTGGTAATGAAATGAGAAAAGTAAATTTACCACTTAATTTTTAAGGGTGATTTACGTCTAAACCGTTGGGTTTAGCGATGTAAATAAAGAGCACCTTTTTTAAAGGCCTGGCATCAGTCTTTCAGAAATTATGCCAAAAACTACTGTAGCTGTCAACACTAAAAATTATGACAAAAAACAATTTTCAATGTAGGTAAAGTGCCCTCTAGCGGCAAACAATCAATGTGAATTGTTACTAAAATGATGAAGCGCAGAAGACTTAGCCTATCTTTCAAATATTAGTCAAATCGGTTTTCCTGTAAGCGAGTAATTCAAAAAACAAAAAATAAAAACTTGAACTTGGACGGCTTGTAACTCGAAAACGAATGACATTTTGAAAAAAAAATTATATGAAGCTCTACCCTTATTTTGTCAAGTAGAATCACCCCCTTAAGTTTCGTGATCGATTTTTGAATCACCCTGTATAATTTTTAGATTCGTTTCAATTTGATAACGAAATTTTTTTTTTTTAGTTTTGTTGGCCCTTTTTATTCGCCTTCCTTGGAAAAATGTTTACATAAAGGTCCTCGTCCTTTCATTCGATCAATCGATTATTGATTTAGTAATTTCATGTTAAAGAAAACGATAAATCAGATTATCAGCGAATCCAATACGTCATATATTACTCGGTCTCCGAACATTCATTTCCAAGAACATGCAATATAATGATTCACCTCGACATCGAGATCTCAGTCAGCAGCTGACCGTCGCGACCTTGCCGAACAACACTTTTAATTATCATCCCATATAAGGCACAAATCTTTAAAATCGCTTAAGAATGCACAATAAAAGATAAATTCCTTATTTTTCCGCGAAAATCCCCGTTCGAATCACTTCTACTTAAGTAGGAATCCAATTCGCACAAAAGGCTATCTCTGGAAGAAATTCAGGATTTCCCGGGAGATTTTTAAGGGGATATAATGGAATTTTATTTACCATTTGCGTTGGCGTCATGAGAACAAAATCAAGGTTTTGAGGTCGTCGAGATAATCTGGTCAATGTCACTTTCAGTTTTATTTATACTTTTAGCACGATTTTTTTTATTAAACAATTAGGGGTTACTGTATGTTAGATTTAGATTTATATATAGGTAAACAGAGTTCCAAGGATTTTTTTTAATATATTTTATTGCGAATTATATTTTCATTAATTATTTTCATCATGGTCAGTTTCTGACATTGATGGCGATATGTAAAAAAAAAATTAAACATTCATTATTTTGTAAATTTTTTAATTTTCGGATGTTTTTCGTACTTTCCTCAGCAATTACACTGGGGAACAGCAGAAATGTTTCCGAGATCAAAATAACAAAAGTTTACTACTTTTATTATACTAATTCACAATCTGTCTTGTAAAAGTCTCAGTTGGCTCCGGTTTCATAGATACGTGCACGAACATGACATATAAAACTGCTCATGAAAATATTTTTTTGACCCCCCCCCTCTTTTGGTCGCCATTAGGTGCAATGATTTGTATGGCAACATTGAATTCCCTGCTAGTTTCTTATATTGGCGTGAATGTATCGTGAATGAATGTCAGTTCTATTATTCTAACTAATGTCGCAATTAGCAATGCCCCTGGTGGTAAGGACATGTAGCTAGCGATCTATTTTCGACCACCGTAGTAAACGTATGGATGTTTCGTCCCGATACCGGTGGTGGACTCATCAGTGGGATCCACCGGTATCTTTCTCAGACATCCTTGTACTTTTCACAAACTTGGACCTCTATTTAAGTCCAGTTTTGCCGGAAAGCAGTGGTGAGATGTTATGTTCCACAACACTAACTAACAGGTTTAGACAATAACTCTCTCTTGCTACAGTATATCTAAAACAATAAATCGCTCTTCCTTGTTTTACTTGACAGGTTAATTGAGTATATTCAATAAAAAATACCAGGATAATTGTTTCAGTAAAACAATATTTAACTTGAATTGTAAAGGGTTTTCCAATAAGAGGTGTCATTTTGAAAAGCCCGCTATTTCGGTAGATGTCACTTTTGAAGCTGTAAGTTTTTGACGTTTGACAAGTAGAAACTACGCCATAAATTAAGATGGAACGATACACGCTTCAACAACGCATTGAAATTATTAAAATTCACTATAAAAATGGTGAAAATTTGGCAGAGACGGTTCGTAAAACTCGAACATTTTTGGGTCGTCATGAAGCACCTTGTCGGAGCGCAATAAAGAAATTGGTGAAAAAATTCGAGCTGTTGGGACAAGTTAGTTATGTGAAGAAGAAAACCCGTGCACGTCGCTCAAGAACAGCCGAGAATATTGCTGCTGTAGCCGAAAGTGTTGAAGAAAACCCAGGTTTGTCCATTCCTCGTCGTTCTTTGGAATTAGGGATTCCACAAACGTCATTACACCGTATTTTGCATAAAGATTTGGGTCTTAAGGCTTATAAAGTTCAGTTAACGCAAGAACTCAAGCCGGCCGATCATCAACAACGTCGTGCTCTTTGCTGATTGGGTTCTTGAAATGCATGAAAATGATCCGGAATTCCATCGAAAAATCATCTTCAGTGATGAGGCCCATTTCCACCTCGGTGGCTTCGTCAACAAACAAAATTGTCGCATCTAGGGCTCGGAAAACCCAAGAGTTATTGTTGAAAAGCCTCTCTATCCTGAACGTGTGACTGTTTGGTGCGGTTTATGGTCCGGCGGGGTCATTGGACCTTACTTTTTCGAAAATGAGGCTGGAGCAACATTTACGGTGAATGGATTGCGCTATCGAGAGATGATTAATGATTTTTTATGGCCGGAATTGGATGGTATTTATCTGGACCACGTTTACTTTCAACAAGACGGCGCTACGTGCCACACAAGCAACGAAACCATTGATCTTTTACGGGAAAAGTTTCCGGGCCGTGTTATCTCTCGAAGAGGTGATCACAATTGGCCACCGAGATCTTGTGATGTGACACCTTGCGATTTCTTCCTTTGGGGCCACGTGAAAGACAAGGTCTACGCCAACAGCCCAGCGTCGATTCAAGACCTCAAAGATGGAATTCGTGAGGCTATCGAGGACATAGGGCAGCCACTTTGCGATTTGGTTATGGAAAATTTCATGAAAAGGATATGGTCCTGTAGGCATGGTCGTGGTGGTCATTTGGCTGATGTTATTTTCCATCATTAACGGCATACCTTCCTCTTTATAATGTAATAAATATCCGATCATTTATCTTAAAAAATGGCATTTTTCTTTGAATATCAAAATAACACCTCTTATTGGAAAACCCTTTATTTAGTTTCCTTAAAATTGTAATTTTTCTGTTCAAAGCAATTCCTTTAAAGCTAATTTTTTTTAACTTCTTTGGAACAGCATAAATATGTTGCAATTTTATTATTTTCAGATAACAAGCATGGAAAGTCAGTTCTTATAAATAAATGAAAATGCTTTTTCTATGACTGTTTACATATTTTATTTTTTACAATAAAACTGTTAGTTAGCAAAATAGCTAAAATGTGAAATATGCGCTAAAAACAAATCGAGACTATTTTTTTTTAAATATCTGTTTTGGAAAAGATTGTTGAAATCAGTGGGTATTTTTGTAAATAACATTAGTATAATCTACATCCTTCTTCAGACGTAGAGTATAAGAAGTTAATAAAAAAAAAGTATTAAGACATTTACTTTTAAAAATTTTATATCTTGAATTAATATACATGTATATTGTTTAATGTAAGGTCTCGAAATATTCATATAATCTATCGCAAAGTAATAGTTTCATCATTTAAAATAGCTTCGATTAAGTCTTTGTTAAAATTATCTCCTCCTCGATACTTTTAGAGAACTGATATGTTAGGTATTTATATAGAGTTAACAACATTCATAATAATGTTGATATTCCTCTCATAATAACGGAGTTGTAATTTAAAGGAAGTAAATATCATTATGTACTAAACCATTTTTATAAAAAAAATTAAATTTCAAAATGGATAAAGTGTTAAATCAGTCTATATTTAATTGTGAACGAAACAATATTTATTAAGACACTTCAAATATAAAAAAGACTGTAAATGCAAGAGTAGGATTGTTACATTAATACAATCATTTTTAATCTAAATATACACATAAAGATTTACTAGCAACTTTTAATTTTTACACTAGGTCAAACTTTCCATTTACTTAACTGTCTGAGGATCTGGAATTGGCCTTTCCTAAAGTTGAATTTTTGAAATGGTAATCAATCACAGCTTCTCACTACTTTGACAAAGGATTTTCACGACACAAATTTCCTTACTACCTGAGCTAAAATCAAGAATTTTTGTTTTATTTTTTTTAAATAATAAGTAATTAAATATAAATTTATTTTAAATTAATAACATATTCAAAAAAAAGGTTATTATTTTGTTTTTAGACAAAACAAATACATACAAATAAAATTTATGTAATTTTCAAACATGCTTAATAATATTGAAAGATTTCATATTATGTGCAATCATTTATTTCTATTTTAATATGGCATATTGGTTTTTAAACGTATGATCATTTTAAATTATAACAGTATATCAGTTTTAATGTTCAGCTTTATATGTCAGTGGAATATTAACTTTGTTGTAAAATTATATTGTTGTTGGTTAATGGACACCTAATTCAGGCCTTTTTTTTGTAAAGCCAGCGTAAGTCCAAGTTTAGTTGCTTCAAGATGTTTACATCAAACAGTGCTTCATAGCTTTCATAGCTTTTTTCAGGCAGTTTATTTGTAAGAAGCACACCACAAACTTTTTGCTCATCTTCTTGTATAAAACTATTTCCAGAAAAATACTCTGAATAGAGTTATTCATCTGGTGTATAAAAGAATTATGATCATGACCAATTTGCTTCAGCCCTTGAATTTGAAGTTTCTTTTCTTACCAATTAAATCAGTTCCAATTTATCAGATGAGGTATTTGCACGTCTTGCATTTTTTAAAATACCAAAAAAAACCTTAAAATTCACGTTCCCGTTTGAAATTTTCAGTAAAACGTTACATAAAATGTGATAAAATGCATAAAACAGCAAAATCAAAAATATATTCTTGTCAAAACGAAAGGTATTCAATGTCAAAAATACACTTTCACCAATATAATAAAAACATACAGCCAGGGTCATGTCGGTACCCTGATGAGTCTAGTAGAGACGAAATATGTACTTCTGCCATGTCACTGTGGCGGGGAGGGTAAGTTTTGACTACCTGGTACAGGTAGGCCATCATCTCGATGGTGGTGGAATAGGACAAATTGTGTTCTATAGCAATTTATTCAAACTGTGCAACCTCTAACACGGAAAGGATATGGTTAGAACGAAGTTTGCATTTACTGTTCGCATTTTACTTCATATATATATATATATATATATATATATATATATATATATATATATATATATATATATATATATATATATATGTACAGAGGAAGAAATGTTAGAAATTGTCAAAAATGACTAATAACGAGTACTGGATCCATAACAGGTCAAGTAGAAGTTGCTTATAGTAAAGTATGGAAAACTTTACAATAACAACTTTATCCATGTCATTATCAACGGGTACAAGCATTGCAACCAGAAGATTATCCTAGAAGAGTTGAATTTTGTCTCTGGCTTGTACATCAGTACAACATAAATGATAATTTAACCAAATTTTTTTTTGGCTATTGATGAGGCCACGTTTACAAGAAATGGAGTAAATAATTTCCACAATAACCATGTTTGGGCAGTAGAAAATTCGCATGCAATGAAAAGAAGTCATTTTCAGCACCGATGTTCAGTAAATGTTTCGGGTGGAGTAGTAAATGATATATTTATAGGGCTTTACTTTTATCCAAATCGACGGACAGGTGGTCTTCAAAACAATCTCGCATAATTATTTGAAGGTGTTTCTTTAAATGTGAGACAGAATATGTGACTTCTTTATGATGGAGCTCCGCTACGTTTCAGGTGTGTTTCCTAATAGATGGATAGGGCGAATTGAACCCATTTCTTAGCTGGCACGTTCCCCGGATCTAAATTCTTGCGATTTTTTTCCTTGGGGTTATTTAAAACAGTTAGTTTATCACGATGGGGAATTTAATACTGTGTAAAAACTACAAGAGCGCATTCAAAATGCTTGTGATGTTATTCGTGGAGACCGGAATTTTATTTTTGACGCGTGTAGTCACTTATGGATACGTCAAGTAAGAATTTCCTTAACCGAACAAATGGTGACGATTTTAAGTCCTTTTTGTAGAACAATATGTATTCTGTTCAGTGTAGTAAACAAAATTTTTTCAGTTTTTAATTTTTTAAATAATTGTTAATAAAGGGTGTTTTTTATAGAGGTATAGAACTTTAAGTTGGCAACACTTTTTTAACTGGCGGCCATTTTGTCAACTGTCAAGTGATTTATGTTTAGTTTGGTTTGGCATTTCAACATGAATAGACTGACGCCTTAACAACGCTTCCAAATTGTGCAAATTTATTTTGAAAATCATGGTTCTGTTCGAAATACGTATCGCGCACTACGTCCATTTTACGGTCAACATAATCGTCCATCAGAGCAATTAATTCGATTAACTATGGAACGTTTTCGCACCACGTTTACTCTAAATGATAATACGCATCCACAGAGATGTCGTACAGTGCGTACAGAAGAAGTCATTGCTGCTGTAGGGCGTAGCGTAGAGGAAGACCCGAATCAGTCTATCCGCCATCGTGCACAGGAATTGGATATGTGTCCATTCACTTTATGGAAGATTTTGCGGAAAGATTTTGGTTTGCGTGCTTACAAAATCCAACTCGTCCAAGAATTGAAGCCACACGATCACCTAGCAAGACGTAGATTCGGTGAATGGACCCAAAACAAGATTGCCGTTGATCCCGATTTTCATAAGCGAATTTTGTTTAGTGATGAAGCTCACTTCACCACGTCAGTAAACAAAACTGCCGTATTTGGAGTGATGTTGAGACACCGTTACATCCAGAAAAACTGACTGTTTGGTGTGCTTTATGGGCTGGTGGCATCATTGGTCCGTACTTCTTTAAAAACGATGCTGGTCAGAACGTTACAGTCAATGGTGACCGCTATAGAGCCATGATTACTGACTTTTTCGTTCATCAATTGAACAACCATGATGTGCAGGAGCTGTGGTTTCAACAAGACGGCGCAACATGTCACACAGCTCGTGCCACAATTGATTTATTGAAGGAAACGTTTGGTAACCGCATAGTTTCACGTTTCGGACCCGTGAATTGGCCTCCAAGATCGTGCGACTTAACGCCGCTAGACTATTTTCTGTGGGGATATGTGAAGTTGCTAGTCTACGCCGATAAGCCCGAAATGATTGATCACTTGGAGGACAACATTCGCCGCGTTATTGCCGATATACGGCCACAAATGTTGGAAAAAGTCATCGAAAATTGGACCTCCAGATTAGTTTACGTCCGAGCCAGCCGTGGCGGTCATATGCCAGAAGTCATATTTAAATTATAATGCCAGAAGGTTATCTTTCGAATAAAGTAAATTTCATGTCAATTTAAAAAATTCATCTTTGTTTTGTTCCATTTAAAAGTTCTATACCTCTATAAAAACACCCTTTAGTTTCTTTATTTGCCAACTTTTATATAAACAATATAAATGACTCAACTTTGAGAACATACTGTATATATATATATATATATATATATATATATATATATATATATATATATATTTATATATATTTAATAGAAAAATTACTACTATTAAGCTCCTGACTGAAATATTTTTTGGAATTGTTCAAAAAAATAAAGTAATTAACTTACAGAAGCAAAATTAATTATTTAAAAAAACACCTGGATGATTTTCCTTTGATGTCCTATAACCCCGAAATAACACTGTCCAGTGTAACAATAAGCAACGAAGCCACTAGACGACATCAATAGATAGTATTTTTAGTCCTAAAATCGAAATAAAAAGCTTAATTAATTATTTCTTTATGTATTTGGTTAACTGGGTCATCATCGAGTTAAAATCAAAGAAAAACCTAGTTTAGCAAATTGTTTCCGCAGAATAAACGTTGTTTTTCGAGTCAATAGCACGATCATGCTTGGAATATTTATTAAACAAAATAATGATTCAACATCCTTAAGTCCGTTTTCACGTCTGATTCCTAAATTGTTTGTTTACACTGAAATAGTTTATTTAATAGGTAATTTCGATTCCAAAATGTTTAAAAATATGCTTTTTAAAATACTTGGCTCCGTGTTTGTCGGTCTGTAAAATACAAAATTTTATTTATATACAGGGTGAGTCAACGATTGGATGAAGTAGGTTTGTGCCTTTTCGGTGAAATTAACAAAGAAACTATATTTATTGTTTGATACAGTTTATTTTTACGCAGATTTTAAAAATATTTAGGACTCTACAGGGTGAGCCAAAAAACTAGGACAGCATAAAGTTGTATTTTTTTAAATAGAACACCCTATATACGAATCGTATTTTCGATTTACCTTATAATTTTAAATCTTTTTTATTAAGGGTTTACTATAACAAAACTTTATAGTTTCTGAGATAATTAAGTTTAAAGAAAAAAAGTCACATTTTCAAGCATCAATTCAATCCTAAATAACGTTTTCAATTTTGTGACAAATATATTCAAATTTGGAATTTAGCAAGGCCAAGGACAAGTTAACATAATTTTTACCTAATATTTGCAATAAAAGCTACAGGGTGTTGAACACATCGGCTCAAATTTGAACAAGTTTAAATGAATAAATATCTTTTTTTTTAAATGGTACACCCTGTATATTTTCATGTTATTTAATAGAGTAATAAAAACCCTAAAAGTTTTGTTCAATATATCCTATACCTATTTATAATAGTTTTTGAGATATTTCAGTTTTTCTTATTTTCCATACTTTTTTACAGAAATGGTCTTCATTATCATAGTAGCCATGTAAAATAATAAAAAGAAACTACAGAAACAAACAGAATGTGGTTAAATATGATGAAATACATTATTCGTTATATTACAACGGCAATAGTTTAATTAAACATAATGTGAAAAAATTAACACCACAATAACGACAAGGCAAATACATATTTACTTTTATACTAAATTGAAACAAAAAAATTACCTATTAAATACTGAGATTAATTATTTCTTTTTAATAAGTGTTCGAATAAACGACCCTCTTGTGCAATGAACAAATTTAGTCTTTTTTGCAGATTTTCTCGGACCCTGGACAAAATTAGTGGCGTTATTGTTCTACAGGTATCCCTAATCCTGTTTCGCATATCTTCCACTGTTGTTGGTGGATTAACATACACCTTATTTTTAATATAACTCCATAGGAAGAAATCTAATGGGGTGATGTCGCAAGACCTTGGTGGCCATTCAATGAAACCCCCACGTCCAATCCATTTTTGCGGATATCGTTGGTCCAAAAACGCACGAATTTCACGATGGTAATGCGGATGCGCACCATCGTGCTGGAACCACATACTGTTGAGCTCATCCCTATCGAGACCTTGAAGCAGTTGGGGTAGTTCTTCTTGTAGAAAGTTCAGGTAACTATGGCCATTTAGTGGTTCATTAAAAAAGTGGGGTCCAATAAATCGATTATGATGAATACCACACCAAACATTTAATGACCAGTGGTTTTGATGTTGCACCTCTCTAATCCAAAATGGGTTTTCTGTGGCATAATAATACATGTTGCGTCTATTTACGGCACCGTTACTTCTAAAAGTAGCTTCATCACTAAACATTACCTTGCATAATAAATTTGGATTTAATTGAATCTCCGCATTTATGGTACGACAAAAGTTTACACGACTTTCAAAATCCTGTCCATGCAATTCTTGGTATAATTCCATGTGATATGAATGATACCTATATGTCTTGGTAGTACGATTAGCGGTGGATTGTGATGTTTCACATAATGCTGCTAACTGACGGCTACCAATATAAGGATTTTCCTGAACATTTAACAATACTTGTGTTCTTTTTCTTCATTAGTTACTGGTTTGTTGACCACTTTACGTTTTGGATAATCAACAGTACCAGAAGAATCAAATCTTTGCATTAAGTTTTGAAAAGTATGGGTATTAGGCTGGCGTCGATCAGGATACTTCATTTTGTAAATTCTTTGAGCAAGAAGGCAATTTTTTTGAGCCTCTCCTATTGTATAAATCATATCTATTAACTCATTCTTTGGAAAATTCATTTTACAATATAAGATGAATGCAAAAAAAACCAAACTACACTACATAAAAACCAAAAGAAGCGATTGCGGTTATAAATTTGACACACAGGAAAATGTTCTTTTACATTGTTTTTGCCATGGCTACTATGATAATGAAGACTATTTCTGTAAAAAAGTATGGAAAATAAGAAAAACTGAAATATCTCAAAAACTATTATAAATAGGTATAGGATATATTGAGCAAAACTTTTAGGGTTTTTATTACTCTATTAAATAACATGAAAATATACAGGGTGTACCATTTAAAAAAAAAGATATTTATTCATTTAAACTTGTTCAAATTTGAGCCGATGTGTTCAACACCCTGTAGCTTTTATTGCAAATATTAGGTAAAAATTATGTTAACTTGTCCTTGGCCTTGCTAAATTCCAAATTTGAATATATTTGTGACAAAATTGAAAACGTTATTTAGGATTGAATTGATGCTTGAAAATGTGACTTTTTTTCTTTAAACTTAATTATCTCAGAAACTATAAAGTTTTGTTATAGTAAACCCTTAATAAAAAAGATTTAAAATTATAAGCTAAATCGAAAATACGATTCGTATATAGGGTGTTCTATTTAAAAAAATACAACTTTATGCTGTCCTAGTTTTTTGGCTCACCCTGTAGAGTCCTAAATATTTTTAAAATCTGCGTAAAAATAAACTGTATCAAACAATAAATATAGTTTCTTTGTTAATTTCACCGAAAAGGCACAAACCTACTTCATCCAATCGTTGACTCACCCTGTACATACCTATATACAGAGCTATTCACCTTATACGGCACGGAATATTGCGGCCAAAATACGTGACTTTCATATAGTTTTACTTTTGGAATATACGGGGGTCTAATATAGTTACCTTTTAAAATTATTTTCATATTATACAGGGTGTCTCAGAAGCTCTGAAAATATCAAAGTTGTGTTTTTAAATGGAACCCCCTGTATATTATTGCATCTTTGGATTCCCCGATCAAAATAAGTTCCCATGTTAAAAACCTTAAGGGTTTTTAAACAATTTGAATTTTGACAAAATCTAACTTAATTTTTATGTTTCAAATACTTACGAAGTATTTCAGTTATGTACTCAAAATTTACAGTGAAGTGTAACAATAAATCATCTTTTATATCCCAATTATAATAAAATTGCTATATTATACAGGGTGTCCAAAAATTAAAACTAATCAAATCAGAATTTTAAGTGGCTATAACTTGATTAATTTAAATAGAACGCTATAGTTTTTAACTTACCAGAAAATGTACCTTTTAAATACTTATCGAATGGTATAAGGATGTTCTATAGCTAAGTCTTCGCGTTTTCACAGCACACGCCAAATGAAGTTTCACAGTTACAAAAAATAATATCGCTATTATAGCAACAGTCTTTAAAGACTAAACTGACAGATTATATATATATATATATATATATATATATATATATATATATATATATATATATATATATATATGTACAGGGTGTTCTACCGGGAACCAATTTGATTTATATATGGAAAATTATATATAGGAAAATTTTGAAAATTTTACAATATACTAATGTTGATGTATGAAGCTGTCCCACTTGAAAGTTATTATTAATCATGCCAGGGCGCTTTAAGTAAACAAACGAAGATTGTTTAAACTTATCTTTTATTTACGAAGAATGCGATAAATTTATATAAATAACATGTGACACATTTGCCATTCGATATCCACAAAAACAGAAGCCGCCACAATGTGCTGTTAAATAAAATATCGAAAATTTTAAGAAGTTTGGATTCGTCAAGACAATAGTGCAAAGAAATAAACCTCGTGTTAATATTTTGGGATATTTCGTTGCTGTTTAACAATGTCTGTAAGATAAGCTATTTTAGAGTCGGGAATATCCAGATCAAAAGTTAGAATATTACGCAAACATAAATTCCATCTATACACATTTTATGGTTCAATATCTAAAATAAACTGGTTTTTCAAGACGAGTGCCATCTTCGAACATACCCCTGTAGAAGTAGCATAACGTCAGAACTAGAGCCCGGTTGTTTGAACGCTGAATAACGTAATAATATTTTTATTTATATTTGAAGAAGTGTTGATAAACAGTACATATTTAATTTCTTGGTACAGACATACCGATTTTATGCTATCCTTTTCTAATTGCATTATTTAAACGAGTATCATCGGTACGTCAATTCTGAAAACAAAGTATGAATATATGGTTGCCTAAATTATTATTGTTATTTTCAATATGTAAACAATATCTAACAATATTTACCGATAAAAATAAGTTTTTAAATCCTCTTTTTGTTGATATTAATTGTAAACTTCGCATTTATAGTAATTTCTAACACTTAAAAACACCAAAAAAAGTCACGACAAGCAATGAAACTGAAAGAAAGGATAAGTAAACATGTTTATGTCTGTCAAACATCAAAAAAGCGTCTCCCCCACCGACCATAAATAGCCTTCAAACAAATCTATTATTGTTTAAATCTAGGGTATGATCGAAGAGTGCCATTCTGTAAGTTTATCATAACTGGGACGCAAGGAAACAATTTTTTTATAGAAAATATCATTTGCACAGACAAAGCTAAATTTACAAAAAATGCTGTCTTTAATCTACGTAATTCCCATTATTGGAGTGATTTAAATTTACATGTGTTTAGAGAGTAAAATTTTCAAAAATCCCGGTAGTTTAATATTTATTGTGCAATAAGAAATGATGACGCCGTGACAATAAATTTTCATCAAGACAATTTAAATGGTAACTTAGACGTTCATGAATTATTTTAGATATAAAATGTGCTTATTAATATTTTGGTAAAGGCTCTTTGAACATTTTACATAATTTTGAAAAGGACTATTTAGACAATTTGTTGCTCTCTGTTTATAGAATCCTGTTTTACCAGCATAATAGTGCACCTCCAACATGTTGGCTACCTAATCGATAAATGTAATATTACACCATAGACCTTATGTAATTCTTTTGTTTTTTCTTTTTAATATGAAACAGTATGTCCCTTAAAATTTATATTTTTATTTTCTATTGTTATTTCTAGGTAACCTAAAACTCCTATATTTATTATAAATATTTGTTGTGTTTTTTTATTTAATGTATATTTTTGAAAATATTATTTTATTTTGTTGTATTTTATTTATAAATATTTTGTTTATTATAATTGAAATATTAATTTTTGCACGTTTTATTAGGGCTGTTATTTATAAATATTCAGAAAATATAGATCTGACAAATAAAAAAACTACTTTATTTTATTTTCCTACATAAGTATTTTTTTCATGTGATATATTAATGAAGATATCAGACAAGAATGCGGGATACAGGACATAGGAAGATGGGTTACACAAAGGCGAAGATTCTGGAACAAACATCTAGGGAGAATGGAGGACGGTAGATTCGTTAAAAGCGCAAAAATAAATAACCCAGTAGGTAAAAGATCACGGGGAAGATCACCAAAACGATGGCGAGAATGCTTTACCTCATCTTCCGGGTAAGACGTGATGGCAATGAAGGTAAGACGTGATGGCAATGAACAGGCAATAGCCTACTAGCATGGTTAACTGTGTTAGAAAGAAGAAGAATAAGAAGAAGATATAAAGGGTGTTTTTTATAGAGGTATAAAACTTTAAGTTGGCAACACTTTTTTAACTGGCGGCCATTTTGTCAGCTGTCAAGTGATTTATGTTTAGTTTGGTTTGGCATTTCAACTTGAATAGACTGACGCCTGAACAACGCTTCCAAATTGTGCAAATTTATTTTGAAAATCATGGTTCTGTTCGAAATACGTATCGCACACTACGTCCATTTTACGGTCAACATAATCGTCCATCAGAGCAATTAATTCGATTAACTATGGGACGTTTTCGCACCACGTTTACTCTAAATGATAATACGCATCCACAAAGACGTCGTACAGTGCGTACAGAAGAAGTCATTGCTGCTGTAGAGCGTAACGCAGAGGAAGACCCGAATCAGTCTATCCGCCATCGTGCACAGGAATTGGATATGTGTCCATTCACTTTATGGAAGATTTTGCGGAAAGATCTTGGTTTGCGTGCTTACAAAATCCAACTCGTGCAAGAATTGAAGCCACACGATCACCTAGCAAGGCGTAGATTCGCTGAATGGGCCCAAAACAAGATTGCCGTTGATCCCGATTTTCATAAGCGAATTTTGTTTAGCTATGAAGCTCACTTTTGTTTGAATGGATACGTCAATAAACAAAACTGCCGTATTTGGAGTGATGATAATCCTCAAATGTATGTTGAGACATCATTACATCCAGAAAAACTGACTGTTTGGTGTGCTTTATGGGCTGGTGGAATCATTGGTCCGTACTTCTTTAAATACGATGCTGGTCAGAACGTTACAGTCAATGGTGTTCGCTATAGAGCCATGATTACGAACTTTTTCGTTCATCAATTGAACAACCATGATGTGCAGGAGCTGTTATTTCAACAAGACGGCATAACATGTCACACAGCTCGTGCCACAATTGATTTATTGAAGGAAACGTTTAGTAACCGCATAGTTTCACGTTTCGGACCCGTGCGACAAAACGTCAAAAGATTAATATTAGTTAAAAAGTAAGTAATAATTTCCCTTGTAAGTATTAGTTATAGCACCACCGTCGGGGTCGACACCATCGATTTAATGTCACAAACGTTACGACCAATTAGCATGTGACTGTAATATTTTCTTCGGCAAAAGGAACCATATAGTTTTCCACAATTTTCATGCAATTTTTAATATTTCAAATCAGTTAATCATCACTGTATATATTGTATCTTAAAATAATTCTGGTGCAACTTTTTTATCTTCAACTGAAGACCTCAAAATTCTCTTAAATTCAAGATTCCGTCCTGAAATTTACTTTTCTCAGTTTATCATTCTCGCAATTCTAGTAAAGAGTCATACGTTATACCATGAAGGATTGATAGTGTTTGCGAACTTACTACTCTGTTGCATTATAAAATATTAACTTGGGAATTCGTATGATTCATTTGCTTGGAGAAAAAACGGTTTGTCATTTGCGGTTTTACTGGAACTTTAATATATTTTGATACTTGTCACGCGATGGGGAAAGGTTATCTTACGCGGAAAAGTGTTTCAATAAATATTCAGGATACTCCATGGAAATTAGATCAAAAAAGAGCTTTTTTGTTAATAAAAATGTAACATTGGTTTTTTTGATGGAATGTGTTCATTTCGGCATTCTATAAAACATATCTCGATGGTAACTATGAAAGACCTGTGCCAAAAAAAATGGCGAACCAAAAATGATCACGATTTTCGGTTTTTTGAGTTTATCTCGAAAAGTAAAAGTTGTATCGAAAAATGTTTCAAACAAAAGTTGTTGAGAATTAAAAAATCTATCGATTCGTATAATATGATGTAGGTGGCGCTACTAGTTATCGAGATATATTTTTTTTTCGACAAAATTTACGGTTTGTGTTTTTTTTTTTTTTTTAAAGATATTTATTAACAAATTACCGATTTAAAATTTAATTAAATATAGGTATTATCATTCTAAAAAAGTATGTCAAACTTGGAATCTATAAGTTTTTTATTTTCCGAGAAATTCGATGTCAAAGTTGAAAATTCAACCTCAATTTTCTGCTTTCCGGATTAAGATACAATGCTCAATTTTAATGAAAATTGTTTGTATTGTTTTATATTTTGAAAATCTATTTAAAAAAATTTTTTTTTTAATCGTGGGCCGAGAAATTTTGCAAAAGCCAATTTTTGCACCAAAAAAATTGCGATAACTTTTCACCGGATGGAGATAAAATTTTTTTAATGCCTGCATTGGATATAGATGAATCATTTCCTATCTCAAAAAAAATTTTAATTTTGGATGAAAAAAACGTTTTTTTTTTCAAAAATTCCTAATGGCGTGGCAAATGAATATTAAGGGCTCAAAATTGCAGAAGATGCTTTTAATACTTGTACTTTACCTGTGAATTTTTTGGATCTGTGAACCATCGAAAATTGGGCCGAATCTAATCGAAAATAGCTGCTGCAGGCCGCTGTCGGCGGGTCGCCATAGTTCAGACGCATTATTTATTGGCGCTTTAAGGAAACTTCTACATCACAAGTAATATTTATAATATTGATGTTGTTTTATTAATTTATATGATAGTAACAATTTGTTTTAGTCATATTAATTATTAATTTGTTTATTAACAAAATTTTTACAAAAAATTATAGAGAGAATCATACAAATATTCAGTTAAATATTACTATTATACTGTTTTTTCCTTTATATTATTATTATATTTTTATATGATTTGTTTATAGAAATTTTCGTAAAAATTTTGTTAATAAGCTATTAGGTAATAATAATATAAAGGAACAAAACAGTATAATATGTAATTTATAATAGAATATTTGTATGATTCTCTCTATAATTTGTTAATAAACTGTTAGATAATAATAATATAAAGGAAAAAACTGTAGACTATGTAATATATAATTGAATATTTGTATGATTCTCTCTATAATTTTTTGTAAAAATTTTGTTAATAAACAAATTAATAATTAATTTGACTAAACAAATTGTAACTATCATATAAATTAATAAAATAACATCAATGTTATAAATATTACTTGTGATGCAGAAGTTTCCTTGAAGCGTCAACGAATAATGCGCCTGAACTATGGCAAATCGCCGATAGCGGCCTGCAGCAGTTATTTTCGATTAGATTCGGCCCAATTTTCGAAGGTTCACAGATCGTATGGAAGTGTGTTTCTTAGATCCAAAAAATTCACAGGTAAAGTAAAGGGTGTTTTTTTATAGAGGTATGGAACTTTTAAATGGAATAAAACAAAGATGAATTTTTTAATTGACATGAAATTTACTTTATTCGAAAGATAACCTTCTGGCATTATAATTTAAATATGACTTCTGGCATAAGACCGCCACGGCTGGCTCGGACGTAGTCTAATCTGGAGGTCCAATTTTCGATGACTTTTTCCAACATTTGTGGCCGTATATCGGCAATACGCGGCGAATGTTGTCCTCCAAGTGATCAATCATTTCGGGTTTATCGGCGTAGACTAGCAACTCCCCACAGAAAATAGTCTAGCGGCGTTAAGTCGCACGATCTTGGAGGCCAATTCACGGGTCCGAAACGTGAAACTATGCGGTTACCAAACGTTTCCTTCAATAAATCAATTGTGGCACGAGCTGTGTGACATGTTGCGCCGTCTTGTTGAAACCACAGCTCCTGCACATCATGGTTGTTCAATTGATGAACGAAAAAGTCAGTAATTATGGCTCTATAGCGGTCACCATTGACTGTAACGTTCTGACCAGCATCGTTTTTAAAGAAGTACGGACCGATGATTCCACCAGCCCATAAAGCACACCAAACAGTCAGTTTTTCTAGATGTAACGGTGTCTCAACATACACTTGAGGATTATCATTACTCCAAATACGGCAGTTTTGTTTATTAACGTATCCATTCAAACAAAAGTGAGCTTCATCGCTAAACAAAATTCGCTCATGAAAATCGGGATCAACGGCAATCTTGTTTTGGGCCCATTCACCGAATCTACGCCTTGCTAGGTGATCGTGTGGCTTCAATTCTTGCACGAGTTGGATTTTGTAAGCACGCAAACCAAGATCTTTCCGCAAAATCTTCCATAAAGTGAATGGACACATATCCAATTCCTGTGCACGATGGCGGATAGACTGATTCGGGTCTTCCTCTACGCTACGCTCTACAGCAGCAATGACTTCTTCTGTACGCACTGTACGACGTCTCTGTGGATGCGTATTATCATTTAGAGTAAACGTGGTGCGAAAACGTTCCATAGTTAATCGAATTAATTGCTCTGATGGACGATTATGTTGACCGTAAAATGGACTAGTGCGCGATACGTATTTCGAACAGAACCATGATTTTCAAAATAAATTTGCACAATTTGGAAGCGTTGTTCAGGCGTCAGTCTATTCATGTTGAAATGCCAAACCAAACTAAACATAAATCACTTGACAGCTGACAAAATGGCCGCCAGTTAAAAAAGTGTTGCCAACTTAAAGTTTTATACCTCTATAAAAAACACCTTTTATAAGTATTAAAAAGCATCTTCTGCAAATTTGAGCCCTTAATATTCATTTGCCACACCATTATGAATTTATGAGAAAAAAAATTATTTTTTTTTTTGAGATCGAAATGATACATCTAAATCCAATGCACGCATTAAAAAAATTTGATCTCGATCCGGTGAAAGTTATCGCAATTTTTTTGGTGAAAAAATTGGGTTTTGCAAAATTTCTCTGCCCACGATTGAAATTTTCTTTTTGTAATAGATCTTCAAAATATAAAACAATACAAACAATTTCTATTAAAATTGAGCATTGTAACAATCAACATCTTTTCTTCCGTTTTCCAATGAATGTTATAAAAGGCAAATATATCAGAGCGTTTCTTGAAAAACTGTAATTTTTTAGTTCTGAAAATTCCTATCGCATTACGGCGTAGTCTATGATGCATTTAAATTTCTGGTCTCTTGTATCCAAGTGTATTTGTGTGTTTTGCGACGTGAATAAAACACATTTATTATACGCCATGTTACGATGCAATAATTGAACAAAAAAGTATCTACATATAAAAACCGAGATAAAATTTTCCATTTCAGAAATACTATGTACATTTTTCTCTATGATAGAGCGTTTTCTTCTCGGACATACTGTATCAAGACATGAATAAATAACAAAAGGTTTAGGCTCTGGAAAAATTCATGTCACCGATGACAAAACTATAAGCTTTTATGAAACGATACTGGGGATTTTGAAGATGTCATCTTAGAAGGTTTTATGAGAGATTCTAAAATATATTAGGGTCAAAGGACCCTCGGCACGTAAACATACTTTAGTTGACCCTTTTTTATTATTGAAAATAAAACGTTGGCGTGCATGAGCAAACGAGAAAAAATTTTAATTACCGTAAGATATTTCTCGATTGCAAATGTTAAGAAAGTAAGTAGAATAATTACAAGTAGTAGTAAATAAAAACGAAGAGTTAAATTTTAGATACGAGGGTTTAAATAAAAGGAAAGTTTAGATTAATTAAGTAAAAAAAAATTGTCATTTTTTATTACATTATTAAAATATGGTTGTCGTCCAATTTTGGATACTTTTGCAGGATATCCCTATTATTTTCAATTTTTGCTAACCTGTGCTATTTTTGTTAAATAAAAGATGCAACAAATAAAACGTTCCTAACCCTCTCTGTTTTTAAGATATAGGGCCAAATTTAAAATTTCCAATTTACAAGCCTCTCTCGTATCTTACTTAATTTGTAAGCTAATGAAAAACTAAAAACAGGTTATTGTAGAGTTTTTTACGTAAAATCCATTGGTGTAATTAGTTTTTTTCTAAAGCTATGAAATTTTAAGTTATAGACCAAACTTTTTTTTGTAAATAGAAAATTGTAGAAAAATCATGGTCCCTGGGTTTCAACCATGTCAAATTAGAATTATTATCTGACGTTTTATTTACAATTGCACGAGACATTTTTAATGATCTTAACTCCAAGACGTCAGAACATTGAATAACCTTTGAGGAGCAACGTTGTGTCGTATCCGCACGTCCTTGTCGCTATGGAATATGAACAATTAAATAATTTTATCAGCGTCTGCTGTACGGTTGTTTTGTCCTGACGTTGATGCCCTTCTCAGATATCCTTTCGATGTATTATTCTTATACTTGCAACTCATATTTGAATCAACCTGATGACGGGAACTATCGGTGAGATATTACAACACGTCCCCTTCCAAGGCAACCACTTTGTATTTGTTCGAGATTTGTCTTGTAATCTCGAACTACATAGAAAGTTGGATGCCCGAGAAATTATAGAACTAGCACCCGTCGTGGATCCAGTGTTGTTTCAGCTACTCAAATGCGGTAAACTTCCCAAAATTCGCATCGGTCCTCGCCAGGGATTCCATATCGTATCCGCAGATCCTTGGTGCTACCGGAATAGATCATACTTATATTATTTATTTCTTTTTAATACATATTTCATGTTCCTTAAATCTAGTAGATATAGATAGTCCTGTTTCACCCACATACACTTTACCACAGAAGCAAGGTATCTTATAAACGCCTTCTGTTTGTAATGGTGTTGCATTCTTCGGTGATTTTCAACACATGTAAGAAATTTGGACAATGTTTGAGCAATTTGGCAATCTTGTCGGTGGTTCCGTACATGTAAGACAAGACAACACTGTCCATAGGTGGTACATTTATGACATTTTTTTGAGGAGTTAGGTTTTTATATTTAACAGAACTTCTCATATCTTCAGCGCAATATCCGTTGCTTCTCAGAGTATTAGTCAGTTTTTCTGTTTCTGATTTCAGTGATTGTCCATCACATATTGAATGAGCTCTATATACCAAAGAGCTAATTATGGACTGTTTTTGAGAAGTATGGTGGTCTGGAATTTCATTGAGATATCAATATGTGTACGATAATGCTTGATTTTCACTATAGTGCCGCTCTCGATACGATATCGATTCACTCTCGGTTCGATAAATGTTTTTTAAATGGAAAGGAGTTTACGATATCGAAATCTCTGCGAAACCGATAGTGTGAATAGGTTCATTGTTTCTCCTATAAGAATATTTTACCTGACCGAGAGCGTATCGAAATCGTATCGAGACCCACACAGCACTAAACGTCTTATAGACGTCATTTTTATATCCAGATTATGTCTGAACGTCTTAAGACATAAATAAGGCGTCTTATAGACGTTGTTTTAAAGACGTCCATAAGACGTCCGTATACAACGTCTTTAAGATATCTTTTAAAAGTCTACATACTACATTTTATATGATAATAAATACAGTTGTGTATAATTTAGTTGATAAAAACTAAAAAGCATTTCCTTCCCTATGGATTTTGTCGCAGTTGGGTAATAAGTTTGCAACGCCGCACAGAGCTCAGCTGAATACAAGTTGAGGTTAAAATTTTTGATTGAACGACAAATTTTTAGTAGCCTCACTACGACCTTGGTTAATAGAACTTTTGCGTGATCTTTTTTTATCAATACTTTGGTGCTTTTTGTCACAGACTGTTTGATGTACCGATAACAATGACACACATAAATATATATATATATATATATATATATATATATATATATATATATATATATATATATATATATATATATATATATGATGCCAGCGAAACTGTAACTTTAAAAAACCCGCCTTTTGTTTCTGTCAACTGTCATTTTTCAGTTTTGTATTTGTGTTTCGTCATGTCGTTATTCATTTTTAATGTTGTTGGGGTGCCGACTATGAAAATTTAGCTTTTGAAAGAACTTTATTAAAATAGTTGATTTATCTATGTGCCTCTGAAAATCTTTTTTTTCGTGTTTATGTAATACTTAAAGGTAAGATCGAGAATCATATGAACTTGGGAAAAACAGTAACGTTATTTATAGGTTGTGTTACAGGAAATTCCCGAATGCTTTACCGCTTATATTTTTGTAGTAACTCTATGTTAGAAGTATGAAAAGAAATCTTCAAAAATATTATCTGTGCGAAAAAGGCTTGCACAGCTCATCCAGACCCGGTCCTAAATATTACAAGAAATATTACTAATGAAGTGGAAGGCGAAATGTTTGTTTATGGAGTGCTTCACTAATGAAACCTGTAAGATTTATTTTGTTCCTGATGATTGGTTTATATTTAAAGAACATAGAAAATAGAGTTTTGTCAATTACAAGAAGTAATTTTGTTTAAGGTTTTGGAAATTTCTAAACTGGGAGTAGGGAGCATTTATGACTTTGTAAAGCGAGCTTGTAAAATTACCATGTACAGTTGATTACTACGAAAAGGAAAGAGAAAGTTCTACGATTCCAACTTGGCGAGACTTATTATGAGTAAGTTCTGTCTTTCATTATACATATTAACCTTGAAATAGCATAAGTCACGATTCTATAGTAGAGGACAATTATAAAAAATCGCAAAAATATCAAAAAATTTACTCCCACAAATGATAAACTTTATCCTATAAAATTAAAATCAATTTGTTATTAGGATCTACAGAGACAACAGGACTGGCAAAAAGTCGGAAAAATGAGGAAATTTCAATCCAAACATGGCTGAAAAGGGCATCAGACCAGATTTGTTATTCGACTAAATAAAATTCTTGTTTTTAAAACTATTTAAAGGTTTGTGTACTTTTTATTTCAATAAACTTTATTTTGTTGTTAGTCTACCTTTTAGAGTTATTATATCGAAGGGATAAACTAAGGCTTAAATTTGATAGGTTCACTTATAGTTCGAACAGTAGTAGTTCTGAAAATATTTGCTCTTCTACCTCACTTCCTCAATTTCAAATTAGAAAAAGTTTACATTATGCTTAAGTTATGTATTTTTTTGTATAAAGAGATTATGTTGAAGATATTTTTTAAAGCAAATTATTCACGCGGAACTTGTAGTTATTTAAAATGGTAGTGTATATTTTGCTCTTGATTTTTTCTTAATTAAAGTTATTTCTTGGACTTTTGAATAATTACGGTTTGACTTTGTAAACAAGACAAACAAAAAAATTAAAGGGACCCTTTTTAATGTACATTATTGGTGGAATATGTTGTTTTAATGTTGGGAAGGGACGTCCATAAGAAGTTGTAAGCAAATGTCTTAAAGACGTTACCTTTTGTAACATAAGACGTCTATACAACGTCTTATGGACGTCATTCGTCTTTTATGGACATACATAAGACGTCCTGAATGTTGAGATCAAACGTTTTATGGACGTCTTTAAGACTGTGCTGTTTGGGGAGCGGCACTATAGTGAGAATCAAGCCTAAAAGTCGTAGTATTGAATGGGAACAATATGGCTCTCCTCCATGTTCTTTCTTTTCCCGAGATCAGAGAGTCAGAACAGATTTTATCCAGTTATTATTCTACATAGGTCAGGGGTGGAGTGTTGCATAAAATAACTAAATAATTTTTACGATTATAAACAAATATAATTTCATACTTTTTGACAAAATGGCGAAGATAAATTAATACAAATCGAATCTTTAAAAATCTTTGATAATTTTGCCATGTCAGAGTAAAAAATTAAAAAAAAATAGCAACATTATAATTGTTTCTTTTAGCCAAGACATTTTGAGAATCGCTGAACGCGACTTAAATGGAAAATGGTGGGGAAGCGATCAAGGGGAAACATGGACGCCTCCCGAAATTTCCCGGCGCTGTGCGCCGCGACGCCTTTGTAGCTTTTAGGACAGCGTACGTTTCCGAGCGCCGTCAGGGATAAAGGTAGGTGCTGCCTGTATTTTCGCGATCTAATCAAAAATTTGCTTTTTTTGCTAAATCTCGTGCAATTTAAAATAAAAAGTGTATTGTGAAGAAAAAGTGGCAAGTTTTCGGTGATAAAGGTATCAATTTTTAAAAAGACCGTGTGGAATGTGTGGAATCTAACCTCAAAATGTGTGAAACGGCTAAAAATAGGTTAAGATACTTGTGCGCTCATATTGATTACTTAATTTAGTTATTTTAAGAGTTAAAAGTTATTTTTTCTTATTTAATTATAGTATTGAGAAACGTAGTGGTTGTATTTTTCATTTATTTAAAAATAAACAAGAAAATCACTTTTCCATACATGGATGACCGTCGTGTTTTACATGACGTCACGCGTATCCAACTTAATATGGAAGCATAGAGTGGCTCAACGTTTTATTTTTCATTAAATGTATAATAAAATATCTTTTTACTTACCGTATTTTGTAAATAATTCATACTGTAATTTATACAACTTTAAATTTTAATCAAAAATTGAATAGCTAGACACAGTACCCTCTTTGCATTGAATTTAACGCTACATCTAAAATTTTTTTTTTTATTGTTTTACATACTTATATCTTTATTTTAGTTCAAACTTTAGATAAATATAATGGCGTAAATTTCGAGATAGATGAGACCTATCCAGGGGTGTTGGGGACAATATAAGAATAAACCCTACGTAAAATGTAACAGCAAAAAAATAGGGGGGGGGGGTTTAAAGTTGGCTAAAACAGGTTTTTTTGAATCTACAAGCCAAGGAATATATTTTGAAAAGAAAGTTTTAAGAAAAAGTTGTAGAGATTTTAAAAACTTATAATTTGAGCCTTTGTATGATCATTTTTGTTAATTTTTTGTTGTAAGAAGGGCAAAAAAAGTCTCAAAATCGGCCATTTTTTTCATATCAATTATTTACTGTAAAATTACCTTTTTTTGGACTTTTTTGCTTTTAAATAGAAGCCCCCGTCTTTCTGAATAAAATGATATTTTATAGTAGTATCTCAGATAATTTGTTGCTGAGATATTGCTAATTGTTTATCCGAGATGCAAAATGTTGATTGCTATAACTTTTTTTGAGAGAACATTTTGACCTCCACAAAGATTCAATCTCTTCAAGAAGGCCTAAACTTTCATGTCTTGTTAGGGGTAAATGAAAAAATTAATTTTCAACCCCTTAAATATCGCTGTAAAAAAGGGGGTGTTTTTTTTTTAATCAGCAGCGCTCCGTCACATTTTAGCAACGAATGGGCCAATTTCGGTGCTTTTTTAAAATCTGGGTTAGCTTGAAAAGTTATGAATATTTTTAGAGCGATATTTAAGGAGATGAAAATTTATTTTCATATGAAAATTTAGCCCTTCACGAAGATATTGAGCCTTTGTGGAGGTCAAAATGTTCACCCAAAAAAAAGTTCTAGTAATCAACATTTTGCGTCTTGAGATAAACAAATAGCAATATCGCAGCAACAAATTATCTGATTTATTATTATAAAATATCATTTTGTTCAAAGTAACGAGGGCTTCCCTTTAAAATCAAAAAAGTGCAAAAAAAGTTAATTTTACAATAAATAATTGTTATGCAAAAAATGGATGATTTTAAGAGTTTTCTGGCATTTTTGAAATAACAAATTTACAAAAATGATCATACAAAAGCTTATATTACAGGTTTTTAAAATCTCTACAACCTTTATCTGAGACATTTTTTTCCAAAATGCATTCCTGGTCTTGTAGATTCAAAAAACCTGTCTCAACCAACTTTGACCCCTCTCCTCTTGGCCTCAACCTATTGTTTGTCTTTACATTTTATTGCTCCAACACCCTTGAATAGGTCTCCTCCATCTCAAAATGTGCGCCAAAAACAGCATTAATTTTTACCTATTTCTTGAATTGAATTGAGAACACAATATAAGTGATATTTTGCGAGAATTTTCAAAATTATCATTTTAAGTTTTTGTTGCATTTTTGATTTCCTTGTACATACTGAATTTGATTTAAAACTAATCAAAAATCTTAGAGAATAATTTGATATATAGGGTGTTCGATAATTTGAAAGATATAGCCGATTTGCAAAGATGCAAGATTACTTAGCAAGCCCTATCTATTAAGGTTTTACTCGGCAATCAACAATTAATTTCCTTGAACAAATTCAACTTCTGGACGTAAAAAAGTCTGAAATAAACTCATTATTTAAAAAACGCTGGGTTTTTTGAACTGTCGCTTGGACACGTCAACTTTATTTTTTTTTCAATCATACCGGGTGACTCGAAAGAAGAAGTATGGTCAATTCACTCAACATTTTTGATTTTCCTAATTTTTTTACCAGTTCAAAACTACAAAAAAATTTTTGAGACTCATACTTTTTTTGGCGGCCATTTTAAATTATATATAACTCTATAATTATATATCTAACTTTATTAATTTTATAGATATCCAGACAAAAAGAAACAAAATTATCAGAATGATATCCTTTAGATTTATTTCCTTATATAATGTTACTTAAGTAGTAAGGAAAGTGAAGAACAAAATTCACAACTATAAACTAAAAATTAACTTAAAACGAGGCTTTTAGTGCCGCAAAATGATTAAATGGAATCAAAACTTAGCATTAATTGCTATAGAATTTCAAGCTCGAGAACTTTGCCTTTTTTTATATAATTTTTCAAAATTGCTCAAAATTGTATTTTGGCAATATTTAAAGTTGAATATCTCAAAAGAGACTGAATGAAAACTTATGAAATTAATACCGATTACACCTCTTTATGATATAAACGTATGATAAAGATTTGGTAACTGAGACTCGACAGGTACCAGCGTTAAAGGGCATCAAGTTTGCTCAAAAATTGCGTTATACGTACACAAAATTAAACGGTAAAAAATTCACCTAAGAAAGGGACACTTTTTTTCAAGTTAAATTCACCAGTAACATCAGAAAATGTATTAATTATTTATATTTTTTTATTTTTTATATTTTATTAAACAGAGGCAGTACCTTGATAAAAAAAATTTGGAAGTAGGTTTGTTACACAAAAGAAGTGATATATGTATCAGTTAGCATGACAAATTTATAGTTTGCTCAAAATGACTTCTTCACCTATGTTTTGTATTTCTTTTTAGATAGATGTGAAGGATACCTTGCTCTGTAACAAGTTCTTTGGTTTTTACAACATAATCGGATACACCAAACTTTTCTGCTATTTTATTTCTTCACCATGAATCAGCAGGCAAAAGGTTGATTTTTTCGCCATTATTTGCCAAATTGCAGTTTTCTTTAAGTTTTACTTTTACTGTTGAGTCATAACTGGCCAGGACTTCTTTATCTAAATCTTCATGAATGGACTCTTCTAACTTTTTCTTAACAGCAGTTGTAATTTGAATCGTCTTTTTCTTCAAGACCGAAGGTTTTTGGTCATTATTTAATTTAGCTACCTTAGATAAAGGAGACAAACAGAGTATGTGTGCCCCTTCCCCCCTCCCTCTGTAGATTTTTGAATGCCCCCTTACTATTTTGCACCCGTCTTGATCTTCCGTATTTATTCATTTTCATCAAGAGATTTGAGGGCGGCCCTGGACTGGCTGCCCCCCCCCCCCGCACCACAGGGTCGTTATCAACGCCACTGGCGACAAATCTAAAGAGGCACATACTGAGCTAACGTTGTGTAAAGTGGTTTCATTGACTACCTTATATTGTTCAGGCATGAAATTGGTATCCTTTCCATTTCGAATTTCTGAATTGTGTGGCTCATTTATGAATATTTTTGAAAAACTTCTTTTTCTTATAAAGGTGATCAAGAAGAATTTTTCTTAATCAATTTTTCATTGGCTTTTTGTGTACACTCATTGGATCACAACGTTTTTTTCCAAAGATATGGTTGAAAGAGTCTAAATATTTAATTTTATACTTATGGCAATTTTAATACTTTTTGTAGATCACTCGCCATAAGTATTTCACTTGGCACATTTTTATAGTTTTGTTTTTGAGACTGCTCACGAACTAGTTCTCCCATAAAATGACTCATATTTAATACAAATTCACTGTATATATATATATATATATATATATATATATATATATATATATATATATATATATATATATATATATATGAAGTAAAATGCGAACAGTAAATGCAAACCTCGTTCCATCATATCCTTTCTGTGTTAGAGGTTGCACAGTTGGAATAAATTGCGACAGAACACAATTTGATGAGAGACCATTGAGATGATGGCCCACCTGTACCACCATATCGAGAAGAAAATCAAAACTTACCCTCCTCGCCATAGTGATATGGCAGAGATACATGTTTCGTCTCTACTAGACTCATCAGGGTACCGACATGCACCTGGCTGTGCAAAGGACAGATCAGAAGAAAGCATAATGTGGATATATCCACTGCTATTGCATCTCACACGGAAGAATCCGTGAAAGCCGCATAAACATATATACGCCATCCGGCGGAAGGTCGGCGAAGTCGCGTTCAGTATTGCATACTTCCTTTCAATCTGTCCTTTGCACAAACAGGTGCATGTCGGTACCCTGATGAGTCTAGTAGAGACGAAGCATGTACCTATGCAGTATCACTGCAGCGGGGAGGGTAAGTTTTGACTTTCTTCTCGATATGGTGGAACAGGTGGGCCATCATCTCGATGGTGGTGGAATGGGATAAATTGTGTTCTGTCGCAATTTATTCCAACTGTGCAACCTCTAACACAGAAAGGATATGATGGAACGAGGTTTGCATTTACTGTTCGCATTTTACTTCATCTATACACGGAGTTGCATATAGTTGTACGTTTGCTGAATGTGATTTCAGCACTACAACGGCATAATGTGGATATATCCACTGCAATTGCATTTCACACGGGAGAATCCATGAAAGACGCATAAACATACATATATATATATATATATATATATATATATATATATATATATATGTATATATATATATATATATATATATATATATATATATATATATATGTATATATATATATATATATATATATATATATATATATATATATATATATACGGAAGATAAAAATATTTTCTTACTGTTAAATATTAGGAAAATGGATCTTTACTGTTGATTACCGTTAAATTTTGTGTGCGTATTACGCAATTTTTGGCGAAATTGAATGTACTTTAACTCTGAAACCAGTTAAGTCTCATTCACCCAATCTTTATCTTATGTTTATGTCATAAAGAGGTATAATCTTTATTAATTGCATAATTTTTCATTCATTCCCGTATCAGATAGTCAACTTTAAATATTGCCAAAATACAACTATGGACATTTTTGAAAAATTATATAAAAAAAAGACAAAGTTCTTAATTCCAAATCTTTTGCTTTCTTGTAGATTTCCTGCGAAAACTATAAACTTTTTTTATTAGAAGTCCTATACTTGGATAGCTGAATGAAATACAATAATTATTTACCAGCATAGCTGATTCAGTGATCTTTTCTTTGTTGCATTTTATCAAATTGTCACTTATAGTTAATTTCAACTGAAAATAAAACTGGCTGAGACATATGATAAGATATGGCGACAAACTAAGAACCCAAGAAGAAGCATTTCAATTATTTCAGGAAAATTATCTTAATCTTCCACCAATTTCACAATCACCAGTGAGTAACATTGAACAGACAGTTCATTGAGTAGCCGTTGTGGTCTCCAGACTTAAACTCTCTCGACTTTTTTTGCGAGGTATATATATATATATATATATATATATATATATATATATATATATATATATATATATCCGGTTTCACAGCGTTCTACGCCTTCCGGTTCCCAGTCTCCATTGTTTTCGGTCTTCCCAATCCCCTGAAACTAAGTTTCTTTCGGACATGGCTCGGTTAATGCCCTTAATCCAGGTAATTTTTGGTCTTCCTCTTTTCATTTTTTCATTTGATGTCCATTTTAGGATTTGCTTTGGTAGACGTTCGTCCGTCATTCTCTCCACATGTCCATACCATACCAGCTGACGTTGTTCGATTTCATCGAAAATAGTTTTCTTTACGCCCATAATCTCTCTAATTCTCTCGTTGGTTATCCGTTGGATCCTTGACTTTCTGGTAGATCTTCGCCAAAAGTCCATTTCAAGAGCCAGCAGTTTACGTTCTAAAGTTTTATTTATCTGCCATGTTTCACATCCATACAATACAACGCTTTTAAATATTGCATTGTATAAAAGATGTTTTCTTTCCTTGGAGATGTTTGTTGACCATAATAGTGAGTTTAGGCAACCGATAGCTTTTTTCCCTTTAGTTATTCGCTCCAATATTTCTTCTTCACTTCGTCCACTTTGTCTGATCTTTGTTCCAAGGTAGGTATAATCAGAACATGATTTTATTATGAAATTGTCATCCACTTCCAAATCTGTTTCTTCTGCACCGATACACATATATTTAGTTTCACTGCAAGGTTGCGGGGTTATTTTAAAAGTCTTTGAAACTGAGCTGATTGACATAGAAGATTTAAAAAATCGAATTATTCAAGAAATACGGTTAATTACTACATATACAATCATAAAGGTTCAGAACGAATCTATAAATCACCTAGGTAATTGTCGATTCACCAATGGGAGGCTTTTTAACCCCTAATCAAATGATAAATTAATTGTTCCATTTTTAACTGTCGATAAATCAAAAACAGCTACATTTAGGTATATGACATGTAATATAAAAAATGTTTAGAATTTTGCAGGAAGTTTAAAAGGGTATAAAAAAATTAGGGTTCCCTATTTCAAGAAGTAAAGCTGATTATAGTATAATGTATATTGGAAAAAATTTGTATCAAAACAGCATGAACTTATTCCTGATTTAACATATTCATTGTACACCTTGTAACAAAAAACTATTTTTTTTTAATTGAACCGATTTATGAATAAGCGTGATGATCTCGCCAACAGGAGTATCATTTTAAAATTTTCTTGGAAGGGGAAGAAAATATTTTTCGTTTACCACGAGTCTATTTATTTCTATTAACATTAACGAAATTTTAAAAGAAAACAACATAGACAAACATTCTGAATGGTTCGGGTAATTGTCTGAAAAGCATTTTATGAATTGTTTTTTGAAATGTGGCACTCGTTTCAGAAACCTTGATTTTTTGGCAGTAAAAATTTAATATCGTTAGATCGATTCTTCATATGATGGTAATTTTAAAATGTATTTAATAAATATAAATAGTAGGTACGGATTTAAAAAAAATCACGAATACAGAAATACTTTACCAAAAGAGAAGTCACGTTTCAAAAACGAATGGCTTCACGTTACAGTCTATTTCGAGCAAATTTCATAAGTTTTGGCACCATCTGCATTGTGTGGGAGTAAATGATTTTAAAAAGCGTATTCTACATATCGAGATGTTTACATTGTTTCTAACATGCTGGGTAAAGTCTATCAATAGTTTTTTTCAAGTCAAGTTTTGTTCTTTTATCTAAAGAGCAATATGGAGCTGCTAAAATAGCAATTTTCTTTTTCGCGTTATGAAAACACAGCTGGTTCAAAGGACAACTTTTTGCAGCAGTTATTTATTTGCTTTTCTCACAAGGGTTCTTATACATTTTTCATCATTATAATGGACTAAATATTATTATCGTAGAAGCTTTTTTGAAGCTTAACAATTAAAAATATTTTGTTATATATATATATATATATATATATATATATATATATATATACCATTAAATATATTTTTAGTTGGTTATTTTCTTGGGAATATGGTTCATTTTTATATTGAAACTACATATATAAAGTAATCCTACTTATTGTATAAATATTTTTATTTTTCAGCACGTTTCGATTCTTTTGAATCTTTTTCAACTGAGGGTTTCGGCGGATGCTACAAAAATATACATTTTTATTATTATTATATATGGAATAAGAGGTTAAAAACTTACCGTTAAGAACAGAGATTTTTGTTTTAAACAAAAATTAATTACATCACAAACCAATTATAATCACTCACTCTTTTGTATATTAACTTTTCAAAAGTATTTTTAAAAGTCCAGTTAGAAGAATGGACACTATTTTTAACCCTATAACTGCCTTGACTTGACTGAATGTGGAACCCAGATGGTGTACGTTTTAGGTACTTTAAGTGGCGTAAAAAGTTTGGGTCTTTTAATTGAAGTGATATCTTTCTGAAAAAATATCGTGATTCAATTTAGAAGAATTGAAAGCGGAGATTTATTCTTATTTATTGTTTTATTTATTTTAGAAATTCCCTTATATTGGTTTATTTTAATATGTTGAAATAAATTTGATTTAGATTATTGATGTCTGTTTTATCGTTTACGGCATTCGGATTTTTTTTATTGCAATTATTTCGTAAAATTCTCGTTTTCCTTTGTTAGTTTCAGTTTTCAAGATTTTTGTATTTTCATAATCAAAGGTATGCTTGTGTTTCATTTCGTGTTTTTTTAGGGCTCTAATATTTTTTTTGTCATATTTATGTCCATTTAGACGATTTTGCAGATACTGACTAGTTTGACCGATATAATTCGATGGACAATCCTTGCAGGGTATTTGGTAGACAACATTTGATTTTTTGTTTTTTGGAATGTCACTTGAAAAGTGAAACCAACAAAGGAAAACGAGAATTTTACGAAATGATTGCAATAAAAAAAATCCGAATGCCGTAAACGATAAAACAGACATCAATAATCTAAATCAAATTTATTTCAACATATTAAAATAAACCAATATAAGGGAATTTCTAAAATAAATAAAACAATAAATAAGAATAATTCTCCGCTTTCAATTCTTCTAAATTGAATCACGATATTTTTTCAGAAAGATATCACTTCAATTAAAAGACCCAAACTTTTTACGCCACTTAAAGTACCTAAAACATACACCCTCTGAGTTCCACATTCAGTCAAGTCCAGGCAGTTATAGGGTTAAAAATGTAGTGTCCATTCTTCTAACTGGACTTTTAAAAATACTTTTGAAAAGTTAATATACAAAAGAGTGAGTGATTATAATTGGTTTGTGATGTAATTAATTTTTGTTTAAAACAAAAATCTCTGTTCTTAATGGTAAGTTTTTAACCTCTTATTCCATATATAATAATATTAAAAATGTACATATTTGTAGCATCCGCCGAAACCCTCAGTTGAATAAGATTCGAAAGAATCGAAACGTCCTGATAAATAAAAATATATGTACAATAAGTATGACTACTTTATATATGTAGTTTCAATATAAAAATGAACCATATTCCCAAGAAAATAACCAACTAAATATATATATATATATATATATATATATATATATATATATATATATATATATATATATATATAATTCCTGTTTTTCTTAAACCATTAAATAAATGTATATTTTTTTTATTTTCTTTCGATTGGGTTGATAGGCTAACGCAAAAAAATAAATTAAAAATACCTAAATCATGATTAAAATCTTAAATATTAACAGAGAGTTTGAAACAAAATTAAAAACACATCTTGTAATTAAAAATTAATACAAATTATTCAATTTTCACAAACTCCAACTGGCTATTTTTATTTTAATAATGAATGGTAAAATGTAAAAGTGTAATTTTGCAATAATTGTTTTTTTTTTTAATTTACTTCTGGGTTATTTAATTTTCATAACCGAAAAAAATTTACGTTTTAAGAGGATATTCGTTTTTATCTTATTTTAAGAGGATATATTACTTCTTAATGAAGTTTGTGAAAATGTGATTCAGGTTTCTTATATCTGCTCTGTCATTAATGTTTTTTTTTCTCTTTTTATTTCCTTTACGCTCAATTTGTTATAATGGAGGTCACGTTAAGTAATATATCCTCTTAAAATGAGATAAAAAATAATATCTCCTTAAATTATTTAATCTTTTCAGTTATAAAAGTTTAAAAATCCATAAGTAATTTTAGAACAAGAAATTAAAAAAAAAATGAAATTAAAAAAGAACAATTATTTTACGTACCTACATTTTGTTAATTTTTAATTATAAGATATATTTTTAATTGTCTTTTAAATATTTTATATTGACATGTAAGATTATAAGTATGTTTTGGGTATTTTTGAATTTTTGGTTGTCTGGCAAAAGAAAAAAAAATGTTATTAAATTAATGAAAACAATTTTTTTTTCAAATGCGTTAAAAGGTGCAATGTTAAAACAAGTTGTTTTTTTTTTGCATCCACATATAAACCTAATACGAAGAAAATAAAAAAGAAATAAAAAAAAAGAATGCAAGGTCGATATTGGAATCTCGGAAACAGTAAGAGATACAGCTTTGGTTAGAGGGAATAAATTTGAAAAACTGACGATATAACGGCCAAAATTTTTGATAAAACTTTTAGTGTTTGAAATATTTAAAAAAAAAACAGAATTCAGGATTTTTAACTAAATTTTTTTCTAGCACTTATATCAAGGAAAGAACTAAATTGATATATATTTTTGTACAGTAACTTTTGATGATCTTGCAAATGATGTGATCGACTTTTTTTAATTGAAATTTCATCTCCGAGTCACTATCATAAACTTTTTTAAATACGCTACTGATATTCTAAAGTCAAATTTTAAAAGTCCTTTTTATTCCGAATTCAACGATGTATCACACATTATGGTTTAATCACATTGCGAATATATTTCGAATATTATTAATAATTTTTTAAATTACGGACCTGTAATTTTCCTTAATTTTGTAAAAATAAGTTCATATGGTATGTGTGTATGTATGTAAGTATAATATTAATATTGAAGTGTACTTCATAATAGTTATAAAACGTTATCAAATTACCAGATAATGACTATTAACAATAAAAAACAAATAAAAAATACAGCAATATGGATAATATTAATATTAATAATACGAAAATCACAAGAAGATTTCAGGTTTTTAAAAGGGTTGTTATCATGCTTTAAACATGAATGATATGGAAAACTGAAAAAGCGTAATGCTTTTTATGATTATGGTTTTAAAGAACTAAAACAAGGCTTAAAAAGACAGGCCCGTGCTTTAAAAATTTCGTAATAATGTTAAAAAGAGATTCGAATGTAATTAGACAATAAAGTGTGATACCGTGAATTCAAAATAAAAAGAGTCTTTAAAATTTAACCTCAAAAAACCAGGAGGGTTGCTTAAAGGCGAAAAGTTAAATAAAAATATCAATAACCTCATCTATTGATGATAACTAGAAATATAACAATACTACCACAATTTTTTTGCCATATTTGGAAGAAAACATCACTTTTATATCTTACTATCTATATTTTTACTGTGTTCAACTCGAGTAGGTACGCTTTCAATCTGTGTGTCTAAACTTGGCTAGGACAAAGATATTATTTTTAGCCGGCGCATAAAACAGCTTCATCTCATCGCACATATGCGAATTTCGGGAACTTTAAAACTTAAAATTAAAAATAGCAAAAGACGCCCGTCAAAACGTACCCATCCCACATTAATTATTCTAAGAAAAATTCCACAAAATATACTCGATATGTTTATTATTAATTCATTTTTGAAAACTATTAAAGTATCTTTAACACTGAGGGTAGTATATATATATATATATATATATATATATATATATATATATATATATATATATATATATATATATAGTTACTTTTTATTTTGTATCTTCTTGGGTTTAGGTTCTTTATTTAACAAAAAATCAAAAACAATTTGACGTTTCGCCCTTTATTTAAGGTATCTTCAAAAATTTATTGTTTTTTTTTTATTATTTGATCTTCCTAAAAATATTTTTTTATATAATTAAAAACATTTATACACAAACATATTTACAATTTTGAATACAAACATACACTTTAAAAAACTATTCAAATTTCTCAAAAAGTATTTAATTTTACCAGTACATACTTTGACATCTTGTTTATTTATTAATAATGAAATGAAATTTTTACATTGTCTGTTTAGGTACTTAGGATACATGGAATGCGAGTGTGTTTTATTTTTTATATGTTACAATGAACCCAAAAAAAAACGAAAGAAATGCATACATTTAATTTTATGTTTAAGAGGATATTCAACTTTTGATGTTTATTAACAGGATCGAATACTTAATATTTTTCTTTAAATTAGGCTGGTGTAGATGTGGCTCAAATTTCCTATATTCGTTCTGTCGTTAACAGTGTTTTTATCTTTAAATCAAGGGTGAAACGTTAAATTGTTTTGGATTTTTTGTTAAATAAAGAACCTAAACCCAATAAAATACAAAATAAAAAGAAAATGATATAATCTATGGTTCAACAATCTGGAAAATATAATATATATATATATATATATATATATATATATATATATATATATATATATATATATTTATATTTATAAATATATATTCTTATAATTCCACATAGAGTAGAAGATATGTCATTTTTACATTCAAAATGACGCGGACGTACAAGTTTAAAAATGCCGTTTGTTTAGCAGCAATCACCGAGATACTCTTCTAATTGGTATTGGAGCGAGTTTTCTTTTTTTTTTTTAACTTTTTTAGGCTTTTCTATTGCCATTTTTCCTTTTTTTCGTATTGATTTTTAAATTAAGGAAAGAAGATTTTACTTAATTAGTTAGTGTCAGTTTCTGAATTGATAGTTTTGTTTTTTTTTTGGAATTTCTATCATTTCACAGAATTATCCATTCTTTGAATGGTTTTCTACCTTTAGTATTTTTACATTTTCATATTTAAAAGTGTGCTTTTTTCTGTTGGTTAATTTATTAGAGCTGTTTTTTATTTATGGCCATTTATTATATTTTTTAAATATTGGCTAGTTTCTCCATTGTAGACCCCATAACAATTATCATATGGTATTTGGTACACTATATAAGTTTTTTTATTTTTAAGGATTTTAGATTTTAAATTGCTATATTGCTGTTTAACAGATTCTGTCCTTTGTGTGCAACTGTAATATTACTATGTTTAAAAATATTGTTTATTTTTTTTGACAAGCCAGGAATACAAGGAAGGGAAACATATTTTTAGTTTTTTCGGGTGATTTTTGTTATAAAACATATGAATTCTATTTTTAAAAGAACAATAATATCATCCAAATGAGGAAAATGTCCTTTTTTTAATTATCCCGGAATCAAAAAAACCGAAGACAATTAAAGAAAGATATATAATAAAATCCAAGAAAAAACAATATATATATATATATATATATATATATATATATACATATATATATATATATATATATATATATATATATATATATATATATATATATATATATATATATATATATATATATATATATATATATATTGCTAGCCTTATTCGAAATTTGACTTTGGCAACAATTTCTGCTTCAATCAAGATGTAAATTAACCAAAAACATAGTAGTCACGTGATTAGCATGTAAAAAGTTTTGCACGTGACCCGGGAAGGAACAAAATGGTTCCTCCTGTTTTAAAAATTTTTTTATTTTAATTTAAATTTTAAAATTCAATTTGATGTAACAATTTGTGTGAATTGATCTGTGATCGTAGTTTTTTAGTCAATTTTACCAATGTATTTTGTCATAAAACCATTTAATATCTTAGTGAACATCCTCAAATAAAGATTCTCCCTGAAGATGAAAATGATAATAAAGATTTTCGAAAGCTTGGATTAACTTTAAAGAGTACTCTTTCACTTGCTGCACACCCCAATATTAACTAGTTTATATATATATATATATGTATGACTTGAGCGTTGTGTAAGGGAAAAACTCCTTTAGTAAGAACGATATTTCCAATTTTATTTTTATAAAATAAAGATGAAAAATTTTCGAAATATTCTACCCAAAAATTTTCAGTTTTGCCAGATTATACCGGATGTTGTTTTTTCAGCAGCTGTTTTCCAAACAAAAACAACATACCTACATTCACATAATAAAAATAGCTAAAACCTAATCAATACCAAACGTTCAAATAAATATAACTCCTCTTACTTTTGGCAGATACCTTTCCACAGTTTATTTTTGTTGGAAATAAAAATAAAACTCTAGCACTAAAAACGGGGAAATTCCGTAAATATTTTTCTCGAATTACTTTTCGATCCTTTTTAATGACGTAGCGTTTATAGACATATATACACGTACATTTGTTATAAATATATTTTCAATTTTAAAGGAGAAAATGGCCTTAAGGAGGAAAAGTACCCTTTCAAACATGTTTAAAATAGTCCGTATCTTAAAAAGGTGTAGTTTAACACATATGTTTACATAGTCAAAGTACTCAATAAACTTAAAATTGGTATATACCATTATAAGCCACCGGAATCAACATCTGGAAAAAATTTATTGTTAGTTGGACTTTTGATTACTTGAAAACCTTCATTTTCTTTTTTGGGGAAAATTTTTTATTTAACAATTAAGATATGAAAAAACAGTTTTTTCAAGTTCAACACTCTTTGAAAGGTGTGGAATTCTAAAGTGATTAGTGACAGATAACCAACCATTTCGTTTTGTCGTCAATCGACAAAATCGGATTTCTCAATGAAATGTTGTGTTGGAAACGTAATCTAACTTAATATGCTTTACAGAAATTGTTTCGGTTATTTATCATTTGTAACATTAACAAGCTCATCATTAGTAGACTCTAAATATTCGGAAACATTACAAACACAAAATATAAATAGTCAGTAGTCACTTTTCTCGACCTAAATACCAAATTTGTTCCAGTCGATGAAAATCAGCGTGTATTTCAGTAGGTGTAAAATCAGAAACACCAAATCGACTGACACTGAAACAAATAGTACTATTTATTTATAGAAGGATATAAGTGAGTCTGATTAATTTAAAATAGATTTAGAATTTGAGAATTCTATTAAAAATACTGAATCCAAAAATAGTACTTTCGGTAGCTTACCAGGGAAGACAATAATTTCTACCAGTATATGCTGTTATAATAATAGAGTACAATTTTATTGTATTTATGTGCCATGGTCGAATAAAAATCTTTATTTTTGGAGGATGTCAGAGCATGCCTCAATATTTTAACTGCCTCTTAAAAAATACTGAAAAATGTAGAATCCAGGAAGTTTAATAAAAGTAATTATTTTAAATAAATGTAGTTTTGGTGTTCCGATAATGAACGTGAACGGTTTATTTATCACACCAAAAGGTTATTGAAATTTTTCTTGTTTTAAATATTTTTTGCTCTAATAAGAAAAGGAAAATATTCATTTTTATTACAGAAACTGGCAATACTGGCATTGTTAGGTGCCATCTGAAATATCCATTTAGGCCAGTCCAAAGAGATCTTTTCATGACAAAAATACCGACTGCGCCACCACACTAAAAACAATCCATAGTGATATTTTATTATGTTTTCCACTTTCTACTATGATCCATTAATTAGTTATAAATAATTAAAAGCAAAAAATTATTTTTTTTTTGTTTTTTCGTTATAAAATAAAAACTAATGAAGTAATATCGATGGTGTAACCAGATGAATTATAGAGAATAAAAATACCAACAAAATGAGCCCTGGATTGGATCAATTGGATCATTATTAACGAAGAAAAATAGGAAAACCCGGAAAATTCAGCGTTTTATTTTCAAAAATTCCAACTTCCAACATTTTTCAAATTATAATGCTGACTTTTCGCAATATGATAATAATTTATATGTACTTCATGCGTGTCAAAACTAGTCGGCTCATTACTTTTTATACAATTGCTATAAGAAAATTTTAACGCGCTTAGATACTTCAAGGATGGTCCAATTTTAATTTTGAAAAAAAGATTTTGAAAGTAGAAGTATCATTTTACAAGCCTATATTCATTTTGCTGAAAAATGCAAGCAAGTAAAAAGTAGTGGGGGCAGCTATGCTGCCGAGGGGAGTCATATCGAAATACCACTCCCCTCGACACCCGCGTTGTTCTACTATTTTTCCCCTTATTTTATAGACTTTTTGATGCAAAATGAAAACATAGGCTTGCAGAATGATACTTCAAGTTTCAAAATCTTTTTACAAAATTAAAATCGGACTACCGATGACTCCTCTAGATGCGCTGGGAAATAGGGTAACAAAAATTTCAAATGACAATTGTGTAAAATATAATAAACTTACAGCGCTTTGTTTTGGCACCAATAAAGTACATATAAATTAATATTATTTCGCAAAGGACCAACGCTACAACTTGAAAAATAGCGGAAATATGAATTTTTGAAAAAAAAAACCCGAATTTTCCGGTTTTTCTTGTTTTTCTCCATTACTAACTATCCGATTGAGCCGATCCAGGGCTGATTTTATTGATATTTTCATTATCTACAATTCATATATTTACACGATCAAGTTTACTTCAGTAGTTTTTATTTTATAAGCAAGAAACGAAAAAAAAAAAACAATTTGGACGAAAGTGAATAACAAATATAGTGTGGTCTCACACCCTAATAGAATTTTTCTCATAAACTTACTTATTTTTCTTCTGTTAATTAGCCTCTTTGCAAAGCATGACATTTTACACGGTTTCAGTACGAAAAGCAGTAACTTTTTATGTAAAACCTTGTTTAAAACAAAAAAAAATGTTGAAAAACGTACGTTTGCATTTATGTTCATCTCTATATTAAAAATTTGAAGTTAAATGTCATTTTTGCATCATCAAAGTATTGCTTTAACAAGTTGCAGAGTTGCCAGATTTAGTTTTTTCCCTAATGTTTCAGGTTTCGGAACGCAGTTAATAATTATTAATTATATCGATTAAGTAAGTCAGGTTAGTTTTCTGGATATATATTACTGGAGGTAGCATTCAGTCGAAGATGGTGTAGTTACTGATGCAGTCAAAATCGGAGGTGTTTGTCTACTTAAGAAAATAAAAGACCTTTTTAATATGTGCCTTTTGGACAGTACAATACCCGACAAGTGGCACAATGCTGAGGTAATTTTGATTTACAAAAAAGGAGATCCCTATGATTTGGAAAACTACAGACCAATAAGCCTTCTTAGTCACCTATATAAACTTTACTAAGAATAGTAACGAATCGACTTGAGAAAAAACTTGATTTCTACCAACAAATAGAGCAAGCGGGGTTTCGTACTGGGTTTGGAGCAAACGATCACCTACAGAGCATCAAAACAGTAATAGAAAAAACTATCGAATACAATCGACCACTCGTTCTGGCTTTTGTAGATTTCCATAAGGCCTTTGATACGGTAGCGCTTGACAAAATTATGGAAGCATTACAAGCATGCCGCATTGATTATCGATACACAAAGTTAATTTACAATATATACAGGAATGCAACTATGTCGGTGAAACTACACAGAAACACGGATCATATCCCAATTGGCAGAGGAGTTCGAAAGGGTGATACCTTATCGCCTAAACTGTTTACTGCAGTACTAGAATACGCCTGTAAAAAACTTAACTGGGAAAAAGAGGCCTGAATGTAGACGGCCAAAGATTAACAAGTTTGAGGTTCGCAGACGACATAGTTTTGTTTTCCGATAATCTCAAGGAGATATGTACAATGTTACATGAACTTCAGCTAGTGTGCGCCAATGTGGGTCTTAAAATAAATATATCAATTTATGACCAATCTGGTACCTAGTGGAAATATCGATATTGGAGACAACGAAGTGGAGCTTGTGGAAAAATACATATACCTTGGACGCGAAATAAAGATCACAAGAGATAATCAAACATGCGAACTACGGAGAAGAGTAAATCTCGCTTGGACAGCCTATGGAAAACTTAAAGATATCTTTAAAAGCGATGTACCAATTTCTTTAAAACGTAAAACATTTGACCAATGTGTGTTACCGGTTATGACCTACGGTGTCGAAACTTTAACATTGACAACTGCAACTTCTAAAACGTTGCAAATAGCTCAGAGAAAGATGGAAAGGCTAATGCTAGGTATATCGCTGCGTGACCGCGTTAGAAATGAACACCTGAGACGAAAGACAGGGGTTACGGACGCCATTTTCCGAATTGCCACACTCAAATGGAACTGGGCCGGACATGTCGCCCGAATCAGTGATGGAGGGTGGACGAAGAGATTACTTGAGTGGAGGCCGAGATTAGACAAAAGAAGTAGAGGAAGACCCCCTACTCATTGGACTGACGATCTGAAGAGAATTGCAACAAATTGGATGCAAATCGCTCAAGATAGAGCACAATGGACAAGAATGAGGGAGGCCTATGTCCAGCAGTGGACGCAAAGGGCTGGATGAAGAAGAAGAAGAAGAAGAAGAAGAAGAAGAAGAAGAAGAAGAAGAAGAAGAAGTATTCACTATTGCTTCCATTAGTATAGGCGCAAAAGGTTAATTGAGGTCTGTTCCGATTAGTTTTGTTATTTTTTCTGGTTTATTTTGTTCTGGCTACTTCTGGGCTGTGTTGGTTAGTTCAGGTTTGTTCTTGTTAATTCAGGTTAAATTTAGTCAGGTTAGTTCAGACCAATACAATTTAATTCAGGTTTTCTTAACTTTTTTTTTGTTATTAATATATTTTTATTTGCAATTTATTTTTTCAAATACATTTGTAATTGTATTAATCATGTTTTTCGGCTGCATTCTGGTAACATTGCTAGAAAACGTTCATTATAACACAATAATTGGCATTTTCAAATCTATTTAACAAGAAGCTGAAAATTTCGGATTTTTTTCTATTTAATTTGTCATTAAAAATATCTAGTTTTAGATGATATTAAAAAAAATGCGAAGTTGGTGTGTGAATATAGTGATATGGGCCCCTTAATTCTCTATAGTGATGCAACACCTACAAAAACCATTGTATACTGCTGATTTAGTTAATTTGCCTGCAAGATCTTGCATCTATGCTCATTTGCCTGAAAGTAAACAGCAGTCAATGGTATGACTCTTTCATAATGAGCCGAAACCAACAAAAATTACTTGCGTTCAAAGCACTTCGAAGCAAATTGTCGCCGATTTATCGAAAACACTGGCCACATCTTTGATAAATTGAGGCAAACAAACCGGAGATGACGGATCATTTTCCATCATGACAGCGCGAGCTCTCACACGTACCACATAATGTGTGATACATTGCTAAATTCAGAATAAAAACGACTTTTAAAATCGTCAAATAAATCAATCGATAATGCTCTAATTTCAATATTAACGCTAGAAAAAATGCTATGCAACTTTTTCCCATTTAACCAAATCTATATATTTTACGTTTATCTTGAGTCCCATACTGATACCCAAGATACTCCTTATCTTGGACACTTTTCATATATCATATTTTATTAAAATGTGGTATAAAATTTAAGAAAACTTCAGTTTAATACGTTAATCGTTTATGGTAACAGTAGTATTTTTTGTTCTAGGTACCCCTTGTTTCTTGTTCTTTCTAGACCGGACACCAACCAACCGCCACCATGGACGCGATCAAGAAGAAGATGCAAGCGATGAAGCTTGAGAAGGACAACGCAGCGGACAAAGCCGATGCGATGGAAGGTCAAGCCAAGGATGCCAATGCCCGTGTTGAAAAACTTAATGAAGAGGTAAAAAAATCAATTCTTCCAAATAAAAATGAACCTCTCAATATTTTTGTTTCTTAAATGTAAAATAATTTTATAAAAAAGCAATATACAGGGTGTTTCTTCGGGAAATTTTTCGATTGATTGTGGGAGAACTATAATTAGGAAGAATCTGAAAATTTGATAGCGTATGGGGGACAGACGGTTAAAATATTTTCAAGATGGCAGCACTTCCAATTATATCGGAAGTAGATCTCAACTTGCTTATTTTAAACGAAACACCCTATATATTATTACATTTTTGATTTCTACGTAAAATTCTAAACATATTTCATGTACAATGTTCTATACTTAAGTATCACCGTTTTGGATATATTTAAATTTTTATGACAAAAATGACGTTTGCGGACCAAAACTTAACTATAAATTTTTCCTATAAAAAAGTCTTTATTATTTAATTTGGGTTGGTTTTTTTGTAGATGAAGATCGACTTTAGTAGTTTTTTATGATATTTTGACAATTATTAGTACAGAGTGGTTCAAAAAGAAGATTAAAAATTATGTTTAAAAAATCGTCAAAAGTCAATTTTTCCAAATAGAAAGCACCTATTTTTATAATTTGATCATATTAAGCATTAAAACTAAGGTAATTTTGTATAAGGTTGTCTATTCCAAAAATTTTTAGTTTTCAAAATATTGGCAATTCTTACTGTCATCCAAATAAAAAAAAATCAAGTACTGTTAGGTCGGCGGAGCGAGGTGGCCAAAGATCTGGCCCATTCTTGGCTATCCATTGATCATAAAACAAGTTTTGCAGATGATTGTTAACTAAATGACTATTATGTGGAGGCGCCCTATCATGTTGATAAAATAGATTTCTATGATCAGCCAGCGGCAAATTATCTAAATAATTCACTTCCAAATTTCTCAAGATGTCGAAGTAGCGCGCACCTATAAGTTAAAAAACGTATTTTGTTTCTAGAAGTCTTCAAAAATGGCTAACTTACCATTCAGATTATCTTGGTAGAATTCTCGGGCGACGACACCGTCATTTCTTATAACACAGTACACGTTAAACTGCCTAGATTCTTGACAATTTCTTCTTCTTCTTCCTCTTTTCTTTAAGACGACAACTTGTTTTTCTGCTATATTAAGCCTCCTGTGATGTTGATGTCCAACATTCGTGCCATCGTTTTGGAGGTCCACCAGTGGGTTTTCTAGTGTTTGGTATCTCGTTCTTAGCCCATTTTGCCCATCGATCATCGCCCATTCTGTCCACATGGTCCCTCCAATATCTGCGCCTTGACCTTATGAACCGTACCACATCAGGCACCTTGAGTTCTTCCCTTATTTCGGAACTTCTTATTTGATCTCTTAGGGTTACTCCTTTGATTGTTCTTAACGTTTTCATTTCAGCCGTTCGTCGCATACTTTTTGTTTTAGATGTTTCGGCTCGAGTTTCCGATGCATAAGTTAGTACTGGTCTTTGCTCTTTGTAGACATATACTTATTTTTCCAGATTATGTTCCTCAGGCATCCTGATATCCTTGAGGCCTTGTAAGCCTGTGCACTGACTTCCTGGTATAAATTTTTATGGCTTGATACATCAACTCCCAAGTATTTGCAAGACATGTTTTGTCTGATAGGATGGTTCTTCACCACCAATTTGCATCTGACAGGATCTCTTGAAATTACCATCGTTTCGGTCTTTTCTGTAGATATTTCCATATTTAAATTTATTGATGTGATCTGGAATCGGTATAGTAGTCGTTGCAGATCGTTTTCATTTTCTGCTAACAGTAAGGCGTCGTCGGCAAAACATGAGATTTTTAAAGATTTTCGTCCCATTTTGTATCCTCCATTGACTTCTTTTACATTTTGAATTACCTTGTCCATAATTAAATTAAAGAGTAATGGACTCATACTGTCGCCTTGTCGTATTCCCGTCATGATAGGTATTTCATCTGTTACTCCTTGTTGTGTCTTTATGCGTGTCTTTGTGTTTTTATTTAGCTCTTCAATTACCGTAATATAGTTGTGGTTAACGCCATTTTCCTGAAGTATTTGCAAGACGTCTTTAAGTCGAACTCTATCAAACGCTTTTTTAAGATCCACTAGGCAGATGAAAAGAGGTTTATTGTATTCTATCGATTTTTCAATAGTCTGTCGGATAATGAAAATCGCATCAACTGTCGATTTGTTCTGTCTAAACCAGTGTTGTTCTTCACTTATTGTAATTTTACTCGTTAGTTTTAAAGTCATGATTTTTGTTAATAATTTGACAATTTAATTCTCTAAATAGATGTACGTTTGAGTCGCTCCAATAGTGGGACTTGCGTCGATTAAACAATCCATTTTTTGTGAATTTGGCTTTGTCCGACCAAATAATATTATCCAAAAAACCAGCATTCTCTTCTGATCGAAGTAAAATAAATTGACAGAACTCTAGTCTTCGTGCAAAATCAGTGCCTTTTAAATGTTATACTATGGAAAATACATAGGGATGAAAATTGTGTTTCCATAAAATCCTTAAAACTGATGTTTGAGATAATCCAGACGCTAATGCTACTTGCCTTGTAGATATTGTCGGCTAAGCGGCGAAATATCTTAAAATTGGAGTTTCAATATTTTCATTATTAACAACTGGTTTATATCTATTTCTTTTTGCTTTTATGGATCCAAAGTTCTTGAAGTTTTTTATAATCTTTTTAACAGTTGGTAGTGTTGGTTTCTGTTACTGCTAATATCGGATCGCGAATGTATCGCATATTCTTGAAATAACTCTATCATATTCTCCATAAATAATAAATAAGTTTAAATAATTCGTGCGTGTAATTTAATCTCTCCGGCACGATTATTATTAATGAATGTCAAATGACAAGAAATATTGACAATTCTGTAGGATTCGATTGTTTTATTTCCGCCACGCCTCGCTGTCATGGCCAACTAATAACAAAACTTAAAAGCCGTATAGCATTTTTACAATAGAAAAATGTTGAATTGCTAATATTTTGAAAACTACAAATTTTTGGAACAGACAATCTTATACAAAGTTACCCTTATATTTAATGCTTTATATGATAAAATTATAAAAATAGATGCTTTCCATTTGAAAAAATTGACTTTTGACGATTTTTTAAATATAATTTTTATTCTTCTTTTTTGACCACTCTGTACTAATAATTTTCAAAATATCATAAAAAGACTACTAAAGTCGATCTTCGTCAATAAGAAAACTAATCCAAATTAAATAATAAAGACTTCCTTATAGGAAAAATTTATTGTTAAGTTTAGGTCCGCAAACGTCATTTTTGACATAAAAATTTAAATATGTCCAAAACGATGAGACTTAAGTATAAAACATTAGCCATGAAATATCTCTAGAATTTCACGTAGAAATCAAAAATGTAATAATATATAGGGTGTTCCATTTAAAATAAGCAGGTTGACATCTACTTTCGGTATAACCAAAGTGCTGCCATCTTGAAAATATTTTCACCTGCTGTCCCCCATGCACGTTAGTACACTGTAAAATTTTAAGATTCTTCCTAATTATAGTTTTCCCACAACCGATCAATAAATTTTCAGGAGAATCGCCCTTTATTTTCTGTTTGGAAATAAATGGATATTTCGAGGTTAAACAGCGTGCATATGGAAAATCGCATGTGTAATTTTTTTACAAGTTGGTATAACTGTAAGTGGCAATGATGAATTTTGTTATTATCCGATATAATATCAACTAATTTATCCATCATATGAAGGAAATAGGATTTTATATCTGGATTAAGGGCAGCGTAATATCCGATACAAAACCACCATAAAACATCACAATGGAATAACAGAATTTTTCACTAAAACTGTTGAGTAATATACTATATGTAAAACCTTTGAATATACTAATAATGTTTTTGTATTGTAGCTCTACGATCTCCAAAAGAAACTCACCCAAGTAGAAGTAGACTTGACCACCACCAAAAACAACTTGGAACAAGCCAACAAGGACTTGGAAGAAAAAGAAAAAGCTCTCGTCGCTGTAAGTAATATTTTCGTACACTACGAAAAAATACGCCTATAATGTCAATGTCAAAAAAAAAACATGTCATTTCCAGGCTGAATCCGATGTAGCTGCCCAGAACAGGAAACTCCAACTTATTGAAGAGGACCTTGAACGCTCTGAGGAACGTTTGGCTACTGCTACCACCAAATTGGCTGAAGCTTCCCAGGCCGCTGACGAAAGCTCTCGGTAAGCCAGGAAAATGAGATGGATAAGAAAATATTTATGGTGCCCCTTAATACATCTACAACGTATTTTTATGTTTTCAGTATGTGCAAAGTATTGGAGAACCGCGCCCAACAAGACGAAGAACGTATGGACCAACTTACCAACCAATTGAAAGAGGCCCGTCTCCTGGCTGAAGACGCCGACAACAAATCTGATGAAGTCTCCCGCAAGCTGGCCTTCGTTGAAGACGAACTTGAAGTAGCTGAAGATCGTGTTAAAGGTATGTTAATATACAAGTACAAGATTTTTCTTTCCTTTTCACACTGTAGTGGTACAAGATAATACAACACCTATGAAATGTTTCTTGCAAAATAGTAGATATCTGTTGGACTTCTATTGTCTGTCGTTTTGACGTGGAAAGCCTATACACCAACGTTCCAGTTAAGGAATTACTAAAAATTATAAGAAAGAAACTTGAAGAAGACCAGACCTTAGCAGAAAGCACATCGTTACCACCGCACGCCATTATGGACTTGTTGGAAAGTTGTTTGACTAATTCCTATTTTCAAGAAAAGGAAAAATTCTACATCCAGGATGTTGGACTACCGATGGGATCTTCACTCTCCTCGGTGGTCGCAAATATTTTCATGGAATGGTTCAAGACGTTTGCAATTGAATCCACAACTAAGAAACAGAGATGAGTAACAGAGGAAATACCTATCATGACGGGAATACGACAAGGCAACAGTATGAGTCCATTTCTCTTTAATTTAATTATGGACAAGATAATACAAAATGTAAAAGAAGTCAATGGAGGATACAAAATGGGACGAACATCTTTAAAAAGCTCATGTTTTGCCGACGACGCCTTACTGTTAGCAGAAAATGAAGACGATTTGCAACGACTACTATACCGATTCCCCAGACCATATCAAAAAATTTAAATATGGAAATATCTACAGAAAAGACCGAAACGATGGTAATTTCAAAAGATCCTGTCAGATGCAAATTGGTGGTGAAGAACCATCCTATCAGACAAAGCATGTCTTGCAGATACTTAGGAGTTGATGTATCAAGCAATAAAAATCTATACCAGGAAGTCAGAGCACAGGCTAACAAGGTCGCAAGGATATCAGGATGCCTGAAGGACATAATCTGGAAAAATAAGTATATGTCCATAGAGAGCAAAGTACGCATCTACAGAACTGTGATAAGACCAGTACTAACTTATGCATCGGAAACTCGAGCCGAAACATCTAAAACAAAAAGTATGCTACGAACGGCTGAAATGAAAACGTTAAGAACAATCAAAAGAGTAACCCTAAGAGATCAAATAGGAAGTTCCGAAATAAGGGAAGAGCTCAAGGTGCCTGAAGTGGTACGGTTCATAAGGTCAAGGCGCAGATATTGGAGGAACCATATGGACAGAATGGGCGACGATCGACACTAGAAGACCCACTGATCGACCTCCAAAACGAATGTTGGACATCAACATCACAGGAGACTGAATATAGCAGAAAAACAAGACGTCGGTCATAAATAAAAGAGGAAGAAGAAGAAGAACTAAGAAACCAAAGTTATGGCTCAGATAAGTAGACGATACTTTTATTATTTGGAGTGGAAACGACGAAGAACTTCAAAACTTCCTTTTTCATCTCAACAATATCAGTCCAACTATTAAATTCACCATGGAGAAAGAAGTAGAAAATAAAATTACCATTCTTAGATGTCTTGGTTGAAAGAAATGACAGACAAATTAGAAACTTCGGTTTACAGAAAAGCCACGCACACAGGACAATACCTTAATTATTCATCTAATCACTCCAACAACACCAAACAAGGAATTATAAGAAATCTCGTAGATAGAGCCTTAACTCTCTGAAACTCCAACGAGAACTTGATGAAAGAGATAGATTACATTAAAAATGATCTGACAGCCAACGGATACCCAGTATATCTAGTGGATAAATTTCTTGAACAACGTAGAAATAGGACAATATCGACAACGAATGAAGAACGAAAACCAGTTTTGAACATCCTCTATTTTAAAGGCATTTCAGAAAAAGTTAGAAGGATAGGAAAACGATATAAAATCAACGTTGTTTTTAATTCAAATAACTCTCTGAGAAGTCGGCTCACTAGGGTCAAACCAACAACTCCAAGAGACATGAAGAACTGTGTATATCAGATACCATGTGAATGTGGCAATTCCTACGTTGGCGAAACAAAGAGACCTCTTGACGTAAGGATCAAAGAACACCAAAAATGCACATCTCGATGAGAAACAGAAAAATCTGGTGCCGCCAACCATGCTTGGACTCATGGACACCACATAAAATGGTCTGAAGATAAAATACTACACCGAGAACAGCATTGGAGAAAACGGAAATTCAAAGAAGCCGCGGTTATACATCAGAACCCGAGTTGTTTTAGTAAACCATCTTCAGATATAAGAGAAGTGTGGAAACCACTTCTTAGTAATTGTAAACTAAAACTAAATGCAGCATAAAAAAATGGGATTTTGCCATAGCAGGCATGACTGCACTCATCTTAGTCACACTCCACTGCATTTACTTTTAGTATAAATAGTCATGTAGATAAGAGATTTACTTAGTTTCACTTGAAAACGGCTAGAGATAACTACTGGCCGAAACGTCGGGATATTCAACAAAAAATAAAGACAATGGAAGTCCAACAGATATCTACTACTTCGCAATCTATGAACTGTTTAATTACAATTACAACTAATTTCTTATTAAAGGTGGTGATGCCAAGATCATGGAACTCGAAGAAGAACTTAAAGTCGTCGGTAACTCTTTGAAATCTTTGGAAGTATCCGAAGAAAAGGCCAACCAGAGAGTAGAAGAGTTCAAGAAACAATTGAAATCTTTGACCGTGAAACTAAAGGAAGCCGAAGCTCGTGCTGAATTCGCTGAAAAGACCGTCAAGAAGTTGCAGAAGGAAGTCGACAGGCTCGAAGGTATGTTTTTTACCATTGCGACCATGTAAATAGTTGTTTTAGTTATTTATTCGCTAGTCTATCTAAACCATCTATCGGGAAAATATGATAACTGACAAAACCAATTTTTATTGGTTAAAATTTTTCAAAATCTCGATAAACATTTTAAAATACGTAAAAAAGCAAGATATGATACATTTTATATAATATCGTTAAAAGCTTTTTAATTAATATCGACATAAAGATAAAAACTCTTTGAAAAAAGAGGACAGGAAAAAGGTCATAACTTAAAGGTCACTTTAATGTTAATTGAGAAAAACATTATAAATTATTGGTATTTTTAATATACGAGGGAAACTTTAAAAATATCTGGCTTAGAGAAACTGTACAATGAGGACGTACAGCATGAAATAAATTCATTATTTAAAAATGTCGCGCCTTTTGAATAATTGTTCGGACACGTTGACTTTGTTTTTTTGGTACCAATTTTTTCCAATATATTAAATCATACAGGGTGGCTCGAAGAAGCTGTGCTACACTCAACTTTTATTTTTTAAATAGAGATTTTTTCTGTTACATGTCTTATACCTAAATGTAAATTTTTTCGATTATCGGGAGTTAAAAGTCGAAATGAAGTACTAACGACAGTTAGTTTATCAAATGTTGGAAATGGCTTCCATTGGTTAACAATGAGCTAACTAATTTATAAATTCACTCTGAACATTTATGACTACTTCTGTACTAATTAAATTAGCCATATTTCTTAAATAATCCGATTATTTGAGTCTTCTATGTTATTTGGCTTAGTTTGGAAAATTTTACCTTTAGGTAACTCCAGGCGCAGATCCAAGGGGGGAGGGCGATTGCCCCCCCCCCCCCAAGAGCTTATAGTTCAGGAAAATACACTCGATTGTGCCTCTTATACTAAATGTGTGTATGCTGTTGGCTTCCAACTCCCATCGACAACTTGTGTTTTCTTGCGATCGCCCCCCCCCCCTCCCAAAGCCTTTGTGTTTAGAAAAATAGACTCGATTCTGGCTCTTAGACTAGGAATATATATGCTGCTGGCTTCCATTGCCCGCCAACAACTTGTTTTTTCTTGTGATCGCCCCTCTCCCCAAGAGCTTTGAGTTCAGGTAGATAGACCTGATTCTAGCTCTTATACTAGGAATGTGTATGCTGCTGGCTTCCACCCCTCCCCACCACCGTCGATAACTTGTTTTTTCTTGCAATCATTCCCCTTAAGACTTTCGAATTCAGAAAAATAGACCCGACCCTGACTTTTACACTAGAAATGGGAAAAGGGAATGCTGCTGGCGTCTCTCCCCCCATCGACAACTTGCTTTCGCTTGCCATACTGTACTTTTGTGATATCACCCCCCCCCCAAAAAAAAAAAAAAAGAGAGAGGATGGGTCCGCCCCTGGGTCACTCCTCAAAGTCAAGAGACATTAAACCTGGGAACCTTGGCGTCTTCCAGTTCACCTGTTCACAAAAAAATCATTAAGAAAGGCGGGAACTTCTGCTACATCGTATTGAAACCATACATTGCTCCTCTTCATTAAACAGCGTCAAAAAAACAGGAATAACATTTTCTTGTAGAACCAGTTAAATTTTCATCAAAAAAAGATTGGTCTTCTAACGATATTACCCACACATTTAATTTTGAGTCTCTCTCTCATCCAGTCTGGGTTTATATCCGACCAATATTGATCAATTTATGTATTGACATCTTCATTTAATCAGATTCGTCGGAAAAAACAATGTTTTGAATAAAAATGGGGTTTCGAAAACCTATTTCTTATAATAGTTCACAAAACTGAAGACGCTTGCCATTATTATCTTAATAAACTTCTTGCACGACTAGCATTTTGAAACAATAGTACTTATTAATTATTCTAATCAACAAAGTAAAAAGAAATGCTAATTGTGTAAAAAAATTAACAGCAAACTGCCTGCACCATGACTTAAAGGGTAATCTACAGATGACTAAAATACAAAATCCAACTCCAACTATGCATTGAGATTTTTTTAAGCAATAAAAACAAGGTGACTTTTTCGTTTTTTTTTGCTTATATTAGTCGAAAAAATATTACAAAACGTTTTTTCTTCTTTTTAAATTCGTATCTTTAAACCCATTTTAAATAAAATATATTTGAAATAAAAATGAAAAAATGTATTCGTTTATTTTTTTTATTTATCTATTTATAGGTTCATTATGCGATGTATTTCCACATATGAAATATATACGTAGCGTCTGGCTGAGCAAATCGCCCCGCGGCTCTCTTTTCCTCCGCTGCTTGTAATCTCCCATTACCTCTGCTTCGCTCTGCGAGTTAACGCATATCACGCTATGTTGAGGAGATTTTTAGCATATTTCAACAAACTTATAGGAAAATCTGAGCTAGAAGAATGGTAGTTAATAATCTCTACTTTCAGAATTTGTTTGGTACATTCAAATCAGATATATCAGGTTCATACAGTGACATTGACTAAAATGTGCTCTAATTGTTTATATTGCCCTTATACAAAACCACTAATATTTAAAGTATACATAATAAACTACCATATAAGATGCTTAGAAACGCGATATATAACAAATATAATCAATTTCATAAAAATGGTGTCGTGAATTAGTAATGCGAAAAAAACTGATCGGTTCCTGCTCTTCTTAGGGAGGGGGTGAATTGCTAGCCTATTTCGGGATCTCCATTTTTATCCGGTAGGATCTAAATAATGAAGCTCTTTTCTAAGGGAGAGAATCAATTTAAATGATGGTTTAGTTAGATATAATAAAGTTTACTAATTAGCTGTTGCTTCGCTGCTTAACCTAATGATGCCTTGCTTTTTCCAGATTTTGTATTCAAGGAAAAGAACAAGTACATCGGAATTGTCACAGATATAGACAAAACTTTTGTCGAAATGTCTTCTTTGGGACAAAAGAAGTAGAGATGCTTTTTACATTTTACATTTTACACACTTTTTACAAAATATGAACACGCTAAGGAATTTTCATTTGTTGCTTTCTTCAATATATATATATATATATATATATATATATATATATATATATATATATATATATATATATATATATATAATATTTTCCAGATTCTTGAACCATAAATTATATTTTTCTTTATTTTGTCTTTTCTTGGGTTTAAGTTCTTTATTTAACAAAAAATCCAAAACAATTTGACGTTTCGCCCTTTATTTAAGGCATCTTCAAAAATCTTTCCTCTTTTTATTTATTGATCTCCCTAAAAATATTTACAATTTTAAAAAACAAACACTTTAAAAATCTATTCAAATTTTTAAAAAGTATTTAATTTTACCAGTACATACCTTGACATTTTGTTTATTTATTAATAATGAAATGAAACTTTTACATCATCTATTTAGGTACTGAGGATACATGGAATGCGAGTGTGTTTTATTTTTTATATTTTACAATGCATCAAAAAAAACCGAAAGAACGAGTAAATTTAATTTTATGTTTAAGAGGATATTCTATTTTTGATGTTTATTAACAGGATTAAATACTTAATATGTTTCTTTAAATTAGGCTGGTGTAAATGTGGCTCAAATTTCCTCTATCCGTTCTGTCGTTAACAGTATTTTATCTTTTTTAATTTCCTTTATCTCCAATTTTTGATAATTCATATCTTTGTTTTTAATTATGCTACTGTTATAATCGAAGATATGTTTTTCGTCCTGTGTGTGTTTGTTTAACACTGTTGAGGCGTTTTTCGTATATTTATGGCCAATCAATCTGTTCTTTAGCAATTGACTTTTCATGCCTATATATTTTTTGGGACAATTTGTGCAAGGGATCGAATATATTATATTTGATTTATTCATGAGAGGAGTTTTACTTTTTAATTGGTAAATAGTGCATTTAATGTGTTATGAGACCTGTGGCATGTGATATATCATGCTTTTTTTAAAATGTGTTTTATTTTTTCTGACAGCTCACTAATGTAAGATAATGTTACATATTTCTATGTTTCTTGTTATTAGGTCATTATAAAATTTATATGTTCGTTTATTAATTATTTTGGTGATAGTCTTTTCATTGAAATTATTACTTATTAGTGTGTTTTTCACTTTTTGCAGTTAAAAATTTGAATAGTTTTTTAAAGTATTTGTTTGTTTTTTAAAATTTTTTTGTGTGAATGTTTCTAATTGTAAAAAAAAATATTTTTAGGAATATCACTAAAGTATATATATAACTCATAAATTAAAAATTTGTTTCCAAAAATATCGTTATAGTAAAATTTTTTCCAATGAATTTTCACATTAATAAATGTTTTTCCAAACTGTAACGCGGCATTTTCATAAATGTCCATATTTCAATTAAAAAACTACCAAATATGGGTGACTTAACAATTGACAGACGACAAGTGCGCGTGGTTTGAAATTCAAATTTTTGTGAAGACACCCTTATTTGCCTTTTTTGCAATCGGCCATTTTTCAATAATAACAAGGTTCTAATAAAGGAAAAATGCAACAAATGAAACATTATGTACACTACCTATAATTTCCATTTTATTAGTTTATTAGGTTTTTAGCAGTACCGCGATCGGAGTACCTATTTTTCAAATTTTTGTTCAGAAATGATCACATTTACTCAGACTGTTAAAAATTACTCTAAAATCATTTTTCTGTGCAGAGGCTTGTAAAAAAGATACTAAAGATCAATATGGTAACTTAGATTCATGTAATTGTAATCGTACCTAGAATTTATGGCGTCGTGTCCGGACTAAACACTCTTTACAGCTATCTGCTAGTACTAGGCTCATGTAAATACTTATTTGCTATCTAATATTACTGCCAATATAATTTTAGTACTTAAGATAAAAATTAATTTTTTTTCATACACACTTACACATGCTGGCACTACTCAGCTTTATCACAAGCTTACTTATATTGCTTACGCTTCAATGCTTGCTTGCTACTTTATTTGGTAAGTTTTTCAATAGTACCGGTCGTTCGTTTTATGTTACTGTTTTAATCTTCTGTACGTTTTATGTTTATTTTTTTGTTTGATTTTATTTATTTTTTTGTTTTTCGTCGAAGTTTCTTTAACACTTCAGTTCACTTGTGTCCCTGTACTTTTAACATTTGATAGTCTGTTGAAATATATCTGTTCATATACTTAGTGTCACAAAAATATATTGGTAATATACAGGATGTCTGGAAAATATGTGTACAACGTTTAATCGCGGACGTCAAGAAGACATGAAAGTTTTAGAAAGTATTGATTTTTTCCAAATTTCCTAAAAACGTTGTAACTGAACTTGTGATTTTTGGTGTGTGGTCTACACACACTATATGGCGTTTTTTAGTGGTATGTCGACACTTATAAAGTCGTATAAGTGTTATACAAGTGACGTCACCCTAAAAATCGCAGATTTTTTTATGTCATCAACGTGATGACAACCGAAATATTTTTATTGGATAACCGCATGGATTTGGAAGCTTTTTTACCTCTTGAAAAATTTTCATTGGATGAGGGGTTTTACCAGGAATTTTTTTTTTCAATTTTACCAATTCGCTGTAATGATAAAACAACTTTTAAAATAAATGTTGGAAGTAAAGGGTGTTTTTTATAGAGGTATAGAACTTTTAAATGGAATAAAACAAAGATGAATTTTTTAAATTGACATGAAATTTTTTTCGATGACTTTTTCCAACATTTGTGGCCCTATATCGGCAATAACGCGGCGAATGTTGTCCTCCAAGTGATCAACCGTTTCGGGCTTATCAGCGTAGACTAGCGACTTCACATATCCCCACAGAAAATAGTCTAGCGGCGTTAAGTCGCGCGATCTTGGAAGCCAATTCACGGGTCCAAAACGTGAAACTATGCGGTTACCAAACGTTTCCTTCAATAAATCAATTGTGGCACGAGCTGCGCGTGACATGTTGCGCCGTCTTGTTGAAACCACAGCTCCTGCACATCATGGTTGTTCAATTGATGAACGAAAAAGTCAGTAATCATGGCTCTATAGCGGTCACCATTGACTGTAACGTTCTGACCAGCATCGTTTTTAAAGAAGTACGGACCAATGATTCCACCAGTCCATAAAGCACACCAAACAGTCAGTTTTTCTGGATGTAACGCTGTCTCAACATACACTTGAGGATTATCATCACTCTAAATACGGCAGTTTTATTTATTGACGTATCCATTCAAACAAAAGTGAGCTTCATCGCTAAATCAAATCGGGATCAACGGCAATCTTGTTTTGGGCCCATTCACCGAATCTACGCCTTGCTAGGTGATCGTGTGGCTTCAATTCTTGCACGAGTTGGATTTTGTAAGTACGCAAACCAAGATCTTTCCGCAAAATCTTCCATAAAGTGAATGGACACATATCCAATTCCTGTGCACGATGGCGGATAGACTGATTCGGGTCTTCCTCTACGCTACGCTCTACAGCAGCAATGACTTCTTCTGTACGCACTGTACGACGTCTTTGTGGATGCGTATTATCATTTAGAGTAAACATGGTGCGAAAACGTTCCGTAGTTAATCGAATTAATTGCTCTGATGGACGATTATGTTGACCGTAAAATGGATATAGTGCGCGATACGTATTTCGAACAGAACCATGATTTTCAAAATAAATTTGCACAATTTGGAAGCGTTGTTCAGGCGTCAGTCTATTCATGTTGAAATGCCAAACCAAACTAAATATAAATCACTTGACAGCTGACAAAATGGCCGCCAGTTAAAAAAGTGTTGCCAACTTAAAGTTCTATACCTCTATAAAAAACACCCTTTATATATATATATATATATATATATATATATATATATATATATATATATATATATATATATATATATATAAACAGTTTATTTCCTGCAAATATCGCTCTTGTCCTCTCTTCAAACGCGTTTCGATCACCTCATCATCTCGCCAGTGGAGCTGTATCGGACCGAGAGCAACATTAGCAGGAAATAACTGATATATGAAATATAAATTTCAAGGTATGTCGGCAGAATATTGCACCTGCCATCTACCGACTTCGATGTGATGAGAATTACATATATAACAAACTATTACCACCGAGATACGTTTTATAGGATGCCGAAATGAACACATTCCATCAAAAAAAAAAACAATGTTACATTTTTGTTAACAAAACAGCTCTTTTTTTTTATCTAATTTCAATGGAGTCTTAATGTCTTCACTATTCAAATACCACTATACCACTAACTATACTAGGCTTATCCTACCTCTATTTGTATATCAATGGAAATCCCTATATAAATCTAGAGCATAAAACTTGAGAACTATCTAGAAATATGACTCATTGATACACTATTCCTTTCACCGGCACGTTATAACAAAGATGACTCATCGCATCGGAATACGAGTGTGTATCAATAAGTTTTCGTCTAGTCGTTCGTAACACTATATAATAAGGTAGATATTTATTTTTGTTTTTGTATTTCTTCCAGACGAATTGGGTATCAACAAAGACAGATACAAGTCTCTCGCCGACGAGATGGACTCCACCTTCGCCGAATTGGCCGGTTATTAGGAACTTTACCATCTATCCGCCATTTTGGTTTATTTTTAACTTAAAAATTGTGTATATTACTGTATTTTTGATGTACTTACTATTAATTTGTTCTAATGCACCATCATGTATACTTTTAAGACCCTGTATAATAAATTTGTTTTTGAAAATGTAAAGGTTTTATCTCATTACAACGTTGCCATGCTTGATTGTGTAGATTTCTTTAGATTTTACATAATATTCATAGTTGTAACGTTATTATTACCAAAATGTGTAAGTTCTGAAAGGAGCACTTGTTCTGCTGTCAGTCTTTTAAGGAACACGTCAACAAAAGGTTTTGTAATACTATTTTAATTATTAAAGAATGGAGAATTTCGCTTTGCTGATTTTTTCACGTTTCTTTAAGTAAATAAAAGTTTAGAAAGAGCAATTTTTCATTGAGTTGTATTGATACCTTAATATTACATCCCATTTTAGGAAAGAGTGATACTGGCACATGACACATTGATGTCAAATGCCTGAAGTGACATGTAATTGTCGTATCACGTAGCAAAATTTAGAGAACATCAACAACATGTTTGGACTGATTGCAAAGCGGGTATAAGGACGTACCAATACGATATACAAGTTGTTATAACATACTGGGGTGCGACGTTGACAAACGAATATTTTTCTCTAAGTTTAGGGACATTGTGCACAATCTAGCAACACTACATGGAGAGGCATCTAGGGATGATGGTGTGGTGTCTACTGTGCCGGTATTTCTACGCGTTTTTGTTTTATCACCGCCCCCCCCCTCAAAGAGAGAGGCTGGATCCGCCCCTGGCTGGCATCCTCCCCCCCGTCGGCAACTTGTTTTTGCTTGGGATCACCCCACCCTCTTCTCTAAGAGCTTCAAATTCAGAAAAATAGACCCGACCCTGCCTTTTACACTTGAAATGGGTATGTTGCTTGTGTCTTCCCCCTCTCTCCCTTCGACAACTTGCTTTCTCTTACTTTTGTGATATCACCCCCCCTCCAAAGAGAGAAGCTAGATCCGCCCCTGGATACTGGCACATGACACATTAATGTCAAATGCCTGAAGTAACTTGTGGACGTTTAGATATTTGATAACACTGTACTGCATGAAAATACCCCCCCCCCCCCCGCCAAACTAATGTGTTATTTCGATAATTTCTACCTATGTAACTCTTATACTGACATGTAAATTGTGGTATGTTTGGATTGATTGCAAAGCAGGTAATGCGATATACAAGTTGTTATAGCATACTGGGGTGCAATGTTGCCAAACGCACATTGTTCTCTAAGTTTAGATAAATTGTACACAATCTAGCAACATCACATGAGGGGGCATCTGGGGATGATAGTGTGGTGTCTACTGTGCCGGCATTTCTATGCGTGATGTTTACTGTGCTGGTATTTTAATTTTTGTGACTATGTTTTTACTTTGATCAAGATATTTTGTTACGTTTTAAAGAGGTTGGTTTGGCGAAAAAAACACCATCCAGAATTAAGTTATCTGTCCCAAACTGTGCAGACAAATACAGTGGCCGATTTCCATTTCCGAATCTAAAGGATTCCAAGTTACGAAGGAATTTATAAAAACCATCGTGTATGTGTTAGACATTTTTAAGAATTTCTTGTAAGAAATTCTAGAGAAACAGTTAAATATAATGCAGTTCCTGCTCTTTGTCTTTCTGTATGCTTAAGTAAAACCAAGTCAGCGCTTTTTTATTTTCTAAAAAACATGAGCAGCTCGTCGAATGGGGTGCAAGCATTTATAAAAAAACCTATAAATATGGTGCTTTCGCCAATAAAAATGTCCGAATTTGTTCCTCTTTTCAAATAGTCCTCAAAGAACCGCCATCTTTCCATGACTACTGAAGAATAGGTAAATTTAAATCGCCAGAAATAAGCATTTTAGCCGTAGGGCAAGTATTGCAAATATATTCCACGTACTCGAGAAAGATGTGTAAGCCTCTAACATATTATACGTGTCATAATTATCATAAACGGTCATTGTAAATGTAAAATAAATAAAAGGTAAAACCAAAACACCTACGTAACGAAAATATGTCATAAATAATAACAATCTGATAAAACTGTGACGTTTTGGACATAAGCCGTTTGTTTCTAATAAATTGCCCGTGACCTACTGTTACAAATAAATTATTGAAAATATCGAATTCTGATCTTGTTTTTTAAAATAAAATAAACACATTACATATTTTTGAAAAGCCTAAATTATACTAAATCAATATTTAAAATAATATACAGGGTGTCCTATTTAAAAAATCATAAATTTAGTTAATATCTTAAAAACTAAACTTTTTAGAAAAAAAAACGAGTACACCACTGAACTCTACGTAAAAAACTCTATAAAAATCAGTTTTTACCTTTTTGATAAATTAACACGTAACGGAAATACAGGATGTGATTAAAAAACGAACATTTTCAAAATCACCCTGTGGATTAAAAACTAAGAAAGCCATGATAAATTTGACACCAGAATCTTTCATTGCGTTAAAAACGGAAAACCGCAACAGTCTATCTTTGATAATAACTCCAGTACCCCCTAAAAATGTTGAAAATGGGACACCCTGTACATAAGTTGCTGAATTTCACTTAATATGGCTCTGTTTCCTGCCTAAAAACCCTGGTCGGAAAAAATTTACTCAAAATAGAAATCTTTTGACAATATTCTTTGTCGTTTGAGGTTCAGAATCAAACGATTTTATTCTAGAATAAAGAAATTACATATTTCTGGCACAAAAATATGTATGGTTTGTTAAAACTACTCTGAAGCCGGCCTAAACATGTTCATTTTAGCAACATGTAACATTAATATTCATCAAATATTGTGAATCTGCCAATAGAAAATCTTACTACAATGGTAGATTTTCGTCTATTGTTTCTAATTAAGCGTAATCCTGAAATCTATCCCAGAATCTAAATTAATGCGTCAATTACCCCAGATACTTAATACAAATTAATATTCTCAGTCTTTTACATAAATCATTTCTAATATTTCTTACTTACACCCGTTTCAAAATACCAAATCCAACATCTGTACTTTCCAAATCCCGCCGTATAGGATTAAGCACCCCACGCGCCCGATGACGTCACAATCCACCATTTTGCGCAAGTCACCACCCCTTATTGATTCACCCTTATACCAGAAAACTTGTCCTATGACTAACGTTAGACGCAGGAAAATTTTTCGTTGAAATTTCCGACGGTGTCTTCGGTTGTAAATTGTTTATTTTGGTTGAAGAATAGCGTTTATTAAAGGTACAATTTAATTATTTTGAGGAAAATATAAAGTTTCTTAGTGATCGGTATATCACAATTTTTCTCGTTGGTAATCGGAACGGCGGAAAATGGCTGAGGAGGGGCCTTTAATCAAGCCTGTAAATGGAGGTAAGTTTTTAGAATTTGTTTACTTTTTGGTTCAAGTATGATGCTTGGTTTGATAATAAAGTACTTTTATTAGCCTTAGGTGGGATTTATTAGATGAAAATTATTAGAAAGTTTACTTTTAAGACTATTTTTCTTTTTAAATATGGGAAAATAATGAATTATTTGATTATGTATTAAGACGTGGTAAAACATTATGATTTCGTAATGGATCAATCAGAAATTAATTGCTTATAGTTTTATAAAAATGTCAAATTTAAAAGCAGTATGGAAAGTATTTACAATTTCTAGATTTCTCTCCAAAAGGTCAAGAAAAGTGTATAATTTTTGAAATGTTAAACACAAAAAGGCACACTTTAGATTCAAAAATTGGTTGTTATGAGCCGGTGCTCATCAAGATATTGTCAACAAATATGGCGAGTGGGTGTTTCATATTATGGTAAAGTGCCATTAAGCGGTAACAAATTACCGATATAGCATACCAGTCAATATCTGATAAACTTTAATTCATTATAAAACAGCTATGCAGGAAGATATTATATTCATTTAAAAATCATTCATTCCAAAATGTACAACAGAATGTCAATGTTAGTTTGTTGTCGAGTACATTTGGATATGATGACAACAGTAAAATATTTAATTAATTATTAGAAATTTTCGCTAGAAGCAGTGACGGCTGGTGTATTAAAAAAGTAAGGGTTGCAATTCCAATTTTACATTAAAAATATAGATATGAATAGAATAGAATAAAATATAATTCATTTCAAAACAATTCGTCAAAGTTTGAAATACGTCAGAGATACATTTATAAACGAAGTATAAATAAATTTGTTTTATTTGACTTGTAATATAAAACTTGTATTATAAAATCATACATTGAAAAAAAGTATCACATTACACACAGTGTGTATGTACATAAACACTTTTATAAAAACAGATTAGGCCCATGTGCAAGCCTATATGTTTTTATACATGTATTCATGTATTGTACATTAAAAAGACAACACCATTTTGAAAACAAGCTATTGACGTAGCTCCAAGTATTCATTCAAGTTATAGGGCTCGAAATTACAAAGGTAATTGAAGAGACTGTCCCAAAGCACTTTACATTCTGCAAATTCTTAATTTCTGGTATAAGAGAGTTGTATAGGACTATACAATTATAGTAGAGGCTTTGCTCTGTTAGTGCAAGGGAGTGGACTGGTATGTTGAATGCATTTTTTTCTCCTAGTGTTATAAAAAACATAATACATACATAGATATAGAGTGCAGTTACTGTCAATAAATTGTGGTTTTTAAATTGTCCTCTACATGACATTTTATATTTTAATTTTAAAATAATACGAAGGGCTCTTTTCTGTATTTTAAACGCCTTTTCAGAGGCAGGTACTTCTCCCCAGAAGAATACATTATATTGTACAACAAAATAGGAACTTGCATAATACACCGCTTTTGAGGCAGTAAGGTCAAGTTCCGAGATATCATCCTCAAAGAGTAACAAACACTCGAAAGCCTGCTGTACAAAAAGTGTATATGTATGGTCCATCTTAAATTAGAATCCAGCTACACTTCCAACATCTTACCGTTCTCGCCTATATCGATCTCTGTATTATCTATTGTTACTGAGGATGGTAAAACCAGAATTTAAGTTGTTTAAAATTGTTATCTATTTGGTTTAAAAGGTTTAGGATTGATTTATTTTTAAGATGAAGATTTGTGCCATCTGCATAGTTAAAAAGAATATTACAGTAATCAGGGTTTACTGTTGGAAGATCATTTAAAAAAATTACAAAAAACAATGGTCCCAATATACTGCCTTAGGGCATATTCACCTCTATCTCATTTGAATGAGAGTATACAATGCCATTGTGTTCTCTGCTGAAAACAACCCTTTGTGATCTTTTAGTAAGATATGATTTTACCCTGACACATATTAAAATAGAACATATATGTATATATATATATATATATATATATATATATATATATATAAATGTATGATAGTTTCTTTGGGTTAAATTTTTAGATTAATACTACTATTCTGTGCTTGACGTTTCGCTCACTAAAAAAACGACACATGTAAAATGGGATTATACTTTTGAAAAAAACCACTACGTTGGGCGAAACGTCAAGCACAGAATAGTAGTATCAATTTAAAAACTCAACCCAAAAAAAGTTACCACACATTTATATAGAAAAATAGTTTAAGAAAAATTCAGCAAATTATATATATATATATATATATATATATATATATATATATATATATATATATATATATATATATATATATATATATATATGGGGACAGTAAGTTTTGACTTTCTTCTCGGTATGGTGGTACAGGTAGGCCATCACCTTGATGGTGGTGGAATAGGATGAATTGCGTTTTATAACAATTTATTCTAACTGTACCACCTTTAACACAGAAAGGATATGATGGAGAGAAGTTTGCATTTACTGTTCGTATTTTACTTCACTCATACACGGAGCTGCATACAGTTGTACGTTTGCTGAATGTGATTTCAGCACTACAACGGCACAATATGGATATATCCACTGCTATTGCATCTCACACGGAGGAATCCGTGAAAGCCGCATACATATATATATATATATATATATATATATATATATATATATATATATATATATATATATATGTATATACACAGGGGCGGATCCAGCCTCTCTCTTTGGAGGGGGGGGGTGATATCACAAAAGTACAGTATGGCAAGCGAAAGCAAGTTGAGGGGAAGACGCCAGCAACATTCAAATTACTAAATTCAAAGCCCTGGATCCGCCATCCGCCACTATATATATATATATATATATATATATATATATATATATATATATATATATATATTTGCTACTTTCGGGCATTTATTATAAATAAACTTGGCTTTTTTCATTTGTACCTCTGGCAATATGACCCACTTGCAGTCTTTAACTGTTTTAATTCCATTTTTGACATTTTGAAACGCTAATTTAAAAATTTAAATTGAAGTACCACGTGATACGTCTTCCATTTGTTGTTTTAGGATGCTTAGTGTTTATACTCTTTACTTCTTCGGGAAATTTAACTATGTATTTTTAGTCCTAAATAAGCAAGGCATCTTTTCCCAATAGTTTTTTCAATTTAGGTCAACACGTATTCCCTTTCGAGCTAAAATACTTTGTCCTTGCCGTACATTCAGATGCGGATCTTTTTGGAACATTTGAATAATTATCTTATCTGGATTTCTTATAGTCACACGTGTTAAACAACGATCTGAAAAATACCTTTTCATCTACTTCTATACGAATGTTACAAAATTTTCATGAATTTTGAGGCAGCTCCATAAGTGATTTTTGGGTTTTCTTCGTGTCTACACAGAAAAATTACATCACATTTTTTATGCTATTTCGCACTCATTATGAATATGTTAGTGCATGGTGCGAAGTAATTTAGACCCTAGAATGTTGGACGTAAAGTAACAAGTATGGTATTTACACACGCAGCAACATATTTTTGAGGAACAAATTGTATATCCAGTAGCTGGTATAAATCGTCACTGTTCCCTGGAGAAAACAAAACCATAAATTAGATGTGATTCTACTAATGCGTGATATTAGTTTTTTAATTGTTTAATTGTTAAAATAAAAATGTGAATTTATGTAGCATTTCCTAAATCTTTTGATTTATTTTTCTGATATGAAAATCCCATTTCAAATGACTTTTATATACATCCAAACTTATTATGTTACCATACACTACGTTTATATCGACAGTCCCGAGCGCGCTTGAAGTCAAGCGCCTTCTAAAGGGTGTTTTTTTATAGAGGTATAGAACTTTAAGTTGGCAACACTTTTTTAACTGGTGGCCATTTTGTCAGCTGTCAAGTGATTTATGTTTAGTTTGGTTTAGCATTTCAACATGAATAGACTGACGCCTGAACAACGCTTCCAAATTGTGCAAATTTATTTTGAAAATCATGGTTCTGTTCGAAATACGTATCGCGCACTACGTCCATTTTACGGTCAACATAATCGTCCATCAGAGCAATTAATTCGATTAACTATGGAACGTTTTCGCACCACGTTTACTCTAAAAGATAATACGCATCCACAGAGATGTCGTACAGTGCGTACAGAAGA